>CP106734.1:63614895-64864895 GCA_025506655.1 Gossypium rotundifolium
CAATTTACTTTGACGTGACCTAACTTTTTACAATAGCGACACCTTTTGTCTCGCTTCTTTGATGATACCAAAATAGAAGCTTGCCTATCTGCCTTGCTATCCGAACCAAACTCATTGTCGAGTTTGTCTCTACTCAACAAATGACCCTTCACATCTTCGAACAAGAGTTTGTTCTGCCATAAATCAAGGTCTCCTTGAAAGATTTGTATGAATGGGGTAAAGAGCAAAATAATAGTATAGCCTGATCTTCATCGTCAATCTGAACCTCAACGTCCTTTAAATTATTTAAAAGAGTAATCAATTGATTGATGTGATATCTAAGAAGCTCACTTTCGTTTATACGAAACATAAATAGACGTTGTTTCAACATTAATCGGTTAGCTAGAGACTTAGTCGCATAAAGAATTTCTAACTTTTCCATAAGGTGGATGAGGTCTTCTCCATCAATACCTTCTGCAATACCGTATTCGCGAGGCACAACTGGATTGCAGACAAGGAATTTTCATCAAGCTCTTTCCATTCTGTTTAATTTAGATTCTCAGGTTTTTTTTTCCCGATAACAACCTTTTTCAGACCAGTTTGAACTAGAATTGCCATCATCCAAACTTGCCACAGATTGAAATTTGTGACACCATCGAACTTCTCAATTTCAAATCTTGTTGCTACCATCTTTGAAATGGTTGATCTATGAAAATTGAACTAGCTCTAATACCACTTGTTGGAGATCGACCCGATTAAGTAACAAATAAGTAAAAATAGCGGAAGAAATTAAGAAATTGAGCACACAAATTTAACGTGGAAAAACCCTAATAAAAAACCACGAGCAAAGATAATTTTACTATAATGGCAAAAGAACGAAGAGTATAAAGATGGAGATAAAAACTAAACCATGAAACCCGAAAAACAAAGAACCCTCAAAACGTAAACACAAAATTTTCCAAAAGTGTTATGAGTTCTAATCTCTAATGGGTGTATTTTCTAAGATTGTAAAAGAGCCTATTTATAGGCTAAATCCATAGGTCAAATAATAGTAAAATAATCTATACTAATAAGAGTTTAATTGAAACAAATAAACAGAGTTTGATTGAAACAAATAATCAGAGTTTAACTAGAAAATTATTTCTCAAATTTAACTGAAATAGGAGTCATACTTAACAAAAAAAAAAAAAATTGAAAAGAAGATACAAACAAAGTTAGAGCCCTCGTGTGCAAAGTTGAATCTCCATTGTTGTTGTGGTAAGGGTGTAGGGCTTATTTGATGTTGCATGATAACCCTGTTCAAAATTATATATACAAATAGAATTGCAAAATGAGTGTATTAAATCATATATAATTATAAAATGAAATCAACAATGATGTAAAATATATGAGTGAAATTATAAGAAAGATTCTAACTTTTGTTGGAGTGAAGTTATAAACAGTACCCAACTTTCAAATGTAATGCAAGGATAGTCTGCCGCATGGCACATTTCTTTGTTTCTATGTTTGTCCATAAGTGACACGTTTCTTTGCTTATTAGTTTTTTTAGGGTTTTCATTAGTTTTCTTACGATTTTGCATGGTTTGTGATCCATTACAGCCAGATATGGAAGAGGATTTAACAAGATTGAGGATTGGGGGTGGGGAGAGGAGAGGAGGCTTAGGGCAGTAGGGTTTAGAGAAATCTTTGTATGAACATTTGTTTAATGGGTTGTTTTCTCACAACAAGTGTGGTTCATATTACATGGGCAGGAGGAGTTGCAAATTCGTTATGGTGGTCAGTTTTTTCCAGGGTAACCTCATTCTTTTTCAGACCATTGCCTTTTATTTTTGTCCACGACCAATGATGAGAGTAAACGAGGAAGTATAGGTTTCGACTTGAGACGTGGTGGAGTTTAGAAGAGACCTGTGAAATGGAAATACGACGGTTATAGGAAAACGACCAAGGCAGTATTCCTATTCGACTCAACTTTCTTGCTAAAAGAAAGCAGAAATAGGCGGAGCATTTGAAAAAGAAGAAGAAAGGTGTAAGAAAATATCTTTATCGGAAAATTGATCAACTAAATAGGAGGGAGAGAGATGATGAGGTATTGGGTGATCTAATGGATTCAAAGTTGCACCTTAATATGAATATTAATAAATAGGAGTTATATTGGGAACAAAGAGCTAGGGTGAATTGTCTTAAGAATGGAGATTATGATACTACTTTCTTTCATAAATTAGCTACTTAGAGACGAGGGACAAATTACATAAAATGGCTATAAATGGGTAGAGGGTAGATTACGTCAGATAAAAAGGAAATGTATAATATTGCAAATGAATACTTCTCGAACCTGTTCACTTCTCAAAGGGGTAGGAGATGTAGGTCGTATCCTATCAGGGGTGGATCAAAATATTTTAGAAAGTATGAATTAAGCCCTCACTATCAAATACAAAGTGGAAGAAATATGGATGGCATTGAAGGAAATGGCCCCAATGAAAGCATCTAGAGCTGATGGTTTTCCAGCAATATTTCATCAAAAGTATTAGCATATCGTGGGAAGCGACATTAGTGATTATTGTTTTGGAATTATTAATGGAGGTAATTCATTAGAACCCTAAACACCACACATTGTTCTTATAGATTGCTCAGCCTTCTAATTTGTAGCATTTTCGTCAAATTAGCTTATGCAATGTACTTTACAATATTATCTTTCAAAAGTTCTTGATGCATGTATTGATGTAGCACAAAGTGCTTTTGTTCCAAAGAGTTTCATTTCAGATAATGTATTACTTGCGTATGAAATATTGCATGCATTTAAGAGGAGAAAGTCGAAGAGATGGGAGAATTTTGCGCTTAAGTTGGATATGAGCAAAACTTATGACAGAGTGAAATGGACCTTTTTATGGTATAATAGAAATAGATTATTTTAAACTTATACAAGTCATTTTTAGACTTTCTTTATAGTTTGGTTACAAGCGGGGATTATTTGGGTCAAAACAGAGTAAACAAGACCAATGTCGCTACACTGGGAAATGGGTGTCGCGACATTAATCTTTTGATGTTGCGGCACTAGAGCAAATTACTTTATTGACTCCAATGTTGCGACAGTGACTTGTAGTGTTGCGACATTGCTTTAAAGGTTGGATGTCGTGACATTAGGACAAATTGCCCAAAGCATAACTTAAACTCCTAAAACAAAGTCAAAATTATCTTAACATTTTATAACATTTCTAAACACTTTTAAGACTAAAAGTATGTCAAATCATAATTCAAAAACCTCATAAAACACATGATTATATCTATCCAAGGAAGATTATCCCAAAATACAAAATGATGTTAAACATGCATGACGTAATTTTGAAACCATTCAATTATTTTACAACAAAAATTCATATAGTTCTAATTCTATGTAGATGCCACTCTATTACCAATATCTAAGTTCTATACACTATTCCTTCATTGACGATGAGAGGAGGATAAAAATCACCACTTCAAAACAATCTTTACTTACGCCTTCAAAAACAATGAAATTTAAAAAAAAAAAAATCAAATTTTTAATTGAATTGAGTTTGCTTACCCTACCCATATTTTTTTTTTTTTTTTTTGGTAGATGGTTACTATTTGCATAATATTTTAGTAAAAAAAAAGCACAAAAGTATTAAACAATAAGAAATTTTAAAAGAAACAGGGTGAAACAGAAACATAGGAATGGTGGGACCCAGTTGAAGGCGGAAATTGCTGCAAACTGCCGAAACTTAACAAAACAGAATTAAGCTGTTAAAAATAAATTAATTTCAAACTCTGAAGTGATTCGTTGTAACAAACAGGAACTTCTTCATTAACAAAAAAAAAAAAAAAAAAAGAATTTCAAGGGTGTTTCCGTAAATTGAGAATCCTTGAGAGAGAGAGGCCTTGGTTTTGATTTTGAGCTCCCGCTATAAATCCTCGCTGCCGCTTGGCTGCCGAGACACCCTCTCGCTTTGCTTTCTCTTTACAATAAATTTCCACTTCAATTTTTAAAATTTTAAGGTCTCCAACGACACACACAGAAAGAGAGAGTCAGAGAGGATAATTTTTTAGCAAATATGTTAGTTTATCAGGATATTCTTACAGGTATCAATTTTTTATTTCCTCTTCAATTTCTCTCTCTTTTTCCTTGGCTCTGTTTGAATTGTATTTGGGATAACCTGAAATTTTGCCTTTCTTTCAACCCCTCCTTTCTTATATACAAGGATGATGATATTTCAGCATACTTTCTTTTTAATGGTTTGATCTGGGAGATTTTATTTTTCCAGAGAATTGAACAGAAAAAAAATAAAAGATATTTTTTGTTTTGATTTTTATTTAATTATCGGTTATCTATTTTTTTTAACGATTTTCTGTTTTTTTCTCAAAAAAAAAAACCCTGAATTAGAAGATAATATCTTGAAAGAGAAATAGCTAAATGGTTGCCTATTTGATGAGGTTAACAAATGTGGGTAAAACACTGGATTGAATTAAATAATAGTTTTTTAATCTCATAATTGTAAATTTGGTTAATAATGAGGAAAATTCAGGTGATGAGCTCCTCTCAGATTCTTTCTCATATAAGGAAATCGAGAATGGAATGTTATGGGAAGTAGAAGGGAAGGTTTGAATCTTTTCCCTCTTCATTTTTTTCAATTGTCTGTTAATCGCAACTCTTAGAAATATGAATTTGGATTTTATTTACTATTTAAGTGATGTATATATTTGGAAAAGTATGAATTTAAGAAATAATTACGAGTGTTATTAACTAATTTGAAATCTAAGTTTTCAGACCCTATCTTAGGGTTGCAAGAATATGAATGGTAATGACTTGAGTAGGGTTGGGTTTTTCATTAAATTTTCAGGATAAGTTCTCTTCTTTTAAATTTATAATTATTTTTATTTTTTTCAAATATAACATATTCTAGGTTTTTTAAATTTTTTAATGTTATAAGAATGCAGTAGTTTTGTAAAAATAATATGGGGGCAGGATTGAGAAAATCAGAGTTTGTGAGTAAGCGAAACCTCTCCACCTTGTTGCCATTCTTGGTGTTGCGTTTAAACCAAAGAAAAGATAATTTGGTTGATACATGCAGTGGGTTGTCCAAGGAGCTGTGACTGTAGATATTGGTGCAAACCCTTCAGCAGAAGGTGGTGACGAAGACGAAGGTGTTGACGACCAAGCCATAAAGGTGGTCGACATTGTTGACACTTTCCGACTTCAGGTATTAAACCAACCCCCGTTCATCTGAATTTATACCACATAATAACAAGGGTCTGTTTGAAATGGTAGGAGCAACCTGCATTTGACAAGAAGCAGTTTGTTACGTACATGAAGAGGTACATCAAGAACTTGACACCAAAACTGGAGGCAGCAAAGCAAGAGACATTCAGGAAGAACATAGAGGGGGCAACCAAGTTTTTGCTTGCCAAGCTTAAAGATCTTCAATTGTACGTACTGCTACTCCAACTCTCAACTATGGAATTATTATTGAGTTTTAATTTTTGATTTTGCAGTTTTGTGGGTGAAAGCATGCATGATGATGGTAGCCTGGTGTTTGCGTATTACAAAGACGGCGCCACCAACCCCACTTTCCTCTACTTTCCCTATGGCTTGAAGGAAGTCAAGTGTTAATGGGAGGAGAAAAGATTGAATGAAATAGCTGACGTCACGTTATTTGTATTTTTTTAATAATTTTATGTTATATTAATATTTTTATCTTGAATTTCAATACTTTTATTCAGAAAAAATTAAACTCAAATTAAAATCCTAAAATTTAGGATAAGAATATTGATGTGACATAAAATTATTATAAAGTGATAATATTTTTTTAATACAATCTTTTCTCAATGGAAGTGATAGTCATTGCTGGACAGGTGTAATTCTAGATTTTCATTTCATTTCATTCAAGGGGCTTAAAGTTGAAAGTTGGGGGCTTACTATTATAATTTTACATCTTTTTTTGTGCTTATCACTATATATATATATAACAGGAATAAAATTGCAACTGTATTTTTTTTTTTTAAATGAATCTGTTAGGGATGGCTTTCTTTGATGGCCAAGTGGTATATGTTACAGTGGCCAACATCTAATCTCTCAAATTATTACGTAAACATATCTAATTTTTCAATACTTTGATTATAAAATATTTAAAATTTTGTAAGTAGTTAAGAAAATGAAATAAAATATTTATTTAAATGACATATTCAAATTATCATCTTTAATTTTTATTTAAAATAATATAAAATATTATATTAATGAGATTAAAATAAAATATAAATATATTTTTAAAATTATTATTTACTTTTATCAAGCAATATAATTATATTTATTACGAATATTTTACTAATTCAACAAATAATTTTTATATAAATTCAATATTTATAAAATTTAATAATAAAAATTTAGAATTTAGAATTTTAATTTATCAAACAACACCTTACAGAATAATAAATATTTAGAAAAATTTATATTAATATAAAATATTGTTAGTGAAATTATGGTAAATTATAATATAATTATTTGAGATATTTTGAGAAATAAAGGGGTATTTTGAGTTTTGAGCTACAACTTAAACTTCGAGATATTCATGTAAATCTTTAGATTTTGAGAAATAACAAGTTATTTCGTTTTAACAACTAAGTCAATGTTTTATTTTTCAGCAAAATTAAATAATATATTTTGGATTGAAAATAAAAGGAAAAGATCATTTTATTATTTCCAATTAAAACACTTTGGAAAAGTTAAGCGTAAGATTGTCGAGACTTATAAAATAATTTTTTATTCAAATAAACTTATAATTAGCTATGAGTAGGGTCGAATCCATAAAATTGATAATAATTTTATTTTTAAATAAAAAATAACAAAGGGTTTAAAACTAAAAATTAAAACATTGAAAGAAAAATCGCAAAATAAAATTGAAAAAATCAATTACATCTTAATTTCTAATAATTCATTTCTTTGTTTATTTATCATATTATATCTCAATATTTTAATATCATATTCATTTGTAACTTTTTACATATTTCATAATTTAGTCTTTTAAGTCCTCAATTCAACTCATAGAAATTACTATTCTTTTAATACATGTATCATGTTTCACCATTTAGTATAAATTTTCATAATTTCATCACTACTCTTTATCATTTATTTCACAATTTATTTTTTACATATTTAACTTACTAGTCCGTCTTTCTTATACTCCCTCAAATATATTCAATTTGATTATATCTTCACTTTATTGATTCATTATTTCGATCATTAATCAAAGATAAACTTCTACCTTGTAACGAAAATTGTTTACCTTTTTAGAAGAGGCTCAGTAGACTAAAAAGAATATTTAGGATATACGGAATTGATACAAGTAGAACAGTAGGCACCGAAGTGTGAAACAGTAAGCACTAAAGCACGAGATGATAAGCACGCTAAAATTTTCTTAATGACATGTCATCTATATCCCAATAGTTCTTATCACGTCTACTTGGGCAAATCATATAATGCACTCATATCACTTTTACACTTGTAACAATATTCAGTATAATTATGTCTTCCACTCTCAATAACACACGTAACTTTTTTTCATATTTAACAATCTTCCATAACTCAAGAATAATTATTATTATACATTTCATATAACACTTTTACATACTTTAAAATTTAGTCCTCATTACAACATTTCATGTAACAATATCTTTCCTTTCAATAACGCATATAGTGTATCTCAATACTTATTAATATCTCCATAAGTCTATTTTCACATATTAAGTGTTATGCATTTCACTATTACTATTTCTAACATAAAATTTCTCAAATTCATGATATAGCCCCTAATTTTCACAACTTAGAAAATAATTATAGTTTGAACTACAATATTAATATATTCTTGTATTTTTTTTCATATATTCTTTACTAATCAATATTTTCTTGCAAACTTTTATAACTTTCCAATTTAATCACTTCTTCTTTTTTTCATAAAAGTTCACTATTCACTATTAAATAAATTTTCTTTCTCATCTCACTCAATTCACATTATTGATTCCACTATCTTATTTTACCCATCAATTTTCAATGTATTTCACTTATATTATTTCCACCACATATTATTATCAAGTCTTTCAATTTAGTTCATAATTCCATAAATTTTCATATTTTTCCATAATTTCACTTATTCAATACTTTGTATATTTTCACTATTACATAACACATCTATTATATTTTTAATATAATTTCCTATTTCATATGTTAAATTATTTCACACCTTGTTTCATTAACTTACTACACAGTTCACTAAGTTCACATTATAATCCTTAAATATTAAGAAAGTTCATGGGTGCTTACATCTTTTCTATCAAAATCTCTTCTTTTTTTTTTCTCTTCTCCTACCACTTGATTCACTTTCTCAACTCCTTTCTTCATCAACAAGTCAAAAACACAATATTTCCTCATGAGAAATCTTTACTTCAACACCATATTTATACTTTTCTCACTAATAAACTTGAAAATAACATAAAACCTTAACATACATACATTATTCTCTTGAAACCAAACTTTAACTTGACTTTCTCTCTCCTCCATCTTCTATTTTCTTGAATCTAACTTGATATTTTAGCTCCCCATAGTCTCCTTATCATTTTTGTCTCTTGGTGGCTATGAAAATTCTTTTAATTTCTTGATGAAATTGGTAACCTTTTATAGAAGGATTAAGTTGCAAAATAAAAAAAAAAGTTTTTTTTTTCTCTTCTTACTCATGTTGGAAAGATGGAAGGATGAGGACTGTTCATCTTTCCTTTCTTATATACCAAGTAAAATTAATAAAATATAAATAAATATCAAATCAAAATATTACTAAACTAATATTTATCTATTTAATTAATTTAAAATATCACCATCATCATTATTCTTCAAAATTATCTTTCTTGCTAAATGATTATTTTGCTCCTTTTGATCCTTCAAAATTCCTACATTGAATCATCACGTATCTTGATAAAATTAAAATTTAATCCTCATACTTTTCACTTATTCAATTTAGTCCTAATTGATCCATTTTCTTAGTTTCTAGATCCTTCCACCCTTAAAATATTTACACTATTCTTCCTTCAAGTTTTTCATATTTACATTTTAACCCCTTAAATTTTGAATATTTACTTTTGGGCCACAAAACTTTTTTCGCATTTGCGATTAGTCTTTACTTGAACCAATACATCATAATATACTTATTAATCAAATTTTTAATTGATATAACTCAACTTCTCCCCCTTTTTATCACTTTTATTTTCGTATTTTTCCTTTATTTCAATTTATTGAGGGAAAAATCTCAATTTTTCACTACTTTCATACTGTAATGACTTTTGGGGTGTTACAAACCTCACATTTTAACAAGTGGCAAAAAAGATTTTAAATTTATAAAAAAATATATTTTTCCACGTATCAGAATGTGATGATGTCACATTTCATCATGCTATTGGTTATCATCGCCATGCCAACACCATGTCAGCATATTTGAACAATGTTTACAAAAAAAAGAATATCAAATTGGCTTACGGTTTTCAAATTTAAGTACTAGTTAGATAAAAAAAAGATACTAAGTAAATATAAATTGTCAAATTCAAAAAACTCCATATTTATTAACCTTTTAAAAATAAACTAATGTATAAATTATTAGATCAAATAAGGTAACAACCTTTAACAAAAGATTTCAAAAGTTCAAATTCTATTGATTAAAACATATTCGATTTAATTTCAAACAAATTTTATAGAAAAACAATATCGCTTGAATTAGACCGGACCAATTAATTAAATTAAAAACTAATTAAGATATCGATTTAAAGAGGGGTTTTGAACCGTTTGACTCAAGAAGTTAGAATTGAATTTTTAAATTATTATTTTAATATAATTTTTTAACTGAACTAATTAAATCGGTTAACCAAACGAACTAGTGACCTGTCAATTCAATCACCAATTCAGTTTCAAAGACACCGAGAAGGATTTACTTGTTTTCAATTTTAATTAGAAAGTTTTGTTTTTATCATCAACTGGTTAATAAAAAGTAATGACTTTTAAAATTAATAATTCTTAATAAAAACTTTTAAAATTAACATAATTCTTAATAATATTTATGCATTGTACAAATTTAATATTGTTTCAAAAAAAATTAAATCTAACAAAATGAGACAAAACAGCTCCAAATTTGAAAAGTAGATAATTTAATTTCTTAAAAATAAAAAAAGTACACATCATTAATTCATCTTAATTGGACCTATTTCCAGTTAACAAAAGACAATTAATTATCATTGAAATATATCAAAATTCTTAAATCATTTAAAGTACAAAGAAAACAATATATTTGAGGATTACTTAATTTACTAATAAATGGAATTTAAAAAAAATGCTAATATATGCATTGCGTAAATAAACATCGACTAAACACAAAGTATAAACATTTACAACTAGACTTCTTATTATAAAGCTATCTCATTATCATCTTTCCATTAAACAAACCATTTTATATAAAGAAAAACCTAGTTCACCTAAGTTTTAACAGTTTAAGAGGATTTCTTTCTTTTTCTTTTCCTATTCAAATACAAAATTTTCAGATTAAACTTTTTTTCCCCTCTCAATCTTAATCTGTTGCTGAACTACCTGATTCAAATAAAAAGATGAGTGTCTTTTAAATAGAACAATCCATTTGTAAATGGTTTTTTTATATAAAATTAAGTGCAAACCAAGTAAAACCTAACACAATATAATTGGGCAGAGAGTCAAATATGTATATCAACCTATTCTCAACACAACCACCTTCACATTCTTACACTGAAATGCTCTCCCATTATGCATAGTAATTTAGGCTTGCCTTCTTCTTAGCTTGCACCTGAATGATGCCTTCATTAAAATCTTCATGGTTCACCTATAAAACACAACCCCCAATTTGTTATTTAGCAGCTCCCCCACCTCAAATAAAAGAAAAACTTCTAAATGATTAGAAGCTGCACCTCAGTTGCATCGCGGCGAAGAGCTAGCATGCCTGCCTCCACACAAACAGCTTTCAGCTGTGCTCCATTGAAATCATCTGTAGATCGAGCAAGTTCTTCAAAATTGACATCTGGATGAACGTTCATCTTCCTTGAGTGGATCTACAAAATCAATGCAAGCTTTTAGTAAAATTCTGCGCAAGATCGAATCCATGGAAGCAGAAGCAATGAAAGTCATACCTGAAGGATTCGAGCTCTTGCTTCTTCAGTGGGATGTGGGAACTCAATTTTACGATCCAATCGACCAGAACGCATCAGAGCAGGGTCAAGGATATCAGCTCGGTTAGTTGCTGCTATGACCTATAATACATTCATTATATTAAAATAGATCCCTTATGTTTTAGCAAATAGATAACAGAAAAAAAAATGATGCACCACAAAGTCAAACCTTAATGCGTTCATCACTGCTAAAGCCATCAAGCTGGTTAAGCAGTTCCAACATTGTTCGCTGAACCTCCCTATCCCCACTCACCTCACTGCATATGGTAGCAGGCAGATCAAGAATCAGTGGTTTCTATCCACAAATAAATGCCACAACCAGATTTGAAACAAATTTGCCTCTGAAGATTTTAAGATATGGCATTACCTATCAAAACGCTTTGTGCCAATTGCATCAATTTCATCTATAAAAATGATGCATGGAGACTTTTCTTTTGCAAGCTGAAAAGCATCACGGACAAGTTTTGCTCCATCTCCAATAAACATCTACATGCATTATGATTGTTTACTTATTATAGGGCCTAAGCAAGCCGATATAAAAGCACAAAATAATACAGTTAAATGATAAAAACTACTCCATTACTCACAATTTTCTGTCATGTTATACTAACCAAGTAAGGAGCATGGCAAAAAATGATTCCAACAGGAACTGAAAAGAGTAGACAGGATCTAAATATATAGAGAAGTAAGCCGAAAATGCTATAGGACTTAATACCTGAACCAGTTGTGGGCCTGCTAACTTCAGAAAAGTGGCATTTGTTTGTGCTGCACAAGCACGGGCCATCAAGGTTTTTCCAGTGCCAGGAGGTCCATATAAGAGCACCCCCTTAGGTGGACGAATGCCTAACTTTTGAAACCTTTCTTTATGAGTCATGGGCAACACAATAGCCTCAACTAGTTCTTGGATCTGATCCAGGAACAACAATCAGAACATGGGGAAAAAGAATTAAACATTAGCTTAACAGTTACAAAATGATAATCTCAGAAAGGGCAGTAGGAATTAAAAAAACTTGCCTGCTTCTCCAAGCCACCAATATCATTGTAGTCCTCAGTTGGCTTCTCATCAACCTCCATAGCCTTTACTCTGGAGTCGTACTCAGATGGCAAAGTATCCAATATCAAGTAGCTGTCTTTGTTGACACCAACCAAATCACCAGGTTTCAATTTATCAGGGTCTACAAGTCCAACCACAGGTAGAAAGATGGTCTGTAGTAATTATAAAACAAGTCAAGATCAAACCAGTTTTTCTTTCCACCGATATTCAAAGATGTTGATTTTGGTAACCACTTGAACTAAGGAAAAACATAACTGATTATCGACTTTCCCTATTAGTAGCAGATAAGAAATGATGCTGTGCCATTACCTGACGAGTAGAGGTTTTCAGCACAACACATTTACCCTTCCTTTGTGAGTCTAGATCTATGTTGGCACCATCCTCCTCTGCCTCATCTTCAGGGTTCATCTCCAATATCTGAAAGAAAGAGTAGTTAAAATTTAAAGCAGCAAACTATGTGAATCCGACTATCATTTTACGGCACCCATGTTTGACATGGGTGCCACACACATTTTTCGACATGGGCCATGTCAAACACATCTGTATCCAATACTCACAATCTAGTCCAACTAAAATGCAAGCAGAAGCTTTGCTTATTATTCATCTGCAATGGCTCATTATTCATTTGCTGCCCCCTTTGAATACTCTTTTGAGTTTATTTAAATTCAGAATTATATATACCAGTACAGAATAAATAGAAGATTACTGGAACACAAATTTAACACAGAAGTTCAACAGGGTTCATTGGGGGAAAAAGAAGGAAGAAAAATTTACCTCAACAATGTTGCCGACTAAGTAAGGCAACTGCTTGTTAAGCTTAATTTTCTCTTGATTCTCCTTAATCTTTTCCTTGTATGAATCCAACTCGAGATTTGTCCTTTGCATCTCCTCCTTTAATCCCAGAAACCAGTTAAAACAAAAATCAGAAAATTCGATCAAAATATAGCTACATTATTTCAGAAGAAGAAAAAAATTTTCCATAAAAAAGAAAATAATATAGCTTTAACCATCAACATATCCCAATTATACTAAACCAGAAAATTTACAACTAAACTAAAGAACATTCCCTTATTTGTAAACATTACCTAGATTTAATCCATACCTAAAACTAAAATCCGATTAACATCGAGTAATTGAAAGAAACCATCTGATTAAAATTGATAGTTGTGGATTAAAAAAGAAACCCTAAAAATAAACAAAAACAAAAACCCTAAAAATAGTAATCATAATGCGGGGGAGAGAGAGAAAGAGAGATCAAGGTCAAAGAGGGACCTTGAGAATACGAATCTCGTTATCAAGAAGACGGGAAGCTCGGACGATATCCTCGGTAGTCATGGAAGCCAGCTGGTCTTCTTCAAAGCTAGAATCTTCTACCATAGCGGTCGCCATCGGTGAGGGTTTTAAAAAAAAATACAACGATGATTTCAAGCGAAAGATGAGTCGGAAAATGAAGGAAAAGAATACAAGACGGAGAGAATAGAGAAAAAGGAAGAAATGATGAAGATCTTTATACTACCAAACTGTAGTTCTCTTGTTGTCGAAGGAAATGAGTGCTTGAAAAAAATTCGATTTCTTCTTGAAAAAAATGAGAGCTTGCGGATGAATTTGCAATGGGCTTTTTTCCTTCACGTCGGCCTGCTCTTTCATTCAAATCTGGGCTCCTTTTCTTTTTCAAATTACTCCAAGCTTTTCTCACTGCACAGCCCTAATATATCCCATTTGTAATTAAAATAAAATTATATTATTTAAAAATATTTTAATATTTTTATTTTTAAAAAGTTAATAAAAGTAAAAATATAAATATAATGATATTTGAACTCACACCAATTGAATTGACAAAACTTTAATTTTACTATTCAACCAAAATTTCATTTTAATTTAATTTATATATTTATTTTAATATGCACGATTTGTTATCTCCACTAATTCTATAAATTAATAATTTTTAATTATTTAATGTATATTATTTTATACATATACATTTGTAATTTAAATAAGTGGTTTTTATATGTATGTGCGTGATAAAAATTTTAATAATAAAAATGTATTTGATTGAGTAGACGTCAACTTATAAACAAATAAATCTAATTTCTTTTAATTTTAATATTATACAAATTTTATGTTTCATTATTTATTATACAATTTAACATCTAAAGTTGGTAAATTAGTGTTATTTTTCAAAACAAAATCAGCATTCACGATGTGTAAGTGTATTCAATTCGGAAGTAAATACGATTTCAAGATCATTAACACGCTATGTATGTCGTAACCATTTTTTGTGGGAAACAGTGAACGACGCGGTCGACTCAATTTTTGAAAAAAAAAGAAAAGGAAGGGAGTCGCCACCGATCTTTATTTGGTGTGATCGGATCACCTTTGTTTTAATAAAATATTTAATTTACTAAAACAGTGCTTTTTGGTCTACGAACTTTGAAAAAAGGGGTTCGGAAGTCGATTACGTGCGAGGAAGGATTAGCACCCTCGACACGCCCAAAATTGGTACCAAACTGATTGATAGATGTCCTTTTTATTGAAACTTTGAAAGGGTTCGAAAATACAATACTTTTATTTTCAAAATTTGATGGAATTGAAAGGGCGTTAAGACTCTCTTATTATCGAAGAGATAAAGCATCATGTCCAAAGAAGTTAGGCGCAATACTTTAGACTCCGAAACTAATCTCATTTTTAAAACTTAATTTGTATTTTTAAAGAGGATCTTCCATCATTTGTTGAACGAGAAATCGGAACCCGATAAGTTAGGGCTTGCTTTCCAAAAATCCAAATTAGGAATATTGCCTCTATTTTGGAAGAAAAAAAGCTTATCTCGAAGTGTCTAGGTGTCGAGTCCAGTAAGTTAGGGCGCGACATTTCGAATCTTCGTGATTAAGTATCTTAGTTTTAAAATTTAAATGGCAATTTTAAAAGAGACATCCCATTGTTTAGCTTTAAGCGAGAGAAATCGGAACCCAGTAAGTTAGGGCTCGATTCACTCGAATTGCTAATACGGAACGTCAATTTGAAATCGGGACTTGTGATTTTGGAAGGGATATTTCGTTGTTTATATTGAACGAGGAAAATCGAAACCCAGTAAGTTAGGGCTCGATTTCCTCGAATCTTTAACACGAGATATCGGTTATTTGAAAACTGATGTATCGGGCAAAGGTTAATGTAACGATAAAATGCCAAAACAAATCACAATACTAATACGTGTAGCAAAATGCATTAAATATAAATGATTAAGTAAAAAAATAATAGAAAACAAAAGAATTATAAGCAAATGAAAGTTTAAGAGAAAAAGGGAAAGAAGAAAATAATGATGATAGTAATAATGAAAATAATATTAATATATGAACAGTAGTAGAAATATGTAAAAGTATAATAATAATATTAGCGGAATAGAAGTATATATATTTATATATACATAATAAATGAAAATTAAATAAATAATAATAATATTAAACTAAGAAAATAATATAATAGTAAAGGGAATACTAATAGTAATACTACGAAATAATAATAATAATAATATAAAATAATAATAAACATTAGTAACGATAGTAAAAATGATAACAATGAGGATAATAATAATAGAAATAATAACAAATGATAAAAATAACAATAGTAAATATAATAATAATGGTAAAATAAAATATTAAATGATAATAATAATAATAATAATAATAATAATAATAAAATTACAAAATAGTTGAAAAAGGGGCTAAATTGCATAAAAATAGAAGTTTTGGGGCCTAATTGTACATAAAACAGTGATTTGAGGGGCTAAATGATAAATAAAACAAACTTTGGGGTCAATTTGCAAATAAAATAAAAGAAAAAAGGCCTATTTACATGCGCGAAAGGGCTGGAGGGACCAAAAGGGTAATTTTTCCATAAGTTTAAACGCGGCGTCTAAGGGGGGGACTAGATTGAAAACGGGGCCGAATGTGCGGGCTAGATTTTAAAGCAATAAAAATTTAATTGAAAACAATAAAAAATGCGGAAGGGCTAAAAGTGCAATTAGCCCTTCTCTTCAAAAACACGCGGATCTTTGCTGGAGAGGGTCGGGTTCGGGTCGGACAGGGACAAAACGATGTCGTTTTGGTGCTTGAGAGGCCTGCCCAAAACGACGTCGTTTTGGAGGCCTATTTAAGGCACCAAACCCACAAAAAATCGATTGTTCTTGTTTTTAAAAAAACGCTTTCTTTCTTTCCTTTTTTCTCTGCGGTAGGAACGCAGATGGGGATTCCGTGAGTGGGCCATGGATTACGTCGTCAGTTTGGCCGAGGAGCTCGAACCCACCAGACACTATGGCCTAAAAATAAAAGTTTTCCTTTTCTTTCCCTTTTTTATATTTTGATATTATATATATAATAATAAACTACTTTTAAGAAAGAAAAAAATAAACTAGGTTTATATAGTTTCGCAAAACTAGATAAAAGAAAAATAAGTAAAACCTTAAAACTGTTTTTTTTTTTTCTTCGATTGCTTGTCGTGTACTTGAATCTGTGTTTTTTTTATGTTTTTGATTTCCAAAAAGAGAAAAAAGAAGAAGAAGAAGAAGAAGCCCTCTCTCTTTTTCGATCGGCCTTTTATAGCCACTTATTTTACAAGTTGGTCTCTCTTCTCTCTATCTCGTTTAATGTCTTGCAGTCATGGGCGGTGGAGACATGGGCGGTGGTAGCAGAACCGCAGAGGCGGTGGATGTCGAGGCAAAGTGGCGGTGGGTAGAGCGGGTGGGGTTAGGTGGTGGTTCGTGCTAGGGTTTTGAAACCCTAGCAATCTGAAAAAAATTTTTAACTTTTGGGCCTTCCGGCCGTTTGTAAAATGGGTCTGTTTGGGTTTTGGTTGGGTTTGAAATTTGGCAAATTTTGGGCTTTGTACAGCTGCCCTCTTTGCTCATTTTCGTGTAACGAGAATAGAGCAAAGACTTAAAGAAGCCTAATGTTGCCCGGCCTCGCCGAGTCTTGGCCTCTCAGGTGCTTTTCTTCAAGTAGCCTCATCCTGATCCTCCACATCTTGTTGCTTTGATCCACTTCACTGTAGCCTTGAAAAATGAGATTTGTAGTGATCTGTTCTATTGCGATTTCGAGAGAGATATAAAACGAAAGTGCTTTTGATCTCGCTTCGCAACTTGGGAAGTTCAAATCTACTATCTTCAATCGATCCTTGCAAACTCAAGGATCACCGGATCAATCTTTGATCTTCTTCCGCAACTTCGGAACGTCAAATCGATCTCTTTGATCCGCTCCATCGGCTCATCGCACTCGGGAGACGAGATCGCTCTTGTTAGATTCTACCGCTAGTTAAGGCAATAGGACTAAAGCTTAACCATGCTCCCTCTTGGTTGGGGCGACAGAATTACAATTTTGGCTTATTCCACTTCTGGTTAGGGACATAGGACGGTGGCTAAATCATGTTCCCTCTTGGTTGAGAGCCAAGATTTACCTTCGATCTTACCCCATTCTTGGTCGAGCACAAGACCTACAATTTTCTTTTGACCCATTTCATCACTGGTCGGTGGCAATAGGACAGTGGCTTAAATCATGTTCCCTATCTTGGTTGAGAGCCAAGATTTGCCTTCGATCTTACCCATTCTTGGTCGTATGCACAAGATCTACAATTTTGACCTATTCCATCACAGATCTACAATTTTGACCTATTCCACACGTCAGTGGTGGTAATAGAACGGTGGCTAAATCATGTTCCCTACTGGTTGTGGAGCCACGATTAACTTCGATCTTGCCCCACCATCTTGGTTAGGGCGACAAGACCTACAATTTTCTTTTGACCCATTTCACTTTTGGTCAAGGGCAATAGGATTGTGGCTTAAATCGTGTTCCCTCTTGTTGGGGAGCCAAGATTCGCCGATCTTGCCCCACTCATGGTTAGGGTGACAAGATCTACAATTTTGACCTATTCCACCGCCGGGTGGTAATAGAACGATGGCCTAAATCATGTTCCCTCTTGGTTGGGGAGCCACGATTAGCCTTCGATCTTGCCCACCTCTTGGTTGAGGCGACAAGACCTACAATTTTGACCTATTCCATCGCTGGTTAGTGGTAATAGGATGATGGCCTAAATCATGTTCCCTCTTGGTTAGGGAGCCACGATTTGCCTTTGATCTTGCCCACTCTTTGGTTAGGGCGACAAGACCTACAATTTTGACCTATTCCACTGCTGGTCGGTGGCAATAGGGTAATCTTCAACTTATTCCACTGCTGGTCAGTGGCAATAAGATAATCTTTAACCTATTCCACTGCTGGTCAATGGCAATAGGACAATCTTCAACCTATTCCACCGCTGGTCGATGGCAATAGGAAAATCTTCAATAGTGTTGCTACACCGTCCTCTGGGGGACATATCTTGTAGACTCGATTTTATATGTTTGTGTTTATGCCAAAGGATGCGAATGCTATGGTCAGAATGAATCAAATGCTCCTAACTACGTGTGATATGGATGACATTTACATGAATGCAGAATGTCATGAGAATGATGATTTTCCATCAAGATGTAATGATTGTAATAAATCGAATGCTCCCAGCTAAATGATATTATGGAGGACATTTGCATGAATGTGAGATGTCGTGATAATGATTCTTTGTTAAAAATGTATAAGGATCACGATGCGATGATTGCACGCTCCTAATGATGATGAATGAATGTAAAATGAAATGACCCCTTTTTATGCTTAGGGTTGTCACTGCTCGTCGTCCACCAGAATCGTACGAACCTGATATCTCGCTATTGCTGGTATCTTTGCTAGAAACTCAAAGAAACAATCATATTTTGCTCAAACAATTTGCCCCAACGTGACTTCAAGGCCCACTCCACGGCACATATAGGACTTTAAGGCCTATACCATCTTCAGATCAACCCCTTGTGCCTTAAGGGTATAGAAATTGTGTCATCCCACTACGACTCAGGGGTGTAGAATCTATGTCTTCTTCAGTCAATCCCACTTCGACTCAGGGGTATAGAATTTGTTGATTTGGTCTGTTGCACTTTTCCATTCTTGTGGATCGTGACCAGGTGTACACACATGATAGTTGCATGGATACAAAATCATTCTTCACGCGAATGATTCCCCATTCATACATTGCCCTTTTTTATCGAGATGATACTATTTACGTAATACCTTGTTATTTTGTTCAATCACCGTTTTCAATCCGAAGAGATAGCCTCAGTTCAGAATTTTCCTCCACCATTATTCCTGTCCCCTAAACTCGAGGAGTTTTTAAGCAATGGTCTTGTTTCAGGTTCTGATACTACTTAGAAGTTTCCTAGAGTAATATGTGAAACTCCTTTTTGTGAAAGTGTCGTTAGTCCATTAATCGTTATTTCAATGCAAAATGTCTGAAAGAGATCATAACTATGGATAAGAACGAAGTTAGTTAGGAGCATAGCTCGAAACCAATGGGTTAAGCAAAGGTAGCGAGTGCAATAAGGAAAGAAATTTATTGGCAGTGTATCTTGTAAGGCAAAAATAGAAACTAGGTGCCCCAGATATCGCAGCCTGAGCTTCTCTGTTCAAACTTCTTGAGGACCATTATAGACTCAATATGTGTTTAGGGGATCCGGAGTACTTTGTCGATGCTCCAAGATGCAACATACTTCTTCATTGTTAACTCAAGCGTGGTAAAACTACCGTATGCCTTATTTTTAATCAAAATTTAAGTCGCCTTCTTGGGTTTTCAACTCAAATCCCTTTGATCCCAAAGCGCCTTTCATGGTTTCGCCTCGACCTCTCTTTTCCTTTTTTCTTTTTTCGTGTTTTTCGTTTTTGTTTTTTTTCGTAATTTTTTTGTAAAACTCTTTTTTTTTTGCAAGACTCTTTTTTTTTGTTTTTGTTTTTGTTTTTGTTTTTTTTTTGAATTTGGACTGGTCCCTACCATCCATCCATGTTTCCCCAGAACAAGCCTTCTTTGCTGCATAAGGCATTTACTTTTCTTTTTGGAGTCCTCTTGAATACGCAGAACCCTTCTTAATGCCAGGTCTTTCTCCTGAAATTCTTTTGAGCGAACATTTCTGTCATAAGCCCATATCATACATTTTTGGTACATTCGACCACGAGTACTTTCAATCAATCTTACTGTAGGCGTTCTGCTTCACCCAACCAAATCAAAGCTTGTGAAAAGGGATCTTATCTTTCAATAATTGTTTCCCTTTTAATAAACCAATAGGAAAGATGCCCCAGTGAAAGTCCTGGCCAACTTTTAAGAAACCTAGAAGGTAAATGGTAACTTCTCTATGCCAACCTTTACAAGTCTCACCATTTTTCAAAATTTTGAATGGCTTTGGCTAAATTCGTACCAACACGTTTCTTTTCGGCATTCTTTATCGTTATTCTCTCTTTATTCTTCTTCTTCTTCTTCTTTTTTATTTTGATTTTT
This sequence comes from Gossypium rotundifolium, assembly GCA_025506655.1. NCBI lineage: Eukaryota > Viridiplantae > Streptophyta > Magnoliopsida > Malvales > Malvaceae > Gossypium > Gossypium rotundifolium. The sequence continues at coordinate 63,635,555 of CP106734.1, forward strand.
TGATTTTTTATTTTTTGATTTTTGATTTTTTTTGGAAGTTGAAGTTGAAGTTGAAGTAAATCACCGACTTTGTGATTTTGACATGTGAAGCGACTTTTACCCTCTTGGTAAGGTAACTAAAGGCTATGAATATGAATCGATGTTGGCTCAAAGCTCTTGAGGAGACTGGCTTGATAACGTCCATGCCTCACATATAGGAATCCACATTTCAGTGGCCTCAATGTGTCTAACTGTGATCATGCGATAATATCTTGCCTTATTTTTGCGGTGAGCTAAGCTTCCATCTTCATCTCCCTCGTTGGCCTGTAGTGTCGGCTGACATTTCGAGGGGTAGGATCTGCCATTTTTAACAAGTAAGTTACAATCTCTGTCATCTTCTAAGTCCTTTGGTCCTTTTAGACACATATCTCACTAGAAAGGGAGTCCGTAACAGCGTCGCTCATGTCATTGATATCTGGGACCCATCGCCGGTATGAAAGCAATTTCCAGAGAATGAATGATTATTTATGAATGAAGAATAAAAGAATATTCAACAGAATGTATAGCATGGGAAATAAAATATTGGTTCAAAAGATGCATTTTATTGAAGTAGTAATTCAGAACACGAGCCTATTTCACAAAAGAGATCTTATTACTTCTAGGCTTAAAGCAACAAGTATACTTCAGTACATTACTCTAGGTAAGCTTCTAAATACTATAGGAGTTACTTCTACGGTCTCAATGCTTAAAATGCTCCTGTGTTCATGCTTCGCTTTTGGTGCGTCCTATCTCCACAACACCCATTTTGACGAATTTTTCCACCAACTTCTTGAAAGTGAGGCAATTTTCTATCGAATGGCCTGTGATCCCCGCGTGGTACTCACACTGAGTGTTTGGGTCATACCATTTTGGGTATGGAGGTTGCAGTGGTTTTATATAATAAGGAGCTACAACATGCATATCAAATAAGTTCGTATAACTCCTATATCGTCATGGGAATAGGAGTGAACCGAGGTTTTTTCAATACGCCCTAGATTGGGTTTTGCTTTGGGGGACGGTGTTGATAATCCTTCTTTGGTTTGTTTGTGTAAACGGCTTGAATAACCCTTGGTATACACACGTGCTAGCCACATCCTTATCCTTCCTCTTTGGGGCTTTTGAAACCCCTTCTCCCTTTTTCTCTGCATCTGGTAGGCCAAAAACAACACGATTGACTTGCTCATTACCAAGGCTCTTCAGAGAATTCATCAGCACCGAAGTATCGATCCTATATTGAGATCTAATAATGACAGGTACCACGCGAGAATATGCATCTGGTTGAGTTGGGACACTTATTGGGGAATAAACGATGTCTTCATCATTATCCATATTTTTGGTCACTGGGTCACTTCTTTTTTCAAATCCTCCGGCTAGTAACTGAGTTAGCTGGCCCATCATGTTCTTTTGGAAGTCTAGCATTTGCTCTCGCATTTCTTGTTGAATTTGGATCAATTGCTCTTACATCTGTATTTACCTTTGCTCTATCCTCGCCAACCTTTGTTCCGTGTTTTCCAGGTTAACTGAAACATTTTGCCTAATTAGGGTCCTTTTGTAAAAGTCTAATGCAAATGAATGCAATGTAATACGAATGCAATGTAGTGCGAATGCATGAATGCAAAGAGGCATCGATTCTGATCAACTTCATTTTAGAAAACTTCATTAGAAAACAAGTTCTTTTACATAAAATGGACTACTGTATGCTTTCATCCTAAGTCCTAAAAGTTTTGATTTCCCAAGCAATGGAGCTAGCTCTTGACTGTGATCAGACTGTAGCCCATATCCACCAGTAATGCCAAAATCTGTAGATGACCAACTACCTGTTGCATCTGAACCATCATTCCCCTCATGAGGTAATCTTGACTTTTTAACTTGATAATCATAAGAATAAAGTTCTTTTTTCCAGCACTCCTCTCTTGTTTCAAGAAGCTCGATCCGCAGTTCACAATTGTGTAATGCTAAATTTAACTACACTTTATTTCTTTAATCTTGTTCAGACTTAACTTCAACTCGATTGCAGAGTTACCGCTTTGAGGGTAGTGAGGAGACTATATCAGCTTAACATCAGTTTTTTTAGTATTGATCATTTACTCTAGCTAGCGTCGTACTCTAAGGGATTCTTCCGCTTTCATGGTTCAGAAAGATTAGAGTTTTTCTAGACCAAGAAGGAACTGCGGAGCTCCAGACATTTTAGATTGTATCCGTTCAATAGCTTTTTCAATTCCAACCACAGGTGAAAATTGTCTATTCTGGTTCGTCTCTTTGAATCTATCTAACGGGGTCAATACAAATTCTTTTCATTTCTTCACAAAAATCAAATCCCTTGTAATATTGTTTGGATCACAACGATGAGCCCGAAGTTATGCAATCTATCCTTCCATTCTAGATGGTTTCACCAATTCCATCCCCCATTCTTCAGAAAGAAATGACCTTTGACTTGGGTGAAATTAGTGCTGAAAGAAACACCACAAGAACGCAGCATTGGCTCGGCACTATGGTTGCTCCCCTGTGAAGTATAAGATAAGGCTTTCACTCTTTTCTGAGATTTCTGTTTTAACCAAAGAAGCTCTCTAGTTAGTGCTTTGTCAATTGCAAGTACATCAAGGAATGGAGCTCCAAAGGAATGTATGTAGGTTGTTTCGGCTCTTCGACATTAAAGCATGGCAAGTCTTGCAAAGAAGCGCGACTGTATATTGTGATGATTATAGACAGTACTCTCTGGGTTCTCAGCTTCACTATTAACTTTTTTTCACACTTTTCAATTAAAACAACGGATCTTTACACAACTGCTCGCTCAATCCAGTGATCTTGTACTCGTGATTGGATGGACTGACTTTTGTCCTCAGGTTCTCAAGGCTTCGTTTAGCCAGGATCTATGGCATTCTGATTGGCAAAGAATCCACAACCGGACTAGGACGAATATTCCGGGAAAGGCCTCTTTGAGTGGCTATGAAACTTGAATGGAAACCCCTATAGTCAAGGGTATCTCCTCTAACGTTTGTGAAGCTGTTCCGATTATCTTGAAAGATTGGCAAACCAGTAGGCATCCCTACTTCGCAGCATGTTACCTTAAAATGACAACCATCTCCTTCAGTGTTTCTTGAGAGTTTTCAGATTTCCTGTTCGTGCCGTTTGAGTCATCAGGTCTTGCACTATCGTTGTTTCTATTAGATGTAACATCCTTAAATACAATTGTAAACTTATGCTTGTTATTTGGAAGTGCATCAACAGTAAATAAACTTTTCTCCGCGTCGTAAGCAAAGTCCTTTTCAGCCAATTCATTGTCATAGGTCTCTTGTCTTCTGCCAACCACTTTCCTTCCAACACCCTTGTCGTCTACAGGGTTGCCATTTTCACATAAAAGAGAAACACTGTAATGGTAGAAGTGTCTATCCGTACCCTACCCGCTCACTTTGAAGTGATTGGTGAGTATAATTACTTTCTACCATGTATTGCCATGAGATGTCATACAATCTTTTCACATCCGATTTAGTTTTGATCGAACAACATTAGGAAGCATAGGTGGTGAGACTTTAGCTTTTGCCCATTTGCTCAAATGGATCCATACCTTCTAACCGCCTGGTTCTTACTATATACTGGACGATTGCATTGTCTTCCACTTTATCAAGGAACCCGTTCTCCATAACCAACTTTCTAACTCGAAACGGATCGCGAATCGATGCTTCTTAAAATATGTAATGATATGCATAAAAGAATGGAACACAACAAGTTAGTATCATGGAATATAAAGGTAAAATAAATAAACACTGCCTGGTGACCACTAAGGTTTGACATAGTTCTACCTAAGGTGGGCTCCAGGGTTTGCTATCTTGGTTTAGCTCTAAAGTTCAAGGTACCCGAACCAGTGATTCCTCGATCCTTACCCATTATAGGCTCATACTGATGAGTTGATTCAGGGAATACATTTCCTATGGCCATGCGAGTGAAAACTTCACGAAGACATAGATACGGATGTATTCAAAGCGATCCACTAGCCCATGTGGAGGTGAAAACCTCACGAAGGCATAACTTCGCTCCCACTTAAAGGTGTGACCACAACGGTCATGCAATGTAATGCCAAAGTATTTACTGAGACCAATATTGAAGGTGCATTAAAAGAAGCATGATTTTTCAAAACCATTTTAATTAAAAGGACAAAAATCAATCAATCCATGGCTTGACCCTCGAGTTCCCAAAGGAGTCGCATGGTATCGTAACCATTTTTGTGGGAAATGCGATTGAGCAGCGCGGTCGACTCAATTTTGAAAAAAAAAAAAGGAAGGAGTCGCCACCGATCTTTATTTGGTGTGATCGGATCACCTTTGTTTTAATAAAACATTTAATTTACTAAAATAGTGCTTGTTGGTCTCTGAACTTTGAGAAAACGGGTTCGGAAGTCGATTACGTCGAGGAAGGATTAGCACCTCGACCGCCCAAAATTGGTACCAAACTGATTGATAGATGTCCTTTTTATTGAAAACTTTGAAAGGGTTCGAAAATACAATGCTTTTTATTTTCAAAATTTGATGGAATTGAAAGGGACGTTAAGACTCTCTTATTATCGAAGAGATAAAGCATCATGTCCAGTAAGTTAGGGCGCAATACTTTAGACTCCCGAAACTAATCTCATTTTTTAAAACTTAATTTTTATTTTTAAAGAGGATCTTCCATCATTTGTTGAACGAGAAATCGGAACCCAGTAAGTTAGGGCTTGCTTTCCCGAAAAATCCAAATTAGGAATATTGCCTCTATTTTGGAAGAAAAAGAAGCTTATCTCGAAGTGTCTAGGTGTCGAGTCCGATAAGTTAGGCGCGACATTTCAATCTTCGTGATTAAGTATCTTAGTTTTAAAATTTAAATGGCAATTTTAAAAGAGACATCCGTTGTTTAGCTTTAAACGAGGAGAAATCGAACCAGAAGTTAGGGCTCGATTCACTCGAATTGCTAATACTGAACGTCAATTTGAAATCGGGACTTGTGATTTGGGAAGGATATTTCGTTGTTTATATTGAACAAGGAAAATCGAAACCCGATAAGTTAGGGCTCGATTTCCTCGAATCTTTAACACCGGATATCGGTTATTTAAAACCGATGTATCGGGCAAAGGTTAATGTAACGATAAAATGCCAAAACAAATCACAATACTAATACGTGTAGCAAAATGCATTAAATATAAATGATTAAGTAAAAAAATAATAGAAAACAAAAGAATTATAAGCAAATGAAAGTTTAAGAGAAAAGGAAAGAAGAAAATAATGATGATAGTAATAATGAAAATAATATTAATATATGAACAGAGTAGAAATATGTAAAAGTATAATAATAATATTAAGCGAATAGAAGTATATATATTTATATATACATAATAAATGAAAATTAAATAAATAATAATAATATTAAACTAAGAAAATAATATAATAGTAAAGGGAATACTAATAGTAATACTACGAAATAATAATAATAATAATAATATAAAATAATAATAAACATTAGTAACGATAGTAAAAATGATAACAATGAGGATAATAATAATAGAAATAATAACAAATGATAAAAATAACAATAGTAAATATAATAATAATGGTAAAATAAAATATTAAATGATAATAATAATAATAATAATAATAATAATAAAATTACAAAATAGTTGAAAAAGGGCTAAATTGCATAAAATAGAAGTTTTGGGGCCTAATTGTACATAAAAGTTGATTTGAGGGCTAAATGATAAATAAAACAAAATTTGGGGTCAATTTGCAAATAAAATAAAAGAAAAAGGGCCTATTTACATACGAAAAAGTTTGGAGGGACCAAAAGGGTAATTTTTCCATAAGTTTAAACGCTGGCGTCTAAGGGGGACTAGATTGAAAAGCAGAGTAGAATGTGCGGGCCGGATTTTAAAGCAATAAAATTTAATTGAAAACAATAAAAAATGCGGAAGGGCTAAAAGTGCAATTAGCCTTCTCTCAAAAACACGCTGAATCTTTCTTGGAGAGGGTCGGGTTCGGCCTGACAGGACAAAGCGACGTCGTTTTGGTGCTCGAGAGGCTCACCAAACGACGTCGTTTGGAGGCCTATTTAAGGCACCAAACCCACAAAAAATCGATTATTCTTGTTTTTAAAAAAACGTTTCTTTTCTTTCCTTGTTTTCTCTGCAGGTAGGAGCGCCGATGGGGATTCCGTGAGTGGGCGCAGTTGCTCGTCGTCGTCGGTGGCGAGTCAAACCACCACTGCAGTGGTAGGAAAAAAAAGTTTTCCTTTTCTTTCCCTTTTTTATATTTTGATTTTATATATATAAACTACTTTTAAGAAAGAAAAAAAATAAACTAGGTTTATATAGTTTCATAAAACCGATAAAAGAAAAATAGAGTAAAACCTTAAAACTGCTTTTTTTTTCTTCTTGATTGCTTGTCGTGTACTTGAATCATGTTTTTTTTTATGTTTTTTGATTTCCAAAAAAGAGAAAAAAAGAAGAAGAAGAAGAAGAAGAAGAAGCCCTTCTCTCTTTTTCGATCGGCCTTTTATAGCCACTTATTTTACAAGTTGGTCTCTCTTTCTGTCCTATCTCGTTTAATGTCTTGCAGGTCATGGGCGGTGGAGACATGGGCGGTGGTAGCAACGCAGAGAAGGCGTGAATGTCGGGGCAAGTCTGGTGGGTAGAACAGGTGGGGTTAGGTGGCTGGTTCGGCGCTAGGGTTTTCAGAAACCCTAGCAGTCTGAAGAAAAATTTTTTAACTTTTGGGCCTTCTGGGCCGTTTGTAAAAATGAGTCTGTTTGGGTTTTGGTTGGATTTAGGCCGGGCAAATTTTGGGCTTTGTACAATGTACATTTGGTATTAGTAGAGATAATGGTGGTGTAGGAGTTATCTGAGTTTGTAGAGATACGAGAACAACATGAGGTAGAAGTAAAACCTGGAAATTTATATTTAGCATATATCAAAACTGCTGAAATATCAAGGTTTCTTATTTACATATTCGTAACACCAAATTTTAACATGTATTCCATTGTTTTAGCATATTAGCTTCCAAATACTGTTTCCAAGTCTTCAGTGGGCGTATGTCACTTGTGCCTGAATACTTTTCCTTTGATCTACAGTTCATTAGCAAGCCTCTCGCTGCAAATCCCATCAATTCAGTTGGATCCATATAACTGCGAATCCTTGAACCAATCCCGCCTTCACATGAATATCCCATTCTCGTATATCCATCTGCAATGGCTTCTTCGGGACTCATATCATTCAGCTTTGTTCGGGTTTCTTCTACCAAGGATTCATACCTAATATATTCATGGCTTCCTAACCCAAATGGATCCAAATCTACCTGGTGCAAGATATTGGCTGCTCGTTCTGCACCATCTTTGTTATGGTTTTCTAATCGGATAGATTGCTCGAGCACTAATTTGTCGACTTTTACTTTCAAATTCTGCAGTTGATGCCCAATTCTGGATGCGACAGCATCGTATAATTTTCCTCTTGATGCTTCTGTGGCTTCTTCCAAGTTAAGCAGATCATCAAAAATTATAGGGTCTCCAATTAGAACTGTCACCTACAAAGTTGCATGTATTAAAAGAATTCAGCATAACAATTATTGACAGGAAATGAGATCATAAACATAAAACCCAATATAACCGGCCAATTAGGAAGGATTTTTCTTAAATGCTACTATAAACGGGACCATGTAAAAGCATTGTGAAGCCACCGCAGATATTCAAACTCAGAGAGTGGCACATAAAACTAATGTCCATTAAGCAAAGGAACAACAGCAGGAATACATACCGTCTTGCCAATCCTCGGGAAATTGGCCCCTATTGGCATAACATCTTGCATTCCAGTATGCACAAATGGCAGAACAATTGGGGTACTGTCAGCATCTAGAACTAACCTGTATCACCATTACAATGTTTCCAAAAGTTTTTGTTATTAACAAGGAAAGCAACAAATAGTCTAAAAGTTCCATTTTTTTTGGAAAAAAGTTATCCCTTTAACACAGATTCCGTCAAGAGATGGGTCTGTTTATTTCCTGATGTGAGAAGATGTAGATTTGCATAGGAAGTTATTTACACTCACCTCCCGACACCTCTCTTAGAAGATCTCACAGTTTTTCCACCATCTCGAGAACGACTACCTTCTGGAAAGATATGAACCCATCCACCAGTATTTAATTTCGAAATGGCCATATCCATGCCCTGCAACAAATTGAATCAAAATGATGAAATGGGCATAAACACCACACATGTTTAAGTAATTAATGAAGGCATAAACATGCAAGTTAAAATCAACATACCGGACCATAAACCTGTTGATGGAAGTCCAAGTATCTCACGTCTAACACATATTACATAACTTATGCATCATATGAAGTTCAAGGAACGGAAAAGGAAACAAAGTCCTTAAAGGCACTAAACAATATGCATGTAGATTGTATGTACAATCAAATTATTCGACTACATTAGCAATCATACATTTCAAAGACGTTCAAAAGCCAATAATATATCCGTCTTCTTTGTTTTCCACCTTCAGTTAAACGTTCCTCATCCCAACAATGTATACCACAAATTGCTATCTTTCCAACCATTTTCAAATTGATACACAATCCTGATCAAGGAACCTAGCGATCCAATTTAGTAAAACTAATGATCTGATTAATGAATAGTTTATTATAAGATTATTGGGTAAAACAAAACAATCCACTAACTTCGGAATTGAGAATTGTGTATTTTATATGAACATAAAATTCGTATGTATAAGTTCCAAAAAATAAGGTTCTATGTTCCGATAATCATATTTCATTCCTACTAAACGAACCAGAGAAAACCATACTATCAAATTAGGTTTCATATAAGTAGCGATTGTGTTCTAATTTTCATTCCCCTTACAAGACCTATCCACATTCCTTGTAACATTGATTCTACGCACTTGCATGATGTATACTTATCGACTTGATCCTTATTCAACACACACTGTTCCATACTTGCTAAGAATATGCCAAAATTTAAAACATGTACCATCTGGTAAATCCCATCACCACGAGAAACTGGCAACACTTTTACAGATCGAAAGAATGCTGACGTCACGGGATTACTGAAGCATCGGTCTGATGCACACAGGTCCATCTCAAGTTCTGAGCATCAAGAAGAACTCTGGGAGGAAGCAGTGAAGCAATGACAAACGGATCATCCACAGAAGCAACATGATTGCTTACCTGCAAAGAAACATTCCTTCATCAGCATAGGACTCAACATAACATAACACCGATGAATGAGACAAAAGCTAAAACTGACAAAAAGTAAAAATCATGGCTTATACCGTTATAAGGGGCTTGTTCTTGGGTCTATTAAGCAAAGCATCATGTAATTTTTCAAGGCCATAAACCTGCCACATTAGAGAACATGCATTAGTTCCTAGAAACTGTGAAATACCTGCAAAGAACACAACAGAATTTTCTCAATCACACAAAAGCGTACGTACTTGGACACGATTGAGACCATTCATAAAAACATGGCAAACATTTCCAATCAAAGGAACCGCAACAGCTTGAAGCATTCGAAAAATAGCTGAATCCACCTCCACGTCAAAGTCTTTACTCACTATAAGACCAGAAACTTAAATTGGTAAGCTAAGAATTCAGTTCAAATAAATTTTTAAATCTTCAAATTATGAAATTAGAAATAACTGAGGGGACAAAAAGGTCATTTTACTCTCTAACAATTACTTCTTTGCATCCTTTGATAGTAAATTATAAAAAAAATTTAAAGGAAATAAAACTGCTACAAAGCAAAAAAAAAATCACAAATAGATCGAAGACATGAAACCCAGAGCAGGAAAAGCGACCTTTTTTACGGTAGAAAGAGGAGGAAGAAGGGAGAGAATCGCGACGGAAGTCGCGGAAGCGACGGAGCCAGCGCTGAACCGAGGAGGAGAAGTAACGATCAGCAAGAACTGAAGGACGGTGGCGATCGACTGCCACCCTGAAACGCTGCCTGAGCTGGAGTTGCAAAACGCGAGCCTTGTTCTTCCATAGATCGCCTCTGTCTAACCGCTGTACGGCCATTGCGTCTGCTTTTTCCTGGGCAGAGTTCTCAGTAGCGTAATAAAGATTCTTATTTTTACGATCTTTATTTCTTTTGAATTTCCTTTTGATCTGGTGAAAGCAGAGAAAAGCGCGAGTGTAGGGAACGGAACACAAGAAATAAGTGACAAGAAAACGCAGTAGGACTAGGCGGCGGGGCTTTGAGCAAACTTTGGTTTATCCATTAAACCGACCTAACTCCACTTCGGTTCATTTTGCTCGGTTTTTATTGTTAAAAATGAGGCTAAATACATTATTTGCCCCCTATAGTATTCGGTTGTTTCAATTTGGTATTTAAAGAATTTTGAACAACCATCGACTTTTGTTTCGGTTACACAGTTCACGGTAAAAAAAACCCGACTATCTCCTCCAACCAATAAAAAATTGCCACATTGCACATCTAGATAAAAACAATTAAAAAAATAAAAAGTAATATAACTTTTAAAATCTTTAAATATGATCTCTCCTATCCTTCTCAATTTCAATATTTAACACATTGTTCTCTTTCAAGAAAATCAAAATAATTTAATCCCGACAATTTTAAAAGTAAGTAACTAAGGACAATTTATTAATTTAATATTTTTTGTCAATTTTACGTAATTTTGATTGATATAATAATTAATTTAGCCCTCAAAATTTACATATTCTATTAGTTTGATAATGATTTAAAAAATTAGCCCATAACGTTTGCGTAAATGTGTAAAAATTGAGGTTAAATTTGTTGATTCTTTTAGAATTAAGATTAAATTGACAAAATTTGTAAACATTAAGAGCTAAATTTATTATTATACCAATTGGTATACGACATTAGTGTCATGAATCATTGTCCTTAGTTGATCCTTACAAAATTAACATGGATTAAATTGCTTGATTTTTTGAAGAGACTAATTTGCTCAATATCAAATTTGCTCTTTATGTTTTTTTTAGAAGGACTAATTTTCTCCTTTAAAATATATAAATTATAGAAAATTAAAAATATATAAAAAATTTATCAAATATAACTATTATAAAACTTATCGAATATTACTAACAATTATGAGATAAAGTAGTAAGGCATATTGCACATTTAAGAAAAAACACATTCAAACTTTGGAGACATTATTTAAAAACCCCTAAATAATAAAACCAAATTAATCCAAGTTTGAATATACAATTATGGTGTGTTTAGAATTCTAAACTAGGATGGATATTCTAAATTAATCTCCAAATTTTATAATTTTAGATGAGTCATACATGATATAAATTATATCCTTCTATCAGCTCAACAGTTAGGCTTGAGGTTAGCTTAGATTTGATATGAATCTTCTTTTTTCTTTTCCAAATCGCATGTCCATGATAAGAGTAAATCACCATCATGTATACACTACAAAGTAGGTAATCTATGAGACTCAAATCTACACGTAGGCTTTGCTGTGAATACTCGTAGCCATTAGACATAATATTCTTAAGTTTTTATTGCACCCTTTTTTTTAAAGCTTCCATAACATAGTGTATGTGTATTTAAAATTTGACCCAGCTCCAGTTCATATATTTTAGTTAACATTTAACACCAAAGTTAAGACTAATTTTGGAATTTAAAAATCTGTGTAAATTTGAAGGTGTGTCATGTAATTAACCCAAACTCTTTTCTTCTAGTGATTGCCATGTTAATTCATCTCAACTTAGTCAGACTATAGAGGACTGGAAATCCATTAAACTTGTATATGTTAATTAGCATTATTTTTAGATGTATTCTTAACTTTGAAAATAATATATCTAGTCTTTATCTTATATTTTAAATGGTAGACGTATATGACCGGTGTCATGGAGTTTACAATCCAAGATGATATTTATAAAATAAAGTTGTATAATTACATAATCTATAAAGTATTGTAAAAAGAAAGGTCCAACAGGCCTTCTTTTGTTTACACGTACTAATGATTTTCTTTCCTTCAACCTTGTAAGAGAAAATGGTCATATTTTATAGCTTTGGTCTTTCTACTATACCTATATTTAAATTTTAATCCCTATATTTTAATTTCCAACATTATTGTATTCCTGCACTTTAAAATATTAGTTGCTCCTTCTCTATTGTTTGTCCATGCGTAGAACTACCTTTGAGGTTTTACGATTGCAAAGCAATCTTGAAAGCTTGAATTCCTTTTACACCTAAATGCTTTAGTGATAATTTGGCCTTTTCGGTTAAGAATTGGTTAAAGTCGCCAAGAATGACCCAACTTTCATCCTTTTCGTTTTAAGAATTTCTTAGTCTCAACATTAACTCTCTTCATGATCAACTCTTTTAAGAAATGAACTGCTAAGGGTCAACCCAACCTATTAGCGTTCCAACTTACTTGGAGGCACTTTCAGGCCAACCCTCTTAGCCCCAAATTGTAACTCCTCTTTCACTCACTGTGCTAATGGTTCAAAAGTAATGCCTCACATTCCTACTAGAATCGACATCATCAGTATCTTTTTCAAAGTCAACATCTTTTGTCATTCTTTGCTACTATTTAAAGAACTAGACTTTGTATCACTCTTAACATCAGTGTTTAGTGCCTTTGAAGCATCCTTTGGTGGCCTTAACCCTGTTTTCTTTTAAGACCAAGTTAGTTAGTGGGATAAGCCCACCATCCTCTTCATTCATCAAACAAATCATATTACTTTAACCCTGGTTTTGTAAAGAAACTTCCTATTCTTCTTATTCAAGTTTACGAGATAGTAGTTTGGTCTCAGCTACTTCCTTTCTACCCTCCTCAAGATAAGCTCCTTTAATCTTTTACACAACCTTCTAACCCTAGTCTAGAATCTCTTATTCGTTCAACTCTTTATGGTCAGCTTTTTTCAAAGACAGCTCGCTTCCTCCCAGTTCCATGTGGAAAGGTTCACGTCCATGCCCATCTAATTGCATCAATAGGTTCATCTCCCCTATTCCAGCCCTTTTATCTTGTCATAGATCACCCATCACACGTGCAACCAAAGATCCTTCCAGAATACCCTGCTTGGGACCAAGTTTAATGGCAAGTTCTTGTTCGTAAACTCATTTTCGTTCATCATATCTTTTAGATTTAGGTCTTCTTCAACCAAGGTATTAAAAGACAAATATTGATCCATTCCCTACTCCCCCTATGACACTAACCTCTATTGTTCGCATCAACCTTACCTAACTCAAGTTCCTTTGAATTTTGATAAAAGTCAACCTTTAAGCTATTGTTACCAACCTAGTTTTCTAGTACATTCCCCTTAGTCAAAACTTTTACCATGTTTAATTCCCTATTTACTTCCACACGACTGAGCTTTTCTAGAGTAAAAACATTCTCATTGACCAAGCCTTCACAACCCTCTTTTTGCATAGATTCAAAAACTATTTCATTTCGGGTATCCATTAATGGGACACAAGGACTAACCACATTCTCAGACAAAGCTTGTGCTAATTGCTCCTATAACATGTGAATTTTTAACTCAACCTCTACACCCAAGTTCCCCGAATGCATTACAAGCCCTTCCTCCTCAATCAATATGCCCTTTCCTTGTAAAATCTAATATAATCATTAACTTTGTTTCCATAATCATTCTAATGATGTACTCTTAGACAGTTACCATCTTCATAGATATTAAAATTAAGTTAAAAGGATGTGAAAGAGAGCTTATACCATTTCCTTCTTGTGTCTCAGCCCTTACCGCGGGCATCCAATTGCTCATTGCCACATCTCATGTATTTTCAGAGACTAGTATCACATTTGTCAAATAAAATTTCCCTTCCTCTATAAGTCAATCAGGTGCAGATCTTACATTGAACTTTGTCCTTTGAAATCGATGATACCTTATTTGAAATTAAAGGGTTGAGATGTTTCTAATAACTCCCTATCCTGAAAATCATCCTCATCCTTCATGGACATTCAACACTAAAACGGGGCTGACTAAGCCTTGGGGCATCTCATCCACTTGGACCTTTGTTGCCTCCTCAAGTATTTCCTCTTCAAGAATTAGCATTGTGTACCCCTTGATGAGACCTATATATTTAATACTTAACATTCTCCTCTGATATCATTAGCAAAGAGAATTTTGTCCATCTATAGGTTGATGTCTCTCTCTATCTCTCTATTATCCCTTTGGTACTAGGTACATATGTGTCCAATCCTACAACACAACCTAAAAAAAATTTAAAGACCCTTTTTTATCTAAAATTCACCCATATTCTAGGGTCATTTTTGTTCTTCACAAAGCACCTAGCTATCAATGGTTTCCATGGGTCGAACATACATGCACACTAATGAAATGTAGATTGTGTGGAAAGTCAAGCTTTTAGTCAATTGTCACAACCCCCCTTATTATGCTAGCAACCCTATGGGCTATTCTAGGAAGCAAAAGCTCCACTAGGACACTTGCATCCAAATGGGAGACCTTATGAGCTGCAGTTCTCTTAAAGAAAGGTTTGGTCTCCACCTATTAAACATAAAAAGACCACCCTCCAAAGCCCATGAACTGTGACTTAAGATGAAATTCCTGTCCATGTCATCTTCAAAATGGAACACAAACAAGCTCCCCTCCCTTCTAACTACTGCCACACAATCACATATCCTTCATACATCATTCACCAAACGAACCATTGTTTTTTGTCGAAAATTTTCTTGCACCCAGAAGATAAGTAAATAGACACTGGCTTCTAAAAGTCCATTGAACTTCTATATACTCATCCTTCACATTGATAACATGCCCTCTGTAGACCCCAATTATTACCTTGGCCCAATACTATTAACCAAATTAAAAAACCCAAAATCAGAAATTAATAAACCCCGAGGCCCAAAGTTAAACGAATCCTAAATTTTGGCCTTAAATGCAATTGGAACAGGGTTAGGAAACCCTAGCAGTCAGCGCCGCATGCCCCAGCAGCCCTCTCCATGTCGTGCGCAACAACCCAAGCCGCACGTCTCCAAATAGCTCCGTGTTTGGTGCCTCCACGTCGTTGTACCTGCGAAAGAAAAGGAAAAGCAGCAGCAACAAATAACTAGAGTTCTAGTCTTTGAGGGGAGCTTCGGGAAAAGGCTATAAAAAGCTAAGAATATTATTGTAAAAAGGACTTTTTTTTTCACACGATTTACGCAGATAAGAGACAATACATTACTTTTTCTACAAACAGAATCAAAAATCTAGAAAAGGTTCTACTTTTACATTTTATTCCCGAATCTGTTCGTTTCTTGATTTTTTTCTATTATTTTTGTTTTTTTAACATAAAGGTTACTATAATATACGATATTAAAAAGGGAAGGAAAAACTCACCTTTTTCAAACTCCTGCCACCGTTCACGGTGGCCGGCCATAGTCCGGCGATCGTGATTTGGTCGGAAGGGGAAAAGGCTTGAGAGGATTTGAGAGAAAGTTTTGTGTTCTTGAGAAAGGAGGAGGAAAATGAAATTTAAAAAAAAAATTATATAGACGAATCATACGGCGCCGTTTTAAGCATTAGGATCAGAGGCCAAAACGACGTCGTTTTGGTCCTCTGATCCATGACCCGACCCGATGGGTTAAGAGGATCCGCGTGTTTTGTATAAGGAGGGGTTAATTGCGCGTTTAGCCCCTCCGCTTTTTCATGGTTTTACAATCAGGGTTTTTAATTTGGCTTTCCATTTTCTTTAAAATTAGCCTAGTTTTCATTTTTGGCTTAATTTAGTCCTTTTTCTTATTTCCTTTTATTTAATATTTTATTATTGTCATTTTTAATTATTGTTATCATTTTTATTGTTATTATTTTTATTATTACCACTATGTTATTTATATATATATATATATATATATATATATTATTAATATTTTATTATTACTATTAATATTATTAGTACCATTTTTTATCCTCTTTGTCATTTATTATTATTATTGTTATGTTTACTTTTTTTTTATACATTATTATTATAACTATATTTATTATTATATTTATTATTTTTTGTTTTATTATTAGTTTTAATATTATTACTATTATCTTATTATCGATTATTTTTTTATTTTGTTTCTAGTAGTATTATTATTATTTTTACCTTTTAGTAATATATTTTTATTTCTTTTCCATTTATTATTATTATCACCATTTATTATTATTATCACTATTTATTATTACTATCACTATATGTTTAGTATTAATAGTATTTTTTTGTTATAATTTTAGTTCTATTGCTATTATAATGTAGTGTCATTTTTCTTTTATTACTATGTACATATATTATTCTTATTCTTATTATTATTATTAATATGTTTATTATTTGCCCTTATTATTATCGTGTTTACATTTCAATGTTTTATTTTTGCTTTATTAAAATTCATAAAAGAAAGGGGTTTCACAAAGGTAATATTTCGTATTTGGAAGTCCGAGAAATCGTGCCCAATCGTGCTGGGTTTCGATTTTTCATTCTTCTAGATCACTAAATATCCTTTAAAGATTTTGATCATGTTTTTGGAAATAAGGCAATGTTTCGTGTTTGGAAGTTCGAGGGATTCATGCCCAATCGTGCTGAGTTTCGATTTTCTGTTCGTCCAAACAACTAAATATCCTTCAAAGATTCTTTTCTTGTGTTTTTAAATAAAGGCAATATTTCATGATTGGAAATTCAAGGAATCGTGCCCAATCATGCTGGGTTTCGGTTTTTGGTTTGGCCAAATAGTGAAATATTCTTTTAAAATTGCAAGACAAGAATGTTGGAAATCATGAAATGATCTTAGTATCGATAGTTTGAAACATCGTGTCCTATCGTGCTGAATGCGGTATTTCAATTTTTCAGAATAAGAGAGTTTCGATATCCAATGTAAGTTATCCAAACATTTTTAAGGATTCATATTTTAAAATATTTTTTAATTTTCGATATTAAGGACATTAATCAATCAATACGATACCAATTTTGGGCGTTGTGAGGGTGCTAATCCTTCCTCATACGTAACCGACTCCCGACCCTGTTTTCTTAAAATTCGTAGACCTAAACGTTTTCAAAAGTGGCCCAATCGCACTTCAAAAAAGATTGGTGGCGACTCCATTTTTCTTTTTAAAGTCGGCCCGTTTTCCAAACATAAAAAATGGTTTCGACAGCTTGGCGACTCCACTTGGGATAAATAAGAGATTCAAGCCGTAAAATTGGTTGATTAATGTCTTTTTATCGAAAATAAATTTTTTGATTTCATTTTTCATTTGCATGAGTCTGTGTCGCGTCATATATCTGCTTTGGTTTGAGGCACATAGAATATTTTTGCATTCATATTGCATGACCGTTGTGGTCACACCTTAAGTGGGAGCAAAATCTATGCCTTCGTGAGGTTTTCACCTCGCATGGGCTAGAGGATCGCTACGGGATACATCCGTACCTATGGTTCCGTGAGGTTTTCACCTCGCATGGCCATAGGAAATGTATTCCCTGAATGAACTCAATCGATGAGCCTATAATGGGTAAGGATTGAGGAATCTACTGGTTCAGGTACCCTTTCTTTAGAACTAAACCACATATAGCGAACCTTAAGAGCCCACCTTAGGTAGGGCCATGCTAAACCTTAGTGGCTACCTATATAGTGGTTTGACATTTTTCACTTGCTTTGGTTACTTTTATGTGATACTAACTTATTTTATTTTGGTCATGTCTACATGTCATTTCATACTTAAAAGGCGTCGATTCCTGTTTTAATTACTAAGTTAGAATGCTTGTTATGGAGAACGGATTTCTTGATAAAGTAGAGGATAATGCGGCCGTGCATATATGGTCAGAAAAGACAAAGCTTGAGAAGGGGGATAGCCTAACCGAAGGCTACACACCAGAATTATTAGACTTCACTCGCATCAGTGTGACATAAAATGAGCTCCAAGAACTAAGAGATATATGGGCTTGTTGGGATGAAGCAACTAGGCAACTTTTCTACCTTAATTATGGTGATCTACCCTACTTACTCGACATTAGAGTGGACAAACACTTGTTTCAGGCTATGACTCAATATTGGAATCCAAACTTATATTGCTTTTACATTTGGGGAAGTGGACTTGGTGCCTCTGTGGAGGAATATCTGGCTTTGCTTCGATCAAAGGGCTCGGTCGACAAAATTTACTTGAGGTCGCTAATGCACCGACTTTTGTAAAGAAGCTGATGAGTATCACTGGGATGAGCGAACAGTGGGTCATGGTACGAATTCAGCAGAAAGGTGAAGGGAAATGAATTCATTGGGTAAGCTTGAGAGACCTGATGGTGACACACCCAGATGTTAAGAGGAAAGTTGACATTTTTGCCTTAAGTATCTATGGCTTGGTAATTTTTCCCAAGGCTTAGAAACATGTAGATGAAGCAGTTATTGATTTGTTCGATCGTCTTGACAAAGGGATTACGTCGGTACCAGCGATTCTTGTCGAAACGTTTAGATCTTTGAACTCGTGTCGGAGAACAGGTGAGGGAAGATTCATGGGATGTACAGAACTGTTGTTGGGGTGGTTCCATAGCCATTTCTAGAAAGTAGATAGAACTTCTTGTCGGGTTTTTTTGCGAAGTACTCCCCATTAAAGGAGTTGGCAGCCGCGCCCAGGAGATATGTCATATCAGAAGAGAACTAGATCGTGTTTCTTTAGAATCTTCAGAAAATGATGTGGAATGAAGAGTTCCTTGGTTCGTTCCCGATGAAATCCTCTACTGGTGTGAGAGTTATGATTGGGTTCCTCTGTTAGGGATCTGGGGAGCCGTTGGGTATGCTCCTTTGCTCGTGCTAAGGCAATACCAATCGAGATAGTTTATACTAGTAACGCATGGGTTAGCTCAGTTTGAATTTTGTATAGTGGGAATAATTATAAGAAAAGAGTTCGAGAAGTTTCTGATGCGTGGAAGCAGATTCACCAAATGAAAAGAGTTGCTATGGGTCCAATGACAACCCTCGAATATAATACATGGCGGAGTAGGAGAGTAAACGATAATATTCTCGGGCCGACACAGGATGCTGCTCGATCGATAGAGGAATACCTATGAGTAGTCCCTTCTGAGTTGGAGATCATGAAGTAGGACTTTGAAAGTAAAAATTTAGAGTTAGGGAAAAAGATAGAACAACTGGAAGAGGAAAAAATAAATTTGATGTTAGATATTGATATCCAGAAATTAGAGGCTGAGAAGCTGAGGAAAGGAAAAAGGAAGGTCGAAGAAGATTTGGATAGCTTGAAGACCGATTACAATAAGTTGCATCTATCGATGAGGACTACTGGGCTGGGTAAAACCTCAGAACAATGGCATCAAGAAGTTCAGGAGGAGAAGACCAAGGTCGACCAGTGGAAGAAGAGATTCCATGGGGCTCAAGCACAAAAAGGATGCCCTGAAAAAGACTGTGGGTGAGAGCCAAAGCAAAAATAAGATGCTAAGAGCTCGAGTAGCAGAATTAGAGAAGACATTGTGTCAAAGTCACAACTCTACGGTGAAGTTGGAATCAAGCCTAAGCCAAATTGAAGAGTTGAAGGGAAAGGTGGTGGAGCTCGAAACAGTGCTGCAAAACAGTGAGCTCTGGATCCAACTATTGGAGGCAGACAACTAGAGAGGGAAAGAACAACTTCAACGATCTCAGAACCAAGTCAGAGAAAGAGACTACCTTATAGGCGAAGCTGTGGTTCAGATACGAGAAGTGGCCGATCATTTACAAACTTTAGCGGTTCAGGCTGACGTGTTAAGTATAATATATGAGTCAAAGTTGGACCAGGGTCGAGAGTTAGCTTCGCTTCTTGAGAAAGTTAAAACTTTGGGCATAAGGGCTAGGTCGTATATGTGACTCTATTTTATGTAAAGGATTTTGTTTTTTTCAATAAGTATTCCAAAAGAAATTGAAGCAGAATTGACTCCTCTTATTTTAGCATTCATTCATTTGCATTGCATTTCATGCATTTGCATTGCATCACATCATTTGCATTAAATATCATAAGACAACCCTTTTAATTATAGGTTATATTATAGTTATCCTGGAACACCGCTATTACACTCGAAAAAAACGAAAGTAATGGATCAAAGGATAGAAAAGTTAGAGTAGATCTGAGAATGAAATGCAAGACCAATCTGCGAGAATAGTTGGCTAAGATCCAATGAGAACATGAGGATCGATCTTTGAGTCCTAGAGGAGTATGATGAGCCGTTAATGTATTTGTTGACTCGAGGGCAAGATAAAGGAAAGGGCCGTGGGCGATGTTGAAGATGAAAATAGAAATTGACTTGTCTTCCAAGCTTAGCCTCGAAAATTCTCAAGCACAACCACCGAGAGTGTCTCATCAATATCGGACCAAGACCAATCTGTCACCCCAGTGCCAGTAAATTTCTTTGTAGGCTCGAGCTCCAACCCGGGGGGTAACCTGACAAGGCCGATGGTCCCTGATTTTGATGATGTAGTAGAAGAGAAAAAGACGAGGGTAGAACTTCCAAAAGAGTTTGAGGATCACTGCAAATGGGTGGAGGAGAAGTTTAAAGCATTGGAAAGTGCTGATTATCAATGCGAGGTGGATGCTAGGAAGCTGAGTCTAGTTCCAAATTTGGTACTTCCTTCGAAGTTCAAGATGCCGGAGTTTGAAAAGTACAATGGGACTAGCTGCCCTGAGACTGATATTACCATGTTTTGTTGGAGAATGACGGGATATGTCAACAACGACTAGTTGTTGATTCACTGTTTTCAGGATAGTCTGACTGGGGCTGCAGTAAAATGGTACAACCAGCTGAGTTGTATGCAAATCAAATCGTGGAAGGACTTAGCACAGGCCTTCATGAAGCATTATGGCCACATAACTGATATAGCGCCTGATAGAATCATGCTCTGCAAAATATGGAAAAGAAGTCGGGCGAGAGTTTTAGGAAATATACCCAGAGGTGGAAGGAAGTTGCTACACAGGTCCAACCACCGCATTCTTTGGAAGGAAATGACCATGCTGTTTGTTAATACCCTAATAGCACCTTTTATCAATCATATATTGGGGAGCGCGTCCAAGAGTTTCGCAGATATAGTGATGTCTGGTGAAATGATAGAGAATGCGATAAGGTGTGGGAAAATAGAAGCTGGGGAGAGTATGAAAAGATCAGCTCCCAGAAAAATGGAGAATGAAGTGAGTAATATAAGCACGGGTTATCCCAGACCCATTATTGTTAATCAACCAAGAGTAACCGTGGGCCAGCAGGCCCTATCAAGATAAGAGCCCAACACGAGGCAAAAGACCGAGAAGTTTCAGTTTACTCCCATACCTGTGATGTATAGAGAGCTATATAAAATTTTGTTTGATGCGCACGCCGTAGCCCCATTCTACTTGAAGCCGTTGCAACCTCCATATCCCAAGTGGTATGACACAAACGCTCAATGTGAATACCATGCGGATGTAGTAGGTCACTCGATAGAAAATTGTACTTCATTCAAAAGGCTCGTTTAGAGACTTATCAAGGCGGGAGTGGTAGAGTTCAATGACGCTCCTGTGGGAGGAAATCCGTTACCTAATCATACAGATAATGGGGTAAACGCGGTAGTTGAGAACAAGGGGAGAAGAACTAACTAAGCAAAAAGTCGATGAGGTCAGAACCCCATTGAGGGAAATTTGGAAAGCAATGCAGAAAATGGGGTTAGTTCTGCAGGGGAATGTGAACAGATCTCAAGATGCAAGGAACTACTGTGAGTTCCATGACAAGGAAGGCCATGAGATCCAGAAATACAATGAATTCAGAACCTTAGTACAATGGTTAATGGATAATAAAGAGCTGGAGTTCTTTGACTTTTCCAAAGAGGTGGATGTATGCGCCACAGAGGGTGGGTCTGCAGAAAGGATCCCTAAAGTCAACCACCCAATAGTGATTATCATACGGCCAAAGGTCAACGAGGTCAGAGTGGAAATAGCACCGATGGTTGAAATTAAAAACCCGTGACCTCTCCTTATAAAGATACACCTAGGGTCGTGTCGAAAACCCAGAATCGCTTCCTTATACACCGAGGATTGTAATTCAGAAACCCGTAAATTTTCCTTATAAAGATGATAAGAGGGTACCTTGGAATTACAATTGCACTGTGACGATTTCTGGGAAAGAGAATTTGGCCAGCACACCGACCCAAAAGCTAAGTCCTCTATGATGAGAAGGGGAGACGAGAAAACAGGACCACTGGTTAATGAACCAGTAATAGAGGATGAGGCCGGGGAGTTTTTGAAGTTCCTGAAGCACAGTGAGTATAGTGTTGTAGAACAGTTACATAAGCAGTCGACACGTACATCGATATTAGCCTTACTACTAAACTCAGAAGAACACCGTAGTGAACTAATGAAAGCGTTGAACCAAATTTATGTTGCTGATGACATTTCGGTAAATAAACTAGACCGTCTTGTAAATAACATAAGCGCAGATAATTTCATCTCATTCAGTGATGATGAAATACCACCGGGGGGCATGGGATCTACTAAGGCTTTGCACATCACTACCCGATGCAAAGGGTATACACTGCCAGGGGTATTAATTGACAACTGATCGGTACTGAATGTTTTGCCCCTATCTACACTGGACAGGTTACCTATAGATAGCTCTCACATGAAAACATGCCAAAATATAGTGAGAGCATTCGATGGCACCAAGAGAAAAGTAATGGGGAGGATCGAGATACCTTTCCTAATTGGGCCAAACACGTACGAGGTAGATTTCTTTGTGATGGACATCAAGCCTTCTTATAATTGCTTATTGGGAAAGCCGTGGATCCACTCAGCTGGAGCTATACCATCGTTATTGCACCAAAAGTTGAAATTGGTGACAAAAGGCCGGTTGATAACCATAAACGCAGAGGAGGATATTATCGCGTCCGTTACTAGTAATGCACCGTACATAGAGAATGATGCGGAGGCCATAGAGTGTTCCTTCAGGTCATTACAATTTATAAATGCGACTTTCATCAGTGAAGGTGGCAAGGTCCCGATGCCAAAAATCTTTGAAGCCATAAGGATGGGCCTACAACTGACGTTAGGAAAAGAAGCATTGCCTAAAAGGGGACTCAAAAAATACCTTCAGGGCCCGGTTAGAGTGCCAGGATTGGTTAACAAATATGATCGCTTTGATGCAGGGTATAGGCGGATACAGACGAGAGAAAGGAGGAGTTAGAAAGGAAGCGTGAGAGACGGAGGACACGGTTGAATAGTGCTGAGATCAAATGGGGTTCGATGACTTTTTCCCATATATCTAATACATTCGTGTCTGGAGGAATTGTCCATTCAGGGTTAGAGATTGTGAATAGAGAAACGACTGAAGACATGATGAGAACCTTGAACATCAATGCTATGTCTGAAGGAAGTTCGAGGAGAAGAAACTTGGCAGGTTTTCGCTCTTACGAGCCTGGAAGTGTTCTGGACAACTTGACTGCGAAAGAAATTCCTGTAGTTTTTAGGACCAAAACAGAGTAATGTTCAAAACACACTTGTTGTTTCAAGCCTAGGACCAATAAGAATCTTTTGTGAAATAGGCATGTTCACGCATCATTATTTTCAATAAAAAAGTGCATTTTTTCTTCCATTCCATGCAATTATTCTTCTACTTCTGTTCTATTACATTTATAATCATAACGCATGAATAAGTCATTCTTAAATTCATTTTCATTGAATATTCTTTCATACCTACCATAGGTCCCCAGATATCGATGTCATGAACAACGCTGTTACGGACTCAGAATTTCCTGATGAGCAAGACATGTGCCTAGAAAAACCTCAGGACTTTACAAATAACAGAGATTGTATTATATCCCCAGATTTGTTAAGGATGGTAGAGCAGGAGGAAAAGCTGATTCTGCCTCACAAAGAGACAATTGAGAATGTGACTCTGGAGGAAGGGAAAGAGGTGAAAATTGGAACCCTCATCACCAAGGAAACAATGCAGGACCTCATTAGACTTCTCTTAGAGTTCAAAGATGTCTTCGCGTGGTCATATCAAGACATGCCTGGGTTGAGCACTGATATTGCGGTACACTGTATCCCCATAAAGGAAGATTGCAAGCCGGTCCAACAGAAGCTCCGAAGGATGAGACCCGATGTTGCGGTGAAAATCAGAGAGGAGGTTAAGAAGCAGTTTGACGCTAGGTTCTTGCAAGTTGTGAATTACTCGAAATGAGTAGCCAACGTTGTCCCCGTTCCTAAGAAAGATGGAAAAGTACGAATGTGCGTCAACTATAGAGACCTAAACAAAGCCAGCCCAAAAGACAACTTCCCACTGCCTTACATTGACACTTTGGTGGATAACATGAAGGGTTTTTCATTTTTCTCATTCATGGATGGTTTCTCAGGATACAATCAAATAAAGATGCATCCTGAGGACATGGTAAACACTACCTTCGTAACCTTATGGGGAACTTTTTGTTACCAAGTGATGCCGTTTGGGTTAAAGAATGTGGGGGCAACATATCAAAGGGCCATGGTAACCTTGTTTCACGACATGATGCACAAGGAGATTGAGGTCTACGTCGACGATATGATCGCAAAGTCTCGAACGGAAGGGGAGCATGTACAAATTTTGAGGAAACTATTTTTGAGGTTGAGGAAATTTCAGCTGAAACTCAATCCAGCCAAGTGTACTTTCGGGGCTCGATCAGGGAAGCTACTTGGTTTCGTGGTCAGTGAAAAAGGAATCGAAGTAGATCCAAATAAAGTCAAGGCCGTGCAAAAGTTACCTCCGTCGCGCACTCAAAAGAAAGTCCGAGGCTTTCTAGGAAGACTAAATTACATCGCTCGGTTCGTCTCGTAATTGACTGAGAAGTGTGATCCCATATTTCATCTTCTTAAGAAACACAATCCAGGCATTTGGGATGATGAATGCCAGGAGGCATTTGACAAAATTAAACAGTACTTGTTTAATACTCCAGTACTAATGCCACCCAGTCCTGACAGACCATTGATTCTGTATCTGATGGTATTCGATAATTCAATGGGATGTGTGCTAGGCCAACATGACGAGACAGGGAAGAAAGAGAGGGCGATATACTACCTCAGCAAGAAATTCACCGAGTGTGAAATGAGATACTCACCAATTGAGAAATTATGTTGTGCATTGATCTGGACAACTCGGAGGTTGAGGCAGTACATGTTGTACCACACAACCTGGTTAATCTCGAAATTGGACCCTCTTAAGTACATGATGGAGTCAACCACTTTGAATGGAAGAATGGCTCGATGGAAAATTTTCTCTCCGAGTTTGACATAGTCTCGTGAACCGGAAAATTTGTGAAGGGAGCGCAATAGCTGATTTTCTAGCCAGCAGGGCGCTAGACGACTACGAACCCCTGAATTTTGATTTTCCCAATGAGGATCTGATGTTTGTAGTGACAATTGAAGAAGATATCTTAGAAGATCGTCCCTGGAATTTGAACTTTGACGGAGCATCAAATGCCATTGGAAATGGGGTTGGGGCAGTCCTAGTATCCCCAAATGGAGGACACTATCCATTTACTTGCAAGTTGGACTTCGATTGCACAAACAATATGGCAGAATAAGAAGCATGTATCATGGGAATCCAAGCTGCTATAGACCGTAAAATCAAGTTGCTAGAGGTATATGGGGACTCCGCGTTGGTAATATATCAGCTCAAAAGAGAATGGGAAACAAGAGATCCCAAATTGATCAGCTACCGAAAGTTAGTTTTGGAACTAATTGAGGAGTTTGATGATATCACATTCTTTTACCTCCCGCGTGATGAAAACCAGATGGCTGACGCTTGGCCACCCTAGCTTCTATGATTAGAATAAACGAGCAAGAGGGTATGAAGCCCATCCAAATGAGTATTTATGAGACTCCGGCTCACTGCTGCAATATCGACGAAGAGGAGGAGAGAGATGATCATCCTTGGTATCATGATATTCTGCGGTATGTGAAGAGCCAGGAATATCCTGATCAAGCAACAGAAAATGACAGGAGAACATTGAGAAGACAGGCCAATGATTATGTCTTAGACGGAGAGATCCTGTACAAAAAGAGGAAAGATCAGGTATTGTTAAGATGTGTTGATGCTACTGAGGCCAAAAAAATCCTGGAAGAAGTTCATGAGGGTGTCTGTGAAACACATACCAATGGGTTTACAATGGCCAGACAAATCATGAGATTCGGGTATGACTGGTCTACGATGGAAGGAGACTATATCTGTTATGCCAAGAAGTGCCACAAGTGCCAGATTTATGGAGACAAGATCTATGTGCCTCCTTCACCTCTTCATGTTATGACTTCTCCGTGGCCTTTCTCAATGTGGGGCATGGACGTCATTGGGCCGGTCTTACCAAAAGCTTCTAATGGACATCGTTTCATCTTCATGGTCATTGATTACTTCACCAAATGGGTAGAGGCAGCTTTATATGCCAATGTCACGAAGACGGCAGTTAGCAAGTTTTTGAAGAAGGAGATCATATGTCGCTATAGTATGCCAGAAAAGATCATGTCTGACAATGCACTAAACTTGAAAAATAGAGCGATAGTGGAAGTCTGCAGTCAGTTCAACATTAAGCACCATAACTCGTCGCCATATCACCCGAAAATGAATGGAGCAGTCGAGGCGGCTAATAAAAATATCAAGAGAATTGTGGGGAAAATGGCTGAGACCTACAAAGATTGGCATGAAAAGTTACTGCTTGCCCTCTACGCCTATCGAACATCGGTTAGAACCTCTACCGGGGCAACTCCTTTCTCGTTGGTTTATGGGATGGAGGCAGTTTTGCCTATTGAAGTTGAAATCCCTTCACTCCGGGTTTTGTCAGAGCTGAAGTTGGACGAAGCAGAATGGGTTCAATCTCGATATGATCAACTGAATCTAATTGAAGAAAAGAGGCTAAGAGCCATTCACCATGGTCAATTATACCAGAGGCGAATGATGCGGGCTTACAATAAGAAAGTCCACCCCAGAGTATTCCATGAAGGAGACTTGGTGTTGAAACAGATCCTCTCTATGCAAAAGGACTTCAGGGGAAAGTGGATGCCTAATTGGGAAGGACCTTATATTGTAAAGAAGGCCTTTTCTGGAGGAGCTTTGATACTAGCTGAGATGGAATGCAAAAGTCTGCCAAATCCAATTAATGCAGACTCAGTCAAGAAGTACTTCGCATGAAAAGGGGCCAAGGCGAAAACCTACAAAGGGTGTCTTGAGTTAAAAAAAAAGGAGAGACCAAGGCGAAAACCCGTAAAGGGCGCTTTGAGACTAAAGGGACTTTGAGTTGAAAACCCAAAAAGGGCGGCTCAGATTATGACCAGCTCGTGATGGGGCATACAATGGTCTCGCTACGCTTGAATTAATAACAAGGAGGTATGTTACATCTTGAGGCATCGACAAAGTACCAAGGATCTTCTAGACACATGTTGAACTCAGAATGGTCTTCAGGAAGTGCGTACAGAGAAGCTCAGGCTGTGATATCTGGGGCATCATTGCTATTTTTACTCATTTTTTGTACCTTAGTAGAATTTATTTTCTTTGCTCAATCCTTTGCACTTTAGTGGAATGTGTTTTCTTTGCTCAATCCATTCTTCATGGGTTTTATCCCGAATAAATTATAGTTTTATTCATTTTTATAATCTTTTTCAAGCACTTCCCATTGAAGTAATGATTACTGAACTAATAATGCTTTTAGAAAGGAAGTTTTAAGTATTACTCTGAAAGTCTCTAAATAATACAAGAATCTGAAACAGGACAGTTATTTAGAACTAACCAGGCTTAAAGGGTTCGGAGCACTTGAGATAAGGGTCTAAGCAGTGACGATATCTTCAGATTCTCTACTAGAAGTATCAGTTGAGCACACATCAAGGAGCACCTTAATAAACAGCAAGCAATGATAACCCAAGGGTTAAAGATGGATTATTCTCATGACATTTTGCATCCATTCATGACATTCATAATACATATAGTTAGGAGCATTTTCATGACATCTTAATCATTTGACATAAGGATAGACCCATGAAATCAATTCTACGTAAGTTCCCAGAGGACAATGTAGCAAAATTGATGGGAGTTCTGAAGAATGTAGATCTTATCTCTCTGCGGGAGTAGAGCGGATCGAATCTGAAGTATTAACCCCTAAGCGGTAGGGTAACAGTGAAAATAGCAGATCTTATCTTCACGAGAAGGAGTGGAGCGGATCGAGGAGGCGATCTTATCTTCACCGAGGAGGTGGGAGCAGATCATAGCGGATCCTATCTTCACTGAGCAGGATTGGAGCAGGCTGAAAGAATAGATCTTCTCTCTACTGAGCAAGAGTAGAGTAGATCGAAAGCAGTAGATCTTATCTCCACTGAGTAGGAGTGGAGCAGATCGAAGATTCTAGCCTTATCTTCACCGGCGGGAGTGGGCGGATCGAAAATTACAGATCTTATCTCCACCGAGGCGAGTGGAGCGGATCGAAGATTCTAGCCTTATCTTCACCGAAAGCGGGAGTGGAGCGGTGAAAGAATAGATCTTATCTCTCTGAGCAAGAGTAGAGCAGATTGAAAGCGATGATCTTATCTCCACCGGCGGAGTGGAGCGGATCGAAGATTATAGCCTTATCTTCACCGAAAGGTGGAGGAGCAGGCTAAGGATAGCAGATCTTATCTCTCTGGCGGGGAGTAGAGCGGATCGGAAGATTATATCCTTATCTCCATTGGCGGGAGTAGAGCAGGCTAAAGATAGCGAGATCTTATCTTCACCGAGCGAGTGGAGCGGATCGAAGACAACAGATCTTATCTCTCTGGCGGGTGAGTAGGCGATCGAAAAATAGATCTTATCTCTCTTGGCGGGTAGTAGAGCAGATCAAAAGTGGCAGATCTTGTCTCCACTGAGCAGGAGTGGAGTAGATCGAAACAAAATTCCTATACCCATGAGGGTGCAGTGGGTTAAAACGAGGTTACTCGAAAAAAGAAGGCATCAAGAAGCACCGAGACTCGGCAAGACCGGGCAAAATTGGTCCTCTTAAAGTCTTTGTTTCGCTCCCGTTACACGACAACGAGCAAAGAGGGGTAGCTGTAGACCCCAATTATTACCCGGGCCCAATACTATTAACCAAATTAAAAAACCCAAAATTAGAAATTAATAAACCCCGAGGCCCAAAGTTAAACAAAGGCCAAATTTTGGCCCAAAATACAATCGAAACAGGGTTAATAAACCCTAGTAATCAACGCCGCATGCCCCAGCAGCCCTCTCCACGTCGTGCGCAACAACCCAAGCCGCACGTCTCCAAATAGCTCCGTGTTTGGCGCCTCCACGTCGTTGTACCTGCGAAAGAAAAGGAAAAGCAGCAGCAACAAATAACTAGAGTTCTAGTCTTTGAGGGGAGCTTCGGGAAAAGGCTATAAAAAGCCAAGAATATTATTGTAAAAAGGACTTTTTTTTTCACACGATTTACGCAGATAAGAGACAATACATTACTTTTTCTACAAACAGAATCAAAAATCCAGAAAAGGTTCTACTTTTACATTTTATTCCCGAATCTGTTCGTTTTTTAATTTTTTTTTCTATTATTTTTGTTTTTTTTAACATAAAGATTACTATAATATACGATATTAAAAAGGGAAGGAAAAACTCACCTTTTTCAAACTCCTGCCACCGTTCACGGTGGCCGGCCATAGTCCGGCTATCGTGATTTGGTCGGAAGGGGGAAAAGGCTTGAGAGGATTTGAGAGAAAGTTTTGTGTTCTTGAGAAAGGAGGAGGAAAATGAAATTTTAAAAAAAATATTATACATAGACGAATCATACGGCGCCGTTTTAAGCATTAGGGTCAGAGGCCAAAACGACGTCGTTTTGGTCCTCTGATCCATGACCCGACCCGATGGGTTAAGAGGATCCGCGTGTTTTGTATAGGGAGGGGCTAATTGCGCGTTTAGCCCCTCCGCTTTTTCATGATTTTACAATCAGGGTTTTTATTTCCTAATTTGGCCCTAATTCTTCCATTTTCTTTAAAATTAGCCAGAGTTTTCATTTTGGCTTAATTTAGTCCCTTTTCTTATTTCCTTTTATTTAATATTTTTATTATTGTCATTTTAATTATTGTTATCATTTTAGTGTTATTATTTTTATTATTACCACTATGTTATTTATATATATTATATTTAATATTTTATTATTACTATTAATATTATTAGTATCATTTTTTATCCTCTTTGTCATTTATTATTATTATTGTTATGTTTACTTTTTTTTATACATTATTATTATAACTATAGTTATTATTATATTTATTATTATTTTTGTTTTATTATTAGTTTTAATATTATTACTATTATCTTATTGTCGATTACTATTTTTTTATTTTGTTTCTAGTAGTATTATTATTATTTTTACCTTTTAGTAATGTATTTTTATTTCTTTTCCATTTATTATTATTACCACCATTTATTATTATTATCACTATTTATTATTACTATCACTATATGTTTAGTATTAATAGTATTTTTTTTGTTATAATTTTTAGTACTATTGCTATTATACGTAGTGTCATTTTTCTTTTTATTACTATGTACATATATTATTCTTATTCTTCTTATTATTATTAGTATGTTTATTATTCGCCCTTATTATTATCGTGTTTACATTTCAATGTTTTATTTTTGCTTTATTAAAATTCATAAAAGAAAGGGGTTTCACAAAGGTAATATTTTGTATTTGGAAGTCCGAGAAATCGTGCCCAATCGTGCTGGGTTTCGCTTTTTCATTCTTCTAGATCACTAAATATCTTTTAAAGATTTTGATCATGTTTTTGGAAAAAGGCAATGTTTCATGTTTGGAAGTTCGAGGGATTCGTGCCCAATCGTGCTGGGTTTCGATTTTCTGTTCGTCCAAACAACTAAATATCCTTCAAAGATTCTTTTATCTTGTTTCTTAAATAAAGGCAATATTTCATGATTGGAAATTCAAGGAATCGTGCCCAATCATGCTGGGTTTTGGTTTTTGGTTTGGCCAAATAGTGAAATATCCTTTTAAAATTGCAAGACAAGAATGTTGGAAATCATGAAATGATCTTAGTATCGATAGTTTGAAACATCGTGTCCTATCGTGCTGGATGCGGTATTTCAACTTTTCAAACAAGAGAGTTTCGATATCCAATATGAGTTATCCAAACATTTTTAAGGATTCATATTTTAAAATATTTTTTAATTTTCGATATTAAGGACATTAATCAATCAATACGATACCAATTTTGGGCGTTAGGGTGCTAATCCTTCCTCGTACGTAACCGACTCCCGAGCCCGTTTTCTTAAAATTCGTAGACCTAAACGTTTTCAAAAGTGGCCCAATCGCACTTCAAAAAAGATTGGTGGCGACTCCGTTTTTCTTTTTAAAGTCGGCCCATTTTCCAAACAAAAAAAATGGTTTCGACATCCTCTTTTAGCCCTCACTCATAGTCTAGGTTCAGCTAGAGGAGCTTGAAGAACAACGTTGGCCTCTTTGTTATTGTAATGCAGGATTTGTACTTAGTGTTGAGCTCACGAAAGAACCAAAAGATGTAAGATAAGCACAAAGGATGTGAGAAAAATATAAGAACAAAGACATCAAAAGGCTTCCACTATGTTTGGTTGAAGGTAATAGCTATTCCATTACATGCCTATTACAATGTTATTCTGCAGGCCCACATAAACATATGTTTGGTTCAATGGAATACCCATTACGCATGTATTCCATTCTGCCCTTAGGCAGAGATTTTTACCAATTTCTATTCCCTTCCCTCTTCACCGTTTACCCATTAGTTGCTTGAAGATCCCTATCTCACCCTTACCAAATTCTCACCTTAAAAACAGCCAGTTCTTACTTCCTTCGACTCCGGTATTCCTCCCCTTCATCCAAGGTCAGGTAAATATTTTTCTTTTTATTGTTCCTTTCATTTTCATGTTACGCCATTTTTGTTACCCACAAATTTTTTCTTCCTATTCTCGTTATTGCTTCCTTCACCATCGTCTGATTTTTTTTTTAATAAACATAGGGATTTCTATTCCCTTTCCTTTTCACCGTCTTCAAACATAAAATTTTATTATAAGAAGCACTCTATTGCTCTGTTTCTCTCGTTAAAAGATCAAGATCAACTGTTCTTCAAACAAAAGAGAAAAAGCTGGTAAGTTTCTAACCCTACAATTTTCTTGTTGAAATTTGAATTTCTTTGATGGGTCTCACCAATAGTTTTTAATCAATATTTTTTTGGGATTATTTGTTTGTTGGCATTGGGTGGATAATAAAGCTTAAGAAAAAAAATCCAATCCCAAAAGATCAATGTTTTCTTTTTTGGTGCCTGCTTTTACGATTAAGTAAATGGATATTTTAAATATTTAGAATAATGTATTGATGGTGTTGTATGATTAAAATTCATTTCATTTATGAGATTGGTGGGAAAACTCAGATTTGTAATAAAAGTTTTTTTTTTTTGCTCTTTGCTTTCAAAGTTTGCTTGGTGATTTTTGTATATCGTTTGATGGAGAAAGGTATCTATAGGGTTCTAATTTAAAGGCTTTTGATATCAAGTTTGTACATTTTGGTCCTAGATATTATACTCCCATAATCAATTTTGCTTTTGAATGAAAAGAAAGTTCTAATTAAAAAAGAAGAAGTTATATGCCAAAGTTGTAATGTTAAGTCTTGTGTTTAATCTTTGCTTATTTTCTCATATTAATTGGTTTATATGATCTTGTTTTGGATCTAGTTTTATATTGCACAAGTTCTATTTGTTTGAGTCCAAATTGAGTTTGTTTTCTATTTGTGGCCTTCAATGAGTTGCAGTGAAATGATGGGGTTTTATCTGATGAAGAGGTGGCTTTGGGATTGACTAAAGTGCTATGTATGTTTTCATTTTCTTGATTTTGTTTGAGCTGTAAATTTCAGTTGTTCCATGATCGGTTTCTATTGAGCTTATTTTTGTTGTAGATGGTTGGTTTTTGTGAGTTCATGTGATGGTAGAGAAATTTGGTAGTGTAATGCTTAGAAATGAATGTATGGTTTTTGAATTGTTTCATTTCTCTTCTGCATGCAATGTCCATCAATGCATAACCTATTATATACAAACGTACCATCAATTGCATTAAGTTCAGTTCAGCCCCTCATTTCTTGTGACGAAGATTTTATGTTAATAACTTTTCAAGGGAATGACCTTACCCTTGACCTTCATGTGTCCATTTCATCAATTATAGCATCTTCGTCTTCTTGAATACTTTGAAGCCTTGGAAAAGTTGTTTGAGAGTCACTCTTTTTTTGTGTAACCTGAACCAGTACTTTCCATATTTGTTATCTGCTAATACATTAAATATGATATGTTATATGGTAATCCTTATTGTTCATTTTGGTTCTACTGAAGCTAGCTACTCAATCTGTCATTGGTTTTGTTACTATCTTATTATTATATGTTTAGGTGAATTTTAAAGGCTCTGCCTCTGACATATGACAAATGATGAGTTGTTACATGGGGTAGTTCTTTTGTTTGCTACTATTAAAGAGATTTTAACTTAAGTGATGGCTTGTGAAATTACGAAATGGGTCTACTACTAAATAAATTTAAACAAATAAACTATTATATCCTTACTATTATTTATCTATGTAATTTTCATTTTATAAATTAGATATATTTGTCTTCTTAATGTTTAATTTCAATAAAATTAAAATTAAAATTAAAATTATATTTATTAGAAGTTGTAAAGCGCTTATTAGAAGATGTAAATTGTTAGTTTGTTATAACTATTTCTGTTAAACAGTTTACATATCTAGCTGATCTAGTTGTGTATAAATACATTACATTGGTGTTCATTAAGATTAAGCAATAATAATTTCAGTTCATACATCTTTATTGTTTCTATTTTCTATAGTATTCTTTCAATATTTAATTTAATTATATATTGATTTTTAGATGAATTATCATCTTGAAGCCAACTAACCAACCACCACTTGGACCCCTTATCACTCCACCTACTGTCACCCTTGAACTACAATAGGAAACCGAATCATGCACATTAACCTTGACCCATCCAATGTAAGAAGCTGCCAATGTGAGACCAATGCTCCAAAGCCCCTTCAAGATGTAATGACTTTGTCCATGCACTAGCCATGGAAATAACCTCCTGACTTTATTGTTGACTAGCTTTAAATGTCACATATTGTATGTCCCGTGAATTGGTTGAAGAATGAAGTGGGTACCATTTGCAATGGGGCTTTTAACTCATTTGCATATTTGATGTTGACTTCAAACATTAATTCCATACTTGCAATATACAGTTATATTTTTTTTCCTTTGCAATTATTAAAATTTCAAGCTTACCATTATTATAGAATCTAGCTACCTATTATGTCTTAATGCTGTCAAATGTTAATTTGTTTTTTTTCTTAAGATAATTATGTCTGGTTTTTCAGAATCAAATGTTTCTTCCCAAAGTTCTCGAGGAACCAAAAGGAAATGGGTTCAAGAAGAAGATGTTGCGTTGGTTTCTTATATGGTCGACTTGCACAATGTTGGAACCTTTAATGCTAATATGGGATTTAAAGCCGGCTATTTAAATGAGTTGGAAAAAATGTTAGAAAAAGTTTTACCCAGTGCAATGTTGAAGGGATTAGACTACTGAAAAGAGATTGGTCAATCTTTTATGACATGCTTAATGGAAAAAACAATAGTGGTTTTGGTTGGGATGAGCATAGGCAGCTCGTTGTTGCTGAAGATGCGGTGTGGAACTCATATATAAATATAAGAATTATTTCAAGTCTTTATTATCTTATTTTCACCAAACTTATAATTAATATAAATTCCTCTTTTTTATAGAGTCATAAAGAAGCAGGTCAATCCAAACATCGTAGTTTCCCTTATTACGACCAACTTACTGCCATCTACGCAAAAGATCTAGCCACTGGGAAAAATGCTCAAACAGCCGCTGATATCATTGAAGAAATTAATGTTGAGGATGTAGCTACTACAAATATTCATGAAGAAAGAAACGATTTCTATGGATGTGAAGCTAATATCTCTTTGGATGACATGGATGTTTCAGCTATAGAATCGCAACTAGCTAGAAACCAAGAGGGTTCCACATCTTCAAAGAAGAAAAAAAGAATTCTGATTCAAGTGATCATGTTTCTTCTTCATTTCATGATGCTGCCACTTTATTGGCGGAAAACATGCGGGCCGTTGGCGAACAAATCAGTAGGAGTATTGCATCCGATGCGATAATTCAACAAAAGTCAGAAGAATTTCAGATCATCCAAGAAAAAGCTATAAATTTATATCCAACATTATGTGAAATAGAAAGTTTATCTGTGGATGAGCGTTTTCGAGCATTGATCAAAATTCTAGATCATCCAACGCAAATGCTCATTTTTCTTTAGTTTACCTTCTTCTGTACGATTGGAATGGGTCAGAAGATTTCTCGCTGACCATTAAAAATCATAGTTGTATTGATGATATTTTGGTAACTTTTTGTGTTTGTAATTTTTGAGACGGTATATGACATGATATATGTCATTACAATGTTGTAACTTTTTGATGTTGTAACATATGGATTATGACATATAAACTAATGAAATCATGTAACCTTTTGTTAATATATGAATATTATGTTTATGCAAAATTTAATTCTCAATTTATTTATTACTTCTAATATTTTTTATTGTAGAATAATTAAATTATTTGTTTCAATAATGATATTTTAGCACATTAAATATGTATTACAGTTTAAAAGTAATAAAGTAGATTATATATATTTTATAGTATTATATATTTTGATTTTTAATTCATATAATAATTATATTAAGAATGTTATTAAATTATTTTTAATTAAATTATATTTAATAATAATTATGTTAAAATATGATTAAATTATTATTATTTTTATTAAATTATTTTCAATAATAATCTTATTAAAATTTAATAACAATAACAATAATCATCTAATTAAAAAAATTCTACTAAGGGTATTCTGGCTATTTTAGTTCTTTTCTTATGTTATTACAACATCTATTTCATTCAACCAAACACAAGAATTCTATTACAGCTCTATTCCATTCCATTCAACCAAACAGTTGAATTACTTATTACAGCTCTATTCCATTACAGTGAACCAAGTACGTTTGATTCACTGTAATGGAATAGGACTGTAATTGAATAGAGTTGTAATGGAATAAAGGTGTAATGGAATAGAGTTGTAATGGAATAGAGGTGTAATAGAATAGAGCTGTAATAAGTAATTCAACTGTTTGGTTGAATGAAATTGAATATAACTGTAATAAAATTCTTGTGTTTGGTTGAATGGAATAAATGTAATAGTATAAGGAAAAATGCTTAAATGACTAAAGTACACTTAATGTAACTTTTGTAGGTAGATGATTATTGTTATTAAATTTTAATAAGATTATTGTTAAATATATTTTAATAAAAATAAAATAAATAATTTAATTATATTCTAACATAATTATTATTAAATACAATTTAATAAAATAATATATAATTTAATAACATTCTTAATATAATTATTAATAATATTAAAATTATTATTAAAAATATTTCAATGCCTAATATATTTGCTTTAATCTAGCCTCTCACCTGTTCTCTTAGGTCACAATCGCCAATATAAAATGAGTTTACCATACGATATGATAATCCTCTAATAACATTTTATTTTAATAGAAAGCATTTTTTTTATATTTTATTTTATCCTTTATAATAACATGATAACAACAATTAATTATAAGTTATACTCTTTAATAAATTAATTATTTATAGCAATCTTTTGATGAAATAAAACCTTCAAATTTTATATAGAAATTACTAAATTTTAGTAACATTAGTTCTTCTCATATGTGAAATAAAAATCAAAACTCATGAAAAAAATAAATGCTAATGATGCATTTTCTTAGGATTCCCTTCTTGAATAAATGCTAAAACTAGAACGGAAAAAGCAGAATGAAAAAAAAAAAAGAGCAAAAACAACAATCAAAATTTACTTCAATTAATATGACTTAAGACTACAACAATCTTTCTTTTTTTTTTAGTAAAAACACAATAATATTCCTCAAAGCCAGGGTATCCTCCTGCTTCCCTTTAAATTCCAGGAATTCTCCAAGAACATGCTTGCTTCCTTTAAGCTCTAGCCTATAGAAATCATGGAAAATAATGATAACTTGAACTAGAATTGCCTCCGATGAGAACATAACCAAAAGAATAACGAAGTATCCTCAGAGAACAAACACTTTATCTTCCTATACAAATGCAGAATAGGAGCAATGGGTAGGGTAAGAGAGGACATCTTAATTAATACTTAATCCCTAATGCTTAACTCAAATTTTATCAAGTTCAATTTTCTTAGTACTGTAGTGTCATTTTATTTTCCAATGAATCACTCAACACATTGCAATTCATTCGCAGAAAAGCAGAGAAAACTAAGTAAAATCAAATAAAAAATTCAGTACCATATAGTACGGCATATTATCAACATTATTAACAAAAAGGGAATAACATGCATAAGAAATTTATAACATAATGTTAAATAAAGTGAAAAAAAAGTTATTGGCACATCAGATAACAAACCTGTCCCACATAGGGGCTGTGCTGAGAATGAAGTTAAGTTGCTGATGGAAAGAGTCCTGCATTTTCTTCTTCCCACCACGAAAAGTGCCCTTAACCCACCTGAATATCATATCTTTGGGTTCTGGTTCTAATTGCACCCATTAATCATAAGTGATTACCTCGGTTGGAAAATTTCTATAAATCTCACTGCAATTGAAAAACTATTCAGTACATACTCTTATAAGAACTTTTTAAAGGAAGTAAAACCTAATACTTAAGAAATGTGACATAACATCACTTAACAATATTGTTTGAGCTTCAACCAAAAGCAAGTGCATATTCATAATTGCTAAAATCCAATTTTGTAAACTAGACATTTTCTTTTCCCCCACAACAGCCATAGACCATCAAGTAATTCCTGTCTTTTGTGGATGTTCTTTTCAATAGAAAGATGCTTGAGAACATGGAGAAACACAATAAATGGATAAATTTACACACTTAATACGACATGACCGACACTAAGAATACAACCGATCTAGCAAAGCTTTTATGGAAACAGACACCCTTCTTATGATAAACATTCAAAAGCAATATAGATTGAGTTGCTGAAGAAGCAGGCATGCAAGCATGGTGACTTACAGGATCAGGAATATGCTCTTTCCGGTGGCTGCGGCCACCTTTAGAAGTCCAGCTACCATCATCATTTATAGAAACAAACCCTGACACATTCTTGACAGAAATAATCGCTGCTTCTCTTTACAAATGCATCAAGAATAAAATGAGCTTAAAGAGAAGTCCTTACATAATCAAATCCTTGCAAGTTGCAACCAATAAAAACAAAGATGACAATGAAAGATAAAGTCCTCCTTCTCAATAGATATATTTAACATGTTTTCAATCTTATTTCAATGTTTCATCTTCGTATACAACTTAAACAAGCCAAATAAAACTAATATGCATGTGTGTAAACATATATAAGAACATAAGTTGAAAAAATGAAATGAAGCTCGCAAAGCAGAAAAAACTTACCCTCTGGTAACAGGAACAATATCGATACTCTTTCAAGAACCAGTGTCAGCATCAGGAATGTTAAGCCCCACATACACTTTTCCACCACAAAGCTTTTCAGTCTACAAAAATGATGCACAAAAAGAAACAGTTATAGAGGAGATGGAGACTTAATTATGGTCAATGAAAATCAAAGGAAACTTATATGGAAAGATTGAACAGCCGAAATATTCTGTTTTTCATTTTTGATCTCCCAAACCGGAAAAAAGAGAGTCTTTGAACGATTTTAATTTTCCAGGAAATCAAGAAAACCTTAACAATCCAGTAATCTTTACACAATCAAACTCATTTTAGCAATAGGCTGTACCAAAATCAAGAAAGTTTCACATTTTTTTCGGACAATTTTATCATAAAATCATAAGAAATGCTGAAATTGTAAAAAGAAAAGAAAAGTACAGATTAGCTACGGAGAAAATAACATTAAAATTAGAGGTTTCCACGTCTAAAACATCGTTGCCACCATAAAAGAAGCGCCGAAAAAACTGGTAAATGATGATTCCGCAGATGATCTCCAACCACATTCTCAACCTTTTTTTTATATATAATTTAAAAATTAAGAAAAATTTGACAGAGCTGAAGATAATTAAAGAGAAATTGAAGTTTTAGGAAAAGAACTGCAAACAGTTGGTGAGGGGCAATGGTGTTTAGGGCTTTGTAAATGGAGAAGGTAGTGAACATAGAGGCTGGAGTTGAAACTACAAAAAGGAGATGATGATGAAATAACGAGGGCAAAAATGAAAAAGAATAATCTTTCAGCATTCCCACCGTGCCCTGAATAGCCATTCAGAGGGTGAGGCAAAGAATGCTATTCAACCTCTATTCAGTGGTTAGTGGGAATAGCAAACTAAACAGCAACTTCTGTTATAAAAATTTTATTGAATCAAATAAGGGTTTATGGTGGGCCCATGAAATTGAATTGTAATGGTTATGCCATTACATCGAACCAAATAGGGTGTAAAGATGTAAGTTGTCAAATTGAGATAACAAAAGAACACTACAACAAAATAATGCTAAGACGATATTTACGAGGTGACATTTTCTTAAGTGTTGAGATAGAC
The DNA here is from genome assembly GCA_025506655.1 of Gossypium rotundifolium. Taxonomy (NCBI): domain Eukaryota; kingdom Viridiplantae; phylum Streptophyta; class Magnoliopsida; order Malvales; family Malvaceae; genus Gossypium; species Gossypium rotundifolium. The sequence goes on from CP106734.1 coordinate 63,675,177, forward strand.
TTGCCAACATACACTTTGGCCAACTCTTTGTATAAAGGTTGGGATACGCATGCGTAAGGTAACGCTTAAATAAGAGTTAGCTTTGTCTAGACCTAAGACGACACTTTTGGGGTGACACTTTCCTAAGTGTTGGGATAGAGTTGCGAACATACGCTTTGGGCAACTCTTTATATAAGGGTTGGGATATGTATGTATAAACCGACGCTTGAATAAGAGTTGGCTTTTGTATAGTGCTAAGACGACACTTTTGTGACGACACTTTTCTAAGTGTTGGGATAGAGTTGCGAACATATGCTTTGGGCAACTCTTTGTATAAGGGTTGGGATATGTATGCCTAAGGCGACGCTTGAATAAGAGTTGGCTTTTGTGTAGTCCTAAGATGACACTTTTGTGGCGACACTTTCCTAAGTGTTGGATAGACTACGCTTTGGCCAACTCTTTATATAAGGGTTGGGATATGTATGCCTAAGGCAACGTTTGAATATTGTGTAGTCCTAAGATGACACTTTTGTGGCGACACTGTCCTAAGTGTTGGGATAGACTATACTTTGGCCAACTCTTTGTATAAGGGTTGGGATTTAGCCAACTCTTTGTATAAGGGTTGCGATATGTATGCCTAAGGCAACGATTGAATAAGAGTTGGCTTTTGTATAGTCCTAAGACGACACTTTTGTGGCGACACTTTCCTAAGTGTTGCGATAGACTACGCTTTAGCCAACTCTTTGTATAAGGGTTGGGATATGTATGCCTAAGGCAACGCTTGAATAAGAGTTGGCTTTTGTCTAGTCCTAAGATGACAGTTTTGGGGCGACACTTTCTTAAATGTTGGGATAGACTTGTCAACATACGCTCTGGCCAACTCTTTGTATAAAGGTGTAACGTCCCAAATTTACTTAATTCCGGCTTTTTTTTGAATGTGTAGCACCAAAAAATTAGATTTAAAATATGAATATTCTTAAAATTTTACATCATTAGTTTGTGAATAATTATATATTCAAATTAAAAATAACTTAATAGCTTCGAGTGTGAATAATGTTTTTAATAAAAATGCCGCAAAAAATTAATTTAGTTTAGGGTTTAAAGTTTAGTGTTTAGAGTTTAAGGTTTAATGATTATAGTTTATAGTTTACAGTTTTAAGGTTTTGTGTTTATGGGTTTGGGGTTTAAGATTTTAGGATTTTGTGATTATGGGTTTGGGGTTTAGGATTTTAGGTTTTTTTAAAATATAAATGTTTCAAAATTTATGTTTTATATATTTAAAATTTTAATCATAAATAAGATAAATATAAATTATTATTTTTCAAATAATAAAATATCAAAATGGGATAAATCCCAAAAGGATACATGAACAATGGTTTAATGTGCATTTGAATATATGAACTTTAATTTGATTCAGTTCTTGTAAATTATTAACACAATTATTGATATAACATAATTTTATATTTATATATTACATACATAAATATTTATATTTATTCAATATAAAAATAAATTGATGTATTTATTTTTTAAAATGTGTATGATTAAATAAAATTAAAGGTTTAAGTATACATTTAAACCACACTTAGAATTTTATATTGAAAAAGAAATCTTTTCAACAATACTAGACCATGTCATACCCATTTATCAATTTAATTCCTAAAAGAGTTGATCATGGTAAATTTTAACTTTCAATATTTTTTTATCAATTTAATTCTTATTTTTGAACTAAATTTGACATTCGACTTTTTAAAAATGTTAACTCTCAATTTTAATAGAAATTTAACTACAAAATTAATTTTTTAATGATATTGATATGACAACCTACAAGGTAATCCACATGACATGATATTATTTATTTTAGATGTTAATTAAAAAGTATAAAAATCTTCAAAATATTTAAAATTAAAAATTAAATATTTTAGTTCATATTTCATCAAAAGTTCAATATTTAAAATTTTTAAAAATAAAATGAAAAAATATAAATGTTAAAATGAAAAAAAATTAAAAGAAAAACTTTTCACTATACTGTAGCTTTTATTTTCATCCCTCCCTAAATCTCCAATTTTCCCATTTTATTTTCCCCAAATTCCTTCCCGAAATCCCTAAATTTTCCCCAATCCTCTGATCAAATTGTCGCATCTCCGTCAGCGACCTCTATTGCATCTCTCAGAACGATCGAAAGTCGGTAGTATTGAAAATCTAGTTTTGTGACTTCGTTTTTGTAAATCGATGTCGTAAATATTTTTATTAAATATTTATGGAGTTATGTTGTAGGTGAATTGAATTTTGATTAGATAATTTCGTTGCTTTAGTGCTCAATTTAAGTATAGGGACTAAATCATGTAAGTGGTAAAAGTATGGTCATTATTAAATTAAAAGCTAAATTATAACTAAGAGATTTATCTAATAAATAAACCATTATAGTTTAATAAATGTTATAAAATTTTATAAAAATAGATAATAATAAAAAAGAGGGTAAGAAAAATCGGAAAGAAAAAAAAGAAAAGGGGAAAAACCTTTTTCTTCCCCTCAACTTTCCCAAAATGTCAAACCCTAGAGGAGAAAAGGGGGAAAGAAATTCTTATAAGATTTTGTCGAATGACAAAAAGGTTTTTTATTTGCCTCTTTAGATTATATGGTTTGTGAAACACCCATCTCTTAGTAGGAAGTCATCCACATAAAATAGTGGTCCATTCTTGTACTACAGGGTCTCTATTTTGCGTCATTTAAGGTTCCAGATGTTTATGGTGTTTTCCAGTTCAAGGTTGAGTGCCAAAAGCTTGGGTATACAAGCTTATCCCTTTCAAAACAGGTATCGTATGTTGTTTCTCATGATTCTGGATACAATTTCTCCTTTGAGACTTCTCTTACTAGTTATCTGGAAGAAACTTGCAATAGAAATAGTTCTAAAAAATTAGTATAGGAGAGTACTGATAGTAATTTATGTAACTAATATTGTTTTTTGTAATTGCTTTTGAGGTTTATCACATCTCATGGAAATTTTTATTTTACAAATAAACTATCAAAACTTTGAATTTTGTGGATTCCAATCAGGCCATATAGACACAATGAATATGAAATATTCATACCAAATGCTTATCCCTACTATAGATCCAAGGGGGCGCGGTGATCATCCCTTTAAGTCAGTAGTATTGCAAATGAAAGACAAATCATGTCTTATTCTTAAAATGAAAAAGAAAAAGTAGTAATTTATTATATGAAATGCTTGTATATTTAGTATTTGTTCAATGCAGGCACAGGCAAAATTGAATAATATTTTTACAACTAGCCTGATTTTAGTGATCTAATTATGGTTTTAGACCCTTTATTATGTTGAAATTTGGGATTTAGTTTTTCTAATTTTATTTGGCATAATTTAGTCTTTCTACTTTTACAATATTATTGGTAGGTTCAAATGGCTAATAGTACATCATTTAAAAAAGAAAACCCGGCTTTGAGATTCGACTTAGACGAATTGAACACTATTTATTGGATTTTTTAAGAAAATAGGCAACTAGTAATGGTGTTTATCAATTTGAATTTACTAAATGGTGTACTCTAACATTTTGGCCAACTATTGGCATAAGAATTGGTATTTATTGGTTTTGAACTATAAGTTTTCTCTCTTTGTCTCTTTTCTCTATAATTTAAAAAGATTTCAACTTGTTAATAAATTGTTAATAGATGATTAGAGTCATGAACCAAATTTCAATTTAATATATTTAGTTTTAAAAACTTTCATTCTTCTTATTTTTGGCATATAAGAGAATTTTTTATGTAATAACTTCGTGAAGCTAACATTATATTCTACTAATGGTGGTTTTATGCAAACCACACACCATCCACTCGAGGTGGCGCAGGTTGCTTGCCGCCTTTGTCGCCTATTTCTGTGGTGCTTCAGATCCGGCTTTGGCTATTTGACGACCCACCGTTGGAGCTTCTGTGTCTTTGAACCTACCTCAAATTAAAGCTCAAGCTAGTTGAATTGTCGATTCGCTTCATTGTGGCCGACGTTTCATATCTCAGTAAGTGTTTAAAATTCTAGTGAATTTGAAATTTTAGTTAAATTTTTTTAGTGTTTTCTCAATGCAGTGAAATCTGAAAGAAAATATTTGGACTTTTAAGTCTTTGACATTGTTATTGATTATATAAGCTTTATCTCTTCTTCTTCTTTTTTTTGAATAATTTGAATTTATTGGTTAAAGCTTCCACATAGTTGCTATTTGATTTAATTGTTGTTCGGTGTTCACCGTTTTCTATATTTTTTGTTCGAAATTGTTAAAAGGTAAAATTATACTCATTTGAAAGAACGATTTATATGGAGAGAGCATATATGATTCTATCATTTATGAAAAAGATGAAAGTAAAATTATGCGTTTTATGTTAAATAACTGTAATTTTGATTTTTCAGAAATTTTTTTTTCCCATAAACAAAAGCCAAATATAAAAAAAGTAACAAACAACGGAATATTAAATGATTAATTATGGATTTGAGATGCCAATCTTAGGCGTAAGCAAGTGATTATATTTCTTTTTTTTTTTTTGGTGCAGGAATCTTAGGGATGAGGTAGATTCAGTTTCGCATGACCATTTGGAGCCCTTGGAACTTCATGCACAAGTTCTCTAATACAACCCTTCAACATTTGAGTATGTTGCCCCTGGTAAACAAAGTATTCTCGTTTCTCTTGTTCATCTTATCTGATGCCCCTAATAAATGGAAGACTAAAGGAATTGAGCCAATGCATGATAGTTCTTTCTAATATATGTAGATGGGGAAGTCCCTTTACAAAATTAGAGTGTGATTTCTAGAGAGATCACTGAATTATTTCATTAGCTTATTGAAGCCTTTGTAAAATTTTGCTTGAATGATGTCTGATAATAGTAGAGTTTACAGATATGTGGGCTGTTGGTGCTATATTAGCGGAGCTTTTTACTTCATCTCCTATTTTTCTTGGTGAAAGGTGATTTATTATTTATGAGTTTTTCTTTTTATAATTTTGGTGGACAATGATGTAGATTAAGCCAACCCTTTTGTGCTGGTAATTATATCTTTTCTCACAGCATAAAAGCATACAAGCAATGCAAATACTTTGATTTGCAACATTTATTCCATAAAAGCATACAAGTATACAAGCCAACAGTGTTTATGATCTCTCACCTCATGCATAGAGCTCATATTAACTTCTAATGGATTGTTTTCTTCAAAAGTGTATTCTCAGTCCTTTTGATCTTAAAGGGAATACAAATCTAGACAGAGTTTTAAGTTTGTGATCCGATTTGTGCAGGATTGGTTATTACACAATCCCTAAAGAGATGAATGAAGTTTGCAATTGGCTTACAGCAAGGTTGGGGCTCGAGGGAAAACGCTAAATATAGCCAAGAGTCGAGAAGCAATAAAGGTGAAAAGAGAGAAAACTACATATGTTACAAGTAGGTAGTAAACAAAATGGATTGTTAGGGTATATGGTATACTTGGATCTGGATATATTTCACTACTTGGGGCTACCTTTGTAGAAATGAGAGATCAACAGAGTTTCTTAGAATTAAAGTTGTAGTTTCAAACTGTATTAGCTTTTTTGTAGTACAAAATCAATATCAATGTCCATGTACTTTTTTATTTATTTACTTTTGTACATTGAGTTGAATGTTAGTGGTATACATTTAAGCTAAATGTTAGTGTATTTTGATTGTTAGATCGATTTTTATAGTGAATATTTGTAGGAATTATCATCCCTTTATTAAAGGGATTCTGTAGGAATCATTATTCCTTAGTCAAGGGATTCTGTAGATATTTACAATCTCTTATTCTAAGGGATCATATCTCTATTAGTTTTCTTTCCTATCTTAGAGTTTCCTAAATTAGAGATATAGTTTGTATAAAGATGTGAATATGTTCTATTGTATAAAGATGAGAAAATACAGAGAATTACTTTGAATTCTATATGGTATCAGATTAGGTTCTGATTCTTTTCCACCCTAGACCATGTCAGAAACTTCTTCTTCTACATATCCTTCTCCTACTCCGGAGATTACCTCAAATCCATAAAATTTTTCTGGTTCTGATGCTCAACCAGACTCCACATCTGTCACCAGCTTCACCAAGGAGCAGATTGCTAAACTTTAAAAACTGTTTGGAAAGTTTCAGGGGTCTAGTGCAGGTAATCTGGTCATGAAAGAACTAGAAGGTAACCCTTCTTCTACAACATTGTTTTCCTCACAATTCACTCCTAATTGGATCCTCAATTCGGGTGCTACGGATCATATGACTAGTAATAAGGCCTTATTTCACAATTTTTTCCAAACATTTGGTACAATTTGTCAAAACAAATGATGGTTCCTTGTGCAAAATAGAACGACATGGCAATTGTTGTTCTCAATGAATGATTGCACTTAAAAATGTTTTATTTGTACCAACTCGCTTGCAATCTTATTTTGTAAGTAAAATTTCCATGGAATTGAAATGTTCCACAATTTTTAATGGTCTTGATTGTACTTTGCAGGCACTAAACTCGAAGAAGATGATTGGTAAGGCCAGCTTGCAAAATGGTCTCTACATCCTTCATTCCTATCCTAAAATCGAGATCTCCAAATCTTTAACAGCTTTAAATATAGTTGATACTGTTATGTTTTGGCACTTTCGTTTAGGCCATCCTAATTTTCAATACCTTGCAAAATTGTTTCCTGATCTATTCATTAATAAAAGGCCTAACTATTTTTCTTGCAAAGTTTGCTCTCTTGCCAAACATACTAAATCGTCTTATTTTCCTTCTCCATACAAGCCTTCTCACCCTTTTTCTTTGATCCATAATGATATTTGGGATAACTGTAAGTGGTTTATCACTTTCATTAATGATCATAGTGGGATAACTTGGACTTATTTGCTAAAAGATAAATCTGAAACTGTTGGTATTTTTGAGCAATTTTATAACATGGTCCTCACTCAATTTGGGTCTAAAATCCAGTTCTTTAAGTCTGATAATGGCAGTGAATTTTTTGCTAGGTCTTTGGGTAATTTTTTCAGGGAAAATGACATAGTTTAGCTTAGTTCTTGTGTTTGGAACCCCACAACAGAATGGTATTACCGAAAGGAAAAATAGGCACCTCCTAGAGGTTACTTGTTCCCTTCTGTTTACTACCAATGTTCCTAAATATCTGTGGGGAAAGCCTTATTAACGACCATCTATTTAATCAATCGAATGCCTAGTAAGGTTTTGAAATTCCAAACACTTCAATCTATATTTTTGAAGCATTTTACTCATTTTAAGCCTATCTCTTCAATGCTGCCACTTAAAATCTTTGGTTGCACTGTCTTTATCCAAAATATTGCTCCTAATAAGTCCAAGTTAGACCCTAAGTCTTTAAAATGTGTACTAGTTGGATATTCTTCACTTAAGAAGGGATATAAATGTTATCATTCTCATTCAAAAAGATTTTTTACCATTATGGATATCACTTTTTATGAACAGGATCCCTATTTCACTCAGGCTGAAATTCAAGGGGAGACATGGAGTGATTTTCAGCCAAAATAGGTATCTCCTCCTAATTTCTATTCTCAACCTTCAAAATTGCCACCATTTTTCCCTTTACCTCAAACTGATTCTCCTATAATATTTATCCCTAACTCACCCACTCCTACTCTAAACACACCTGCTCCTACTGAAAGTCCTCAACAAACATCACCACCCAAACAACTTTCGTGTCATACCGTAAAAAGGAAAAATATCCACGAGACTATTTTGCAATCTGATTCTTGCCGAGAATTGGATTTGGGTTCATTCTTAAAATGGAAGAAGAAATCAATAAGTTTACTAGTCTAGATGACTTTTCATTGCTATTAGAAAAGGGGTTAGACAATGCACCAAACATCCTATTGAAAAATTTGTCGGCTATAATTCATTGATGCCTTCTTTTCAAGCATTTACAGAACCTTGGATAAAGAACAAATTCCCAAAAGCATAGCTAAAGCTCTAAAGGATCCTAAATGGAGATGGGCTATTGAAGGGGAAATTTGTGCTCTAGAGAAAAATGCCACTTGGATAGTTACTGACCTTCCTCAAGGAAAAAAGGCTGTCAGCTATAAATGGATCTTTTCTGTAAAGTACAACTCCAATGGAAGCATCCAACGATACAAAGCTAAACTAGTGGCTAGAGGCTTTACGCAAACATATGGGATAGATTTTACAAAAAATTTTGCACCTGTGACAAAGCTTAACATCGTTCGAGTACTCCTAAGCTTGGCTGTAAATTGCGATTGGAAATTACACCAACTTGATGTAAAAAATATATTTCTTAATGGCATACTAGAAGAAGAAGTTTATATGAAACTTCCACCTGGCTTAAAGTCTGTTGAAGGTACCAACAAGGTATGCAAGCTCAATAAGTCCCTATACGGGTTAAAACAATCACCCAGGGCTTGGTTCGAGAAGTTTACTAAAGTCATCCTTAAAAATGGCTACAAGCAGTTCCTAGCCGATCATACACTTTTCATCAAGGTAACTTCTACAAATAAGAAATCTATCCTAATTGTGTATGTTGATGACATAATTCTTACTAGAGATGATGATGATGAAATCAACAGTTTGAAGGAGCTGTTAAATAGGGAATTCGAAACCAAGGACGTGGGAAAGCTAAGATATTTCCTAGAAATAGAGGTGGCAAGATCAAAAGAAGGACTTGTGATTAATCAAAGAAAGTATGTACTTGATTTACTCAAAGAAACTGGTTTTTTTGGTTGTAAGCCAGCTGATACACCAATGAAGGCAAATTTGAGATTCAACAAAGAAGATGGGTCTTTAGTAGACAGAGAGAAATTTCAGAGATTAGTTGGGAAACTTATTTACCTATCCTTGACGAGGCGGATATAGCCTTTCTCGTAAATGTGATAAGTCAACACATGACTAATCCTAATGAAGAGCATATAGTAGCGAAATGTAATTCTCAAGTACTTGAAGAAAACTCCGGACACGGCTTAATGTTCAAGAAGACACAAGACAAAACTGTTAAGATTTTTACAGACTCTAGTTGGGCGGGAGACCTCACTGAAAGAAGATCCACTAGTGGCTACTATACTTTTGTTTGGGGTAACCTTACAACTTGAAGAAGTAAAAAACAATCTGTTGTTTTAAGAAGTAGTGTTGAAGCTGAATTTAGAGCACTAGCTTTAAGAATATGCGAAGGAATTTGGCTACTTAAATTACTAAAAGAACTTGGAACTAATCAGGAGGATCACTTTGAAGTCTTGTGTGATAATCAATCTGCTATTAAGATTGCTAAGAATCTAGTCCAACATGACCGAACAAAGCATGTGGAGATTGATAGGCATTTTATTGTCGACCAAGTCAACAAAAGGATGACCACTCTTTCTTACATTCCTTCGTAAGATGATTGTAGACATTCTCACTAAGGCTTTGCCAAAGCCTGCTTTCAATAAATTCTATTCAAGTCGGGATTATACAATGTATATTCACCACTTGAGGGAAGTGTAGGAATTATCATCCCTTTATTAAAGGGATTCAGAGGAATCATTATTCCTTAGTCAAGGGATTCGTAGATATTTACAATCTCTTATTCTAAGGGATCATATCTCTATTAGTTTTCTTTTCTATCTTAGAGTTTCGTAAATTAGAGATATAGTTTGTATAAAGATGTAAATATGTTCTATTGTATAAAGATGAGAAAATACAGAGAATTACTCAAATTCTACAATATTCAATCTTTATTTTAATTTTAATTTTAATTTTAATTTTATATTTTTAGTTGTATTTAAAACAAAATTCTTATCATTATTCACTTTGTAAATGTTTATAAAAATATATTAATATTGAAATAATAAAAAATAGAAGAAAATTACATTATACGTGTTTATCCCAATCTTTCAGGTTATCTTAGACGGGTTTATCCTAACCTTTTTAAAGGTTGCCTTAGACAAGATTTATCTCAACCTTTTTAAGGTTGCTTTAAACGAGTCTGTCCCAACCTTTTTTAAAAGTTGCCTTAGACAAGGTCTATCCCAACCATTTTAAGGTTGCCTTAGACGGGTCTATCCCAACTTTTTTTAAAGGTTGCCTTAGACATGGTCTATCCCAACCTTTTTAAGGTTGCCTTAAACGAGTCTATTCCAACTTTTTTAAAGGTTGCCTGAGACATAGTCTATCCCAACCTGTTTAAGGTTGCCTTAGATAGGTCTATCCCAACCTTTTTTTATAGGTTGTCTTAGACAAGGTTTATCTCAACCTTTTTAAGGTTGCCTTAAACGGCTCTATCCCAACCGTTTTTAAAAGTTGCTTTAGACAAGAACTATACCAACCTTTTTAAGGTTGCCTTAAACAGCTCTATCGCAACCTTTTCAAAGGTTGGCCTTAACTAGGTCTATCCCAACCCTTTTTAAAGGTTGGCATTGACTAGGTCTTTCTCAACCCTTAAATAAGGGTCGGCTTATGTTGACTTATGTCAACATTTTTTCGAAAGCGTCGCAAAGCCTATGCCAATTGTACTATAGACAACCTATTTGGAAGCGTCGCGAAACCTATGCCAACCCTTTTTGCGTCGTCTTAGGTCAAAAAAAGTGTCGCGGTAGGTTTGTTTTGTTGTAGTGGAATATTGATGTCATACTTGTTAGCAGACCAATAAATGACACATCAAAAACTATACTATAACCCTATTAGTGAACCCAATATTTCTATAAATAGGTATTTCTTTCTTCATTTAAACTTCATCCTACTCTAAAAAGTAATCGAGTTTTCTCCTTTTCTCTCTCTTTAGAATTCTCTTTACCAACCAATATACTAACTTGATCGTCAAAGAGCGTATTGTAGGAAAGCCTCCAACACCATTTAATCTGCTTTCCTTTTTGCAAGAATAACCCTTGTATTTTCTCATATCAACACATGAGGAGACGAATGCTCTCTACGATCACATGTTTGGTTTACCTCTATCTTGTCCATTCCACTCATTTAGGGACAAGTCGCCATCATCATTTCAGTTGTTACGGCCAAGGTATATCTTTTACTCGTAACAATTTTCACTCCCATGAAGGGACTCCTTACTTTTAGTCCAAGTACCTTCCATTCTAAAAGCAACTCCCTCCATATTCCTCTGATGAGGAGGAATGTATGCTTTTGGTTATGAGAAAGAAGAAAACAATTTGCATTTAAGGTTAATGACACTTTTAGAAATGACTCTTTGCATGGCTTACCAGTGATGTATTTATAAAGTCTAAAAGAGACTCCTTTATCCATCCTAAATAAGAATAGAAGACTTTCCTTTCTATAGGGAAAAGCTAAAGAAACTCAAACCAAATCTCCCAAAAGCAAATCAGGCTAGAAGTAACCAAAAGAATAAAAGAAAACTAGTCATAAAACACATCTAAGAAAAAAGATCGAAAGACAAAACGAGCCTACTAATTGACAATATAATCAAATCTACTCATAGTACCAAAGCCATTAAATATCAATAGATCCATAACATAAAATAGAAAATCGAGGTTAACAATAAATCCTAAGAAACTAATAAGAAAAATAGGCGTTCATTGTTAATTTTGCTACTTTTTTAGATGCATTTACTTGTTAAGTTGCGACAATCTTAGTGTCATTTAAGTATAAAGACTTTTTTAATGTATTTTTAATTTGTTGGGAATAATTTATTTTAATATTTTTAGTGTATTTGATGTATTATATTTTTTAAATTTACTTTTATACAAAAAAAAAAAAAATTAATATAGGTCATTGAGTTTAAGTTTAGTATTTTTTATCTAAGTCGAGTTTGAGTAAAATTTTAAGACTACTTTCAATTCGAGAAATGAACTTAAAATTTTACATCAATCCAACCCGGCGCATGATTAGGTCAAGTCGTCGGACACTAGAGCAACAGAGCCCATGCTAAACCTAGCAGCTACTAAACAAACGTTAGGGATTCAAAGCTAAAGAAGATAGCAAAAAGAAACGGAACAGGGCTAAGAAAGAAACAAAAATAAGGCGTCGTTAAACGAAAGAGAAATGGAGTCGATTATAGAGAAAAAAAAAAAAAGGGCTCTAGTAAGAGAAAAAATTTCCTCATTTGCTTTTGGTTAAGAGTTTTGAATGCTTAATAATGGTTTGTTAATGGAGATGAAAAAGATTCTTGGATGAAACCAGACAAAGAAAATGACTTTTTTTTGTTAGTATAAATATTGGTTAAATTATTTTTTGATCCTTTAAAGATTGCACATAAAGACAATGATATGGCGAAATTGCCATGCGTCATCATTTCACTCGTCAAACTGCCACATCATAAGAAAACTAGCACCTTTAGGGTTAGGTGCCAAAATAGTTAACGTAATTAAAGTAGGATATCTAATTGAACATTTTGAAAGTATAGGTAGTGAATTAGAACAAAGCCTAAATTACACGGGGGATTCATGCCAAATCCCAATTAAGGAACAATCGTCTCAACAAGGATTGAAGTAAAACTTAGAGCAACAGGCTAAAATGAAAACAAGGATGCCACAATTCTTTCTATCAAGTAACAATAGGGTACACAATGGGTAAGTTTGATACACAAGAAACACTAGCAAGCCATTATTATGAGTATACAAGCATCCACCAACAACCATACTGTTTCTTTCGTGGTACATGCATGGTTATTGATTGTGAGATTCTGAATCCAAACAGTGCTGTTAGCAACTATGCCTGGATCTCAAGCTCCTCTTTGGAAGAATCAACAAATAAAAATCTGATAATCAGGCTGTGAATCTCCGACGTTCAGATAGTTTACATCAACCACAACATTACCCAGATCATCTGCCCCAAACCATGATATTATACTAAGTCATTGCATACAAAGTTAAGCCAAAAAAGCATACATACACTTAACTACACAAATAAAACTAGTATCAAAGCAAATGTAATCAAACCTTCATATATGGTCCTCACAACATTGACATACTCAGGTATGAGATCCCTATATACAATTCCTCCAGGATGAGCATCCAGGACAAGCAGGACTCCTGATATCATTATTCATAACCAAGCTAATTATATTGGATCCTCTTATTGTAAAACAGAGAAACAATAGTAATTCAGTACGAGCTGAAACAGATTGTTTCCTGCGATTTTATTTAGAACCAAATGCAGAGCTTACAGAAAGACCTACCTGGAGCTATCCAGCCTTGTGTTGAATTGCTTGGCAATGGAGCAAGCCAGAGAATATTTCTCAAGTTTATCGAATCATCATAAGTCACATTAGAATCTGGAAAAAGAAATTGTAATCAATAGTGCATAAAGGCACAAAACAGAATCAGATAATACTTGTATATGTTATTACATCTTTAAAATGTATTATGAAACTATAAAATGGAACATTTCTTCTACATAGATGATAGATCGGATAAAAAATTGAGCAAATTGTACCCTTCTGGCAATAACCCAAGTAGTATGGAAACACTTGTTTATCATACAGGGGGTATTCTTTAGCATGAAACCTGAAATCCAAATGCTACCAAATTAGGAGCATGCAAGAGTTCAAAGTAAAAGATTGATAAAATGAGATTTCTAATGTAAACCACAATACTAATCTTTGTCTGTTTTCCCTCTGATTCCAATTTCGAATGGCTGATCACAATTTAAGAATCTCTTATGTATATCCTTAACCAATTTCAATATTTTCCTAAAGACTAAGGCTTGAGAAATAAAATGTTTATCAAAACAATACTACAAGAAATCAGGTCTTAAAATTGATGGGGTTCACAAGTACCATAAGATCACTGGCCCTTGAATTTGGATATAAATAAGAAAACTAAGCAACTATCATCTAACTCATTTGCCCAACATTTTCCAATTTGTGGTAATTCTTTAACCTCAGTAATTGGCACAAGCAGATACTTTGACAAATGTGAGCTCCAGATATTGAGTCCGGCACGGGCATTCTCAATTTTTTCATGTATTGGGAGGGTCTTTGAAGGGTTGCATACTCGTATAACCATGTAGAACACAAGTTTTTCAAGCAAAATGAAGAGTAGATAGAAAAACACTTACAATATGCCTAGCCTTCCAGTCTCTGTGGCAATAAAAAGGTGACCATGAAACAAATCATATCGATTTAATGAAACTTTCAATCCAACAACAGGACCCCTCTCAACAATGAGTTTAAACAAGTATTCAAGATATGAATTCAACTCCTGAAAATTCAAGTTACGAACAAATATAACTAAGCTTAACACTAGAAACCAAAGGTTATTTTTGAAGAGTTTGACTTTAAGAAACCTGACTTATGAAGCGTCTGCCATAAGGCGTTCTGGTTAACTCGCATTTATCTTCCTTTGATCCTTCAACATCAGGCACCTGTTCACGACCGTAATCACAGGCGTTCAACAGCTAAAACTATTAGAGATGAAAAGAAGGAAAACCCCTTTAACTTACAGGCATCACGGTAGGATCAAGAGCGCGATGGATTGAATCAGGATCACCACCAGAGTCGAAAGCGAGCCTGGCCAGCTCAAGAACCGGTTCAGGAGGCCACCAAATGAGCTCATTTTGTTCATCTCTTGGGCTTTTCAAAGGGGCCGTCTAGAAGAAGGGGATTTGAAATCAGAGGAGCTTCGGGTATTGATTGGATTAAAGGGGACGAGGAACTTGAAACAGGACTTGAGTTCATCGGCAACTGAAGGGTTAACTGAGGAAGAGTGAGAAGGGGTGGCCAAGAGAGAGAGCAAATCGGATGGCGTAGCTTTGGGGATTGAAGATGATGGGGATTGGAGCTTGAAAAATGAGAAGGGAGAAGATGAAGTTGCGAAAGAAAGGGAGAGAAAGAGGGAGAAGCGGAGGGAAAGAAACGGGCAACCCATTGGCATTTTCCTCCCCTCCTTTCTGCAACCGTTTTGGGGATTACATTTGGCGCTTGAGAAGTGGGAATATATATAGTATTAGTGCAATGAGTTTGCCTCCAGTTTTGAAGGTGAGAGTGTTATGATTAGATTTTTGTCTGATCAGCGTAGTTTTAGTGGGTCCATTACAAACCGGATTAGGGATCAGATGGGTTGTTTGGTCGAATTATTTGTCCCTCCCGGCAACATAAGGTTTTAAAGGCTAAATTACTAGTATATACAGATTTTTTTAATTGGAATTCTAGGTTGTTTTTTTTATTTATTTAGAAAAATAAATCATTTTTGAAGGAATAGTGTGAATGTACCTCAGTTTCTTTTTAAGGTTAGGGTTAGGATTTTTTTGTTAGGAATTAAAATTTAAGATTTTATGAGTGAAACCTTAAAAGTTTATAAATAGATTTGAAAAGCTGGGGATGCGATAACGCATCTCAGAACACATATATTTCATATGTTATGCCGGGATAGGACCATTACCTTAGAAACCCATCCTATGGAAGTTAGGTTTCGGGGTGATAATGCTTGATACGATTACGGGTTGAAGTCAAAGTGGAGGTCCCATTGGCGGCTATGATGCGGTCATGGGTTTGAGTAAAACCAAGAGCCAGTTGACAGTCATTATACAGTCATGAGTTCAAGCTTTTTAGATACCCACAAATGATTCCTTATATATACCATACATAAGATTAAGACCATAATCATAGGAAAAAATAAAGGGATTTTCGATATAATCAATATAATTTTCTTCTCTATTTCCAAGCAGTTGGTATCTTTAACCTTTCATTTTTATCCAAAGGCTGACGCCGAGGTGGACACAAGAGGGCTCCCAAGTAGAGAGCGGATGTTCCAGTACAATAGAGGTTAAACTCTAGTCGACGTGGTAACAATTGTAGTTATTAATGGGTTGTTAAATAATGGAAACTATTGTCACCTCGAAAGGAGAATCACCTTTACTGTATCGCAACAACCAATGTCCGCCTAAAAGTCCTCCTATAACATCCTGAAAGGGCTTGGAAGTTTTGGCCTCTCAAGTGAAATGTTCGTTAGTGTTCTGACAAACTGGGTGTTCTCCAAGGTTTAGGCGAGCTGGGGGTTCGCAAAAAGAGTATCAGCAAGGGGGCTCGCTAGTAGCAGTGTATGCCTGAAGATGTGGTAATGGGTTTGCCAGATCCATTACCAAGTTGGGTTTGTCAATTTCTCTGCGAGGTAGGCTAGCTAATGTATTGGTGGGCTGGGGTTTGCCAGTCTGTTTGGCGAGCTGGGGTTCACCAATTGAGTTGTGAACTAGGGTTCGCCAGTTAAAGATATAATCAGACTCGAATTAGGAAATAAATATTTAGTGAAACTAGGAATACTTTATGTACAAGTAACAACTTTCCTAAGTCAAGTAGGGTATCCAAAGATTATTAGGACTCTTAGGTATATAAATACGACATTTAATTCTGTGAATTATTCACTAAATATTCTGTCGTCAAAGTCTTTGTTCTAAGTTCAGATCGTAGCTATCAGGGTAAGTCTTTATCTTGTTGGGTGTGATTGTCCAGGTTCACATTGCATGAATTTTATATGACTCATTCTATTTAAGTAATATGTGTGTATGTTGTTGCAAACCAGTCGGACCGTCTACCGGCAAGGATAAAGGCAAAACTAAACTTGTTTAAGTTTGTTTGTTTTCCGGTGAGTGGTTTGGAACTATTTGGAGTATGTAAATTACCATGTTGTTAAGTTTATACTGTTATGTTTCTTTTAAGAATTATGTTTTCGTAACAAGTTTCCAAGGTAAGTTTTCTGAAAAGATATATTTTAAATGCTACGAACCTCTATTTTCAAATACGGTTTGAAAATATGATTTTTGAAGCACAGTTTTGTACGAGCTCCTATATGAGCTAAGGTTTTAAAGAATGTTTTTAGAAACGATTTTATAAGCTGTGTATCAGTGAAGCTCCCTAAGTGAGCTTAAGTGATAAGCTGTGTATTAGCAAAGCTCTCTACGTAAGCTTAAATATTAAACTGTGTATCAGCAAAGCTCCCTATGTGAGCTTAAGTGATAAGTTTTGTATCAGTGAAGCTCCCCATGCGAGCTTAAGTGATTGTGCTCCTCAGTGAGCCCAACTATGTGCGAGCTAGTGTGATATGTCTCAAAGTGCGTACTCCTCTATGAGTTCGGTTTGATTATATCCAACAAGAAAAAGTGACAAGCCAATCTTGCGACCAAAGGCAGACTTTGCTCTTCAGTGTGAATCGGTCTTGCGAGCTAAGGCAGACCCTATTCAAAGAAAAGGTTTTTCTGAAAAATGCGAGCTGGCTTAGCGATTTTAGGATGAACCTAGACTCGATTTTTAAAGGTTTTTTATAAATGAAACAGGCCTCACGATTTTAAGGCAAGCCCTACCAAGTATGTTTTAAGAAAAGGCTAATGAGTTTTCAAAACTATTTTCCAAAGTTATGTTTTCTAATAGAATGTGCGAATTGGGTCTTGCAACCTCTCCAGTGAACCCAGCACGTGAAACATTTTCAAGACTAAAGTTTCTTAAAAATCTGTTTCTAAAACATATACTAATGTTTCTAATTGCTCACTGAGTTCAAAATGAACTCACTCACTCCTCTCTTACTTCTTCTCATGTAAGTAGGTCGCAGATTAACATTGGCGAGGTCGATGATTGGGCAAGGTCGTTCTTAAGTAGATATTGGAGAACCTGGGTGAAAGGTGATGAGATTTATTTTGTTATGGGTTTTAGACATATTACATTTATGAACTCGTGATTTTGACAATATTAATTAAAGATTAGATATTTTACCCTGTTTAGATTTCCAATTTATTACCTTACGAACCATGTCTTAAAATATCTGATTATTATATGAATAAAATCGATATTATTCATGTATGAGTATTTCGTTGTTTGTTTGAGTATCAAGAATTGTGGTTCATGTATGGTTGCGTAAATTACATGCATATCCCTACAGTGATTGTCTTATTACATGCGAACCCTACTAACGTATGAAAACCTTTGCATGCATGTTCCCTTATTTTGTGAGGTATGCAAAAGCATGAAGTCTCTGCAAACTAATGATATTATGCGAACCTTAGTTTTGTGTGAAGCCCTTATTTTAGGATTTATGTGAACCCTTATGCTATGTGGTTTTAAGCGAAGTTTGATAAAAACACGAGGCTACGTATTATATTGTATTGCGAACTCATGTTTATGTTGATAATAAGATATGTGAGCTATGTTTGATCGTTATGTAAGTGCTTAAAAGTAGTGTTAACCTGTAAATGTTCTAAGTATATGGAATTTTTATATCGCATAATTATTTACTCTGATCTATCTTGCATGCGAGCCCTTGTGTTTTATGAATATATAATTTTCGCTACTTTGCAAAAGTTTAAACACCTTGTTCACATGCTATCTGTAAGTGGTGTGTTGGAGGTTAGGTTGGGAGTTAACGGAGAGTCACTTTGGTGGCCAATGTAACTCACCAAATTTGGGCCGAAACTTTTAGGTTGGGTTTGGGGTGTTACACCTCCTATGTCCACGATGGTGCCAACCTTTGGATAAAAAGGAAGGTTAAATATATCAATTATGTGGAAATTGAGATAAAATTATACCGATTCTAGCGGAAAGCTGTTGGAAAAAATCCAGATTGAAAACGGTTTTCTTGCACAGTGAAAAATTAAAATTTTAAAAAATGACCCAATTTGTGATATTTATAGCAATAAACCTTAACCGAATACACACTTGTGTTTTCTGATAAGCGAATCCTTGATGTTTTCTAGCTTTCAACCAAACGATCTTCTCCGCTATTCTCATACCATGAACTACTTCGAGTGTGGACTCAAACTAATTGAACCAAAACACAACTAGAAAAAAAATTCTTTTTGAAGTGAAAACATAAATTTTCTCTTCTTTGATAGAAACAGGTAAAATTGTTATTCCGAAAAATATGTTTATAAGTTGAGAATAAATTCTCTCTATTTTTCGACAAAATAACAATCTCTCAAAGGTTGTATAAATAGTTCTACCAGTACCATCTATTTATAGGAAGAGAAGGTAGAGCCCTTGTAGAGTTGTAGATGTTTATTTTAAATAGAAACCAATATCCTACTTAAAGTAGGAGAGGGGTGAATGACTCACCCTTGTATTTCTACTTTCGCCCCCTTCATGTTATATGAGGGGTTTTGGGCCTGTCTCACATCAAGTCTAATTACGAGTACATCCTGGACCTTTTTGACCCAATACTCTGTAATGTGATCCAACCCGATTCAATTTTTCTATTTCACGAAATAAACTTTAATATTTACATATTAAATAGTTTTCTCATCCCAATTTTACCCCAATAAAATTTTGATTATTTTACCATCCATAAAGTTTTGACAATTTTACCCCCGATAAAATTTTGAGAAAATTCATTCAATATGTCACAACTCAACATGTTCACTATGATCGAATGGTTTATTTTCATTTTCAGGCTTCAAAACAATCAAAAACATAAATTCATCCATCATTCTTAAGTAATCCTATATAAGATTGCAAATTTCCATTTTTGAGAACCTACATTCATTTAGAAATGATTCATTTATTCATTTCAAAGAAAATCATAATCATTTCTAAATTTTTCCCATTTGTCTTTTTCTATTTATTCCATTCATTTCTATTCAAACACACAAGTTGTAACAGCCCAAATTTGGGTCTAGTCGGAACGATGAGTTTGAGACCACAAATTCGACCAGTAAAATTCTATTTTATGGTCTACAATTTCTGGAAAGATTTCGTAAAATTTCGTTCAAAAATTTTGACGTTTGAGCACTCAATTTAGTCAAAAGGACTAAATTGTAAAAAGTGCAAAAGTTGAGTTCTATATATTAGAGGTGTCAAATTGCTATGAGTTTTAAATTGGAGGCCCTTAAAAGGTAATTAGACCATTTAATAACTTGATGGACAAAATGGGCATGAATAGGACAAAAGTGAAAGAAAAGTCTTAAGGGTATTTTAGTCATTTAGTGTTTTAAATGAATAAAAGACAAAATACAAAGAAAAAAAAATCTGCTCATCTTCTTCAAGTTGCTGCGAAAATTTCTAGACTCCATGGCTAAGGGTTTCAAGCTTTTCAAGCTTCATAGTAAGTGTTTTTGAGCCCGTTTTTAATGTTCATCGTATTTTTGAAATCCCGGTAACTTAGTCTAGCTATTTCTACCATTATTTTGAGCTAGATTTTAATTTTAAAAATTGACCCATGTTGAATAATTGTGAATTTTGATGAATTATGGTATATTATGCATGTCTATGATTAGAAAGCGAGTTTTATTAGATGATTTTCGATGAAATCGTATAAAAGGGTTAAATTGTAAAAGTTATAAATTGGTCATAAGTGTGTGAACTAGTGAGAATTTGATGTTGCCATAGAAGAGAAAATGATCATCATGTTATAAAACATAAGAATAAGGGCTGAAGTTTAATTTTCGAGTATTGGGGCAAAAGTGCAAATATGTAAAAGTTTAGGGCAAAAATATAATTTTGAAAAAGTTGAGTTAAGGATTGTTTTGAACAGTGCATTAATTAAATAAGTGAAATGTGATGTTTTAGACTCCGAAAAATGAGATTTGGACCTAGAACAGGAGGAAAATTGAAAATCGGGAAAGTTGGTAAAATGGCCGTTTTGGTATCGAGGTAAGTTCATATGTTTAATAAGCATTTAATGATGCAAGTTTTAGTGTTAGATTGAAATTTTAGTTATTAATATTTTAGTATTGATTTTCCAATATAATTATAATGTTCGATATTGGCTCGACATTTTAATGAAAATTGGTATAAATTACATGTAAGATCAAATTAGAAAGATGGCTTTGTGTAATATCAAGAAAGTATTGAATAGAATAATTTGGGGAGGATAAGTTAAATTGATGATGTGATGAGATTGAGAATGTAATTATGTAAGTTTGTATGTAAATAAATCATCACTTTTACTTATGTTTTCATATTTTGATAAATGGTATGAACTGTGGTTGAATATTTGATGTAATTGACAAAATATCGACAAGTGAGAAATTTCCGGTTGAACCTTAGGAATAAAAATGGATCTGACGACATGTTCACTTGAAACTTATGTAAAATCTAAGTGGAATAAGTGATCCGGGTGCTAGTCCGTACGTTTACCGAAGGTCGGGTAATCCCGCATGTGTTGCGGATACTGACGACTTGTGTGAGCAAAGACCTTGAGTAGTTACGTATTGACCGACAGCTTGTGTGAGCAGACCGAGATTGTGATTATGTGAACGGGTGCTGGTCTTATAAGTTCTACCGATGGTCGGGTAATCCCGCATGTGTTGCGGATACTTGGCGACTTGTGTGAGCAAAGACCGAGTAGTTACGTATGACCGAAGCGACTTGTGTGAAGCGGACCCATGAATATGAATAGCTCGAGAATGAGCCTATGTGTGATAACTGATATGAAGTAGCTTTGGCTACAAGTGTGGCACTATGTGTAATATTCCGATGTATCCGTTAATATTCCAATGAGTTCAACGGGAAATTGACTAAGTGAAAATACAATGTGGCTATGTAACGACTAAGTGTAATTGAATATGATTATGTGATGAATAAGTGCAAGTATATGCGTGTAAAATTATGAGCAATGTGCTCGATATGTGATCGAACTTTGGTAAGATTGATACGGAGTAAGTGTTCCAATGAAAGTTACCATAAAGAAAACATGAAAGAGTGAAATTCAGAAATAAAACAGTTTTGGACAGCAACAGTAGAGAAACTTTGAAAAATCACCAAAAATGGTCGAAATGGAATTAGTAATTGAGTGAGATATTAAATTAAAGCTTATTGAGTCTATTTTCATATGAAATAAACAGAGAAAGCAAAGAAATTCTGTATTTTGAGATATTTAGATTTTTGTGAGACTAGTTCAGAGTAATTTCGAGATCCCCTGTTCTGACTTGGAAAAATCATTAAAAATTGTACAAAAATAATTTTGGGACATAATTTATATGGTTAGATTCCTTAATGAGTGTAGTTTCAAATGAAACAAATTATAACATCATTTGAATTCTACACATGGATAAAATTGATTCGTAGTGAAAAGTGGTTAGAATAGATGAACAGTGAAATAGAGGAAATTTTAATGAATAAACTGTACTAATTGGATAAGCCAAAAATTCTGGAAATTTTATGGTATGAAGATATATGAGTCTAGTTTCAGGGAAAATTAGCGGTTTGAAATTTGGAGCTCTGTAGCTCAAGAAATAAATAATTTAGTGACGGCGATTCAAGAAGACAGATTAATGTGAACATGAGTAATAAGGTATAAGCATGTGATTTAATTATTGTATCACTTTAAGAACTTGTTGTGAGGATTTGTCATGTTAAGGCTTTGATAAGGCTACAAATGAGTAACTTGGGAAAGTAAAAACTTAGCATTATTTATGCAAGTTATGACAGCTTAGTAGTAAGCTAAATTAATTGCTAATGCTTATTATTATTACATGTGAACTTACTAAGCTTTATAAGCTTACCCCCTATTCTTTCCCATGTTACAGAGTCCTACTAAACAAGCTCGGGTTGGAGGTCGTCGGAGATCGCTTCACACTATCAAGCTATCTATAGGTATCTTTATTTATAAATGATTTAAGTTATGGCATGTATAGGGGCTTGAATAAGTCATTTTGTATATGTGTTAATTAATTTGACCAAATGTATTGTTAAGTCTGGTAATGCCTCGTACTTGGTTCCGGCACAGGATACGGGTAGGGGTGTTACACAATTCATTTATGGTTTCAATGAGTTAGCGGGGGATCGATTGGACATATGTAGTTGAAGCTCAAACGATTTATAATTAAGTTTTCACTTTTCGCCTAATAATTATAAACTCATTCAGTCACAAAGTCATCCCACTATATTATCATGATTGAGCTCTCCTCAACGACATACCATTATGAAAGCAACTACTCAGTGCTCGTCTAATGACCTTGTCTTAAGTGAGTTACCCTCATAGGATATCCTTGATCGTTTTGGGATAATATCCGTTCTCCCAATATGATCCTATTTTATTTCATGGTAACCATTACATCTTTCTTCATGAAAAGTCAATTACTATCAAATAGTGATCAAGTCATCCATCACCAAGACGGACTACCCGTGACCATGTTTACTTTTCATCAACCATGTAATGCCATTGAGAGGATACCATTTATCCATGTTTTGGGCTATGAATTCCACTGTTGTGAATAACGCTACATACTACAAAAGTTATACACCCAACACACCACTTTGGTTCCTTATTTATTTGAACTCAGGCTTTTCCTTTCACCAAAGTCTATGAGTCATGCATACATAGTCTGCCATTCATTCAGGATTTAGGAATGCCACACTATGAATGTTATAAGTGAATAAATCCATAAATGGATTTAGGATCTATTCTGCTTGGGTCTTGTCCAATGTATTGTCAGTCCAGTCAGTCACATCTGTGTCTCTATCTTCTGAGAGTCATCCGCTCCGATGTCCAAGACAAAACATCTCCCTAATTAGACTTGATAGACAACATATTAGTCTTTTAATCTGTTTGCTCATTTTCGATTAGACTAAGGACATGTTTAGGTCCGTCTACTAATACAAGCGGTCTTTCCGTACTATGATCCGATCACATAATACCGCTTAGTATTAGTTAAACATTTAGACAACCAATGAGCAGTATTTGCTTCCATTTTGCCTTGCGTGCAAAAACCATGTGAGAAAAATTGTACAAAGTATATTAATGTAATCAATGAATTTATTTTATTAACTAATTTATTCAAAAAAATTACAAGTTTATATTGACGAAAATACTACACTTAGGGCACCAAATCCAACAGAAGCCCCACGGTTTTTCCCTATAATTATGCCATCAAACTTTTGTATGGTATTTATAAGACAACATCTCTGGGTATTTGAAAAGTTTGAGTTTGTGTCTGCGTAGTGACCATCAACTAACTCCCCTATTATACTTTGATCCATGACCTCATAACCACCAACGACTGAGACCTCTACGTAGACTTCCACTCATGTCTATATAAAGCAAAGTCACCCTGAAACTCAAATTCCACATGATAGGTTTCCGAGGTAATTACTTTGTAAAAAAATTTTAAAATATATTTATTACATGTATGTAATGTTCAACTATAGAGACTGTTAATGTAACACCTCTAACCCGAATCAGTTGCCAAAATAGGTTTATGGAGCATTACCAAAATTTACAGATCAAATAATAGATATTCCACATCATACAATATTCATATTAGAAATCAATCATAAAGTTCCTTTATGAACCCTCGAGGTCCAAAACATGCATTTGAAATGCTTAGGGACTAAACCAACTACTCAGAGAATTTTTCGCAGAATCTCAAAATTTTTCTTAGGTGCAGGGGTCACACGCCCATGTCTCAGGCCGTTGAACTCTCTAACTTGGGTCACACAGCCACGCCGCATGCCCGTGTGCTAGCCGTGTGTAAATACTTGGGCATTCTATTTTGTAATTTTAAAGATGCAGGGGATACACAGCCTGTAACGCCTCAAAAATCTCTTATTTTTATTTTCTTGTGTTTGTGACATAAATCTATATCTGCTTCAGTGGTTAAGTGTTCTAGGAAGTGTCTAAAAGATCCTAAGTTCAAGCCTTAGCTTGGGCAAAAATTTTATTTTTATTGAAGAAACCCCTATTTCTGATCAGTAAGCGTATGGGTCCCATTTCGGTAGGATAAATGAAATATGTGAGTCTTGGAGTGAGATCGCATCATCGACAACTCAAGAATACCTCAAACCAAAAATTTTATTAACGATAGAAATTTTTAACATTGAAGTGAGGAAAAAAACTGAGAGAAATATTGTAAAGTGGAGGGATGGAGGCCGAAAGAGATGATGAGTTTAAGGATGATGGAGTATGGATGGGAAGCCTCCTTTATATAGACGCAGGGAATGAGTGAAATTGCAAAGAAAAAACCCTCATGGTCGAAAACCCATCGCAAGACCAGCTTTTTCATCAAATATTTGAAAAACGTGCTTCAGATCTTACCTAGGATTCCCGAGATCAGAGTACTTTTTGGTAGAATTTAGTGGAGAAGGTAAGAAAACTCGTCCAGCTTGGTGACCTTTCCTCATGACATAGCAGGAAAGCGCGCCAAACTAGATGCGCTTTCCTTATATTTAGTGGAAAGTGCACCTAGCTAGGCGCGCTTTCCTGCCATTTCAGCAGGAAACTTCTTCCAATTGGACGAGCTATTTTACCATTTCCACTAAAGTCTACCAAAAAGTGCTCAAACCCTGAGAATCCCGGGTAAGATCTAAAGCACGTTTTGAAGCACTGAATACCTGTTGAAGAATGCGTTTGATGAAATTATTTGATCTTTGAAACATGTTTTTGAGCACCGAAGAGCATTTCATTATTATTATATGATGGAAGAGCATATTTTGAAATTCATTTTGAAGCACGCCTTCATTCTCTCATCGTTTTATTTTGCTATCAAAGTACTGAAGTTTTCAAAAGTTAGATACGCACCAAATTCATATAAAATATTGAAGAGTTGCACTACGAGTGTCGTATGCGTTTCTTTGGATATCCATTTGAATATTTTTTTGTTCTAAATATCTAATTCATTTTAAATTGAAATAAGTTAATGAGTGAAATTCGTCATTTACTACAACGGTCAAATTTGCAATACGAAAGTCAAGGTTGTATTTGCAAGAGCCCAGTCCATGGAAACCATCCAATTGCATGAGCTACAAACTAAAATTAGGAGAAAAGTTGGGAGTTTGATCAGGGGAAGAATTTCAAGCTTGCAATGTAGATATCTGGCATCGGTTGACCCCTTCAAGTATGAGCTATTTGATATGAAAGGCAAGCTCGAGCTAGAGGTGGTCATATCATCGCGCTGTTCAAGCAAGAATGTTATAATAGAGTTACATGTCAAGTTTGATGAGGTTGATGAAATTGGTCCATCTTCTACCATTGTTGTGACTAATGCGAGAATCGAAGTAGAAGAAAAAATCCTACTACACGTGTAACACCCCTAACCTGTGTCCGTCGTCAGATTAGGGTTATGAGGCATTACCAAACCCAACTCAGATTATCGCAGTCGTTTAAAATCATGCTTGTACATTTCAAACCATTGAGTCATCAAATATATGTCATTCAAATATTTAATACATGTTCTAGCATTTATCATTCACATTATAAATATAATTTGCCTATTAAGACATACAAATCCTTAGAACTCTATTGTATATTCGTTCACATATGTGACATCAATACACTATAGTATAACCGAACATGTTCATGATACTAATGCAATATGCGCATATCTCTCAAAGACAAAGCCATAATCAATCATGATTAACAAATTTTCGTAAGCATATTATTGACAACATTTGGGAATAAGCCGAATCATATAATCATGAAACATGCATTAAAACTCTATTCATCTTTCAAGAATAATGTACATACACATTAAACATAATATATATATATATATATATATCCAAATTGTGTCAATACATCTATTTTATTAGTTGAACATCAACTTAACATTTCATACTTGTGCACATATATAAGTTACACCTAAATAAGCATAATTCAGATGTCAATATATAATAACTTCCTAATGAGACCAAATTTCATATAACTTGAAACTTATTTCCACATAATCGAATATACAAGTTCTCATCTATCAAATTTCTAATTCATCACATAGCACAAATCAAGTTTTTCCTATTTTTGCATTCATTCAACTCAAAGCCACATGAACTAATTATATACATAAATATCGTTATAACTTATCAAACATATGAGCCATCTAACTAGCCGAATACCTAATTATAATCAAATCATTGACCACATATTTGGACCTCAATAAAAATAAGACTCCAAAGATCAATCCAATATACATATACATAAACATTTCCAAAGTCATCACCAAACCATAATTCAATATCTCAACATATATGCTATGATATATATACTTCCAATCTAAGCCTAGAACATGACTAAAACACATAACCATTAACAATTGTACAAGCCATTATATCAAAACACATAAGTAAAGCTTAACCCAAAAGTATTAGCCATTTTCGCAAGGCTATACTTATATACAAGACTAAAATACCATTGGTTTACAACTTAGACTAGCTTATACATGCCTTTCAAACCAAAAACTAAGTTTATGAGTACCAAAAGAGTTGATAGTGTGGTTGACTTCTTCGATGATCCTCTGAGCCCGTAGCTTAACCAAAGTCTATAAAACAAACAATGAACACAAACAAAGTAAGCTCACTAGCTTAGTAAGTCTTAAGCAAATTCAATAAAGCTTGATCACCCAAGCATTTTATAATACAATTCAAGACATTTGAAATATAAAGTCTAACTTATAAATTCACCATAGCTGAATTTCATTGTTTCATTTAGCCTAACAACTTTCATTTTTCCAACCAAAGTACACTAGTCATCAAATATACCAACACAATAGATGTACTTACATAACCCTTTTCAGTCTCTAGTATACTTCCAATTAATCAATGTATAATTGACATCCTCATATTATTTGCTTATTAACATCATATACAACATATAAGTATGAAATCACATACCTTAAGGCCGAACCAATAATGATTCATTTTTCAAAAGCATAACTTTCTCGATTCATTTAATAGCTTTGTTGTTACATATTCGCTCTAAATTTCAGTTCATAGGTAAAAGAACACCGCTAGGCATTAGCCCGAATCACACACACCAAGCACTAGGCCCTCTTGGACTCAAGGTCCAAAATCAAAACAAGGATTAAGCACGCTAGGCAATAAGCCCGAAATATGTCACCTAAGACGATGCTAGGCATAAAGCCCCATACAAATCACTCAAGACAAGGCACTGCTAGGCTCGAAGCCCGAATATCGATATGGTTAATCCTTCAATTCACATTTCATAATGCTAACTTCCCAACCTTCCATAAATCACATATTACATTCACATATCAAACCAAATACATTTATTCACATCACATTAAATAAAATTACAATCAATACAATTTAGTACTCTTGCATTCGGCTAATTCATGGATTCATGCTAAAATATTCAATTTCTTCATTCATCAAATTCATAAATAATTCTTTAACATATATTCGCTAGGACTTACCTCATTGTCGACGGATAGTATAAACCGGCTATTCGATAACCTTCGTCTTTCCCTGGTCTAAACTGCTTTTTCTTTGTTCTTGATCTAAACACATTAAAATTTAGCTCATTCAAGTACTTTTCATCTCAATTTAGTCCCTAAGTACATAAATAGGCAAATTATCATTTTACCCCTACTATTTCACATTTTTACAATTTAGTTCTATTTGCATAAAACACAAAATACAAAAAATTTCTCAATACCACTCAAGGGCCGAATACTCCTAGGGACTATACAAGTCCATTTATTTCATTTATTTTGTAAATAAGCTCCTCTAAAAAATTATTTTTACAAATTAGCCCTAAATACTCAATTTCACTAAAACTTTCAATACAAAACATACTAATCTTTAACATATCTTTAATCTAAAATCATCAAACATCAAAAACCACATGAACACATCAATGGCCGAACATCAAACATGCTTAGTTTTAAAAATTCAAACATGGGTCAGCTACTGTTCGAAGCAATGATCTCAAAAACGTAAAAATTTACAAAAACCGACTAAGAATTTACCTTGAATTTAGTTTGAATGTTGCCGAAAATTCAAAGAACCTAGCTACCCTTTTCTTTCTCAATATTCAGCCAAGAGAGATGAATGAAAATATTCATTTTTTTTTATGTTTTAATTAACATATAATATGGTTTTAACCTATTTACTATTTTAACCTTATATCATAAAATTATATAATATAAAACTTAAGGTTAATCATGTCATATACCACCCACTAACTTAAAAATGGGTTATTTACCCATTTAACACATCATATTAAGAATCCATCATCATTCTAGCACTTTACACTATAGCATGCAACTTTTACACTTTACGCGATTTAATCCTTTTTGTTAAATTGAACACACAAACGATTAAATTTCTCTACGAAACTTTCACACACATTAATTCACATATAAAAACACAAAATATAATATTTAAATATTTCTCAGACTCGGATTCGTGGTCCCAAAACCACCGTTCCGATTAGGGTCAAATTCGGTCTGTTACAACACGGTTGTGCTGTGGGTTCACAGGTTTGTTACAGAGCTCTTATTATGATGTCCCCGAAGCATAAATGGGTAAACATCTCTTATTATGATGTCCCCAAAGCATAAATGGGCAAACATTCTTCGGTTTCAGGTACTGATTTCAACTTTGACAGCCACTATCAGTTAGGGTATAAACGTAACCCGAACCTCAACACCTAGCCACGACATTCAATCGATGCGTTCGATTTCAACTTCAGTGGTTCGATGTCCTATGTTGGTAGAACATATACCAGGGGCCATCAACCTACACTGGTTGGCAATTCGATGTAGATTTTTCAAGGTACATAGGGTATAGAAGAACTGATGACTTACTTCTTACGATCGGGTCCGATAAGGGTACATCAAAACCTTTGGTTGAAGATGACAATGAATATGCAACTGAGGAAAATGATGCAGCCAAGGAAGAAAAGGCAGCGAATGTTTTTGATGAATTAGATTCAAACCCGATCCAATTCGATAGTCTAGTCAAATAGTTTAAAAGTAGCACTTTTTTTTTTTTAAACTAGAGCAGGTTCCAATTAAGCTAGAACCTTGTAGTTCTAACAATGATGGTTTGGACAATGCTCGGATCCAGATCCACGATTCATGGCATATGAACCTTTGCCCCACATGGCCAACATCGACCTCTTCGTCAAGGGTGGTTTAGAGTTTCGACAAATCCCGCACAGAACACTTGACCATGCAAGCTCATCATTAGATGTCAGAGTATTGGAAGTTGGCATGGAGTACCCAATAAAGATGCTTTTCTTGCCGGACTAAAGTAGTACTTTAAGAACAACATGAACTATCAGATCACAAAATCTTGTTCGAGAGAAATTCGAGGGAAAGTGTGCAATGCGCGACGATTACTATAGAAACCTAGGACATATAAAGGCAACATTTTCCGTATTCAGGGGTACATTAAGGCCTCAATGTCGCTAGCATTCATTATTTTTTCGATATAAAATTGATTACAATGTTTTTTTTATACAAAATCTGTTCATTTTTTATTTCATTTGTATTTTCCACTATTACATATTTCAATAAAGGTACCTATCTTTTACCATTTTTACAATTTCTCTAGCAATTGAACTTTTACCATTTTATGATTTAATCCCTATATCTTAATTAATCCCTTGTTCGATAATGGTACCTATCCAAAGTTACATATTTCATATCAAATATTATATATGGAAAATTATATATAATTTACATTAGAATTTAACAAAGACAAATATGAGTTTCAAAAAAAATATAAAAAAATTAATAATTTTTTATTGATGTCATTTATATTTACATTAAAAAAAAGAAAATGAAAAATACATCATTAGCATCGTCGGGCTGAATGTGTGCCATAGGGTGGTGGTTGGCAGTTGTGCGTAGGATTTTGTGTACAAGTTTTGGTGCCAGCTCCTCCTCTTGATAGTGATAATTGTCTTCATCTTCTTCGTGTTCACCTTAACCCTCGTACTCATCTTTATCCCCACCATCGGCTTCGCCTTTGTCTCTATCACCATCCTTCATGCTTGAGTGTGGTGTCATCCTAGCCTCCCATCATGTGTCCTCCACTCCATGAGAAGGTGGTTGCACCGATGATCTACCTCAACAAAACATCGACATAGTGGGTGTTTATGACACTATCGGTGAATAACCGTATGATGTCGCAAAACCCGAATACGTCGGCATTGATGTGGGCATCAATACTAGCTTTGATGATGGCATTGGTGTTGCCATCGGTGTCGATACATGCATCGACATCTGTGTTGGCATTTGATTCAACATCAGCATCGGCAAAAGGTCGTAGTATGCTGGGGGCGAAAGTGCCTCAAAATACATACCTACAGGAGGTGTAGATGCAGGGTGTTGTGGTGGTGCATAGTGCGGTGCATAATATGGTGTTTGTGAATAAAACATGGGGTTAGTGAAATGAATAAGAATATATGAAGTAAACTGACCGGGATATGGAATAGATATCGGTGGCGCTTGTTGGGTTGGAGCCGGGGACGAACCCGCCGTGACAGCTTTTCCAGAGCTATGCTGCTGAGACAATCGTCATGGCCTCTTCTGATGAAGTTGCCTACTCATTGCCTCCATCGACAACATATATGACTTGCTAGCGACTTTGAACCAAGACATGTACTCTAAACAGGCTGCCATGTTCGATGAGAAAAAGGGTTCGTGGATGAGTAAGAATTACATCCTACGATCCCAAATGTCAATGTACTCCTTGTAGTAATCTCACTAATTTTCATCAAAAATCCCTTGCAGATCAAGCTTGTACAGTGCTTCCATATCTCGTGGTGCCGATGAAATCTTTTGCCTCCACCTGCACTGTCGCATCACTCGATCTGATTTGTGCATCTCCACCGTTGCATACACTATCAATGGCACCTTCATGTCCCACATACTCCGAATGACCAAAAATTTGAGCTAGACGCATTCAATGATATTCGAATCGGTGTATGGCATCCATTCACACTATAGTGCACAATTATAAATTCTACTATGTACGTAATTTTAAATTTTATATCATTACGTAATTATTATAGGTTTGAAAAAAATTAATAACTAATCTAGGCTTCTGAGCATTGATCTAACATCAGCCAGATATCTTCGAGCTACTCCGGTAGTCCCACGTAACTCGGCCCATATTCCATCTATTCAAGCCATATGAAAATTCAAACATATAATAAATAAACAACATTTACTGTATTAACTACATATTATTATCAAATTAATTTTACCTTGTCACCAATGGGAACGTAAAAGGGTCGTTCACTCAAGGATGTGGACATGGTAACTGCCACCATGCCCATAACTGCAATAGGAGCAGACAACCACTGGTTGACATTTTATCCAGTATCGTTGCCCAACACAACTCCCAGTACAATATGGCCAACATGACTGATCACCAACTTAGTCATCCACATTCTTTGTAGTCGACTAGGTGTAGTAGCCACCTTATGTGTACCAAATTTCGAGACTTATCGAGAATTAGGATGCCCCTGATTAACTTCAGGATGAATGCTTGAGCATTTTGTTCTTTGATGAAATTGGTCGCATCCTTAGAAAGTTCATTGAAATTATTTTCCAACTACTTCATATCTATCCAGCCACCTTGAAACTTGTTCAGCACCTTTCCCAAAAATGCCTCACAAATGTCCTCTTTATTGGAAATAATTGCTGACCTCGTAAAGACTGACCCATCCACCAGTAAACAGAGTTGTAAAGCTATGTCCTCGAGTGTGATTGTACACTTACCACATGGAAGATGAAAAGTGTGTGTCTTGGGCCTCCATCTTTCCACCAATGCACTGATGAGTGTAAGATCGAGTTTGTAGCCCCCAAGCATACGAGACACATGCAAGAATCTCGCGTCTTGCAAGTAACCATGAATTTCGGTGTCTGGGCTCCTTGACAAATTATGTATGAACCATTCCAAAATACGGTCATCTGCCTATCTATATCGACAAAATAAAAATAAATTTAAAAAATTAAAAATTTTAAATTTAACTTAATTGAAAATAACATAATTTAAAATTTCTCCTTACCATTATTGCTTGAGTGACGGAAATGTGCTTGACATCGAAAAAAATAAGAGAACTTATCATTCGTAAAAATTTAATTGAAATGAATATACAAAACAATTAAATAAAACTATAGTATTTTAAACAAGTGTATAGGAAAATTTAAAACAAAACTTAAGAAAATTGAGAGAATTGAGAGAGATGAGAGAATTCAGAGAATAGAGAGAGTTGAATTTGAGTGAAAAGAATGAAAAATGACCTGGTATTTATAGGAAAAAAATTACCATTTTCCCTTTAAAAAAATTTATTGTTGTTAACGTTTAAGAAGCCGTTGGGAAAATGATTGTTGGAGGAAAACACATCTAGTTGGACACACTTTCACATTCTCTCTCAAAAAATAACCTATTTCTCTAATTTTAAAAAAATGACCTGAAAAACAATTTAAAAAAATAACACATATAGCTAATTTAGCCATTCTTTAATTAAAATAATGTAAAGAGAACTATGTGAAAACCCTTTTTCACTCGAATAAAAAATATATTCATGTGGACAATTAATTAAAATATGAAAATTAAATTATTAAAATAATTATCAAACAAGGATAAATTGGATGCATTACGTACATGTGCTTCAATAATACACGAAAAACTATTGATAGGATTATTTCATTTATTATTTAATGGTTATTTAAAAGAAAAAAATAAACCCTAGACTAATATCCTGCTGCATCATCTCTTATTCTTCTTTAGTAGCAGCTATACAAAGAGCTCCACAACCGATTCTTAATTTGATGGAGTGATAATGAAGAATGTAAAAATCAATGAATTTGAAGTATGGATTATTAGTGTCGATGGTTGTGAGTAAAGTTGTTACTCATCGCTCAGTAAATTCAAAAAAGACTAAGAAACAAGACCAAATGTATAATAAATTTATTATTTACAAAATAAAAGGGAAAAGTTTGAATTCGTTTAAATCTTGTTTGTGGATTTTAAGAAATTATTTTATTTATAAAATAATTATTTTGATAAATAAATTTTATGTTAGAAAACGAGAAAATTGGGTATTTATTTATAATTTTACATGTATTTTATGAAAGCTTATGTATTTTATAAAAAAATGAACTTTTATATAATTATATAATTATTTATTATTTGAATTTTAAATTTTGAATTTTTAAGAATCAATACTAAATTGAAAGAATGTGTAAAGTTGAGGGCTAAATGTAACAACCTACACTCGGCCCGGTTGTCAGACCCGAGTAACAGGATGCCACATCAATCATCATAACTTACGCATACATGTATATTATTCAAGCAGGGCCAAATATTAAAAATTCACCAATTACAGAGGTGCTCACGACTTAATAAACATTAATCATCATTAGAAACAATTTAAAATATGCTTAGGGACTATTTAGAAAAATCACAAAGAAACCATATAGGTATCAATACACAATCACAGATATCGATATTTATCAAGATATATATTGATACCATTAAGAAAATCGATACCATTCCAGCATTTTTTTTCCAACTCAATTTTGAACCAAAAACATTTTATCGATACAAAAACAAAGGTATCAATATTTTTACCCTGAGTATCGATACTCGTGAAAGGGTATTGATACCATATTAAACTACTATTTTTTCTGCATATGCATTTTAACATCGAGGTATCGATATTTAAGCCCTGGTATCGATACTTCTGCTCAAAATTGTAAAAAAAAAAAACACAACAAAACATGATATATTTCATGCTCAACATATTCCGTTTTCAACATGCATTATCCACCACAACATTAAACATCAAAATTGCCCAAAACATAGTTCAACATAACATTAATACCTTATCAGTCCAAATCCATAATAAAATAATTAAGAGTAATAACAATAATGATAGTAATAATAACCAACAAAAATTTCTAAACTCACATTGCCTTTATTCAAAATACCCAAATTTTATAACACCACCTACTTATACTTATTGCCTTGCTAGGATCACTTCCTTGGCCGCACAGCTCACACCGAAAACTCTACTTATCTGTAAAGATTTAGTGAGGAGTGTGTGAGCTTAAACAAGCTCAGTGAATGCTAGAATAACCATGATCGCTGAAATTAGAGCTTTAAAATTTATAATGAATGAGATCGAACCTTGAGACTAACTCTGACAATGATTAAAGGCAAGTGTACCTATCGAACAGTAGTATAGCTTATGCAAGACCGGATTATCGAACCCAAAGGAACTAAAAGTACTAATACTTAGTTTCTTTTTATTATTTAGCCTAAAATATGGAGTGATTGGTTGATTTAATCTAGTTTAACGATTTCTAAGCTAAAGACAAAGACAAAAAGAATGAATAGGAAATAACTCGAAGAAAACTCAATTGATCACAACGATACCCTCAGGAAGAATCCACCTAGACTTCACTTGTTATTTAACTTGAACCATATGATTTATTTACTTAGTTTGATCCGTAAGACTCCTAACGTATATTAAACCCTCTCTCGAGGCTAATAACGTCTAACCATAGGTTAATTAGTGGAACTCTCGTTAAACATAATAACCACCTAGAATAGCGATAAATCGATCTATGGATTCCCATATTAGGTTTCACCCTAATCTGGCAAAATCTTGTCACCCTATCTCTAGGCGTGCGATTAACTCCGCTTAATTATGCTCAATCTACTCTTAAGCAGGGTCTATTCCTCCTCCACCTAAGCACATCAGATTTGGATTAAGCATGCATAATTAAGAACAAACTAAGTATTTATCATATAATTCAGAAATCAATAACAAAATTTATCTAGGTTTCATCCCCTTTAGGTATCTGAAGGGTTTAGTTCATAACAAATAAAGAAAACATCTCAAGAGAAAAGATAAAACAAAACATAGAAAATCCTAAAACCCCACAAGGAATTGAAGGAGAAATTCACCATCTTGAGTAGAATTCTGGCTCTTCGAGATTGATCCACTTGGCTATCTTCGAGTGATTCCACAAAACGCTGGCTCGGCTCCTTCGCCTAGCTCACCGCCCCCTTTTAGGATGCACTTAGGGTGTTTATATAGACTTTTATAATCCCTTACTTGGTCCTAAGTGTCCTAATTTAAGTCAGCTTCTTACTCGATATTTGAATAAGCTTTGGAAAGTGTTTCTTTGGCTCTAAGTATCCAAATTCGAGTGAAATTGCTCTCTCCTATAACAGGGGCACGGCCATGGCACACGCCCATGTAAGTCGTGGTTGGGCCATGTTTCGATTCTGTTGTTTTAGGCACGGCCGTGTAGATCAAGATTCAGGTCGTGTCTCGTAATTTGACGAGATACGGCCGTGTGGCTTGAAGTCCAGGCCGTGTCGATTTCCTCTTTGGCCAAAATTGGTCCGTTTTAAGCCTGTTTCTCGTTCTTTTCATCCTCGGGTGCTTTCCTGACTATAAACATGAAAAGAAAGGATTAAAAGCACCTTTTTACATAAATCAAGGGCTAAATCATCCAAAAGCATACTAAATATGGGGTTAAAATATGTTACTTTTACGGTTTATCAAATACCTCCACACTTAAGCTTTTGCTTGTCCTCAAGCAAAATTCTCAACTTATAATTAAAACGAACTTTCTATAATTCATAATTCCTATCAATAATGCCTTATCATAATTCATAGATAATTTATACATGGATAATTTAACTCAAAGACTCTTAAAGATTCAAACAATTCTAAGTCATAAATTTGTAGCATAAAAACATAGGCGTCTCCCCTTATCTAAATAATTACCTTTAATTCAAAATCGAAAAGGATTGACATCCTCACTAAAGATTCACTCAAAGCACTCGAAGTGTTTAAGGTTCAAGAGAAAGCACTCATAAGTCGAACCTGAAAAGTTAATCCTATAGGCTTGCCTGAAAATCAAATCTCCACTACTGTAATATGAGATGATACACAAATCAAAAGGTCTTTGACAAGGTTATAACAGGGCTTAGGTTAAAGGTGTGGATAAAGGCTGAATGAGAAGGTTGAATCATCGAGATTGACCTGATAAATTAGCTACTAAGAATACTGAACTAGAAAGTAAATGATTGAAACTTTGAAACTAATAATACGAGCTCTTCTTCAACAATTGGAATTTAAACACATAAGCTCTTTTAATCATATAATATTGCTTGAATATACTTTGGTTGGTTGTTTTTTAGGACAAACTAAAATAGAAACATAATGAAGAAAGAACTTAATCAACTGAATTAAACTAACCCGGTAATTGATCAAATCAATTCTCGATAAAAGGGTAGTTAAAAAGAATGGTGATAACAAATACAAGGGTTTTGGGTTTAAAATTTAGCAGGTAAATAAAAAAAAGGTTGTTAGGATCAACAGGGTTCACTAGGGGTTGCTTTGTGAAGGTAGGTCTTTTAGTGGAGTGAATGGGTTAAAACCTAGGTGCCTTTATCATCTCAGTATATTAAATCATTTAATGTGATTTTGACATGTATAATCAAGGAAAGTTCTAGAATAACAATTCAGTGTTGACACACTCATAATTAATAAAGTGAGCATGAAAAAGAATATATGCTCTATAAGGATCAAATCTCACAAAAAATTATGGGTATTTGACATCAATCCTATAAATTTCAAACTTCAAGGTAATATTCAAATTCAGGTTCAACAACCTAGGAAATTTTAATTTTGAAAATAGACTTATCATGCTTGATTCTCTAGTATTCTTCACGTATAAATCATCAATGCATAATTATCAATGACTTATTCA
Organism: Gossypium rotundifolium; assembly: GCA_025506655.1. Classification (NCBI taxonomy): domain Eukaryota; kingdom Viridiplantae; phylum Streptophyta; class Magnoliopsida; order Malvales; family Malvaceae; genus Gossypium; species Gossypium rotundifolium. The sequence continues at coordinate 63,712,514 of CP106734.1, forward strand.
AGAGCTTATCAATAAAAATCATAAATCATTAGAAATTTCACCTTAATTAAAATGAGAAACTTACTTAGGAACAAGACTAAAATTTAGGATTTGAGAATAATGCAAAAAGTCAGGTACTTTTACCCCCCACACTTAAGATGTACATTGCCCTCAATGTACAAAGATGGATAAATAAAAGTTATAAAATATCAAAAGAGAAGGGGAGAAATTATCACTTCCTGAATTTTGGATGATTCCGGGAGTTGGCATTGGTCGTCGTGGTGGTGGATACTTCAAAGGCGGTGTCTTTGGTGGTGGTGATGGTGTTTTTTATGGGCCCGGTGGGGTGGCTATCGAGAATCATTTTGCTAGATGAAGAAATTGGGTAGCCTGGGAATAAATAGCCAAGAAATATAGAGAAACATTAAAAATATACTACTAATATAATTAAGGACAAGAAAAATGAAGAGAATGAGACTAAGAAGAAAACTAAAATTAAAAGAGAATACTAATGGACTAAGAAGGCCTTATTGACAGATGGTTCGCGAAGTGGGTTTGACTTCGAATGCTGTGGTGTGTTGGTGATGGTGGAAGTGGCGTGATTCCCTAACAGCCTTTAGAACCTAAAACCAAGAAACTAAAATGAAGGAAATTAAATTAAGCAGAAGAGAAGTACAAATAAGGAAAATAAAGGAGAAGAGAAAGGAAAAATAGAACCGAAAAGGTTTCTGAGACCCTTGGCGTATCGAATAGTTGAAGCTACCGGCATGAACTCATTTGAATCGGTCTCCTTCGAGGAAACTATGATTGGCCTTTTACGCTTCTGTGGCATGGATTTAGTGTAGCTCACGAGTCTTGGACACATTTTCTAAGGAAAGAAAGAAAAAGAAGGAAGAAAGAATGAGAAAAGAAAATGGGGAAAGGGGTAAGAACTGTGAGGTTTAAATAGATTTTAGTCTCTGACGCTATCCCATGCCCGTTTATCTAGGGCGTGTTACTTTACACGGCCGCATAGCACAGCCGTGCTTGGAAGTAAAATCCCTATGGTCGATAAATCAGTGTTTTCACACGGTCGCATCGAACGATCGTGTTCTGATAAAATCTTTTAGCAATCCTTTCCAGGCCCACTCTAGTAGATTGATCCAATGCCACTGACGGTCAACCCCGTGAGAGGTCTCTTAAGCTCAACAACAACAAGTAAGAATTAACAGAGGTTTCAGACTTGACTCTTGATACTCCGCTCTGAGATCACACTAACAGTGATTTCGAGTACCACTTTACTAAATTTCTAGAAAACCTAGAAATGTGGAAAATTTATAGCCGAAGGTGGTTTAAAGGTTTGAATATCTTCCCTCTTGCTTAAAGTTCTATTTTGTTGACAAAGTTGACATCGAGAAGTGTTTACCTCGAAAGTGTTGAATGTTGGGTTGCTTGCCTCTACTATTTCATGTGGGAAGATATTGTGTACCTTAAGAGGGTTTTCTCCCTTTGCCTTCAGGTCTGTTGTGATGATGTGTGGATCTGCTTTGTCTAACAATACCTGGTTTCCTATTTTGTAGTGGTTTGATGTTCCTACGAGCTCTTCTGGTGGTTCCTCTGGTTTTACTTCGTGCGGTTCTGGTTCTTTTCTGACTTGTGTCCTCTGCTCTTTGAAATTGTCGATCATAAGGTCTTGTTCCTTATGTGATTCCTCTTTGTCACTTTGGGATCTATAAGTCAGCTCAGGGTTGTGCTTTTGTGGTGTTTCCTTATGCGATAAAGGTTGAACAATTTGATTTTCATCTATATTTACTTTTTTACCTTCATCGATTGTTGTCCTGGCCGAGTCAAGAACTTGAAGACTGATTGTTTCGTCACTTACACAAAGTATGAGTTCTCCTGTGGCAACATCAATTTTAGTCTTGATAATTGTTAGAAAAGGTCTTCTTAAAATTAAGGGGATTGTATTATCCTCATCCATATCTAAAACAACAAAATCTATTGGGAAAACAAATTTATCGATTTTGACAAGAACATCTTCAATAATGCCCCTAGGAATTCTAATAGTTTTATCAGCTAATTGTATACTCATCCTAGTTTGTTTGGGCTTCCTAGACCTAGTCGTTTAAATAATGTATAAGGCATGATATTTATGCTTGCCCCTAAATCAGCTAACGCGTTATCAATAGCTAAACTACCAATTAAACATGGAATTGTAAAGCTCCCTCGATCTTTTTGCTTGGTTGGTAGCTTGTTTTGGAGGATGGCTGAAAATTCTTCATTAAGTTGCACTGATGATACTTCTTCAAGCTTCCTTTTATTTGTCAGAAGTTCCTTTAAGAATTTTGCATATTTTGGCATCTGTGAAATAGCTTCAACAAAAGGTAAGTTAATATGTATTTGTTTAAAAGTTCGAGAAACTTACCATATTGGGCATCTAATCGTTCCTTTTTTAACTTTGCTGGATATGGGATTGGTGATCTACTTTCTTTGTGTACTGGATTTACTTATTCAAATCTCTCATCTCTTACTTTGCTATCTTCCTGTGGGAATTTTTTCTCTGGTTTAACTAATTCCTTTCCACTTCTTAATGTAACTAATTTTACCTGTTTTGTTTCTTTAGAAAACACCTCTGCCCGTATTTCACAGATCAATTTAGTGAATAGTCTAATTGACTTAGTAAATTCCTTGACTGATTCAGTAAGTTTTTCAACTGGCGCTTGTTAATCTTTAAGTGTTCTCTAAGTATCTTTGAAATGATTTTCTGTGTCTGCCATGAATTTTGTTAGCATTTCTTCGAGGCTTGGCTTTTTCTCTTGCGGATATGGCTGATTTTAGAAGTTTTGAGGAGGTTGTTGTCTTTGATTACCTTGATTTCCTTGGCCTCCCCATGAAAAATTTGGGTGGTTCCTCCAACCGGGATTGTAAGTGTTACTATAAGGATTGTTATTGGGTTTGAAATTATTACCTATATAGTTTGTCTATTCGGTTTCTGCGTCTGGTTGGTAGGGTGGGTACTCAAGATTCGCCACGGTTCCACTTGTATTGCATTGCATGACTAGGTGTACCTGCGAAGAACATAAACTGTCAAGCTTTCTATTCATCAACTTTACCTGATTTGATAGCATGGTTACTGCATAAATTTTGTAGACTCGGTTGTTTTTATCGATTTTGTCATTGTAACTTGCCACTAATAGTTATTCAGTGACATCTCTTTAATGAACTCGTAGGCGACTTCAAGAGTTCTGTTGTTTAGGGTTCCACCGGCGGCTGAATCGATTAGTTGCCTCGTTGAGGGGTTTACACCATTATAGAAAGTTTGGACTTGTAGCCACAAGGGTAGACCATGGTGTGGAAACTTTCTCAAGAGATCCTTGTATCTCTCCCATGCGTCGTATAATGTCTCTAAATCTATCTGCACAAAAGAAGAGATATCATTTCATAATCATTTCATAATTTGGCTGTTTTGGCCGGTAGGAAATGTTTCAATAAAAATTTTTTGGTCATTTGGTCCCATGTAGTGATTGATCCTCGCAGTAACGAGTACAACCACTGTTTGGCTTTATTTCTTAATGAAAAGGGGAATTATCGAAGAGAATGGCATCATCAGAAACGCCATTTATTTTAAAAGTATCACAGAACTCTAAAAAATTAGCTATATGAGTGTTTGGGTCTTCGTCCTGCAAACCATCAAATTGAACAAATTGTTGAATCATTTGTATTGTGTTAGGCTTTAATTCAAAATTATTAGCAGCTATAGTAGGCCTAATTGTAACATCTTGAATTAGGGGCTTTGCATCTTTTATGCTTCTTTGTGTTTGGGTTGCCTTATCTATTGTTTGAGTGTGTTTAGGGTCCTCGGGAAGGCCCGGGGTTAAGTCGGAACCTTGGCCAAAATTTCAATTTTGGGCATTTTAGGAGGGAAGTTGAAGGGGCAGGACTTAAGGTTTATTGCTTGTGTTTGGTGACACAAGAATTAAAGTGGTAAGGTGGCAAGGAGGTGCTACTTAGGAGGCAGGTGAGTGACGCCACAGGGAGCAGTGAGAGAGCGGGTTCGAGTTGCATTGTTTTCATTTTTGGAATTCTTTTTGGCGTTTGGAAGAGAAGTGATGGATTTGGCTAGGAACTTTGAAGAGTGGGTGTTGAATTGGTCAAACTTTTTGAATAGATGGACAAGAGTGAATAGGGGGGTTTGAAACCTTCAAACTAATTTGAATAAGGGGTTGGGAGTGAATGTAGGAGAGAAGCATGGAGTGGTAGCTAGTGGGTTGTTGGCCAAATTTTTCTTGAATGTTGGAAAGGGGAAAGTTCGGTTTAAGCTAGGAGGGTGGTGAGTCGAATCTTAAGGTTAGTAGCTATGGGTTCCTCTCTTTCTTTCTCATTTTTCCTTTTGTTCATATTTTGTTTCACATCTCTAAACCCCTTAACTGAAAGCTCTTACCAACCACACCACTTCATTATTCTTCCTCATTTGTTCTCTTTAGCCGAACCTTCATCCCTTACCCTAAAATATTCATCCTGTGTTCTCTCTTTTTCTCAAGCCGAAATCCATTTGCTTTTCTTCTCATTGTGTTGGCTCTTCATAATCGAAACTCATCTCACACTTTGGTAAGCAGTTAGCCGTTCACTTTTATTTTCTCTCTTTTTAAGGCCGAACCATTCGCTCATATCTCCTATTGAGTTGTGTTTTTTTATGTTTCTTTCTCTTTAGCCGAATCTCTGAATGTTGTTTCCTTTTTCTTCTCTTAGAGGTATCATCTGAGTTAGCCGAATATTGTGGAACAAGGTGTTAGGGATCTGCTTTAGATCTTCCATCGACTTGGTTGTTAAGGTAAAGAGACACTGCTATCTTTTTCTGTTCTTCTTTCGAGTTTTGGTACCCAAAATCGAATGGCTAATTGGCTTGATGATGCAATTGTATTAACTTCTCTTCTTTTATCTTTATCTTCTTCTCTCTTGGGGGCACTTATTCCGGAAAGCATCGCTAGTGAATCGATTGAGTTTCAAGTCAGAGAATAATTCAATCTCTTAATTCTATCTCTCTCTTTTCGGAATTGTAAGGTAAGAGATTCCTCCCTAGTTATTCTTTTAGCCTATCTGTTCGTCGTTCGTTGCCTTAACCCAGTTGAGTGGTTAAATAATCATCTCTTTCGTATAGCAAAATACGGCAAAAGGAAGGAAAATCCATGGACCAACCCCATCGTCTCTACCCCGTAGGAACTACGAGATCACCTCAAGGACGCCTTCGGTATCCAGGGGTCACGGACTGACCATAGAACCCTGTTCAATAAGTGGAATGCATTAGATTTTTTTGACCGGAAGTGGCACTCTCTTATCTGATTTAACTATCCTCGCTAACCATCTGTTTGACCAGATCCAAGGGTGGGATGGCAAAAAAGTGTTAGAGACTGAAGCAAGAGTCGTCGTTCTATAGGGAATTCCCATCAACGGAGCCAGCGGGATTCTAATCACAATAGGGAATTGCGTGAACTATAGAGGAATTGCCGCCAACGGAGCAAGCGGGATTCTAGGCTACTTTACCGAGTCTAAGTGGGACATGACGCTCTTGAAAAATGGATATGATGAACTGGGTTTTCCAACCTTATTTGGACCGGTTCGTTGTAGTGTTTATAGACGACATTCTGGTCTACTCTAAGGCAGAAGAGGAGCATGATTCACATCTTCGGCTGGTTTCTGCAGATTTTGAGGGAGAAGCAGCTGTAAGCCAAGTTTAGCAAGTATGAGTTTTTGTTGAAGGAAGTTACCTTTCTAGGTCATGTGGTGTCTGCTGAGGGGATTAGAGTCGATCCCCGGAAGATTGAAGCTGTGTTGGATTGGAAATCGCCTAAGTCTGTGGCAGAAATTTAGAGTTTCCTTGGTTTGGATGGGTATTATCAAGGTTTGTTGAGGATTTCTCATTGATTGCAGCACTATTAACCAAGTTGTTGCGGAAAGGGGTATTGTTTGTTTGGACTGTAACACAGTAGGAAAGCTTTGAGAAACTGAAGAGGATTTTGATAGAGGCTCCAGTATTGATTCAGCTTGAGGCTGGAAGAGAGTTCGTGGTTTATTGTAATGCTTCTCATATGGGGCTAGGATATGTGTTAATGCAGGATGGGAAAGTTGTTGCGTATGCATCTCGGCAGTTAAGACCGCATGAGATAAACTATCCCACGCATGATTTGGAGTTGGCTGCGGTAGTATTCGCTTTGAAAATCTGGAAACATTATTTGTATGGAGGAAGTCCATTATCTACACTGACTACAAAGTTTGAAATATCTTCTACTCAGAAGAATTTGAATTTAAGGCAGCGAAGATGGATTGAGCTGTTGAAGGATTATGATTGCTCGATCGAATATCATCCGGGTAGGGCTAATGTGGTGGCAGATGCGTTAAGCCGGAAGGTGACATCAGATTTAAGAGTGATGTTTGCCCATCTCAGTTTATATGATGACGGAGTTTATTAGCCGAACTTCAAGTGAAGCCTTCTTGGGTCAGTCAGATTAAAAAGAAGCAGTTATCGGATGATGTCTTGAGTGCTTGATTTTTCCAAGTACAGAATGGGGGTAAAGATTATAATTTGAATGATGATGGGGTTTTGTGTTTTCGTGAGAGGGTTTGCATGCCGAAGGATATTGGTTTGAGGCAGATGATTCTTCAGGAAGCGCATAATAGCCCTTACGCTATGCACCCTGGAGGGAATAAGATATACCGAGATCTGCGTGAACAGTTCTGGTGGCCTGGATTGAAGCGAAAAGTTACAGAGTTTGTGGGAAAGTGTTTAACGTGTCAGTAGGTAAAAGCCAAGCATCAACTGCCTTCGGGGTTATTGCAGCCGGTGAAGATTCCACTATGGAAATGGGAGAGGATCACTATGGACTTTGTTAGTGGGCTACCTCTTGCGCCTACTAAGAAAGATTCGGTATAGGTGATTGTGGATCGGTTGATGAAGTCCGCTCATTTCATACCTGTTTGTGTCAACTATTCTCTTCAGAGGTTGGCTAAGCTGTATGTGGCAGAAATTGTGAGGTTGCATGGGGTACGAGTATCGATCATATTAGATAGAGACCTTTGGTTTACGTCATTTCACAACTAATGGAGAGGGTAATTTAGCATCGGGCATTGGGCATAAGATTGGACTTGACACATACAAACTACCAATCGTTAAATTGGTGGAGGTGTCGTACCCTTACCTGTTGGACAGAATTGGGTGAGCGTTAGATGTTGGGTCCAGAATTGGTTATAGAGATAGAGGAGAAGGTTAAGTTAATTTGAACTCAGTTGAAAGAAGCGTCTGACAGACAGAAATCATATGCAGATCTGAAACGAAAGGAGATAGATTTTGTAGTGGGTGGTCGGGTTTTTTTGAAGGTTTCACAGTGGAAAAATGTGATGAGGTTTGGACGGAAGGGCAAGCTAAGTCCCAGATTTATAGGGCCTTATCAAATTTTGAAACGTGTGGGACTAGTGGCGTATCAGCTGGAGTTACCTTCAAAATTGAAACAGATACATGATGTGTTCCATGTTTCAATGTTAAGATGCTACCGGTTGGATCCGTCTCACGTCGTGCCAGTGGAGGAAATTGAGGTAAGGCCAGACCTATCTTTTGAGGAGGAACCAGTGCAGATCTTGGAATGAAACATAAAGGTGCTAAGAAGGAAATCAGTTTTGTTGGTTAAAGTCTTGTGGCAAAATCACGGTATGGAGGAGGCCACGTGGGAGCCAAAGGATGTTATATGTCAGCAGTACCATCATCTCTTTTGACCAGGTAATTTCAAGGCCGAAATTTCTTTAAAGGGGTAGAGCGGTAACATCTTGAATTAGGGGCTTTGCATCTTTTATGCTTCTGTGTGTTTGGGTTGCCTTATCTATTGTTTGAGTGTGTTTGGGGTCCCCGAAAAGGCCGGGGTTAAGTCGGAACCTTGGCCAAAATTTTAATTTTGGGCATTTTAGGAGGGAAGCTGACTGGGGCAGGACTTAAGGTTTATTGCTTGTGTTTGGTGACATAAGAATTAAAGTGGTAAGGTGGCAAGGAGGTGTTACTTAGGAGGCAGGTGAGTGACGCCATAGGGAGCAGTGAGGGAGCAGGTTCGAGTCATACTGTTTTCACTTTTAGAATTCTTTTTGGCGTTTGGAAAGGAAGTGATGGATTCGGCTAGGAACCTTGAAAAGTGGGTGTTGAATTGGTCAAACTTTTTGAATAGATGGACAAGAGTGAATAGGGAGATTTGAAACCTTCAAACTAATTTGAATAAGGGGTTGCGAGTGAATGTAGGAGGGAAGCATGGAGTGGGTAGCTAGTGGGTTGTTGGCCAAATTTTTCTTGAATGTTGGAAGGGAAAGTTCGATTTTGAGCTAGGAGGGTGATGAGTCGAATTTTAAGGTTAGTAGCTCTGGGTTCCTCTCTTTCTTTCTCATTTTTCTTTTGTTCATATTTTGTTTCACATCTCTAAACCCCTTAACCGAAACCTCTCACCAACCACACCACTTCACTATTCTTCCTCATTTGTTCTCTTTAGCCCAACCTTTATCCCTTACCGTAAAAGATTCATCCCGTGTTCTCTCTTTTTCTCAAGCCAAAATCTATTTGCTTTTCTTCTCATTGTGTTGGTTCTTCATAACCGAAACTCATCTCACACTTTTGTAAGCAGTTAGCCGTTCACTTTTATTTTCTCTCTTTTCAAGGCCAAACCATTCGATCATATCTCCTATTGAGTTGTGTTTTTTTTATGTTTCTTTCTCTTTAGCTGAATTTCTGAATGTTGTTTCCTTTTCTTCTCTTAGAGGTATCATCCGAGTTAATAGAATATTGTGGAACAAGGTGTTAGGGTTACCTTGGATCTTCCATCGACTTGGTTGTTAAGGTAAAGAGACGCTATCTTTTCTGTTCTTCTTTCGGGTTTTGGTAGCCAAAGCCGAATGGCTGATTGGCTTGATGATGCAATTGTATTAACTTCTTTTCTTTTATCTTTATCTTCTTCTCTCTTGGGGGCACTTATTCCGGAAAGCATTGCTAGCCGAATCGATTGAGTTTCAAGTCGGAGGATCATCCAATCTCTGAATCCCATCTCTCTCTTTTCGAAATTGTAAGGTAAGAGATTCCTCTCTAGTTATTCTTTTAGCCTATCTGTTCATTGTTCGTTGCCATAACCCAGTTGAGTGGTTAAACAATCATCTTTTTCGTATAGCGATTTACTGATCAAGGATTTTTATGGATGCAAGAAATGTTCAAGTTGGGGAAGGGAGCAAACCCTTGGTTTCGACTCCAAAGTTTAAGAAGCGAGTGGTATCGGCAGTTTGAGACTGGCTACCGGGTTGTGGGCTGGCTTCAGAAAGGGATAAGCAGATCACTGTGATCCTTGCAAGTGAGGACGTTAGCGAGATCTATAGTTTAGTTCTTTGGGTTTACAGGTGTGTAATTACCACACTACTCCTTAGTTGTATAAAACGTGTATGTGTTATATTTGGAAGCCAAAAATCTCGGTAATGGCGATTGAGTTACCCATGTGGGGTAAAAACCAAAACCCTAGGTTAGTGTATTTTGATTAAGCCTCATAATTAATGTTGATAGCATGATCGTGTGTGTACACTAAAGATTGCATGTATGACATCATATGATCTATGTATTATACTATGTTGCATGTGCATGGGATTTGGAATGTTAGTGATATTAAAGGGAAGTGTATATCGGTGACATTGTCACACTAAATGATGGCTCGGTGCCTCATTATCAAATCGGTGACTTGGTTACATGGTTATTGGTGGGTGGATCATGTTATATCGACTTTGAGCAGTGTGACTGTCAGCATGACTGCCAAAGAGGAGTGTAGAGGATGGAGGGTTGATTGTAGAAATCCCTACAGGTGTGTTGAGGATGGACATATTGAGTGGAGTGTAGAGGATGGAATAATAGGCTGGGCTGGGTTATCATATTGATTACTTGGTTATGCTGTAATGATTGGGCTTCTGCCGATGGTGTTTGGGGCTAAGGCCCACTAATGGATTATGTGGACTAATTGCACACTGAGTCTTGTGACTCACTCTATTTGTTAAACAAATTGCAGGTCACTCTTAGCTACATAGAATGGGCTGGAATGGACTAGAGGTGGCCATGCATGGGTGATTCTATCAAAACTTTATTTTATTTGTCATTTGCTACTTTTGGGGAATTTTTAATATGTAATAAGGCCACTTCAAATTTGGTAAATTTTGGATTTTTAATTTGTTTTTTTTTTGACACATTGATTACAAACTACTCGATGGTACGTTTTTATAAAATACAAATGAAAGTTTTCTTTACAACCTGTCAAACAAGATTTCTTATAAAAAGGGATTTTGTTAATAATCTGATAATCAAAAAATCGATAAGCATTTTCAAATGTCACCTAATCGCAAGGCTTGGCTAACTAAATTTCCAACTTAAATGAATCATGGGTTTTCAACTGAACCACGGAGCTTGGGGTTTTAAAAAAAAAAATCTTAAAATTCTTCTGAAGCTTGTGAAACTTTTTAAACTCTTTTCCAATGACATGCTAGATCTGGTCGTGGTGTTCGGGCCGGGTTTGGGGTGTTACACTTATAATACTAGATTCAGCTTCTGTTAAATGAGGTTTAGCATAGTCATACATAGTACGCGGAGCATTGTTTTTTTCCACATCTCGTGGTGGATTATTCTCGTCCATCCCTTTAGTAGGATTGGATCTCTTCTCGCTCTTCTTACATGTAATTTAAGGCTCGCCTAATTTCTCTCGATTCCTTGACGGTAGCTTCAATTTCACTATCGTATTCTAAAGGTCTGTCGGGTTCTTTCTAGACATAAACTAGAGGTACCTTTAGGAAAAATAATGAAGAAATAAAATTAGCAAAAGATACTAAAATAATAAAAATAGTCGCTAAAGTAATAAAAATAGAGCTTTCTTAATATTTCAGTTCCCCGGCAACGGTGCCAAAAACTTGACCGCTGAAATCAGAGCTTTAAAATTTATAATGAATGAGATTGAAATCTGACAACGATTAAAGGCAAGTGTACCTATCGAACAGTAGTATAGCTTAGGCAAGACTGGATTATTGAACCCAAAGGAACTAAAAGTACTAATACTTACTTTCTTTTTATTATTTAGCCTAAAATATGGAGTGATTGGTTGATTTAATATAGTTTAACGATTTCTAAGCTAAAGACAAAGACAAAAAGAACGAATAGGGAAATAACTCGAAGAAAACTCAATTGATCACAATGATACCCTCAGGAGGAATCCACCTAGACTTCACTTGTTATTTAATACTGAACTATATGATTTATTTACTTAGTTTGATCCGTAAGACTCCCTAACGTATATTAAACCCTCTCTCGAGGCGAATAACATCTAACCTTAGGTTCATTAGTGGAACTCTCGTTCGCTTATACTAACCCCCTAGAATAGCAGTAAATCGATCTATGGATTCCCATATTAGGTTTCACCCTAATCTGGCAAAATTTCGTCACCCTATCTCTAGGTGTGCGATTAACTCTACTTAATTATGCTCAATCTACTCTTAAGCAGGGCCTATTCCTCCTCCACCTAAGCACATCAGATTTGGATTAAGCATGCGTAATTAAGAACAAACTAAGTATTTATCATATAATTCAGAAATCAATAACAAAATTCATCTAGGTTTTGTCCCCTTCATATATCTTAAGGGTTTAGTTCATAACAAATAAAGAAAACATCTCAAGAGAAAAGATAAAACAAAACATAGAAAATTCCTAAAACCCCCTGAAGGAATTGAAGAAGAAATTCACCGTCTTGAGTAAAATTCCACTCTTGAGATGGATCCACTTGGCCATCTTGGTGATTCCACAAAGCGTGATCTTCTGGCTCGGCTCCTTGGCCTAGCTCACCACCCCCTTTCAGGATGCACTTAGGGTGTTTATATAGACTTTTAGAATCCCTTACTTGGTCCCTAAGTGTCCTAATTTAAGTCTGCTTCCTACTCGATGTTTGAATAAACTTTGGAAAGTGTTTCTTTGGCTCTAAGTATCCAAATCTGAGTGAAATTGCTCTCTCCCATAACAGGGGCACGACCATGGCACACACCCGTGTAAGTCGTGGTTGGGCCATGTTTCGATTCTATTGTTTTAGGCACGGCCGTGTAGATCAGGATTTAGGCCGTGTCTCGTAATTTGACGAGACACGGCCGTGTGGCTTGAAGTCCAGGCCGTATAGATTTCCTCTTTGGCCCAGATTGGCCCGTTTTAAGCTCGTTTCTTGTTCTTTTCGTCCTCGGATGCTTTCTTGAGTATAAACATGAAAAGAAAGGATTAAAAGCACCTTTTTACATAAATCAAGGGCTAAATCATCCAAAAGCATACTAAATATGGGGTTAAAATATGTTACTTTTACGGTTTATCAAACCACAAAGCATACACAACATCAATGGTTAAGCAAAAGAATATTACAAAACATTCACAACCATATTCTTGTAACACCCTCAAATAGGGCGTATGAGTTTTAGGGGTATTTTAAGGATTATAGCTTTAGTGTGCGCCAAAATTTCATTAGCATGGTATTAATTTTTTTTTTTGTTTATGGTATTTAGAAAATCCAATCAATTTTTGAAAATAATGTTAAAAGGTTTTCAATTTTGAAATAGGGACTGATTTGTAAAAAAGGTCTTAATTGTGAGTTTTTAAAAGGTAATTAAACCCAAAACTTTAAAACTCCCTCATTCTTGTGCTGTCCTTTGCATCCCAAACTCCTATTCATCAAGTTTTGATTCCCAAACTTAATTCCATTGATTTCTTTCATCCTCATAGCATTAAATCTCTATAGAATTCTATAGAAAAACACCTAAAAACACCATTGGTTGTGTTATCTCTAAAGTTGTGGGTTTTTCGGGTTTTCAACCAAAAACTTTTTTTCTTCCCTCGAAGGTAACCATTCATCTTTTTGTTAGTTTTAAATGTTATCTAGTTTTTAAAATTGAGTTTTTGCCATAAAATGTTACGAATAAAGCTAAAAATTAGGTCGTTAATGGTGGATTTCAGGATTTTGAATAAAAACGTGGTTTCAAAGTATCTTTCAATTAGTTTTGAAAGGATTAGAAGGTTTCTAAACTTAATTTAAAGTTTTAAGTATTTCTTGGGTTTTAAAAGAATTTCGTGAAAATTGCCATGAACATGTCAAAAATTTTGATACCATGAATTAAGTAGTTTTGTGTAATTTAAAGGTTGAGAATCTGTCATAGGTAAATAATTAGATGAACATAATCAGTTTTAGACAAAAAGATTAAGTATATATAGACCAAGATATTTGGAATTTAAGTTTGTTATATCGAAGGTTTTAGTTACAAGAGAATCTAGCTTAGGCTTGTGTTTATATTGTTTGAAGTGAGTCTTTGGTTGATTGTTGATTATGTATATTGTGTGGTTATTATGTGTGAAGCATCAGAATGTTGGAGCCTTTTACGAGCAAGGTGAAAGGTAAGGAAAGCTAGTTTAAGCTTTCAGTTTTTGACAAAACCATAATCGGTGAGTGTTTGGAATCGCTGCTAGTAGACACGATTTATAGTGTTAATTGGGAGCTTAAGAATAGCCTAAACCCCTATCCTAAGTTTCAAGTGTAAGCTTTCTATTTTCCTTGTCTTATTTTGGCAAATTATGTGATTATGTGAATAATTGTGGATTGATTATTATGATATGATATTATGATATGAGACATGTGTAATGACTATTGTGAATTGTGATGTGTTGTAGGCATGATATGCATGCCAAATGACAGTGATAATGATATGCTAATAATGCAAATATGTAGCGAAAGCCAACAGAATTTCGGTAAGTATATGTATTGAATAGTGGAATGTGATATTATTATGGCTGATAATATGTGAGAATACTTGTTTGTGATATATGATGTACTGATTTTAATGCACACATATGTGGTCGGATATGTGATGGCTCAATGAGCATTATTGTGGCACTTAAAAGTGCAATTAAATGTGAATTCGATAAGCATGCACTTTGTATAAGTTGTGATGTAAATTAATGAATATGAATAGAGATTGTAATAGTTTGGTTTATACCCTAGTCGGAACGTGGTTTCGGAACCACAAATCTGAGTCAGTAAAATATTTTTAATATTATTTTCTGTCTTTGATAGGTGATTAAGCATGTGGTAAAGTTTCGTATGTTAATTTGTCCGTTTATGTGTTTAATTTGACAAAAGGATTGAATTGCATCAAATACAAAACTAGCATGCTATTTGTTAAAGCACTTATATGTTGTGACTATTAAAAGAGGAGGCCTTAAGAGGCAATTAAACCATTATTAAGTTAGTGGATGGATAAAGGACATAAATGCCCTTATTGTTTAAATGTTTATATGTTTAGTAAAAGGGTAAATATGTCATCTATGTATTAAAATGTCTTTTGATAAAAACAAAACATGAAAAATGGGCATTAATTCATTCATCCTTCCACTGAATGCATAAAAGAAAGAAAATAAGAATAGCTTGTTACATTCAGCTAGTTTGAGGCACAAATTCAAGGTATATTTTAGTCGATTTTTGATAATTTCTACGTTTTTGTAATCGTTGCTTTGAGAGTTACAAAACCCATGTATAAATGTTGAGAATTGATGAAGTTTTTGAAATGAGCTTTTGATGAACTCATGTGATTTGTGATGTTTAATAGTGAAATATGAAAGATATGTGTTTAATAAACATGTTTTGTTCTTGAATTTTTAATGAATTTACCTAATTAGGGCTAAATTGAGATAAAAGCAATTTGAGGGACTAAATTAAAAATTTTATGGAAAATATGAGCTTGTATGAGATGTATGAACATTCGGCTAAGCATGGTTAAATGATGATTTTGTGAATTTAATGTTTTGAGAAAAATGGACTAAATTGATAAATTGTTCAAATGTAAGGGTCGAGTTGCAAACAACCCTAAATGTGTGTCCTTGGATTGAATTGAATGAGTTAGTGAATAAAAGGTTAATTTTGAATATGTATAGATCAAGAACCGAGGAAAACGGACTTAGACCGCGAGAAAGCGAAAGTAACCAAATAGCTGTTTCCATTCCGTTAAATCGAATCTGTGATAAGTTATTATGCAAATAAACGTATTTGTATTGAACAACATTTGTTTATATGACTAATGTTAACGATGAATGCTTATAAGATAATCTGTACATGAATTCCAAGATAAGGTTGACTTAGTGACAATGTCCGAGAAGTCCCATACGAACCTAGGAATAGATAGGATTAGCTATGTCATGACATAGGTATTTGTTTTATTTTATCATGTAAGACCACGTCTAGGACTTTGGAATCGATATGAGATTTACGTGTAAGACCATGTCTGGGACATTGGCATCGTATTGATTTGTGTAAGACCCTGTCTGGGACAGTGGCATCGATATCTAAGTACATGTAAGACCTTGTCTGGGACGTTGGAATTGTACGGCTATTCCAAGCTTTCTGAGTATCCTATTTGGTTCCTAACGGTTCAACGGGAAAGTCATTGACATGAATAGCTATGTGAGTTGTAAATCCGTTTCAGGTATGTTGATTTATACACTAAGTGTGTATACAAGGTAAGTATCTATATGATCTTACTATGATTATTATGTATATTGAAATAATAATATGATACATGAAGGTATTCATGAAAGAGCTATGTATATATGAGATTTTTGAATTGATGAATGTGGCAAAGTATGTACAAGTACATGTACCAAAGCATACATGTGATAAATGTGCTATGAATATTAAGTGTGCCAATGTTCCTATATGCTTATGTTCCTTTCATGTTAAGTTTATTTGTATATGACTTACTAAGCTTTTGGAAAGCTTACTCTGTGTGTATTTTCTCTGCTTTATAGATCGTCAAAGCTATTGAAGGCTCGGGGATCATCGAGGATCGTCATCACACTACTCAACTTGCTTTGGTATAGTTTGAAAATGTATATAGTTAGATATGGCATGTATAACCTAGTTATTTGTATAAGAGTGTGACTCGAACTTAGCCATGTGATTTAGCTAGTTATGTGTTGGTAATATGCTTTGATGAATGTGTTATATGATGTATATTTTTGATATGGTTTGAAAGCATAAGAAATGGTTAAGTTTAAGGTAAGTATATAGATGAAATTTTGAGCATATATGTTTAACAAAAAGTTGAACTTGTGAATGGTAAGTATGGATAAATTATGCTTGTATATTCATAAGTTTTAGTCTTGTAAACTTGGCATGATTAGTATTGGATTGGATTGTAGAAATGAATGATTATTTTGATATGTTATTGGTTGTCATATGTGTATGAGATGTTTTGGTAATTTGATTATAGGATTGACCCTTGTGTGGGTGGCAAATTGGCTTTGCAAATGGCCTATAATGTCACACGGTTGTGGCACACAGACGTGCCTAGTGACATGGGGCTAAGTCAGTAGTTAGCTTAAGAGCACACGACCAAGGTTCACGGGCGTGCCTAGTAGTTGTGTGAAGAAGTCAGTATATGGCTTAGGAGTACACGGCCTTAGCACACGGGGGTGCTTGATAACCGTGGAGCCAAGTCAGGATCGACTACGGCTAGGGTACATGAGCGTGCTTGGTGGCCTTGGTGTTAAGTTAGGTTCGACCATGGGGAGGACACACGAGTGTATCTAATAGCCGTGGGAGGCACACGGCTTGCCCATACGAGCATGTAACCCCTGAAACTTAGAAAATTTTTAAATTTTCAAAAATTTTGTATGTGTTCCGGTTTAGTCCCGCACCTTTTAAAAGTATGTTTTAGGTCTCGATGACCTACAAAGGGGACTTTATGATTGTTATATGATGGTTTAATCTACGAATTATTTGTTAAAGTTTCTGATCTATCAGGTAATGCCCATAACCCTAATCCGGTGACGGATACGGGATAGGGGTGTTATAGAGATGATGTGCATTAAATCAGAAATTAAAAGCGTGTAATTATGATGTGGATATTTTGGCCTTGTGACCTTATGAGACCATTGGATATAGTTGACATACCATAGGATTGTGAATACTCTACTATATGTATATGTGATTTTGGCATTAAGACCCTGGGACATGTTTGGAGAGATAAGGGAATGTTAGCTAAGCTCTATTCAACAGGACATGTTTGGTGTGTTGGAGAGTGTTAGTTTATGCTTCACTTGTTGGGATATGTTTGACTCTATAAGTCAATTGGTGTGTTGGAGATCTGTGTATCCGGTGTGTGGTGATAGAGCCCAGTTTTATGTTTCATAGCCTTAACTGCCAAATTATTGTTTAAATGTGATCTTATTTATTGTGATAATACAATGTGAGATGGTTGCATAAACATGTAAATGATATGCTAAATGAGTTGATTTAAGTTCCATGAAAATGATAGTATGTTCTAATAGTAAATTTCATATGTAATCGTGGTTTGGGTCATTTTCATTTAACTCGCGAATGCATGAGAATATGTCAACTAGACTTGTGAGTTATTTAAACATGTATATGTTATTAGTCTTGATGAATTATTGTAAAATGAATTATTTGAATATGAGTTGAGTGTAGTTATACATGAGAGCATATGATAGTTTTATGATTTAATGAAGCGTGAATATGTTAGTCTGACATGGTTAGGATATGGATGTGAATGTGTTGTAGTATGCTCTTATTTAACCTTTGATATTGTGTATACTTTGTGGTTACTCCAACATTTAACGAGCTTGTTAAGCTCACGCACTCCTTTTAAAACCATTGCAGATTAGTTGTGTTCCGGTGTGAGTGGTGTGGTTCCAAGGGGGTGATCCAAGCAAGTCTTTTACATTTATTCGTAGGTGTTTATTATTCGTTTATGATTTTGGGAAATAAAGGCAATGCGATAGAACTATTGCATAAATGTTGCCATGACGTTTTGGTTATTTTCATAGCTTATTAAATCTTAGGATTTATGGATATTGTTCTTATTATATTGCTTGGTTACTTGGACATGTTTTCAATGATTGAACTGTTATTGTGGTCTTTCTGATATTTATTTGATGAGGTATTAATTACATGTTGAATGGTTTATGATTGTGATAGATTATTTGCCTTATTATGCTGTATTTTTGGTGTTTGGAGTAGAGGTATCGATATTTGGGTTTTAAAAATGATACCTTTATGATATTTCATTGTGCAGGAAGTCAGTATTGTAATTTGGTATTGGTACTGTAACAGTTTGATTTAGACCCTATTTCGAACGGTGGTTTCGTGTAACACCCTGCACCCAAGACCGATACTGGGTCTTGATACGAGACATTACTATGCTTGAACTCACTGAAACATGTATTTACGGGCTATAAAATTTCGTTCCAACTTAAAAACTTCACTTTCTTAGTCAACACATATAACAAGGGCCTACGAGGCCTTTAACTCATGTCAGAAAACTTTCGAATTAAAATCAAATAACTCATTTTTGAAGCGGGTTCACACTGCGTGTGACTTGGAACACGCCTGTACCCTTAAGTACGTCCATGCCCTCAAACCGTGTAGAACTACTGACTATTTCCACACGGCTTAGACATGCCCATGTCTACCAATCGTGGGAGGTTACTGACTAATTTCACATGGCCATGACACGCCCGTGGGCTTAGACCGTGTGCTAATCCTTGATATAATGACTAAATTAACATGGTCTGGGCACACGCCCATGTCCAAACCGTGTGTCTTACACGGCATACACACACGGCCGTGGGATTTGCCCATGGACTATTCTGAGAAATAATACTAAGGTGCAGGGTTAACACGATCTTGACACACGCCTGTGTGTCCAACCGTGTGGGCACTTACAGGCTATTTACCAAGCCGTTAGCTGCCCTGAAATGAGGATCATATCCATACACAATTCAACGATGCAATAACAACCCAATTTTATGAATAATACTACATGCTTCATTGATCTCAATAAACATACATGCTTAGTCCAATTTGGCCAATCACTTAGCCATATACAAAAGAATAATAAACTTGAAAGCCTTTACAAAGGCCCTTCTTAAAACATGTTCACAAAATGAATGTTTCCTATACATGCCATACTTAGTAAAGTAACTTGGCTATACCAAAATAGGAGTTGATAGAGTGTTGCGAGCTCCGACTTTAATGATCCACGAGTTAGCTTGGCGGGACTGCATAGAAAGAAAGAATCATAACGTAAGTATATAGCTTAGTAAGTTTGCATGTAACAACTCATAGCATCATCATTTCTTAATATAAACCATTTCACATAAACAATGGTATCATGAATTTCAGCTAAAGAACTTACTTACTCATATAGATTCTTACATGTCTCATGACACTTACTATTATCATACTTGTAAGGTAACCATGATACCTGTATCACTTGGTTACATTGATCAGTATACTATAATAACAATAATCATGATATCTAATTTCTCATTCACAACATGAATAATATTCAACTTCATCTAACTTCATCTTGATACTAACTTTACTTTCTTAGCTTTCTTGCTATTTTCTTTTAGCTTACTCATTTGCTCGATGAATTTCTATGAATAATCGAGGATACTAAATCTCTTCCCATATAATATGATGCCAAAGCCATATCCTATACATGGTCTTAAATGGGTTATCTCATCTTGGTTTCATGGCCATGCCTTGACATGGACTTATATGAAGTCTTGCTCTTGATAACATACTCAATGCCAAGCTTGAGTCCTTGGACTTACATGATAACTTGCTTGCTAAATTGATCAATGCCAAGCTTGCCTTGGACTTACATGATATCTTGATCAATGCCAAGCTTGCCTTGGACTTACATGATAACTTGCTTGCTAACTTGATCAATGCCAAGCTTGCCTTGGACTTACATGGTAACTTGTTTGCTAACTTGATCAATGCCAAGCTTGCCTTGTACTTACATGATATCTTGCTTGCTAACTTGATCAATGCCAAGCTTGCCTTGGACTTACATGATACCTTGATCAATGCCAAGCTTGCCTTGGACTTACATGATAACTTGCTTGCTAACTTGATCAATGTCAAGCTTGCCTTGGACTTACATGATAACTTGTTTGCTAACTTGATCAATGCCAAGCTTGCCTTGGACTTACATGATATCTTTCTTGCTAACTTGATCAATGCCAAGCTTGCCTTGGACTTACATGATAACTTGCGTGGTAGATCGAGTATCTTGGGAAATTCATCTCCCATCGGGACTTGCTCGTACTTATCATCATGATTTCTTGCTTGAACATAACATGATCATTTCATACAATTGTTGCACATTATATTAAGCAATTTAATGATAATAATCATAAAGCTTAGAAATCATACAAACTTACCTCAATATACAAAATGTATGTAGATGTGTAATTTTAGTCCTCGACTTTGTTCTTGCCTCGATTTCGATCCAAGATTCATTTTTCTTGATCTATAATCATAAATAGATCATTTAATAACCATATTGACTAAATTGACTCATAACTCATACTTTGGCAAAATTATTATTTTACCCCTATACTTTCTAATATTTGCACTTTTGCCCCAATTCTCGTAAAATGATTTTCATGCAACTTTCTTAAACTTCATGCTCAACTAAATCATTTTCTATTCTATGACAATCATCAATTCTCACTATTTCTAGTGGGTATGACCAATTTTATAACTGTTACAAAATGGTCCCTACTACCATTTTTCATGAAATTCCTTAAGGAAAAGATGGTTATCTAACATCAAACTCTCTTAAACTTCCATAAAAAATCATTTAACAAGCATGTCATTCAAGGGTAGATTTTTGAACATGCATCTTAGCTCATTTATAGGTAAAATTAGCTAATTCATATCTGAGGAACTTCAAAATACGAAGAATATTAAAAGCAGGGCTAAGATGAACTTACTATGAGCTTGAAAAAAAATGAAGAACCCTAGCTATGGTGTCTCCCAATTTTCGACAGCAACAAGGAAGAAGATGAGTGAATTTTTCTCATCTTTATCCTATTTTAATCACTAATGAGGCCAAATGACCGAAATGCCCTTCCTCTTAAAAATTTCCATAATAGTCTCTTAAGGCCAATTTTGTTCAAAAATTAAATTTTGGGAAAATTTCTATTTAAGGGCTCATAATTATTATTCTAAAGCTATTTCATGCAAAAAGCTTCTAGAAACTCATATATTGCAACTTTTGCAATTTAGTCCTTTTTGGACCAATTGACCTCAACTTAATAAAATTGCTTTACAAATCTTTCATACTAATGAGCAAACATGACATAAACTTGAAAAACTCATAATTTCACCTCGGGTTCGTGGCCTCGCACCACTACCCCGACTAGGCCCTAAATCGGCTGTTACATTTTGAGACCACGAATCCGAGTTAGAATAATATTTTAAAATTATTTTTGTGCTTATTATATTTGAATCTAATTGTGTGAAATTTTCATGCTTTAATTTTGTTGTTTGAGTGTCCGATTAAATAAAAGGATTAAATCGCGTAAAATGAAAATTTAGTGGTCATTTTTAGAAGGGCCAAATAGTGGTTGTTCTTTTAATATGGAGGTTTTATGTTGCAATTATGCCATTGTACATATGAATGGATGACATTAGACATATATTATATAGTTTTTATATTAATTATAAAGGTTAAATTAGTAAATAATATATTATAATGTTATTATAATAAAAATAGACATAAAATTAACAAAGCCATGTTCATCTTATTCACTGAAAATAAGAAAAGAAAGAAAGATTAAAGCTCTTCTTGCATTCGACATTCATCTAGCTTGATTCAAGGTGAGTTCTAGCTCGATTTTTGATAATTTTTACATTTTTGTGATCGTTGCTATGAAATGTACTAAGCCCATGCTTTAATTTTTGATTTTGATGAAATTTTGAAGTGTGCCATTGATGGATATATGAATTTTTTGATGTTAGTTGATGAAATATGAAATATATGTGTTAGATTAACATGTTTTGTCTTTGAATTTTTGATGAATTTGAGTAATTAGGGCTAAACTGTAAAAATAATAAATTAAGGGACTAAAATGTGAAATAAATGAAATGTATGGACTTGTATGAGTGTGGGTAACATTCGGCCTAAGCATGGTGTGTGCAAATTTTGCATGTTTTGTGTTTTATGCAATAGGGACTAAATTGCAAAAAGTGTAAAATATTAGAGGCAAAATGGTAATTTGCCCATTTATGTGTTTTTAGACTAAATTGAATAAAATGGTGTTTAAATAAGTTTAATTTGAATATGTTTAGATTAAGAACCAAAGAAAATGGATTTGGATTGGGGGAAGTTAAAAAATAAATGAATAGTCGTTTATTCCATCTGTCGATATCTGAGCTAAGTTTATAAGGATATAAATGTTGTTAAATTTGAATATATATATATATATATATAAATGTTATATGTTGAATGGAATTTAATGAATATTTATGTGTATTAGCCGAATATAATTGAGCTTGGGAGCTAAGTTACGAGTTCGATTCGATTGAGATTTGATGTTCGAAAGTCCTGTACGAACCTTAGAAATAATTAGGATTCATATGTCATGACATAGGATTTCGATATGTGTTTTCGTGTAAGACCACATCTGGGATGTTGGCATCGATTTGTGTTTACGTGTAAGACCCTGTCTGGGACAGTGGCATCAATAAGTGATTACATGTAAGACCATGTCTGGGACGTTGGCATTGTACGAGCCTTTCGACTATCCGAGTATCCTCGTTAATTCTGAATGGTTCAATGGGCAATGATAAGTTAAGATCGAGCGTAAATCAAGTTAAAAATTGTAACAATCCGGTTTGTACCCTAGTCGAACAGTGGTTTCGGGACCACAAATTTGAGTTAGTAAAATATTTTAATATTATTTTCTGTGCCATTGATAAGTGATTAAACATGTGCTAAAGTTTTGTAAGTTAATTTGTCTGTTTGTGTGCATAATTCGATAAAAGGATCAAATTGCATTCAATGCAAAATTAACATGCTTTATAAAAAGGAATCTATTTGTCATGACTTCTTAAGGGTGGAGTCCTTATGTGGATATTATACCCTTTTTCATAGTAGTGGACTTTTATGTCCATCTTATACATGATTTTTGTAAATATTAATAAAGGCTAATTATGTCATTTGTGTATTAATATGTTTATAATAAAAACAAACTAAAAGATAGTGGAATTTCATATGTTCTTCCACCGAAAATCAAACAAAAGAGAAAAAAATATGAAGATAAGGCATTCAACATTCTTTTAGCTAGATTAAGGTAAGTTTTAACTTCAGTTTTTGATAATTTCTACGTTTTCGTAATCGTTGCTTTGAATGCTTCAAAACCCATGTCTTAATTTTGAGAATTGATGATGTTTTTGAAATGAGACTTTGATGAATGCATATGATTTATGATGATTTATGGTGTTAAATGAACATGTTTTGTTATTGAATTTTTGATGAATTTAGCTAATTAGGGCTAAATTGTGAAAATAGCAATTTGAGGGACTAAATTGTAAAATAAATGAAATGTTTGGAATTCTATGGTATATATGAGCATTCGGCTAAACCTGGGTATAGGGTGATTTTGTGTATTTGATGTTTTGAGAAAAATAGACTAAATTGATAAAATGTGCAAATGTGAGGCTAAATTGCAAATTGTCCTAAATGTGTGTTGATGGATTAAATTGAATGAATTAGTGAATAAATGGATTACATTTGAATATGTATAGATAAAGAGCCAAAGAAAATAGACTTAGATCGCGAGAAAGCAAAAGTAGTTAAATAACCGAGTTCGAACGAATATCCGAATCCGAGGTAAGTCAATATACAAATAAATGTATTTGAATTGAATTATGTATGTTTGTATGACTATTGATATTGATCAGTACACATGAGATGATGTATACATGAATTTCGAGGTAGAATCAATTTGTTATCAAAGTCCGAGAAGTCCCGTTTGAACTTAAGAATAGATAAGATTTACTATGTCATGACATAGGTGTCTGTTAAGTGATATCATGTAAGACCATGTCTGGGACGTTGGAATTGATTTATGAATTCGTGTAAGACCACATCTAGGATGTTGTCATCGATATGAGATTTATGTGTAAGACCATGTCTGGGACATTGGCATCGTATTGACTCGTGTAAGACCTTGTCTGGGGCAGTGGCATCGATATTTGAGTACATGTAAGACCTCATCCGGGACGTTGGCATTGTACGACTATTCTGATCATTTTGAGTATCCTATTAGATTCCGAATGGTTTAACGTGCAAATCAAAGATACGAATGACTATGTGATCTATAAATCTATTTCAGGTACATTTGATATGTACACTAAGTGTGTATAAAAGGTAAGTATCTATATGAATTTACTATGATGAAATGTGTTATTGAATATGAGAATGTGAATGTGATACAATAATGGAAATATGCTTGAATGAGCTAAGTACATATGTGATATGTGAATAGAAGTTGTGGCAAACTTTGTGTAAGCAATTGTGCCAAAGATCATGTGATGAATTGGCTATGAGAACTATAAGTACCAATGTATTAATTTGGTTATATTCATTGTATGTTATGTTTATTTGTATATGGCTTACTAAGCTTTTGAAAGCTTACTCTATGTGTATTTGCTCTGTTTTATAGATCGTCAAAGCTACTAAAGGCTCGGGACCGTCGAGGATCGTCATCACACTACCTAAGCTCATTTTGGTACTTTGAAAATGTGTATATAGTTAATATGGCATGTATAGGTTATATATTTTGGGTATATGTTTTGAAGTGTAAATAGCCATGTGATGTGGCTAAGTAAATGTTGATAATGTGCATGAATGAATATGGCATATGATGCAAGTTTGGTATGGTTTGATAACAAATGAAATGGTCAAACTATGGCAAGTAAATGAATACACTATGAGTATGCATGATTAATCAAAGAAGTGGATATATGAAGGGTAAAGGTAGATGAATCATGCTTAATTGCATATGTGTTTAGTTGTACAAATTGGCATGATTGGAATTGTATTTGAGTGTAGAGATTTGATATGTTCTTCGCTTCCAAATATGTATGAGTTGTATTGGTATTTTGCTTGTAGGTATGACCCTTGTGTGGTGGCATTATGGCCTTGCAAATGGCCTATTTTGCCTACACGAAGGTGTGCCTAGTGGCCGTGGGTGAAAGCCGATGAGCAGGCCTAAGTGTGCTGACTGACCTTGGCACCTGACGCGTGCTGGTAGCCATGTGATTTAGTCAGTATATGGCCTAAGAGCACACGGCCATGGTACACGGGCGTGCCTAGTGGCCGTGTGGAAAAGTCAGTATACATGCTTTGATTTGGTACGGCCAAGACACATGGGTGTGTTTGGTGTCCGTGGGAGACACACAGCCTGCCCACACGGGTGTGTGTCCTGTATAACTTAGAAAAGTTTTAATTTTTGAGAATTTTTGTAAGTGTTTGGCCTAGTCCCGGCCCTACTTTAAAGCATGATTAGGGTCTCGTTGACCTATTTAAGGGACACTTTTATTGTGATTGATGAATGATTGAATGTAACGTCTATAAATGTTTTTGATCTATCTAGTAACGCCTTTAACCCTAATCCGTGACAGATACGAGTTAGGGGTGTTACAAAATGCTCAGGTATGTATTCATACTAAGTTTTGAAATTAAGGTAAGTTGCATACTTGAATTGATGATATGAAGTCATGTGAAATTTGAATTATGTGATTGCATATTTGAACATATATGTATTCAACCTTTTTAATGTATATGTATTGAGGAAAGTGATGGTTAGTTATACTAATGTTTATTTGAGTATTTGACCAAAGTAGAATTTATACGAAACATATATGTATTGATGTATGAAATTAAATTGGAAATGTGCTTGAGTTGATAGTGAATTATTTTGGTTTGAATAGATTAATTATAGTATCTAATTAAATGTTTTCAATGCTTATGACATACTAAGCTGCAAAAGCTTACTGTGTATATGTTTACTCTTCGTTTTATAGATTTTGGAAGTTGGTACTAGCTCGGGGATCGTCAGAGAAATTCGTCACACTATCGATTATTATTTCAGTACTTTTAAAGCTTGAATTTCGAACCTATGGCATGTATAGTCTAGTATTTGTTTTGATTAGTTTTGAAGTTGTAATTATTAAGCCATGTGAAAATGGCTAAATATGATGTTTAAGTTTATGAAATTTGGTCATGATATATATATATATATATGTGTGATATGCTTGTTATTATTTGCCATGGTGGTTTGATATAATTTGATTCAAGAGAATTAGTTATGGTTAATGAATGAGTTTTATGTGTTGGTTAATATTTATGTGTATTCGATTCTGATTTAAGTTGTTTTAAGGTATGTTTCATGGTTTATATACTTGAAATAATTGGTTTATAAGTAGGTATTGAGTAGTGAATGGTAATAAGGTTATTTGGTTATGTAATTAACTTATTTGGAAGTGCATTTTATGTTATAGTTTGTGTGTGAGGATGAACTTGTGTCTCCGCTTGAATAATATGATATTGGATGGACAAGTTTTGGATTTATGTTTCATGTATCTATAAACTACGAGATAACTTTGATATGAACTGGGAAAATTAGTATATATATATGTATTGTATGTTCAGCTATGCTATTTGACCAATTAGGTTCGGTTTATAAAGGCATGATTTGATTTATTATTAATAATTCGGAGTTGGTTCAAATTGATATGGTTTTATTCGCATATGGTTCAAATTGATATGGTTTTATTCGCATAACTTGTGATGAGAAAAGATGTATATATATTTTGGTTTTGTTATAATGCATGTTTATGTGAACTTATAAATATGTCTAGTATCTTTGTGTGGATGTTTTAGCCTAGAATAATATGCATAATATGTGAATTGGTTTAATTATAAAATAGGAGATAGAATAAGAGTATATGGAATCGACACTTGTATTTTAAAATAAAATTTAGAATTGATCAATTGGTAATTATAATATGATCGGCCTTTGTAATGTTATTAATGTTACATATATTTTCTTTAGTTTTGAAATATGCGTATGTGCATAAGTTTTGAAATGGTATGTTTGACATGCAATTAATAAGATAGATATTTTAAGACATGCTTTGTATATGATAATTAGTGATACATGTTTGATTATATATATAATTCTTTTAATGATAAATTTTGTAATGAAAGTCTATTTGAGTTGTGTTTTAACCAGTAATGCCTCGTAACTCATTCCGGCGACGGATACGGGTTAAGGGTGTTACAGATACCTTATCAAGAGTATCGATGCTCAGGGTAAAATAATTGATACTTTAAAAAATGTACTGGTATTTTTTGGGATTTGATTTTTAGACGAGAAATAGAATGCTATTTCGGTACCGATTTTCCAATCAGTATCAATACCATTTAAGGTAAATATAAATAATTATGTTTCAGTATCGATGCCTACGTGATTGTTTTGGGAAATTTTGCTATGTGGTCCCTATGCATGTCTAATTATATTTGTAAGACTATCCGATGTATGTTTAGTATGTATTAAGGATGATTAGAGTTAGTTTGACTCATAACTTATGTGTATGTTAAAATGGAAAAAGTTTCTTTAAGAATGAGCTCATTTGTACTGTGTATGTTGTGAGACGATGGTGTGGCATCATAATATTTGGGCTTGACGACCGGGCTAGGTATAGGGTTTTACATTCTAGTCGAGTCAAAATTACTTGTTCATGCTTCATTAATTCATAAAATAACATATACTCTCACATACAATTACACAATATATCTCATACATAAGTCATTTAATGATAGTTTCACAACTTAAGATTATGAAACATAAAAGTAGGCTCTATCACCACACAATGGATAAACGGATCTCCATCACACCAATGACTCAAAGATGAATCACAGATGAATCATCTATCTTAGTAGGGATCTTTCCCTAATTTTTACTTCTTCCTTGTGAATGACCTATAATAAACAAGTAGAACTCATCGAAGATAATTCCAGACCTTAGACTGATTAAAGAGAATCTTAAACCTCGTAAGAATTGTTTAATTTGATATATCTTATTCACTTTTCAATTCACCTCTTAACTTAAGAAATACTTGTAATTAAAATCTTTAATACTTTCATAATAAAATAATACATTTATTCCTAATAACATAAAATTACAAACGCCAAATCATCATCTGTTTCATTTCACTTTTGCAAATCCTATGATACAAGTAAGTTTTTCTAAAAATGCATTCGCAATAACTCCCACTTATAGTTTTAAGGTAGGCAACTCTCTTAGAGTTCCACAACCATAGGAAAAAATAAGAATTGAAATAAGGCAAAGACTTTTGGCCTACCAAAAAAGGCAAAGATCCTTTCTTTGAATTTAATTTTTGTGCTACTCATTTAATGACTTGGTTCTTAGACTTAAGACCATAACACCATAACTATCACAATGGGAGAAGGGGGAACAACCTCAACTCTTTAAGTAGGAAGATACATGCATGCATTAAGTTATGAGCCAAATGTTTGGGTGTTTAATTTCCTTGATTCCAAATATTCATATCAAAAGTATCCTATGAGCTCACAAGACAATTTGTGCCCAATTTGATTAAAAAGTTAAAGGGTGTAGAGGAGAAACCAAGACTGGGGCTTGGGGGTCATTAAACTTGCCAGTATAGAGCATAAATTTGAAAACAACAAAAAAAAATTAACGGGGTGAGTTACTTAAAACTCAGTATGTAACCCACTTGCCATAGTCCACTGGGCCAATATCTCATTAAGTAATTATTTGGGCCTAAGCCCATTTACAATAACAAAAATAACATATATTATCCATGTGATATGAAAGTTTCCATCCCAACCTAATTTCCACCCGCTACACACACCACATACCAACCAAACACACCTGTGGGGAGCTTTAGTCACCCACCCTGCCAACACACCAAACTGGGCATTTAAGCCATAAATCAAACTGGGCATAAAGCCATATATTTAACTGGGCATGAAGCCATATATTTAACTGGGCATGAAGCCATCAGAATTATGTAGCAAAGCTACTAGAACTTCTCTTCATCAAAATCCCAACCCATGCAAATCATGTACATATAGTATGCATTTTCATTTGGCCCATTTTTCATATTACACATTTGGCCCATTTATCAAATAACACATTTGGCCCATTTAACAAATATCACAATTGGCCCATTTAGCAAATATCACATTTGGCCTATTTAACAAGTATCACAATTGGCCCATTTAACAAATATCACAATTGGCCCATTTAACAAATATCACATTTGGCCCATTTAACAGGTATTACAATTGGCCCATTTAACAAATATCACAATTGGCCCATTTAACAAATATTACAATTGGCCCATATAGTCACTTTTATCGATTTGGCCTATTGAGGGCAATTTTGTAATTTTCATAGTCTTAACACCGATTTCAAAGTCTTTACTACTAAAGTGATAAATATGCCATTTTACTCGATTTCACTAACTTGTGATTTAATCAAGCGATTAATACGATATAGTTATCTAACCCATGAAATACGGTGTGAAATTACACACTTGATTACGGTGAGCACTACACTTTCTTGATCGACAACACCTAGAATATTTTTAACACTTGATTAGATCATTAACACTTATAGTAATTTATTCTAAGATAAACGATATAGGATTTTTACCCTCGAAATCGCTAATAACTATGATTTGTCGGTTTTCCTCGGTTGATGGTTCATAACCCATTGGAAAACCCCGAATCGCTAAAGGCTCTGAACTACGAACAACCTTGAATAGTTTATTCTCACTAGATGAGGGTGCACAACCCGGTGGAAAATCCTGGATCGCCAAAACGGACCTTCGTTTGAATCTAGGAGTTGTGAACGCCAAACCACTCCTTTTGGAATCACCTTTAGATTTCCCTTTCAAATCGTCACTACGGGCTTCCATTTGTTAGATCCTTAGTAAATCGATAATGTACTAAAGTATGGACT
This sequence comes from Gossypium rotundifolium, assembly GCA_025506655.1. Lineage (NCBI taxonomy): Eukaryota > Viridiplantae > Streptophyta > Magnoliopsida > Malvales > Malvaceae > Gossypium > Gossypium rotundifolium. The sequence continues at coordinate 63,742,428 of CP106734.1, forward strand.
TAACAAAATGGTAGAGATAAGCTTACCACGAGGTTCCGAATGATTCACGAATAAATCCCTATATACAAGAATCGATTACTCCTTTCCATACTATTAATCTTCTTAATAAATAAGGATGACTGTGAAAATCGTGAAGAACTCTTACCTTGAAGGTTTTGATCCGAGTTTTAGTGATTATGAGATACCTTCGAGGAGATGATGATAAGGCCCTCCACTATTTCACTAAAAAAAACAATGAAAAGGATTTGTCTAAGAAAAAGAATGATTATTTCGATCAAAAGGCTCTCCTAAGCCAACCTATGGATTCTGCCAAAAATAAACAAATAACTAAAAGAAACCAATGAAGAGAATTCTTACCGATTGATCAAAACGTGAGTATAAAGAATGATTGAAAAGAAATATGTGTGAAGTAGGAGGTTCGGCTATGGAGGAAAAATTGAAGGAGATGGTGCTTAATGACATTCGGCCATGGTGAAGAATTAGGGAGAGAGATGTTTGAGAGTTTTTGGTAAAAGTAAAGAAGAAAAGAAGTAGGAGATAAGATGTTTATGTTTCGATTTTCAAATATGGAGAATGAACAAAGAAGAAGTTTTGAGATTTGTGTACAATCGGCCAAGCAACAAAAAGAATAAGATGAAAGAAAAATGCCCCCTTCAATGGTTGTATAGTTTCAGCATAAAGAGGAAAAGAGCTTGAGAGGAAAAGAAAATAATACCAATTTGGTCAATAATAATCAAAACCAAAGCAAAATTTTACCTATGCACAAGACACATTACATTGGCCAAAAAGTCAAAATTTAGCCACCCTAAAGTTTCCAAAACATTTCCCTTGTTTCATGCCTTATGTCCCCCCTTACATGCCTTTTCCATAAGATTCTTTTCCTCAACTTCACTTCTTGCCTTAATCCATTAGCCACCTTGCCATAAAACTAAAAGTCCAACCTACCTAAAATAGAGCTTGGCCGACACATGCTAGGGAAGAGCAAAAATTTAATAAAAATTTACATGCACATCAAGGGATTCGAACCTCTTCCCTCAAGATAATCATATGGCGCCAACTCCTCTTTACTACTTGCTCATCTTATGCTAACTTTTACCTCTTAATTACCCCAAGCTTAAAGGTCACTTGTTCCACTTCATTTAAATTACTAATTACAAAAAATTATTCCAAAACCAAATAATTCCCGAGCCTTCTCGAGACTATATAGACACACACATTGAATCATTTTACTAGTTCAGCACCAAATTAAAGTAACATATCGAAATTCAAATTTTAGGATGCTACAACCCGAGCACTAACCTCACTAACATTTATATTTTTTATTTTACCATCTAACTAAGAACTAACCAATCTATTAGGCACAAGATTTCCTACCTACACGGCCTAGCACACGGGCGTGGCCATGGCCGTGTGGACACCACAGGAAGACATCGGCATAGCGGAGACCATGGGGGCACTTCTTTGATATCGTCGAGCCTACATATCTAGAGCTCACTTTGAAGTTATGTTCCACATTCCACCTCTAGACGGTCATGACAAACTTTGACGACTCTGGCACAATCCAATTCCGTCTCGAAACCCTCGTACGTGAGCTGAGTGTCCCACAGTTTGGAGCCGCTTTGGGACTTTACACTGAGGAGTTCATGGAGGAAGATGAATTCGAGGATTTCCATCGTCACATCCATCACTCCCCTTCTACATGTTGGAAAGACCTAGTCCCCGGCTTGGTAATGTATGACCCCAGCCGCTCCAAAGAGTCAGCTCTCGCCCTATTATTGAGGTATTTGCATGCTATCCTTGCTCATACTTTGATAGGTAAATGAGAGAGCATTAGCGTCGTCAGCACTCATGATGCCTACTTTTTATGGTGCATGGCGAATGGGCGCGTCTTCGACTTAGCTTACTTCATCGCCTGCGCCATTCAACATCAGATGAAGCGGCATAGGAGAGGGGTCATCTCCATGGGCCCATACATAACACATCTCGCTCGATATTTTGGGCTCCTCAACACCGCAGCTCAATCCTCCTCACTCACCTTATCGGGCAGATGTCCCCGCAGGGCATTTAGACTATGCTTTACATGAGGATAATTGAGTGCCGACGTGGGTTTGATCCTCCCCTGTACCGGCTCTTGCGACCCATCGAGCAGGACGACCTAGAGGACATTACTGATGATGTCCCCTCACAACACGAGGAGCCACCGTCTGTGCCACTACCGCCACGCCGACCATCTCATGCAGCAGCTTCACTCATTGACATCTCTAAAAGCCTCACTAGGTTCGAGTAGTATTGTACATAGCAATTTAACGACAACGCTCGATGATTTGACAGCATCGAGGCGACTCTTCAACAGATTTGTCAGCATTTTCACATATCGTCACCACCCCCACCTCACGATCCATCTGGGGATGAGGACTTTTGAGTCTATTTATTTTTATTTTTATTTTTCGTTTCCTTTATTTTATTTAAATTTTTAAAACTATTAAACTTTTTCACTTTATCTTCCTTGTCCTTAAATTTTATTAATTATGTTAATTTCTCTTTATCTCTAACTGTTTATTATCGAGTAATTATAACGAAACCCATTTAATAAAACCTCCTAAAACTTTACTGATGACTCCGCAGCTTTAAAAAGTTAAAGGTGCTACTAATGAACTGGAATATTCTCCTCCACCTTCACCTCTGCTTAGTTCATCATGCTTTTCATAGGCTCCATTTCTATAATTTTCATCTTCTAAGGATTTCATCCATGCTTTAGGAAGTTTCACTTCTCTCCCTCTCTTATTATTCTTTTTACTATATTATCATTTTCTATCTTTGTACATTAAGGACAATGTACATCTTAAGTGTGGGGAGATTAACTATATCATTATTTGAAAATCCCTAATTATGTCTTGTTCTTAAGTAATTTCATCATATTACTATTAGAATGAAATTTCTATTGATTTATAATTTTGTTGATATATTTTGAAGTAAGTCATAGGTAATTGTGAATTGATAGTTTAAACTTTAAGATATTAGAGAATCAAGCATCATAAGTCTATTTTCAAAATTAAAAATTTGGTTAGGTTGTTTCCTTAAATTTAAATATTACTTTGAAGTTTGAAATTTGCAAGATTGACATCAAAAACCATAATTTTTGTGAGATTTTGAGCCTTTAGAGCATATACTTTTCTTGCTCACTTTATTGAGTGTGTCAACATTGATTTGTTATTCTAGAACTTGCTTCGATTATGCATGTCGAGACCACACTGTTAATTTGATATACTGAGATGATAAGGCACCTAGGATTTAACCCACTCACTCCATAAAAAGCCTACCTTCATAACTAACCCCTAGTGAAACCTTTTGAATCCTAATAAACCGTTTCTTGACACTTAATATTAACCCAAAACTAAATTTTTACTTCCCCTACTTTATTGATTTCCCTTTTGTTGAGATTTGATTTGATCAGTTGCCTATCTATTTTCTTTATTTCAGTTGTTAAATTCATCTTTTATAGTGTATTCTCAAAAAAAAAAAAAAAATAGAAATTCATTCATTATTAGTTCTATGTTATTTGAGCTTCAAACGGTTAAATTCACATCTTTAGAAGAAGCTCGTGTTATTATGATAAGTTTCAAATGAAGTAATTATTTAGTATTAGTCCATTGTTCTAGTTAGGTAATTTGACAATTCAATCTTGATTTTAATCTTTTAATTCAACCTTTATCCACACCTTTAACCCAAGCCCCATTACAACCCTTTTAAAAAACCTTTTGATTTGTGTATCATCTCATTTTATAGTGGTGGAGATTTGATTTTCATGCAAGCCTATGGTAATAACTCTTCATGTTTGAATTTTGAGTGCTTTATCTTGAACCTTAACCACTTTGAGTGATTTGAGCGAATCCTTTGTGAGGATGTCAATTCTTGTGGATTTTGGATCAAAGGTAATCATTTAGATAAAGAGAAACACCTATGTTTTCGTGCTACAAAAATTTGTGACTTAGATTGTTTGAATCTTTAGGACTCTTTTAGTTAAATCATCCATGTATGACTTATCTATGAATTATGATGAGACATTATTGATGAGAATTATGGTTTGAGGAAGTTTAATTTTAATTGTGAGTTGAGGATTTTGCTTGAGGACAAACAAAGACTTAAGTGTGGGGATATTTGATAAACCTCAATTTATACATATTTTAACCCCATACTTGGCTTATTTTGGATGAATTTTCATTAGATTTGATGAATTCGATGCTCTTAATCCCTTAATTTCATGTTTTACACTCAGGAGAGCTTAGGGAGTAAAAAAAATGATAAACGGGCCAAAACGGGACGAAATGGGCCTACCAAGGAAATCAACACAGCCTGGACCAAAGAACACGGCCATGTATTACGAGCAGGATCAAACACGGCCTGGATCAACGTATATGGGTAGACCACACGATCGTGTGTGGCGAGTAGAATTGAGCACGGGCGTGTCCCTGCCGTATCAAAGTTTAATTCTATTCGGAATAGACCACTTGTGGCCAAAAGAGGTGCTCCAAAGCCTATATAAACATCTTAGGGGGCAACCTAAAAGAGGAGGCCAAATAGAAGACAGAAAATACTCAAAAACAGGTATCGAAAGCAGCTTAGGAGAAGGATCTCCATCAAGACTGAAGATCTCCCATCAAGTTCTTTATAAGGTTTTTGGGTTTTCTTATGTTTTTTTGTTTTCCTTATTTTAAGATGTTTCCCCCTATTAGTATGAACTAAATCCCTTAGATACCTAAGGGGATGAAACCTAAGACAAATCTTATTATTATTTGATTTATAAGATAAATACTTGTTCTTATTCTTAATTGTGGGTACTTATTCTTGTTTTGATAATTCAGGTTGTTGATTCAAGTCGAATGTGCTTACTCAGAGGAACAAAAGTCCCTGTTTAATAGTAGATCAACACAATTAAGCGGAGTTGATTGCAACCCTAGAAATAGGGCGACAAAAATCTTCCGGATCAGAGTCAAATCTAATAAGGGAATCCATAGATCGAGTTAATGCAACAATAGGGGTTTTAATTAGAAAGAAATTTCAATTAATCAACCTAGAGTTAGTTGTTTTTAGTCTTGAAAGAGATATTAACATAAATTAGGGATTTCTATGGATTAAGTCAAGTGAATAAATCATATGAATCAAAAGTAATAAGTGAAGTCTAGGTGGATTCTTCCTTAGGTATTACCTATCTCATATAAGTCGTCTAAAAGTATTTTCCTAATTCTTTCGTTGTCGTTTTTAATTAAGTTTTTAGTTTAAAAGAAATCACTCCAATTCTTAGGCTAGACAATAAAAGGATAATAATTACTAGTGCTCTTGGTCCTTGTGGATACGATATTATCAGTCTTACCATAACTATACTATTGAACGATTGGTGCGCTTGCCTTTATTGTGATCGTAGTTAGTTTGAGACCACATCACCTACCTCCATTCGCTACACACCATCTCCATCCATTCCTACACACCAAATAAAGTATCAAGTATCCATCCAACCCCACACACCAATAGGTGAGCATATGTCACTTTTCAAAAATAGTGTAGCTAAGCTGCTAAATAATAATGCGCGGTAAACCACTAGATTTAGAAATATGTGGTCAAGCTACCAAATAAGGAAGATTATTAAACTACCAATACTTCCTTTATCAAACTTATTCCCACCCCAATGCTCATGCAGAAACTAATAGCTAATAGATATAATTTGCTCATATTTCATGCATGCTTTTCACATAAGACATGCTATCAAAATTACCTAAATACACATCATATATATATTTCACATACCATAGTCACATTACATACAATAGCATACTATCAAATATTATGATTTCACGTTCTATTTATATAGTATAGACCCTACGAAGTGGATAAATACGAATCACACTACCATACGGGCCTAAGCAAAAATATTCTGTTAATGGCCCACATAGCCCAACTAGCCCAGCTCGTGTGGTTCAGTTAACCCAATTTACCCAAACCTTGTGGCCTGGCACACAGCTGTGTGATGTCGATAGTGAGATTTTCATAATCACGTTGTTCACTATTTTTCAAGTTTTCCATTACACACCTTGATGTTTTCTTATGCGAATCCAAGAGCGAGATTTCCAATAATTAAAATAAGTATTTAAAACACCCAAATTAGTAATGATACCCTAAAACTAAACCACTAAATTGACATCAAATGCCAATAAGAAATCCTTAACATCACAGGACAATCACTAGCATAATATTTGGTTACTTACCTAAACCGAACAATAACTTCCAATGAAAATTAATTTGTCGAAGGAACATTGTCTCAAAATCCTCACCTAAAACAAAGCTTTCACAAATATTAAACCCATGCCACAAGAATTAACCAATTCATCCATCAAAACCCTTTCATAAAAAATCAATACTAGAACACTTATGCAAAGTTGGACGAAAGATTAATAGCACGAAGATAAGAAGGACAAAGAGTGCAAAGAACAAAAGTAATATCAATAGAAAAAAGGTGCAGGAAGGAGCAAGAAGGAAAATTGAAACATGAAGGAAAAAGCATAAAAAAATAAATGTGCAATGCGGACCAAAGTGGACGGTAAAAGTGGGAAAATTTTGGATAAAACACAAGAATAATTTTTTTAAAAGAAAACCTACCCACTTCCACACAACCACCCACTAAACCAGGTAAAAATCCATAACAAATCTCCTTAAGAATACCAATTCTATCCAAATACCTCCTCATAGGCGGTACCACCAGGAAATAGAAAAAATAATTCTCATTTGCACACGCAGGATTCGATTACAAGACTAAAAGGTAAGTTGAAGCCTTACTACTGAACCAATAGGCTCATTCTATCAATAGTTGAGCAAAATTTAAATTTAAGCCTTTTCAAAGATTTAAACCCAGAACCTTACTCACATAAACACAACACCTATCCACTAAACCAGATTAACTCACTTGACAAAGTTTAACAAATCAAAAACTCAAACTTTTGGGACGTTACAAATTTAGTAATAATTTTCTCCAATACAGAAATCTCTTGGGTACGATCCTCAAAATACTTTCTAAGTGTTTTATTGTAAACAAAATCTATATTACAATTTGACCTATTCACTTGTAGATATCGCACTTCACTTCCATATTCAATTGCATAGTCTTAAGCCCTAACGCATGCACGCACGTCAGGGTGCAATCAAGTTGTTGGCGCCGTTCCCGGGGCTTGCAACATTTAATTTTTTTATTAAATTATTTATTTAGTAAAATAATACTAGTCGAAAGATGAACAAGCTAGATAATGTTTGAACTTTCTTAAATATTTATAATGTTGTCGTTTTTAGTATTTTTTTATTTACCTTGTTGACAATTTAACTTAATCATGGATGATGATAAATATAGGTGGTGTGATGAATGCTACGCACATGAAGGAGGATCGAGTTGGTTAAACGGAGCCTCAACAAACAAATGAAGTTATGAAGAAAAAGATGATATGCATGAGTACTCGGACGAACCTCTGCATGAGCCGTATAAGGATGCATTCGAGATGGAAAAAATTGCTTGAGAACGCTAAGATACATTCGAGGAAATCTAAAACACGATGAGTTAGATGGTGGAACTACTCCAACGTCAATTTGAAGTGCAAACTCCAATGGAATAGGTTGTGCATGATGTTAACGATTCTGAGATGAGGACCACCGTATTGCGATCATTACTTTTGAGTTAAATGGTGAAGTTCAGTAAGAGTTTGGAATTGAAGATCATGATGAGGAGTTGGAGATGGAAGAAGGTGTTTCCGACCCAATTGACATAAAAATAGAGGTAGAAGTAACCACTAACATTGAGCTTGAATCATTTTTGAATGAAAGTGTAAAGGAGCCGATACACTTTCTGGATATAGTTGGGGAGATGTCAATCGAAGAAGTCAATGAGTTCTTCTTGTTCTCAGTTGATGATGGAGGAAAAGCTTGAGCAACCAAAGCTTTACAATACGTTGGGGTGAGGAAACTCGAGGTATAATACCTCAAAAAAATAGTATGGGGTGGGCTCAGATTTGGCATCAAATGGCTCATAATATGCATGTTGCGTTGATCGAAGATAAGGCACTATCAATGGATTTAGCCGAAGTTGTTGGTTCATATACATCAACGGAAAAACAAATAATGAATCAAAGTGTCGAGGACTAACTAAAAGTTCTTTTATGGTGGCAATATGGATCGTCCTAGTTTCTAAAAGGCTTCTATGTTCTATTTATTTAATCTTTGTTTTTAATTTTTAATTTTTTCTAGTTTTTAATTTTTGTTTTTTTTTCGACTTGATGTTTTACTATTTTTTGTATGGACACTTTTGTTGCTATGATATGAAGATGGATCCTATAAAGGAGCTACTCGAACTAGGTCAAGAGGAGTTGGGCTTAAATTTATATGGCCCAAAAGGTCTTGAGTGAGTATGTTTTTATGAGAAAATGCATGAAACATGCATGATTACTCAAAAAGACTTTCTAGAGAAGGAAGGTTTTAAAGAGGATCAAGGTGTTAAAGATGAGCAGATACAAGCTAAGATTAGTGATCTTCAAACAGGCCATCCATAGGCCCAACTCCTACTAAGAAAACTGATCCTCCTACAACTGATCCTATGCATCCTGAAGAAGTCATCTCGAATGCTAATGAGAAGGAAACTCAAGATGTAGTGGTTGATTAGTAGAAATAACTTTGTAAAGAATTTATCTTTGTAAATAGTTTATTTCTAATGAAGTGAAAAAAAATTATTGTTGTCACATTGCTTGAAATTGTGCCAAATGTTGAAACTGTTGAACAAACGTGATTGACTATCCATTAAAATGAAAACATGCATATCAAAAGTATCCCATGAATTCAAAAGAAAATTTGTGCCCAATTTGAACAAAAAGTAAAAGTATGTAAAGGAAAAAGCAAGATCGAGGGATTAGGGGATTCATTAAACTTGCTACTATAGAGCACAAATTGGAAAACAAAAATAATTAAATGAGTTAAAAGAAAAAAAAAGGCCAAATGAAATAGGTAAATGTGAACATGCTTCCTTTTATGAGATGGATCCCATTTTGTAATCCTTTAGTAAAAAGTTAAAACAAAAATTAAAAAAAATAACTTCAAAAATGTTGGCAAGTAACATAGGAAAGGTGTAAGCCCTTTACCAGCTTTCTCAAGCTATCTTAAGAATTAGGAACCTAGACACTTAACAAAATAAAAAGAAACAAATCTGTTAGAATCTGTCCTTCACTATCATGATCATATCTGACTAAAAGTGGTTTTATTAGTTAGAAAACTACTAATTTTTAACAACTAACTAGATAGTTGATACTTGAATTTTGAAAGTTCAATCTCCTAACTATACAGTAGACATGGAATCAAGAAAACAAACAACAATCCCAATAATCAATGAAAGTATAAGATTGAAATGACTCTCATTTATTAAGGCTTGTTAAATGGATAAAATCAAGCATGGTTGCTCTTCACTTTTCACATAATTTCAAAGTCCTATTTCGTCATTAAAAGTTGAAGGGTAGCTATAAAAAAATTTTTGATATTGTGTTCTTTAAAGTAGTAATCTACTAATTCCATTGGTAGTATTTCAAAATTTTAATGTACAAGATAACCATTTTCAAACTTAAGTATATATTGCAAAACTAAGAAACTAACATTACATTAATAGATATAAAATCTAGGTGAAGCTGATGTTAGTGTCGCGGGGTTAGAACTTTAGTCTAGCAAACCGCACAGCCTTAGGCGATTTCTTCTCTTCAAATCTAAGTCAACCTAAAACTCGAAAAATGTGAATTCTTTCAAAAATTCCCTAAGGCATCAAAAAAATATAATGAAAGTAAACTCGAAACGAAAAAACAATAAGAGAATTGAAAAGCCACAAGAAAGCAATGCACACCAAGTGTTTGAGTAAATGCTCTCAAATATATTCTTTAATTATCAATGAGATTCAATGGGATGATTACAAATGCAGGGGAGGCCTCTATTTATAGTTGAGCTCCCCTAGATCCAACGGTACATATTGAACTACATAAACAGTTGAGATTAATGTCTATATACAAGATGAGAGTTCTAAGCAATTTAAACTTCATACATTTTTATCCTTTAAGATTTACATTAAGTACCCTAATAACTCTAGTTTCAATGAAGTCTTTCATGGGGCCACCAAGGCTTCAAGTAGATGAGCTTTTTCATGGGTTCCACGAGTCGGGCCAGTTCAAGTGGTTAAATGAGCCCTATTTAATAAGTTGACCTCCATGGGATTTTCTATGCACAATGTTCGCTGGATTTGATTCGTAACCTGTGACATAAGAACAAACCTCACTGACATAAAAAAAAAAAAGAATACTTGTTAGCATAGTTGTAACACCCCTTGCCTAGTCCGATCACCAAAATTGACCTATAGGAGGCTACCACGTGAGATTCACATAACATACACATACTTTAAACATACATGGGGGACCATGCCGCGGACTAATGGGTGGCGAATCGATCTTATGGATTCTTCAGCTACGCATTTAAAATTCAGATGGCTAAACTTCGGATTATTCCGTGAACACACTTATTGCGAAAAGTAAGGCAAACATCTAATTTAGAAAATTTCCTACGGATACCTAAATTTCATTTTTATTATCATACATCATGAAATTCCAAGTAATCACCTTCAAAATTTAACATGTTTGTTTACAAATAACCAAACAACTATATGCATACCACTTAGACTAACTCAATTTAAAATCAAAAGACTACCACAACTTCTACAGATAGTGTGAACTTCTTGTTGATCCAATTGCCACTCTTTGAACATTTAAAATCTACAAGATAAAAGCAATCTAGGCGTAAGTATTAAGAATACTTAGTAAGCTCATACAAATTCTATAGTTAACTTACCTCACATAATAATTATATGATAGTTTAATATGCAAACACAGTTTACTTATCAGGCAACACAATTCACCAACAAGGTAAGTGCGTATACTTCATCAAATATAGTATATCGAGTATACAATATGATACAATAACACTCTTCTTATCAATTTCATTCCCATACCTTTCAATGGTGCGAACTCCACTTATAATTGTCAATTCTTTTATTTCCCCTTATTCCTTAACTTGCCAATTTCACACATTTTATATTACCCAATGAACATCGTAAAAGAACCCAACCCACAAGAACACTTCACATCAGAAGCTCGTCCGAGCTTATCACGTATAAAAGTGTCAGGTTACTCGTCCAGGCTAAACCTTTATCAATATATTGAAAGCCTGGCCAGGGCTATATATATATACATGTAAGATTACCAGTCCAAACTAACCTTTAAAACGACATCAAATTACTAGTTCAAGCTAAATCTAAGCCACATGTATCTTCAAGTCCACAAAAAATGCTGGATCTCGGAATCATTAGGAAATAACATGTAACCATGTGTATTATTCTTTTACTTAGTTCATCAGGACACTTTCATTTTGTAAACTTATTCTCATTCCTTGGTTTCATCATTTAGTTTCTCTTCTCTCAATACATAGTAACTCAATCTAACTTACCAAATTTTCAATTATACAATTAAAGGACAAAAGAAAAGAAAGTTAAACAATGTTTATATTGAATGAACTTACCTGATAAAATAATAACACGCCACGGTAGAGTCTACTCAACGACTTTTCCTTTCTCGCGATCTTCTCTTAGCGGATTCAAATCTTGATTTGTAACATATTTTACTTCAGTTTTTTTATTAACCATTATCATTCATCAGCTTATGAAAAATATAAATCAGTTCAATTCCATCACCCTAGCTTTCTTAAACCTAACACTTAAATAGTCAAGCCCTTCATAACAATGTTTATAGAAATCTTAGCTAGTTTCAAAATGTCTACACTTTAGTCATGTTATTCGAAACTAACAAATTCTTATTTTACCAAATGATTCTTTTTCATAACTCTTCATCTATTCTAAACATTTAACACCACAATCTCAAGCATTCAATAATGGTAATCTCATGAATTTTTTAACAGTTTTGTAAATGAATACCACTATTAATTAAATTGAAGTACAACAATCACAAAAACATCAAATTCAAGAAAAAAAAAAGACTTGAATTAGCTTACCATGCAAGAAAACAAAGCTTGACCGTGTTTTCTAAGTTTAACAAAGAAGAAAGACGGTGATGGAAAAGATGAAAGAAAGAAGAATGAGTTTTCTTCCCTCTGTCTACAATGTTACGGTATATATATATATATCTCTAATTTGATCATTAATTACAATTAACATGGTGATAGGAAATGCTAACACTTGTCCGACCACTATCTATAAATATGACTTAATTTTCATTTTAATCCCTAATCGATTAATGTTTTATCATTAGCAAAAAAATCCATAATGATCAACTTTTACTACCCTTACGAATTCATCCTATACTAAAATAGATTATCCAATTAATCAAATTAGAAAACCAATGTTTTATATAACACTATAATAGACTAATAAATATTAAATATTAAAATCTACTGAATCAATACATCGATAAACGGGTTCCAAAATTACCATTTTCGATATCACTGAAAATGTGTTGTTACAATAGCACTACTAGGTCCTAGATACTATAGTTGTGCCAGAATAAGTGAATAACTAAGTTTTGTAATGTATTGCTGCAAGTCCAAAAGCTATTATACTATCCTTCTATAAGAGACAGTTTGGTTGACTCCACATTTTGGTGCCGTTCCAAGAATAAAACGTGCGCTAAGCATACCAAGAAAGAATCTTCACAAACTTTGTATTCTCTATAGGAAGTGAAACGTCTCATTATTCTAGGGTTATATGTTATCCACACTTTTTGTGGCTTCTAGTGGGCCAAAATAGTCCACGGTTCGCCTTGATTCGAAGGAAGAGTAACTCCATTTTTTGGCACTCACATATTTGCTTTCTTCTTTGTTAGAGAAGTCGTCCTACCTGGCCAAATCAAGGTTCAAACACAATAACCCATCCTTCTAGTCAAATTACATACACAACTAAAATAAATAAAAGAGAGAAAGAAGGAATAGTTCCATAAATCACAACATCGGTGTAAGCACTAGTGCTACATATGTCTAAATTTTTTGCACTTTCTTGAAGCACAAGCAGTTTTGTTCTTCTCGGTGGCCACAAATTTAGCATTAACATCAACAGTTTTGTCCTTAATTTGTTCTTTACCTCAATGCAGTTCCGAGTTGTTGAACTGTCATTGCCTAGATTTTGCTTGGATGATCCTTGATATCCAGTAACTCAACCAAATTTACATCTACCTTCTTTAATTACCATAAAAAAATATAGAAACAGCATAAAGTTAAATCCATTTAACTCAAAATATGACAATATATTGATCCTTTTGACTAGTTTATGTTTATTATGCGTACTGATTTAGTTTTCTAACCACTTTTATTAAAACCCAATTAGAAAACTAGGAATTATATATATAATTAATTAAAAGAAGAAACCTTGAGAAGAGGTTATCAATTGCTTCTTTATAAAGAACAGTGATAAACCTATTCCGGTAAATAAATGGGTGGCCAGCAATGTGCGCAACGAGGCATTTCCTTATCAAAAAGCACGAGAGTAGATAAGAAGAGCTCTCTATTTTCCTTCCTGGAAAGAAAAGAACACCATTACCAATGGCCTCTGTTTCACTAGCTCTCCTATCACCCCTATTCTCAAATTCTTCGAAATCTTCATTAAAATTTGGAATCTCTAATGCAAATCAAACATCAATTCAAGAAAATCTCAACCTCATCTGTATAGATAGTAAAAGAGGAGTCAGCGTGAGTCAGAGGAGAGAAACATTGATTAAAGGGCTGGCACTGCTGCCGCTGGTGCTATTCGGAGGAGCTCCCATTTCAGAAGCAAGAGAAGTAGAGGTGGGGTCGTACCTTCCGCCATCCCCCACCGACCCTTCTTTCGTCGTCTTTAAGGCCTCCCCAAAAGACACCCCAGCTCTACGCGCAGGTACCCATGTCCATCACCTAGTCCAACCATCAATAGTTATTTGTGTGGTTTGTAATTGTAAAGCATCAAACCAATTTGGTATGTGTTTGCTAATAATACTTGAATATTTAGTTCTAGTTTTATTGCAGGAAATGTGCAGCCGTACCAGTTTCTTATCCCACCCACATGGAAGCAAAGCCGAGTGGCCAACATCTTGTCGGGAAATTACTGCCAGCCCAAGTGTGCAGAACCATGGGTAGAAGTGAAGTTTGAAGATGAAAAACAGGGGAAAATCCAAGTGGTGGCATCTCCTTTGATACGTCTAACAAACAAGCCAAATGCATCGATCGAAGAAATTGGGAACCCCGAGAAAGTGATTGCATCACTTGGCCCTTTTGTCACTGGAAATTCCTATGACCCGGATGAACTCCTTGAAACATCTGTCGAAAAACGTGGGCGACAGACGGTACGTTTTACTACTACTACAAGTCTACAATCAATTCGTTTTTCTACTTTGTGTTTATGCATTCTTATGTCAGGTTAAGTAGACGTAGTGGGGATCTCCATAAAAAACGATAACGATGTAGGGAAATGGAAGAAAGCGAAAATCAAAATTAAATTAAAAGAAAGAACAGAAAAAAATTGTATGCCTTTTTTTCTTTTTTTTGAATAATCGAAATAATTTTTTAAACGTATGGATCAATATAGAAATTTTATGATGACAGTGGAACATATGCTAAAACTTTTTTTTAAAAAATATAGATAATTAATGTTTCTAATATACAATTATTTTTTAATACGTGAAATCATATAATTTATTATTAACAACATTACATTAAATATAAATTTATAATATCGACAAATGGTTAGGAGTGGAAGTAGATTTTTTCTCCAAGCATTGAATCATTATTAAAAGGTCTTTACCTAAATACCATCTCAATTCGTATATAATTGGTCTCGGATTGTAAAACGATAAAAATACTCGATTTTATACCAATATATATTTATAGCAAAGAAGTTCTGCAACTTGTGTCTTGATCAAGATAAAGAAAAAAGATTTTTCTCGCTATGAAGAGATAAAATTAGAAATTATAGGTAATTTTATTTAGGTTTAAATAAATTTTAAGTATTTATTAGAAAGTTATCCAACTTTTTTTATTTTCTCATTAATGATATGAAAAATTATAATGTATTTATTATGCATAAGCTTATGTATTGATAGTGTCTCAAATATAATCTCTTTATATATATATATATATATATCCATAATTATATGCTTGTATATATTTTTGGCAAGTAATGGAAAAAAAAAAAACATTTGATGCTCTAGTAAATGATTTTTGTTAATTTATAGAAATATAATATTAAAGGAAAAAATTAAACACAAAAAATAATATATTGAAAAGTACTCATGAGTGTTTTTAGATAATATGGATTATAAACTCTTACTTCAGTATAAATATATATGATTTGTATTTGATTCAAACAGTATATATACTTGAATAAAGTTAACCTCATTTAATTAAAATTATATATATTTAAAGAAAAGTTGTAATGAAATATTATCATATTCAATGATAATAGATATATAGATGGTTAGTGAATTGAGTTAATTATTTATTTATACTAAGTTATAGAATAAAATTGAAAGATAAAATTTGTTTTAATGCTTTATACACTTTGTATACTTGGGATTGAGTCCCTCTTTTAATTTAAAAATTCAAGTTCAGTTGTTTTCATTATTAAAATTCTTCTATTAAACTTAATGAAAGGAAATTTTAAAATTAAAAATATATATTCACATGGTAGTCATGCAATAATAAAAATAGCGTTGAACATACCAATTAGGACTTATTTTCTTAAAACACTCTTTCAAACCCGTTGTGATAAATAATTTTTTGTGTAGTATTTAAAGAAAGAAAAATTGAAGTCAACATTTGATTGAAAAATTAACAATATTAGCTATTTAAGCTAACTAATGAAAATTATAAATTAGAGGAACCAAATTATAAAAAGAATTAAAGCATATATATATATATATATATATATATATATATGAGTTAAAATTGAAATTGGAGCATTACTTTATGATATAGAAAAGAAAAAAGGCAAACTCAAAAGAAATGACAAGTCACTCATCAGTCTCCAAGACTTTAAATATAATCTAATTATATATA
This sequence comes from Gossypium rotundifolium, assembly GCA_025506655.1. NCBI lineage: Eukaryota > Viridiplantae > Streptophyta > Magnoliopsida > Malvales > Malvaceae > Gossypium > Gossypium rotundifolium. Next base: position 63,758,571 of record CP106734.1, read on the forward strand.
ATCACCTAATAATTTAATCAAAAGTTAATAATATTAATTATTTAAATTAATTAATAACATTATAAAAATATAGCAATTAAATAATAAATTTAAGAATAATAGAGGAAACAGAAATAAAATTTAACCACTAATTTATAACACAAAAAGGGAGGAGGAGGAGGATCTTCTTTGACAAATATTTAAATAAGTAAGCATAAGATCAATATCTAACACCATACATAACATGCAATAAATGCATAGGCTCTTTTCGATCATATTATAACCAATTGACTGACTTATAAGACTTGAATAAACATCATCTTGCAATCACTTTTGAATTAAGCAATTTACCCATCATAACTCGTATTTTAGCAATATTGCTATACCTTTCTTCATTACTACTCTATCAATTCTAATTATTTCTTTTCCACGTCTTCTTTTAGATTTACCATTATCAATTCAATGCATATTTTTTAATCTTATACCCAATTTTCATATACTTTGTTGTTCGTGTCTTTATGGGTTTGAATGTAACTTGATTTTTTTGTTAGATTTGTAAAATAAATCTAAAATAAAACTTAATAAACCAGGATCTATCATGTCAAATCATCAAGAATAAATCAAGAATAAAATTAAATGCGGAAGCGTACCTGAATTCATGAATTTCTTGAAGTTTTGTCGGATCTTGGGGATTTAATCTTCCAAATTAGCACACAATAAATTCAAAGAATATATGCTCTCTCTTTCTTAATGATGGGATATTAGAAAAGATATCTTGTGTGTAATTTGGGGACCATAACCCTAATATTTATAACCTTAGCATATTAGTTCTAATCAAATTCTAATTAGCCCATCATTAATTAGAATTTGATTAGAAGAGTATCTACACATATTTATCCCATACTTTATTTAATAATTAAAAGCCCAATAAAATTTTAATCAAATTAGATCACTTTTAATTTGGGCTAACCTATCATGATAGTAGATAATAACATGTAATTATCCTTATTATATATGTGATGTCCAAATTTTCCAACAATCTCCCACTTAGACCACATATATATACTAATTACTTTATAATTACATGTCATTATATAACCTTATGAGCTCAAAATTTTACTATCATATCCAAAAAGTATTCTGAACAATCTTGTCCATTAATTATGTTAACATAGAACCAAGGCAACTTTCGTTACATATATCGTAACTAAATCCATCCATGATCACTTATATTAACACAACCAAATGACATAGATCAAGTATGGATGTGTAGCATGGAAATTACATGCAATATGATCTAAACATGTCTATTTTCAACTGGTCCTCTTTAAACTAAAGTGAGGTCAATTTCAAAACAATAAACTAAGTAAATAAATTGAATACTTCATTTCTGATCAGAAAGTAACCGAATACATAAATGTCTGAAAACAAATAAAATATAAACTCCCACTAAATCATGATATCCTCAAACAATGTAACACCCATGTGAGCAGTGTGCTCATGAAAGACCTTGGGTGGTAGACTTTTTGTGAGCGGATCCACTATCATGGCATTTGTCCCAACGTGCTCTATGGATATTTGACCATTTTGCGCTCTTTCTTTTACAACTAGGAACTTTATGTCAATATGCTTTGACTTAGATAAACTCCTGCTGCTATTGGAATACAGTACTGCTGACTTATTGTCACAAAATAATTTAAGTGGTCTTTCTACATTCTCCAAAATACGTAGCCTTGTGACAAAGTTCCGCAACCATATTCCATTGTTTGATGCCTCATAGCATGCTACAAATTCTACTGCCATAGTGGATGAAGCTACAAGTGTCTGTTTGACACTTTTCCAAGATATAGCTCCTCCAGCTAACAGGTAAACATAGCCTGATGTAGATTTCCTACTATCTTGGCATACGGCAAAATCAGAATCAGAATACCCAATGACCTCCAAAAGATCTGATCTCTTATAAGTAAGCATGTAATTTTTTGTTCTCTGAAGATATCTTATAACCCTTTTGGCTACTATCCAATGGTCTATACCAGGGTTGCTTAAATATCTGCCTAACATCCCAACAATGTACGTAATGTTCGGACGCGTACAAACTTGAGTATACATTAAACTCCCAACAGCTGATGCATAGGGAATCTTTTGTATTTCTCAAATTTCAAGGTTACTTTTAGGGCATTGAGTAAGACTAAATTTGTCTTCTTTAGCGACAGGGGTGTCACCTGGTCTACAACTCTGCATGCCAAACCTTTTGAGTACCTTATCGATATAGTTCTTTTGTGATAATCCAAGAATACCTCGAGATCGATCTCGATGTGTCTGAATTCCTAAAACAAAAGAGGCATCCCCAAGATCTTTCATCTCAAAATGCTTAAATAAAAACCTCTTGGTTTCGTGCAATAAGCCTATATCATTAGCGACAAGCAAAATGTCATCAACATATAGAACCAGAAATATGTACTTACTCCCATTGAATTTGTGATACACACAATCATCAACAATATTTATCTCAAAACCAAAGGAGACAATTATTTGATGAAACTTATGGTACCATTAACAAGAAGCTTGTTTGAGTCCATAGATGGATTTTGTCAATTTACAAACTATATTCTTTGAGTCTTTTGACTCAAAATTTTCTGGTTGCACCATATAAATTGTTTCTTCAATGTCGCCATTAAGAAACACAGTTTTAACATCCATCTGATGTAACTCAAGATCAAAATGAGCAACAAGTGCCATGATTATCCTAAATGAGTCTTTCGATGAAACCGAGAGAAAGTCTCGTAAAATCAATACCTTCTTTTGAGTATATCCTTTAGCTACAAGACGCGCTTTATACATCTCCACATTACCATTTGCATCCCTCTTGGTTTTAAATATCCATTTACAACCAATTGGTTTTGCACCTTCAGGTAATGGGACAAGTTCCCAAACTTTATTGTCTTGCATAGATTTATACTCATCTTTCATGGCATCAATCTACTTTTGAGAATTAGAACTTTTCATGGCCTGATGAAAGTTGATTGGATCATCTTCCATCATTCCATTATCATCCTCATGTTCTTGGAGAAATACAACATAATCATATAGAATAGCATTTCTCCTTTCTCTTGTGGACCTCCTTAATGGCACTTGTTCTTGAGGTTGTTGAGTTTGTTCTTCTGGAACAATTACTTCATTTTGAATGGGAAGTTGTTCAACATTATCTTGTAGAGGTTCTGGATTCACTTCTTGATCAATGATAGGTATAAGAACCTGAACATCATCAAAAGTGATAGTAGGAATTGAGTTAGAATCCAATTCCTCCTCAAAAACAATGTCTCTAACCTTATTTCTCCCCCAAACTCAACATCCTCAAAAAATGTTGTAGTTCCCGTCTCAAAAATATTCCTTATTATGGGATCATAAAATTTATAGCCCCTAGATCGCTCAGAATAGCCAATAAAGTAGTTTCTTACTATTTTAGAGTCCAATTTCTTTTTATGTGGCCTATAAGGCCTTGCCTCAACTGGACATCCCCAAATGTGAAAGTGTTTTAGACTAGGTTTTTGACCTGTCCAAAGCTCATAAGGTGTTTTTGCAACTGCTTTATTGGGTACTCTGTTTAGAATATAAGCTGCTGTCTTTAAGGTTTCTCGCCAGAGGGACTCAGGTAAGGTAGAATGAGCAATCATGCTCCTTACCATATCCTTAAGAGTTCTATTTCATCTTTCAGCTACACCATTCATACTAGGTAATCCTGGCATGGTGTACTGTGGGACAATACCGCATTCCTCTAGGAATCTCGCTAATGGTCCTGGACATTGTTCACTTGAGCCATCATATCTACTGTAGTACTCACCACCATGATCAAATCTGATATTTTTAATCTTTTTGTTGAGTTGATTCGCAACTTCAGCTTTATAAGCATTGAACATGTCCAAAGACTGATATTTCTCATGAATAAGATATAGGTAGCCATACCGTGAGTAATCATCTATGAATGTTATGAAATATTGTTGACCATTCCAAGATGCTGTAGGGAATGACCCACAAATATCTGTATGAATTAATTCTAAGACGTCTGAAGATCTGTTGGCACCCAATCTCTTGGTTTTGGTCTGTTTTCCCTTAATGCAATCGATATAGACATCAAAGTCTATGAAGTCAAGGGACTCTAAAATACCATCAGACACAAGGCGTTCAATTCTAACTTTTGAGATATGACCTAAGCGTTTATGCCATAATGATGTTGAATTTTCCTTATTTAATTTGCGTTTAATACCAAGTGATTCTACATGCAAGGTTTCATTATAGGATGCAATTTCTAGCAAACAAAGGTTGTCATAAGTATTTAAATAACCAGTTCCAATAACATTTGAATTTAAAGACAAATTAAATTGATTGTTTCCGAATGAATAATAATAACCAAATTTGTCCAATGAAGAAACAGAAACTAAATTCCGTCTAAATGACGGTACAATATAAGTGTCTTTTAAATCCAAATAAAAACAAGTTCCTAATAACAACCTAAAATGCCCAACCGCTTCCACTTCTACCAATTTTCCATTGCCCACAAAGATGTGTCTTTCACCATCACTTGGCTTTCAATAACTTAGGTAACCCTGCGTAGAAACACTTATGTGAGTAGTAGCACCAAAATCTATCCACCAAGTGCTTCTAGGTACTGAAGCTAAATTAATCTTTGAACAGACCAAATTAAAAATTATACATTTCTTTGTACGCCAAGCATGATATTTGGTACAATCTTTCTTTACGTGTCCAGACTTGTTACAAAAAAAACAACTCTCTGTAGCTTGTTGTTGTTTCTTTTGAGCTGGACCCTTAGCAGCTCCATTTGATATTTTCTTTTCTTGCCCTTGTCTTTTGGGGCATTGGCCAAATGAGCACTTTCAGACTTATCATGCTTCAACCTTTCTTCCTCTTGCACACAATGAGAAATGAGCTTATTTAGGGTCCATTTCTCCTTTTGACAGTTATAACTAATTTTAAATTGATTAAACTCTGCAGAAGCGATCGCAAAACCATAAGAACAAGCAATTCCTCAGAAAGCTCGATCTTAAGTGCCTTAAGTCTTGAAGCAGTATGGGACATCTCCATAATGTACTCCCTTATGTTTCCTTGACCCTTATACTTCTTAGACATCAAAGAAGTTAGAAGTGATGTCATCTCAACCTTATCGTTTTTAGCAAAACGTTTCTCAACTTCATCAAGGAAACCCTTGGCCTGAGTAATCTCTTCAGATTCTATGCCCCTAAAGGCTTCTGGAATGCTGTGTTTCATGATCATAAGACTCATGCGATTTGAACGATCCCACCTCTCAAAATCCCTCTTCACATCAGGGGTGCTTTCCGCAGTGAGAGGTGTAGATTGTTCTTCCCTTAGTGCAAAGTCTATGTCCATACAGCCAAGCACTATAAGTAAGTGTCTTTTCCATTCCTTAAAATTAGTCCCATTAAGCATGTGTATAGAATTTATATTAGCAGATATTGTGGCAGCAGAAGATGAATTAGCTGAATATAGAACAAAAACAAGCTTAAATCAATATTCATAAGTAAATAATAGATTCAGGATAATGGCTAATCCCATCTCAAGATACCAAACACAACATTAATATCAAGTATTTGGACAGTAATATTAACAGTAAGCGGTACTCTTGTTGTAGCAATCAAACATTGACAATAAATTATGTCAAACAATGACTTAATCTTTGGACTAACTTATTGCTCACATAAAATACCTTATAATTGTCACACGTTATCACCACAGATGTCATTGAAATTCTGCCAAATATTAACTTACCTTTGGGTCAATTAATAAATGCATGAATCACAAAAACATATAATGATCTTAATATTTCAAATAAACTAATCTACACAAAAGAGGTCACTTTGGCGGCATTTTGTTTCAACTAATTTATTTAAAATATTAGACATCCTTAATTAAAAGCCAAAATCTAAATTTATTTGTTTAAAATATTTACCTTAATTTCATCTTTCAATCAAATTTGAAAGATAATTATATATATATATATATATATAAATTTCCAAAACATGCATTAAACCAATCAAAGCATGCATATATTATATAATGTAACATATATATGAATCAATTTCTATATATATATATATATATATATTTTAAATGTCATATAAGATTAAAATAATAATCACATGCCTTGCAAATATCAAACTAGATTATATTTATAAAACCTTAAAACTTTATTTAAAGAATCAAAACCCAAAATTATCAAGAATCTCAAAGATTCAACATAAAATTAAAATATCAAATTCATAAAGAATAAATTCTTTCTCAATGATTCAACATTACAAAGCTCGGATGCCACTTGTTAGATTTGTAAAATAAATCTAAAATAAAACTTAATAAACCAGATCTATCATGTCAAATCATCAAGAATAAATCAAGAATAAAACTAAATGCTGAGCGTGCACGAATCCATGAATTTCTTGAAGTTTTGCGAATCTTGGGATTTGATCTTCCAAATTAGCACACAAGAAATTCAAAGAATATATGCTCTCTTTCCTAATGATGGGATATTAGAAAAGATATCTTGTGTGTAATTTGGGGACCATAACCCTAATATTTATAACCTTAGCATATTAGTTCTAATCAAATTCTAATTAGCCCATCATTAATTAGAATTTGATTAGAAGAGTATCTACACATATTTATCTCATACTTTATTTAATAATTAAAAGCCCAATAAAATTCTAACCAAATTAGATCACTTTTAATTTGGGCTAACCTATCATGATAGTAGATAATAACATGTAATTATCCTTATTATATATGTGATGTCTAAATTTTCCAACATTTTTATCTATTATTCAAGTGTTGTTACATTTTAATTTAAAAATTTGACAATATTACATTGGGATTCTAGTGTAATTTTATTGGTCGCATTATTTTATAATTAAATTTATTTTATGATGTGCATATTAGATATATCTAGGAAATATTAGTGAAGAATATTTCTTCTTAATAATTAAGTAATAGGCTTTATAAATAAAGAATAGATTTAGCATTTAGAATTATGAAGTAAAAGAGTGATTTTGAGTAAAAATTACACGTTGTGAGGATTGTTTTTTAGCTTTATCCATGCAAAAGCTACAAGTTTAGGGAGTGATCTTTTTTCTTTTGGTATTGTGGATGTAGGCCAAAGTCACCTAATTATGTTAAATATTGTTTCCTATGAGAATGATTAATTTTGTGTCGACCTCATGCTCATTACAGTTCCATCCACAAATTTCCAACAATTGATATCAAAGCTAAGGTTCAAATCTCATAATGGTGTGAGCATGAATCTTTGATTTGGTTTTGAGAATATTTGTTGCTATAGATAATGGTTGCAAGATCAAAGACATGCAAGAGAACACTTGTTATTGAAGGTTTCAGATGTAGATGGAGATCTCAATTCATCTAGTGGTGCTTCAACTAAAATTTTTAGATTTAGAAGCAATCTGATATTAAAGATTGAGGGCCAATTTTTATTATTGAATTTATGCAAGGTGGAGATTGTTAGATATTGACCCAAGGCAATATTCAAATGAGATTCTAGTTTACTTAGGGATTAATTGATTATAAATTTTATTTAATAACATAATATATAGGAAATCATGGTAAATAAGGTTTCTTAGTGATCAAGTAATGGGTTTTGTAAATAAAGAGTAGGGTTTAGCCTTTAGAATTATCAAGTAAAAGAGAGATGTAATATCTATAAGATATTTTATGAAAAGGGATTGTAGTTTTATTTGTGCAAAATTTATGAGGCAAGAGGGTCAAACCCCATTAAATAGTGCCTCTTGTGAGTATGGCTAAATTTAGGTTGATATTTTGTTGCTTATTTTGTTCATAACCTAAGTTCAACTTTAAAGTTGTTATCTTGCTCCTCAAAGCTCTTAAAAGCTCTTGTAAAATTCTAAGCAGAGTTTAACATCAAGTAGGTGGAGTTTCACCTAGTACAAACATCAAGATAAAACATTTCTTTTGTTCTCTAAATTTTTCATATCAACACACTCCTTAAACTTTTCGATTCTAGTTAGATATTGCTTCATATATATTACAACCCCTAACACATAGAATAGATTTATGTATTTCTTTTAAACCTTCAACTACAGTTAATTTCACAATGCATGCAATTCATCTCATAACATTTCTTTCTCAACTAACTAAATAGCAACATCATTTGCACTTGCATTATTAACTATTACATTGAACAATGTATTAGTCCCTAATTCAACAAGCATTTCTTACTCAAGTTACCACTATCCTAGCCTTTATGAATAGAACTTGGACAAAAGTTTATAATTTTTATTCAATTTCCAATCATTATCGATGAAATAGGTTGTAAGATAGATAATTGGCTATTTACAAACAAGTCTATGTGTTAGTAGTTAAAAAAAAACTTTTGCATCTCAAAAATTGTTTTAGTTTGATACTTTCATCTAAGTAAAGTAGATAAACATGCATCCATTTTCATGTAATTCATGAAGAAATATGGAACCTAGGACATGCCATATGCATAAACTTCCCAAAGCCTTCACTTTCTACAAACTTGAAAGGTAATTCATCAATCCAACCATTTGTGCTAAATCTTTCCTAGTTACATATTGATCAAGTTTCCAAGTTGTAAGATTTGGTTCCCTTTTAAGACCCTTACTATCTAATTCTAGTTGGCCTCGAGTAATACCATTTATTTGTTCGGTTTGACTTGGAGCTTCATATGACGAATTTTCAAGCTTAGTTGAATTAGGAGGTGTATCACTACCACAAAAAAATTGTTGCTCCAATGAACCTCTACAAAAAAATTAAAATGATACTAATGTTTAAAAAACCTTGAACCCTAAACAAAAGCTATCAACATTTAACTCTCTAAAAAAAAATTCAAAGACAGTAATTGTGTATCAAATTCATTGACATTAATTTTATATAAATTCATTAACATTAGATAATAAACGAACTTAGTAGTTGTTGGGATAGTATCTTATTTTTCAATTTGTTTAAACATGATTCAAATGTTAATTGACTCTTCAAATTTTCTTTGGCATAAGAAAAAGAAGTTTAAGGAATAACCTTATTGCAACTTGGTCAGAATTTATAGAATTGATAGTACATCTCAAAATGTGAAATTTATATAACACAATAAAAATAAGGTGTATAGTCAAATTTCTAAGAGCACCAGGCTATACACTAATTTCTATGTTTTTATTCCCTCTATTCTTGACAGCATAATGGAGCATCTATAGCATTTAAGCTTTTCTACCGCTATCAATCTACATGAATATTTTGTATGTATAGTACCATGGCAAAAAATGATACAATTACAAAAAAAATATCTTCATCACTAAAATTTTTTATTGTAAATTAAATAACAATGTCCGTCTAAAGCTAAGAAGAGTATGTCATTTTGGTTGATATTGATCAAACAATTAGTTTAGTTGATTAACCTTAAACAAACTAAATTAACCAAAAACTCAAATTTCTATAAGAAAAGTTGTCGATAGTCGCTCAAAATTTGATTCGTGGCCAACAGTTGAATTGAAAATTTTTAGTTTAACCAGATAATTTGGTTTTAATAAAAAACACAACTTTAATAGACAATTTTAGTTCTTATTTTATGTTATCTTAGATTATGTCGCACTAATGAGGTGGGTGAAGGAAAACCTTTTATGTAAAAATTATTTTCTTTTAAAATTTATTCGGTAATGATTATAGGTGGAGTGATAAAGAATTTGTATATAACTCTTATTAAATGCATGTCCCATCCTTTGGTATGTGAGTTTTATCTGTTTCATTTAAAGTTTATATAAAAGTAAGAAAAGATAAAAACATCATCAGAATAATATTAGTTATCATTTAAAATAAATGCTATATTAATCTTTTCTCAATTATGGTGCTTAATTAATCTATGACATTAAATCAATCAAACATGAGATTTATAATACATATAAATGAATAAATAAATAGTGAATATTATATTCCTTCATTAATATACTTAATTTATGGAGATAGAATTGGGTAAAAAATTTAGGTATCAAACTGGAAAAATGAGTTTATTTCAAGGGCTAAATCATAAATTAAACCTATTAAAGATGTTTTAAAAATTTTTTTTTGTCTATTTTCAATGGGTTGCTGTAACAATATGTAAATTTATATTGTTGGTGTAACCCAATATTAAACTTGAATGTATTTATTTTTGCAGTACTACAAATACGTTCTTGAGACTCCATTTGCTCTAACGGGTTCCCACAATCTTGCAAAAGCAACTGCAAAAGGAAGCACTGTTGTATTGTTCGTGGCTAGTGCTAATGATAAACAGTGGTCCACATCCCAGAAAACTTTAAAAGCCATGCTTGATTCATTTGAAGTCTAATTTTATGCTACACTTGATTTGAGGGAGAAACACAATGGGAATTTTATTTAATCTATAGAGATTAGATACACAATACATGTATTTTTATTATATTCTTATCCTATCCAATATTCGGAATATTAATCATAACCATATTTGCTCTTCTGTAACTTAAGGAACAATTTGTTTTTCTTCCTTTTCCCTATTCATCCTTTTTAATAAATAAAATATATTAAATAATGCTACTATTTATTCACCAATCAACAAATTTTAATTAGTAATTTTAGCTACTCATATGATTTACTTTCAGAAAAGATAATGAATTTTGTTTTTGCTTATTTTGAAGATGTCTTATTTTTAAAAAATTTTCTCATATTTCCAGTTTCAAGTTTAAAACTGTAGTAACTACTATTTTTTTTTTTTTTTATGTTTAATTATTGTAATACATATGTAATAAATAAGCTATTTCCTCATGTTATTATACTAGTAATCAAATAAGGCATAAGTGTTAAATATAGTAGTAAGACATATTCTACTTCTAAGGAGAGAATTCAAACATTGGAGATGACGTTGTTGGAGGAGCATCCATGAATCCCAAAAAAGATTAGTTTTTATGAACTATAAGAAAAATTTATACTTTACAAAAGAAAAAAAATGTAAGGATATATAAGGTAATTAACTAGCCAAATAAGGGTTTTTTTATTAAAATAATACAAAAATATTAATTACGAAAATGGTATAAGATGTAGAATAATTAAAAATGGGTTGTTTTCTACAATGTTTACAAGTGCCGCCAATGTGTTAGGCGACACCACCATAAAATCCCTTCCACCTTCTACCAATGAATTAGTTGAAGTAATTTTTTTTTTTAAGTGGTGCCACAAACGTGTAAGGCAACACCAAAAAAAGTATCCCTAAACATAGACCAAATATGGTATCAGTAAGGAAAAAAATTATTTTTTAAGGTGTGCCGCCAAAGTGTCAGGCAGCATCAGTTTGAATTTAGAAAAAAGTTGCTTGTCCTATTTAGCTTCTCATCTCCCTCAAGTCGTCGGCACCGATCACAATCTCCATAAGGGGAGCATGCAAGTGCAACACGCCAACATTTAAATCTCTCTCTTTTTTTTTCCTTGAAGTTTCTTTGTTTCTCTTCTTATTATTTGTTAGTACTTATTGAAAGGGAACTTTACTTTCTCTTTCATTTTGCTATTTCCAAGCATTGGGAATCAAACTAATTAAGGCTAAATTAGTCAAAAAGGCTAGTTTTAAAAAAAAACGAAATAGGCCGCTTTTTATGATATTTATCATAATAGGCCAATTTTGGAGAGATAATGTGAAAATGCGTTCAATTGGACGCGTTTTCAGTTGGCTTTGCAAGAAAACGTGTCCAGCAGGGTGCACTTTCTTGTGCTGTTTGCAACAACCTATTTTTTAGTGGTGTCGGAAACGATGGTTTCGAAACACCATTTGCGATGTTTGAGTCCATAGATGTTAAATAATAATATTTACAAGGTTAGTTTAAATGTTAATTGAAATTTGGTTTCTTAATTTTGTTAAATGGATGGCTAATTGAGCTCCAAAAACTAAATTATAAAAGTGATAAAAGTTAATTGCTATGAATTTTTTAATTAATTGAAAGACCAATTAAGCAATTGAACCCTTCTAATCACGTTAAACGGTGATGGGGAATAGTTGTAACCTGCCAAAACTATTAATTAAGCTTAAGTTTAACTAAGCTTAGGTTAATTAAGTTAATTATAATTAATTAATAACTAATTAAAATATATAAGCAAAATTAAAAGAAATGAAAGCCATTTCTTTTCTTCTTCATCTTCTCACGGCACAAAAGAAGGAAAAGTAGGGTTTGAAGCTTTCAATCTTTGGTCCTTCGATTGGTAAGTGATTTCAAGTTTGTTTCTTGTAAATTATATGTTTTTGAGGTCCTAGGAGCTTAATTTAACTAGCCCATGTACCAATTTGTAAAACTTTTAAAGTTTTACAAAGTTTTCATTGATGATTTCTTGAAGTTTTAGATGTTAAATTGATAGATTTTAAGCTTAGACGTGAAAAAAAAAGACTAAATTGTAAAGCTAATTAATAGTTTCGTACATTAAGAACTAAACTAAATAAATTGTAAAACTTACTATATATAGAAATTAAAAATAGGAGGTCCATAATTGACAATAGTGAAATCAGATTTCAATTTGGAGTTTTAAATCGAAATTTATGCTAGTCCCGATTTTAGGGATTAAATTGAATAAATTACAAAATTTGTACAAATTGATAATTGACTTTAATAATAATATATATTTTATGTCAATTTGTATCTAACGTCGACCTGAATTCATCGAGAAGGAAAGGAAAATCTAAAGTCTTGACTAATAGCTCAGAGTTTTCGATTTGTATTTCTATGATCTGATTCAATTTAATTATTGCTTATTCATGTTAAACTACATGATTCAGTTATGAGGTAAGTATATAATTCTTGTACGAGTTAAGATGAGATGTTTGATATGGTATACCGAGATAAAGAACTAAATAGAATAGGATAGAAAGTTGCATGGCTTATATAATATATGAAATTGGGTTGAGATATGTTATATATGATACTGGAATGGTGAATTAATGATAAATTGAGATTGATAGATTGTGAATTGCATGTTTAATGAAATTGGAAATTGGTAGCTTACTAAATGTATAGGTTTTACTTTAGTTTATCCGATGATGCACATTGTGTGCCAGTATAATTGTTTCGTTATATCCAATGATGCACTATGTATGCTAGTATAATTAATTTGGTATATCCAATGATGCATTGTGTATACTAGTATAATTGTTTCAATTTATCTGATGATGCACTATGTGTGCCAGTATAAATGCTTTGGTTTGTCTAATGGCGCACTATGTGTGCCAATATTTTTTTTCGATTTATCCGATGATGCATTGAGGTACCAGATTATAATGTAGGTTGGTTAAAAGTATGTAAATAATGAAATGAAATACAAAATATGACAACATGAAAAATGAGCTGAAAACTCTTAGGGCCAATCGAGTAATTGACCTAATCAACTCAAAAATGATTGAAGTGAATGAAATGGAGTTGAATGTTTATGCTTATAACTAAAGTATGTAAATGATTAAGGAAAATGTTATAAGCATGCTGAATTCTTGTACCATTTTCCTATAAATAGGAATTATGGAATGACCAAAAAATAAAAAAGACACAATTGATTGAGCATCTTTATTCTATAATGGTAATTTATTTACAAAAAAATGTAACACTCTTAACTGGTCTTTGTCACCAGATTAGGGTTACGGAGCATTACTGTACAAATCAGTACATTTAACATTGAAACATAAACTATTATGCAATTTAAAATTTAACAATAAAAAACTTAATTTAATTATAGCATAATACTCTTATGAGCCTTAAACCGAGTTTAAGAGGCCCTAAAAGTAACTTGAGAACACTGAAGGACCAAATTTAAACAAAATAGAAAATTTGAGAAACAGGGGTCACACGGCCGTATGACATAGTCCAGGCCGTGTGGACAATCGAAGTAAGGACACACGGTTGTATCCTCGCCCATGTGTCCACCTGTGTGTGTAACAGTCTGATTTAGGGGCTAGTCGAAACAATGATCTCAGAATCACTAAACCGAGATAGATAAAATTATTTTCATGTTATTTTATGTGTTATAACATGTTTATAAGGGTGCATGAAAATTTTGGTGCCTTAATTTTAGCAATTTCTATCTAAATTGTGAAAAAGGACTAAATTGCATAAAGTGCGAAAGTTCTATTTTATTTTCTAGAGGTACCAAATAGTTATGGATTATAAATTAGAGGTCCCAAAGGTGCAAATTGGCCTTGTTAATTGTGTTGGCCGGCCATAGAAAGTTAAGGGGACAAGGGCATTAAATGTTGGTCAAAAGTTGGTGATATTAGTTGACAAATGAATAAAATAAGCAAGCTATCATCTTTTTTTTATTCTTCTCTTCTTCCACCGAAAATGAGCAGTAAGAATGGGTTCTTTGAAGCTGAGAATTTCAGCAAGCATTCCCCCCACAAGTAAGTGACTTTGATGATCTTTCTTGATAATTTTTGTACTTTTGGAGTCCCCAAAGCTTAAGCTAGCTAATGAGGGGACTAATTTGTAACATGGTTGAGAGTCTAGGGACTTTCCATGAGAGATTTTATGCTAGTTTCTGAATTTTTATGGAAGAAAATGAATGATAGGATGATGAGAAACAACTTTTGTGAAAAGGTGTTGTCATGAGAACATCTAATTTGGGCTAAAATGCAAAAGTTGTAAATTGTTCATTAAGGCATGAAATAGTTAGAATTTTAGATTGTCATAAGAGTATTAAAGGATCAGCTAAGCTTGTTTAATAAGAAAATATGATAAAAATTTATTTACGAGCCTAGGGGCAAAATCATAATTTTGCCAAAGTGTAGGGGCAAAATAGTCATTTTTGCCTAAAGTGTAGGTTATGGTGTTTTATGATTTATAAGTGATTAAATCAATAAATTTCGTTGTTCTAGATTAAAAAAAATCGAGTTTCGGACCTAGAACGGGTGAAAAGAGAAAGGTTGGCAAAAGTTCTTTTTCGACCCTTTCGGCATCGAGGTAAGTTCATGTGCAAACATTGCGACTACGTATGAGTTAACATTCCAATGTTGTACGAAATGTATATTTACTTTATGAATGTATGAAATACCTCTTGATGAGATGTTAATAGAATTGAATTTAAGAGTAATAGGAAATGGGTATAGCATGATGTGATGATGGTCAAAGTCTCGAGTAATATCATATTAGAATATGGCCTCAGTGTAAGAGTTCGCATAAGACCATGTCAGGGACATGGCTTTGACATGTTAATGTATGTAAGACCTTGTTGAGGTATGATATCAATAAGAGCTATGTGCATGAGACTCAAGAGAGTTATTTAACAATTTGAGTGATTTAACGAACATGTTGAATGTATGTGGTTGTAAGAAGAGCAAGTATGTGTTAGAATTGAATTGATATGAATTCAATGTATGATGAACCCTAGCGGGATATGTGTAATTAATGCACTTTGGTTGCATGGAATAGATTTATTGATGCATTGTGTGAATGTGAACGAGTATCGTAGAAAGTCAAGTAAGAATAGAAACGTGTAAGGATGTTCTCAGTTGAGCATTTGAAATAGGGATGCACATGTGGATTACTATCTATGAATGTAAAATAAAAGGTGAGCTATGTGCGATATCACCTTATTGATATTAATTGATAGGCTGTATGCGATACCATCAATTATATTGTTATCGGTGGGTTGTGTGCGTTACCACCTGATAAACTATAAATTGATGGGCTGTGTGCGATACCATCAATTATATTGTTATTGGTGGGCTGTGTGCGTTACCACCTGATACATTAGAAATCGATGGGCTGTGTGGGATACCATCGCTTATAAATGAACGACGAGCTAAGTGCGGAATCACCATAAATATAAATGATTGGTGGGCTACGTGCGATACCACCCTATAAGAGATTCAATGGTGGGCTAAGTGCGTAACCACCGAGAGGTTTGTAGTGTGAGTAGCTTATTGAGAATGCTTGATGCGTTGTTTTATATGATCTTGTGATGATCAGAGCAGGAAGGTATGCTAATTAGACTAGCATTTGGCTTATGGCATGGTAAGAATATGGTAAGAGATAGAATGAGTAAGCTTTAAGGATGATTGAGTAGGCAACCATGAGTTCATGAGAAAAGCTCATCGTAATAACTTGCAGTCACGTATATTCAATGAATATCAATGTTTATCAGTTGTATGTAGATGAACTTACTAAGCATTTTTGCTTACTCCTTTTTATTCTTTTCATCTCTTATAGGTAAATTTAGCCAGCTCGGATTGGGGATCGCCGGTGATGCTTCCACACTATCTACCCACCTCAGTATATTCGGACTTAGTGATTTTGTGTATGGCATGTATAAGGGCTAGACTAGATAGATTATTTTGTCATTTTGGCCAAAGGTGTATTGACCTTTGCTAAGACATTTATTTTGTAAATTGCCAAGAATGATGGCGCATTTTATCATTTATGAAATTTTAAAGTTATCAACGTGAGTGCATGATGAATTAGGAGATGTTTATTAGTCTGTTGGATAAACTCATGTAGTGGAAGATATAGGGGTGCTAGAAGCATGGAAAATAGCCTTGTTCTACCCACATGAGTAAGCATACGGGCGTGTGTCTAGACCTTGTGTGACACACGGTCAGTCCACGGGCATGCGACTTGGTCGTGTGACCCCTGCATGTTAGCCTTTCAAGTTAGAATAGGCCACGGACTGTCCACACGGGCGTGTCCAGACTGTGTTAAATTAGTCAGTAACTCCCCACGGTTCATGGCCACGGGCATGTTGTAAGGGTACACGGGCGTGCCCCCATTTCACATGGGCGTGTGCCCCAACCGTGGGTGTTTTGGCAGAATACTAGGATTTTGGGCACGGTGTGAGTACATGGGCATGTGTGACTACACACGGGCATGTGTGTCATCTAACACAGGCGTGTACTCCCTATTTAAATGCAAATAAATTTTATGGATCGTAAGGTTTCTATTATAGTCTCGATAGCCCTCGTAGGTATGAGTGAAGTCTTGTAGGTCGAATAAGGAGTTGTTGAAGTGTCTCAAGAAGAGTAGCCGTGTTGAGCCTAAGTGGCAATCAAGTACTTTTGTACGGTAATGCCTCGTGCCCTATTTCGGTGAGAATCACGGATAAGGGGTGTTACATTTAGTGGTATCAGAGCATGGTTTAGTCGATTTTTGGACTAACCTAACGTGAGTAAGCGTCTAGCTATACATGATATAGGTGGACTGCGATAGTGTGATATCTCCGGCCTAACGAAATTGTTTTGTTAAGACAGGGATGGTTCCCAATCGAGCTAAATCCAATAATGTTGTAAGTGATAATGAGGTAATTGAAATGCTCTTATGCATTGATGAGATTCAAAGAGGTATAAATAGAAATGTATGACATGACATGTGTATGAAAATGCATGAAATGAGAATATAAAGCGTTAAGCTTATTTGTAATGGCGGGATGTGCATAGGTGTTATATACTAAACCTATTGGGTTAGGCACATATAGTGAGTAAATTTACCCAGAGAATGGGGTATATGTGTACGTATGATTATTTGAATGATGTATGATCAATATGTCCATATAGTTGAATCTCATGTGCGACTATTAAAGTAGATGATTGTATAATGTTTTATTTCGTGACTCTGTATGAAACTACGAGTATTATAGTGTGAGAGTTAAACTGGGAAGTTTAACTAAGTAGAATGCCGGGATGAGTATGGTCGTTCAATGATAAATGATGAATTAAACCATGGTTGGACCATGGCGATACATGCGATCCCATATAAGACCATATCTGGGATATGGCATTGGTACCTGGACAAGACTTCATGTAAGACCATATCTGGGATATGACATTGGTGTTGATATGAGATTTCGTGTAAGGCCATAGCGAAGCTATGGCATCGTGACGACCTGTAAAGTAATAACTGGGCCATGATGTTGTGACACGAGTAAGACCATAGTTGGACTATGGCAATCAAGAAAAGGACGTACTCAAACCCGTAAGACATTTTTAAATTGATAAGCAATGGTAAGATAAATTAGAGTTAAATGTTGAGTACTCAGGTATATATATTAATGTGGAATTTGAGTATGTGAAAGTCTCGATTGAAGTTGAATTTCTTAAAATACTCAATCGCTCACATGAGACAAGAAAGTCCGTGTAAGACCAAGTTAAGGCGTGTCATCGGCAAACAGGCAAAGATACCAAGTAAGTCCATGTCAAGGCATGGCGTTGAGAGCGAGATAAGAAATCCCATGTAAGACTATATCTAGGATATAGCAATGACATCGAGACACATGTGAGATGAGATTCAGTATCCGTGGTCATTCATAGTAATTCATCGGGCAAAAAGGGTGAAGATTGAATGGGAAATCAAGGAAATCAAGTGAGTAAAGTTGTTATTAAGTTATGCTAGTTAAAGCTAACTAAAAGTATTACGCATGTTATGAATGATGAAGATGAGATTATGTTTACCATATCAAAGTATACTGATGTATATGATTAATGCAATATTTATGATATCATAATTGAGAATGCTTTGTATCACATTGATACCTAATACTCTACTAGATAGAGTGATTGTAGTTGAAAATGAGGTTGAAGTCCTAGGGGACTACAATGAACATGAGAATCGAATAAGGCCATATCCAGAATATGGCCTCGATATTGGATGTGGAAGTCCATATAAGACCTTATCCGGGATAGGGCATTGGCAATTAGAGGAGACTCCATATAAGACCACCTTAGGGATGTGACATTGGTTTTGTACCTACGTGAATGATGGTGAATATGTGTCTTTGACTAGCCCTAGTGATCAATTGGATAGATAGATGAGTGTAGAGGTAGAAATGAGAATTATATTTAAGTCATGTGAATGAGTGAATATAGGCACTCGTGATTGAGTCGCAAGGGAATGAGTATAGAGTACGGCACGGTATGTGCTTAATAAAGGAAATTGTAAGAAAGTATGTCCAAATGCTTTAACAATTGTATTGATTATGCGATGTTAAGAACAAGGAGAAAGTTAGGCTAGGCTATTGACTCAAGTGAGTAGGGAGCCTAAGGTGTATGTTTATCGAGATCTTCTTTAATTGATGTTCATTAATGAAAGGAATTGTTAAGGAGTTTGAGGACGAAATGGTTAAAGAAACAATGTTGAACTGTGAGAGTGTTCAATTATGATAATCATAGTTGTATGGATCATAATGATCTCTTTAAGTATTACATGTTAATAGCTGTTGCCTTTTAAGGGCGATATAGTTGTTTATCTCATGAATTGAGATAGTGCGAGAATGTTAGCTGATAGTAGAAATCAGACAAACGGTGGTTGATTTAGTTAATTGGGATCGACGTTCCTTTATCTCCTCGTAACCTTATCCAGGTAGTTTGAGGAAAAGGTTGGTGATGATTCTAGTGTAAGGAGTGAAATCATGAGTTTCACGTTGTGTGATGAGTTTTTGGACAAGCCGAATAGAGTCAATGAATTCGATCGAGGTGTTCCCGCTATCGTGAGATATGACGATAGTAAAGGTTTTAGATTAGCATAGTAAGAGAAACTCAAAGAGAATGTGCTTGAAATATGTTCTTGGTGTGGAGAAGAGAGTAGATTATTGTATTGTGATGTGATTCGAGTTTTGTGTATATTCACGCATGAATCAGTAGAGAGAATAAAATTTTTGTGTGTTCATGAGTAAGGAGCATGATACAAAGATATACTCATGGAAATGTTTAAACCATGATGGTCGAGTTGAAAGCTATTAACAGAATTATTGATTGAAAATTCTAGTACTGAGTTCAGTCTGAATTGAGAAAAATAGTTGCCAGATTGGTGATCCCGAGACGATCACTTTTGTATCTGAGTTAAGGGTTAGATGTGTTGTATTGATCTATAGGAAAATCGATGAGTATTTTCTGAAAAAAGAATTTATAAGTGAGAGCATCTCATGAAAATGAGATAATGGAAACGACTTGAGTTATTACCATGGTGGGTATAGTTACTGTAATACTTTTCAGACGATAAACATAGTACAGGTGTTCAAATGAAAGATCCATGTTAAGCAGTGCGAGTTAGCTAGTTGGTGGATCCTAGTTGGTGTTATTATAATTTCAGCGAGGTTAATGGCAAGAGCGAGTTTTCTTTTC
This sequence comes from Gossypium rotundifolium, assembly GCA_025506655.1. Classification (NCBI taxonomy): domain Eukaryota; kingdom Viridiplantae; phylum Streptophyta; class Magnoliopsida; order Malvales; family Malvaceae; genus Gossypium; species Gossypium rotundifolium. The sequence continues at coordinate 63,778,699 of CP106734.1, forward strand.
AGAACAGAAGGGTTCAGGAGTGATATAACAAACGTTATTTTAAATAAGCTTTGAATGAGTTTATTTAAAATGATAGAATACAGGTTGGATAAGTTTTCTGTTGTTGATATTTTCTCGAAATAGAGCTGGAATGATGATGAATCCAGAACTTATACAAAAGTTTGGTATGAGATTTAGTCGTAGCATATCTACTAATACAAGAATAAGGAAGTACAGTTAGGTGCATAAATGATTTGACAGTAGAGTGTATTTTACGATATGATTGGGTTTATGGTCAGAAGTAGTTGACCACTAAAAGCTGAGTTTCCCAATTGGAAGACTACTATGTATAAGTCCAGAAGGAAGAATAATCTAAGTCTCAAGTTGTGCTTCAACCTTGTGTATTATAACTTATAAGTTGTTGGCAAAAGAAAATTGAGGATAAGTGGATTCGTGACTTTGAAGAATTGATGGAAACAGTTTAAAAATGTTGGTAGTGACTCCTCCTGATAAGATTTTCGAGGACGAAAATCCCTAAGGGGGAGAACTGTAATAGTATGATTTAGAGGTTAGTCAAAACAATGATCTCAAAATCACTAAACCGAGGATAGAGAAAATTATTTTAATGTTATTTTATGTGTTATAACATGTTTATAAGGGTGCATGAAAATTTTGGTGCTTTAATTTTAGCAATTTCTAGCTAAATTGTGAAAAAGGACTAAATCGCATAAAGTGCAAAAGTTCTATTTTATTTTCTAGAGGTGCCAAATAGTTATGGATTATAAATTAGAGGTCCCAAAGGTGCAAATTGGCCTTGTTAAGTGTGTTGGCTGGCCATAGAAAGTTAAGGGGACAAGGGAATTAAATGTTGGTCAAAAGTTAGTGATATTAGTTGACAAATGAATAAAATAAGCAAGCTATCATCTTTTTTTATTCTTCTCTTCTTCCACCGAAAATGAGCAGCAAGAATGGGGTCTTTCAAGTTGAAAATTTCAGAAGGCATTCCTCTTCACAAGTAAGTGACTTTGATGATCTTTCTTGATAATTTTTGTACTTTTGGAGTCCCCAAAGGTTAAGCTAGCTAATGAGAGGACAAATTTGTAACATGGTAGAGAGTCTAGGGACTTGCCATGAGAGATTTTATGCTGGTTGCTGAATTTTTATGGAAGAAAATGAATGATAGGATGATGAGAAACAACTTTTGTGAAAGGTGTTGTCATGAAAACACCTAATTTGGGCTAAAATGCAAAAGTTGTAAATTATTCATTAAGGCATGAAATAGTTGGAATTGTAGATTGTCATAAGAGGATTAAAGGATCAGTTAAGCTTGTTTAATAAGAAAATGTGATAAAAATTTATTTACGAGCCTAGGGAAAAAAATCATAATTTTGCCAAAATGTACGGGCAAAATAGTCATTTTTGCCTAAAGTGTAGATTATGGTGTTTTATGATTTATAAGTGATTAAATCAGTAAATTCCGTTGTTCTAAATTAAAGAAATCAAGTTTCGGACCTAGAACAGGTGAAAAGAGAAAGGTTGGCAAAAGTTCCTTTTCGGCCCTTTCGACATCGAGGTAAGTTCATGTGCAAACATTGCGACGTACGAGTTAATATTCTAATGTTGTACGAAATGTATATTTACTTTATGAATGTATGAAATACCTCTTGATGAGATGTTAATAGAATTGAATTTAAGAGTAATAGGAAATGGGTATAGCATGATATGATGATGGTCAAAGTCTCGAGTAAGACCATATTGGAATATAGCCTCGGTGTAAGAGTTCGCATAAGACCATGTCAGGGACATGGCTTCGACATGTTAATGTATGTAAGACCCTGTTGAGGTGTGATATCAATAAGAACTATGTGCATGAGACTCAAGAGAGTTATTTAACAATTTGAGTGATTTAACGGACATGTTGAATGTATGTGGTTGTACCATGAGAAGAGCAAGTATGTGTTAGAACTGAATTGATATGAATTCAATGTATGATGAACCCTAGCGGGATATGTGTAATTAATGTACTTTGGTTGCATGGAAAAGATTTATTGATGCATTGTGTGAATGCTAACGAGTATCGTAGAAAGTCAAGTAAGAATAGAAACGTGTAAGGATGTTCTCGATTGAGCATTTGAAATAGGGATGCACATGTGGATTACTATCCATGAATGTAAAATCAAAGGTGAGCTATGTGCGATATCACCTTATTGATATTAATTGATGGGCTATGTGCGATACCATCAATTATATTGTTATCGGTGGGCTGTGTGCGTTACCACTTGATAAACTATAAATTGATAGGCTGTGTGCGATACCATCAATTATATTGTTATTGGTAGGCTGTGTGCGTTACCACTTGATACATTAGAAATCGATGGGCTGTGTGGGATACCATCGCTTATAAATAAATGGTGAGCTAAGTGCGGAATCACCATAAATATAAATAATTGGTGGGCTATGTGCGATACCACCCTATAAGAAATTCAATGGTGGGCTAAGTGCGTAACCACCGAGAGGTTTGTAGTGTGAGTGGCTTATTGAGAATGCTTGATGTGTTGTTTTATATGATCTTGTGATGGTCAGTGCAGGAAGGTATGCTAATTAGACTAGCATTTGGCTTATGGCATGGTAAGAATATGGTAAGAGATAGAATGAGTAAGCTTTAAGGATGATTGAGTAGGCAACCATGAGTTCATGAGAAAAGCTCATCGTAATAAATTATAGTCACGTATATTCAATGAATATCAGTGTTTATCAGTTGTATGCAAATGAACTTACTAAGCATTTTTGCTTACTCCTTTTTATTCTTTTCATCTTTTATAGGTAAATTTAGCCAGCTCGGATTGGGGATCACCGGTGATGCTTCCACACTATCTGCTCACCTCGGTATATTCAGGCTTAGTGATTTTGTGTATGGCATGTATAGGGGCTAGACTAGATAGATTATTTTGTCATTTTGGCCAAAGGTGTATTGACCTTTGCTAAGACATTTATTTTGTAAATTGCCAAGAATGATGGTGCATTTTATCATTTATGAAATTTTAAAGTTATCAACGTGAGTGCATGATGAATTAGGAGATGTTTATTAGTCTGTTGGATAAACTCATGTAGTGGAAGATAGAGGGAGCTAGAAGCTTGGAAAATAGCCTTGTTCTGCCCACATGGGTAGGCACACGGGCGTGTGTCTAGACCTTGTGTGACACACGGTCAGTCCACGGGCGTACGACTTGGCCGTGTGACCCCTGCATGTTAGCCTTTCAAGTTAGAATAGGCCACGGACTGTCCACACAGGCGTGTCGGCCTGTGTTAAATTAGTCAATAGCTCCCCACGGTTCATGGCCACGGGCATGTTGTGAGGGTACACGGGCGTGCCCCTATTTCACATGGGTGTGTGCCCCAACCCTAGGAGTTTTGGCAGAATACTGGAATTTTGGGCACGGTGTGAGTACATGGGCGTGTGTGACTACACACGGTGTGTGTGACTACACACGGGCGTGTGTGACTACACACGAGCGTGTACTCCCTATTTAAATGCAAAGAAATTTTATGGATCGTAAGGTTTCTATTATAGTCTCGATAGCCCTCGTAGGTATGAGTGAAGTCTTGTAGGTCGAATAAGGAGTTGTTGAAGTGTCTCAATAATTTTAGTCGTGTTGAGCCTAAGTGGAAATCAAATACTTTTTTATGGTAACGCCTCATGCCCTATTTCGGTGGGAATCACGGGTAAGGGGTGTTACAATGTGGCTATTCAAAATAGGGTCACAAGGCCATGTCGTAGGCCGTGTACCAAATAGTGTGTGCATTTGATGTTGAGCCACACGGCCGTGTCGTAGACCGTGTGCCAAACCGTGTTACGTACTGACTTGAGACACATGGTCGTGTTGCTGGTCGTGTCTTAGACAGTGTGAATCTTGCACCTAAACTTAATAAGACACACGGCTGTGTGGTGTGACCATGTGTGGTGTGACCATGTGTGGCACATGGCCGTGTGACAGCCCGTATGTAGCTCAAATTGGCCCTAAAACAAGTCATTTCAAATACCATTTCTTAAGTACTAAGTCATACCATCTATAGTTACTTTCACATGTTTAAATCACATTCAAAATCACTTAAAACATGTCAAGAATCATTCAACCTATACCTAACCAATATGCCATTCAAAGGCACCACATTTCACACACTAAACTTAATCCCATTCAACATATCCAAAACCTAAATTGACCATATGCCAACCATGCCAAATAACCATTCCAAAACATGCCACCGTACCATACAATATCTATTATCTATAGATCATGCATAAGGGTTCATTCACTCATATTTGCACCTCTTATTTACATGCCATCATCTAACATTATTAAGCACAATAAACTTGGCACAACTTGAAAACAAGCCAAATCACTTGAATAACTTTTTAACCCTATCACATGTCATTTATAACCATTAACCAAAACAACCAAAACTACTAATATGACGAATGGATAGTGTGACAAAGCTTCAATGAGATTCCAATCGGTTGAGCTTTTCGATGATGTACAAAATAGAGAAAACATATACGTAAACAAGTAGTGCCTAGTAAGCTCGTATTAACAACTTAAACTTACCGTGTACATTAAGTTAAACAATCAAAGATAATTTCATTTCATTATAGGCCAAACATCCTTTCCTATATACAAAAGTTCATAACATTAGTTAGTGAAACAATGCACTTATAAGATCAAATAAGCCATGGCAATAAACATACCAACATTTCAATTTCACCAACTAACATTTATGCTTATACCATGTAACTTTATTTTCCTTAAACTATGTATATCCAAATTCCCATATCACATATTTAATACCATAGCTTAATACATACATGTACTTATCCATTTGAACCTTGATTATCCGTTGAATCATATGAAATAACATTGATTACTCGAAAAATACTAGTATATCCATTTAATTCTTTTAATACCAAAAACATCATTAGTTAACATATTTATAGACATATGAAACATATAATCACAACAAGGTATAATATTCATTACAAACTATACTAGTCAAAACATTCATTTAACAAAACATATCACAAATCCCATATGATGAGTATTAATCCCTTTCCTATTCTCATCACCGCCTCACATTTCATAACATTTACATTTCTTAATATCGAATGCATAATCTCTTTAACATATAATGATAATACAACATTTAACTCTTTTACACATATGTACTATTACAAATCACTTACTATTTCACATATCATATTTAGATTCTCATTTATTTCCATCCGGTGAACACTGTAAAGACGGTTGAAACCCCGATACATGTTTTATATTGTGCCATAGTCCAACTATGGTTTACATGTGCACTGTCATGACTTTTTCATGGTCTTACGTTCATAATGTCATCACCCATTTATGGTCTTATCATCAGAATGTCATAGCCCAACTATGGTATTACATATATATATACATTGTCATGGTCCAACCATGGTCTTACGTCTAAACAACTGCCATAGCCTCGCTATGGTCTTATTTATATATTGCCATGGTCCAACCATGATCTTATATCCGACCAGTTGCCATAGCCTTGCTATGGTCTTATGTTTATAATTTTCATAGCCTTACTATGGTCTTACATACGAATGTAGTTTGTCTCCATTGATCTCAGAAAGTACCGTTTTCATGACTTTTCACAATTTCAGTTCTATCAACAAATCAATTTAAGCATTAATAATTTTTATATCATTTAATCTCTAAAATTCCTAAACAATTAGAAATATAATTGAGTTCATATTAAATGAACTTACCTCGATTAGAACTGTTGCTAAAACGGAGTTGATAACTAGCTCAAAACTTTTGTTTTTCCTCGATTTAAATCCAATTGTAGCGTTTCTTGATCTAAATAATAATTTTCACTTAATTAAACCATTCAAATAAATTAAAATAAATATTTTATCTTATAACCTTTAACAATATAAATTTACTAAATTACCCTTAAAGTTTACCTTTTATGCAATTTAGTCTTGGAACTCGAAACTTGCAATTTAAACATTTTTAATTAAAATTCATGCTAGAAGATTTTTACCTAGTCCTATAAATGTCCATATTTATCATCAATTCACAATATTTTCCTTGAATTTTACCATTTTCATAAATAAGTCCTTAAACATTAAAATCGTAAAAAATTACTTAACAAAGTATGTCTATTTAACAACCAAGCTTAACAATGTACCATAAAACTTCAAAAACATATTAAATTCATCCATGGCATAATTTATAACATTTAACAGTTTTACAAATTAACCCTAGCTAGATTAAGCTAATACGAGCTTAAAAATATAAAAATTACTAAAAACGGGACAAAAATCACTCACCATGCATGAATAATTAAGGTTGGTTGAATGTCTTCCACCCTAAAATGGTGGTTTCAGAGGCTAGCTTCAAAAAATGGGGAACACGAAGTTGTTTCTTTTGTTTACATTAGTTGTATGCTTAATTACCACTTTGCTCCTATAATTAACTTTTAAAATTCAACAAATTAAAGTCCAAAACGTCCACCAATTAAAGATTTGGTATAATTACCACATAAGTCCATTACTTTAAAGATTTCTTAACCATTTATCCCACTCAACTAATAGAAACCCACTTTTGCAACCTTTACGATTTAGTCCTTATTAATTAACTATTTAAACGATAAAATTTCTTAACCAAACTTTAATACGACCCTAATAACACTCTCTAAATATTTAATAAAATATTTACGGGCTCGGTTTATAGAAACAAAGTTTCGAAACTTTATTTTCTAAAACCACTTAACTTTAAGGACTTACTACTTGAACCTCATTGTTCATACAAATACATAAATTATCAAATAAAACTTTATTGTAACACTATATTTGGCTTGTAAATATTATATAATAATATTTATGAACTCACTCATTGGATTTGTGGCCCCGAAATTACAGTTTCTGATATCACTGAAAAATGGGTTGTTACCAAAAAAAACTCTATTCTCTAAAAGCTTAAAGTTCCTGATTCCCAAAAAGAGAAATTAACTTTCCAATTGAAATTTAATAAAAGTTTTCATTTTATATGTTCGGTTCGTTTTATTTGAGCCCACACTCAAAGCAATCCAAGGTTTGAGGATAGTAAAGGAGATCGCTTGGTAAAAAAAGGGGAAAATGACTTAGATTGTACAAAGCACATATAATATTTTAGTTTAAGGTTTATTACTATAAATACCACAATTTCAATTTTAAGAAAAATTTTAAACTTTCCTCACTAAAAATTATAAATCGATTTTTAAAACATTTTATTGTAGAGTTTGACTTTGTCATTAAAAAACTATTCTTTTTAGGGCTTGAGGATCTGTGAGATTTTTGGGTGGTCATGCTTTCGTTTTCCACCATTGCACGAAAAGCCAAGGGTTGTATTCATCTGGTGCCATTATGCTTGTTGTTGGGCACTTGTTTGTAACACCGGTTGGATACCTAGTTTCTGATGGATTTACCCCCTTTCGACCATTCTCAGCTTCAATATGTTTTTGGAGTCTAGGAATGATTCTTTAATATGTCCAATCTTTCCACAGTAAAAGCATAAACTTTCAATGCCATCATAAATGATTTGTTGCTTTCTTCCTTCAATAATGATGGATTTAACCAAAGGTTGATCCAAATTAATTTGAACACAAACCATGGCATATATGCCTCTCTTCTCTAGACTAGTAGTTATATCAATATTTAAGAGTTTACTATTTTCCATTGGACTCTTGAGAGTATTTATTTATCACAATACTAGATGGAGAGCTTCGACCGCCTAATCCGTATCACAACTCTATGTACAGATGCTTCGAAAGCACAAAAACTTGGCTACCTTTTTTAATGGTTAAGAACTTCCCGTTAACGAACCATGGACCATTCTTAATCACATTCTCATAGGCTAGTGAGCATATGAATTTGACCACATAAAAAGAATACCCCCCAAAGCAATGAGATTTAAGGTACCAGAGGGCTTCCGCAGATGGTTAAGCTACAGAGTTCAGACTCAGGTGTTGAAAACCCACATGTTACCAAAGATTCAAATGATGAGAGTTTTCTCTCGCCATTCTTTAATGTTTGCTTTCTCCCCTTTGGTGAGATTGATGGTCGCCATTGATTCCTCTAAGGTATGGTGGTCATATTCTTCATTCTCTTTCTCGGGTACCATGCCCATGCCTCCTTCATTAGAGTATTCAAAAAGCTTTATAGCGACTATTTTGATACCCCATCACACCTTTGCTCCCCAAAACTTAAATATTAAATTTACAACTCATTTTGTTTTCTTAGGTGCCAACTAAATACTTTTGGATAAGTTTAAATGGCAAACTACATATTAACCTAAAAATATTTATATAATAACATACATAAAAATATTATATATATTCTAATCAATATATTAAATTCCAACAATTTTAAGTGATTTTTAAGTTTTGAATATTTTGATTATTTGGATTTTTTTATAAATTGTAATAACTTTAAAAATTTTTGAAAAATTTGATTTTTTATTATAAATTTTAATATTTTTAGAATTTTTAGAATGTAGACCAAATTGACCGAATGCGTAAACATTAAGGGTTGAGTTTGTTAAATTTTTAGAATTGAACCAAATTGAAATAATGTGTAAAATATAAGGGGCTAAAATTGTTATTATAACAAAAGAAGGCCACTACAACCTTCCATTTGGTGACCAAATAAATTTTAATGGTGAAGTGGCTATTCTAAAATTTAAAATTAACCTAAAAGGGTCACAAAATTAACGGAAAAAAAATATATTTTGGTGATCAAACTACCCGAGCGATTATGTGAGCTATTTACCCAAAATAAAATATGGAGTCCATACATATTAATTTGGAATCAAAGTAGGGCATTGGAACTTCTAGGCTCCTTTTATGCAATGACCTCATTAGTAGGACTCTCTCACTCCAAGGCGCTAGAGATAAAACTGATTGGAAATTTGATTATAATGGCCTTTTTCAATCAAAAACATCTATCACCATCTCTATCAAAGGAGCACGCCAACCCCTCCTTTTGATTATCCGTAAAAAGCCTAGATTAATCTCTGGCATCTCAACCTCCCTTTCAAAATCATTATCTCCAATTGACGCGACTATCGTTGTTTGATAATTTCTACTATTTTTGTGCCACTAAAGAGGAAATTGTCTGTAACAGTCTGTTTTTTAGTAGTGTCAGAAATAGTGATTTCGAGGTCATTAAATTCGACGAGTAAGTTCTTAAATATTATTAATATTTACGAGTCAAATGTGATTTTTAAAAAAGTTTTTAATTTGATAATGTATATTATATAAGTAATTTATTAAGTTCAAGTGGTTTTAGAAAATGAGGTATCGGGACCTTGTTTTTATAAACTAAGCCGTAAATATTTTTATAAATATTTACGGAGTGTCATTAAAGTGGTATTAAAGCCGTAAATATTTTTATAAATATTTACGGAGTGTCATTAAAGTGGTATTAAAGTTTCGTTGAAAAGCTTTAACGTTTCGATAGTTAATTAATTAAAAAGGACCAAATAAAAAAAAGTGCATTCTCGGGACTCCGTTCCCGTAAACCGGACTCTTGTGTAGTTAATTATATTTCGGTTTAGTGAATTTGCATAAATTAAAAGTAATTAGGTATAAGGACTAAATTTCATATAGAGTGAAAGTTGAATTATAGATTAAAGAATAATTAAAGGGACTAAAGAAGTAATTTTACCATTGTTTTTTTAGTGGGACGGCATTAGGTAAGACATTTGTAAATTTATTATATATATTATAATAATTAAAGTTTTCTTAAGTATTAAGTATATATATTATATAATGATAATAAAACAAAAGAAATAAAAGAAATAAAGAAAAGCAAAACCAAAATTTGAAAGAAAAGAAAGAAAGAAAAGGGAAACAAAAGACGCAAATGCTTAGGGATTTCAAAGTTTCTATGTTCAATTGGTTAGTCTATTTAGTTCCTTTTCTTATAATTTGTATGTTTTTGGAATCCCGGCATTAAGTATTATCTGACTCATGTTGAAATTTTAGCATTGATTGAGTTTTTAAATATTGTTAATGTTGAATAATTTTAGTATTAGGAACTAAATTGATATATTTTAAGCTAGAAATGAAAAAGGATTAAATTGGAGAATAATTTGTAAATTTTGAGTAATAGGGACTAAATTGTGAAAAATTCAAAATTTAGGGTTTAAGTAAAAATAGGGATTTAAATTTAGTTGTATGAAAATATAGAATTAAATGTGAAGAATAAAAATTAGTTTCGATTTAGGGACTAAATTGAAATTTAGGCAAAAATTGAGTCAAAATTGAAACATTCAATATGAAATTGAATTGTGTTATATTGATGAATTTTAATTGCTTTAATTCCGTAGCTAACGTCGTACCAGAATCTTCGACTAAAAAGGGGAAAGATAAAGTCAACGTCGAATAGCTCGAAATTCCTGGTTTGTATTTCTATAATCCGAACTAAGTTGTAAAATTATTGCATTTTGATTTCTTGTATATGGTAAGTATTGGAGGTGAGAACTATTGTGTTTTACAATTGAAAAGGATTGAATTGGTAGATACATATTGAATGTATTGATTATTGAATTGAAATGAATATATGTGTTAATATGAAAGTTGGATATTGATTATTATAGATTGAATTGAATTCATGTATATATGTAATTATATCAAAAATTTATATTGGATATTGGTTGATTTTGAAATGTGAAATTAAACATTATTGTAACAGCCCGATTTAGGGGCTAGTCATAGTAGTGATCTTGAAAACATTAATTCGAGGTTAGATAAAATTATTTTCATGTTATGTCATGTGTTATAACATGTTTATAAGGATGCATAGAAATTTTGGTGCCTTAATTTTAGCGATTTCTAGCTAAATTGTGAAAAAGGACTAAATCGCATAAAGTGTAAAAGTTCTATTCTATTTGCTAGAGGTTCCAAATAGTATTGGATTATTAATTGGAGGTACCAAATGTGCAATTTGACCTTGTTTAAGTGAGTTGGCCGGCTATAGGATGCATAGGGGACAAGTACATTTATTATGATTAAAAATTGGTGATATTAGTTGGAGAAAATGAATAAAATAAGATGATATAAGCAAAAATTATCATCTTTTTATTTGGCCTTCTTCTCCAGCCAAAAATATCAACCATGGGAGGCTTTGAAAGCTTGAAATTTCAGCAGCTCATTTTCTCTACAAGTAAGTCAATTTGATGGTTGTTTTCGATGATTTTTGTATTTTTGGAGTCCTCAAAGCTCAAGCTAGCTATTGAGAGGACAAGTTTGCAATATGGTTGAAAGTATATGAACTTACCATGATAGAAATTATGTTGTTTGATGAGTTTTATGGAAGAAAATGAATGATAGGATGATGAGAAACAACTTTTGTGAAAGGTGTTGTCATGAAAACACCTAATTGGGACTAAAATGCAAAAGTTGTAATTTGTTCATTAAGGCATGAAATAGTTGGAATTGTGGATAGTTGTAAGAGGATTAAATGTTCATCTAGGCTTGTTTAATAAGAAAATGTGATGAAAATTTATTTACGAGCCTAGGGGCAAAATCATAATTTTGCCAAAGTATAAGGGCAAATTAGTCATTTTTGCCTAAGTGTAGATTATGGTGTATTATGATGTATAAGTGATTAAATTAGTAAATTCCATTGTTCTAGATCAAAGGAAAGGAGTTTTGGACCTAGAACATGTAAAAAGAGAAATGTGGGCAAAAAGTCCCTTTCGGCCCTTTCGACATCGAGGTAAGTTCATGTGCAAATGTTGCAATTACGTACGAATTAGTTTAATATTCCAATGTTGTATGGAATGTATATTTACTTTATGAATGTATGAAATATCTTTTAATGAGATGTCAAGAGAATTAAATATAAGAATAATGGCAAATGCATATGGCATTATATGATGATAATTAAGGTCCCGTGTAAGACCATATTGGAATATGGCCTCGGTGTGGGAATTTGTATAAAACCATGTCAGGGACATGGCGTCAATATGTTAATACATGTAAGAACCTATTGGGGTATGATGTCAATATGACATCAAGTGTATGATACTCAAAAGTGTTATTTAACAATTTGAGTGATTCAATGGGTATGTCGAAAGAGAGAAAGTATGTGATGATACTATGAGAAGCACAAGTGTGTGTTAGAATCGAATTGAGATGAATTCAGTAGATGATGAACCCCTAGTGGGTTATGTATAATCAATGTACCTTAGTTGCATGAGATAGATTTATTAATGCATTGTGTGAATGCGACCGAGTATCGTAGAAAGTTAAGTAAGAATAGTAGTGTGTGAGGATGTTCTCGAATGAAATTTTGAAATAGAGAATTACATGTGGATAACTATCCATGATTGTATAATAACGGTGAGCTATGTGCGATATCACCTTATTGATGGTTAGTGATGGGCTGTGTGCGATACCATCAACTATATTAATAACGGTGGGCTATATGCGTTACCACCTGATTAATTATTAATCGATGGGCTGTGTGCGATACCATCACTTATAATAATCATTTGGTGAGCTAAGTGCGAAATCACCATAAGTATAAATGATTGGTGGGCTGTGTACGATACCACCCTATTAGAGATTGATGGTGGGCTAAGTGCGAAACCACCTAGAGATTAATAGCATGAATGGCTTATTTAAAAAAAATTTAAAGTGTTGCTTTATGTGATCGTGGTGACCAATGCAGGAATGTATGATAATTAACATGAACAGTTGGCTTGTGACATAGTAAGAATGTGGTAAGAGATAGAACAAGTAAGTTTCAAGAATGGTTGAGTAAGTAACCATGATTTTATGAGAAAAACTCATTATAATACCTTGTGATTGTGTTTATTCAATGAATATCAGTAGTTGATAGTCATATGCATATGAGCTTACTAAGCATTATTGCTTACTCTATTCCTTTCCCATCTCTTATAGGTTATTTTTAACTAGCTCGGGTTGGAGGCCGCTGGAGATGTTTTCACACTATCGAGTAGACGCTTGGTATGATGTTTCAAGTTCTTATGAGTCATGGCATGTATAGGGACCTCTTATAATTAATATGTGCATATTATATTATCTTATCTTTAATTATTCAGATTATAGAAATACCACTGAGTTTTACTCAGTGTACAATTTTGTTTTCCCTGAACAGGTTAGATACTTAACTTTTGATCGCCAATTCAACATCCAACAACGATCCTGAATTCAAATATGGTGATGTCTATCTTTAGTTTCGGCTTGTACCTAGGGTGTCTAAATAATAGTTATTTTGTGGATTGATTGTAAATAAGGTTATAAGTTTAATATTGGTTTGGTATATATATAATCTTGTGTTTGTTTTTGAAGCCATATCATGGCATGATAAGTTGAACCAAATCTAAATATGTGCATGTGAATTTAAGTTAGTGTTTAAGTGCTTATCAACTAGGAAAAATGGATTGAAATTGGTATGTTTATAATTTGGATTTGAATGATGATTTGATGATATGAATAAAAGATATAAATGTAGTACCAATGAGGGTACATTGGTTACGCACCTAAGATGATTGTTTTGACATGTTTTGAATGTATTTGATCGTGTTTTGAATTGGTTAAACAAATGGTTTTTGAGTTGTTTAATGCCTGAGCATGTAGGAAATGGTAAATTGTTGTTTAAGGCACATTTTAAGTCCACACGACCAGACACACGGGCGTCTGACTCGGCCACGTGAGACACATGGCTAGCACACGGGCGTGCGAGGCCATTTCGAAAGGATACACGGCCTGGCACACGGGCATGTGGCTTAGCCGTGTGACCCAAGTCAGAGAGTTACACGTGCACAGACATGGGTTGAGACACGGCCTTGTGTCCCTATTTCTAATGCCCACACAACCTAAGACACGGGCGTGTCTCTTAGCTGTGTGAACCCTGCAGCTTTGAAAATTTTTAATGTATTCTGAAAAATTATCTGAGTTTCCAAATTAGTCCCGACTTGTTTCTAACGTGTATATTGGTTCTTGGGGGCTCGAATAAGGGATAGTATGTATGAGCTTGATTGGTTTCTGACTTGAATATTATATGATATGAAATGTTTGAAATTCTTGTCTGTTTGATCTGTAAACTCCGATAATGCTCCGTAACTTGGTTTCGACAATGGAATACGGGTTAGAGGCGTTACACTACCAAGCACCTCTTCCTCAAATGTCATTTTGCACAGCCCATTTGCTTTGGTCCCTTTTATCTCTTTGACCAAACTCCCTCAATATCCCTTTCATCTCTGACTGGATCCTCCAATGGTTCAATTCAAAAGACATTGCTTTACAAGACTAAGAAAATTTTTATCCTTGTTGCTTGCGTTTAAAAATGATCTCATTTTCAAAAATGCTGATCCCAACTGATGGCCCTCATAAGAATCAATGATTTCTACCGACCAGTTCTTCACTCTTTCAACATCGACCCCCTAACTACCAACCACGGATTCCAAGATCCCTAGACACAGGAAGATGTGATCTTTACTGGTTTCTCTACCTCAACGTTTAACCAAAACTGTAACACCCATATCCCGTAACAGTCACCGGAATAGGTAAGGGGCATTACCGGACTTGTAACACAGTTTGGAATAGTAAAATTTTAATCATCTCAATTCAATAATATCAAGCATTCATATTCACAGCGTGCTTAAAACGAGCATATAAAGTTTTAATTACACAATGGGGAATAATTTAATAACATATAAAAGATATAGGAAGACTTACGAAATAGGGTCACACGGTCAAGTCACACGCTCGTGTGCTCTGACCGTGTGGCACAAAACAGGCTTGGTTTAAGCCATTTTCACAGCTTTTATGACATGAACCTACAAGCATCATTTGCATAACATGTTCAAGTACATATATCATCTATACCAAAATGCCAATTAACAAAACTATCACAAGATGAGTACATCATATAATACTTCTATATCAAATCAACCATTTTCACTCAAGCCATATCACATAGCTTGATCAAAATACAATACATCAAATCTCATTCATATACACAAGTGACCATATAATTCAACTTATTAACTAGCCTATACATGCCATATTATCCCACATCAAAGAGTTTAGAAATACCAATTACCCACTAGACAGTGTGATGAAATCTTCGATGACTTCCAACCCGAGCGAGCATTGAATCACTGTAAAATATAGAGAATAAACGGAGGAAGCTAACAAGCTTAGTAAGCTCGTATAATTAATAAAGACTATATAAAAGATTTAACAATTAGCTTGTCATTTTAAGCAATTTGATTGCTTTTGAACCAGCCTTATTTAATTCAATATTTATTTCTTTAATAGTCATGTAATTCATGCGTGTATCACATGAATTTATCAATGTCACTTACTTGTCGAGTATTACACATATACCTATACTGATTCGTATCCTCATTTCTGTTTTCATATCGTCATCTTTTTAGTCAAATCAATGAAACTATCATTGAATACTCAGTATCTTGCTCATTAAGAACCACATACTTGGTAGCCATCTATACTTATACCAAATAAAGATTACTTATTCATATTTCATGAAAACATCGTGAGTAAAAACAATAAGCATTTAAATTCACATAATTTTCATATCAATTTATTTCTATTCAAATGACCTGTAACACATTCATATAATCGATAGAAGAATTATACCGTATGACATCAATTCATCAGTAAGAACAATAGTTCATCCATTCACAAGAAAGAAACCAAACTTATAATGTCTATTTAATATCTAATTCATCTATCATTTCATTTATACCCATCAAATATCTCATATAAGATTTCATCTTGTAACTTATATAATTCATGTAACACATCATCTTTTTAATTCATTTACTCGTGTAGCAGTCAATTCATGTAAATCATGTAGCTCAGATAACATATATTCATGTAAATCATATAACTCTTGTAGCAATATAATATCCATGTAATTCATGTAATTTGTATAGCATGTATTCATATAAATCATGTATACCAAGTATTATGTATCATGTACACATATAATTGTAACATATAATCCATGTAACTTATATTTCATTTAGCATATAATTTCATATAAATTATGTAACATATATCATGTACTTCCTATATCTCTTATAACATTTACTTTATATATTACAAATCGGTAAATTACCCGTTGATCCATTCAAAATTGGATAGGATACACGGATAATCACACATATCGTACAATGCCAACGTCCTATACGTGGTCTTACATACAATCACATATCACTGCCATATCGGCATAAAGTCTGCTAGGCATAAAGCTTATAATAATTCACCGGCATAAAGCCTGCTAGACACAAGTCTGTATCACACACCGGCACAAGGCCTGCTAGGCTCAAAGCCTGATTTAACACACCGGCATAAAGCCTGCTAGGCACAGAGCCTGATTTAATTCACCAGCGCAAGGCTTGCTAGGCTCAAAGCCCGAATATCACTGTTATAAAGTCATCTTATACATAATTCATATATTGAAAATTCTAGCTTTTCCATAAAGTTCATACAGACTTTCAAATGTCGTAACTCAGTCGAATTAAACTCAAATATATTATTTCCATGCATAATCAAATTCAGCTATCTCAATTATAACTCTATAAAATTCAAAATAGCATATTAAACTAATTTAAATTCAAAATTAATGATATTTAATATAACAATTTCTCAATTCATATATTTTCAATTCAATTGAAACGTATATATTCAAATGCTCGGTTTGCATAAGCCATGTTTATTATCCACCAAATTCTTGTACAAATATAACATCTATAACATTTTTTTTATTCAAGTACCAATTCATCCCATATCTCATTTACTCATATAGTTATTGTATCATATAATATATTTAATCATATAATCATGTATCAAGAAACTTGTATTCAAGTACTTGTAACATATAATTTTGTATCAATTAATCATATAATTTGGTGGCAGCAACATATTCATAGAGCCGATAATTCTAGTAAATTATTCATTACACGTACATATATATATTCAATTTAAATAATTACACATATCTAACAATTCGATTTTTAGCTATACGAACTTACCTCGTAACCCGTCGACTATTCGTCTACTTTCTATTTTCCTCGATCTAATTCCGATAATTGTTTCTCTTGATCTATATTAATTCAAATTCAACCCATTTAATCACCAACACATTCAATATAATCCATAAACATGTAATTTGACCTATTTATAAAATAACGCTTATATTATCACATTTTAACACTTTAGTCCATAATACAAAAATATGCAAAATTGCACAAAATTTTCATATACCCTTTCATAACCGAATTTTCTATAGCATCAAAATAGCCCATATTTTTATTTTATTCACATTTCTAGCCACAAAATTTTTTTTCTTTTTTTTTTTTCAATTTAATCCCAAATACTCAATTTTGTCAAAAATAACTTTATAAAACTTGTATATCTATAAACAACCATCAATAATTTATCAAAAAACATCAAAATACATAAGTATTCAACAATGGCACATTTTAAAAACATCACCAATTTCAGAAATTAGGGATAGGCTTTGTAGATTACTAAGCAACGATCTCAAAAACATAAAAATTATCAAAATTGAACAATTAACATACCTTAGTTTGAAGAAAACAAGGCCGAATACCCTAGCTTATATTTCTTTCTTTTTCATTTCTTTGGTTTCGGTCAATAGCCATTAAAAGATGAACATGGCCTTTTTTTAATGTTTGTTTTATTATATATATACTTTATATTGTATCATTTATTAATATAAATTTTTAACTTACCAATTTAACATATAAAACATATATACTTACTTAAAGTCGTCCACTACTTACAAAATGGGCTATTTTTCCTTTAAGGACCTAATAAAAAGCCATTAATAAATTAGCACTTACATATTAATTAGCAAATTTCACATTTTACGCAATTAAGTCCTTTTATTTAATCGGACAGTTAAACGACGAAATTAAAACACAAAAATTTAACACAAGAAAATTCACACATAAAAAAATACAAAAAATAATTTTAAATTATTTTTTGACTCGAATTTGTGGTCCTGAAACTACTTTTCCGATTAGGGTCAAAATCGGGCTTTTACAACTCTTCCCCTTAAGGATTTTCTTCCCCGAAAATATTACTGGTAAACAAGTTAGGATACTGTTTTCGCATAACTTCCTCTATCTCATGTTTACACCAAAGAACTTTCACAAGTGCTATATGCTTATTCTTTAACTATTTAATCTCTCGAGCTATAATTCTGATCAGTTCTTCATTGCATGATAAATCTGATTGTATTTCCACATCAACAAGAGATATCACATGTGATGGATCAGATCGGTAACGACGTAGAATCGAAACATGAAAAACATTATGTATCTTTTCAAGTTCAGACGGTAATCAAAGTCGTTATGCTACTAGCCCTATTCTTTTAACAATTTCATATGGCCCAATGAATCGCGGACTTAACTTTCCTTTACGACCAAAATGGAGAATTTCTTCTAGGGTGATACTTTCAAGAATACACGGTCTCTGACCTGAAATTCTATTTCTTTACGTTTCAAATCCGCATATGATTTCTATCTATGAAAAGCTACTTTTAAACTGTTGTGAATCACTTTCACTTTTTCTTCGGTTTCTCAGATCAATTCAACCCCGTGTATCTTTTTCTCGCTCAATTCTATCCAGTATAACGGTGTTTAGTAATTGCAACTATACAATACTTCATGTAATGCCATCTGTAAAATCTGATAACCATTACAGAAACTCTACCAATAGCAAGTGCTTTTCTCAGTTACCTTCAAATTTTAAAACACAGAAATAAAACATAATTTCCAAGAATTTGAATCATCTGACCATCAGTTTGAGAATGAAATGCCATATTAGAATTCAATCTTATATTCAAAATTTACTGTAGCCTTTTACCGAATCGCAATATAAATCTCGGGTTCTCAAGATAATAGAGACTGACACACCGTATAATTTGAAAATCTCTAAAATATACCACCCAACAAGTCTATTAAAAGAGAAATCTGTACGTATAGAAATGAATGTGCAGACTTTTTAAACATTCGACAGTGACTCAGATAACATCTTTCTGTTTTGGTGGTAAGAACAATCCCAATACAGAACCCATCGTATTACTAACCCATTTTTCACTTTGATATCATCTCAGACTATAACAGTCCCGAAGACACATATCAATCAGTTTATCTTGCTGATACTTTAAACTTCAAAGCGTAGAGTCAAAAATATCTTTTTCATACCTGTCTATCAATATAACTATTTCAGATTATTAAACATCTTATGTTTCCTGGAAAATCAGGCTAACTACTACTGTGAGCTTCATATCTCAATCGCTGTAAAATCTCTGGATTTCTTGGTACTTAAACTCTATTTCATATCTTCTAGAATATGAAATCTTCATTCAGACTACTCGTCAATTTACCTGTAAGCGTACAAGATTTATTTTTCAAATCTACGGATAACTCAAGTACACAAAATTTAAGTACCCTTCAAACGGATAACTCAACCAAAATAATCAAATGAATCAATTTCTCCTGTCAATAATGCAATTCAAAATAAAAAGGGGAGATCAATATAATCCCAATAACAACCAATGCAAAATCACTATCTCTATAGATCCGAAATTTATATAACCAGAGTGAATATAAATATATCCATTCTATAAATATCTTTCACATGTAACCACATAGAATCATAAGAAATTCGAGGTACTGTAATCCCGAATATAATAATATACTGAACTTTTTGGAGAGAACACCCATATCAAATGATAAATATCCCAATGATGTGCTAAAGGAAATCCAGAATAAAAGCATCACTCATATGCACTGGATTCAATGGTAACAGAAGCAATATGATTTTCATGTATATTCAACAGAACAATAACCAAGAAAAACAGAATACCAACATCATATAGATTTTACAGTCGACTTCTATCAACACAAGGTAATAGAATACCGGAGAAAATAGAATAATGCTTATCATAACCCGAATAGCCTAACAAAGCTTTCATATATCAGTATATTTAGATAACATTTTCATATGATAAGAATTTTATCTGAAGATATACAGTTTTACATACCTCTGAAGATAAATGAGCACGTAAAATACCCGAAAGAAATCATCACAATATACTTAACTATAATCGCTGCACTCAACTATCAGTACAATTCAATTATTACTTCACTATCTATTCTTATCATCACTATTCCCAGATTATCTCATCCATTATTTATAATCAATTTAGAAAAGATTCCAGTAATGCATTCTTTAATTAACGTACCTGTATAATTTAGTCAACTGAAGTAAAATTTCTTCTTTAAAAGTAGTATTGCATAATTCAAATGATCTCTTGAGAAATCTATCATCTTTTCAAGGACAGTCTTTATTTGTTAATCCATTCTCATATCCGACTATGTTATAAATAATTTAATCCTTGAGCTCTTTGATTCCATACTTGGGAACTTATTCAATCCAAATGTGATGAATTTCATTATAACTCTGTACCGGTAAGGGGGTGAAGGTTGTAAAGCCTCATAATTTGACTCTCACAGATATTCGCATATAACATAACATTTATCAATAACATAATGTTATAAACTATCATTCATACCTTTATGAGTTTCAACTCATCACACATACATTTTACTCGGTATTCACGTATCATAATCAGTAATATTAGAATTAGCTCGGTTGGAAAGCACATCTGTCTAATTAAAACCATTCTTGTCAGAATCAGAAGATATCACACTATCTCAGGTTAATTATGGCATGTATAGCTAGACTCGTATACACTACGATAGTTTTAGAATCGACTAAACCGTAGCTCTGATACCAATAAAATGTAACACCCTTATCCCATAACCGTCGTCGGAATAAGTAAAGGGCATTATCGGACTTGTAACACAGTTTGGAACAGTAAAAATTTAACTTTTATCAAACATTATCTCAATTCAATAATATCAAGCATTCATATTCATAGCATGCTTAAAACGAGCATATAAAATTCTAATTACACAACGGGGAATAATTTAATAACATATAAAAGATATAGGAAAACTTACAAAATAGGGTCACACGGTCAAGTCACACGCTCGTGTGCTCTGACCGTGTGGCACAAAACAGGCTTGGTTTAAGCCATTTTCACAGATCTTATGACATGTACCTACGAGCATCATTTGCATAACATGTTCAAGTACATGTATCATCTATACCAAAATGCCAATTAACAAAACTATCACAAGATGAATACATCATATAATACTTCTATATCAAATCAACCATTTTCACTCAAGCCATATCACATAACTTGATCAAAATACAATAGATCATATCTCATTCATATACACAAGTGACCATATAATTCAACTTATTAACTAGCCTATACATGCCATATTATCCCACATCAAAGAGTTTAGAAATACCAATTACCCACTAGATAGTGTGATGAAATCTTCGATGACTTCCAACCCGAGCGAGCATTGAATCACTATAAAATATAGAGAATAAACGGAGGAAGCTAACAAGCTTAGTAAGCTCGTATAATTAACAGCACTATATAAAAGATTTAACAATTAGCTTGTCATTTTAAGCAATTTGATTGCTTTTGAACCAGCCTTATTTAATTCAATATTTATTTCTTTAATAGTCATGTAATTCATGCGTGTATCACATGAATTTATCAATGTCACTTACTTGTCGAGTATTACACATATACCTGTACTGATTCGTATCCTCATTTCTATTTTCACATCGTCATCTTTTCAGTCAAATCAATGAAACTATCATTGAATACTCAGTATCTTGCTCATTAAGAACCATATACTTGGTAGCCATCTATACTTATACCAAATAAATATTACCTATTCATATTTCATTAAAACATCATGAGTAAAAACAATAAGCATTTAAATTCACATAATTTTCATATCAATTTATTTCCATTCAAATGACACAGTAACACATTCATATAACCGATAGCGTAATTATCTTGATAACATCAATTCATCAAGAAGAACAATAGTTCATCCATTCACAAGAAAGAAACCAAACTTATAATGTCTATTTAATATCTAATTCATCTATCATTTCATTTATACCCATCAAATATCTCATATAAGATTTCATCTTGTAACTTATATAATTCATGTAACACATCATCTTTTTAATTCATCTACTGTAGTAGCATCAATTCATGTAAATCATGTAGCTCAGATAACATATATTCATGTAAATCATATAACTCTTGTAGCAATATAATATCCATGTAATTCATGTAATTAGTATAGCATGTATTTGTATAAATCATGTAATTCCTATAACATATAAGTCATGTATACCAAGTATTATGTATCATGCACACATATAATTGTAACATATAATCCATCTAACTTATATTTCAATTAGCATATAATTTCATATAAATTATGTAACATATATCATGTACTTCTTATTTCTCTTATAACATTTACTTTATATATTACAAATCGGTAAATTACCCGTTGATCCATTCAAAATTGGATAGGATACACGGATAATCACACATATCGTACAATGCCAACGTCCCAGACATGGTCTTACATGCAATCACATATCAATGCCATGTCGGCATAAAGTCTGCTAGGCATAAAGCTTATAATAATTCACCGGCATAAAGTCTGCTAGGCACAAGCCTGTATCACACATTGGCACAAGGCCTGCTAGGCTCAAAGCCTGATTTAATACTCCGGCATAAAGCCTACTAGGCACAGAGCTTGATTTAATTCACCAGTGCAAGGCTTGCTAGGCTCAAAGCTCGAATATCACTGTTATAAAGTCATCTTATACATAATTCATATATTGAAAATTCTAGCTTTTCCCTAAAGTTCATATAGACTTTCAAATGTCGTAACTCAATTAATTAAACTCAAATATATTATTTCCATGCATAATCATATTCAACTATCTCAATTATAACTCTATAAAATTCAAAACAACATATTAAACCAATTTAAATTCAAAATTAACGATATTTAATATAACAATTTCTCAATTTATATATTTTCAATTCAATTAAAACATATATATTCAAATGCTCGGTTTGCATAAGCCATGTTTATTATCCAAATTAATTCTGTACAAATATAACATCTATAACATTTTTTTTATTTCAAGTACCAATTCATCCCATATCTCATTC
Source organism: Gossypium rotundifolium (assembly GCA_025506655.1). Classification (NCBI taxonomy): domain Eukaryota; kingdom Viridiplantae; phylum Streptophyta; class Magnoliopsida; order Malvales; family Malvaceae; genus Gossypium; species Gossypium rotundifolium. The sequence goes on from CP106734.1 coordinate 63,801,929, forward strand.
ACTCATATAGTTCTTGTACCATATAATATATTTAATCATATAATCATGTATCGTGAAACTTGTATTCAAGACTTGTAATATATAATTTTGTAGCAATTAATCATATAATTTGGTGGCGACAACATATTCATAGAGCCTATAATTCTATTAAATTATTCATTACACATTCATATATATATATATATATATATATTCAATTTAGATAATTACACATGTCTAACTGTTCGATTTTTAGCTATATGAACTTACCTCGTAACCCATCGATTATTCGTCTACTTTCCGTTTTCCTCGATCTAATTCCGATAATTGTTTCTCTTGATCTATATTAATTCAAATTCAACCCATTTAATCACCAACACATTCAATTTAATCCATAAACATGTAATTTGACCTACTTATAAAATAACCCTTATACTATCACATTTTAACACTTTAGTCCATAATACATAAATATGCAAAATTACACAAAATTTTCATATACCCTTTCATAACCGAATTTTCTATAGCATCAGAGCAACCCATATTTTTATTTTATTCACCACAAAAATTCTTTTTTTTTCAATTTAATCCCAAATACTCAATTTTGTCAAAAATCACTTTACAAAACTTGTATATCTATAAACAACCATCAATAATTTATCAAGAAACATCAAAATACATAAGTATTCAACAATGGCACATTTTAAAAACATCACCAATTTCAGAAATTAGGGATGGGCTTTGTAGATTACTAAGCAACGATCTCAAAAACGTCAAAATTATCAAAAACTGAACAATTAACATACCTTATGTACAGGCCCATTTTTGCCCGGCCCACAAAACAAAAACAAAAAAAACAACAAATTATAGCCCAACCAAAATGGCCCAATACCCTAAAACATTTTTGGAACCCTAGGGCTCCCCTCTTCCTGCGCCGCGCCGCTCCTCACGTGGTGTCAGCGCCTTCTCTGCTTCAATGACACCCATAGCCACCTGCAAACACGCAAAAGGATGACGAAGCAAGAAACAAGCAAAAGCCAAAAAGTAATACTATTATTTTGTAATATTATTCGGCTACAAAAGCCATCAAAAACGAGTGTATGGGGGACTTCTTCTTCTTTTTTTCAAGATCCATCAGAAATCAAAAGCAAAAAATAGAACATTTAAGGTTGATTTCATTTTTGTTCTTATTACTATTCATTACTACTTTCACTTTTTTAGTATTGATTTCATTATTTTAAGATTTTTTACAAAGAATAACAAAAAAAAACGAAGAAAAGAAAACTCACCGGAGTCCCCACGGCCCCGGCGTCGGAGCGCTTTCCTTTCGTCGTCGGAGTTCGGCCTGAAAGGGAGATCGAAGGCCCCTTTCCTTTCGTTCTAAAAGCACTGAAAGTTGAGGCTATCGGTGAGGGGGATTTTCAGCCAGAATCTAAAGACCCATCAGCACACCTCGTCGGCCGCCGAATTCAATGACGGTGTGGCGTATGGGAACCCTAGCAGGAGCATAAACAAACAAAAAGGGGGTTCCCTATTCATCTTTTAAGAGAGTGAAATCAAATGGCAAAACAAAAAGGGGAAGGGCTATTACAGAAGCAAACGACGCGTTTGACTTCAGGAAGCTACGCATATCCCTTAAAAGGGATATTTGCAAGATGGCTCCCTCTTCCTTTTCTGCGCCTTTGATTTCATCCCTGTTAGCGTTTATTCTTTTTTTTAAATTTGCCCCATTATTTTTGCTTCATTTTTAATTTGATCCACGCCTCAGCCAAGTGAAACTCTGCGCATTATGGGCTGGGTTATTCACCCATTTGGTCCCTATAAGTTTAAACGCGAGACATTATGGTCCCTGGTGCCCCCTTTTTTTGATTTGTTGGATTTTTAGCCCCTTAACTTTTATTTTGTTTTCAATACAGTCCTTAATTTGTTAAATGAGTTTATTCATTTATTTTTTCTTTAAAAATCATGTTATTCTTATTATTTTATTTTTATTTATTTATTTATTTATTTACTTATTTACTATTATATTTGTTATTATTATTTTATTATTACCATTTTATTTCAATTTTTATTATTAATACCATTATTAATGTTATTATTATTATTATTATTATTATTTATTATTTTATTATTACTTTCGTTATTATTACTCCTATTACTATTATTATTACTATTGTTATTTATTTTTATTTTATTTTATTTTATTCTTAAAATATTAGTTTATTACTCTTATTATTATTATATTTATCATTTTATTGTAACTACTATCACTATTACTATTATTTTTATTAATGTAATTATTATTTCGCTTTTATTACCATTATTTTTATATATTATTATTATTTCATATTTTTGTTATTATTATTATTCTATTATTTTTAAACTGTTGTATATAGTGTTTCTTTATTGATTTGCTATAGGTTTATATTTTTGTTATTATTTATTTGCTATAGGTTTATGTTTTTGTAATCATTTTCTTGTACTCTATTTATTTGTTTGTCGATTTATCATTTTCTACCTATTATCGTTCGATTAGTTTTATTTTATTCATGTCTTTATATTGTTATTTATATTATTGCCATCATTTTATTCTATCATGCATATTGGCATTGAAGTTCATTTTTATTTTACTACGATCATATCATATTTTATTCGATTTTTAAAATGAGCAAATACTTTGCGTTCTAAGACTCGAAAGAAAATCGTACCCTAACTTACTGGATTTTGATTTTTCTCATCGAGTCCAAAGAACTTACTATTTTCTTTTTAAAATCAAGGCATGAAAGTTAAATAAAAACTTATTCTCGAGAATTCAAAATTGTCATGTCCTAACTCACTAGATGTGACGTTTTATTATCCTGGGATAAGAATTTCCTAAAAATAAAGGTAATATTTCGCGTTTTAGAAATCCGAGGAAACATGCCCAATCGTGCTAGGTTTCGGATTTTGGTTTGTCTGAATAGTGGAATACCCTTTTTAAAATTACAATGTGGGAATTTTGGAAATCATGAAATGATCTTTGGTATCGAGGGTTGAAACATCGTGTCCTATCGTGCTGGATGTGATATTTCATCTTTTTGGAACAAGAGAATTTTGATATCCAATTCGAATTATCCAAATATTTCCTAAAGGATTCGTATTTTGAAATCTTTTCAATTTTTCGACATTAAGACATTAATTAATCAATTTGGTACCAATTTTGGGCGTGACGAGGGTGCTAACCCTTCCTCGCACGTAACCGACTCCCGAACCCGCTTTCACAAAATTCATAGACCAAAAACACTGTTTTAGTAAACCAAAATGTTTTAAAACAAAGGTGATCCGATCACACCAAATAAAGATCGGTGGCGACTCCCGTCTTATTTTTGTTTTCAAAACAAAGTCGATCCTCGTTTACAAAAAATGGTTGCGATAGCTTGGCGACTCCGCTGGGGACTGGTTGAGAGTCAGGCCATAAATTGATTAATTTTTTTTCCTTTTGATTGAAAACTTGAAATAGTGTTTTGTCATATTTCTTTTAAAGCATTTGTTTGTGTTATAACTGCAATAATGTCGAGTCTTATAATACTTCCATTTGTATTACATGACCGTTGTGGTTACGCCTTTAAGTGGGAGTGAGAAACTATGCCTTCGTGAGTTTTCACCTCCGCATGGGCTAGTGGACTGCTTCCGGGATACATCTATACTTGTGTGTTTCGTGAGATTTTCATCTCCGCATGGCCATAAGGAAATGTATTCCCCTAAACTGAACTCGATCCGTATGAGCCTATAATGGGTGAGGATTGAGGAATCTGCTGGTTCGGGTACCCTTACTTTAGAACTAAACTACATATAATGAACCCATAGGAGCCCACCCTAGGTAGAGCCACTCCGAACCCCTAGTGATCATCTGGATAGGTACTCTATTTTGTTTATTTCTTCTGTGTTAACATGTTTTGTTTTGTTTATGATTGCATTGCATTGCATCTTATCGCATCATCTTAGAAAAGAGGTGTTGATTCATATTCAATTGCTAAATAGAAAAGTTTGTCATAAGGAAATGAATTTCTTGATAAAGTGGATTATAATACGGTCGTCCGAATATAAGCCAAGTAAACAACGAGAGAAGGCTGATAGTGCACAGAAGAATACAAGACTTTGCCCGAGGATTCAAGCCGACAAGGATTATTCGAGAGTCATCATGTCGCAATCTTCTTAAAGAAGCTTATGAACATCGCGGAGGATAAGTGAGTGAAGAGGTACAGCTTGGACCGAGCAACAAGGAGTTAGAAGGGGCATCTATTGAGAAAACTCACGGGACATAACCATAACATCTGGATACGAAGAAAAGGATTGGTGTCTTCACTTGGACTACGAGGACAACACCGTATATGCAATCTATTTTATGTAAAGAAATTTACTTTCTAGAAAAGTTCTTCTAATGGAATTGAATTTATAATCAACGCCTCTCTTTCTTTTTTGCATTCATTCCATGCATTTGCATTGCATTTCATGCATTTGCATCACATCGTATCACATGCATTAAAATTCGTAGAAAGACCCTAATTAGGTGAAATTATTTCAGTTAACATGGGCCAAAGGCTAGAAAAATTAGAGCAGATACAAAAAGACATGCAGGATCAAATGCAAGAGCAATTAGTCAAGATACAACAGGACATGATAGAGCAGATGCAAGAGTCCAAAATAATATGATAAGCCAGTTGGCGCAGTTGCTGGCTAAAGAACGTGAGAAAGGAAAGGGCATTGCTGCTAGTTCAGGGAACGATAATGACGACCCTGTTTACCCTCTAGGTTTTACCCCGCCAAACACCCAAGCACAACCAGATATGTACCCCCAAAAGACACCTGTTACTATCAGGCCACAGTATCAGAACGGTACCACGATACCTGCGCACCCTCCAGGCTCGGGATCCAACCCAAGAGATAGTTTAGTCAACCTTTTGGTCCCCGATCTTGATGAAATGACAGAAATAGACAAGGCAAGAGTGGACATGCCTAGACAACTCGAAGACCGTTGCAAGTGGTTAGAAGAGAAGTTCAAAGCAATAGAGACTGCTGACTACTGTTACGGGGTAGACGCTAAGGACTTAAGTTTGGTCTCGAACTTGGTACTTCCGCCAAAGTTTAAAACTCAAATTTTGAAAAATACAATGGGACTAGTTGCCCCGAAGCGCACATCACTGTGTTGTATCGATGGATGGCGGGACACGTTAATAATGACCAATTGTTGATTCACTATTTTTAGGACAGTCTGGTCGGGTCTGCGGCCAACTGGTACAATCATCTCAGTCGCGCCCAGATAAAGACATGGAAGGACCTGGCACAGGCCTTCATGAAACAATATGGTCACGTGGCAAACATAGCGCCTAACAGGATCACGCTACAAAATATGGAGAAAAAGTCGAGCGAGAGCTTCAGACAATATGCCCAGTGATGGAGAGAGATAGCAATACAAGTCCAACCACCACTCTTAGAAAAAGAGACGACGATGCTCTTTATTAATACACTGAGGGCTCCGTTTATTACTCATATGTTAGGGAGCGCTACAAAGAGCTTCTCAGACATTGTAATGACGGGAGAAATGATTGAGAATGCCATAAAAAATGGAAGGATAGAAGCAGGAGAAAGTAACAAGAGAATGGCCACAATGAAGAAATAAAATGAAGTGAATAATACAAACATGGGGCACTCAAAGTCAATTACCGTTAATCAACCAAAAACGGTGACTACTGAGTATCAGGGTTCATCAATAAAAGAATCTCGCACAAGGAAAAACACTGAAAAACTCCAATTTACACCGATCCCGATGACGTATAAGGAGTTGTATCAAAGTTTATTTGATGCGCACATTGTGTCCCCCAACTATCTAAAACCGATGCAACCTCCATACCCAAAATGGTTTGACCCAAACGCTCAGTGTGAGTACCACGCGGGGATCACAGACCATTCGATAGAAAATTGCCTTACTTTCAAGAAATTGGTGGAAAATTTCATCAACATGGGTATTGTGACGTTTGATGACGAAGCAGTGGTAATTGAAAGTGGGGCAGGAGAGTTGCGTTTCCTTGAAGAAGTAATCAGAAGCCTAGAAATCGAGAGATCAGAACGCCAATGGTACACCCAAAGAGAGAACCGAGGAATAAAAGTTTTTCGAGCATCTGCCTTTATGTACTTGGGAGTGTTTTGAACAATAAGACTGTGGAAGAAACATGTATTTTTAAAGTTAATCTAGAGTAATGTGCAAAACGCACTTGTTACTTTAAGCCTAGAAGCAATAAGGTTTCTTTTGTGAAATAGGCTTGTATCTAGAATTACTATTTCAGTAAAATGCATCTTTTTGAACAAATATTTCTTTTCGTTTTCATACCATCTTTTTGAACAAATATTTCTTTTCTTTTTCATACTATACATTCCATTGAATATTCTTTTATTCTTCATTCATAAATAATTATCTTTAGATTCATTTGTCCTTTGAATATTCTTTTGTACCTACAACAGGTCCCTAGATATCAACGACATGAGCTATGTTGCTACTGACTCAGAGTCTACTTTTGAGCAATATATGTGTCTAGAGGGATCTTAGGACTTTGAAGATGACAGAGATTATAGCTTATCTACCTGATTCGTTAAGAATGGTAGGGCAAGATGAAGAATAGATCTTACCTTACAAAGGGTCAGTGCACATTACGAGCTTAGAAAAGAAAGCCTAGCTCACCACGGAAATAAGGCGATGCATCGTTTCAAAGATGTTTTCACGCGATCATATCAAGAAACGCCCGAACTACTGAGACGTGAGTATGCTGTTAAGGCTAAGAAAATTCTAGAAGACATTCATAAGGGTATTTGAAGATCACATTCAAGATAGCCAAGCTAATCATGAGATTCAAATTCTGCTGGTCCATCATATGAAGTGATTGCATCAGTTATGCCGTAAATGCCAAATTTATGAATACAAGATTCATGTACCTCCTTCATTTCTTCGTGGGGCATGGAGTTTATTGGGACGATCTCGTCGGAAGCTTTTAGTAAACATTAATTCGCTAAGAGGGTGGAAGTAGCTTCGTAGGCCAATATTGCAAAGTCAATGGTCATTAGAACAAAAAAAAAAAAAGAATGTCGACAATAAAAAATGTCAAAAAGATCACATTTAACCACACAATGTCAAAAGTTTACGGTCTGTTCAAAGATCAAGTGCCACGTCATAGTGCAAAAAAAGGGGGCAACAAAACAAGGATCGTTAGGAAGATGACCTAGACTTGTAAAGTTTGGCATATAGAAGTTACGTTTACCCTTTATGCTCACGTCAGCCAGGACTCTCATCGGGCAACGCTTTTCTCATCGAAGTTGAGGTTCCTTCTCTTTGAGTCTTGTCAGAGATGAAGTTGAATCTAATTTCGATATGATCAAGTAAACTTGATTGAAGGAAAGTGATGGAAAGCTATCCCAGATTATGACGAAAAGGTTCGCCCTAGAGAATTTCAGGAAGAAGACCTAGTTTTGAAAAGGATATTTCCCATATAGAAAGACTTCAGAAGAAAGTGGATGCCCAACTGGGAAGGATCTTATGCAACAAAGAAGGCCTATTCTGGGAAAGCAGGGATATTGACCGAGATGGATAGCAAGGACTTGTCCAATCCGGTGAATTTAGATTCAATAAAAAGTTTTCTAAAGAAAAACAAAAAAAAAGAGAAAAAAGAAGAAAGAAAAAAGAAAAAAGAAAAAGGGAGAGGCTAAGGCGAAAACCCGTAACGGGCGCCTTGAGACCAAAGGGGATTTAAGCTGAAAACTCGAAAAGGGCAACTTAATTTTTGATCGAAAGTGGGGCATACAGTAGTTTTGCTACGCTTGAATTAACAATAAAGAAGTATGTTACATCTTGGGGCATCGACAAAGTACTCCGGATCCCCTAAACACCTATTGAGCTTAAAATGGTCCTCAAGAAGTTTGAACAGAGAAGCTCAGGCTGTGATATCTGGGGCACTTAGCTTTTTATTTTACCCATTTTTTGCTATCTTTGATTACCTTATTCGTTTCAAAGTATACTACCAACAAATTTCCCTCGTGATTACATTTGCTATCTTTGCTTAACTTATTTGTTTTGAGCTATGCTCAATTAGTCTTCTTCCTGTCCATTGTTGTGATATTTTTCAAGTATTTTACATTGAAATAATGATTGGTGGACTAATAATACTTTCATAAAAGGAATTTCACATATTACTCTGGAAGCTTCTAAATAGTACAAGAACCTAAAACAGGACTGTTGTTTAGAATTCCCCAAGCCTAAGGTTTGGAAATATTGGAGAAAAATGATTATCTCTTTGGACTTTTTTTATTGGTTGAACAAAAAGACAAGACATTTCGTCGGTGATACAACCTCGACGAATAACGAGCAATGTCAACCCAACTGTACAAGGGATCATTCTTGGGAAAAGAAAAATGATACTCTGCATTCATCCAAATACCAGGCATATACATCTGGTCATTACACTCAGTGAATGGTGTAACAGATCAAATTGATCCTATACCTCGGAGTTACAGCAGGATGGATAGAAGAAACCAAATGTTATTCTTCTGAAGTTACAGTGGGAGGTACAAACTTTATGTCCCAGAAGGTACAGTGGAAGGGACTCTAAAATTACAGCGAGGCAAGCTTGCTGAGCGAAATATGATCGTTTTCTTGGATTTTCTGTCAAAGATACCAGCTGAACGAAAAGCATGATGACGCATCAGTGATAGAACCTCAATGAACTACGAGCAATGATGACCCTAAGCATTTAAAAAGGGATCATTTCATCATCATTCAAAGCATGTTTAGTTAGGAGTATTGACTCATTCTGATCATTGTATCCTAATCATCATAGAAAGACCATTCTCATGACATTCTACATTCATGCAAATATCGTCCATAATACATTTAGTTAGGGGCATTAGGTCCCTTCTGATCATTGCATCCTAACCATTATACATTTAACAAATGATCATTCTCATGACATTCTGCATTCATGCAAATATCGTCCATAGTCATTTAGTTACGAGCATTCGATTCATTCTGATCATTGCATCCTAATCATTGTAAAAAGACCATTCTCATGACATTCTGCATTCATGCAAATGTCATCTATAACACATGTAGTTAGGAGGCTTTGAGTCATTCCAATCATAGCATCCTCATCATTTGCATAAGCATAAGTACACAAAATTAATTCTATAGGACAGGTTCATCAAAGAACGGTGTAGTAATATCGAAGTTCAGATTTTGTTCCCTAGATATGGTAGTGGAGAAGACTGAAGGTTGAAGTCTCCTTGAAGATAGTAAGGAAGAAAATTGAAAAGTTTAGATTTTGTTCCCTAGAGATGATAGTAGAGCAGACTGAAGATTGAAGTCTTCCTGAAGATAGTAAGGAAGCAAATTGGAAAGTTCAGAATTCTTATTTCCCCAACATTCCCGTGGAGTAGGTTGAGATTACAAATCCCGTCTCCCTGAGTTAACAATGAGGAGGAATCCTTATTTCTTTAAAGTTTCAGTAGAAAAGATAGAGACTACGAATCTCTTCTCCCTAAATTCTTATTTCCTCGAAGTTCCCGTGGAGTAGGTTGAGATTACAAATCCCGTCTCCCTAAGTTAACAATGAGGATAAATCCTTATTTCTTTGAAGTTTCAGTAGAGAAGATGGAGACTATGAATCTCTTCTCCCTGAATTCTTATTTCCTCAAACTTTCCGTAGAGTAGGTTCAGATTACAAATCCCGTCTCCCTGAGTTAACAATGAAGGTAAATCCTTATTTCTTTGAAGTTTCAGTAGAGAAGATGGAGACTACAAATCTTTTCTCCCTGAATTCTTATTTTCTTGAAGTTCCCGTGAAGTAGGTTGAGATTACAAATCCCGTCTCCCTGAGTTAACAATGAGGATAAATTCTTATTTATTTGAATTTTCAGTAGAGAAGATGGAGACTACGAATCTTTTCTCCCTGAATTCTTATCCTGAAGTTACAGTGGAGCAAGTTAGAGATAAACAAATCTCATCCCCTCAAAGTTGCAGCAGGAGCAAATTAGAGCTACAGGTCCTATCTCTCTGAAGTAGCGGTGGAGTGGATCAAAGCAACAAGATGCAGTGGATTGAAATGAGGCTACCTAAAGAATAGAAGTGCCAAAAGAGGTCAAGACTCAGTAGGTCCAGGCAAAATTGGCCCTTTTAAAGTCTTTGCTCCATTCTCGTTACATGACAATGAGCAAAGAGGGGCAGCTGTACAGGCCCATTTTTGCCCGGCCCATAAAAAAAAAACAAAAAAAACAACAAATTACAGCCCAACCAAAATGGCCCAATACCCTAATACATTTTCGGAACCCTAGGGCTCCCCTCTTTCTGTGCTGCGCCGCTCCTCACGTGGTGTCAGCGCCTTCTCTGCTGCAATGACGCTTGTAGCCACTTGCAAACACGTAAAAGGACGACGAAGCAAGAAACAAGCAAAAGCCAAAAAGTAATACTATTATTTTGTAATATTATTCGCTACAAAAGCCATCAAAATGAGTGTATGGGGGGACTTCTTCTTCTTTTTTTTTTTCAAGATCCATCAGAAATCAAAACCAAAAGATAGAACATTTAAGGTTGATTTCATTTTTGTTCTTATTACTATTCATTACGACTTTCACTTTTTTAGTTTTGATTTCATTATTTTAAGAATTTTTACAAAGAATAACAAAAAAAAAAACGAAGAAAAGAAAACTCATCGGAGTCCCCACGGTCCCGGCATTGGAGTGCTTTCCTTCCGTCGTCGGAGTTCGGCCTGAAAGGGGGATCGAAGGCCCCTTTCCTTTCGTTCTAAAATCACTGAAAGTTGAGGCCATCGGTGAGGGGGATTTTTAGCCAGAATCTAAAGACCTATCCGCACACCTCGTCGGCCACCAGATTCAATGGCGGTGTGGCGTATGGGAACCCTAGCAGGAGCATAAACAAACGAAAAAGAGGGGGTTCCCTATTTCATCTTTTAAGAGAGTGAAATCAAATGGCAAAACAAAAAGGAGAAGGGCTGTTATAGCAGAAACAAACGACGCCGTTTGACTTCAGGAAGCTACGCATATCCCTTAAAAGGGATATTTGCAAGATGGCTCCCTCTTCCTTTTCTGCGCCTTTGATTTCATCCCTGTTAGCGTTTCTTCTTTTTTTAAATTTCCCCTATTATTTTTGCTTCTTTTTTAATTTGATCCACGCCTCAGCCAAGTGAAACTCTGCGCATTATGGGCTGGGTTATTCACCCATTTGGTCCCTATAAGTTTAAACGCGTGACACTATGGTCCCTGGTGCCCCCTTTTTTGATTTGTTGCATTTTTAACCCCTTAACTTTTATTTTTTTCAATACAGTCCTTAATTTGTTAAATGAGTTTATTTATTTATTTGTTTTCTTTAAAAATGATGTTATTCTTATTATTTTTTATTCTTATTTATTTATTTACTTATTTACTATTATATTTGTTATTATTATTTTATTATTACCATTGTTATTTCAATTTTTATTATTAATACCATTATTATTGTTATTATTATTATTTTATTATTACTTTCGTTATTATTACTCCTATTACTATTAATATTACTATTGTTATTTATTTTATTTTTATTTTATTTTATTCTTAAAATATTAGTTTATTACTCTTATTATTATTATATTTATCATTTTATTGTAACTACTATCACTATTACTATTGTTTTTATTAATGTATTATTATTTCTGCTTTTTATTACCATTATTTTATATATTATTATTATTATTTCATATTTTTTATTATTATTATTCTATTATTTTTAAACTGTTGTACATAATATTTCTTTATTGATTTGTTATAGGCTTATATTTTGTTATTATTTATTTGCTATAGGTTTATGTTTTGCAATCATTTTTCTTGTACTCTATTTATTTGTTTATCGATTTATCATTTTCTACCTATTATCGTTCGATTAGTTTTATTTTATTCATGCCTTTATATTGTTATTTATATTATTGCCATCATTTTTATTCTATCATGCATATTGGCATTGAAGTTCATTTTTTTATTTTACTACGATCATATCATATTTTATTCGATTTTTGAAATGAGCAAATACTTTGCGTTCTAAGACTCGAAAGAAAATCGTACCCTAATTTATTGGGTTTTGATTTTTCTCATCGAGTCCAAAGAACTTACTATTTTCTTTTTAAAATCAAGGCATGAAAGTTAAATAAAAACTTATTCTCGAGAATTCAAAATTGTCATGTCCTAACTCACTGGATGTGACGTTTTATTATCTTGGGATAAGAATTTCTTAAAAGTAAAGGTAATATTTCGCGTTTTGGAAATCCAAGGAATCGTGCCCAATCGTGATGGGTTTCGGTTTTTGGTTTGTCCTAATAGTGGAATACCCTTTTTTTAAAATTACAATGTGAGAATTTTGGAAATCATGAAATAATCCTTGGTATCGAGGGTTGAAACATCGTGTCCTATCGTGCTGGATGTGATATTTCATCTTTTAGAATAAGAGAATTTCGATATCCAATTCGAATTATCCAAATATTTCCTAAAGGATTCGTATTTTGAAATCTTTTCAATTTTTCGACATTAAAACATTAATTAATCAATTTGGTACCAATTTTGGGCGTGATGAGGGTGCTAACCCTTCCTCGCACGTAATTGACTCCCGAACCCGCTTTCACAAAATTCGTAGACCAAAAACACTGTTTTAGTAAACCAAAACGTTTTATTAAAACAAAGGTGATCCGATCACACCAAATAAAGATCGGTGGCGACTCCCATTTTATTTTCGTTTTTAAAATAAAATCGATCCCCGTTTACAAAAAAATGGTTACGACACCTTAATTTGAAGAAAACAAGGCCAAATACCCTAGCTTATATTTCTTTCTTTTTCTTTTCTTTGGTTTCGGTCAAAAGCGATTAAAAGATGAACATGGCCTTCTTTTAATGTTTGTTTTATTATATACACTTTATATTGTATCATCTATTAATATAAATTTTTAACTTACCAATTTAACATATAAAAACATATATAATTACTTAATGCCGTCCACTACTTATAAAATGGGCTATTTTCCCTTTAAGGACCTAATATTAAAAAATCATTAACAAATTAGCACTTACATATTAATTAGTAAATTTCACATTTTACGCAATTAAGTTCTTTTATTTAATCGGACACTTAAATGACGAAATTAAAACACGAAAAATTTAACACAAGCAAATTCACACATAATAAATACAAAAAATAATTTTAAATTATTTTTCGGACTCGGATTTGTGGTCCTAAAACTAATTTTTCGATTAGGGTCAAAATCAAATTGTTACAAAAACCACTATAAAGTTCTTACTGTTATGGTTGCCATAACATAGGGCCATAATGGCTCCCAACTATGGTTGATTAGAAGCTACAAATTTTCCAGCAAAATTCAAGTTAGAATCCTGACTCTGCAATCTATTCTAGTTATAATCAAGTCAAATAACGTCACTTCTTGTGGACTTCTCACTAAGGGAAAAAATGAGAAAATATTATCATGGGTCGCATCGTTGCATGATGGAAACTTTAACTGACAATTGAAGACATCCAACATCTTCTTCACTTAGTCTCCATTCAACGATCACAAACAACCGACAACTCAGTAAAGAGATTAAACAATGGACAACTTCTACTTCCATAATCTTTATTAGCTACTCCTTTGGTATTGTAAATATACAAAAAGAAAAATCTGGTACATGGTTCCATGGATTAGAGTTTAGATTTTTTTAATTAAATCACTATTTGGGGCTTGAATTTGACAATTTTTTTTCATATTGGAGCTTCAATTTTTTTTTTTGTCCAAGTTAGGTCTTAAACTTGGCAGTTGTTCCCACATTAGGACCTGTGGACTTGGCAACTTTTCCCACACTGGAGCTTGAACTTTTTTTTGTCAAATTTAGGCCCTAAAACTTGACAATTGTTCCCACATTAAGGTTTTCAATGACTAATTTAGATAAAAAAAAATTAAAGTCCCAATGTGGAAACATTTGTAAAGTTTAGAGCCTAATTTGGACCAAAAAAAAGTTCAGGCCCAATGTGAGAGCAGTTGTTAAGTTTAGGACCTAATTTAGACAAAAAAAAAATTCATGCCTCAATATGAGAAAAGTTGTCAAGTTCAAGTCCCAAAATATAATTAACCTTTTTTTTTGCCCTAAACGCAAGCGTTTCGTTACGAGACATTTTGCGTCCTTTTATAGGGAAAAAAAATAATTATCATGTTTTAAATAAATAAATAAATAAATAAACCCAGCCTTAGCAGTTTTGGCGTCTTCAGCCGCTTTCTTTTATCATCTTACAGGTAGTAGTATACCTTTCTGTGTCTCTGGGTTTCATAGTTTTAATTTTATTTTGGTGTTTTAATCTTCATACGTTTGATTTTTTTTCCCTTTTGAAATGTTTAAATATGCTTGGCAATTTTTTTCCAGAAATTATAATTTAAATCAGGATTTGGGTTTTCTATAAAATGTTTGTTCATAATTTATTTGCAGGGGATCGAACTTGAAGTTCAAATATAGTTTTAGCTTTGCGTTTCATCATCGGTTAAGCAATCTGAAAAGATGCAGAACGAAGAGGGGCAAAACATGGATCTTTATATCCCCAGGAAATGGTATTTAATTTGCTTCACTCATGTTTTTTTCTCACAATTTTTGTCTATATTGTAATGCTCATCTGTACTTTTGTTGTTGCAGTTCCGCCACTAACAGGCTTATAACCTCCAAGGATCATGCATCCGTTCAGATTAACGTTGGGCACTTGGATGAGCTTGGCAGATACACTGGCACATTCTCCACTTTTGCTCTTTGTGGCTTTGTTCGAGCCCAGGTTCGTTTTGTTCTTTAATAACCTCTGTTGGATATTGTGGGCTCCTTCAGTCCTATGTTACTGGTGTCTGATAAGTGAATGTTTAATTTAATTTCTTTTTTATTTGGAGGATTCTTGAAGGACCATTTCACTGCATTCTCAGGTTTGCATTAATGACATGTTTAAAATTCTGATCATGCTTAAAAAGCTTAATCTTGCAACTTGCTTTGTTAGTAATGAGCTTGTGGTTACGTTGTCAAGTTAAAGACTTTGAATGTTTGAGATGCATTTGAAGTGTCAATTGTGATCCATTTACTTTGCAAGAGAAAACATTGGGTTTATTAGCATATCTCAAGCATATTTTGGATGCAATGTGTAAAGACCTGGAGGAAGCAATGTGGGGTGAGTCCGGCTGCCTGTAGATTGGCACAAGGTCCTAGTATAGACACAGTTACAGAGTTGTTCATTTTGAATGTTTTTAACTTATACCTTCTGCTCTGCTCTGGTAGTACATTTAGAGAAATAAACTTTGGTTTTAAGAACATTCTGAATTGAAATACCACAGCTAAAACTCCATGCTTAATGACCTAATGCAATATATCGCAGGAAAGAAAGCCTGGTTGCTTGTAGACTGACAGGATCCTGGTAGACCTAATTACAAAGTTGTTCATTGTATAAAAGTTGGATTCTATTAATAAGAAGTTTTATTTTGTTGCCTCAGTTCTTTTTCAAGATATTGAGTTGCATCTGATTTTGGCTGCTAATTAGTTTGTTCTACTTTGCAGGGCGATGCCGATAGCGCACTCGACAGGCTTTGGCAGAAGAAGAAACCTGAAGTCCGACAGTAGTCAGAAGACTTTTTATTACTAGTTTGTTTCTTAACTTAGGAGAGGGAAAATGAGTCGTAGTTTCTTTTGGTGGATCATGTTAAAGTTGTTTTTTGTTGAATGGATTATGTTTTGTGCTTAGTTTGCTTGCATTTGAACCTAATATGTCTGTCTCACTTTGGGTTCTCCATTTTTGTGATCACTTTGTTTGCGGATTACCAAAACTTTTGCGAGAGAGATTAGGGAGGAGGAGATTAGGAGCAGGTTGGCAAACGGGTGGAATCGGGTACCATTGTTTTCAAATTTGGATTATTTTGGATTTAGTTTAGTTTGAGTTTGGATATTTTTAGAGTCGAATAATTTCGGGTTTGAATTATTTCGAATTTGAATTGTTTTAAGGTGAGCAATTTTAGAAATATTCAATTAGTTTTAAAGTTTTACTAGTTATAAAATATTTTTATTTCAAATTTAAATATTAAGTTTACTTTTACAAACACAATTTAAATTTGTCTCATAAAAGGAAAAAAATCTAAATATTTTATAATAGTATAGATATTATTTAAACAATATAGGTTAAATATAAATAAATTGTTAATTTTAATAGCATTTTAGGTATAATAATATAATAAGTATGACCATTTTATATATGGTTGGTATAATAAAATAATAGAAACAGTTCGTATAATCTTGCTTGTGGAAATTTTACATTGGCAATGCACATGTTAATGGTACTTATTTGGTCCATAATTGGTGAAAATAAAATTCTACAAGCATTTATCACCATTATAATTTACTTCTGTGGAAATTTTATTTTCAGCACAATTGTAGTAATTTTTCTTATTTTTATAAGAACATTCTAAATTTGTTTATGAAACTTTCTTGTTTTATTGGTAATATACAGAATAATTATCCTCTAAAAGATGATATACAATTATTGATATTATAATGTGTATTATTACATTATGTATAGTTATATTGTATATAGTACAATCTGTCATGTACTATAATTATGTTACATTATATCTTAAATCTTATTACAGTATACTATCAACAAAAGTTATATTATATGTGTTGATATACAGTATCAACGAAAGTAAAGAAGGAGACGATAGAGGAGAAGCAAATAAGAAGAAGATAATCCAGTGGCTTGTTTGGAGTGCCCTCCATTCCCCTAGATGGCTCTTTAGAAATATATATATATATATATATATATATGATTTATTGGGTTGGATTTTCGGTCAGATTTCAGGCTGGGATATTTTTATTATAATTGCATAACAATTTGTTCCCCACTTTGTAGAAAAAAATTATAAAGTGACCCTTTTGAGACAAGCTTACACATGTGAAGCGTGTAATTTGGGGTTTACTATAGAAGTTTTACCTTGAAACTTTACTGAGAAAATTTTGTTGTCTAATAGTGTGGTCCAGGAGTCACAAGGTTGTTGGAGAAATGGTTTTGAGGAAACAAATCATGTTGTAGAATTATGCAAGCTGTATTTGCAGAAATGCTACGAATTGTATTGTAGAATTACTGCGAACTGTATTTACAGAAATGCTACGAAATGCATTGTAGAATACCGCAAATTGTATTGTAAAATATCATGGGATTTGTGAAATCCCGTGAGTAAAAGGTCCTAATCGTAAATTAGCGAATTGTTAAAAAGCCAAATGTTATGATCGTAAATAAGTGAACCGTAAAAATGACTGTCGTGATCATAAATCAGCGAACTATTAGAAAATCGAAGGTCGTGATCGAAAATCAACGGACCGTAAAAATGACAGTAGTGATCGTAAATTAGTGAATTGTTAGAAAACTGAAGGTCATTATCATAGATTAGCAGACTGTAAAAATGATAGTTGTGATCGTAAATCAGCGAATTGTTAAAAAACCGAAGGTCGTGATCGTAAATCAACGGACCGTAAAAATAACAGTCGTGATCGTAAATCAACGAACTATTAGAAAGCCAAAGGTTATGATCATAAATCAACAGACCGTAAAAATGACATTCGTGATCATAAATTAGCAAACTGTTAGAAAATCGAAGGTCGTGATCGTAAATCAACAGACCGTAAAAATGATAATCGTGATCGTAAATCAACAAACTGTTAGAAAGCCGAAGGTCCTGATCGTAAATCGACAAACACTTTATGAAGTGTTCATGATCATAAATCAATGAACTGAAGCCGTGATCGTAAATCAACGAGCTTTAAAAATGACAGTCATGATAATAAAACAGTGAACTGTTAGAAAATCAAAGGTTGTGATCGTAAATCAACGGACCGTAAATATGACACTTGCGATCGTAAATCAACAAACTGTTAGAAAATTGAAGGTCGTGATTGTAAATTAGCGACTGTAAAAATGACAGTCATGATCTTAAATTAGCGAACTGTTAGAAAATCGAAGGCCGTGATTGTAAATTAGTAGATCGCAAGATTATTAAAGTCTCGTAAGTAGATTACTTATGCATATCTTTTTTTTTTTTTGCAAAACCTACCAGAATAACAAATTATGCTTGTGAAGGGAGAATTAATGACCTGCAACTCTAATTGGACAAAGGTGACAAAACTATATCAACAATATGAGTTACTCCAAATTGCATTAAGGAAAAAATATTTAAGGGGGTGATACTACTACGGTGAAATAGATAGGGAACAGACATAGGGAACACAAGCTTACACTGAGGCAATCATATTGAATACAAGACAATTGCTTAATTAATAAACTAAAAGAATGAAACTCTTGTACATTTTATGTGTAAGAACATGTGATTTAATGGCAAAACCTTGATGTTACTAATCTCTCTCATGATAAGATCTAAATATAAAATAAAAATATAGTTGATCCACATAGTTGACTCCATGTAGTGGAAAAGCTGTGTTTTACATAATCGACAGAATGCAGCTATAGCCAAAAGAATTACCATTAAGCTACATGAAGAACTCAGAAAAGATTAAGAACTGTCCAAACATTTTTTTAGCCCTTCTTTACAAAAGTTTCAACATCACATGCAAGAATCCATAGAAAATATAACTGTAGTGGAGAATAATATAGCCACTATTTTTTGAAAATGATTGCTAAACACAAACAAGCACTTATAACATAACCCCAAAGCTTACTTGTTGTTCAGATGTAACAGCCCATTTTTCGGTGAAATCGAACAGTGATTTCGGCACCACAAATTCGACCTGAAAATAAAATTTATTTTATTTTATTATATGGTCCGTATTATGTTATAAAAGTCATGTGAAAATTTTGGTATGAAAATTTTATCGATTGAGTGCTTAATTACGAGAAGGATTAAATCGCATAAAATGTGAAAGTTAAATTCTAGTAGCTATAAGGATCAAATAGTTATGGAATTCAAAACTTAAGGTCCTTATATGGTAATTAGACCATTAAGAAAAGTATGTAGATTTTTCTTAGTGACTCATCAATGAAAAATTAGAAAAAGGCTAGGGACTAAATTGGAAAGTGAAAATTTTAATTAATTAAAAGATGATAAAATAGATATCATATTATTTTCTCATCTTCTTCCCCAAAATAAAACATGGAAACCCTATGAGAGAGAGAAGAGACTTTCATGGCCAAATTGGGCAAGTTTCCTTGTCCCATTTTTAGTAATTTTGATATTTTTGGAATCGAGATAGCTTAATCTCTCTATTTGGGGGATTAATTTGAAAATTTATCAAAGTATGAAAATGGTTAATGGATTTATATTCTGGAAATTATAAACTTATGGTAGAAAATGAAAGATTATTGATAGATAAACAACTTTTACAAAGTGATTTTTGATGAAAACATGATTTAGGGACTAAAATGAAAAGTTGTAAAACTTGATGAAAAATTATGAAATTTTATGATTACATGTGCTGTAAAATTTGTAATGGAGCTTTTTTTAGGCTTGGAATAAGGATTAATTTGCATAAGTTTCTTTTTCTAGCCTAGGACGAAAATAAAATTTATGGAAAAGTTAGGGGCAAAATGGTAATTTTGCCTAGAACGCAAATTGAGTCCCAATGAGTATAAAATGTATGAAATTGATGAGTAAAGTTATTTATATAGATCTGAACAACCCAAATTCGAAATTAGAACGAGGAAAGAGGAAAATGTCGGATTAGTAAATTTTTGTACACGAACCTTTGTCGAGGTAAGTTCGTGTAACTAAATTGTATATGTTTCTATGCTTGATTTAAATGTTGTGTTTGTGAATTTTATCAATGTCATAAATATGTGAAATGATTACCTACTCGATATAGCCCGATAAATGAAAATGCCCGATAAAACGGTAAATGAATAAAATGTTACTTGTATGCTTGACATAAATGTGGAATGTGTTTTACTTGAATTACATAAATGTTACGGAGGTATGAAATAATCAAATGGCCGATAATGTAAAATATTTAAATCCAGTTTGAATAAATGAATATCGATGGATAAATGTGATTGCCGAAATGAATGAGGTCCTGCATTTGTTGCAAAATGGATTAGGCTCGAACGAGCAGTCCTCATGACTTCATTACAGAAAGGATTTAGCCCGGATGGGTAATCCTGATGTGAGTCCTTTCTAGCATATATTATGAATTGGATTTAGCCCAGACGGGTAATCCATATCGAGCTCCTTAGAGCATATGTCATAAAAAGGATTTAGCCTTGACTGGTAATCCTGTTGTATACATGTGTGGCTCGAGAGTGTACTCTATGAGATAGTACCTTATGGGTACCATTGAATATGAATTGATGGATCCTGATTTTTACACCTTGAGTGTATTACCTAAGTCACCATCGATATTTCAGATAAATTCAACGGGTAAAACTCTTTACATGAGAAGATTTGGAATAAGAAATGAGTTGTTACATGTATCTACCTGAAATACACGAAAATGATAATATGTGATAATTGATACATAGAAATATGAGATGATGATATTTGTACTTGGAATTTGGTTGACGAATATAAGTTCATCCTTGATTATAGGCTTGTACACCTTGAGTGTACTACTACTTGTGTGACCTTAATATTCCGAGTAATATGGGTAAAGTTCTGATATGAAATGAACTGAACTCGTAATGAGCTATTATGAAATTATACTTGTAATAATGAGATGAATGATGCATGTTGAATGAATACTTGTTGTGGAAAGCATATGTGCTTGGAAACTTGTTTGTTATTGAGTACATACGTTTTATTGATGTTATTATGGAATAAATGACTAACAAGGGTAATGAGGATATGTATAGGGCTTGAGGTCAAATTGAATGAATGTGCCTTACATAGTTACCTCAAAATAGAATGAATGGTAAGTTAAGTACCATGTTATACGAACTTACTAAGCATGTAATGCTTACCCCGTTTTATTTTCCCCTGTTTTAGAGTAAATCGGAAACTCATTGGATTGGGAGCTTGACAAGATCACTCACACTATCCATCGACCCATGTCGGAATTGTATGGTAATTCAATTGCGGTTGTAATGGCATGTATAGGATATGTTGGCCATATTGGCATGAAAACTTAAATGATGCTTGAAATCTAGCCATTGGAATGGCTAGTAATGATTGTTTTGATATACTTGTAATGTCACATTATGTTAGCCACATATATGTTAAGTAGTTGATCAAATTATATCTAACATGAGGACATAACCAAGGTAAGATTGTAAACATGTATGCAGATGATGGATGGAATATGCTTGATTAGAATGCTTGAAATGGTTAGTAATTGTATGTGATGATATATCATGTTAAATGATAGAATTAACTTGAATAAAATTCTTTGATTTGCTGGGTTATGAATGCAAGATGTGGTGTAGAATTATGGCAAAGATTGGGATGAGAAATGTAGCTAGGAATGGCTTTATTTTGTCCATATGGGCAGACATACGGGCGTGTGTCTAGACCATATGTGACACACAGCCTGGTAACACGGGCATGTGGTTAGGCCGCGTGTCCCTTGCACCTTAAATTCGAGAAAACAGAATGCTCAAAATTTAGCATACGGGTAGAGACGCGGGCGTGTGTCTCAGCCGTGTGAGAGACACGGCCTTGAACACGGACGTGTATCTTGGCCGTGTGAAACCTGCACCTAATTCAAATTAAATTAATTATCCACCCGGCCTAGTACACAGGCGTGTGGCATGGCCGTGTGGTGCAAATCAGAGAGCTACCTAGTTTTGAACACGGCCAGCAGCACGGGCGTGTCCTAGGGTCACATGGGCGTGTCCCTTGGACTACACGGTCGTGTGAGCCCTGTACCTTGGAAAATTTTAGAATTTCACAAAAATTTCTTGAGTTCCTAATGTAGTCCCGTCTTGATTCTAGTGCTTGTATTGGGCCTCGAGGATCCATTTAAGGGACATTATGAATGACCTCGGTGAATTAATAGTAACTTGCCTGAATTAATCGATAAATGTTCTGAATGTTCTGGTAACGCTCTGAAACCCTATTTCGACGACGGATACGAGTTAGGGTGTTACATCAAATGTTTCTGCAATTGAGTTTATTAATTGACAATGCATACATGAATGCGTAGATACCCACATATGGACAGACATATGAATGTAGACAATATGTGTAACACCCTGTACTCGATTCGTTCACCTGACTCGAGTTATAAGAGGATACAACTATAAAACACTATCATTTTTCAACAATCAAACACATATAGACAAAATATATCATTTCATAATAAATAATAATCATTTCCATGTTGTTCAATCAGGTCTGGATGTTTATTGGGCTTACATAACATTTAAAACAAACTAGAATTAATTCTGGATTAAACTAAGACTTCTACGAAATATTGAGTAAAAAGTGTCAACAGGGGTTATGTGGCTGTGTGACAGAGACAAACTCGTGTGACCCCAAATATGGCCTTGTGATTACTCCATACGCCCGTGTTCTTATACCATATACAAATCGAATATAAGGTCACACGGCTGTGTAGCCAGGTCGTGTAACAACCTATGACCGTGTGAAATATTTTGCACCTAAAATCAAACAACCACACGACTGTGTGACAGCTCGTGTCCCAGGCCGTATACACCTGAAATAACCTCAAATCCAACCTTTTTCATCTACCATTTCTTAAGTTTCAAGCCAAACCATTTCCAATCATTTTTACCTATTCAAAACACATTAAAACATGCCCCAAATGTACAAAATCATCCAACCTAGGTGACTAACCAATGTACCCTCATTGACACCACATATAAATCAAATTTTTGTCAACCATCCAAATCATTCAATTCATCCATTCTAGCATCATAAACTAACAATATTCACACCAAAACTTGTTAGCACATAATCATTCCAAATACCATTCAAACATGACTTTTAACAACACATTACCAAAATGCCAAATATCTAATACATACATCAAATTTACATACATATGCACTTTCAACTAAAGTACCAAAACAGGTTCAACATTTGAAAAATAAAAATCCTATATACATGCCACAAGTAACCACAATTTCAAACTTCAAAATCTACCGAGTCAAAAGATGGTAGGTGTGAACTCCTGTTGATCTGACCGACACGTTCATAGTATCCAAAATCTACAAAACATAATAATTGAAGTAAGTATGTAAAATACTTAGTAAGCTCATACAATTCAATTCAATAACTTGCCTTATTCATTTAATAGCTAATTGTAAATTTCTATTCAAACTAATATCCCTATCATGACAAAGTTCAATAATTCTGGATCAATAAATAACTATCATAAGGATAGTCAGAATTCATATTTTGTCCACATTAATAACACACTATATATCCTTTGATTTTCTGATGGAACTTTGTAAAAGAACTTATTACATGAGTGCGAAAAACATTTAATGCTCGTTTGAGCTAGTCAGGTACAAAATACATTTGTTAGGTTACCCATCCGGGTTAAACCATTGACAACACTAAAAAATAGCCTGACCAGGGCTATATATACATGTAAGGTTATCAGTCCAAGCTAAACCTTTAAAACGACAAAAGATTACCAGTCTAGACTAAACCTATGTCACATGTATATCCGAGTCCACAACAAATGCTGGAGCTCGGTTTAGAATGGGAATCATTCAGAAACCTTGTGTATGAGACTTTTACTCGGTCTAAAAGAATTATCTTAGAATTTAATTTATTACCACATAGTCTGATTTCCATCTCAATAGTTTATATACAAATAATTAACAACATTTAATAACAAATTATAACCACATAAGATAGTATGAACTTATTTGTCTAAGTGATTCAACTATCAGAGACTAATTGACAATTTTCCATTTTCTTCATACGTCCTCTAGTCATTGAGATTCTTGATTTAAAGTATATTTTACTTTAATTAATCTCTTCAAACCACAAAAACAATCAAAATTATACATTTAAACTTCTTTTCTTATTTTACAAAATTACCCCTAAACTTTGCCTTTTATGTAATTTAGTCCTAAAGCCCCGAAAATTTCAAATTGAACACATTTAAGCTTAAACTATGCTAGCCGAATTTACTATAGTTCTTTAACAACCCATAAATTTCAAAATTTCACAATAATTTTCATGAAATTTTATTACTTTAACAATTTAATCATTAACTATCAAAATCACAAAAAATTACTTTACTAAATAATCCTATTTAGCTATCAAACTCACAAAACTATCAACAAATTTCAAAAACTTCACAAACTCAACATTGATACATTTCAAAATGTTTAATATTTTTATGAATTAACCCCTGGGTTAATTAAATTAAACTACAACGATCTCAAATGTAACACCCCAAACTCGGCCCAAAACACCACGGCCGAATCCGGAATGTCACTGGAGTAGTTGCTAAAAAGAAGAATTTAATTTGGAAGTAAGAACAACTTAGGGGTTTTAAAACATAGGTCTTAAATACGTTTAAGTTGATATTTGGAAACAGAAGTTCCGTGGGAAACGAGTTGTTTATGAGAAATCCGGACTTGAAAACTTTATTTCGATGTTTGAGTCATAAAAGCTTTATAGTTATTTTTAGATAATATTTTAATAGTAACTCCAACTTAAAGCCATAAATAAAATCCCAAAACAATTGAAGTGGCCTTATTACAATAAAATCTATTCCAAAAAGTACTTGAAAATCTAAAATATAAACTTAAAGAAATAAAAGCAGCTTCTGCATGGCCACCTCGAGACCCCTCCGGCTTGGTCCAAGAATCATGTATCACCTGCATTGTTTTAGGAAAATAGAGTGAGTCAAATCGACTCAGTGTGCAATTATTCCACATGTTTCCACAAATGGGCTTGGCCCACAACCACACTAATCCACATACCACACATAAAGATGCAACATGTTAACCCACCCCAACCTAGTATCCAACCGCTACACACCCTCGTATCCTGCCACCACACACCAGGGGATTACTAAATCGACCCTCCATCCGCTACACACCTCTTTGGCAGTCATGCTGCTCAAAGTTCATCTAGTGGTCTAGCCACTGGTCCACGTGAGTAAAATCACAAATATCCACAATGTGACTCGAGGTCATCACCAATCCACGATGAGGCATGAAGCCAACATCAATCCACGATGTAGCTCAAGGCTAACATCAACCACGTACATAAATGTACACCCTTTCCTTCTTTATACATATCCCGATCCCATGCACATGCATTATATATTATGATGAAATGACAACATAATCATTATGAACATATCAGATATGCATACATAACATGCTTACCACAATTTCACATTACATACATATATCCATCCAAAATTTCAATATCGAGAGTTACTAACTTTGGTAATTGGACTACCCCAATATGGGTAATAACATCAACACAACCCACTATTTCGCCACCACACATGTTTTATTTTATAATTAAAGTAAATATGCAAACAGTGTGTTAATTACACACCTGAGAACCTGAAGAACTAAACTCTCGACCTCCCTAATGTCCTCACTTGAAGCGATCACAGTGATCGGTTTATTGATGTCGGATGCTCGCCCACAACCCGGAGGCCAATCCCGAACCGCTGAAACTGACCATTTCTTGAACTTAGGGGAGGGACTACGTGTCCAACCCCTTTCTCCACTTGGCTGGTATTCGGTTCCATGAAATAAAGTCTTGGTCAGAAGACCCAGTTAACACATTAAATCAAATAATAGCGACGACCATAAAATACTGAGAATAGAATACTCCTTACTGAAACTGACTAAATCCCGGAACTATACGTTTGAACCTAACAGTCTGCCAAAAACCCCTGCATAAGTCATGTTAGAATCGACTCTAACACATATGAACACATGAAATGGCCTTCGGCCCAGCGATATACCCTGCTTACCTCGATCGCTAAAATCCCGAAAGATCTCTACCCCCTTAACGTTAGCCCAACTGAGATCTCGAAACCAACCCTCCATGGGTTCGACCACACATGAGCAACTAAGTTAGCTATTGGTTTCGGCAACCAAAGAAAGAAAAGAGAGTGATCCAAATAAAATAGAACTCCTTACCAATGAATACTAACCCGATTTGAGAAGATTGATAGGAGACGAACGATGACACCCCCTCTACAGGCTCTGACAGATTCGGCCTAGGTAAGAAAAGGTTATTCGGCTTTTGATGATGATGAACTTAGTGAAAGAAACGAGAAAGTTTAAGGTTAAGAGATTTGGCTAGAGAGACTTTAAGAAAGAAAGAATGAAACTTGAAGTGAAAAGGAGAAGATATGGCACTTTTGGCTTTTGAAGATGAGAAGGAAAAGATAAGTAAAAGTGACCCTAACTGGCCTTCTAAGTTTCGGCTAGAGAGTCAAAAAGAGAGGAAGAAAATTGAGATACTAAAAATGTTTTTCAGCACAAAAAAGAATGAGGAGAAAAAGAACTAAATTTCGGCACCTAACCCCCCTATACATGACCGAAGATGCTACCCTTCCTAGCATCCCACATTTGACCAACCCCTTGCCTCTCTCCCAAATCCCTTCTTTTCCTCCCAAAAACTCTCCCCTTCACCCATTCAAATGAGTTTGACTCATTCAAACCTTCAACTCCACTCTCTACCACACATTCAAAAACCTTGACCAAGTCTTCCCCAGAGTTTGCTTGCCGTCCAACACTCCCCCTCCTTGACGAAAACACCAAAAAACAAAGCTCCCTTTGCTCTCTGGCGTGATTCAACCTCGCCCCTTGACACCCCTTGTGACACAACACTCCCCTAGCACCTAGGCGCACCCCGCCACTCCACCACTAGCTCCCTTGTGCCATAAATCCCACATAAAACCTCTTAAGGCCTAACACCACTAGCTCTCCCTTAAAAGCTTGGAACCCAAAATTTTACTAAGGCTTCTACCTAACCCCAAGGTTTCCCGAAACCCCCAAACGCACTCAAACAACATACAGAGCATACTAGCACATAGAAATAAATTAAAATGCGAGACCCCTAAATCCTGGATGTTACAGTTCTACCCCCCTTAAAAATAATTTCGACCTCAAAATTACCTGATCAAAATAAGTGAGGGTATTACTGTCCATCACTTCTTCCGGCTCCCATGAAGCTTTTTCTGAACTACGGTTATGCCACAATACTTTGACTAGAGGAACTGATTTCTTTCGAAGCACCTTCACATCTCGATCCAGAATCTGAATCGGTTCTTCTTCATAGGACAAATCTGGTCTCAACTCAACTTCCTCAACTGGCACCACGTGAGCCGGATCCGATCGATAACGATGTAGCATTGACACGTGGAACACATCATGCATCTATTTTAATTTCGAAGGCAACTCTAAGTGGTAAGCCACCGGCCCCACTCGCTTCAAAACCCGATAAGGCCCTATAAACATGGGACTCAGTTTACCCTTGCGTCCAAATCTCATCACCTTCTTCCACGGCGAAACTTTCAGGAACACACGATCACCCACGGCAAACTCTACCTCTTTCCGCTTAAGGTTCGCATACAACTTCTGTCTGTCAGATGCCTCTTTCAACTGTGCCCGAATTACTTTAACTTTTTCCTCTGACTCTGCTACTATCTCTGGATGGAAAACATGATGTTCACTTAGTCCCGTCCAACAAGTAGGCGTCTGACACTTCCGCCCATACAGTATGTTTCATACGGTGCCATCTACTAGCTTGATAACTATTATTATAAGCAAATTCCGCTAAAGGCAAGAATTCTTCCCAACTACCCTTGAAGTCGATAACACACCCCCTTAACATATCTTCTAACACCTGAATCACCCTTTCAGACTGGCCATCCATTTGCGGATGAAATACCGTGCTAAAGTCCAACCTGGTACCCAAAGCCTGATGCAACACCCTCCAAAACCTCGACGTAAATCTAGGATCCCTATCCGATATGATCGACACCAGCACTCCATGCAGTCTCACAATTTCTGCTACATACAGCTTCGCTAATCTCTGTAGAGAGTAATCAACATGCACAGGTATGAAATGAGCGGACTTTGTCAACCGATCCACAATCACCCATACTGAGTCTTTCTTAGTAGGCGTAAGAGGAAGCCCACTAACGAAATCTATAGTGATTCTCTCCCACTTCCACTGCGAAATCTTCACTGGTTGCAGTAACCCCGAAGGTACTTGGTGTTTAGCTTTGACCTGCTGACACGTCAAGCACTTCCCCACAAATTCTGTAACTTCTCACCAAAGGTTGAATCAAAACCAGAGCTTCTGTCAAAACTCTCTTTAGCTTCTCAAAACTCTCCTACTGCTTATCCGACCATACAAAAGGTACCTCCTTTCTCAACAACTTAGTCAAAGGTGCTGCTATTGAAAAGAAACCCTCAACAAACCTCCTATAGTACCTTTTAGCCCCAAGAAACTACGAATTTTCGCTACCGACCTTGGTGGTTACCACTCCAGTACTGCCTCAATCTTCTGAGGATCCACCCTTATTCCCTCCGCGGATACCACATGATCCAGAAAAGCGACTTCACTCAACCAGAATTTGCACTTGCTAAACTTGGCGTACAACTTCTTTTCCCTTAAAATTTACAGCACTACCCGAAGATGTGCATCATGCTCTTCCTCCGACTTGGAATATACCAGGATGTCATCTATGAACACCACGATGAATTGATCCAAGTAAGGATGGAAAACCCGATTCATCATATCCATGAACGCAGTCGGTGCGTTAGTCAACCCGAACAGTATTACCAGGAATTTGTAGTGCCCGTATCGAGTCCAAAACGTCATCTGATGGATATCAGCCTCCTTCACCTTAAGCTGGTGATACCCTGACTTCAAATCTATCTTCGAAAAGACCGCAGCTCTTTTGAGCTGGTCAAACAAGTCGTCTATCCTCGGCAGCGGGTACTTGTTCTTGATCGTCAACTTATTCAACTGGCGGTAATCTATGCACATACGCTTAGACCCATCTTTTTTCTTTACGAACAACACCATTGCTCCCCATGGAGACACACTGGGTCAAATAAACCCGTGATCCAGCAACTCTTGGATTTGGGCTTTCAGCTCAACCAACTCCTTTGGTGCCATCCTATAAGGGGCGATGGACACTGGCGCTATTCCCGTAATAGGTCAATTCCAAAATCCACCTTCCGATCTAGAGGTAACCCTGGAAGTTCTTCTAAAAAACATCCACAAACTCCTTCACTGTCCTGACCTCCCCCACAGCTGCTTCCTTAGCATCCAAAGCACTAACAAACATCAGAAAAGCCAAGCACCCCTTCTTCACCATCTTCTCCGCCTTAAGAGCAAGCACTACGTTAGCCAAGTAGTCTCTCCTCTCACCTATCACCACCACCTCATTATCCTCAGGAGACTTCAATGACATGCACTTAGCAGCACAGTCCAAATTTGCATGATACCTTACTAACCAGTCCATACCTAGGATCAAGTCAAATTTTCCGAACGGCAGCTCCATCAAATCCGCTGGAAACACTACTTCCTAAACCTCTAAAGGCATATCCCTAAAGAGTTTGTCTACCACTACAGATTACCCTAAAGGACTAAGCACAGTCATCTTCCTAGAGACAATTTCAGAGTTCCTATCCAAGATTCCAGACATCATGCTAGCAATGTACGAATGAGTTGACCCAACATCAATCAAAGCAGTAAAGGGTAACCCAAGAATGAAAAATGTACCCATGATAACATCTGGTGTATCCCCTTCCTTTCGACGTCTGGCCGCGTAAACCAATCCAGGCTGTCTTGCATCTGAGCTCCCAGCACCTCTATCCGGTACTTTGTGACATCGGCCAAAACCATTCCCTCCACGATTCGGACCACGACCTCTCGACATTTGTGGACCACCCCTTCTTGGCTACACATACCCCTGACCTACTGCCTGAGCCCTATCCACATTTTGAGGATAATTCTTAACCAAGTGAGCCTTGGACCCACACTTGAAGCACTCTTTACTCCTTCCCCAGCACTCGCCTACATGAGTCCTCCCACACCGAGCACATGGACTAACCTGATTCCCAACAGCTGGCATAAAAGCACGAGTAGAACCTTCAATCCTAGGCTTTTTCTGAAAACCCCCCGAAGATCCTGATGGTCCAAAACCCCTCTTATTCCTGCCTCTATCATTATCCCTATTCTGCCTTTCAGTTTGCTTAACCTCTTCTGCTATTCGGGTTTTCTCTACCAAAGTAGCAAAGTCCCCCTCACACTGAGCAGCTATCAACACTCGCAGCTCATCTCGTAGCCCATCCTCAAATCTCATGCGTACTTCGTAATCGAGAGCAACAATCCTCCGCATACCGACTTAACCTCAGGGATTCTGCCTCATATTCTGCTACTAACTTACCCCCTTACACCAGATTCAAGAACGCCTTCCTCTGTGCGTCCATGTAACTAGCTCCGATGTACTTTCCCTTAAACTTTACTTTAAAGTAACCCCAATCTACTCGGTCCGCTGGAGTACCCTCTCTGACGGTAAGCCACCACTGATAGGCCTCATCCCAAAGTAAAGATATAGCACCTTTTAGCTTTTCTTCCGCAGTGCAGTCTAAGTCATCCATGATCCTCTCGACTACCTCTAACCAATACTCCGCCACACTCGGAGCTACCCCCGAGACACCTCTAAATATCTCAGCTCCATTCGCTCGAAGTCTCTCAGAAACAGACTTTCGGGCTCCAGTATTCATATTCGCTCCCGCAACTCTTTCCAAAACTCACAGCATAGCCTGAGATACTGCGTCATCTCCACCCGTCTGATCTTGATACTCAGCTTCTACCGCAGGCGGCGTCGTTTCATTCCCCGATCCATGACCAGACCCAACTGGTTCCGATACAGCCATTCTGCCCCTACCACGTCCACACGTATTACGACCTCGTCCCCTAGAACTCATGTCTATCGCTGCGTTTTAATCTATTTTAAGAAATTTTATGCATTAACTTTTTGTTCCACTGATTACCCACGAGCAATTTTATGTAAAAAAATTTAATAGTAGTTCTTTTGATCATCCAAAGTTTTCGTCTCAAGTCTTCCACCCTAATTTAGAGAATTGCATTCATTCATCAACACTATCCACTACACACGTTCACCACTTTGAGCATTTTCGTCCATTCCCAACCCAAGGGTATTTTCATAATTTATCTTATAGGGGTATTTTTCGTGATTTTCAAAATATAAAGGGTATCTTGGTAATTTTGGCAAACAGGGGTATTTTGGTAATTAATTGACGGTAGTACGGTAATTTTTTTTTGAAATCAAGGGTAATTTGATAGTTTTACAAAGCCGGGTATTCAGTCCCTTTCGGGTTTTAGTTATAGGTTTGACCCGTTAACAAGTCCTCATGGTTAAGGTGAACAATCACTGCGCACCAGGTAGGATTCCCGAAATGCGGAGGTGAGTGGCTAGGACTGCTTAAATACCAAGCTCATTCGGAATCCATGCCTAGACATGCGCATGCTTGTTACCACACCTGAACTCTGCGATTTATTCTCAGGTTTGGTGAAATAAGTTAAGTCTTATGAAGTTTAGTGTTGGAGTAAGCTAATCCTAAGGTTTAATAGTTCCTAACTTACTAATCTACGATCCCATATCACCCATCATTTCTACATACAAATCACACAATAGTTTGAAGTACTTACCTGGCGGACTTTGGGCTACCGGAGACGCAGGTGTCATGCCAGAATAAACCTGAATAGCTTATAGAAATCAATTTTTTAGTAAAACCCATCTTTGGAAAATGTTTTGAGCCCAAAACCCTCAAAGTCGAGTTTTGAACCTCGCTCTGATACTAAATCAGAACACCCCAAACTCACCTAAAACACCACGGTACGAATCCTAATGTCACTAGAGTAGTTGCTAAAAAGAAGAATTTAATTTGGAAGTAAGAACAACTTAGGGTTTTTAAAATAGGTGTTAAATACGTTTAAGTCGATATTTGGAAACGAAAGTTCCATGGGAAATGAGTTGTTTATGAGAAATCCAGACTTGAAAACTTTATTTCGATGTTTGAGTCATAAAAGCTTTATAGTTATTTTTAGATAATATTTTAATAGTAACTCCAACTTAAAACCATAAATAAAATCCCAAAACAATTGAAGTGGCCTTATTACAATAAAATCTATTCCAAAAAGTACTTGAAAATCTAAAGTATAAACTTAAAGAAATAAAAGCAGCTTTTGTATGGCCACCTCGAGACCCCTCGGCCCGATCCAAGAATCATGTATCACCTGCATTGTTTTATGTTGCAATTATTCCACATGTTTCCACAAATGGGCTTGGCCCACAACCATACTAATCCACATACCACACATAAAGATGCAACATGTTAACCCACCCCAACCTAGTATCCAACTTCTACACACCCCCGTATCCTGCCACCACACACCAGGGGATTACTAAATCGACCGTCCATCCTCTACACACCTTTTTGGCAGTCATGCTACTCAAAGTTCATCTAGTGGTCTAGCCACCGGTCCACGTGATTAAAATCACAAATATCCACAGTGTGATTCAAGGTCATCACCAATCCACGATGAGGCATGAAGCCAACATCAATCCACGATGCAGCTCAAGGCTAACATCAACCACGTACATAAATGTACACCCTTTCCTTCTTTATACATATCCCGATCCCATGCACATGCATTACATATTATGATGAAATGACAACATAATCATTATGAACATATCAGATATGCATACATAACATGCTTACCACAATTTCACATTACATACATATATCCATCTAAAATTTTAATATCAGAGAGTTACTAACCTGGTACTGGACTACCCCAATATGGGTAATAACATCACCACAACCACTATTTCAGCTACCACACATGTTTCATTTTATAATTTAAGTAAATACGCAAACAGTGTGTTAATTACACACTTGAGAACCTGAAGAACTAAACTCTCGACCTCCCTAACGTCCTCACTCGAAGCGATCACAATGATCGACTTATCAATGTCGGATGCTCGCCTACAGCCCGAAGGCCAATCCCGAACTACTGAAACTGACCGTTTCTTGAACTTAGGGGTAGGGACTACGTGTCCAACCCCTTTCTCCACTTGGCTGGTATTCGGTTCCATGAAATAAAGTCTTGGTCAGAAGACCCGGTTAACACATTAAATCGAATAATAGCGACGACCATAAAATACTGAGAATAGAATACTCCTTACCAAAACTGACTAAATCCCGGAACTATACGTTTCAACCTAACAGTCTGTCGAAAACCCCTGTATAATCATGTTAGAATCGGCTCTAACACATATGAACACATGAAATGGCCTTCGGCCCAACGATATACCCTGCTTATCTCGATCGCTAAAATCCCGAAAGATCTCTACTCCCTTAGCGTTAGCCCAACTGAGATCCCGAAACCAACCCTCCATGGATTCAGCCACACATGAGCAACTAAGTTAGCTATTGGTTTCGGAAACCAAAGAAAGAAAATAGAGCGATCCAAATAAAAGAGAACTCCTTACCAACGAATACTAACCTGATTTGAGAAGATTGATAGGAGACGAATGATGACACCCCCTCTACAGGCTCTGACAGATTCAGCCTAGGTAAGAAAAGGTTATTCGGCTTCTGATGATGATGAACTTGGTGAAAGAAAAGAGAAAGTTTAAGGTTAAGAGATTCGGCTAGAGAGACTTTAAGAAAGAAAGAATGAAACTTGAAGTGAAAAAGGAGAAGATATGGCACTTTCAGATTTTGAAGATGAGAAGGAAAAGATGAGTAAAAGTGACCCTAACTGGCCTTCTAAGTTTCAGCTAGAGAGTCAAAAAGAGAGGAAGAAAATTGAGATACTAAAAATGTTTTTAGGCACAAAAAAGAATGAGGAGAAAAAGAACTAAATTTCGGCACCTACCCCCCTATACATGACCGAAAATGCTACCCTTACTAGCATCCCACATTCGGCCAACCCCTTGCCTCTCTTCCAAATCCCTTCTTTTCCTCCCAAAAACTCTCCCCTTCACCCATTCAAATGAGTTTGACTCATTCAAACCTTCAACTCCACTCTCCACCACACATTCAAAAACCTTGACCAAGTCTTCCCTAGAGTTTGCTTGTCGTCCAACACTTCCCCCTCCTTGACCCAAAACACCAAAAAAAAACAACAAAGCTCCCTTTTGCTGCTGGCGTGATTCGAACCTCTTCCCCTTGACACAACTTGTGACGCAACACTTCCCCTAGCACCTAGGCATTACCCTGCCACTCCACCACTAGCTCCCTTGTGCCATAAATCCCACGTAAAACCTCTTAAGGCCTAACGCCACTAGCTCTCCCTTAAAAGCTTGGAACCCAAAATTTTACTAAGGCTTCTACCTAACCCCAAGGTTTCCCAAAACCCCCAAACGCACTCAAACAACATACAGAACATACTAGGACATAGAAATAAATTAAAATGCGAGACCCCTAAATCCCGGATGTTACATCAAAAGCATAAAATTTACAAAAAATGGCTCAAAATAGACTTACATACAAGAGAATCAATGGCCGAACCTTCAAAGCTTTTCAATGGTGTTTCCTTTCTATTTTCGGTGGAAGAAAATATTAAGGAAGATGATCATTTTTTCCTATTTGTTTTTCATATTATTAACTTATTTACCATTTTACCCTTATGAAATTAATAAAATTTCTTTAATAAACAAGTCAAAATCGTCCACTATAAACTTATATGGTCTAATTACTGATCAGGGCCATCAAATCAATTTTCTAAAGCCATTTAATACATTTAATCTAATAGTAAGTAATTTTGTAATTTTTACTTAATTAACCAGCTAAACATTAACATTTTCTAACCAAATTTTAATACGACACTATAATAGACTTGTAGATATTAAATAAATATTATTTATTGATTTACTTGTCGAAATTATGGTCTCGAAACCACTATTTCTAACACCATTGAAAAACGAGATGTTACAATATGTACATGGCACATGCATGCAATGCATACAACAAATACAAACCATAAGAAACTATGAAAAAAGCACCAATTGAGGGAAAATCTTAGCACATATTCTGCCGGCTAATAGAGCACACTGAGAAGAATTCAACGGTTAACACGGTCAAGTCATCAAAATTGTTCCATGCAGCAACTCATCTGAACAAAATCAAAACCATACATATAAAATTATCAGTATTGAGAAAGTATAATTGAAAAAGAGAATTATCAGTAGAAGAAGGATGATTTTGTAAATTTA
The DNA here is from genome assembly GCA_025506655.1 of Gossypium rotundifolium. Lineage (NCBI taxonomy): Eukaryota > Viridiplantae > Streptophyta > Magnoliopsida > Malvales > Malvaceae > Gossypium > Gossypium rotundifolium. The sequence goes on from CP106734.1 coordinate 63,837,197, forward strand.
GACCAGTAACGGTGCTATTGACTATAATGTTCATGAATTGTCCTACCATTACATATAAAATTATTAGTATCTGAGCAACTATCTGCACCTCAGTCTAAGCCTTTGCAGTTTTTAAATGAAGAGGATTGGAATCGCTTTTATAAGTTACTATAAATTCTATCACAAGTGTAGAAATCATGTAATTAGACTAAAAGTTTGCATTTAAAAATAGTAGTATAGATAGAAGAAAAACAAGTGGTGGATGTGTTGGTTGACTGCCTAAACCCCAATAATGCATCAATGTAAAATCAACATAATATCAGTGTTTGACCTTACATTTTAGCACATAGGGTGAAAGCAATAATAACACAATTATAATATAAGATGAAAAAGGAATATGAATATCTAACTTTTTCCTTCAATAATATCCGATTGTGGACTGAAGTAAATGTTGATAGGCCAAAACCTTCCTGCGAGACAACACTTGTTCGACAACTGAACTCCACTCGCTCATCTATTTTCCTTCCACTACTCCTCCCCTTAACCCTACTGCCCATCCCTAACGTTAACACCAACGCTGCTTTCATTCTCTAAAAATTTCTAAATTATATCTAAGATTTTGATTGATTTCACATGGGCGAACAAACCTCGTCCCAGCCTCAGCCCCAGGTTTTATCTCAGCCACCGAATGACTCCTCTACCATAACTCAAGCCCAAGTTCAAACCCAATCTGGAGACCCGATTAATTTGTCCATGTTCACCGCACCATTGTTGAGGGGTCATTAGAAATATATAGAGGGCATTTATCGAGTTGGACTCCAGGTCAAGTTATTTTTAGTGTCCGTTTGTTTGCCAGTAAAATGTTTTCCGGAAAATGATTTCTGGAAAATGATTTACTTTTCTGGAAAATGATTTAATGAAAATATTTTACGGTGTTTGGATGAATCTGTAAAATATTTTACATTGTTTGGCGATTTCACAAAATATTTTCGAAAAAGTTATTTTACATATATTAATAAATTTATATACATATTAATAAATTTCTATATTTTAAATTGTTTTTACATATATTGGAATGATTTATTTATAAATAAATAAATCAAATTAAATATATAATAATACTCAATTATTAAGCTAGATTATTAACCGTCATAAATTGAAAACAACCAAAGTCAAATAAATTATTTGTAATTGTGTTATAAAAAATAAAAACAAGGATTAAATAATTATAAATTAGCTTCCAAACCACAATTAAATTTATATCAATTAAGAATTTATTGTCTTCTCATTGTTTGATTGAGTTTATTTAATATCTATTAAATTTATATTGTAGTAACCCATTTTGCCCGAAAATAAAAAATAAATAATAAAATAAACAATGTTTTTTAAATAGTCCAATACAAACCCTTAAAGCCCAAACCCCAAATGACTAAATAATTAGACCCAAAACCAAACCCGATTAACCTGTTACAAACCCAATAACCCAACCTAAACACCCTCAGTAGCCCAAAATTAAACCTGCTAATCCAAAAGCTTACACGGCCTAAAAGGCCGAATAGCTAAACCAGCTTCAGCAGAAATCTACGGTTTCTAGGAAACCCTTGCGTTGCAGCCTCGCACCCAGGCCAACCGACACGCTGCAACTTCTCACCCTCGATCGCGTCGCAGTCCTCGCAAATTGCCTTCACCGCCGAGATCTTCGTCCACCTGCAAATGGAAAGGAAACAAATTGAAATAAAAAATGGCAAAAATATATGTATTCCTTTTATTTCATTTTATTTCGGGTTATAAAGACCTATCGAAAACATGTAACGGGGGACAAAAATAATATAAGCAGAGACAGAATACACAAACAAAAATACAGAAATAAAAGAGCAAATTTTCACAATAGAGGTGTTTTTTCTATTTTTTTATTCATATTATTCTTTTATTTTTGTTTTCTTTTGTTCTTTTTCCTATAAATAGTAAACAAACAAGCAATAAAAAGAGAAAAGGGAACGTTTACCTTTCGAAAATACCAAAAAGCGAGATCTTCGGCCTCCTGCAGCCGTCCATGGAGGCGCGTATGGCACGTAACGGAGGACCGAGGGATTGGTCTAGCGAAGGCCTGAGAGAGAATTTCTAAATCTTTTTTTTTTCAAAAACAGAGTAAAAATGATTTTTTTCTTGAAAACTGATTTTTATAGCAGTACAAGACGATGCCATTTTTGCTTAATTCAATAAGCATAAAACGACGCCGTTTTAAAAAGGGGATCCGCGTGTCGACCCAAGGTCTGTAACACCCTTAACCCGTATCCGTCGCCGGATTAGGGTTGCAAGGAATTACTAAACATAACCTAAGTCACTGCAATTATTTATATAGATATAGTCACAACCGAATACACTATGAACAAATTCGTTTTTAAAAAAATATGATAATACAATGTCATACATATCTTAATCCTCTTTAGCCAAAATCACAAATCAACAATTAATAATTGATACGATTCATATGGTCATTTAATTCACACTGACTGAATAGGCATATGCTCATCATGACTTCTTAAAAACTACATAGAGATCACAAAATATAAACACACATATATGTGGTTGCATATTACCTTATTTGATCTTATTCAAATATACCAATTCAAATTTATTCAACCAAAATATACTTCAAATCATTTAATGAACAAAGCGAAACAAAGAATATCAAATATCCCTCTCCTGGCAGAAACACATCAAATGAACTTAATACATAGACAAAAATTCCAGCCATAACCGAATATACCATTTCATATCCAACCTATGATTTGATACTTTGACCGAATATGCCATATACATTATAACATTCTCCACTCAATTAAAGCTTCAATTAATCACTTGAATAATAACTCTTCTTCGATCCATAAACCAAACACATTCATATATGCTAATGTTAACTTCCCAATTATAACCCTTATTAATTCGAACTGCATAAATATAACCAACTATCAAACAATAAAATTTTCATCCATGATTGAAATAGACCATGCACAATCAACCACCTTCAATAACTCTCTTAAAGTTTAAGTCAAACCATATGAATATCTATCATAAATAATGTATTACTAAATATACTTATATAATGAGCTAATTACTTATTCAGATGCATGATATGGATGACATAATAATTAACCATACCCCCAACTCATTTGAACTTACATTACCAATTATACTATTATAAAGAACAAGCATCATGGCCAAATACATTTAAGATCAAAGTACCCTAACTTATCCATTTTCGCATGGCTTATATACATCAACAAAATATCATTCAAGTATTAAGCTAGCCTATACATGCCTTAAGTTCAAAAATCCAAACTTTAAAGGTACCAAAATAAGTTGATAGTGTGGATGACATCGTTGACGATCCCTTAACCTCGTAGTTAGATTAAAATCTATAAAACAGAATGGCAAACACACAGAGTAAGCTAACTTAGCTTAGTAAATCTTAAGCAATATAACTACATAATCAAACATTCGATATTATACACCAATCATTTTACAACCGTAATAAAATTACATAGTACAATTTGATCGTCATAACCAAATACCACCAATTTAATAAGTGCCATGTACAACTTAACTCCATACAATCGAATGTACATGTATTTATATAAATAATTCCACATATCCGAAGGTATATACATAAAATCTCCATATGGCTAAACTTATTTATGTATAAATACTCATACATCCATTAAATACTTTCATGTTTGCAAGTAAACAACATTAAATCAATGTCTTACTATCCACATATCCAAAATGCTGAATACACAAACACATTATCTATCAACTTACTTAATCAATAAGCATCAAATACAACATATACTTAAATCAATACATACCTTATGGCCAAATAATCTAATTCAACTGAATAAGCTTTAGCTTGTTCATTTGCCACCATAACTTAATCATTTCGTAAGCATAAGCCCGTATTATAAATCACAAGTATAAAACCTGCTAGGCATAAGCCTGAATCACGCACCGACATTAAGCCTGCTAGACCCGAGGTCCAATAATCATTCACCGGCAATAAGCCTGCTAGGCATAAAGCCCGATAAGTTCACCAGCCCAAGGCTTGCTAGGCTCAAAGCCTGAATAGAAACATTTTAAGATTTCTCACACGAATCATCTCATATATCTAACCTTTTTCTCATCGTAATCTCATCGTACGAACATTCAAATAATTTCTATCATTCAAATAATTTAACTAAAGCACATATTCTACTTAGCCAAATTCTGCTAGTTCATATATAGTTATAATGGTTCCAAATTTCAGCATATACTAAGTTACGTAAATAATTTACGACATATATTTGCTTAGAGACTTACCTCGGATATCGTCGGATGACAAAAATCGGCTATTCGATCACTTTCGCTTTTCCCCGATCCAAGTCCCTTTTCTTTTGTTCTTGATCTAAACATGTTCAAATTAAGCTCATTAAAACACATTTATATCCAATTTAGTCTTAAAACACATAAATCTAATTACTATTTTGCCCCTAATGTTTCACACTTTTACAATTTAGTCCTATTTGCACAAAACACAAAATACACAAAATTTGGCCACACACCTTAAGGTCCGAATATCCTTAGTCTTTATACAAATCCATGCAGTTTATTCATTTCACATTTTAGTCCCTCAAGAATTTATTTTTGCAATTTAATCAAATTTACTCAAATTCATCAAAAATCCAAAGACAAAACATATTAATATAACACATATATTTCATAATTCAACCTTAAACAACATAAACATCCAACTATCAACAATAGCTCAACTCAAAATATTCATCAAACTCTAAAATTAAAACATGGGTCTTGTACATTTCATAGCAACGATTTCAAAAACGTAGAAATTATCGAAAACCAACCTAAAACATTCCTCTAATTTGGCTCTCAAATGGCTGAATATGTAAAAGTCAACCCTTGCTTTCTCTTTTTCTTATTTCGGTCAAAAGATGAAGTAAAAATGGTCATTTTTCTTATGTTTTATCCAATATAACATACATAATAATTCATTTACATATTTAGCCTTTCAGTAAACAAATAAAACAAACATGTAATAAGGGTATGATTGTGTTTCATTCATCCACTAACCATGTTTCTTTTATTATAATATAAATATAACTTATAAAATAAATATAATATAACTTTAACTTATAAAATTTAATATATATATATATACATATATATATATATAAACACACAGACACACACACACACATATATATATATATATATATATATATATATATATACATATTTCCTTACCCATGCCGTCCACTAACCAAAATAGTGACTAAATTGCCACATAAACCCTTAACACTTAAAAGCCACACTAATTTAGCCATTAATCAAATAAAAGGCCATTTTTACAAATTATGCAATTTAGTCCTTTTGTCAAATTGACCATACAGACAGACAAACGAAAATTTCACACATACTAATTTACATATAATTAACACAAAAAATAATATTTAAAAAATTTTTAGACTCGGATTCGTGGTCCCGAAACCACCGTTCCGATTAGGGTCAAATTCGGACTGTTACAACTCTCCGCCTTAGGGATTTTCGTCCCAAAAAATCTTACCATTAGGTTCGGATAACGCTCTCTCATTATATCCTCAGGCTCCCATGTTGCTTCTTCAACTCCGTGCTTTTGCCACAGTACCTTAACTAACAGAATTTTCTTATTTCTCAATTCTTTAATCTCTTGAGCCAGAATACAAATCGGTTCTTCTTCATATGTCATATTAGTCTGAATCTCAACCTTTGTCGGGCAAATCACATGTGAAAGATTAGATCGATATCTTCGAAGCATCGAGACATGAAAGACATTGTGTATCTTTTCTAATTCAGGTGGCAATTTCAATCTATAAGCCACCGGCCCGATACGCTCTGTAATTTCATACGGTCCAATAAATCTCGAGTCAACTTGCCTTTATGATCGAATCTGAGTACTTTCTTCCATGGTGAAACTTTCAAAAATACCCGGTCTCCGATCTGAAACTCAATGTCTTTACGTTTCAAATTTGCGTATGACTTTTGACGATCTGATGCAGCTTTCAAACTATCACCAATCACTGCCACTTTCTGTTCAGTTTCTTTAATCAAGTCAACCCCGTGTATCTTATTTTCACTGAGCTCAGTCCAGTATAGTGGTGTACGACATTTACTTCCGTACAGAGGTTCGTAAGGTGCCATTTTGATACTAGATTGAAATCTATTATTATAAGCAAATTTAGTCAAAGGTAAGTATTGTTCCCATGTTCCTTCAAACTCGAGGACGCAACATCTCAACATATCCTCAAGCATCTGAATGGTTCGCTCGGACTGACCATCTGTCTGCAGATGAAAAGCTGTGCTAAAGCGTAGTTTAGTACCTAAAGCATCTTGCAATTTCTTCCAAAATCGCGACGTGAATCTCGGGTCTCTATTTGAAATAATGGAAATAGGCACACCATGTAACCTCACAATTTGAGATACATACAACTTAGCAAGCTTATCGAGCGAATAGTCCGTACGAACTGGAATAAAGTGAGCTGATTTGGTTAGTCTATCCACTATAACCCAAATTGCATCTTTCTTGCTCGGTGTCATAGGTAAGCCGGATACAAAATCCATAGTGATTCTGTCCCATTTCCATTCAGGTATCATGATCGGTCAAGTAACCTGAAGGCACCGATGTTCTACCTTTATTTGTCGACAAACTAAGCACTTCGAGACAAATCCAGATATGTCCCATTTCATAAACCCTACCCAAACGTTGGGACCAATATGGGTCGTTATAAGAAAACTTTGAAAACCCATTTTAAAACCAATTTAATATTTGTTGAAAACTTCGTGCTCGTTGAAATCATACTTAGTCCAAATTTGAAAATTTAATTAAGTCAAGTTATTATACAAACTTCGATGTGCTTCGATGGCACGATAAAACATTTTCGTGTTAATTTAGAAAACGTGTGATTCAAATTTATAATTAAAACAAAATATCCAACATATAAGAAAATAACTAAAGTAAAGTATAATGAGGCCTTATTACATCCAAAATAAAACAACCCAATAAAAAATTTAGAATAACTAGAATTAAAGTTCATTTAATTTTAAATCCACCGCATGGCCTCCTCAAGTCCCTCTCCCATGTCCGCGATCTAAGCATCACCGAAAAATAATGGAGAAGGTGAGTCACCAAGACTCAGATGTAACCCTTCCCCGTTTTAAAATATTTTCATACACAACATATAACAATTAATATGCAAAATGTGAAATACCCATCCTAGCCATCCAAACGCCCTTCGCTCACCCGTTGTGGTACCAAACCACTTGGTGGTGCCAAACCACTGGTGACATATAGTCACAATGTGTTACCAAAACACCGGTGTCCATAGACACAGATCATTTGATGGGGCCAACCCATCGTGTGATACCAAATCACCGCGACGATCCCATATCTCAAGTGGGGCCAACCCACGGTGGTGTTAACCACGAGGACAAGTCGCTATTGAGGTACCAAACCTCCGGAGGTACCAAACCTCCGGTGACATATAGTCACGCAGTGTTACCAAAACACTTGGTGCCCGTCGGCACGATTAATACCGCCTCCACTCATCAACCCATATCACAATCACAAGAGATCATACATTTATCACATGTATTAAATAAATCATGCTTCCCAAAAGCATCATAATAATCTCATATAAATAGAGACTTACCGAGGTCCTTGCTTGTACCTTTTGAGGTACTAAATCCATATCTACATCAAGCAGATTTACAAGCAATATAATTTATCACACATGTTAACTGCTATAAGTGTGTATGTACACACCTGTCACCACTGAGTGATCTAAATCCCGAATGAAGGAGTCGACCACCTTAGATCTCTTGGTACCTACATTCTACCAACCATGGATTAGCCCATGGCCTATTCGCCAAAGTAAATAATTTAAAGGGTTCTCCTTTTGAACCCGAATCCTTACCCGAAAGTCTTGAGTATCAACCTTTTGCTTCACCACCCTAAAATCGGCACTCAATAAGTTAGTAGCCTTCGGCTAAAATGATTAACAATCGACTAACTAAAGTAGATCTTACCTTGCTTTGATTTGGTTTCTAACAACCCGAATCCTTATATGGGTTCCTAGCAATCGGCCAACCTTAAATACCAAGTAAGATTAGTTTCGGCTTTTCTTTAAGTCTAAATCGATAGATCATAAGAGTGAACACTAAAAACATTCGGTTAGTACCCCTTACCTTCTCAACCGATTGGAAAGATAGTCCCAAAAGTCTTGAATCACCTTTGATATTCGCCAAAATGCCTCCAAGTAAGAGAAAAGATTTTCTACGACCGCAAGGGGTGTATTCGGCCAAAGTGAGTCTTAACGGAGAAGAGGATTTGACAACAGAGGAGTGGATATTCGGAGGAGAAATAATGGTAGAAAACTAATGGAGAGGAGGAGATGGTGAGAGTTTTCACTAGCGGTGTTTGAGAGAAAAGAAAGGAGAGAAAATAGATGGAAGATTTGAGAATTTCTAGCTTGCCAAGATGGAGAAAAAAACAAAACAAGTGCTAAGTACCCACTCTTCTTTGAAGAGTTTAACCTTCATTCAACTTCCTCAATTTGCTCTTGACCACATATTTGACTTAATTCAAAATAATTTGAATACCTCTCATAATAATTAAATAAGAATCCCAAATAATCTAATAATAATGCTAATATTATCCTTTTATCTACTATTATCAAGATATCTAAATAATAATAATAACTAATTAATCCTTTTAATCCAAATAATCCTCTTGATTATCCTTGGAATTATCAAATAAAATTTAATAGAAAAATACTAATATTATCCTCATCATTTATCCCTAGAATTAATATTAACAATTTAAACACTCATATTATCCTTATTATTCCAAGAATTAAGATTGAGTAATTCCTTCTCTCTCTTGTCATTCAAATAAAGTGCCAAAAGAGGATTTTGACTCGAACCAAAGCTCTCCTTGCCTACTATGGCGCTCACTACTAGGCTCTTAAGTGGCCTCACTTTTGCCACTTTACCAAGGCCTCATATTGTGACAAATTATTCCTTACTTATTCTTATAACCCCTAACTACTAAGGCTATCCACCTTTAAACAATTAATATATTTTTTCTACTATTCCGAGCCACTCAAGGCCTTTAATTAAGCTCTATTATTCCATAAATAATATCACAGCAGCTTCATACTTAAGATAATTAAATTCCAAATAATTTTTGGGATGTTACTCGAATAGAACTCATTATACATTTTCGTGCTACGGATGAGCATGTAAAATTGGCTACTATGAGCTTCATTCAAAATTATGCAATCAAATCCAAATTCCTTGGAACACATATTCATTTTCATAAATTCAAACTCGACTCAAAGAACTCATTTTGCCAACAAATTTTTATCAACTTTCTGAGCATCACTAACTTGTTAAATAAACAACGGTCTTGCTTTTAATTCGGCTACTATCGAACCATCATCAAACATAACCACATGCGCTTTCAACGCACGAAGAGCAAATAATGACTTTCGACTTAAAGCATCCACAACGACATTAGCCTTTCCCGAATGATAGTCAATCACTAAATCGTAATCTTTCAACAACTCTAACCATCTGCGTTGTCTCAGGTTCAAATCTCTCTGTGTCATCAAATACTTCAAACTCTTGTGATATGAATAAACGTGACATTTCTCACTGAACAGATAATGACACCAAATCTTTAACGCGAACACAATGGCTGCTAGCTCTAAATCATGGGTCGGGTAATTTCTTTCATGTGGCTTCAACTGTCTCGAAGCATAAGCTACGACCTTGCCTTCCTGCATCAAAACTCAACGTAAACTATTCAAAGACACATCACTATAAACAACAAATTCTTTACCTAATTCAGGTTGGACTAACACTGGAGCTTCGGTCAAAAGAGCTTTCAACTGATCGAAACTTTTCTAACACTTTTCTGACCATTCAAACTTAACATCTTTCTGTAATAGCTTTGTCAAAGGGGTAGCTATCATAGAAAAACCATTCACAAATCGTCTGTAGTAGCCAACAAGTCCCAGAAAGCTTCGAATTTCAAAACATTTTTCAGTGGTTTCCAATCGAGTATAACCGATATTTTATTCGGATCAACCCGAATACTTGATGCTGAAACAACGTGGCCCAGAAAATTGACTTCACTCAACCAGAACTCACATTTACTAAACTTTGCATACAACTTTTTATCTCACAAAGTTTGTAACACAAGCCTCAAATGCTCGGCATGCTCAGTTTCATCTCTGGAGTAAATCAGATTATCATCTATAAACACTACCACAAACCGATCCAAATACTGACTGAAAATCCTATTCATCAGATCCATAAAAATAGTAGGTGCATTAGTAAGTCCGAAAGGCATAACCAAAAACTCATAGTGTCCGTACCTCGTTCGAAAAGCAGTCTTTGGCACATCTGAATCTTTGACTTGCAACTGATAATAACCCGACCTCAAATCTATCTTTGAGAACATTGAAGCCCCTTTCAACTGATCAAACAAGTCGTCAGTCCAAGGCAACGGGTATTTATTCTTTATGGTTACCTTGTTTAGCTGTCGGTAATCAATGCACATTCGCATAGTCCCATCTTTCTTTTTCACAAATAAAACTGGTGCACCCCAAGGAGAGAAACCCGGTAGTGCAAAGCCCCTATCTGTTAACTCTTCCAGCTGTGCTTTCAACTCTTTTAATTCTGTAGTTGCCATGCGATATGGAGCTATCGAAATCGGAGTCATCCCCGGTACTAATTTAATACCAAACTCTACCTCTCGAACATATGGCAAACCTGGCAATTCTTCAGGGAACACATCTGAATACTCGCACACGACTGGTACGGATTCAATATTCTTTTCAGTCATTTTACTATCAAGCACATAAGAAAAGTAAGCTTCATACCCTTTTCTCATACACTTTCGAGCTACCATCAAAGATATTATTACTGATAATCCATTCAGATCATTAGATTCAATCCAAATAATTTCACCGTTCTGACATTTCAAATCAATGGTTTTTCTTTTGCAATTAACAATAGCATCATGCAAAGTCAACCAGTCCATTTCCAAAATTATATCAAATTCATCAAAAGGCAACAACATCAAATCGGTTAGGAAACATGAATCTCGAATCATCAACGGGCAACTTTTACACACTTTATCAACCAGAACGCACCGACCCAGGGGGTTTGATACTCGAATCACAAACTCAGTAGACTCAACAGGCAGAGTCTTACTGGATACTAATGAGTCGAACCAGGATCAATCAACGCAATAACACTAGTATCATAAAGAATGAAAGTACCGGTGATGACATCTGGGGAAGAAGCATCCTCACGAGCATGTATAGCATATGCTTTAATAGATGCACGAGCCTCTGAGTGAACCACAGTATCCTTTGTTCCTCTTTGACTGCCACTTACATTCCCTGAATGCCTGGGTGGTCTGCCTTGCACTTATATATTGCTCGGTCTCACAATCTGAACAGTATTTTGCTCGGCTAATCGGGCACTCTCGAATAAAATGATCCATCGATCCACATTTAAAACAGGACCGATCATGCAATCTATAATTCCCAAAATTCCATATTCTTTAATGCTTGCACTCAACCCGGTTCTACTAAAATTACCAACGCTAGCAATCGAAATGGCTCGGGAACCCGTAGGAGGTTGATCTCGGTCTCGTCTAGAAAAGTCTGAAGTAGCTTTATGTCGACTGGATTCATCTTTGAACTTCTTTGATACTGAATGAAAGGTCTTATTCGATGATCTTTTACGGATGTCTCTAGCTTCAAATTTGGCTTTTCTTTTCTCTTTTCCAAGCTCTTCGGCTTTACAGGCTCGTTCAACAAGTACCACAAACTCTTTAATCTCAAGTATGCCGACCAGAAACTTAATTTCTTTATTCAGACCGTCTTTGAATCTTTTACACATAATAGCCTCGGTTGAAACACATTCACGAGCATATCCGCTTAATCTCACAAATTTTCGTTCATACTCAGTCACGGTCATACGACCCTGTTTCAATTCCAAAAATTCTTTACTTTTTTGATCGATGAATCTCTAACTAATATATTTCTTACGGAACTCGGTCTGAAAGAATTCCCAGGTCACTTTCTCTTTCGAAACCACCGATACTAGTGTATTCCACAGTGATATGTGGTGTCCCATAATAAGGATATAACACATTTTAAACATTCATCTGGAGTACATGATAGCTCGTCGAACACACAAATAGTATTATCAAGCCACAGCTCAGCTCGTTCTGCATCATCATCATCATTAGCTTTAAACTTTTCAGCCCCGTGTTTCCAAATTTTATCTACAGGAGGCCTGCTAAATCTCATCGGATCTATCATCGGAGGTGCTATAGGTATTGGATATGGATTATTCGGGGGTGGAGGTTGTTGCACAGCCAGATTAGTCTGAACATATTGAGTAAACCATTCGTTCATAATCTGATAGAAGGCTTGCTTGGCCTCCCCCTCATGGCTACTCGAGATAGGTCGAGATTCTATCGGCGCTGACCCATGCGCGGGATCAAAGCTACGCCTCGACATCATCACCACTGGCTCACGGATCCATTTACTATATAAAAACAAAATTCAGATGTCAGAAGTTATCACACTATCGCATTATAATTTAAGGCATGTATAGCTAGACTCACAAGTGCTACGGTAGTCCTAGAATCGACTAAACTGTAAGCTCTGATACCAATCAAATGTAACACCCTTAACTCGATCCATCGCCAAATTATGGTTGCAAGGAATTACAGAACATAACCCAAGTCACTGTAATTATTTATATAGATATAGTCACAACCGAATACACTATGAACAAATTCATTTTTTAAAAAAATATGATAATACAATGTCATACATATCTTAATCCTCTTTAGCCAAAATCACAAATCAACAATAAATAATTGAAACGATTCATATGGTCTTTTAATTCACACTGATTGAATAGGCATATGCTCATCATGACTTCTTAAAAACTAGGTAGAGATCACAAAATATAAACACACATATATGTGGTTGCATATTACCTTATTTGACCTTATTCAAATATACCAATTCAAATTCATTCGAACCAAAATATACTTCAAATCATTTTAAAGAACAAAACTGAACAGCAATATCAAATATCCCTCTCCTTGCCGAAACACATCAAATGAACTTAATACATAGACAAAAATTCCAGCCATAACCGAATATACCATTTCATATCCAACCTATGATTTGATACTTTGACCGAATATGCCATATACATTATAACATTCTCCACTCAATTTAAGCTTCAATTAATCACTTCAATAATAACTCTTCTTCGATCCATAAACCAAACACATTCATATATGCTAATGTTAACTTCCCAACTGCAACCCTTATTAATTCGAACCGCATAAATATAACCAACTACCAAACAATAAAATTTTCATCCATGATTGAAATAGACCATGCACAATCAACCACCTGCAATAACTATCTTAACGTCTAAGTCAAACCATATGAATATCTATCATAAATAATGTATTACTCAATATACTTATATAATGAGCTAATTACTTAATTAGATGCATGACATGAATGACATAATAATTAACCATACCCCCAACTCATTCAAACCTACATTACCGATTATACTATTATAAAGAACAAGCATCATGGCCAAATACATTTAAGATCAAAGTACCCTAACTTATCCATTTTCGCATGGCTTATATACATCAGCAAAATATCATTCAAGTATTAAGCTAGCCTATACATGCCTTAAGTTCAAAAATCCAAACTTTAAAGGTACCAAAATAAGTCGATAGTGTGGATGACTTCATTGACGATCCCTTGACCTCGTAGCTAGATTAAAATCTATAAAACAAAATGGCAAACACACATAGTAAGCTAACTTAGCTTAGTAAATCTTAAGCAATATAACTACATAATCAAACATTCGATATTATACACCAATCATTTTATAACCGTAATAAAATTACATAGTACAATAGCTTAGTAAATCTTAAGCAATATAACTACATAATCAAACATTCGATATTATATACAATCATTTTATAACCGTAATAAAATTGCATAGTACAATTTGATCATCATAACCAAATACCACCATTTTAATAAGTACCATGTACAACTTAACTCCATACAATCGAATGTACATGTATTTATATAAATAATTCCATATATCCGAAGGTATATACATAAAATCTCCATATGGCTGAACTTATTTATGTACAAATACTTATACATCCATTAAATACTTTCATGTTTGCAAGTAAACAACATTAAAGCAATGTCTTACTATCCACATATCCAAAATGCCGAATACACAAACACATTATCTATCAACTTACTTAATCAATAAGCATCAAATACAGCATATACTTAAATCATTACATACCTTATGGCCAAATAATCTAATTCAACTGAATAAGCTTTAGCTTGTTCATTTGCCACCATAACTTAATCATTTCTTAAGCATAAGCTCGTATTATAAATCACCGGTATAAAACCTGTTAGGCATAAGCCTGAATCATGCACCGGCATTAAGCCTGCTAGACCCGAGGTCGGATAATCATTCATCGACAATAAGCTTGCTAGGCATAAAGCCTGATAAGTTCACCAGCCCAAGGCTTACTAGGCTCAAAGCCTGAATAGAAACATTTTAAGATTTCTCACACGAATCATCTCATATATCTAACCTTTTTCTCATCGTAATCTCATCGTACGAACATTCAAATAATTTCTATCATTCAAAACAATTTAACTAAAACACATATTCTACTTAGCCAAATTCAGCTAATTCATATATAGTTATAATGGTTCCAAATTTCAGCATATACTAAGTTACATAAATAATTTACGACATATATTTGCTTAGAGACTTACCTCGGATATCGTCGGATGACAAAAATCAGCTATTCGATTACTTTAGCTTTTCCCCGATCCAAGTCCCTTTTCTTTTGTTCTTGATCTAAACATGTTCAAATTAAGCTCATTCAAACACATTTACATTCAATTTAGTCCTAAAACACATAAATGGTAAATTACCATTTTGCCCCTAATGTTTCACACTTTTACAATTTAGTCCTATTTGCACAAAACACAAAATACACAAAATTTGGCCACACACCTTAAGGGTCGAATATCCTTAGTGTTCATACAAATCCATGCAGTTCATTTATTTCACATTTTAGCCCCTCAAGAATTTATTTTTGCAATTTAATCCAATTTACTCAAATTCATCAAAAATCCAAGGACAAAACATATTAATATAACACATATATTTCATAATTCAACCTTAAACAACATAAACATCCAACTATCAACAATAGTTGAACTCAAAATATTCATCAAACTCTAAAATTAAAACATGGGTCTTGTACATTTCATAGCAACGATTTCAAAAACATAGAAATTATCGAAAACCAACCGAAAATATTCCTCTAATTTGGCTCTCAAATGGCCGAATATGTAAAACTCAACCCTTGCTTTCTCTTTTTCTTATTTCGGTCAAAAGATGAACTAGAAATGGCCATTTTTCTTATGTTTTATCCAATATAACATACATAATAATTCATTTACATATTTAGCGTTTCATTAAACAAATAAAACAAACAAGTAATAAGGGTATGATTGTCTTTTATTCATCCACTAACCATGTTTCTTTTATTATAATATAAATATAACTTATAAAATAAATATAATATAACTTTATCTAATACCCCAAACCCGGTCTATGCATTAAGATTGGATTTGGTTTGTTACACAGATCGAACTATCTTAATAATTTCAGACGAATCAGTATTTCAAAACCCTTTTTGAAATTAGAGTTTAATAAAAACCAAGAGAAATAATTTTAAGTTTGATGTATTTGAGAAATAAGAATAGTTAAAAGTTTCTCATATGTTTAAAACCCAATTTATTTTAAGTAAACATTATATAATAATCATAAGCCCATATTAAAATATCCAAAACATAGTTTTAAACCAACCACACATAAAATCCATAAAATAATAATAATAGAGGCCTTATTACATCATACCCAAAATAATAATTTAAAGAAAGTACTTATTTAAAAGTTCAAAATTTATTTAACCCATGTTTGCAGATGGCCTCCACGAAGTCATCCTCGCCCAAGTCCACATCAATTTCCATTACCCGAGAGGAAAAATTTGAGGTGTGAGTTACTCGTAACTCAAAGTATAACTTACTTACTTAATCCATCGGGCCGATCATCAAGTCATGATTTTGGGCTTGAGCCCATTATCAAGATTAACAAAGATAAATAATGGAATGCATGCAAAATGAAATTTCCCACCCAAACCTAATTTCCATCCGCTACACACCACCCGCATTCAACCATCACACCTGGGGATCAAGTCAACCCACCCCGCCATCACACCAATCATAGGCATTAAGCCATTTTATTTTTGTGGCGAGCCATCGAACTAGATTGTGACAAAGTCACCGAACTAGAGGCATTGAGCCATTAAAATATTTGTGGCATAGCCACCGAACTAGAGGCAATCACCGCTTAATTATTTTGTGGCAAAGCCACCGAACTAGATTTTGGCAATGTGCCTTTTTTCTCTTCATCGTTAATCCCAACCCATGCAACATGTATGCAAAATAGCTTATGTACATATGATGATTTTATCAAAAGGCCCAAGTCAATATTTCGTGTTTTTATTAAGGCCCATAATACAATATATCATTTGTTCCATATAATTATTTAGCATCTTTGGCCCATTTAGCGATCTAGCATAGATTTTGGCCCATTTAACAATTTAATGAGGATTACGCCCATTTACGATCTAATGTAGATTTCGCCCATTTTCGATCTAATGAGATTTCGCCCATTTATCGATCTAGCGATATATCGCCCATTTATCGATCTAGCGAGATTTCGCCCATTTATTATTTATCGTGATTTTGGCCCATTTAACTATCTATCCAAGATTTCTACCCATTTTACTAACTAGCATATTTTTCGCCCATTTACTAACTAGCAAACTTATCGCCCATTTTACGATCTAACACATCTTTGGCCCATTTACACATGAGATTTTTAGTATTCATTTTACTACCTACACATCGAGGCGTTTTCGTAATTTTCACATTTTTAACAATTTTATGAAATTTCACCAAAATACCAATTATTTCAGATTATACCGATTTTGTCGTTTTACGATTTTACTCAATACCACGAATGACATCCAACCCGAGAAAAGTGTGAAGTTACACACCTTGATATCGTGAGTACTAAACCTTCTCGCCACAACACCTAAATGTAATACGAACCATTAGAATACTATCATTTATCAAAATACACTATTGGGATTCGATCTAAATCCTTACCCCTTTGATTTTGAACCACTTCTATTTTTGGTTTCTCCTCGCTTATTGATTCGCTGTTCACGAGAATCCACGAACGCATAAGGGATCGGAGTACAAACTACTTCAAATAATTGATTCTCCTGCTGATGGTCCGCAACCCGTGGAAAATCTCGATTTCAAAATAGCCCTTCGCTTATAAATAGGGGATTTATGAATGCCCTCTTTCAAGGCTATGGACCGCCTTTTTTGCCCTATCTTGAAAGTTTCTAAAGACGTACGATCATTAGTCTGACTATAAATATTGATATATAACTAACGTTTATAAGATTTTAGATTTGGCTTACCACGGTTTGTCTTCATTCCACGAGAATCGATCGAGTGATTGTGTCCCTAAAACGAAATCGATTAATAACTAACTATACTAAATGAATAAGAATCCTTAAAAGAAAACTCCTTACCTTGATTCTTGAAATCGATTGTGGTAAAAGAAAATGAAGAAATTTTGTCACAAGAGCAAAATGCATTCGGCCATGGATGATATAAAATTGAGGAAAATTGTAATGAAGAAAAAAAATGAAGAAAAGGGAAATAGGATGGTATGGTTCAGTTTCAAAAGAGAAAGAGAGAAAGAAAGAAAAAGAAAGGAGAAAGAAAAGAGAAGAAAAAGAATTTGGATTTTTGGAAGGATGGTATAATCGGTTTTGTGAAGAAGAAAGAAAAAGAATGGTCTTTTGGTGTGTTGATGGTTTCGCACTAGGGGAATAGATGGCAAAGAATTGATCAAATGATCAAAAGAAAGAATGATACAAGAAAATTGCTATAGCTTTCTCAAGGGTTTGGTAAAATTCGCTAGAGAGCAAGATAGATGAAAGGAGAATAAACACTTTGCTTAAGCCAAAATGACCAAAATGAAAAGGTTTTCCTATCATCCTAGCTTACCATCCTCTCAACCAAAACCGGCCACCCCCTTAGCCTCAATGCCATCCAAATACAATGGTCAAATGGCCATTAAGAAGTTTCCAAAACACCTTCCTACACTTAAGCCTTTTTCCCCTCCTTTTTCCTTAAGTTGATGAAACACAATCCCCCATTTCAAGCCCTTATCCTTAGCTTTCCAAATACTTAGTGTTCTTACCAAAAATAAAACATCCCAACTCATCCTAGCCTTATCTCTTTGCCGACATATGCTCAAGCTAAAGCAAAAAATAAAATTCCTAGTTGCATGCTAGGTGATTCAACTCCTTCCTCATGGTAATACATATGGCGCCAACTCCACTTTACTACTAGCTCAACTTATGCCATCTTTTGGTACTTAATTAATTTAAGTCTTAAGGTCATTTAATTTCTTTACTCTATAGTACACTTAAATAATAATATTTATTCTAACTCCAAGTAACCCGAACCAACATTTAGCAACATAATGATACTCAATTATTTAGGATGTTACAATTCTACCCTCTTAAATAAAATTTCGTCCTCGAAATTTACTCGATTAAAAGAGGTGAGGATATTGTCGCCGAATAGCTTCCTCAGTTCCCACGTAGCTTCCTCCGCCCGTGATTACGCCATAAAACTTTGACCAACGGCACATCTTCTTTCTTAGCACCTTAACATCCTGGCCTAAAATTTCCACCGGTTCTTCTTCAAAAGACAAGTCTGAATTTAATTCCACTTCCTCAACTGGTACTATATGAGATGGATCCGATCTATAGCGCCTCAACATGGAAACATGGAAAACATTATGAATTTGACCCAACTCCAGAGGTAATTCAATTTGATAAGCCATCGACCAACACGCTTCGTCACACGATATGGCCCGATGAACCTAGGGCTCAACTTGCCCTTCTTTCCGAATCTAAAATTTTCTTCCAAGGTGAGACCTTCAGAAGACCTCGCTTCCCACAAAGAAACTCAATATCCTTTCGCTTCAGTCTCAGATACGACTTCGCCTATCTCGAGGCTTCCTTTAACCGTGCTCGAATAACTTTCACCTTTTCCTCTGCTTTTATATCATCTCAGACCCAACATCCGCCGCTTGCCCAATTCACCAACAAGTAGGAGTACGACACCTACGACCATACAATGCCTCATAGGTGCCATCTGAATGCTAGATCGATAGCTATTGTTATACGCAATTTCGCCAATGGTAGAAAATCCTCCCAACTACCCTCAAGTCGATCACACATCCCATTAACATGTCTTCCAATATCCGAATTACTCTTTCCGATCGACCATCGACCGAGGATGAAAAGCCGATCGAAATTCAACTTTGTCCCCAAGGCTTCATGCGAGCTTTCCAAAATCGTGATGTAAATCTAGGATCCCGTCTCGATATAATAGACACCGGTACCCCATGCAACCTCACGATTTCGGATACATACAACTTTGCCAATTTTTCCAATGAATAATCCATACGAACCTAAGAAAATGAGCGGTCTTCACAAACGATCAACTACTACCCATACGAAATTTTTCTTAGTAGGTGTTAAAGGTAACCCACTAACAAAATCCATAGTTATCCGCTCCCATTTCCAAAGAGGAATCTTTACCGGTTGTAATAATCCCGATGGTAATTGATGCTCGCCTTCACTTGTCGACAAGTCAAACATTTTCCTACAAACTCAAAAATCTCACGCTTCAACCCTGGCCACCAATACTGTTCACGGAGATCTTGATACATCTTACTTCCTCCAAGGTGCATAGCATAAGGGCTACTATGTGCCTCCCGTAGAATCATTTGTCTCAATTCTGAGTCTTTAGGCATACAAACCCTTCCACGAAAGCACAAAGACTCCATTCATATTTATACCAAAATCCTCTATTTCACCCCTTTCAACTTGTCAAATAAAAGTTCCAACTTTTATCCGATGTCCGCTTTTCCTTGATTTGTTCCAACCACGAGGCTTCACCAAGTTCGCTAACAAACTACCATCCTCATACAAACTTAAATGAGCAAACATTGCTCTTAAATCGATATCGCCTTACGACTTAACGCGTCACCACCACGTTAGCCTTTCCAGATGATATTCGATTGAGAAATCATAGTCCTTTAATAATTCCACCCATCTTCTTTGTCTCAAATTCAACTCCTTTTGGGTAAGGAGGTACTTAAGACTCTTGTGATCCGTGTAGATGATAGATTTCTCACCGTAGAGATAGTACCTCCAAATCTTTAAAGCAAAGACCACCGCAGCTAACTCCAAATCATGAGTAGGGTAGTTTACTTCATGCGGTCTCAATTGACGAGAAGCATAGGCCACCACCTTTCCATTTTGCATCAGTACACAACCCAGACCCGTGTGAGACGCATCACAATAAACAAGAATTTTTTCACATCTCCTATTGAATTAAAACTGGTGCTTCACGAATCTTCTTCAATTTTTCAAACTTTCTTGTTGTTTTTCAGTCCAAATATACTAACTCCCTTCCACAATAGTTTAGTTAGGTGCAAGAATCAACGAAAACCCTCAACAAAGCGTCTATAGTAACCAGCCAATCCTAAGAAACTCTGAATTTTAGCTACCGACTTTGGTGGTTTCCAATCTAGTACAGCCTCAATTTTCCGAGGATCTACCCTTATTCCTTCAGCTGATACCACATGACCCAAGAAAGTCACTTCCTTTAGCCAAAATTCATATTTATCGAATTTGGCATAAAGTTGTTTATCTCAAGTAGTCAGAATACAATACGCAAATGCGTGTCATGATCCTCATCGTTTCTTGAATAAACCAAAATGTCATCTATGAATACCACCACAAACCGGTCTAAATATGGTTGAAAGACTCGGTTCATCATGTCCATAAATGCGGCTGGTGCATTGGTTAATCCAAACGGCATCACTACAAACTCATAATGTCCATAACGAGTTCAAATGCCGCCTTATAAATATCCGCTTCTTTCACCTTAAGTCGGTGATAACCCGATCTTAAATCAATTTTGAGAAAATCAAGCTCCTTCAATTGATCAAACAGTCATCAATTCTCGGTAAGGGATACCTATTCTTGATCGTCAATTTATTCAATTGTCTGTAATCAATGCACATACGCATCGATCCATCCTTCTTCTTCACGAACAAAACTGGTGCTTCCCACGGAGACACACTCGGTCGAATAAATCCCTGATCCAGCAATTCTTGAATTTGAGCTTTAAGCTCTGCCAACTCCTTTGGTGCCATTCTATAAGGAGCAATGGATACCGGAGCTGCTCCGCAAAAGCTCGATACCAAATTCTACTTCCGATCCGAGGTATACCGAAGTTCTTCGAGAAATACATCTGAAAATTCCTTCACCGCTCTCACATCATCCACAGATAACTCTTTGGCATCCAAAGCACAAATAAAGGCTAGGAATACTCCATACCCTTTTCGCACCAACTTATTTGCCTTCAACGCCGACACCACGTTCGCCAAGTAGTTCCTTCGTTCACCAATCATTATGACTTCCTTATCATCCGAGGTTCTTATTGACATCCGCTTTCAAAGACAATCCAAATGCCGATGTTTAACCAACCAATCCATGCCTGAATGAGATTGAACTCGCCGAAGGCAATTCCATCAAATTCGCCAAGAATACCTCCTCTTGAATTTCTAAGGGTACGCCTCTAAACAGCTTTATTTACAATTACCGATCGTCCTAAAGGACTAATTATCGCATCTCACTATCGGTAATTTTAGATTCTAGATTCGTGTTTCCAGATATGGCGCTAGCAACATACGAGTGGGTAGAACCAATATCTATTAAGGCAAGAATAGTACATCAAGATGAAGAACGTACCGCTTATTACATCGTGCATTGCCATCCTCGCGGCCTAACTCATAAACCAGATCCCGGCCGTCTTGCATCCGTGTTTCCTCTAGGACCATTGCCTCGACCCAGCACCTTGACCACGCCCAAATTTCATTACCACCACGACCGGTCCACGACCTCTAGGTCACTATCGAATACCTCGTCGGTCAGTGCATCAAGATACAAACTTCCCGAGTCGTATCCATACGTCGAGGCGCTTTATATCGGTGATCCATTGAACCGCATTTGTAACAAGCGTCTGCTTTCCTCCAAAGACTCTCCGAATGCCTTTTTCCACATTCAAGACAATCTCGACCTCGATTATTAGTTACGTGTGCTCTACCTTGGGTGATTCATCATTCCGAGGCCTCTTCTAAAATCTCTTTGAAGAACCCGACCATCGTGTCTCTCTTGTTTCTAAATCTTTCCCGATTCTAACGTTCTGAGTTCTTAGCCTCTTCGGCTATCTTGGCCTTTTCCACAAGCGTGGAAAAAGTTCTAACTTGTTGTGGGGTAATCAGAACCCTCAACTCATCATTTAGCCTATCCTCGAATCGCACACATCGTTCATGATCTATTGACACTATTGTCCGAGCATAGCGACTCAAACGTAAAAACTCAGCTTCATACGCTGCCACTGTCTTACTCCCTTGGACAAGATTCAAAAATTCCTTCCTTCGGGCGTCTACATAACTCATTCCAATATATTTTCCTTGGAAGACAGCTTTAAAGAATTCCCAAGTAATCAATGCAGCTTCGGTGCCTTCTCGAACAGTAAGCCACCATTGATACGCCTCGTTTCTTAGCAAGGACACAACTCCTTTCGTTTCGTCGACAATGGCATTCCATATCATCCATAATCCGCCCACGCCTTCGAGCCAATATTCACCACATTCGAGCTACACCTAAACTCCTCTAAAACTTCGCATTATTTGACTTGAGTCATTTCAAATTGACCCACGAGTTGTTGGCCCAATTCTAGTTCCAATGACCCTTTCTAGGACTCGCAGATCGCTTGTGTCAAGGTATTATCTTCTTCCATATGATCGCGTGATCCCGTCTCACTCTCAAATGACGCAGTGCATCCATTTCGGCATATGATTTGGTACTTGCATTCTAACACCTCATCCTCTACCACGGCCACGCTCTACTGGTCCACGACCACGCCCTCTAGTGCTCATGATGACTAATTCGATTTAATCTGATTACAAGTTTTATGAATCAGAAAATTGTTTCAGTGTTTATTAACGGTGTTTTATGAGATTTGAGAGATAAAGTTGTTTTTCGCAACACATCCTATAGTCTCAATCTCTACGATTTTTAACATCTAAAACTAGAAGTTCTAGAGTGTTCCTATGATCATCATAATAATCATTAAGTAATAAATACTTACTTGACTTGTTGCCGGATGCTTGTGGTGCCATACTGATCTTTTAGAACATAATTGAAATAATTTTATACAGAAATTATTTATTGAACCCAACCACAGCCGAGTTTTTGAAACTGGCTCTGATACCATTAAATGTAACACCCCAAACCCGGTCTATGCATTAAGACTGGATTTGGTTTGTTACACAGATCGAACTATCTTAATAATTTCAGATTTAATCAAGATTTCAAAACCCTTTTTAAAATTAGAGTTTAATAAAAACCAAGAGAAATAATTTTAAGTTTGATGTATTTGAGAAATAAGAATAGTTAAAAGTTTCTCATATGTTTAAAAACCCAATTTATTTTAAGTAAACATTATATAATAATCATAAGCCCATATTAAAATATCCAAAACATAGTTTTAAACCAACCACACATAAAATCCATAAAATAATAATAATAGAGGCCTTATTACATCATACCCAAAATAATAATTTAAAGAAAGTACTTATTTAAAAGTTCAAAATTTATTTAACCCATGTTTGCAGATGGCCTCCACGAAGTCATCCTCGCCCAAGTCCACATCAATTTCCATTACCCGAGAGGAAAAATTTGAGGGTGTGAGTTACTCGAACTCAAAGTATAACTTACTTACTTAATCCATCGGGCCGATCATCAAGTCATGATTTTGGGCTTGAGCCCATTATCAAGATTAACAAGATAAATAATGGAATGCATGCAAAATGAAATTTCCCACCCAAACCTAATTTCCATCCGCTACACACCACCCGCACCAACCATCACACCTGGGGATCAAGTCAACCGACCCCGCCATCACACCAATCGTAGGCATTAAGCCATTTTATTTTTGTGGCAGAGCCACCGAACTAGATTGTGGCAGAGCCACCGAACTAGAGGCATTGAGCCATTAAAATATTTGTGGCATAGCCACCGAACCAGAGGCAATCAGCCGTTTAATTATTTTGTGGCAAAGCCACCGAACTAGATTTTGGCAACAGGCTTTTCTTCTCTTCATCGTTAATCCCAACCCATGCAACATGTATGCAAAATAGCTTATGTACATATGATGATTTTATCAAAAAGGCCCAAGTCAATATTTCAAGTTTTTATTAAGGCCCATAATACAATATATCATTTGTTCCATATAATTATTTAGCATCTTTGGCCCATTTAGTGATCTAGCATAGATTTTGGCCCATTTAACAATTTAATAGAGGTTACGGCCCATTTACGATCTAATGAGATTTCACCCATTTTTGATCTAATGAGATTTCGCCCATTTATCGATCTAGCGAGATATCGCCCATTTATCGATCTAGCGTAGATTTCGCCCATTTATTATTTATCGTGATTTTGGCCCATTTAACTATCTATCCAAGATTTCGGCCCATTTTACTAACTAGCATATTTTTCGGCCCATTTACTAACTAGCAAACTTATCGGCCCATTTTACGATCTAACACATCTTTGGCCCATTTACACATGAGATTTTTAGTATTCATTTTACTACCTACACATCGAGGGCATTTTCGTAATTTTCACATTTTTAACAATTTTTATGAAATTTCACCAAAATACCAATTATTTCGTATTATACCGATTTTGTCGTTTTTACGATTTTACTCAATACCACGAATGACATCCAACTCGAGAAAAGTGTGAAGTTACACACCTTGATATCGTGAGTACTAAACCTTCCCGCTCGTCAACACCTAAACGTAATACGAACCATTAGAATACTATCATTTATCAAAAATATACTATTGGGATTCAATCTAAATCCTTACCCCTTTGATTTTGAACCACTTCTATTTTTGGTTTCTCCTCGCTTATTGATTCGCTTCCGCTAAAATCCACGAACGTATAAGGGCTCGGAGTACGAACTACTTCAAATAATTGATTCTCCTCGGTTGATGGTCCGCAACCCGGTGGAAAATCCTTGATTCCTAAATAGCCCTTCGCTTATAAATAGGGATTTATGAACCGCCTCTTTCAAGGCTATGGACCGCCTTTTTTGCCCTATCTTGAAAGTTTCTAAAGATGTACGATCATTAGTCCGACTATAAATATTGATATATGACTAACGCTTATAAGATTTTAGATTTGGCTTACCACGGTTTGTCTTCGCTCCACGAGAATCGATCGAGCCATTGTGTCCCTAAAACGAAATCGATTAATAACTAACTATACTAAATGAATAAGAATCCTTAAAAGAAAACTCCTTACCTTGATTCTTGAAATCGATTGTGGTAAAAGAAAATGAAGAAATTTTGTCACAAGAGCAAAATGCATTCGGCCATGGATGATATAAAATTGAGGAAAATTGTAATGAAGAAAAAAAATGAAGAAAAGGGAAATAGGATGGTATGGTTCGGTTTCAAAAGAGAAAGAGAGAAAGAAAGAAAAGAAAGGAGAAAGAAAAGAGAAGAAAAGAATTTGGATTTTGGAAGGATGGTATAATCGGTTTTGTGAAGAAGAAAGAAAAAGAATGGTCTTTTGGTGTGTTGATGGTTTCGACACTAGGGGGAATAGATGGCAAAGAATTGATCAAATGATCAAAAAGAAAGAATGATACAAGAAAATTGCTATAGCTTTCTCAAGGGTTTGGTAAAATTCGCTAGAGAGCAAGATAGATGAAAGGAGAATAAACACTTTGCTTAAGCCAAAATGACCAAAATGAAAAGGTTTTCCTATCATCCTAGCTTACCATCCTCTCAACCAAAACCGGCCACCCCCCCTTAGCCTCAATGCCATCCAAATACAATGGTCAAATGGCCATTAAGAAGTTTCAAAACACCTTCCTACACTTAAGCCTTTTTCCCTCCTTTTCCTTAAGTTGATGAAACACAATCCCCATTTCAAGCCCTTATCCTTAGCTTTCCAAATACTTAGTGTTCTTACCAAAATAAAACATCCCAACTCATCCTAGCCTTATCTCTTTGCCGACACATGCTCAAGCTAAAGCAAAAAATAAAATTCCTAGTTGCATGCTAGGTGATTCAACTCCTTCCCTCATGGTAATACATATGGTGCCAACTCCACTTTACTACTAGCTCAACTTATGCCATCGTTTGGTACTTAATTAATTTAAGTCTTAAGGTCATTTAATTTCTTTACTCTAAAGTACACTTAAATAATAATATTTATTCTAACTCCAAGTAACCCGAACCAACATTTAGCAACATAATGATACTCAATTATTTAGGATGTTACACTTTAACTTATAAAATTTAATATATATATATATAAAAACACGCGCGCGCGCGCACACACACACACATATATATATACATACATATTTCCTTACCCATGCCGTCCCGTAACCAAAATAGTGGCTAAATTGCCACATAAGCCCTTAACACTTAAAAGCCACACTAATTTAGCCATTAATCAAATAAAAGGCCATATTTACAAATTATGCAATTTAGTCCTTTTGTCAAATTGAACACACAGACAGACAAATTAGCTTACGAAAATTTCACACATACTAATTTACATATAATTAACATAGAAAATAATATTTAAAAATTTTTTGGACTCGGATTCGTGGTCCCGAAACCACCGTTCCGATTAGGGTCAAATTCAGACTGTTACAAGGACCCGTTTAGGATCAGCGTGTTTTTAGAAAATGGTCTAATTTCTATTTTAGTCCTTCCTCATTTTTATTATATTTAATTCCATTTTATTTAAATTATTTTTATTTTTAATTTGGCCCCAAAACTCATATTTCGTTTTAATTTGGTCCTTCGGGTTCTTTAACGGTTTAATTCAAAACGTTGACATTTTAAAATATGGTATAATTGACATATCCTTGAATTTTTAAATCTTTTTATTTTGTTTAAAATTTATTTTAACATTATAATTAATTATTTTATCATATTAAAATATTTTATATTACTTTTTATTTATTTATTAATTTATTAGTAGTACGAAATTTACATATATATTTTATGTATAATTTTATATATTTAATTATTATTATATATTACTTGGTTAAATAATTTATATTATTTTATAGTTTATATATTATTTATTATATTATATTTTTAATCTATATATTATATAGTATTTTTTAAATTTTGTTTTGTATAAAGTCTATTATATCATATAACTTATTTTATTACGTATATATTTTTTATGATTAGTATATTATGTATATATATGTGTTATTATTATATATTATTTACTAATTATTTTTATTATGTATAATCCTTATATATTATTAATTATTTTATATTATATTATTATATATTATGATTTTTATTAATTATTATATATATTTATTTGTATTTTTATATTCGCTATTATTGCTCTAGTATTTTTTCTCTTATTATTTATTTATTCATATTTTATTATTCTTTATTCTTTATTATTAATATAATTCATAGAATTGCAATTAATATGTATATTACAATGTCTTACTCATACCATTTTTAAATAAAATTCCTTTTAAATTAAAGATATTTTTTGTAAAATATTTTTAACGGTGACATGTGATATTTGGAGTCTTCGAGAAGAATCGTGTCCCTAACTTACTGAGTTATGATTTTTCTCGTAAAATTCAAAATATTAGATATCCCTCCATTTTCAAAATTCAAGTTGGCCAAATATAAAAACTTATTCTTGGGAATTCAAAACGTTGTATCCTAACTTACTGGGTGTGATGTTTTGCATCTCGAGTTAAGAATTTTCTAAAAAGATGTATCTAGCTTCGAAGTTATGAGATACTGTATCCTAACTTATTAGGTGTGGTATTTTTACTTCTTTGAAATAGGTAAGTCTCATTTTTCCTTCCAATAACGGATCTTATTTTAAAACTTTTTAAATTTCAAACATTTGGACACGATTCTATCAATTAGGTACCATTTTTTGGGCGTTATGAGGGTGCTAACCCTTCCTCATACGTAATCGACTCTCGAAGACCAAAATCAATATTTTGAAATGAAACGTTTTTTTTAAGGTAATCCAATCACACCTAAGTAAAAAGGATTGGTGGCGACTCCCATTTCATTTTTTAAAGTCGATCCCCATTTTTTTAAACCGAGATTTTAAAATGGTTTTGACGGCTTGGCGACTCCACTGGGGAGATAAGAGAGTCAAGCTGTAAAATCGATAATTTCATGTCCTTTTGTTCGAATTTGAAATTCTGATTTTAAAAATATGATCCTTTTATTGCATGTGATTTTAAAATATATTTCTCTGCATTACACTGCATGACCGTTGTGGTCACACCCTTAAGTGGGAGTAAGAAACTATGCCTTTGTGAGGTTTTCACCTTCGCATGGGCTAGTGGACTGCTTCCAGGATACATCCGTACCTATGTCTTCGTGATGTTTTCACCTCCGCATAGCCATTGGAAAATGTATTCCCCTGAACCGAACTCGGCCCATATGAGCCTATAATGGGTGAGGATCAAGGAATCTGCTGGTTCGGGTACCTCAACTTTACAGCTAAACCGCATATAGTAAACTCTAAGAACCCACCCTAAGTAGAACTACATCGAACCTTAGTAGTTACCCATGTAGATGTGTGTTTACTTTGCTTGCTTTATATTTTGCGGTACTAACTTGTTATGTTTCATTCTTTTGTGCATGTCATTTCATATTTAAAGAGGTATCAATTCACGGTCAGTTTCTAAAGTTAGAAAGCTGGTAATGGAGAACGAGTTCCTTGATAAAGTGGAGGACAATGCAGTCGTTCGTACATGGTTAGAGCAAAGGCAATTAGAGAAAAGAGATAGCTTAGCTGAGGGGAATATGTTCAAACTACGAGATTTCACTCGTATTAGTGTCACGCAAAATGAGCTTCAGGAGTTAAAGGAAATATGGACCCAGTGGGACGATGAGGCAAAGCAGCTGTTCTATCGTAATTATGGTGACCTACCTTACTTGCTCGACGTCAAAATAGACAAGTATTTATTTCGTGCTATGAATCAGTTTTGGAATTTCACTTATAGTTGTTTCACTTTCGGGAAAGTAGACTTAGTACCTACTGTAGAGGAATATACAACCTTGCTTCGTTGTTCGAGAATCCAAGTCGACAGAATTTATTCTAAGGCTGCTAATGTCCCAACCTTTATGAAAAAATTAATGAATATCACGAGGATGAGTGAGCAATGGGTTACAGCCAAAATTCAAGAGAAAGGTGAAGGTAAATGTGTTCCTTGGGGGAATTTGAGGGATCTGGTCCTAACACATCCAAATGCAAAGAAGAAGATTGATGTCCTTCACCTTGTGTATTTACAGTTTGGTACTCTTCCCTAAAGCTCTAGGACATGTAGATGAAGTAGTTACCGATTTATTCGATCAACTAAGCAAAGGAGTCACGCCTATACCTGCGATCTTAGCCGAGACGTTTAGATCTTTGAATGCATGTCGGAGGAAAGGTGAAGGCAGGTTCATTGGGTGCGCATAATTGTTATTGGCTTGGTTCCAAAATCATTTTTGGAAGGTGGAGAAAGTTTCTTACTGAGTTTTTTCTGAGAGTTACTCTCCGTTGAAAGAAATAGTAGCTACACCGAGGAGAGAGGATGTGTCTGAGAAGAACTGGATAGTGCTACTTCAAAATCTCCAAGAGGAAGACGTCGAGTGGAGAGCTCCTTGGATAATTCCAGTTGAAATTCTTTATTGATGTGGGAGTTTTGACTGGGTTCCTTTACTTGGAATTTAGGGAGCTGTTGGATATATTCCTCTACTTGTACTAAGACAGTATGGATCGAGACAGTTCATACCTGCAACACATGGGCTGACTCAGTGTGAGTTTTCGTATAGAGAGGACAATTATAAGAAGAGAGTTAAGGAGATTTCTGGTACTTGGAATCAGACTCGTAGGATGAAGAGGCTATCCGCTGGTCCAATGACGACCCCAGAATACATTGGATAGAGGATTAGAAGGTTTAATGATAACATCCCTGAGATGAATCCAGAAGAAGCCCGATCAAGAGATGAATGCTTTCAAGTGGTCCCATCAGAGTTAGAAATTGTGAAGCAAGATTTGGAAAAGAAGAGTTCAGAGCTTGGAAAGAGGATGGAGAAGCTGGAAGAAGAAAAGATGTACTTGAGGCTAGATGTGGACATGCAGAAATCAGAGGCCAAAAAAATAAGAAAAGGGAAGAGAAGAGTCGAAGAAGATTTGAATGACTTAAAGATAGAGTGTAAAAAGTTGCGTCTATCAATGAAAAATACTGGATTAGAGAAGACTTCGCAACAGTGGCAACAAGAGATACAAACGGAAAAAGCCAAAGTTGACCATTGAGAGAGAAAGTTCCTAGAGATGCAGATGCGAAATAAGGCCCTTTGAAAAGAGTTTGACAGAAAGCCAAGAGGAGAAATGTGGACCAAAGGCTAGAGCCGCTGAACTAGGACGGTCTCTTCACCACTATCGAAGCCGTAATTCTACAATCGAGTTGAAGACAAGTCTAAACAAGATTGAGGAAATGAAGGGTAGGATTGAATAGTTAGAATCAGCATTACACCATTGTGAACTTCGGATCGAGCTTCTTGAGACAAGAGATGAGCATTGGAAAGAAGAGATTCATCATTCTCATGATCAAATTAGGAGTCGAGATTACCTCATAGGTGAAGCGATAGTTCAGACTTGAGAAGTAGCTGATCATCTACAGACTTTGGCATTAAGGCTGATATGTTGAGCATAAAGTATGAGCTATAGTCTGACCGTAATCAAGAGCTAGTTTCATTACTTGAGAAAATCAAAACTTTAGGACTTAGGGCGGAAGTATATTTGTAGTCCGTTTTATGTAAAGGATTTTCTTTTCTAATAAAGTTTTCTAAAATGAAGTTGAATCAGAATCGATACCTCTTTGCATTCATGTATTTGCATTACATTGCATCATTTACATTAGACTTAACAAAAGGACCCTAATTAGGTAAAAATATCTCAGTTAACCTGGAAAACATGGAATAAAGATTGGAGAGAGTAGAGCAAACGCAAATATAGATGTAGGGGCAATTAACCAAGATTCAACAAGAGATGCGGGAACAAATGGAAGAATTCCAAACCCTTGAAGGAATCAAAAGTGAAGAGGGAATTAGAGAACAATGTTTCCAAATCCTTGGATACTTGGGAGTGTCTTGAATAATGAGATTGTGGAAGAGATCTCTATATTTTTAGAGCTGATCTATAGTAATGTGCAAAATATACTAGCTGCCTTAAGCCTAGAGGCAATAAGAACCCTTTTGTGAAATAGGCTTGTGTCCTAAATTCTTATTTCAATGAAATGCATCTTTTGAATACATATTCTTTTATTCTTTCTACTATACATTTTTTTACTCTTTCATTCTTTATTCATTACTATACAAGTAATCATCCTTAGAATCATTTATTCTTTGGATTTCTTGCCTTCATACTTAGGTACCCAGATATCAACGTCATGAGCGACATTGTTACTGACTCCCTTTTTGAACAAGATATGGGTCTAGGGGATCTCAGAATTTTGAAGATGACAGAGATTGTGACATATCTTCTAACTTGTTAAGAATGGTTTAACAAGATGAAAAATAGACCTTGTAACACCCCTAACCCGAGATCGTCGTCGAAATAGGGTTTAGAGGCATTACCGAACAATAGGATCATTTTACATCGCATTCACGACACAAAGTCAATCATCATCAAACACATTCATATACAACCATAGTGTCCCTTAAACGAGTCATCAAGACCCTAAGCATGCTTATAAACCGAGTCGGGACTAAACTGAAACACATATAAAATTTCATGAAAAATTGAAACTTTTCTAGAATATAGGGGAGACACGCCCGTGGGGGTAAGCCGTGCCTCTCCCATGGCTACATGACACACCCGTGTGACCTCTCCGTGGTTACTTATTGCCAAAATCAACACGGCTAACAAGCACGCCCGTGTGCTAAGGCTGTGTCCTATAAGGTCATATACTGTCATTTCTCGCACGACCTGTAGGCACGCCCGTGCCATGGTCGTGTGCAGTTTAAGCCACATTCTGCCAATTTACCCACGGTCCGATACACGCCCGTGTGCCCCAACCGTGCGACATTATAGGCCATCTTTGCAAGGCTAACATGCCACCCACTTAGGGTCAAACCTACAAGCCAATCAACCAAACATCTCATGCACATATTGCCATCTAAAAGCATACCAATTTAGCAATTTAAAACATATAATCAATACCAATACTTATTCTATCACAAGCATAATTCATTCCCAAATCTCACTACTCCTACTAGCATTTATCAACACAAAGTTACCACTCAATAGAAAATTTATCAATCTACAAATCATGCTAAAAGATGCATCATTTAAATACCACATCCATTCATGCCAAACCTATCACACATCTAGCCACATCTCATGGCTACTTACAAATTCCAAACTTGATTCAATTTACTAGCCTATACATGCCATATTCTAGCTATATACATCTCTCTAAAAGTACCAAAATAGAATGCCGATAGTGTGATTTAGAAGCTGACGATCCCAGATCCGAGCTAGCTTTACTGACACTACAAGGCAGAGAAACAAATCACACAGTAAACTTTCCAAAGCTTAGTAAGTTTGATATACAATACAATTATCATATCAAATTAAATCGATGCAAAAATAAACAATCACTTAGATCTATTATCTCATATTCGTGCCTTCTCATCCATAGCCACAATGCTCATTTCCTCAATCAAAGCTTAATTTTACTCATCAACCACAAAGGTTCAATACGTACCTTAACCACACAAAGCTATTAAATCTCCAAGCTATTCAATGCTCGATATTATTTGCCGGTCATTCTTTAATTTAATCGCACACCCAGTGCCACATACTTATCTGACTCATAACTGTTATCGCACACTTAATGCCTATTCTTTTAACCAACTCATCTCGGTATCGCACACACAGTGCCACAGCAATAATCCAAAGCTTTCATAACGTCACACACATAGTGCCACAGCAATAAACCGAAGCTTTCATCACATCGCACACACAGTGCCATTCATTTCTATCTCGATTTCACTTTTTCACACTTAGTGCCATCAAATTAAAATCATGCACATAGTAACTCACTTTCATATACATAAACATATTCATTTTATATCGATAAAACATATCTCAAATACATGTATTATATCCGAACTTACCTCGGACGTCGAACTATCGATACGGTCGATTAATCGAGCACTTTATCTTTGCCTCGATCTCAATCCGAACCTCTCCTCTCTTGGTTAATTGAAGCTTGAAGTGGCCGAATGTTTCAGCACCTTAAACCTTTTATATTCTTTCTTTTGCAAGCGGTGGAAGAAGATGAACACACCCACTTATTCATCATCTTTGTTTTATTATAACATATATATTATAATTATGCCATTTACTAATTTAACCTTCAAATAAATAAAAAAACATTTTAACATTAAGGTCATTCTAGTCTATTTCCACCCACTATCACTTAATATGGCCTAATTGCATCATAAGGTCTTCACTTTATAAAGACAATCAAACTTAGGTGCTTATAAATCAGCACATAGCTTTTATTATTTATGCAATTAAGACATTTCTCTTAATCTGGCACTAAAACGATCAAATCATCACACAGAATTTTCACATAGACTATATCACATATCATTATAATATTTTTACGACCTCAAATTTGTGGTCTCGAACCACTGTTTCGACTAGGGTCTAACCCGGACTGTTACAACTCTCATCCCCTTAGGGATTTTCGTCCCCGAAAATCTTACCAGTGAATAGTTGTGGATGTTGCTCTCTCATAACGTTCTCAGGCTCCCACGTAGCCTCTTCAATTCTGTGTTTGTGCCACAATACCTTCACTAAGGAAATTCTTTTTTTCTCAACTCTTTGGTCTCTCGTGCCAAAATTTGGATCGGTTCTTCACTATACGGCAAGTCTGACTGAATCTCAACCTCAGAAGGAGCAATCACATGAGACGGATCTAATCTGTACCTTCGAAGCATTGATGCATGAAACACATTATGGATCTTTTCCAATTCATATGGTAATTTCAATCTACAAGCAACCGGTCCAACTCGTTCAGCGATCTCATACGGTCCAATGAATCTCGGACTCAGCTTGCCCTTTCGGCCAAATCGAAGTATTTTCTTCCACGGAGACACTTTCAAAAACACTTTATCGCCAACCTCAAATTCAATATCCTTTCGTTTCAAATATGCATAAGAATTTTGACAATCTGAGGCTGCTTTCAACTGTCACGAATTACCTTCAC
Source organism: Gossypium rotundifolium (assembly GCA_025506655.1). NCBI lineage: Eukaryota > Viridiplantae > Streptophyta > Magnoliopsida > Malvales > Malvaceae > Gossypium > Gossypium rotundifolium. The sequence continues at coordinate 63,871,996 of CP106734.1, forward strand.
TTTCTGCTCCAGTCTCTTTTATAAAATCAACCCCGTGAATCTTGTTCTCACTTAGTTCGGTCCAATACAATGGAGTTCAACAGGTTCGACTGTAAAGAGCCTTATATGGTTCCATTTTGATACTAGACTAAAAACTATTGTTATACGCAAACTCAATCAATAATAGATGCCTTTCTCATGTGCTTTCAAATTCGAGTATACAACATCTTAGCATATCCTCAAGAATCTGAATAATTCGTTCGGATTGACCATCCGTTTGTGGATGAAAAGCAGTACTGAAATGCAATTTCATGCCCAAAGCATCTTGCAATTTCTTCCAAAATCGCGAGGTAAATCTTGGATCTCTATCAAACACAATAGATAATGGTACTCCGTGTAATCTCACAATCTCATCGATATATAGTTCAGCCAACTTATCTAATGAATAATCGATTCTCACTGGAATGAATTGAGCTGATTTCGTCAATCTATCAGCTATCACCCAGATCGTATCTTTCTTGCTCGGAGATAAGGGCAAACCCGACACAAAGTCCATCGTGATCCTCTCCCATTTCCACTCAGGAATCATAATCGGTTGCAATAAACCGGACAAAACTTAATGTTTAGCTTTAACTTGTTGACAAACTAAACATTTCGACACAAAGTCAGAAATATCTCTCTTCATACCATGCCACCAATAGAACTATTTCAAATCATTATACATTTTCGTACTCCTCGGATGTACAGTCAAATGACCATTGTGAGCTTCAGCCAAAATCATTTGAATCAGCTTTGAATTTCTCGAAAAACAAATCCGATCTCTAAATCTCAAACAATCATTATTATCAACTCGAAATTCCGATACGGCATCAAAATCACACTGAACTCTTTTTGCTAACAACTCATTATCAATCTTCTGAGCATCACAAATCTGCTGTACAAACATCGGCTTAACTTTCAATTTAGTTATCGCCGTATTAGCATGACACAGATCTTTCTGATTGCTCAAAGCTCGCAAAGCGTATAATGATTTCTGACTCAAGGCATTAGCTACAACATTAGCTTTACCCGGGTGGTAATCTATCACAAGTTCGTAGTCTTTCAACAATTCTAACCATCTTCTTTGTCGCAAGTTCAAATCTTTCTGAGTCATCAAATACTTTAAACTCTTATGATCAGTATAAATATGACATTTTTCACCGAATAAATAGTGACGCCAAATCTTCAATGCGAATACAATCGCAGCCAACTCAAGATCATGCGTTGGATAATTCTTTTCATATGGTTTTAACTGTCTCGAAGCATAAGCAATGACTTTTCCTTCTTGCATCAGCACACAGCCTAAACCATTTAACGATGCATCACTATAGACTATAAACTCTTTGTCCAATTCAGGTTGAACTAACACCGGTGCTTCTGTTAACAACACTTTCAACTACTCAAAACTCTGATGACACTTTTCCGACCACTCAAATTTAACATCTTTCTGTAACAACTTTGTCAATGGATTTGCAATCTTCGAGAAGCCTTTCACAAATTGTCTATAATATCCCGCTAGTCCCAGAAAACTACGAACTTCGGACACGTTTCTCAGAGGCTTCCAATCTAAAATAGCAGAGATTTTATGCGGATCGACTCGTATCCCAGCAGCAGATACAATATGCCCCAGAAAACTGACCTCAGGCAACCAAAATTCACACTTGCTAAACTTTGCATACAACTGCTTCTCACGTAGATTTTGTAGCACGATTCTCAAATGCTCGGCATGCTGCGTCTCATCACACGAATAGATCAAAATATCATCAATGAACACCACCACGAAGCGATCCAAATATGGTCTGAATATCCGATTCATCAAGTCCATAAATACTGCAGGGGCATTTGTTAGTCCAAAGGGCATCACTAAGAATTCATAATGTCCATACCTCATTTTGAAAGCAGTTTTCGGCACATTAGACTCTTTAACTCTCAACTGATTGTAGCGCCGATCTCAAATCTATTTTAAAAAATATTGTAGCTCCTCTCAACTGATCAAACAAATCATCAATCCAAGGTAATGGATATTTGTTATTTATCGTCACTTTGTTCAATTGTCGATAATCAATACACATTCTCATAGTTCTATCTTTCTTTTTCACAAATAATACAGGAGCTCCCCAGGGTGAAAAACTCGGTCGTACAAATCCTCTGCCAGTCAATTCTTGCAACTGAGATTTCAACTCTTTCAATTCTATTGGTGCCATTCTGTATGGAGCTATCGAAATAGGAGCAGTTCTTGGCACTAACTCAATACCAAATTCGACTTCTATAATCGGAGGTAACCCGGTAACTCTTCTAGAAACACATCTGGAAACTCACTTATCACAGGCACAGATTCAACTTTCCTTTCCGACACTTTTGTATCAATCACGTACACCAAATAAGCTTCACAGCCCTTTTTTACATAGTTCATAGCTTTCAGTACAGATACAACAGCTAGTAATGCTTTCATATCACTAGACTCAATTCGAACTATCTCACCATTCTGACTTTTCAATTCAACATTCTTTCTCTTACAATTCACAATGGCATTATGCAAAGTGAGCCAGTCCATTCCCAGAATTATGTCAAATTCATTAAATGGTAGCAACATCAAATTGACCGGGAAACATAAATCATGAAACATCAACGGACAATTCTTGCACACCTTATTCACCAAAACACACTTGCCTAAGGGGTTCAATACTCTAATCACAAATTCAGTAGACTCAATAGGTAGAGTCTTATTCAATACTAAATTCATACACACATAAGAATGAGTCGATCCTGGATCTATCAATGCAATGACATCAGTATCAAATAAAGTGAAAGTACTAGTGATCACGTCTGGAGATGATGCTTCCTCTCGTGCATGTATAGCATAGGCTCGGGCAGGTGCTCTCGCTTCTGATCTCACAACTGTATCAATTGTTCCCCTCTGGCTTTCGCTCATAATTCTGATGTTTCTAGGTGGTCTACCCCTTATTGTCACATTACTCGGTCTTTTATTCTGAACATTTTCTTCTTCGACCATCTTTGGCAATTTTAGATATAATGATCTCGGGATCTACACTTATAGCATGTTATATTGTTATACTTGCCCCAACACTCTCTCACATGTCGTCTCCCACATTGTCTATATTCGGGCTTGTTACTCTTAACACTGCCAACACTTGTTTCATTCGGAGCTTGAATTTGTAAACCAGTACTCTGTCTCGAACGATCTTTATTTGGATATCCAAACGAGGCATTTGAACGATTACTTGCATCTTTATATCTCTTTGCTGAAGATTGAGAGAACTTATTCATCGATCTCTTTCTTTCATCACGAGCCTCAGAATCAGCTTTCTTATTTTCTTTATCGAGCTCCCTAGCTTTGCATGCTCTTTCGAATAATACAACAAATTCATTTATATCCAATATTCCAACCAACAACTTAATGTCTTCATTCAATCCCTCTATAAAACGTTTACACATAGTAGTTTCAGTCGAAACACATTCCCTTGCATATTGACTCAATCTTACGAATTCCCGCTCGTACTCAGTAACAGACAAACAACCCTATTTTAGCTCTAAAAACTCCTTACGTTTCTGATCCATAAAGCGTTGACTGATATACTTCTTTCTAAACTCGGATTGAAAGAAATCCCAAGTTATTCTCTCTTTCAAAACTACAGATATCAACATTTTCCACCAATTGTAAGCCGTGTCTCCCAACAAGAAAACTGCACACTTAATGCACTTTTCATGGTTCAACGACATCTCATCAAATACTCTGATTGTATTTTCAAGCCAAAACTTGGCTTGCTCAGTATCGTCATCAGCTGCGGCCCTAAACTTTTCGGCCCCATACTTGTGAATCTTATCTACAGGTGGTTTATTAAATCTATTCGATCTACAACTTGTGGCACAACAGGTACTTGCAGGGGTGGAGGTTGTAGAGCAGTCAGATTTGTTTTAACAAATTCTGAAAACCATTCACTCATTATACGGAAGAAGGCTTGCTTAGCCTCACCTCCCTCACTACTATCATTCGGCCTAGATGTGGCCGGCGCTGTCCCTTGAGCGGGAGCAGGCACATTACTCTCTACGTCATCAGCAACTGTTCGATCGGGATCCATTACTATATTAAAACACATTTCAACTGTCAGATTTTATCACACTATCGCAATTTCACAATATGGCATGTATAGCTAGACTCACACACGCTACGTTAGTCCGAGAATCAACTAAACCACAATTTTGATACCAATAAAATGTAACACCCTTAACCTGAGACCATCGCCGGAATAAGGTTTAGAGGCATTACCAAACAATAAGATCATTTTACACCGCATTCATGACACAAAGTCAATCATCATCAAACACATTCATATACAATCATAGTGTGCCTTAAATGAGTCATCAAGACCCTAAGCATGCTTATAAATCTTGTCAGGACTAAACCGAAACACATATAAAATTTCATGAAAAATTCAAACTTTTCTAGAATATAGGGGAGACACGCCCGTGGGGGTAGGCCGTACCTCTTCCACGGCTACATGACATACCCGTGTGACCTCCCCGTGGTTACTTACTACCAAAATCAAAACGGCTTACAAGCCCGCCCGTGTGCTAAGGCCGTGTCCTATAAAGTCATATACTTCCATTTCTCGCATGACTTGTAGGCACCCCTATGCCATGGCTGTGTGCAGTTTAAGCCACATTCTGCCAATTTACCCACGGTCTGAGATACGCCCGTGTGCCCCAACCGTGTGACATTATAGGCCATCTTTGCAAGGCCAACATGCCACCCACTTAGGGTCAAACCTACAAGCCAATCAATCAAACATCTCATGCACATATTGCCATCTAAAAGCATACCAATTTAGCAATTTAAAACATACAATCAATACCAATACTTATTCTATCACAAGCATAATTCATTCCCAAATCTCACTACTCCCACTAGCATTTATCAACACTAAGTTACCACTCAATAGAAAATTTATCAATCTACAAATCATGCCAAAAGATGCATCATTTAAATACCATATTCATTCATGCCAAACCTATCACACATCTAGCCACATCTCATGGCTACTTACAAATTTCAAACTTGATTCAATTTACTAGCCTATACATGCCATATTCTAGCTATATACATCTTTCCAAACGTACCAAAAATAGAATGCCGATAGTGTGATTTAGAAGCTGATGATCCTAGATCCGAGCTAGCTTTACTAACACTGCAAGGCAGAGAAACAAATCACACAGTAAGCTTTCCAAAGTTTAGAAACTTCGATATACAATACAATTATCATATCAAATTAAATTGATGCAAAAATAAACAATCACTTAGATCTATTATCTCATATTCGTGTCTTCTCATCCATAGCCACAATGCTCATTTCCTCAATCAAAGCTTAATTTTACTCATCAACCACAAAGGTTCAATACGTCCCTTAACCACACAAAGCTATTAAATCTCCAAGCTATTCAATGCTCGATATTATTTGCCAATCATTCTTTAATTTAATCGCACACCCAGTGCCACATACTTATCCGACTTATAACTGTTATCGCACACTTAGTGCTTATTCTTTTAACCAACTCATCTTGATATCGCACACACAGTGCCACAGCAATAATCCAAAGCTTTCATAACATCGCACACACAATTGCACAAAGAATAAATCAAGCTTTCATCACATCGCACACACAGTGCCATTCATTTCTGTCTCGAATTCACTTTCGCACACTTAGTGCCATCAAATTAAAATCATGCACATAGTAACTCACTTTCATATACATAAACATATTCATTTCATATCTATAAAACGTATCTCAAATACATGTATTATATCCGAACTTACCTCAGACGTCGAACTATCGATACGGCCGATTAATCGAGCACTTTATCTTTGCCTTGATCTCGATCTGAACCTCTCCTCTCTTGGTTAATTGAAGCTTGAAGTGGCTGAATGTTTCAACACCTTAAACCCTTTATTTTCTTTCTTTTGCAAACGGTGGAAGAAGATGAACACACCCACTTATTCATCATATTTGTTTTATTCTAACATATATATTATAATTATGTCATTTACTAATTTAACCTTTAAGTAAATAAATAAAATATTTTAAAATTAAGGTCATTCTAGTCCATTGCCACCCACTATCACTTAATATGGCCTAATTGCATCATAAGGTCTTCACTTTATAAAGACAATCAAACTTAGGTGCTTATAAATCAGCACATAGCTTTTACTATTTATGCAATTAAGTCCTTTCTCTTAATCCGACACTAAAACGATCAAATCATCACACAGAATTTTCACACAGACTATGTCACATATCATTCACATAGAAAATATCATTATAATATTTTTATGACCCCAAATTTGTGGTCTCAAACCACTGTTCTGACTAGGGTCTAAATCGGGTTGTTACAGACCTTACTCTACAAAGGGTCATTAGATATTGCGAGCCTAGAAAAGGGGTGAAGATCAAAATCCAGCTTGCCATAGAAATAATGTGAGACATCAAAAATGTTTTCACATGATCATATTAGGACATGCCTGGGATACTAAGATGCGGGCTAAACATGAGGATCGGGCACTACCGATCTACATAGAAAGGGGAGGTATCAGCTATGCCGAATTTAAGTAGACAAGATTTATATGCCTACACCAGTTCTTCACAAATTTTTCATATGTGGGGCATGGATGTGATGGGGCCAATCTCGACTCATCAACATAGTCATCGTTTACTTCACCAAGAGAGTGGAAGTAGCTTAACATGCCAATGTTACAAGGTCGAAGTCATTAAATTCATAAAAAATGATGAAGGAAAAGATTAGATGCTAGTAGAATGTTATAAATGACTGCGTTTAAATAGCTGTACAAAGTCAAAGTTTACAGTTTGTCCAAAGATCAGGCAGCATATCACAGCGCAACAAAAGTTGCCAAAAAAAATGGCTAAAACTTGTAAAAATTGGCATAAGAAGCTATCACTACTCTCTGTGATTATCGAACGTTGGCTAGAATCCTTGTTGGGGCAACACATTTCTCATTGGAATGGAAATAGTTTTGCCAATTAAACCTAATTGAATAAAATGTTAAAAGATATTTGTCAAGACTAGATGATTCCTGATGTTGAAAAAGATTTTTCCCCTACAAAATGATTTTAGGGAAAGCATATGCCAAACTAGGAAGGACTAATGTAGGGCCTATTTTAGAGGAGCATTGATATTGATTGAGATGGATGGAGAAGACTTGCCCAATCCGTGAATTCAGGTTCAATCAAGAAGGATTTTACCTGAAAGGGAAAAGGGTCAAGGTAAAAACCCAAAAAGGGCGCCTTGAGTCTAAATTCAAATTCAAATTTAAAAAAACAAAAAAAAAGGAGAGGCCAAGGCGAAAACCCGCAAAGGGTGCTTTGAGACCAAAGGGGCTTTGAGTTGAAAACCGAAAAGGGCGGTTCAAATTTTGAATAAAAGTGGGGCATACAGTAGTCTTACTACGTCTGAATTAGCAATGAGGAAGTATGTTACGTCTTGGGGCATCGACAAAGTACTCCGAATCCCCTAAACACATATTGAGTTTAAAATGGTCCTCAAGAAGTTGGAACAAAGAAGCTCAGGCTACGATATCTGGGGCATCTAGCTTCTATCTTACCCATTTTTGAATTCCTTGATTGCTTTATTCTTTTTGAGATACACCCAAATTGATTTTCTTTTATTGCCTGGGTTATCTTTGATTAAATTATTTTTCTGAGCTATGCTCCTGACTAATTTCTTTCTCGTCCATTTTTGTGCATTTATATTGAAATAACAATCTATGGACAAATAACACTTTCATAAAAGGAGTTTTGTATATTACTCTTGAAGCTTCTAAATAATATGAGAATCTGAAACAGGATTATTGTTCAGAACTCACCAAGCCTAAGGGATTAAAAATATTAGAAAATGATTATCTCTTCAGATTCTTATTAGATAAGACAATTTCGTTGGCGATACCATATTGGCAAATGACGAACAAGTTCAAGCCAAGTGTAAAAGTGGATCATTGTCGGGAGACCCTGCAAATTGAAAATTTCAGATTTTGTTCCCTAGTGGATCAAACTGAAGAATAAAGTCTTCTTGAAGATAATAAGGAAGCAAATTTGAAATTTCAAATTTTGATCCTTAGAAATGGTAGTGGAGCAAACTGAAGAATTGGAAATTTTATATTTTGTTCCCCATTGGATCAAACTGAAGAATGAAGTCTTCTTGAAGATAATAAGGAAGCAAATTGAAAATTTCAGATTTTGTTCCCTAGAAATGGTAGTGGAGCAAACTGAAGAATTGAAAATTTTAGATTTTGTTCCCTAGTGGGTCAAACTGAAGAATGAAGTCTTCCTGAAGATAGTAAGGAAGCAAATTGAAAATTTCAGATTTTGTTCCCCAGTGGATCAAATCGAAGAATGAAGTCTTCCTGAAGATAATAAGGAAGCAAATTAAAAATTTCAGATTTTGTTCCTTAGTGGATCAAACTGAAGAATGAAGTCTTCCTGAAGATAGTAAGGAAGCAAATTGAAAATTTCAGATTTTGTTTCCCAGTGGATCAAACTGAAGAATGAAGTCTTCCTGAAGATAATAAGGAAGCAAATTGAAAATTTCGAATTTTGTTCCCTAGAAATGGTAGTGGAGCAAACTGAAGAATTGAAAATTTCAGATTTTGTTCCCTAGTGGATCAAACTGAAGAATGAAGTCTTCCTAAAGATAGTAAGGAAGCAAATTGAAAATTTTAGATTTTTTTCCCTAGTGGATCAAACTGAAGAATGAAGTCTTCCTGAAGATAGTAAGGAAGCAAATTGAAAATTTCAAATTTTATTCCCTAGTGGATTAGACTGAAGAATGAAGTCTTCCTGAAGATAATAAGGAAGCAAATTGAAAATTTTGGATTTTGTTCCCTAGAAATGGTAGTGGAGCAAAATGAAGAATTGAAAATTTTAGATTTTGTTCCCTAGTGGATCAAACTAAAGAAGGAAGTCTTCCTGAAGATAGTAAGGAAGCAAAATTTCAGATGTTGTCCCCTAGAGATGATAGTGGAGCAGGCTAAAGAATGAAGTCTTCCTGAAGATAGCAAGGAAACAGACTGAAGACATCAGATCCTGTCTCCCTGAGTTTGCAATGGAGTTAGAAGCCATTTGGTGAAGACCAAGAAACCAAGGCTCTGCCAAGACCGGGCAAAATTGGTCCTTTTATAGTCTTTGCTATATTCTTGTTTCACAATAATGAGCAAAAAGGGGCAGCTGTAGTAACCCATTTTGCCCAGAAATAGAAAATAAATAATAAAATAATGTTTTTTAAATAGTCCAATACAAACCCTTAAAGCCCAAACCCGAAATGACTAAATAATCAGACCCAAAACCAAACCCGATTAACCTGTTACAAACCCAATAACCCAATCTAAACACCCTCAGTAGCCCAAAATTAAACCTGCTAACCCAAAAGCTTACACAGCCCAAAAGGCCCAATAGCTAAACCAGCTTCAGCAGAAATCTAGGGTTTCTAGGAAACCCTTGCGCTGCAGCCTTGCACCCAGGCCAACCGACACGCTACAACTCCGCACCCTCGATCGCGACGCAGTCCTCGCAAATCGCGTTCACCGCTGAGATCTTCGTCCACCTGCAAATGGAAAGGAAACAAATCGCAGTAAAAATGGCAAAAATATATGTATTCCTTTTATTTCATTATATTTCGGGTTATAAAAACCTATCGAAAACATGTAACGGGGGACAAAAATAATATAAGCAGAGACAGAATACACAAACAAAAATACAAAAATAAAAGAGCAAATTTTCACAACAGAGATGTTTTTTCTGTTTTTTAATTCATATTATTCTTTTATTTTTGTTTTCTTTTGTTCTTTTTCCTGTAAATAGTAAACAAACAAGCAATAACAAGAGAAAAGGGAACGTTTACCTTTCAAAAATACCGAAAAGCGAGATCTCCGGCCTCCTGCAGCCGTCCATGGAGCCGCGTATGGCGCGTAACGGAGGACCGAGGGATTGGTCCAGCGAAGGCTTGAGAAAGAATTTCTAAATCTTTTTTTTTTTTCAAAAACAAAGTAAAAAATGATTTTTTGGGCCTGAAAACTGATTTTTATAGCGGTTCAAGACGACGCCGTTTTTGCTTAATTCAATAAGCATAAAACGACGCTGTTTTAAAAAGGGGATTCGCGCGTCGACTCGAGGACCCGATTAGGATCCGCGTGTTTTCAAAAAATGATCTAATTTCTATTTTAGTCCTTCCTCATTTTTATTATTTTTAATTCCGTTTGATTTAAATTCTTTTTATTTTTAATTTAGCCCCAAAACTCATATTTCGTTTCAATTTGGTCCTTCGGGTTCTTTAACGGTTTAATTCAAAACGTTGACGTTTTAAAAATATGGTATAATTGCCCCATTAGTCCCTAGGATTTAACACGTGTTCTAATTTAATCCTTTTATATTTGTTTTAATTGCTATTTAATCCTTGTTTTTTAAATCTTTTATTTTTAAAAATTATTTTAACATTATAATTAATTATTTTATCATATTAAAATATTCTATATTACTTTTTATTTATTTATTAATTTATTAGTAGTACTAAATTTATATATATTTTTTATGTATAATTTTATATATTTAATTATTATATATTACTTGGATTAATAATTTATATTATTTTATAGTTATATATTATTTATTATATTATATTTTTAATCTATATATTATATAGTATTTTTAAATTTTGTTTTGTATAAAATCTATTATATCATATAACTTATTTTATTACGTATATAATTTTTATGATTAGTATATTATGTATATATATGTGTATTATTATATATTATTTACTAATTATTTTTATTATGTATAATCTTTATATATTATTAATTATTTTATATTATTTTATTAATTATTATATATATATATATATTTATTTGTATTTTTACATTCGCTTATTATTGCTCTAGCATTTTTTCTCTTATTATTTATTTATTCATATTATATTTTTCTTTATTCTTTATTATTAATATAATTTGTAGAATTGCAATTAATATGTATATTACAATGTCTTACTCATACCATTTTTAAATAAAATTCCTTTTAAATTAAAGATTTTTTTTGTAAAATATTTTTAACGGTGACATGTGATATTTGGAGTCTTCGAGAAGAATCGTGTCTCTAACTTACTGGGTTGTGATTTTTCTCGTAAAACTCAAAATATTAGATACCCCTCCATTTTTAAAATTCAAGTTGGCCAAATATAAAAACTTATTCTTGAGAATTCAAAACGTTGTATCCTAACTTACTGGGTGTGATTTTTTGTATCTCGAGGTAAGAATTTTCTAAAAAGATGTATCTAGCTTCGAAGTTATGAGATACTGTATCCTAACTTACTGGGTGTGGTATTTTTATTCCTTTGAAATAGGTAAGTCTCGTTTTTCCTTCCAATAACGGATCTTATTTTAAAACTTTTTAAATTTCAAACATTTGGACACGATTCTATCAATTAGGTACCACTCTTTGGGCGTTATGAGGGTGCTAACCCTTCCTCATACGTAATCGACTCCCGAACCCACTTTTTTTTTCGTAGACCAAAATCAATATTTTGAAATGAAACATTTTTTAAGGTGATCCAATCACACCTAAGTAAAAAGGGATTGGTGGCGACTCCCATTTCGTTTTTTAAAGTCGATCCCCATTTTTTTAAACCGAGATTTTAAAATGGTTTTGACATATATTTTACGCAATGATTTATTTATAAATAAATACATCAAATTAAACATTAAGAACCAATGCCAAAGAAAAGGATTCAAAGAGAAAAAAAATCAATTACAAAAAGAAATTCCCTAGTCTAAGAAAATATATTACACAAGAATATGTATACATAATAATACATAGTTTAGACACATCGTCTATGCACAAAAGTCCATAATTCTATTTCTATACCAGTCATTTACATCCAACTACTATGTATGACTTACAACAAGAGAGGTAAACAGATAGATGAATGATACAAATAACTAAAATATTTAACACATACAATCATTCTTATCGTCAATGGGCGCATTTGGATGGAAGATAGAGAGAGCACGAGCAAACTCTTCGAAACCTAGAATTCCATTATGCTTTGTATCAAGCAAGTCAAATATTTGCAGTGAAATCAGAAATATATTGACAACAACTCAAGCAATATTATGCTAATAAGAATTGTTCTTTCAAGGATGGAGACATTATTAATTAACATTAGATAAAAATATCCGATCAGCAAATAAACTCTCCTTTTTGTTTATTTCGAATAACGTCAATTGGAACTCCTCATGTCAAATAGTAATATAAATAGAACTTAATTACTACAAAGATGAGAGGGAAAGAACCAACTCAAGACAAGGAGTAATCATCAAGCCAAAAAACTTGACAAACATAACAAAAGATATCAATTATATAACAAAATGGGAACTATGAAAAAAACTAAGACCTTGTTGATCAGCCCATCATCTATAACAGCATTGCTTATATTCTTGAAAAGCTCATAAAGTGCTTCTATTTCACTTACACTAACTGCATGAAAATGAGCAAAAAGAATTTCAGTAGAATGACACAAGAACTAAAATAACACAGGCAAGCACTGAACAAATGTTAAAATCAAGCAAAAGCATTGAATTTATCACATAAGCAATATAGGAAAATATTTAAAAAGAAGAGAAAAAAATAATAACATACAAACGGTCTCTCTTGCAAGAAGTTTAGGATCAAGAAGACCTCTTTATTGCAATAAGGTGCTTAACAAATAATTAAGCCTAGGTTGGGAGGCTAGCTAGTGCAAGAGAAAGTTGCAATACTAACTGAAGGAATCTAGTATTGAAGTTGTTCAAGGAAAATATACATTGATAGCAAGTGAAGAATTAATAAGCAATGCAATTTAATAAGGAACCTATCACCTCTAGAAGAATCCCTTACTAAATGAATTAAGGAAGTGATGATATCATACTCGCAATGAGGGAGTTATTGCGTTCTGAAAATGTTAAGAGAGAAATATATTTTTGTGATCATTAAAAATATTTGTGTAATTCTTTCTCAAGAGAATAATCAACTCCATGACCCTAGAATGATGTATGAAAGCTTTCAAAGTGGTCATGTGAGTGCTTTAGTGACAGAGACCTTGCTGCCATGTTGAAGAGTGGTAAGGAATGGTTGTGTTCAGGAGTCAAGTTCACATGGTATGGAAAGAGAGGCTGTCTGGGCAGATTGAGAAGGAATTCCAATAGAGAAGAAAGAATATTGAGAGTTGCATTTATTAATGGAGACACCTAATTCAAATGAGACTTGGAAAGAAAATTTCAGAAAAGAAATTATGGAATTACAAATTTTCTTCTGTTGATGAACTTGTTTGTAAGCCATGCTAGCATAAACAATAAAGCAAATATTAAAAACTGAAGGACCCTCAGATTTTTGAAACCATCCCATGGTTACAATTTGAAGTAACCAAATCCAACAATTCCCATTTTCATGACAATATAAGGACTTAAGATGATCAAATGCTCCTAATTTCAAAAATTCAAGATGCATAAAATTACAAACTCCAACATATTTTAACATGCAAAATTGCAGATACAAAAGAAGAAAACTCCAAACCCAAGCTCAAATTTGAAACAAAAAGAGCCCACATTACGATTAAATAACAAATACCCAGATTATAAGCTTCACAGAGAAAATAAAAAAATTGCAAAATCAAGAGAACCCGGATCAAAGCCCATTAAACAAAAGAGTAAAGAGAGAAAGGGAACATACAGTTCGCCATATGCATCTTAATCAGCTTAAATTCTTCAAGCCTGATGCCTTTATCTATATCTTGCTGATGAACCACATCCACCTCTTTCGGGTCCAAAAGCTGTTTACTGAACAAACGAAATAAGAAAAGACAATAAAAAGAAAAATATCATAACAATGAAAACGCATGCGATGGATTGCAAAATCAGTGAAAGGAGCTTGGCATGGTTGTTACAATGAAAACCCATGCATTGAAGGAAAAAAAAAGGGGATCTGCCTGAGAGCTTTAGGAAAATGTCAGCCAAGACTCGAAAAAAAAAAGAGCTTTATGCAGGAACCAGAAAATGCCTGCGAAAGATAGAGACAGATTTGATGAGAAAGAGAGAAAGAGAGGGAGAAAGGAAACGGAATACCAGCCTAAGAAAAGAAGATATGCGACTGATGAGTAGAAGATGAAGAACGGAAATTGAACAGCAACAAGAGAAGGGGCCTTACCTAGATGAAGGAGAAGCACGGGAAAATGTCTTACAGAAATTGAAACGGTAAGACATTTTCCCAAAATGTAAGGGATTTTACGCGTGATTTGGAAAATGTTTTCCAAATGGAAAAGGTTTTCAGGCTACCAAACACTAGAAAATGAGGAAAATATTTTCCGGAAAATGAAATACAACCAAACAAACGCACCCTTATTGTAATTGTATAACAATATGCATTGTCACTAGAGGTGCTCAAGGGCCGGGTCGGGTTAAGCCTAAGCTTGATGTTAACATACTTTATGTTTGCCAGGTTTGACCCGACTCAAAATATGAGTTTAAAATATTACTCAAACCTACCCATATTTGCAAAAGACTAACTTAAGCCCATTTTAGGCATGCTTATATTATTTTTTAAAAAAATATTTATTTTATTTTAATATTTAATATTTTTATATATTTTTTATTTATTGAAAAATTTTATATAGTCATAACATTATTTTAATGTTTACATTTGAGTAATATTATATATTTAGTATAGATTTATTTTTTAATGTGATCTAAATTAAATAATATATAAAAATAACATAAGTCGAGTCAGGTTGGGCTTGGGACTTGCATATTCAAGACCAAGCTCGAGCCATATTTTAAACAGACCTAATTTTTTTTTTTTTGTTCAGACCCATTTTTTAGGTTTAATATTTTTGTTCAAACCCTCTCAAATTTCAAGCGGACCTTTAGGTTTGGACGAATAACCCGACCCATGAATAGATCTAATTGTCAAAAAAATATTTAATGGAATATGGAATGTTAGACATCAATCATTTAAAATTGAGATTTGCGACTAATTTTTTTCACTTAGGTCTGTTAATTTTAGAATTACAATAAATTTAATTAAGATATTTTAAAAGGAATAAATTTTAGTATACTAATTTTAATTCGAAATGTAATTAATACCTCTACAACAATTATCCGAAAAAGTAATATCATATTAATCTTGTACTACTTTATGAAGATCCTAATTTTGATTTTTATTAATAAATTATTGGTACTGATTTCACAAAATAATTAAGCATTTATTTTAAGGTTAAAATATGTTATAGTTATATGTATTCTTTATAAATTTAAAGTTTAGTTTTTATATTTTTATTTTTAAATAATTTAGTTTTTTTATTTTTATTTTGAGATTTCAAATTATTAGTAAAACATTTTGAAATTAAAAAAAAAGGTAGCTATGCAACTAAAAAAATGACATTGTAATGAACTTGAATTTAATAAAAAATTTTTACGGTGTTTGTAGTTGAACTTATATTTTTAAATTCAAAAATAGAAAGACAACATTCATTAAAATAAAAATACATATACTGAATTCAAATTTATAAAGAATGTATATTTTAACAGAATGTTTCCTAACCTAGAGGATTGCATATTTATTTAAGTAAAATATTCTATTAGCAAAACATGCTTTTACAAGTCAACTATTTGTGATTCATAAGCACTTATTTTTATGGATAAATATTTGATGTACCGTGAATTAATTATAACAAACCATTTCATCATTTAACAAAATATACAACCATTAAAATAATTATAAATAGTTATAAATTTATTTAAAAATAATTATAATTATTTTTTAGATGCACAATAAATTAGATTTTTAATTATAGTGAATTTATCGTTTTGAATTTAAATATACAAATCGTTGCTATGAAATAAATTATTGCTGTGAATATATATATATATATATATATATAAAGAGTTGATTGGATTTTAGCTCAATTGATATGAGTATTATTGTCAATGTAAGAAGATATAAATTTAAATGAAATGAAGTAAATTATCTTTCTATTTATTAGTTGAAGAGGAATATGGATAATTTTAAGTATTATGTCAAAAAGAATAAATATAATTAAAATCCATAATGAAATTATTCAGTATATATAAAATTGTTTACTACCTCATCAATCATATTTTTATAAATAATAATATTAGAAAACTTAAACTAAGTTTATATATATATATATATATATATATATCAGTAAAAGTATAACTCTAAATTGAATTTTAAGCAAATTACACGATAATGATAAAAAACTAGGAAAGAGCTTTTTTTTTTTTTCATTTTAATTTTTCTAGGATTTTAAACAGCCCTAAATCCCTAAATCTGCTACACCGGATGTATTGGATATACCTTTGCTTTCGTTTTGGCTTCAATTTCCTCTTTAAAAAACCGCTTTTGATTTTACATAGCCATTAATCCTTTCGGTTCATGTGACTTATCTCTCTCTCCAAAAAGAATCTTTTGCTACATTAAAAAAAAATCTAGTTTACCGTCCATATACAAAAAGGATATGGAAGATTAATACTTTTAATTATTTTTAAATAATTTTATCACTATTTATTTATATATCTTTTAATAGTTGTTTATTTTGATAGAGGAAAAGATTGTATGAAACAGTAATGCCTCATTATCTGTATCATTTTCTAATTATTTAATGATATGTCGACATATTTTTCCATATCATTAACACGTTATTTTATTAATTTTTTTAACCTTAAATTACAGTCATTAACTTAAAAAATTTCCTACCATAACTCAATCCTAATTAAAAAGTTCTCTGCGACTGTTGGCTATTGCTATTCAATCGATGTTTTTCTCGACAGTGCTTTGAACTTCTTTTTTTTGACCTTCTTTGAACTTCTTATCGGTAAGATTTCTCGGCAACTGTTGGTTACTGCTACTCAATTGTTGTTTTTCTCGACAATGCTCTGAACTTCTTCTTTTTTTTTTTTTAACTTCTCTGAACTTTTTATTTAACAAGATTTCTCGGCAACTGTTGGCTGTTGCTATTCAATTGATGTTTTTGACACTTATCTGAACTTCTTCTTTTTTTTTTTTTTGAACTTCTAGTCGGCAACTGTTGGTTGCTGCTATTTTCACAATTACTTTAAGAAGATACAGTGATGATGATGATTGAATCATGAAAATTGAGAAGATACAATGATTCAAAGCTGCTGGCTGTTGCTATTGATTGAATTTTTTTATATTAAACATATGATTAAATTAAATATGCACTACACCATTGAAAATCATGGAGATTTTTTAGTTATTGATTGTGTACTCGAATTTTGGGTGATTGTTGGTGTTGTGTTGCTCGCTTGAACCACGTCTATGTTTATACTGAGTCTATGTGAATTCTTAGTCATGCATGTAACGCTCTCAACCCACCTGATTCACCGGGTCCGAACCTCGGGTGTTACCATGTAAATCACTTAACAAATTTTGTAAAACAGTTAACAATTGTACCTCATTTAAAATACTTTTATTATTATTATTTTTAAATACTCCATATTAAAGAACAAAGAATAAATATTTTAAAAAATTAATACATATTACATCGAACTTGATACAAATTATTACAACACATAGGCTTACAAAAGACAAACTCTTAGGGCATAGTCTTACTAAACACTAGTTTTTCCAAAACATCTACTGTATGCATAGTATCCCTATACTTCGCACCTCTAGCGCATTCTTAGCATTGTCCCTCCTAGCAAACTCTCTTAAATAGCCATACCTAAAACATAAACATGACACTAGTAAGTTCAAAGGAACTTAGTGAGTTTTGAACAACACATACCTTTTAACCTTGATAATTTCTTCATCTTGAATATTTGGATTTCCCCATATCTGTTTTTGATGGGTACCTTCACCTTATCAGTTATATAATTAAATTCTTATACGCCACTTATCATTCCTAACATAGCATTATTCATTTAACTGCTCGGTTGACTTCAAATCTTAACAGACAATACTAACTTTTTTCTTTTCTCTTCAAACAACTTTTAACAATTATTCTAGAATAGTTAATCGCAGGCATTATACCTGACTAATACCACTTATAGTTCGTACTTTTGACGGTTTCCCACACTAAGCTTTGCTAAATTAGATTAAAAATTGAATCATATTCTGATTCTACCCAATACTTACTCATACTGATAAGAAACACTTTAGATCATTTAGAATAATTCCACACAACTTTACTACAAGGCATGAGACCCCCATGATAACGAACAACTCAGATTCCATCAGATTGTTGATCAAGACATAATAGAATTCAGATAAGATTGATATTAGATAACTCAGGATTCCACCTTAATAGCACAGATAACTCAAACTGACGGACTCTTATATCGAATACGCCCATATACTAAACTGATAGATAACTACGGAGGATACCCTCTTTGAACATACTGATTCATACTTCTATTCAAGAAACTTCCCTTAAGACTTATTCTATTTCATTACAGAACTTCTCACACCAAATAACTTTGGATAGATCATATCTTTAACATAGGCTTATCAAAGTATGCCACAAGGGCCAAACAAAATATGCCACAATGGTTATTAGAGTACGCCAGAAAGGCCAAAAAGAATGCCACCTAGAAACCCTAAGGGAATTGCCATGTTTGCGATATGGATTTGCCTAAACTCACTATCGCGTGAGGTTTTCCCATCATCACTTTGGGACATACAGAAACCATAGTCAATAAATTGGCTCATCCATCATTTGCAGAATGTGCCATGGCCATGGACTTTCTTCATATTTATCATATTGTAACTTGTTTTTACTGTCTTGATAGACTTCATTGAAAATCGCTATGGTGTCAAAAATCGTATCTCAAAACCTCTAAACACTCAGTTAAACCTTATTTCCCCATATTTATCAATCACACCTCGTATATCTAACATAAGTATACATTCAAATAGGCTATACTCATTTTCTTAACCAAATCATGCTTAGTACGCGTTGCACACACACATCACACAATCACGTATCATATTATACATCTTAGACACATATACACAGTTGTTTCACAGAATTAAATGCATCTATACATACAGACCATTACATACCAGACTCACGAGGACACTATATCAATATCTCAAACATATTTTTGATAGTCATTCAAGTACTCATTCACCGACACTGGAACATTGATCATAAAGATTTATCTAGAAATAATTATAGGAGTCGATATTAAGGACTCACCTACTATAGCTACCAGCTCCAAACTCAGTCATCCAGTTTGAACCAACATCAACAACTACTTAAAGAACATGAATTCACCATTAAATCACATTTATAGTCATATCGCTAACATTTTATCTACAAATAATCCCTATACAGTCTATACACTTCATAGCATCCTTACTCTTAACATGCAAAGTTACCATACTTACCAGGAGATGGAACACCCTCTATTTATTCCAAGGATCCTTAGCTTCTAGTTTACATAAGAAAAGCAACCATTAAATAACATTTAATATTTAAGAAAAAGAAATAATTAAGAACCATCTTGAAGGAATACGAAACTCTTCTTATGAACCCCCCTCACACGTATATAATTCACTTTCGTTTAGTGGAATCTAACAAGTATCAAGAAATTTCAGAATGTTCCCTTCCTAATAACCTACAGAATTCAAAAAAAAAAAAAACCATAAATGAGAGTCTTGTCCATATGCTATTTGATCAGTCAGTTTTGTTGGTTTATAACCAGATCTAGTTACCAAAACCTGTTCTTCATAGTGCTTTAGAGGTAACCTACACAAGGCTTACTTTTCTTTTATCGAATTCTTTCTTCTATTAAACAACACATCAAAAACAAAATCCTGGTATGCACATTCATGGGCGAGTACTCAATTCGCCAGAAGCTTACAATTTGGCGAACTAACTACTAGAGTGCACCAAAATAGACAACTTTGCGTCTATGCTCCTTAAATTAGGATCAACCAATTTTGGGGGTATGACACCAAATGTGTTTGGTTAATGCTTTTCCATTGTGTTAATGATGTTGTTCGAGTATGTTAATTACATTGTCCAAATTGTTATAATGATTGTTGTTCAACTAGCGAACAGAAGTCTTATATTTATATTATACTAAGTTGGTGGATATTGTATGATTGAATTATTTTACTTAGGATAGAATTGTTAATACTTAAATTATAGAAATATTATTAAGTGTTTTACTCAACGTATGGTTGTTCTCTCCATCCACAAGTTATATTTGATTTGATTTTCCCAAGCATCAACCTAAGCATCCTATTGTAACATCCTAAATTAGGGGCTTTGGATTTGATGTATTCTGTGTGTATGCTATGCTTAATATGCTAGTTTAGAGTGTTTTGGGGTCCAGGAATGACTCAGGGTTAAGCCGAAGCCTTGGCCAAAATCTTCTTTTTGGGCACTTTAGAGGAGGGCTGGATGGGATAGGACTTAAGGGTTGTTTCTTGTATGTTTTGACACAAGAAAAGGAGTGGTGAGGAGGCAGGGAGGCACCACTTAAGGTTCAGGTAGGTGACGCCTCAAGGAAGCTGTCAAGGAGCAGGTTCGAGTCGTGTGGTTTCCCTTTTGGGGATTTCTTTTTGACGCCAAGGTGAAGGAGAGGTGGATTCGGCTTGGACTCTGGTGGATGAGTGTTGAATGAGTTAACACATTTGAATGTAGGGAGGAGAGGAATTCAAGGAGGAGGGATAGGTCAACAATTTTCGAATGGCGAGTGGAGAGTGATCGGTGGAGAGAATTATGGGATTGGGAGAGAGGAAGAGAGTTTGGCCAAATATAGGAAGTGAGGTGTGTGAGTGTGTAGGTGTACGGTTTAGTTGGTTTTGGGGGTGGCCAAACTTTTAATGGTAGCACTTAGAGGGTGTGTGAGCATTGTGGCTAGCTAAAAAACACTTAAAGTTTTCTCCTTTCTTTATTTTTGCATTTTTGGGAACTTCTGCCTTATTTCCTAATTGACAAAACCGAAACACCTCCTAATTCTCTTCTACTTTTCTTGTTCTTTTGAGCTTAGCCGAAAATACATTTTGATTGTGCTCTCTTTGTTTTCCTCTTTGTGTTACTAGTTATTTCCTTTATAGCCGAATTCCCCAAGTCAATTACTCCCTTGTTTCTTCTTAACCGAGTGGTAAGAGCCTTAGCCGAAACCTATCTCTTTCTTTATTCTCTTTTCTTCTTCTTCTTCTTTTCCACATTTCCCCAGTAATCGAAACTTTGCTGTACGACAAGGTTAGGCACCCTTTCTATTGACTCTGTTGTTAGCCGAATCTCCCTAGCCATCTCATCTCATTTCCTCTCGATTTCTTTAACAAGAAAAGTCAAAACTTATCATCTTTTCTAGGTAGTTCTTGCTTATTTGTTAGCCAAATCTCTCTGACATTCATACCTCTTCATTCGACTCATTTTTACAGTGGATCGCCGTTACTCATCTTCCACCACTCCCAAAAGGATTCTCTATTGATCGTGGGGGGCTTTGTCTTCACGTTCTTTCGGCTTCTGGTCTGTGATTTAAGGGTGTTAGGAGATTTTCGGTTCTAGCCGACTTAGGTATTCAATTGGTGCAGGATCCAAGTCTTTCTAATCTCCGGGTTTTATCGATCTAGGTAAGGAATCTTAGCACTTTGAGCGTATACCCTCATTTGTTCTCTGTCTTAATGCCTTAATCCGGTCTATTGACTAAGGTCTTTTTCATGGACTCAAATGTCAACCAAGCGAAGGGAGGGGTTGGACCCGTAATTCCAGCCTCTAAGTTCAAGAAGCGCGTGGTGTTTGTTGTTTGAGAGTGGCCACCGGGTTATGGGCCAGCTTCTGAGTAGAATATTAGACAGATAGTAGTAGTTCCTGATAGCGATAGTGTTGACATCGATAGCATAGTGCTACGTGTAATCAGGTGTGTAAAACTTCACACTTTAATATTAATATGTGATAATAATCATTTGGGGCTGAAAAGCCGAAGTGACTAAATGGATAAGTCGTTATGTCTCTATATGGGTATGGTCGGAATACCAGGTAAGTACCTTGATGTTTTATGTATGAGCTAATAAATGTATGCCATAATGATATTGTGCATTTAACAGCATGTTGCATTCAGTTGATATTCATATGCATGGGTTGGATATGATGTGGAAAGGGGAAGTGGTTAAGACTGTCACTAGTGGGTTGGCCCCACATTCTGGATTCCGTGACTAAGTCTCAGTGGTTTGGAACCACCAGTGGTTTGGTACCACATACATATGATTTTGTGACTTGTCCCAGTGGTTTGGTACCATAGTGGGTTGGCCTCACATACGCGATTATTAGGGATTGTCACTAGTGGTTTGGTACCACAAGTGGGTTGGCCCCACATATGATACTTTGTGACTCTGTCACCAGTGGCTAGGTGCCACATGAGGCGTGTAGCGGATGGAGGGTTGATTGTAGAAATCCCCACGGTGTGATGGGCTGGTACGGGTGGTGTGTAGAGGATGGAAAAAAATTTAGGATGGGATGGGCTTGATGCATTCATTTAATTGCATGATATCTTAAATGAGCTGAATATGAGATTGTGGGCCATGGGCCGTTTATGTGTCATAATGGTTTTACACACTGAGTCTCTGTGACTCACCCTTTCCTAACTTTTCAGGTAATCAATAGAATGTGGACTTGGGAGCCGGGACGAACTCGTGCAGGCCATAAAGTCTTTTCCTTTTGTAAACATTTATTGCTTTAATTTAATTTTTAATTTGGGATTTTGTTTGAAATAAGGCCTTCTTAAACGGATATTTGGGTTTTAAAATTTAGCATTTACTTTTGACACGACATTAACATGTTTCCTTTTAAGCCGAAAGTAAACTGAAGTAACATTAAATGACCGTTTTCTCACAAGGGCTGACAAGGATAACAAATTGACGATTATCTCAACTCGAAGATTTTTCTTAAACTACAAATCACCATTTTCAAAACATCACCTGAAACAAAGAGCTTCAAACTTGCGATTTTTCATCAAAATTCAAAAGTCGCTTCACAAATCTTTCCCTGTGACATACCAGATCTGGTCGTAACGTTTAGACTGGGTTTGGGATGTTACACCTATCCACAATCTCAATGTCAATAGTGTTTGTTTGTTTTCGATCTTATTTATATTTGACAGATACCTAATAGGTTAGGCTTTAGTATGTTTAAGAAATGCATATTTGATTGATTTTTATCCTATTATTTGAATAATTTAATTGTAAATTAATCGTAGTGTCCCAACAATAAATATGACTTCCCACAACTCGGGTTCGATGACTGGGTTAGTGAGAAGTGTTATAGGATAGGTGTAACACCCAAAACTAGTGTAACAACCTATTTTTAGTAAATCAAAACAGTGGTTTCGGGACCACAAATTCGATAAGTAAATTAATATTTTATTATTTTAATGTCTATGAGAGGGTAATAAGTTCATAGTGTTTATAATAAGTAATGAAATTTCTATTTGTTTACTTGTTTTATGATGCTTAAATTATCACATCATTAGAAATATAATGATGAATTGCACATACGTGCCCTTGTTTGTACTCCGGTACCCCTGAATTGCACATACGTGTCCCTATTTGTACTTCGGTACCCATGAATTACACATACATGCCACTGTTTGTATTTTGGTAACCTTGAATTGCACAGACGTGCCCCTGTTTGTAATTCGGTATCCCTAGATGTACTTTTGTACTCTGTTTAGACTTTGGTAATTCTGAATTGAATATTATATGAACTGTATTCAATTTGTTGATAGAGTAATCGATATGCTACATTCTTACTAAGCTCTATAAGCTTATACGTTTTTGTGAATTGTTTTGTAGATCATTATTGTTGACACTTTGGACGGATCAAATCTTCAGCTCACACTATCCACCAACTTTGATAGTTTTTGTATCTCTAAGGGTAGTAGCATGTATAAAATTAAGTAGTTGAATTTGGGGTTGAAACGTATTTAGGATGTTATAAAATTATATTGGATAAATGTGTATATAACAACTAAATGTGTTTGTGTTTTTATGCCATATATGCATAATAGGTTATGATGTTGACTTTAGAAGGTACTTTTGGTCACTTTTGATAATGATAAGAATGGTTTATTGGTATCATTTGGTGGTTTGAGTCATGGATCTACTTTAGGTTATATGTTTATTACATTTAGTGAAATTTGTAGTTAATGAATATATTTGGTAAAGTTTGCATGATTTAGTAGGTCTCGGTAATTGATATTTTGGTTTCTTGTATGACATATTGGTTGAATAATCTTGGATTATTGATTTGGTCATTTTATGTAGGTTTTGGGTCATGTTTTAATGCCTTGATATGGTGTACTAAAGACCTTTCTATTGTTGCATGGTTTGGTGTTGAAAATGGCTTTTTTGGGAAAATTCATGTCCACACGCCCTGAGACATGGGCATGTGACTCAGCTGTGTGTGACACACAGCCAGGCGACACGGCCATGTATCCCCTATAGGTTTTAAAGTATGCAAGTCAGGCTGTTACACGGCCTGGCACACGTGCGTGTGGCTTGGCCATGTAACCCAACTCATAGAGTAACACGGGTGAGAATATAAGCTGGGACATGACTGTTTTTCCCTATTTCGATTGTTACATGGCCTGAGACATAGGTGTGTGTCTCGACCGTGTGAACCCTGCAGTATAATTTTTCTAACTTTTTCATATACTTTCTGATTGTTTCTAATTTGATCCCGGATTATTCTTAAGGTATTTTTAGGGGCTCGAGGGCTCGATCAAGGGACGTTATGTATGTGATCAATTGTATTAGATTATGTTTACATTAATGTATGAAATGAATGTTTTAATGTTACGTTTGTACAATAATGCTTTGTAACCCTACTTTGCCAGCGAATACAGAATAGAGGTTTTATATTTAGTGGTATCAAAGCTACGATTTAGTCAATTCTAGGACTAACGTAGCCAAGTAAAGTTTAGTATATACATGCCACATATACCTAGTGATAGTCTGATGCTTTTGATTCATTCTAACATTGTATTTTCTTATAGATTCAATATGTCAGCTGAATCAAACTGAGCTATGGTTAATGAAGCTGAAATTAATGTTCAAGTTTTAAATCCCGAAGCGAGTAATAGTGCGTTTATTCCATAATTCGTTGGCGATGAGATGAAAAATGTATTTCTTGGAATGATGAAGTAATGGTTCAATGAGCTCAAGCAAGAAAATCTTGCACCTCTACCACTTCCACCTCTTCCTCTTGTTGTACCTCTTCCGGCACCCCTGAATACTCTAAACCCTATACCTATGACGGTTACCTGAGTATCAGTAGATAAAATTAAAAAATGTGGAGCGGAATAGTTTAGAGGTACGGTAGATGAAAATCCTTCAAAAGTGGAGTATTGGCTAATGAATACAAAGAGATTTTTTGTGGAATTGTTATGCACCCCTGAAGATTGTTTGAGGTGTGTGGTATCCTTACTGAAAGATTAGGAGTATCTATGGTAGGACACTTTGAGCACGATGACACCAAATGATCGTG
This sequence comes from Gossypium rotundifolium, assembly GCA_025506655.1. NCBI lineage: Eukaryota > Viridiplantae > Streptophyta > Magnoliopsida > Malvales > Malvaceae > Gossypium > Gossypium rotundifolium. The sequence goes on from CP106734.1 coordinate 63,897,605, forward strand.
TTAATTGAGACTTCTTTCAGAATGAATTCAAGAAAAAATATGTTAACCGGTTGTTCATTAACCGAAAAAAGAAAGAGTTTTTCGAGTTAAAATAAGGAAACTAGACTGTAGCTGAGTATGAACATGAATTTGTGCATTTAAGTAAGTATGCTTGTAACATCATATCAAATTAGGAGGAAACGTGTATTAGATTTGAAGATGGATTGAATGATGATATCTGTATGGCTGTAGCAGCAAGTTACAGGAATTTGTAGAACTTTCAGAGTAAGCTTAGAAAGTTGAAGAAATTTGTAAAAGCAAATGGCAGAGACTATAAGAAAAGAGGGTCATTCAAGCCTGCTCAAACGTCTCCATAAAAAAAATTACAAAATGACACAAGTCGATCAACTGCTTCTTCAGAGTTCATGGGTAGAGAGAAACCGAGGCAAAGCAATTTCCAATCAGTTAATTCTCCAACAGTTAGTGTTGGAAGTTTAAGATATGTTGAGAGAACCGTTCCTATGTGTGATGAATGCAATAAAAGATATTGTGGTGAGTGCCGATCAAAATCGAGAGCTTGTTTTCGTTGTGGGTCTACTAACCATTTTCTTCATAACTGTCTGAAAAAGAAAAATGATTTTTGAAATCAATAAAATAAGCCTGAAGCAACTTCTCAGAGGGGTAGACGATCTAGAAACGTTAGAAATGCTACTCCCGGTTGAGGAAAGAATAGCGAGATGAACGAATGGTCTGAAGTGAGAACACTAGCTAAAGCTTATGCAATCTGACTCGAGAGAAAGCTACTACTCTAGATGTTATTGCAGGTACTTTTCCTCTCTTTGATATTAATGTATATGCATTGATTGATCCTGGACTAACTTATTCGTATATATGCACTACATTAGTAGACAAAAAGAAAATACCTATAGAATTCACTAAATATATTGTCAAAATTACAAATCCACTGGGTCAGTGTGTTCTAGTTAATCAGTTATGTAGATCATGTCCTTTGAAAATTACGGGTTATGTTTTCCCTGCTAGTTTGATGTTGTTACCCTTTGATGAGTTTGATGTAATTCTGGATATGGACTGGTTGACTCTACATGATGCTATTGTGAATTGTATAAGAAAACATATTATGTTAAAATGTTAGGATAGTAAACATATCTGAATTGAGCCAGATAGATTGGATGGTACATCTAATATAATCTTAGCTATGATGACACAGAAATATATTTAAAAGGACTGTGAAGCATATCTACCTTATATAGTTGATTCCAGGGTTTTAGAATTGAAGCTAAAATCGGTTCTAGTGGTATGTGATTATATAGATGTATTTCCAGAGGAGTTACTAGGGTTACCTCCGATCAGAGAGGTTGAGTTTGCTATTGAATTAATGCCAGAAACATCTCCGATATCGATAGCCCCGTATAGAATGACACCTACAGAACTAAATAAGTTGAAAAAGAGTTCACAGATAGAGGCTTTGCTTGGCCCAGTTTCTCTTTGGGGTGCTCCTGTGTTATTTGTTAAGAAAAAGGACAGATCCATGCGACTATGTATAGATTATCTGTAACACCCCCTAACCCTTATTCGTCTCCAGAACGGGGTTATTGAGAATTACCAATCAATACAGTTTTAATACAAATAATACTGAAATAATTAACATGCAAATCAGAAATTAATAATGTTGTCCCTCTTATAGGCCTTCGAGGTCGAAAATATACGTTAAAAATAATTCGAGACTTAATCAGAAACTTTGAGGATTTTATGAGAAATTTTAAAATTTTTACTATGTACAGAGCTCACACGCCAATGTGGTTTAGGGACACGCTCGTGTGACCCTAAAACATGCACGTGTTTCAGGCTGTGTCCTAAATTGTGTGCTCTCTGACTTACTCAATTTATTTTTTTCGAATTTTAGGTGCAATTTTCACATGGTCGGGCACATGCCCGTGTGCTGGGCTGTGTACTTCACACGGCTGAGACACACACCCATGTATCTGCCCGCATGGCAATACCTATGTATTCTGTTTCTAAAATTTTAAGTTGCAAGGGACACACGGTCTACCCACACGCCTATGTGTAAGTCGTGTATCTCACACGGTCTGGTGATAGGCCCATGTGCCAGGCCGTGTGGACTCAAAATGATCCTTATACAACAAGTTTACCAACCCTGCAACCTTAAACAACAAGCAACTCAAAATCCAATCTTTCATCCAGTCCAAAACATAATTAAATATATCTAAAACATGTCAGAATTATCAATATAATAATTTAACTAATGCATGTTCATAAATATCTAACATAAGTTATCTAATCAATTCATTAAAATCCCTTTCAACCAATTCAAACAAAACCATATAATGACCATATTATAAGACATATATTTATATATTTAGATCAATATATCATCTTATACACCATTAATATTCTCATTACAAAATGACATCAAAAGACAATATAGGTACATGCCATTTTCAAAAGAGAAAATACTTCACCACATATTTGAGTTCGAGATCGGCTATGGATATTGATTCAACAGTCTGACTTTGACCTAACCTGCGCACGGAAACAAACCGTACGATGAGTATGTAACTCAGTGGTTTTTCTATAATCTGAATACTTATTAAATAAAATTTATAAAGTTCAAATACATATTTACACATAACAAATCCATTCAACAATTAATAAATTTCACAATACACACCATTCATAACACTTTCAATTATCACACTTTCAATTTCAATCTCCTAGATGCTATTCAATAGCATTCCACCCAAATATATTCAATTCAGTTTCAATATCATTCAGTATCAATCAATTTAACCAATTCATTTACTTATCCCTATTAACACAACTAGGACTTTGACGGATACACGGATCCAACCATCACACCAGTACGACACTCTGTGCCTCATCGGCCAAGTTGAAGTAAAACAGTAATAGTGCGGTACTCAGTACCTCATCAAATTTATTCGAAGTAATAACAGTAAAACGACACTTATAGTGCCTCATCGACTCGAAGTCGAAGTATCCCTAAACACTTCCAATCCTATGGCATGCCAACTATATCCGACTTAGCCCGACATTGTTAATATGGTGTATCAATACATAATTCAATTTCCAATCAATATACAATTTCAATCAATTCCAATTCAATACACTATTCAATCATAGACATACTTTCACAAAATAATTCAATTCAATGTCAATATATCAAACTCACCTCAATTTTACTTATCATACATAAAAATAAATACAACAAATAATTCTAGTTTTCGGATTATAGAAATACAAACTGTAATTTTCCCAAATTATTCCCCGTCAACTTTTTCCTTTCCTTTCCTAGCTGAAGTTTCCGGCTCGACGTTAGTTACGGAATTGAAACAATTAAAAATTATCAATACAATACAATTTCATATTAATTAATTCAATTTATACACAACTTTTGCCTAAATTCCATTTTAGCCCTTAAATCAATACTAGTTTTATTCCTTCCAAAACCATTTCATATTTTCATCCAATTCCCACTTAAAACTAAATTCAATACTCAATTTCATCATAAATCCCTAATTTTGAATTTCTTTCAATTTAGTCCCTACTACATAAAAACTTATGATTTAACTTACAACTCAATCCTTTTCCCAATTCTAACTTAAAATTCTATCAATTCTAACAAAAAATCTTCAATTAATTCAATATAAACCATATCTAAAAATCCAATAACTTTCAAAATTTCCACTTATATCAAGTAGTATTTTGTTCTAGGATTCCAAAAACATCAAAATTACAAAAAAAAGAGCTAAATTGACTTACCAATTAAGCTTGAAACCTTAGAACCCTAATTTCCCCTTTTTTTTCCTTTCCTTTTTCTCCTTCTCTATTTCGTTTTGTCAATTCTGTTTCTTTTTCTATTCTTTTGTTTATTATGTTTCTTTTATTTAATTTATGTATTATTATATTATATTATTATATTATTATATTAATATATTATTATGTTATACTTAAGTATTAAGTATAAATATATGTACATTATACATACACATGGAATAATACTTTCCATACATTTGTCTCTTGTATCCCTTATGGTTTATTTGCTAATTTAGTCCTTCAATTTTTTCTTGATTCTATTATTTAACTTTTACTCTATATTCAATCTAGTATTTACACTAAATTAACCTTAATTCAAGCTAATTCACCTAACCAAAATCTAATTAACCACTCAATCGACTTAGTAAATATTTATAATAAATATTTACGAATCTGTTTTACAAAAATAGTGACCTTAAAATACACTTTTTTGATACCCGTAAACTTCGGGTCGTTACATTATCGACAGCTCAACAAAGCCATAATAAAAAAACAAGTATCCATTGCCACATATTGATGATCTGTTTGAGCAGTTGAAAGGTGTGACAGTATTCTCAAAGATCGATCTTTGTTCTGGTTATTATCAGTTACGAGTTAAATGCTCAGATGTACCAAAAATCGCGTTCAGAACCAGGTATGGACATTATGAGTTTCTTGTGATACCATTTGGTTTGATTAATGCACCTATATTTATGGATTTGATGAATAGAATATTAAGACCGTATTTTGACAGATTTGTTGTTGTGTTTATTGGTGACATTCTGATCTATTCATGAGATGAGATAGAGCATGCCTAGCACTTGAGAATTGTTTCTAAACCTTGCGCGAAAAAAAAACTATTCACTAAGTTCAACAAATGTGAGTTTTGACTTAGAGAAGTAAGATTTTTGGGACATGTGGTATCAGTAGGTTGCATTAGAGTTGATCTGAGCAAAATTTTAACCGTAGTAGATTGGAAGCCTCCGAGAAATGTACTTAAAGTTAGAAGTTTTCTGGGTTTAGCCGGATATTATAGAAGATTTGTCAAGGGATTCTCAATGATTGCTATACTGTTGACGAAACTATTGCTAAAAGATGTTAAATTTGAATGGTCAGAGAAATGTCGACAAAGTTTTAAACAATTGAAAGCTTTGTTAATTGAGGCACCTATGTTGGTTCAGCCAGAGTCCGGTAAAAAATTTGTGATTTATAGTGATGCTTCATTGAATGGTTTAGGCTGTGTTTTGTTGAAAGAAGGCGAAGTGATAGCGTATGCTTCTAGACAATTGAAATCGCTCGAAAAGCATTATTTGACTCACGATTTCGATCTTGTAGCTATTGTGTTTGCTTTGAAGATTTGGCAACACCATTTGTACAGAGAAAAGTTTCATATCTTCAAGGATCATAAAAGCCTGAAGTATTTAATGTCACAAAAAGATTTGAATTTGAGAAGCGCAGATGACTCAATTTATTGAAAGAATATGACTAAATCATTGATTATCATCTAGGAAAGGCTAATGTTGTTGCTGATGTATTGAGTAAAAAATCTTTATGTACTTTGCGAGCTTTAACACTCGACTAATGTTGAATGATGCTGGTTCGATTTTAGCTGAATTAAAAGCTAAATCGATGTTTTTGCAACAGATTTTCCAAGCTAAAAAATATGATGATGTTTTGTTAGCTTGATGGAAACAGATTGAGATGACACCTAACTTAGATTTTCATATGGGTTCAGATGACAGTTTGTACTTCAAAGGCAGAATTTGTGTTCCAAGAAATTCTGATCTCATTCAGCAAATTTTATAGGAAGCTCATAGTAGTAGCTTGTCGATTTATCTTGATAGCACTAAAATGCATGGTGATTTGAAACAGATGTATTGGTGGCCAGGTATGAAATGAGATATTTCTGAGTTCATATCTAAATGTTTAGTTTGTCAACAAGTTAAAGCCGAGCATCAGGTACCTTCTGGTTTGTTACAACCAGTGATGATTCCAAAGTGGAAATGGGAATGTGCCACAATGGATTTTGTATCGAGATTGCCTCTATCTTCGAGAAAGAAAGATGTTGTGTGGGTCATTGTTGATCGTTTGATGAAATCTATGCATTTTATTCCAGTGTGTTCGAATTTCTCACTCGAGAGATTGACAAAGTTGTATGTTGCTGAGATCGTTTGGTTGTATGGTGTGCCACTTTCTATTATTTCTGATAAAGATCCACGGTTTACGTCTCAATTCTGGAGGAAGTTACACAAAGATCTAGGTGCTCGATTGTATTTTAGTACAACATTTTATCCACAAATAGATGATAAATTTGAGTGAGTAATTCAGATACTCAAAGGTATGCTACGATGTTGTGTTTTGGAGTTCGAAATTAATTTGTAGAGATTTCTACCATTAGTTGAATTTGCATACAATAAAAATTATCAATCGAGCATTATGATGGCACTGTACAAAATTTTGTATGGTTGAAAGTGTCAAAATCTGTTATACTGGACTGAGCTCAGTGAGAAAAAGCTTTTGGGTGTTGATTTAATACAGGAAACCGAAGAAAAAGTTAAAGTGATACATGACAGTCTAAAAGTAGCTTCAGATCGAAAGAAATCTTATGCAGATTCTAAAAGGAAAGATATTTAATTTCAATTCGGCGACAAGGTCTTTCTCAAAGTATCGCATTTGATGAAAGTCCTCCGATTCGGTCGAAAAAGAAAGCTTAGTCCATGGTTTATTGGGTCGTACAAGATCCTTGAAAGGACCACACCAGTAGCTTATAGATTAGCTTTGTCGTCAGAATTAGAAAAGATTCACAATACATTTCACATATTGATGTTATGACGGTATCGATCAAATCCTTTACATGTGATTTCACCTATTGAGGTCGAGTTACAGCTAGACATGTAACATCCCAAACCCGGCCCAAACACTACAACCGGATCTGGTATGTCACTAAGGAAATTTTGTAAAACATGTCGCATTTTCAGAAAAACATTTTGGTAAAGTTTAACCTTTTATTCGGGAAAAATTTATAATTTATTGTTTTAAATAAAATATGCCTTTATGAATTAAAAAACCAAATTTAAATACATGCCTTAGTTCAATTAAAAATAATTCAATTAAAAATAAAAATTTAAATAACTAAAAGTAATAAAAGCCCGTAATAAAACAAAATATAAACTGGTGGCTCATGGCCTTATTACAACGAGATTTAAAATCCATTAAATAAGAATATAAAATAATAACTAGAGTCTTTTGTTGGATCCAAATGTTCTTTTGCATGCCACCTTGCGCTCCTCTCCACCCGGTCCGATGCACTAAATGCTACCAAATGTTAATTAATTGGTTGAGCGAGACTCGGTGTGCAACCCTCATGCACCATTAGATTTGGGCCTTAGCCCCATACAACTAAAATAATCGAATTAATATACATAATAAAATAATATGCAAGCCCAACCCAAATCCTAGGTTTCCATCCACTACACGCCTGCATCACCCACTCACACCATTGGGGATTTCTACAATCAACCCACACCGCTACACGCCTTGATGGCAGTCGTGCTTCTCATCATCAGATCATGGCCGTAGCCACTACAACAGATCACGGCAAAAGCCGCTACAACAGATCATGGTAAAAACCGCTACAACAGATCACGAAAAAAACCTCTACAGCAGATCACGGTAAAAACCGCTACAACAGATCACGGTGAAAACCGCTACAACATATAACTTCCTTCTTTCATAAAACCCAACCCATGCAATCACATAAAATCAATATACTTATATCGTTTAATCAAAAAATTCACTAACCTGATGATTTGTTTTTACCCTCTTTGGGTTTCCTCTATTATGCCCAGATTTCGGCATTTATCAAAATATATAAGACTTATAATCATATATTAATCAAACAGATCTAGATGGTGGGAAAGTGTTACACACCTGATATCACGAAATCCAATATTCTTAGTCGATATCCTTGTTATCCCGATCTACAACTTTGCTCAAAAAGCCGGAAAGATGTGAAAATAGGGCCTATCCTATATTCGGCCATGGTTAGTGTTCTACCCGATTTCATATATTTATAAATAAACCAATCTCCTTACCTTGAAATCCCGAAAATAACACGACTTGAGTGTTACTGATCTTTGACTTAGAGATCTAAGCGTTGGACTCCTCTTCAGATCCCGAAATGCCAAAAAAAAAGAAAACCCTTGATTAGTCACTAAATAGCCTTTCATTAGGGACTTTGAAAAGCCGAGAAATATTGGAAACTCAAAATTGACACATACCTATTGTTTTCTTGATTCTCACAAGGCACTTTCTCAAGAAAATTTGGCAACTTCGAGAGATGAGATCAAGAATTTCGGTTTTAGAAGATTTAAGAATTGAAGAGATGGCTAAGAGATTTGGCCAATGAATATTAAGGAGAAGAATAGAATAATAGAGATGTGATTTGGCTTTTAGGGATTAGAAGAAAAATAACAATAGAGGTTAAAAGATTCTACCAACCAGAAATTTTAGAGAGGAAGAATGGGTGAAGAAAATGGTGGTTTTCGGCTTTTGAGAGGAAGAAGATGAGAAAATAAAATAAAAGAAAGGCTTCCAAAATTTCGGCATCCCCCCTCTTTATATAGAAAACCGATTCCTCCCTTTAGCAGAGATTGATTTTTAGCCAACACTGCCACACATGATAGCTCCTATCCCTTTTCCCTTATCTTAATCTATTATCTCCTCAAAAATAGTCTTTATCTGCTTATTATCCTTAAAGACTAAATCCCTAAATAATAGCCTTTATCTACTTATTATCCACATAGAATAAATATAATAAAATTCCCAAAAAAAAAATAGCCTTGTGCCGTCCACTTCCCTAATCCCTAATGCCAAATTTAACTAACTTAAATTAGAAGATTTGGGCTCCTTAAAACTTAAAATTTGGGCCCCTAACACTTAAATTAACTCATTCCACATATCCACCCATTAAACGCATAGGCCCAAAAATTTAGAATGTTACAGTTCTACCCTCCTTAAAGAAATTTCGTCCTCGAAATTTCCAACTACTAGAAATCATACTACCTAAGTCTCACCACCATGCTTTCGCTGCGCACTCCAATTCTAAAGCCAAAATAAACACTTAGTATACTATGGTAGGGTGCGCACCATAATTCGCATCTGAAGCATCTTCGTCCCCTTGTACTCTTTCTTTCGATCGATGTTTGTCTGATTAAGAATTTTATGAATAATTAATTCTTCCCACTTATTAACCGCGAACAATCTTATGTAAAATTATTTCTATAGTAGTTCTTTCGAATTTGAGCCTATCTACAGTTTCAGTTTCAAACTTACCTCCTAGAAACCACATACATTCAACATTAATCAAACAAACAACATTCATGAACCTACATTCAACGTGTAGGGGTATTTTTGTCATTTCACTACCCAGGGGCATTTTCGTAATTTTAACCTACAGGGGTATTTTCGTATTTTTCCAAAATAAGGTTCTGGGTGATTTGGTGAAATAAGGGTATTTTGGTAATTTTCCAACTCTGGGGTATTTCGGTAATTTTGCAAATCTGGGGGTATTTCGATAATTTTGCAAATCTAAGGTATTTCGGTAATTTATAAATCTGGGGTATTTCGGTAATTTTAAAATTCAGGGGTATTTCGGTAATTTTGAAATTCAGGGGTATTTCAATAATTTTACAAATTAGGGGTATTTTGGTAATTTCTTTTCAAACCAGGGGTATTTTGGTTATTTTACAAATCAGGGGAAATTTGGAAATTTTCAAAACTAGAGGTTATTTTAGTAATTTTACAAAATAGGGTGGCTGGTCCCTTTCGGGTTTTAATTATAAATTTTGGCCTGTCAACACGTCCTTATGGTTAGGGTGAATGACCACTACGCACTGTAGGATTCCAAAGAAGAGGAGGTGAGTCACTAGGATTGCTTAAATACCAAGCTCTCCCTCAGATCCACTCCTGACATGCGTATGCTGTTGCCACACCCTAACTCGGTGACTAGTTCACAGGATTTGTTTCGGTAAATTAAGTCTTATGGAATTTAAGAAGTTGTTTAAGCTAGGCCTAAAGTCCATCAAGTCTAATTTAAAATAGTCTACGTCCCACGAAGCCCATCAAGCCCACATATATATATCACACAAAGGTTCAGAATACTTACCTGGTGGACTTGGGCCGGAGACGCAGGTGCCATGCTGAGCTAACAAATCTATTATTATTTAAAAAAAAAACAACATGCATGCTTCAAAAGCCCATCTTTAGAAAATGTTTTGAGCGCAAAAACCCTAAAGCTGAGTTTTGAACCGGGCTTTGATACCAGTTTGTAACACCCCAAACCCGACCCAAACACTACAACCGGATCTGGCATGTCACTAAGGAAATTTTGTAAAACATGTCTCATTTTCAGAAAAACATTTTGGTAAAGTTTAACCTTTTATTCGGGAAAAATTTATAATTTATAGTTTTAAATAAAATATGCCTTTATGAATTAAAAACCCAAATTTAAATACATGCCTTAGTTCAATTAAAATAAAAAATTAAATAACTAAAAGTAATAAAAGCCCGTAATAAAACAAAATATAAACTGGTGGCCTATGGCCTTATTACAACGAGATTTAAAATCCATTAAATAAGAATATAAAATAATAACTAGAGTCTTTTTGCTAGATCCAGATGTTCTTTTGCATGGCCACCTTGCGCTCCTCTCCAACCCGGTCCGATGCATTAAATGCTACCTGAAATGTTAATTAATTGGTTGAGTCGCGAGACTCAGTGTGCAACCCTCATGCACCATTAGATTTGGGCCTTAGCCCCATACAACTAAAATAATCAGCATTAATATACATAATAAAAATAATATTCAAGCCCAACCCAAATCCTAGGTTTCCATTCGCTACACGCCTGCATCCACCATTCACACCATTGGGGATTTCTACAATCAACCCACACCGCTCTGAGCCTTGATGGCGCTCATGTTGCTCATCATCGATCATGGTCGTAGCTACTACTATGATCACGGCAAAAGCACGGCAAAAAAACCGCTACAATGATCACGGTAAAAACCGCTACAATGATCACGGTAAAAACCGCTACAATGCATCACGGTGAAAACCGCTACAACATATAACTTCCTCCTTTCATCAAACCTAACCCATGCAATCACATAAAATCAATATACTTATATCGTTTAATTAGAAAATTCACTAACCTGATGATTTGTTTTTACCCTCTTTGGGTTTCCTCTATTATGCCCAGATTTCGGCATTTATCAAAACATATAAGACTTATAATCATATATTAATCAAACAGATCTAGATGGTGGGAAAGTGATACACACCTGATATCGTGAAATCTAATATTCTTAGTCGATATCTTGTTATCCCGATCTACAACTTTGCTCAAAAAGCCGAAAAGATGTGAAAATAGGGCCTCTCCTATATTCGGCCATGGTTAGTGTTCTACCCGATTTCATATATTTATAAATAAACCAATCTCCTTACCTTGAAATCCCAAAAATAACACGACTTGAGTGTTACTGATCTTTGACTTAGAGATCTAAGCGTTGGACTCCTCTTCAGATCCCGAAATGCCGAAAATAAAAAACCCTTGATTAGTCACTAAATAGCCATTCTTTAGGGACTTTGAAAAGCCGAGAAATATTGGAAACTCAAAATCGACACATACCTATTGTTTCTTCAGATTCGGCACAAGCAGACTTTACTGAAGAAAATTCGGCAACTTCAAGAGATGAGATCTAAGAATTTCGGTTTTTAGAAGATTTAAGAATTAAAGAGATGGCTAAGAGAGACTTGGCCAATGAATATTAAGGAGAAGAATAGAATAATAGAGATGTGATTTCGGCTTTTAGGGATTAGAAGAAAAATAACAATAGAGGTTAAAAGATCCGGCCAACCAGGAAATTTTAGAGAGGAAGAATGGGTGAAGAAAATGGTGGTTTTCGGCTTTTGAGAGGAAGAAGATGAGAAAAGAAAATAAAAGAAAGGCTTCCAAAATTTTGGCACACCCCCTCTTTATATAGAAAACCGATTCCTCCCTTTAGCGAGATTGATTTTCACCAACACCGCCACACATGATAGCTCCTATCCCTTTTCCCTTATCTTAATCTATTATCTCCTCAAAAATAGTCTTTATCTCGCTTATTATCCTTAAAGACTAAATCCTAAATAATAGCCTTTATCTGCTTATTATCCACATAGAATAAATATAATAAAATTCCCCCAAAAAAAAAATAGCCTTGTGCCGTCCACTTCCCTAATCCTTAATGCCAAATTTAACTAACTTAAATTAGAAGATTTGGGCTCCTTAAAACTTAAAATTTGGGCCCCTAACACTTAAATTAACTCATTCCACATATCCACCCATTAAACGCATAGGCCCAAAAATTTAGGATGTTACAAGACATGGCTTATAGTGAAGAATGAATCAGAATTCTAGCTCGAGAGGTTAAAGGATTGAGAAATAAAAGTATAACTTTAATGAAAGTTCTTTGGCAACGTCACGAAATAGAAGAGGCTACCTAGGAACCAGAAAAAGTTATGAAAGTGCAATACCCGAACCTCTTTTCTGGTAAGATTTTTCAGGATAAAAATTCCTTTAGGGGGAGAGTTATAACAGCTCGTTTTCAGTGAAATTGATATAGTGGTTTCACACCACAAATTCGATGAGTAAATTAATATTTTTTATTATTTTAATGTCGATGAGAGGGTAGTAAGTTCGTAATGTTTATAATACGTAATGAATTTTCTATTTGTGTACTTGTTTTATGGTGCTTAAATTATTACGTCATTAGAAAAATAACGATGAATTGCACATACATGCCCTTGTTTGTACTTTGGTACTCCTGAATTATACATACATACCCCTATTTGTACTTCGGTACCCTTAAATTTCACATACATGTCCCTATTTGTACTTCAGTACCCCTGATTACATATACATGCCCCTGTTTGTATTTTGGTACCCCTGGATGTCTATTAATGAAGCCGCTTTGAAGAAGGGTGGACTCAACCTATTGTGATTGATGTTGATGGCACTACGCCTCCCAAAGGAAGAAGCAATACACTACTAAAGAAAGAAAGACTATTCATAGAAATTCACAAGTTCTAAATGTCATATTCAATAGAGTTGACTTAGATCAACTTAAAAAAGTAATTTCTGTGTGTGAATCTATTAAGGGGGCTTGGACAATCTTGCAAAACCAACATGAAGGAAATGATGTTGTGTGTATGTCAAAACTTTAAATTTTAACCAACATGTTTGAAAACTTAAGAGTGCATGAAGGTGAGTCTATTTCTGAATTTTGTGCTAGGTTATATGATATTTCTAATAAAACGTTTTGTCTTGGTGAACATTTTTCTGAGGTTAAACTAGTGAGAAGACTTTTGATGTCCTTGACAAAACACTTTGCAATCAAGGTCATAAAAATTGAGAAGGAAAAGGACATTACCACTTTCAAGCTAAATGAGTTGATCAGTTCACTTCGAACCTTTGAGTTGAATTTGGAGAAGGAAAACATAACAAGATGGGACCTAAAAAGAACATTGGTTTCAATGTTCAAAAGGTTGTTCCAACATCAAAACATTAGAAAGACTTACAAAAAATTCTAATAATTATAAATATTATGAAATAATATATATATATATATATATATAAAGTATAAAAAATTCATTTATTGCTTCCTTATTTTGGAAATTAAATCACTAAAATTAGAATGAACATGTGGCATTAAACCAACTATTGGATAACGAGAATAGTCAATGGAATGTTTCATGCTAACTTATATTTGCAAATCATTGGATAATGAAATTTTGGTTTTATAATATCTAATTGCACCAAAAATACTTTATAGCATACAATACTTAGCAAACAATTTTAAATTTTTCAATGTCTATACTATCGTATCGTACTTAAAAAACTAGAGATAAAAGAATTGAAAAGATAAATTATCAATAAAATGAGTGGTTCCATGACACGTGTTGGTCACATGACACGTGTTTATTTTAATTTTAAGGGTTTAATTTCCAAAATATAGAAGCAATAAATGAATTTTTTTAATAATTTTATAAGTTTTTATTTTTTAATATTTTTACAAATTTTTTTATATTTTTAACAGAAAATGAGATTAAATCAATGGTTGTCATGTGTCGCCATCTGATTGGTTCACCAATTGATTTTAATGGTTAATGTGATCAAAGATGGAAGCGTTAACGAAGGGGCTTAATTGATTTTTTTTTTAACGGTAATAGCTCAATTGAGTGCAAATTAAATCAAGGGGTTAAATTGATTTTTTTGGTTTTTTTTTCTTAAGGGATTTTTATACTTGTAAGACTTCATAAAAAATTGACGTAAAAACAAATAAAACTTCGGTTGTGATGATAAGGTTGAGTTATTAAAAATCAAGGTGTTTTAAGTTAGAATCTCATGAAGTGTGATTATTCTTCTAAATTTATTGTGGGTTTAATTATGTAAAAAAGATTTTAAAAAACCCATCATAGTTGAATTTCATTACTTGTGAAAAGAATGGATCATTTTCTTACTTTCGAAAAATGAGAATTCTAGTAGGACAAAAGAACTTGTATCTAACAGAAAAGTCAAAGGAGAATAATAGCACACTAGATGTTCAAGTAAATGCTCTCAAATGTATTCTATTACTTTGAAAGATTACAACTGAGTGATTACAAATGAGGGAGAAGGTCTCTATTTATAGTTGAGTTTCTCCAGATCCGACGGTATAGATCAAATTACATTAATGGCTGAGATTAGTGTCTATCTACAAAATGAGAGTCCTAAGGGATTTAAATTCTATACATTCTTATCCTTTAGGATTTACAATAATTACCTTGATAGCTCTAGTTTTATTGGAGTGCTTTACTAGGCCACCAAGTCTTTAAGTAGATGGGGTTCTCTATAAATTTCATGAAATGAGTCAATTCAAGTGCATCAAATGAGTCTCATTTAATCAATTGACCCCCATTAGACGTTCTATGCATATTCATCATAGGCTTAAATCCACGGCCCGTAAAATTTAGATGTTGTCTTATCATATGAAATGACTATAAAATCTTTTCTATATAAGTTGATTGGCGAAGAAAATTTGTTTTGATTTTTTAATTCTAGTTATAATCTATTCAGCCTAACATAATAATAATAATAATAATAATAATAATAATAATAATAATAATAATAATAATAAAACACTTGGTCTGTGAAATTTCAGTTCATTCTTTACTTTTGATGATAGATTCTTTATAAACAACAATTTTCATTGTTTTCAAAATTTCGTTGAACGGCCATTAAAAATATCAAATTTACTTTTAAACTTCTATTCAAAATTTTCTTACTTGAAAATAAAACCCGTAATAGTGGTTTATTCCATTAATTGAATTAATTCAACTGGTCTATTCATTTAAATAAAATTTTAAATATTTACAAATCAATGTTAAATAAATATAAATATTTAATTTATTGTTATAAAATAAAGAGAAATGGGAAGAATAAAGAATAAAGAAAATGTGAAAGCAATAGAGAATGTACTTTATTAATCAAAGGGATGATTTACAATACTTCATCAGAGTCTCTATTTATAGGCATATGAAGTATAAAAGAAGTAGAGATCTAATTCTAATAACTATTAGAATTTAAAGTAAATCAAAACTTTATCTTGATCATGATGTACATCCACTTAATAAGATATTCATAACACTAACCCTTGAATGTCCATTGGTAGATACTGTGCCTCATTAAAACCATATTAATCATTCTCGTAAGGACGAAATTGATCTTTATTCATATCTAACGATCATACAACCATTGGAGTCCTTAATGGGTGTGCTTTATCCATATAAAATTTCTTTAATATCTTTTCCATATAAGTTGATTAATAAACATGAATTTCATCTTTTAAATGCTTGATTTGTAATCCAAGATAAAACTTTGTTTTTCCAAGATCTTTCATCTCAAATTCTTTCTTTAAACAAATTATTGTATTGTGAAGCTCTTTAAGAGTCCCAATAATATTTAGATCATCAATATAAAAAATAATTATCACAAAATCTAATCCAAACCTTTTTATACAGACACATAGACAAATTGGATCGTTTTTATAACCTTCTTTTAACAAGTATTCATTAAGACGATTGTACCACATACGTCTAGATTGTTTTATTCCATATAAACTTTTCTTCAATCTAATCGAACAATTTTCTCAAAAAACTCTATATCTTTTTGGGATTTTAAATCCTTGTAACGCCCTGAATGATTTAATTTTGTTTCTGTGAAACTTGACATAAATATGTATTTGTATCAGTGGCTAAATGCTTTAATTCAGTGTCTGAGGTCTTGGGTTCAAGTCCCACTTTTGGAAAATTCTGTTATTTTTTATCCTAGCCTTATCTCTGTTGGGTAAGGTTGTGTTATATTGTTTGTAAATGCATATCAGAATGAGCCTGCTGGTTCAAGTGGTAAGGAGTTAGTTTGCTAGAGGTCTTGTGTTTGAATCCTTGCGTAAGCATGGGTGATAATTTGTGCTCCGATTGTGTGAAAGAGGTTCGGTGGAAGTGGGATTTTGAGTTATTTGGGTGGTTAGTGGATGTGGATGTAGTGGGATTTATCTAAATTCAATTTTTATTTTCTTTATTTTATTTTTTTCCTCTTTCTCAAACTTCTTATGCTTATTTTTTCTTCTTCTCTTTTCGGCTTCTGTTCCTTTTGGACGTATCCCTCTTCCTTCTGCTATTTCCCTTCCATTTTGGGTTCTCTATTTTGACTTGATAAGTAGAGTTTTGCTCGTCGTTAACATTTAGTTTTTGGAGATGTTAGTGATGTTTAATCGTAATCATTAATTAATGGAATATGTTTTTAGGTGAAGGTGGTGAGGTAGGGAGTTTCAGCTCAACGGCTTAATACGCATTAGCGGGGGTTTGTCGTTGGCGATAAGTTCTTGGGCATTGTTGAAATTCTATTGTGAATTTTTTTCTGGTTACTAATCGATGTTTGGGATACTGTTTTTTAGGTTTTGAAGGGCTCGGGATTGTTTTCGCATCAAAATCGTACTAGGTATGTACCCTAAACACGAAAAATTGAGGTTCGACGAAAGCTAAAAAAGGGCACTGTCGACCCCACACAGGCATGTGCCAGGCCGTGTTGCTGGCTGTGTGTGAGACACTGCCATGGGAATGTCGTAGGTGTGGCCATGTGCGAGACATGACCGTGTGATGTCAAATGTGTGGTCGTGTGGGCCACACGGGCTAGGCCAGGTTCGACGTGTAGGCCACACAAGCTTGTGGGCCCACACGAATATGCCACACTAGCATGTGGATTTTAGGCTAGGTCGTGTGGGCCACAGGGGCAAGGCCAATCTGGGCGTGTAGGCCACACGGGCATATGGGACCAAAATTTTAAAAATTTCCCAAGGGTCACACGGGTCTTTTCAATCGACTGTGGGTCTACCGTAGGGTCGGTAAGGGCTAACCAAACCCTATTTCATGTGATCTGATACTCTAATAGTCTGATCTGAGTAGGAAACTAAAATGTATGTCTGACTATACTGTTAAATATGTATTTATCTGTATACGAGCATGTTAAGCATGTTTATTCTGTTATTTTTGCATCTGTGTTTGGGGTGGGATTTGTATGTGGAGGAAGTGAACTGTATGGTGACCTTTTGCCTATATTCTAGTAGCTCGACTGTATATTATCTGTTATGTTTTACAGCGACACTTTATAGTGTGTAGGGATGGGTGGGCATTTTTAACCCCACATGTTGTGATGGGACGGACGAAGATGGTGTGTAGAGGATAGGGGTAGGATTCTGTACATCTGATTTGTTATCTGATTCTGATATCTATTTCTGTTATGGACTTAGGTCCGAATCTATATTTGACTGTATATGAAATTCTGTGTATGTTGCATGACTATCTCTATTGGGTTACGCACTGAGTTTACAAAAACTCACATCTATTTGTCAATTCTGTTCAGGTAATCCACAGACATAGGCGGGTCGATTCGACAGAGGCTCAGCGGGGACCACTTGATGAAAACTATTTTCATTATTATTTTTTTAATGGTTTTAATCAAAATTTTTGATTTTTCGTAAGAGTTTTATAATTTTTGGACTCTCTGGACTTTTTGGATTGTTTGGTTTGAAGTTTTGGGTTTGATTGCATTATGATTTCTAAACTGTGATGATTCAACAAAATACCGATTTAGCACGAACAAATGTTATTTTTAAAAACACGAATGTGGTTTTGTTTTAAATGATTTTTGAACTTCCGCTATGAAATAACTGGTTAACTTTAAAGAACAAAATGTAACGGTTTCGGTAATATATATTTACAAGTGAATATGTTTTATTAAACTTTGACGTTTTATCAAACAACTAAACATTGTTTTTCGAAGTATCACCGGTTTCAAAACCCTTCTTCATAACACTCCCGGATTCGGCCATAATGTCTAGGCCGGGTTTAGGGTGTTACAGTCCTTCAGGGATTTTCATATAAATTTCACTATCAAGTGTACCATATAAATAGGATATAACAACATCCATTAGATGCATGTCAAGTTTTTCACGTACTGCCAGACTAATAAGACATCAAAACGTGATTGCATCCACCACAGGAGAATATGTGTCTTCATAATCAATGTTGGGCCTTTGCAAAAATCCCTGTGCTACAAGGCGAGCTTTATATCTTACGAATTCATCAATATCATTTCATTTTCACACAAATACCCATTTATATCCTACCAGCTTTTACACCTTTATGTGTTTGGACTACAGGTCCAAAAACTTCATGTTTAGAAAGTGAATTCAATTCTGCTTGAATTGCATCTTTCCATTTTGGCCAATCTTTTCTATTTTTATATTCCTTTGTAGATTTAGGCTCAAGATCCTCATTTTCTTTTATTATTTCAATAGCAATATTATAAGCAAAATTGTTGTCGACAACTACATTTTCTTTTTGGTTCCATCTTTTTCTCATATTTACATAACTTATCGAGATCTCTTTATTTTCATCATTTCCATTTTCACTTTTAGGCACCTGAATCTCTTATTGAGTTTTATAATTAGTTATGTCATGGGTCTCTTTAGGAACCCCCGCCTCCACTATATGACCATCTTGAATGTTTGCTCTTTTTATTTTACTAGGATTTTTATCTTTGGAACTGATAGGTCTTCCACGCTTCAGACATGGATTAATTTCTTTTGCACTAACAGCTTTTCCTATTAAGACATCAATTCGTATTGGAGCATTTTTAGTTGGTATGTGAGATTTAATGAATCTGGCAGTTGATTTGTAAAATGAATCATTTGTTGAACTTTTGGTTCACATTGTTTTGTACGAGGATCTTAGACATTGATAATTCATTTCAAGTACTTTATTAATCCAACTTTTTATTCTGACCCCCTAATGTTGGGAAAACTGACAACTCATGTCATAACTAAATATCGAATTAATAGCACAAAAATATTATAAGGAGGCTCATATAAATATAGATTCCCAATCTCTTATGATCACCCATCTTTGTGCGTTGTGATGGAGAAGTTGGAACATATACTGCACATCCAAAATTTGTAAGTTGGGAAATATTTGGCTCTTGACCAAAAATATATTGTAATGAGGAGTATTTATAATTTATTGGCTTAATGCGTACAACATGTAAATCAATACAAACTCATGTTGAAACAGAAAGTTTTGTTTTCATAAGTAATGATTTAGCTATTAGTTGGAGGCATTTGATAAACAATTCAGCTAAATCATTTTGTGTGTGAACATAAGCTACAAGATGTTCAACTTTATCCCAATTGACATGTAATAATCATTGAAAACTTGGGAAGTAAACTCACCAACATTAGCAAGATGAATTGTTTTAATTGCATAATTTAAAATTAAGTATTTAAACAAACAATCTCGCAAACGACAGGTTGTGAGTTGATAACGCATGTGATTATTTTGTAGATGCATCTACCAAAATCATATAATATGAAAATCATCCACATGGTGGATGAATGGGCTCATATTCATTTCAGAAATGTAAGACATTAAATCTCAACTTTAGCTAGTGAGTTTCTAATAACCAATTTTTATTGAGAACAAGCAACAAATGAGAATTCTTTAAATTAAAGAATCTTCTAGTTCTTTAATGGATGTCCATATGAATTCTCAATTAATTTTCACATCATATATGATCTAGGATGGTCTAACTGGTCACGCCAAGTAGTAAACGCATTTGCATTAGTAAACTTCTGGTTTACTTTAACATGTGTTTCAATTGTACTAAATTGTAACAAATTGATAATTTTATTATCATTCCTTTAAATTTGTATTCACATATAAGTACTATTGTGACATTTACTAGTCGAAATGTCTAAATCAATGTGAAGTCTATAATGTCACCAAGTCAATAAATATAATTTCCAAATAATTATATGTAGTATTCGCTTCAAAGAATATGCCAAAATCTTCAAATGCCCAACAATCTATTAATAGCAAACTTTGAAAGTGGATCTTATTTCCAGGTGTACAATAGGTACATAACCAATGACTTTTCATACATAAGTTTTCTCTCTTGCAAGTTATCATTAGTAATATTTTACCGCGTAACTTTAATTGAGAACTTATTCTGAATACTGTAGAGTTATACTCACAGTTTTTTTTAAAAAAACTTGCAGCTTTATGTGCATCCAACCATAATAAGCTTTAGATAGAATTATCATATTCTATTGCTCACGAATAGATCTTTCACAGTCAAATATTTTGCTTTCAACCCTTTAATAGGGATGGTGACAAAAGAATATAAAAATATTATAAAATAAATATAAATTAATAACCCAATCCCTTTTTTATTCATATGAAATATAATATTTTCCTCATTCACAATCTCAATATGAGATCCATTACAAAAAACTTTTAAAAGTGATGCATTAACCATCATGATTTTGTGCTTTTAGATAGTGATATATTAGCTCTTCTGGAGCTTTCAACTAATTTTGTACTATCAAATATTGGAATAATATTTGTTTGTTTTAGTACCAAATAAGATAAACATTTTCTATCTGTAATGATAGAATTCATTACTACAGTTTCATATTATTCCTCAAAGAATATTAACAGAAACAAATTATTTGGGCATACGCCATATATGTGGCTAATAATCGTTCGTATCACATTGATAACACAATTTATCTTTACCCTTTGAAAAGTTATCTTGAGAACTCTCGTTGTTCTCTTTTTTATTACTATGTTCCCACTTTTAGTGTGTAACAGCCCAATTTCAGTGAAGTCGGAATACTGGTTTCATAACCACAAATTTGAGTCCGAAAAAAATAAAATTTATTTAAATTTCATGAAATTATTGTTAATATGTTAGAAAGATTGCATGAAAATTTTTATAGAAAAATTTTATCGATTATGTGTCTAATTACAAAAAGGACTAAACTGCATAAAATGTCAAAGTTGAATTCTATTAGCTATAAGGATCAAATAGCTATGGAATTCACAATGTGAGGTCCTTATATGGTAATTAGACCATTGATAAAAACTATGTATATATTTTAGTGAATCATCCATGGAAAAATTGAAAAGATTAAGGACTAAATTAGAAATGAGAAAATTAAAAGATGATAATTAAATTAAATGAAATATCATCTTATTTTCATATCATCGTTAACCTAAAATACATGGAAACCCTAGGAGAGAGAAAATAAGATTTCAAGGCATAAATTGGTAAGTTTCTATGTCCCGTTTTTAGTAATTTTTATATTTTTGAGATCGGGAAAGCTTAATTTCTCTATTTGTGGGGTTAATTTGAAAAGAAATCAAAGTATAGAAAATTTTCCATGGATGAATATGCTGAAATTTGAAAGATTATTGTAGAAATTGAAAGGTTGTTGATAGATAAACAACTTTTACAAAGTGATTTTTGATGAAAACATTTTTAAGGACTAAATTGAAAAGTGATGAAATTCATGGAAAAATTCTAAATTTTATTAAACATGTGTGCTGTAAAAGTTATATTATAATTTTGGTTAGGCTTGGAATAAGGATTAAATTACATGAATTTCAATTTCCGAGCCTAGGGATGAAATTGGAATTAATTAAAAGTTTAGGGGCAAAATGGTGCTTTTGCCTAGAATGTGATACGGAGTTCAATTGAATGTTAAATGTATGGAATTGATGATTAAATTCATTTATATAGATACGGAAATACCAAACAAAGAGAAAGATCGAGGAAAAGAAAAAGTTTCAGATTATTTGATACGAACAAATATCAAGGTAAGTTCGTATAACTTAAATAAGCATGAATATGCGTTGATTTGATTATTGAGTTGTATGAAACACAATATGTGAATTATATGTACATGAAGCATGAAATATGTATATGATGGAAAAAGATTGAAAAAGGGTTAAAATCTGTTTGAATATTGAATTCCGATTGGATAGGTGATTCCTGATATGGAATGAGATCCTACATGTGTTGCAATAAAGATTTAGCCCAGACGGGTAATCTATTGATCTCATCATGAAAATGATTTAGCTCGGACGGTTAATCCTACTATAACGCCCTGAATTTTAAGGCTAGAAGTTTTGGGTTTTGTGGTTAAGGTCAGTGAGTTGGTGATGCTATTGGGTTTAGTGGCGCATTTAAGTATCAGAATGTGCCTATTTGTCTGGCGATTGAGTGAGTGTTAGTGAACCTTTGGATTCCAGGTTCGAGTCTTTGGGTGTACATTTTTTGGGATACAATTTATTTTGCTTTTTTAAAGTTAATATTATTATTAACTTTATTTTTTATTTTTATTCTATTTTATTTTATTTTATTTATTTTTTTCACATTCTCCTCTTCCTCTCCCTCTCTTGGTTTTTCTTTTTGCTCATCTCTTTTTGCAAAAAAATAGTTTTTTTGTCTGCGGTATTTGGAAAGCTTCGTTTCTTTGTCGACAAGTCAGAGTCTGAGCGTCTTGGATCACGAGACAGGTGTGGGTTTCAAACTTTTTCTACTTTATTTACGAATTCTAATTTGACTTTACGAAAGGTCGACTATGGACGTGATATCATTATTTTATTCTTGGAATGTGTATAGTTTTGTATAATTTTGGTCTAACGAGGAACGGACAGTGCTTTATGGCTGAAAGTACATTTTTTCAGGGCTTTTGTAGGGTAGTTTCGTGACCACATAGGCGTCCACATGCGTGTGTGACGACTCACACGGCCTTATGCTTTTGGGAATTAGGCCGGGCCAATTTTGGTTCCACACAGCCGTGTGGCTGACTAGGGGGTTTTGTCATTTCTCACTCGATTGTGTCCCCCGGGCACATTGGCGTGTGAGATTAGGGGATTAGCGTTTGAGTGGTTTGGTGCCACACAGCCGTGTGGCTAATTTGGGGATTAGGGATTCAACATGGGAGTGTGTGTTATGGACCCATGGCTATGTCTGGTGGGCACACGGGCGTGTGAGACCCTCACACGACTGGTCAGCCCTGTACTCAAATTTAGTGCAAATGGACAGAGAGTTACACGGCCTGTCCCCACGACCATGTCCCTAGTCCACACGAGCGTGTGCCTCTATCACACAGCCGTGTGCCCCTCCTCACATGAGCTTTTGATCTCCCACACGGCCTAGGCAATAGCACATGGCCATGGCACACGGGCGTGTGGTCTTAAGACACTTATAATGATTTTGTATGCATTTCTGATCTGAATATGTGTTTACGTGTGCTCTGACCCTAAACTAAGTTTAGTGAGGGTGTTCAAGACTCAATATCTGTGATGGTTTGTGTGATGTATGATTTTGAATCTGGTCTGAAGAGTGTGCTACGTAACTGTTCTGACTGACTGGCTGTTAATGTGTCTCTATTTTGTTATCTTGAATGAATGCATGCATTTGCATAAAATATTTTGGGTTGGGTTGTGAAGAGAAGGAAGATCAGATTCGTTTACGAATCGGCGGTTAATCGCAAACTTATACGTACATCGATTTATCGCACTGTACCGTACATGTGTCAACTTTGCTGCGCACTATTATCTGATCTGGTAGTTTAACTGCAACATGACGGTACAACGGATTATCGATTGCACTATACTATACGTACATCAGCTTTGCTGCGTACCATTATCTGATCTGGCAATTTAGCTGCAACATGACTGTACAGCAGACTATCGCATTGCACTGTACTATACGTACATCAGCTTTGTTGCGTACCATTATCTGATCTGGCCAATACCGCAGTCTACAGCATTGCACAGTACAGCACATAAACTAGCCCTGCTACGTATTATTATTTGAGTGGCTTAGTCCACATATGTGGAGTGTAGGGTTGGATGGGCCTTCTGAGGTCCTAATTGATGTGATTGGTTAGATGAGCTTTAACAGCTCTTATGAGGTGTGATTGAGGGACAGAGAGGTGTGTTGGCTGGATGGGTGGGTTATATTTATCTGACTGCATTTCATCTGCATTTGTCTGTATGTTCTAACTCCAAGATTAGTTGTTTGTAATCTGTTTGTCTGATCAGCATTTGAGATGAGTATTTGAGTGAATTTGATGTGCTCTGGTTGTTAAGTTCTATTGGGACTTTAGTCCCAAGGGTGCATTCTGACTCCGCAAGTAACTGAAAATCTATTGTGCTATTGTTTTGAATTTTGGATCTCTGTTTGAGACTTGTTTTGGACTCACACTGAGCTTGAGTAGCTCACCCCCTCTTAGTGTTTCTTTTCAGGTACCCTTTCTAATTTCTGACGTTGGACTCAATATGCAGAGGTCTCGAACAGTCTCGGTGGAAAATAAATTATCGGTTTGGGTTTTCGGTTACTAATTTGTTAATTAGTTTTGAAATGTAAGGTTTTATAAAAATTGTGGTAAAATTCCATTTTAAGTTTTATGCGATTTTATTTCATTTAAATAAGTATTAAACTTAACTGTAATTTTAATGTCTGAATTTTAAACGGTTAAGTTTTTCGATTTGACGTGATAACTTGCTTTGTAAAAATTTACCTATGATCACTTCGGTGATCAATTGACATCTATGATTCGGTCTAAACTTCTAGGCTAGACTTCTGGTGTTACATTTAGTAGTATCATAGCCAAGTTCACAAAAACTAAGCCTGTGCTTCTACGTGTCCGTATGCGCACGTGGGTGTTTCAAAAAGAAATTTTTGAGAAACTTTACCACGATAAGTTAAAATTATTTTTATTTTGGGAAAATGTTTTATGAAAATGAACTGTCTGAGACTCCAATACTGGTCGAAGTATGAATCCGAAACTGTAAGATTAGAAATATAGATTTTGTGTTTAACCTGTGTTCATTTTCTATAAGTGTAGATATCTTAAGTTAGCCTCAGGGTGGATATGGGTTCTGAAGGTGAGCAAGATCGCGAGGAGTTGTTTGCTTCTCTGGGACGTGTGTCTATTCAGGAGCCAGAGGTCAGTGTGATTCCACCAACTTTGGGTGGCGATAACCTGGTGCTCGGTACTGAGGCACTGAATCGGGTAGTGAGGGAGGTATTAGAGAAGGTATTCGAGGCTAGGATAAGGGAGACTAGTGAAATCAATAAAGCTAGGTGTACGAATTGTGGAAAGAAAAGAGATCGCAGTCCTCTGAGGTGGGAGCCTCGTTTTGTGAAGCGTGTTAGAATGCGTTTGAGTGGCAATAGGATTCTGCAGAGGGTGCTAGTGGTGGTGCGAGCATTCTGTGTTGTGAGCACTGTAAGAAGCGCCATCCGGACGATTGTTGGAAGAAGGCTAGAGCCTGTTTTCGATGCGGGGCCACCGAACATAGGATCCGGGAGTTTCCTCGATGATTTTGAGACAAGTATGGTGGTGAATGTTTTGACATTTAGATTAAGGTATTGAAATTGTGTGTGATAGGAAAAATGTGTATCTGCTTTAGTGGTTAAGTGTTCTGGGTGCGTGTGCGAGGTCTTAGGTTTGATTTGGTTCTGCTCAGGCTAGAGAGCGTAGTGGGAGCGTGATGGTGTAGTTTTGATTTACCACTGTTCAGTTTGTTGGAAATTTTGGGGATGAAATTTCTTTAAGGAGGGGTGAGTTGTAACACCCCGAATTTTAGGGCTAGAAGTTTTGGGTTTTGTGGTTAGGCTCTGCAACAGCCCATTTTTGAGTTTGATCAGAACGGGTGATTTTGGGACCACTTAACCAAGTAAAAGTATTTATTTTATTATTTTATTAATAGTTACAGTATGATAGAATGTTTGTGTGAAAATTTTGTAAAGAAATTTTACCGTTTGAGTGGTTAATTCGGTAAAAAAGACTAAATCACGTAAAGCGTAAAACTTGTGTTCTATTACCTAAAAATGCCAAATAGCTAGAGAACATTAAAGGAAAGGTCCTTAATTGGTAATTGGACCATTAAAAGAGACAGTGGAATATGAGGGCTTGGCATTTGGTTTAATAAATAAGTTGTATAAAGGTTAATTTTTGTAAGTTAGTTAATAATGACAAAACAAATAATAAATAAAAGAAACAAAGTGTCATCTTTTTCATTCCTTTTTCACCAGCTGAATTTGAAGACTTAGAAAGCCTTTGTTGGCTTTAACATTCTGCCAAGCTTTAATTTCTAATTAAGGTACGATTTTTACTCAATTTTTAATGATTTCTATGTTTTTGAGCTCGTTGCAGCTCGATATAGCTAACCCGTACCTCAATTTCTAAAATTGGTAATGTTTTTGAAATGTGCCATTGTTGAATTCATGTTTATTTTGATATTTCTTGCAAGATTATTGATGGTTGTTTAAAGATATACAAGTTTTATAAAGTGATCTTTGACAAAAAAATGTGAATTAGGGATTAAATTGAAAAAAGATAGAATTTTTGTGGTTAGAAATGTGAAATAATTGAAAATATGGGCTTGTATAATATACATGAATATTCGGCTATGAATGGGTATATGGAAAATTTGGTGTATTTTGCATATTTATGTATAAGGACTAATTTGTAAAAAAGTGTAAAATATTAAGGGCAATATGGTAATTTACCTATTTATGTGTTTTTGGACTAAATTAAACGGAATTATGTTTAAATGAATTTAATTTGAATATGTTTAGATTAAGAATTAAAGAAATCGAATTTGGATCGGGGGAAAAATCAAAGTCGTTAAATAATCGTTCCGTTCTGATATTCGTTATCCGAGGTAAGTTTATAAGCAAATAGATGTTAAATTTCAATATATGTAAACTTTAAATGCTGAATTGAATTTATGATTATATAAATGTGATTGTCGAAAGGTTATAAACTTAGAGGAATTATTTATGAATTCGATTTGATTGATATGTGATGTAACACCCCAAACCCGGCCCAAAACACTACGGCCGAATTCGGAATGCTACGAGAAAACCTTAGGTTCAAAAACGGCTAAGTGATGATAAAACTTGCATGTAGCGGTGTTAAAGTCGACATGAAAACAAGTGCTTAACTAAACCCCTAATGATTCGGTTTTAAAACAGGATTCAATTTCTTAGAATGACCTTTTACTTGGAAAACAATTTGAAGTTCAAGTTTAATTGAAAACGGGTCCTTTTTGAAATCTTTTAAAGAATCCGAGTGGTTACGAGAATCTCAGTTAGAAAACCTTAAATCAGTTTTTAAAGTAATAAAAGCGTCACGATTTGAAATTTCGTTTGCAACTACTGATCCATGGCTAGTCTAGCATAAACCATAATGAAAACCCAAAATAGTTAAATGGCCTTATTACATCGAACAACCCAAATAAACTGAAGTTAAAAACAGTGTCTTTGAATATGGAAACTGCGTCTGCACGGCCATCTCGAATCCTATCCAAGCCCGGTCCAACATCACGAATCACCTGCATTGTTTGGTAAAAAATTTGGGTGAGTCAACTGACTCAGTGTGTAATTAGTCCACAGATTTCCACGTGTGGGCTTAGCCCAAAACCACACCAATCCATATAACAGAGAATAATGCAAAATGCACCCAACCCAACCTAGGGTCCATCCTCTACACACCCCCGTATCCAACCACCACACACCAGGGGATTACTAAATCGACCCTCCAACCTCTACGCACTAATTCGGCAAGTCATGCCATCCACCAAGTGGTCGAGCCACTGGTCCACGTGATCAAGTCACAATATAATCCACAACGTGACCGTAGTCAACGTCAATCCACGATGAGCCACATAGCCATCACCAACCACGATATGGCACAAAGCTGATACCAACCATGATGAGGCACTGAGCCGATCATCAATCCATGTGAGGCTCAGTAGCTATCACTAAACCATGTACATAAATGTACACCTGTCCTTCTTTATATATATAAATCCCGCCCAATGCTTATGCAACATACAATAGTGATGTGATGAGATAATGCATGAACATATTAATCAAACATACAACGCATATATATACAGCAGTAACCACAATTTTATCAGCATTTAACACTAACCTGATTATCGACATACCCGCTAAGGGTATCCATCTTATTATTGCCATTGTACTAATCATCATACTTATGACACATGAGTATTTTATACATACTCGGGAAATTGCGTAATAATCACACACCTGATAACCCGAAGGCTTTTGCTTTACTTCCTACTTGTCGAATTGCCCCTAAAAGACCATAGTCAGAATCGGCCAACCTTAATAGACAATATGGCCTTTGGCCAAATATCTAGACCCCTCCTTACCTTGTTTGTCTAAATCCTGAAACTGTCACTTGCCTATAGAGTCTATCGAATCCCTATACACTCAAGTCAGATTCGGCTTCAACACAAAAATACCTATGGAAAAAAAGCCCTTGACCGAATATTAACCCCTTACCTTATGCAATCGAACCCACGAGATCCTTAGCGCGTCCTTCCTTTGGCTACACATGAAAGAAACACAAAATCAAGGCCATACTAAGGTTCGGCCATCCCAAATAACCAAGGCCAACCATTTGGTTTCGACCACAATTGAAGAAGAGTTAAAATCGATTGCTAAGAGAAAGGTACTTACCACCAACGCTTGCTTGAAGAGACTAAAAGAAAGTAATCGATGGCACTACCCTTGTAGGTTCAGCCTTAGAGAAACGACAAGAAAAGAATGGTTTCGGAAATAAAAAAAGTTGATGAGACAAAAGGACAAAGAAAGAAGAAGAGGACTACCACTTTCGGCTACTAACAAGAAGTATTTCAGCTTTTAAGAATTAAGGAAAGAAGAGGAGAAAAGAAGTGGTGGGGAGGTTCAATAGAGGTTCGGCTATTGAGAGTTATGGAGAGAAAAGAAAAATCCTAATATACTAACAAATTTGGCCTCTCCCCCTATCTTGACAGAAAATGCCATCACCAAGAGCCCCACTGCCGGCCAACTCTCACCCCTTAGAGTCCCACATTCGGCCACTGCTTCTCTCTCTCCCTTATCCCTTGTTTCCCTCCTACCTAGCCGAATCTTCAAGCTTTCCAACCCAATCTATACCTCACCCTTTCTAGAGTCCAAATTTCGTCTAACTCTCCCTCCTCCTTGACGCAAAAAGTAACTCAAATTGCTATCCTCGCAGCTCGAACCTCCTCCCCCTTGACACCCCTTGTTGACGCAACCTCCCCTGCACCTTAAGTAGCGTCCCATGCCACTCCACCACCTCACTCCTTGTGTCATAAGTCCCACACTAAGGTCCTTAAGGCTTAGCTCCCCTAGCTTCCCCTAGCTCAAGTTAGTACAAAAATTTTCCTATGACCTCTACCAAAGCCCAAGGTTTCCCGAAACCCCCAAATGCTTCCAATCAATGTGCAGAGCGTATTAGCACACAGATACGAATTAAAATATGCACAACCCGCGAACCTTGGATATTACAGTTCTACCCCCCTTAAAAATAATTTTGGCCTCAAAATAAGTGAGAGTATTGTTGTCGCATTGCTTCCTCTGGTTCCCATGAAGCTTTCTCCGATCCATGGTTACGCCATAACACCTTAACTAGAGGAACTGATTTCCTACGCAAGACTTTCACATCCCGCTCCTAAATCTGAATTGGTTCTTCCTCGTAGGACAAGTCTGGGCTCAACTCCACTTCTTCAACTGGAACCATGTGAGATGGATCCGATCGGTAACGACGTAGCATCGAGACATGGAATACATCGTGCAACTGCTTTAATTCTGAAGGCAACTCCAATTAATATGCCACTGGTCCAACCCACTTCAAAACTCGATAAGGCCCTATAAACCTGGGACTCAGCTTTCCCTTGCGACCAAATCTCATTACCTTTTTCCACGGCGAAACCTTTAAAAACACATAGTCACCTACTGCAAACTCTATCTCCTTTCTCTTAAGATCTGCGTAGGACTTTTGCCTATCAGATGCCTCCTTCAACCGTGCCTGAATTACCTTAACCTTTTCTTCAGATTCTGTTACAATCTCCGGACCTAACACTTGACGTTCCCCCAATTCTGTCCAACATGAAGGTGTGCGACACTTCCGTCCATACAGCGCTTCATATGGTGTCATCTGAATACTCGCTTGATAGCTGTTATTATATGCAAAATTTGCTAAAGGCAAAAACTCCTCCCAGCTTCCCCTGAAATCTATCACACATCCCCTCAACATATCCTCTAATACTTGGATTAATCGCTCAGACTGGCCATCCGACTGTGGATGAAATGCCGTACTGAAGTCTAACCTAGTGCCTAATGCCTGATGAAGTGCCTTCCAAAATCGAGACGTAAACCTCGGGTCCCTATCCGAGATAATCGACACCGCACTCCATGCGCCTCACAATTTCGCCACATACGCCGCCAACTTCGAAAGAATAATCAACTCAGACCGGGATAAAATGTGCGACTTTGTCAACCGATCGACTACCACCCATACCGAAGTCTTTCTTAGTAGGCGTAAGGGAAGCCCACTAACGAAGTCCATGGTGATTCTCTCCGCCCATCATGGAATCTTTATCGGTGAAGTAACCTCAAGGTACCGTGTTCAACCTTGACTTGCTGACACGTTAAGCACTTCCCTACAAACTCTGTGACTTCCCGCTTAAGACCAGGCCACCAAAACTGATCCCGTAGATCTCTATATAACTTGCTTCCTCCAGGATGCATAGCATATGGGCTACTATGCGATTCCCAAAGAATCTTCTACCTTAACTCCCTATCTCTCGGCATACATACCCTACCTCAGAAACATAACACTCCATCGCTGTTCAAACTATAGTCTACCAACTCCACATCCTGAACTTGCCGTAGCTTAGCACTTAGATCATCGTCTACCAACTGTCTTTCTTTCACCTGACTCAACCATGTCGGCTTTACTTGTAACTCTGCTAGCAAACTTCCGTCGTCATACAGACTGAGATGTGCAAACATCGCCCTCAGATCTGATACCATCTTTTGACTTAGGGCATCTGCCACCACATTTGCTTTGCTCGGGTGATACTCTATAGAACAATCATAATCTTTCAACAACTCCACCCACCTTCGCTGTCTCAGATTCAGCTCCTTCTGGGTCAACAGATACTTAAGACTATTATGGTCCGTGTAGACCACTGACTTCTCTCCATATAAGTAGTGCCTCCACACCTTTAGCGCAAAAACCACAACAGCCAACTCCAGATCATGTATCGGGTAATTAACCTCATGAGGCCTTAATTACTGAGACGCATAGGCAACAACCTTCCCTTCTTACATCAAAACGCATCCCAATCCCGTGTGAGAAGCATCACAATACACCACAAAGTCCTTTCCTGCCTCAAGCTGAATAAAAATCGAGCTTCAGTCAAAACCTTCTTCAATCTCTCAAAACTTCCCTGCTGCTTGTCCTTCCACATGAAAGGTACCTCCTTTCTCAACAATTTCGTCAAAGGTGCTGCTATAGACGAGAACCCTTCTATAGATCTCCTGTAGTAGCCTACTAATCCCAAGAAACTGCGAACCTCTGCCACCGACTTAGGTGGTTTTCAATCTAACACCGCCTCAATCTTCCTAGGATCTACCCTTATCCCTTCCGCAGACACCACATGACCCAGAAAAGCAACCTCCCTCAGCCAGAATTCACACTTGCTGAATTTGGCATACAGTTTCTTCTCCCTTAACACTTGCAACACCACCTAGAGATGCTCATCATGTTCCTCCTCAGACTTGGAATACACTAAGATGTCGTCTATGAACACAATGACGAATCGATCCAGGTAGGGTTGGAAAACCCGATTCATCATATCCATGAACGCAGCTGGGGCGTTCGTCAACCCGAATGGCATCACTAGGAATTCATAATGCCCGTATCGAGTCTGAAAAGCTATTTTATGGATATCCACTTTCTTCACCTTGAGTTGGTGGTATCCCGACCTTAGATCTATTTTTGAAAACACCGCAGCCCCCTTAAGCTGATCAAACAAGTCGTCTATCCTCGGCAGTGGGTACTTGTTTTTGATCGTCAGCTTATTCAGCTGCCGGTAGTCTATGCACATCCGCATAGACCCATCCTTCTTTTTTACGAATAAGATCGGTGCTCCCCATGGAGACACACTGGGTCGGATAAACCCACGATCAAGCAACTCTTGGATCTGAGCCTTGAGCTCAACCAACTCCTTTGATGCCATTCTGTACGGAGCGATAGATACTGGCACTGTACATGGCAACAAATCAATCCCAAATTTTACCTCGCGATCTAGAGGCAACCCCGGCAGTTCCTCCGGAAAAACATCCCCAAACTCTTTCACTGTCCGGACCTCACCTACCGCTGTTCCCTTAGCCTCCAAGGCACTAACAAGCATCAGAAAAGCCACATATCCTTTCCTCACCATCTTCTCTGCCTTAAGAGCAGACACTACATTCGCCAAGTAATTTCTCCGTTCCCCTGTCACTACAATTTCTTTGTCATCGGAAGTTTTCAACGACATGCGCTTAGCAGCACAGTCCAGATTCACATGATACCTCACCAGCCAATCCATGCCTAATATTAGGTCAAACACCCCGAATGGTAGTTCCATTAAGTCAGCCGG
The DNA here is from genome assembly GCA_025506655.1 of Gossypium rotundifolium. Taxonomy (NCBI): domain Eukaryota; kingdom Viridiplantae; phylum Streptophyta; class Magnoliopsida; order Malvales; family Malvaceae; genus Gossypium; species Gossypium rotundifolium. The sequence continues at coordinate 63,930,403 of CP106734.1, forward strand.
AAACTTCACTCTCTGAACCTCTAAAGGCACTTCCTTAAAGAGTTTGTCTACTATTACGGATTTCCCTAAGGGACTAAGTACAGTCATCTTCCTAGGTACAATCTCAAAGTTTACATTCAGAGTTCCAGCTACTTCACTAGCAATATAAGAATGAGTTGACCCGATGTCTATTAAAGCCATAAAGGGTAATCCAGCAATAAGGAACATACCCGTGATTACATCTGGCGCATCCCCCTCCTCGCGACGCCTGGCCGCATAAACCAATCTGGTCATCTCAAGACCTAAACCCCAAGCACCTCTGCTGGGTGCTCCACGACCTCGGCCGGAACCATTCCCTCCATGGTTCAAACCACGACCCCTCGTCACCTGCTGACCACCTCTGCCCAGCTGCACATATCCCTAGCCTACTGTCCGAGCCCTTTCCATCTCTTGAGGACAATTCCTAACCAAATAAGCCTTGGACCCATACCGAAAACATTTCTTATTCTATCTCCAGCACTCTCCTGCATGAGCTCTCCCGCATTTAACACATGGATGACTCTGATTCCTGGCAACTGGTACCGGTGCACGAACAGAATTCTCAACCCTTGGTCTTTTTTGGAAACCCCCAGATGATGCTGACGGCCCAAAACTCCTCTTATTTCAGTTTCTATCTCTATCCCTATTCTGTCTCTCAGTCTTCTTGACCTCTTCAGCTATCCGAGCTTTCTCTACTAGAACAGCAAAGTCCCTCTCTCTATGCGAAGCAATCAACACTCGCAGCTCATCTCTCAGTCCATCTTCAAATCGGACACACCTCTCATAATCAGTAGCTACGATGCCCCGAGAATACCAGCTCAATCGTAGAAATTTTCCCTCGTACTCAGCTACCGACTTGCCACCTTGCACTAAATTGAGGAACGCCTTCCTCTGTGCGTCCACATAACTAGCTCCTATGTACTTTCCCTCAAACTTGATCTTAAAATAACTCCAGTCCACTCGGTCCGCCGGGGTGCCTTCCCTGACTATGAACCACCATTAGTAAGCCTCGTCCCGGAGCAATGAAACAACACCGTTTAGCTTTTTCTTAGTAGTGAAATCTAAATCGTCCATGATCCTTTCGACTGCCTTTAACCAGTACTCCGCCACATTGGGAGCTACTCCCGATACTCCTCTAAAAACCTCAGCTCCATTCGCTCTAAGTCTCTCAGGTACTGACTTTCGAGCCCCATTCCCCATACTTGCTCCAGCCACTCACTCTAAAACTCGCAGCATAGCCTGCGATCATCATCATCTCCTCCTATCTATTCTTGAAATTTCGCCTCTACAGCCGGTGGCGGTGCTTTATTTTCAAACCCCGACTGCACCTAACCGGTTCCGACACGATCATTCGCCTCTACCACGCCCTCGCACATTACGACCACGTCCCCTAGAACTCATGTCTACGTTCGTGATTTAATCTACTTTAAAAAGTTTTATGCATTAGTTGTTGTTCCACTGATTACCCACGAACAAGTTTTATGTAAATAAATTTAGTGGTAGCTCTTTTGATCATTTCAGGGTTTTCGTTTCAAGTTCTCTACCCTAATTCAGAGAATCTCATCCATTCAGTAGTACCTACTACTCACATTTACCACTCAAACATTTTCATCCGTTCCAACCCAAGGGTATTTTCGTAATTTGTCCTATAGGGGTATTTTGGTAATTTTCCAAATCAAGGTATTTGAAAATTTTGTAAAATAGAGATTTTTGATGTTTTTGCAAACTAGGGTTACTTGGTAAGAAGATTCAAGGGTAATATGGTAACTTTATAAATTGAGGGTATTTTTATAATTTTACAAGCCAGGGGTGTTTCGGTAATTTTGCAAAATATGGTTCCAGGTGATTTCTGAAATAAAGGTATTTTGGAAATTTTTAATTTGGGGTACTTTGGCAACTTTCCATCTTGAGGTATTTTGGTAATTTATGCAGTTAGGGGTAATTTGGTTAATTTGCAAATCAAGGGTACTTTGGTAATTTTGAAACCAAGGTTTAATTTTAGGGTTGTACAATACAAGGTGACTGATCCCTTGGGTATTAATTATGGAATTTAGCCTGTGATTGAGTCCTCTTGGTTAGGGTGAACCGCCACTACGCACCAGGTAAGATTCGAGCGGAGAAGAGGTGAGTCACTAGGATTGCTTAAATACCAAGCTCCCCCTGAATCCAATCCTAGACATGCGCAGAACGGTTGCCACACCCTTAACTCAGTGACTCACTCACAAGTTTGTTTGGTTAGACCTTAAATTTTATGTAATTCGGTGTTGGAGTAAGCTAACCCTAGGGTTCAATATCTCATAATCTACTAATCTACGTCCCTATAACTCCCACATGCACATCACACAAGGGTTAGGGGTACTTACCTGGTGGACTTCGGGCCGGATGATTCGAGTGCCATGCTCCACAAAACTCTTTTTTTCCTGAAAATTTTTCTTTGACCCACTAAAACACAAAATGGAAACGTTTATGGGCTTCAAAAATCCATAGGCCGAGTGCAGAAACTGGGCTCTGATACCAATTTGTAACACCCCAAACTCGGCCCAAAACACTACGACCGAATTCAGAATGCTACGAGAAAACCTTAGGTTGAAAAATGGCTAAGTGATGATAAAACTTGCATGTAGCGGTGTTAAAGTCGACATGAAAACAAGTGCTTAACTAAACCCTTAATGATTTGGTTTTAAAACAGGATTCAATTTTTTAGAATGACCTTTTACTTGGAAAACAATTTAAAGTTCAAGTTTAATTGAAAACGGGTCCTTTTTGAAATCTTATAAAGAATCCGAGTGGTTACGAGAATCTCAGTTAGAAAACCTTAAATCAGTTTTTAAAGTAATAAAAGCGTCACGATTTGAAATTTCGTTTGCAACTACTGATCCATGACTAGTCTAGCATAAACCATAATGAAAACCCAAAATAGTTAAATGGCCTTATTCATCAAACAACCCAAATAAACTGAAATTAAAAACAATGTCTTTGAATATGGAAATTGCGTCTGCATGGCCATCTCGAATCCCATCCAAGCCCGGTCCAACATCATGAATCACCTGCATTATTTGGTAAAAAATTTGGGTGAGTCAACTGACTCAGTGTGTAATTAGTCCACAGATTTCCACGTGTGGGCTTAGCTCAAAACCACACCAATCCACATAACAGAGAATAATGCAAAATGTACCCAACCCAACCTAGGGTCCATCCTCTACACACCCCCGTATCCAACCACCACACACCAGGGGATTACTAAATTGACCCTCCAACCTATACACACCAATTCGGCAAGTCATGCCATCCACCAAGTGGTCGAGCCACTGGTCCACATGATCAAGTCACAATATAATCCACAACGTGACCGTAGTCAACATCAATCCACGATGAGGCACATAGCCATCACCAACCACGATATGGCACAAAGCCGATACCAACCATGATGAGGCACTGAGCCGATCATCAATCCATGTGAGGCTCGTAGCCATCACTAAACCATGTGCATAAATGTACACCCTGTCCTTCTTTTATATATATAAATCTCGCCCAATGCTTATGCAACATACAATAGTGATGTGATGAGATAATGCATGAACATATTAATCAAACATACAACGCATATATATACAGTAGTAACCACAATTTTATTGGCATTTAACACTGACCTGATTATCGACATACTCGCTAAGGGTATCCATCTCATTATTGCCACTGTACTAATCATCATACTTATGACACATGCAGTATTTTATACATACTCGGGAAATTACATAATAATCACACACCTAATAACCCGAAGGCTTTTGCTTTACTTCCCACTTGTCGAACTGCCCCTAAAAGACCATAGTCAGAATCGACCAACCTTAATAGACAATATGGCCTTTGGCCGAATATGTAGACCCCCTCCTTACCTTGTTTGTCTAAATCCCAAAACTGTCACTTGCCTATGGGGTCTGTCGAATCCCTATACACTCAAGTCAGATTCGGCTTCAACACAAAAATACCTATGGAAAAAAAGCCCTTGACCGAATATTAACCCCTTACCTTATGCAATCGAACCCACGAGATCCTTAGCGCTTCCTTCCTTTGGCTACACATGAAAGAAACACAAAATCAAGGGCTACTAAGGTTCGACCATCCCAAATAACCAAGGCCAACCATTAGGTTTTAGCCACAATTGAAGAAGAGTTAAAATCGATTGCTAAGAGAAAGGTACTTACCACCAACGCTTGCTTGAAGAGACTAAAAAAAAGTAATCGACGACACTACCCTTGTAGGTTCAGCCTTAGAGAAATGACAAGAAAAGAATGGTTTTGAAAATAAAAAGAAGTTGATGAGACAAAAAGATAAAGAAAGAATAAGAGGACTACCACTTTCGGCTACTAACAAGAAGTATTTCGGCTTTTAAGAATTAAGGAAAGAAGAGGAGAAAAGAAGTCGTGGGGAGGTTCAATAGAGGTTCAGCTATTGAGAGTTATGGAGAAAAAAGAAAAATCCCAAAAAGGGTGCCTAACACTATACTAACAAATTCGGCCTCTCCCCCCTATCTTGACCGAAAATGCCATCACCAAGAGCCCCACTGCCGGCCAACTCTCACCCCTTAGAGTCCCACATTCGACCACTGCTTCTCTCTCTCCCTTATCCCTTGTTTCCCTCCTACGTAGCCAAATCTTCAAGCTCTCCAACCCAATCTATACCTCACCCTTTCTAGAGTCCAAATTCCATCCAACTCTCCCTCCTCCTTGACGCAAAAAGCAACTCAAATTGCTATCCTCGCAGCTCAAACCTCCTCCCCCTTGACACCCCTTGTTGACGCAACCTCTCCTGCACCTTAAGTAGCGTCCCATGCCACTCCACCACCTCACTCCTTGTGTCATAAGTCCCATACTAAGGTCCTTAAGGCTTAGCTCCCCTAGTTTCCCCTAGCTCAGGTTAGTACAAAAATTTTCCTATGACCTCTACCAAAGCCCAAGGTTTCTCGAAAACCCCAAATACTTCCAATCAATGTGCAGAGCGTATTAACACACAGATACGAATTAAAATATGCACAACCCCCGAACCTTGGATATTACATGTGATTTCGATATGTGATGAGCAAAGTAAGTTCGTATGTAATACGTATTATTTTAGCATAGTTTATATTTTATGAAATAAGTTAAAATATAATTATGAAGTATAAATAATCTCAACGATGATTCAGTAAATTGTCGTACTAAGTGTACAAGAGCAAATAGCTACAAGTAAATAATTGGCACTAAGTGTGCGATATATATATATAGCTTTGGCTATTCATTTGGCACTGTGTGTGCGATATCTATATATAGATTCGGTGATTCATTTGGCACAGAGTGTGCGATATCTATATATAGCTTTGGCTATTCATTTGGCACTGTGTGTGTGATATCTATATATAGCTTCGACTATTCATTTGGCAGTGTGTGTGCGATATCTATATATAGCTTCGGTGATTCATTTGGCACTGTGTGTGCGATATCTATATATAGCTTTGGCTATTTGATAAACTGAAATATGAACATATTTTAATCCCACATTTAGCATACTTTTGGATGATTTTTCCTTTAATTATGGAAATAGGTGCTCCTAATTTGTTTTTATGTTTTATACTCTAGAAAGCACCGGAGGATGAAAAGAACAAGAAAAGGGCCAAAAATGGAGAAAATGGGCCAAAACACGAAATTCACACGGTCGTGCCTATTAAGAAGAGCCAAACATGGCCTGGACCCCGAAATACACGGTCGTGCCTTCTCAACAGGTTTGACCACGGCCTGAAATCGAATCACACGGGTGTGTGCCACGGGCGTGTCCCTGTTGTAGAAAAGAAAAGTTTCATTCAAATTAGGGTACTTAGAGGCAAAGGAAGACATTCCAAAAGCCTATATAAAGATCCTAGAGGTCAACCTTTAGGGAGGCGGTTCAGCTAGGCCAAGGAGCCAAGCTAGAGGAGCCGAATTGTGGGATTCACTTAAAGAAAGCCAGTTGATTCATCTCAAGAAGCCAGGATCATACTCAAGACGGAGGAACTCTCCTTCAATTCCTTCAGGGGGTTTTAGGGTTTTCTTTATTTTTTTTATATTTTCTTCTGAGATGTTTTCTTTTACTATTATGAACTAAACCCTTTAGATACCTGAAGGGGATGAAACCTAAGACAGATCTTGTTATTGTTTTTTGAGCTGTATGATAAATACTTAATTTGTTCTTAACTATGTGTTCTTAATTCTTGTTTTAGTATTTCTGGGATATTGATTCAAGCATTTATGCTCTTAGGCAGAGGAGGAATAGACCCTATTTAAGAGTAGATCTAGCATAGTTAAACGGAGTTGATCGCAACCCGAGAGATAGGATGACGAAAATCAGCCGGATTAGGGTCAAACCTTATATTAGAGTCCATAGATCGAGTTAATGCAATTCTAGGGGTTTTAATTAGAAAGAGATTTCAATTAATCAACCTAGGGTTAGACGTTAGTAGCCTCGAGAGAGGTATTAATATAAATTAGGGAATCTTACAGATCAAGTCAAGTGAATAAATCGTCTGGTTCAGAGTTAGATAACAAGTGAAGTCTAGGTGGATTCTTCCTCGGGTATTATCTCAATCAATTGGTTTTTCCCACAAGTATTTCCACAATTCATTCACTTTATCTTTGCATCTTTAGCTTAGTAGTTAGTTAATTTTAGATTAGATAAAAATTCCCTTAATTCTTAGGCTAAATAATAAAAAGAAAGTTAGTATTAGTACTTTTGGTTCCTTTGGATTCGACAATCCGGTCTTGCCACTAAACTATACTACTGTTCGATAGGTGCACTTGCCTCCATCGTTGTCTTAGTTAGTTTCCAGGTTCGATCATTCTTTTTATAAAATTTTAAGACTCTGACACACTATCAAGTTTTTGGCGCCATTGTCAAGGAACTTAAATATTAAGAACGCTCAATTTTTATTACTTTAGCCATATTTTTAATTTTTATTATTGCAATTAAAATTTATTTTTTACTTTTCTAATTTTTCTTTTTCTTTTTCCCTTTTCCTAGCAGGTACCACTAGTTTATAACTAGAAGAAACCCGACAGGACCACTACTTTACGACAGTGATATTGAAGGAACCGTATCCAGAAATCGTAGTGAAGTAAGGCGAGGCTTAAATTACATACAAGAAGAGCAAGAGGACGAAACTAATACCACCGAAAGGATGGTTGATAATAATCCTGTAACACCCCAAACCCGGCCCATGAGTTACGACCAAATCTGACATGTCACATGAGGAAAACGTATAAAGTCCTTATGATTTGTACTAAAATAAGTGTTATTTGGTTATGGTTAAGAAAAAAAGTTTGGATGTAAATATTTGCTAAAATTACAACTATTAATAAGAGGTTGTTTGATGAATCAAAAATCAAGATAGTGAACTTTAAAACCGTGACTTTTGAAAATGTCGTTGATAATTTGAAAGAAAGTCTGAGTTAAATCATTTGTAAAAGTTTGTTATAAAATCCATTTATTAATCAATTTTGGAAAATCGTAGATTATGCTTTTAGAAAATCCCCATTTAAAAATAATTCAAGCAAAATAATAAATACGTCAAACATAAAGCAAAAATAAAATATTCCAGAGGCCTTATTACAACTTAAAAAATCAAAATAGTAAAAGTAATAAAGTAAACGTAAATAGAAATCTGAAGTTAAAAAAAACACCATTTCTGAAGTATGGCCTCCATCGAGTCATCCAAGGCCCAAGTCCACATCACTGTAATGGTGTTCTTTTATACTCCCTCATATTTTGATAATCTTCTATTTGTAGTATTCTAGTGGATTGGCCGAATACCAAATCATTGCCTAATCATCTTTAGTCATAAGCCAGTCGGTGGGAATCAGGATCATCATCGATTAAGGGACAAAATCACTCGATATTCTCTATTTGTGGATTCTACGAAAATAGTGGTAAGCTGAACCCTTTTCCCTTAGACAATCAATATATACTGTAAAATCGTTTTGATTAAGACTTTTCAATGGAGGCAAGTAGAACCGAGTTGAAAGGAAAAGCTATTGGAGAACACAAAAGGAGTGGATTTACGATTCCTACTCCTAAATTCAAGCAAAGGGCGATTTCGGTAGTTTGGGATTTTCCACCGGGTTGTGGACCATCATCCGGTGAAAATAAACAAATCGTAGTCGTTCATGATTCTAGGGGTAAGCGTTTCAATAGATCACTTGGTTTAGATTTAGATTTAATAAAAATCTTGTTCATTAGAGTATTATGTTGTCATAGGTGCCGACGATCAAAAGAGTTTAATACTCACCGTAATCAGGTGTGTAATTTCACACCGTAAACCGTAGATTTGTGATTCGATAACTTGTTTGATAGTAGTTTGTATTATTATAAAGCTAAAAATCGTAATATGGCATAAATCGAGAGATTAGCTAAAATTTTATTATTTCGATAGATTTGTCAAAATCGATTTTAAACCTATGAGAATTACAAAAATGCCCCTATGGGTCAGATTACGAAAATGCCCTATGGGGCGAATTGCTGGAATACTTTAGTGGGCCGAATAACGAAGTTATATAATTGGTCGATTTATCGTAATGAATTTCTAGACTTATGATTGTTAATTATATTTGTAAATATTATACTTTATTATTTTGCATTTACATAATTTTGCATGGGATGGGAAAAATGATTGAAGAGAAGTGTAGCCTGGTGGCATTGCCACAAAAATGTTTGTTATTATGATTCAATATGATTCCGGTGGCTTGGCCACAATCAGAATATATTATAAATGGCAACTTGCCTGCGATTGGTGTGTTTGGCGGGGTGGGTTGACTTGATCCCCACAGGTGTGATGAGATGGTTCGGGTGGTGTGTAGCAGATGGATTACTAGGACGGGTTGGGTTGCATATATTTTAATTCATTTATACATTGTTTCGTAAATGGGTTCAGGCCCAATGGACAACGGTAAGGGGGATTATACACTGAGTTCTAGTAACTCACCCCGTTTCCTTAACCCTTGCAGGTAATGTTCAGTGATGTGGACTTGGGCCATGGATGACTCGGTGGAGGCCATATGTAACATCCCGAAATTGGGCCTAGTAGGATTGGGCCCATTGGGCTTGATCACGGAAGCATTTAAAATTTTTGGAGAACAAGAGAATGGCTTTATTTCAAGTTGAACTTATTAGGAAGGTGATTTTGGAAAGTTACGAGGTTTCTAGAAAGTTCTGGGTTCAAGTTAGGCCATAGGAAAATTATAGGGTTGAAACATTTAAAGGGGAGAAGACAAGTGGCGTCTAGCATAAGGGAATAATTGGGAAACTTGCTAGCACAAGAGGAGCTTGTGGCTTAGTGGCAAGTGGCGTGAATGGCAGATGGGAGAGCTTGGGTTCGAATCCCACTTAGTGCACTTATGTTGGATTAATTTTTTTTTGTGCTTCAAGGTAGGTGTCAGCCATGGCATCAAAGAAGGAAAGGAAGACTTTTATTTTAATAGAAAGATGGCTAAGAGTTATGGTAAGGAGGAAGACTAGGGAAAAGTAAGGAAAGAATCAAAAGGAAAAAGCAAGAGAAGGGGACATGTTGGCCTATTATGTGGAGGATGTTTTGGAAAGTATATCATGGGTCAACACTCATCTTTTTGGAAAAGATGATACATGGTTTTGGTAGGGAGAAAAAGGGATAGCCAAATTTCCTATAAGCATTTAGAAAATTTTGATGGTTGTAAGTTTTATTTTCTTCTTTCATCATTTTGATGTTTTCTTTTCCAATTCTTCCCTTTGCTTGCCGAAATTCTAAAGCCATTTGTTCACCTCATTTTCTCTTTGCTTTGGCCGAAACTACCAAGGCACTCTTCCTCCATCCATTCTTTTCTTTTGATCATTTCATCAACCTTTTCTCTTTTCTTAAAATTGACATTATCTTGTGATTAAACTTTCTTGTTCGATTCTCTCCATAGCCGAACCTATTACCACCCCACTTTTTCACCATTTCTTTTCCTTTCGTGTTGGACAATCTCTTCTTAATCGAATCAGTAAGTGATCGTATATCCCTCTTTTCATTTCATTTTATTTTTCTTCCAAGTCAAATATAGGTGAAGGGGGTGTATTGTTTGGGTGATTCTTACTCAAGCCGAATAAGTTGTGGCTAACATTTGTTCTTGTGTTAATCACTTCTAAGGACTCGAAGTACTTTAACAGAGGGCTAATCGAACACCTATTCTTCGTAATAAGAGACTCAGATTGGTGGTAAGTGATATAGATTGTTAATCAATTGCAATACTTGGTTGAAGTTGTAAATCGGGCTTTGGACTAATTGTTGACCGATTGAACCTTTAGGTGCCGGGGGAAGTATCGTGTTATAGATTTCAAATAAGGTGTGTAATTCCGTACCCTTCTGAATACATGTGTAATCTCACTTCTCTCTGAATATTTCCATGAAATATTTTATGATTCGGTCGAAAGACTGAAAAGCCGGAAGCTAGCGTTGGTGATCACTCGGGCGTGCGTATGTTCGTAGTGGTAACCATATTTTGCAATGAAACAGTTTTTGGTTAGCAGTAGTGACATGATCTCAAAAAAAATCATGAAAAATAGGAGAAAGGGAATTAGAAAGTGAAGGAGAGATGGATTGAAAGCTAATTGAGTCTATTTTCTTATAAAAGAAACAGAGCAAGCAAAGGATTAGTATATTTTGTGATTTTTAAATTTTAGAAAGACTAGTTCTGAATGACTTCGTGGTTCCCTATTCTATCTTGGAAAAATCATTCAAAATTGTACAAAGTGAGTTATAAGTTATAATTTATATGTATAGATTACTAGTGAGCCTATTTTCAATAGAAACAAGTGGGAGCAACATATGAAAACTGTACAATGAGATATTTGAATTTAGGGTAAGATAGGTCAGAATCGTTGGTCAGTGATTCGGGGGAAGCTTTAATGAATAAACTGTACTAAATGGTTAAGCCAAAAATTCTGGGAAAATTGTAATAAGAAGATAAATGACTCTAGTTTCAAGGAAAATTTACGGATCTAAATTTTGAGATTCCTAATTCAAGTTATAGTCAATTTAGTTAGTATAACGCAGATGGACAGTTTCAATTTTTATGCCCTAAATTAGTAGTTAAGTTTGGGGTTGTAAAATTATCGAAATACCCTTAGTGGGTAAGATTACCGAAATACCCTTAGTGGGTAAGATTACCAAATTACCCTTAGTGGGTAAGATTATCGAATTACGAAAATGCCCCTAATGGGTCGATTTGATAGATTGCCCTAATGGGCCGATTTGCAAAGTGTTATAATGGGTCGAATTTTTGTAATAAATCTCTGAATTAATGATTTTTTTTGTATCTGTAAATATCATGAGTTACTATGTATGTTTCATATTTACATATTGCATGGGATGGGAAACTTGAATGAAGAGAAGAGTAGACCAGTGGCATTGCCACAAATTCTGATAATGGCTATGTGCCAATTTAAATATGGCTTTGTGCCGTCATGATTAAGGCTGTGTGCCGATTATATTATCGTATATGATTCTAGTGGCTCAGCCACAAATATTATAAATGGCAGCTTGACTGCAAATTGGAGAGACTGGCGGGGTGGGTTGACTTGATCCCTACAGGAGAGATTGGTTGGTACGGGTGGAGAGACTGGCGGGGTGGGTTGACTTGATCCCCACAGGAGAGATTGGTTGGTACGGTTGGAGAGATTAGCTGGATGGGATGGGTTGCATTCATATCATTTATTTATTACATTAAAGTGGGCTTAGGCCCAAGATTATGATATATGGGCTCAGGCCGAAGATATTGCTTTACGGGTTCAGGCCCAATGGATAACGGTAAGGGGATTATACACTGAGTTATTGTAACTCACTCCTTTTCCCTAATTCTTTCAGGTAATGCTCAGTGATGTGGACTTGGGCCATGGATGACTCGGTGGAGGCCATACTTCAGAAATGGTGCTTTGAATTTTAGATTACCATTTACGTTTACTTTATTACTTTTACTATTTTGGGTTATTATGTTGTAATAAGGACTCTAAAATATTTTTATTTTTGCTTTATGTTTGATGAACTTATTACGTTGCTTAAATTATTTTAAACGGGGATTTTTCTAAAAATCATAAATAACAGTTTTTTTTTCAAAATTGATTAATAAACGATTTTCAAAATAAAAATGTACAAATAATTTAACTCGGATTCTCTTTCAAATTTTCAACGTCATTTTCAAAAGTCATGGTTTTAAAGTTCACTACCTCGATTTTCTACTCATCAATCAATCATTCAAAAATAGTTGTATTTTATCCAGTATTTACATACAAACTTGTTTATTTAAACACAACCAAGTAACGCCTATTTTAGTAAGAATCACATGATGTTTAACATTTTCTTCATGTGACATACCAAATTCGCTCGTAACGCATAGGTCAGGTTTTGGGTGTTACATTTTATGGTATTAGAGCCCATTTTGAAAAACTCGGCTATGGTTTGGGTTTAAAAGCGTTTTCCAAAGTTGTCTGAAATTTGATTTATAAATACATGTTCTAAAGGAAGTATGGCACCACGAGAATCCGACACCAAGTCAAGTAAGTATATGTTTTATGATTATGATTATTATGGTATGACTATAGAAACACTCTAGAACTTTTAGTTTTAGGAGTCGAAACTATAGAGATTGAGACTATAGGATGCATTTTGTGAAAACAACTTTACTTCCTATACTCCATAAAACATTGTTTAATAAACACTGAAATAGTATAACTGATTCATAAGACTCTTAACCAGATTAAATTGAATTAGCAAATATGAGAGCTAGAGGATGTGGACACGGTAGACGTGGCCGTGGTAGAGGCCAAGGTGCTAGAGTTGTATCTGAGGCATCTGGACATATGCTGAAAATGGACGCCCCTACGTCACCCGTGACTGAAGCTGGGTCACGCGATCGTACGAGAGAGGACGACGCACTGCCCCAAGCAATGTTGCGAGTTCTGGAAAGAGTTGCTGGGGCAAGAACTGGGTCGGCAGCTCGTGGGTTGAATTGGAGCGACTCAAATCGAGTGGAGCTGATGTTTTTAGGGGTATCTCAGGTGTAGCCCCAAATGTAGCGGAGTACTAGCTTGAGGCAGTGGAGCGAATCATGGACGATATGGATTACACCGTTGAGTAGAAACTAAAAGGAGTGGTATCTTTGCTAAGAGAGGAGACGTATTAGTGGTGGTTCACTGTTCGGGAAGGCACTCAGGCCGATCGCATTACCTGGAAATTCTTCAAGACCTCATTCCAAGGAAAGTATGTTGGGGCTAGCTATGTGGATGCCCAAAGGAAGGAGTTCCTTAATCTGGTTCAAGGAGATAAATCTGTGGTAGCATATGAGGCAAAATTTCTACGTTTGAGTCGGTATGCCCGGGGAATAATACTGACTGATTATGAGCGTTGTGTGCGATTTGAAGATGGATTACGCGATGAATTGCGAGTACTGATTGCCTCACAGAAGGAGAGAAAATGTTGCCACACTTGTGGAAAAAGCTAAAATAGCCGAGGAGGTTAAATACTTGGAGCGGCAAAACTGAGACAAGGATAGGAGCAGGAGTAAGAAAGACTCTGGGTACTCAGGTCCTGATAGGTTTTCAGAAGAGGTGCAGGAATGAGGAGCCAGCTCAAGTGAGAGTACAAGCTGCTACCAATCAGTTACAGCCTTGTGCGGATTGTGGGAGACTTCACTCGGATGAATGCTTGAAGAGAACTGGTGGTTGTTTCAGATGTGGTTCCAAGGATCATCGGTTTAAGGATTGTTCTCGACAGCCTGCTCATGCTCAGGGAGTTTGTAATGATATTACACAGCTAGCTAGAGCGCTCAGCAGCCGCCGAGAGGCCGTGGGCCAGGTCGAGGTGGTAATGGTGCTGGAGGAGGTCAGGAGCATGCTTGAGATACGGGTCTAAGGAGCATAAGGCTCGGGATTGTTCCATCACCATTAAGACGGGTATGTTTTGGTTGAATGTAGAAAATTTTATGAATGAGTGATAAATACCTATTTGCTTCTAAGGATTAGATATTTAATGATGTGAAGAGTTTCCAAGATTAAGATAGAAAGCAAATTAGTGTTATTAAGATCAGAGTGCGCAGCGAAAGTGTAGTTTGCTAGGTTAGGATGTGCGACTGTTCCTATAGTTGGAAATTTTGAGGACGAAATTTCTTTAAGGGGGTAGAATTGTAACATCCCGAAATTGGGCCTAGTAGGATTGGGCCCATTGGGCCTTGAGCACGGAAGCATTTAAAATTTTTGAAGAACAAGAGAATGGCTTTATTTCAAGTTGAACTTATTAGGAAGGTGATTTTGGAAAGTTACGAGTTTCTAGGAAGTTCCGAGTTCAAGTTAGGCCATAGGAAAATTATAGTGTTGAAGCATTTAAAGGGGAGAAGACAAGTGGCGTCTAGCATAAGGGAATAATTGGGAAACTTGCTAGCACAAGAGGAGCTTGTGGCTTAGTGGCAAGTGGCGTGAACGGCAGAGGGAAGAGCTTGGGTTTGAATCCCACCTAGTGCACTTATGTTGGATTAATTTTTTTTTTTGGTGCTTGAAGGTAAGTGTCGGCCATGGCATCAAAGAAGGAAAGGAACACTTTTATTTTAATGGAAAGATGGCTAAGAATTATGGTAAGGAGGAAGACTAGGGAAAAGGAAGGAAAGAATCAAAAGGAAAAGGCAAGAGAAGGGGACATGTTGGCCTATTATGTGGAGGATGTTTTGGAAAGTATATTTTGGGTCAACACTCATCTTTTTGGAAAAGATGATACAAGGTTTTGGTAGGGAGAAAAAGGGATAGCCGAATTTCCTATAGGCATTTAGCAAATTTTGATGCTTGTAAGTTTTATTTTCTTCTTTTAGCATTTTGATGTTTTCTTTTCCAATTCTTCCCTTTGCTTGCCGAAATTCTAAAGCCATTTGTTCACCTCATTTTCTCTTTGCTTTGGCCAAAACTACCAAGGCACTTGTAACATCCTGGAAAGGGCCTATGCATTTTCGGTTTAATTGTACGAAGTGACATGTTTTATGTACTAGGAATAAATTTCGAACATTTCTAGAAACCCAGAAATGAATGGAAATGATTTGGAAATGAACATTTTTGGAAACCTAAAAATGTATAGAAATGTTAAGTTTAAAATGGAAAGTGAACATTTTTAGGAAATGTAAGGAAATGTCAAGTTCTGAGCCGAATCGAAAATTTTGGAAACTTAGAAATGACTTAGAAATGTCGAGTTTTAAAGTTTAAAAGAGGAAATTAAGGCAAGGTGGCCTTAAAAGAAAAAGTTTGTGAAATTTGACACACAATCGGGCTTGGAAAAGTGGCCTGAAGATGTCACTTAGGGCCTCTGGAAATGGTGCCACATGCAAGGTGTTGGGCCTGGGTTCGAGTCACTTGGGAAGCAAATAAAGGAGTTTTATTTTGCTTCCGAAGCGAGAGAGTAGACGGCAAGGCTTCTAGAAAGCAGGAGTTTTATTCCCTTTAAATTTCGCAAGTAATGGGATAAATAAGGGATTTAAATTGGATTAATTTTTTTGAAGAGATAATAGATGGATAAATATGGATTTATTTCTTTTATTTTGATAGATAAGGAAGAGATAAAAGAAGATTATTATTAGTATTATTTTTATTAAGAGATAAGAGATAATAAAGGATATTTCTTTAATTATTTTAAATTAAAGAGATAAAGCTATCAAATAAAGAAGAGTGGTGGCCAAGTGAGGGATTCTGAGTAGTAGTTCGGCTATAAAAGGGGGAAAATAGGGCTACTCATCAATTTGTTCTTCCTTCTCTTCTCTCTGCCAAAAATTCCCTAAGACATTCCCCTCTCTCTGTCGAAATTTTCCTAGCCAATTCTCTCTTTTCTCTGCTATTTTGTTAAAACCAAAAACCCTAGTAAAGCAAGCCAATCTCTTCATCTTTCTTTTCTTCCTATTTCTCCTTACCAATCCATTCAAAAGCTGAATCTTTTTCAAGCATAGGTGCTGTCGATTTCTTCAAAGGTAAGAGCAAGTTTGGTTTCCATTCTTTTCTTTTAGATTAGCCGAAAGATAATCTAACCCCATACATATTTTGGTTACCGAATATGGAAGGATCTTTCGGGATTATCAGAGTAGTCAAATAAAAGGAGGAGTATTCGGGATTTCTAAGATTAAGGTAAGACATGTGAATATTCGGCCAAAGGCCTTGATTTATGATTTGATGATTAAGATTAAGTCTAACGTAAGGTTTTAAGGATTTCGACATTCCTAGGAAACAAGGAGCAGCTTTGGATTTGTTGGTGATCCAACCGGCAACAAGGTAAGAATACTAATCCTACTAGGATTTGGAATTTTGGCCTAATGGCTTTTTATTAATGTAAAAGTGATTAATCAATTGTAGGAACTTGAGATCTAAGGCGAGATCGATCTCGGATCTCAAGGAATCATTAAGCAAATCGGTGTGTACCCACACTATTTCATAATACTTTTATGGTTGTGTTAAATAATATATGTGATATTAAGAATATGAAAGTGGCTAAGGTACCATGATATGGTACTAAGTACTCGTGCGCTTCCTACTTCTACTAGGAATATGAAAATGTTATTCAGTAACATGAGAATATGATAAGAATGTGAACTTGGGCATGTAATTGCATAATATGTTAGGCGATCTGGGTTTGTTTGAAAGGGAAGTGAAAAGTGGTGACCTAAGACCACGATGAATCTGAAAGTGGTGACCTAAGACCATAGTAATCTGAACGTGGTGACCTAAGACCACGAATACGGTGACCTAAGACCGTAATTTGGAGTGTAGCGGAAGGAGGGTCAACTTAGTAGTCCCACTGTGTGACGAAGTGCGAAGGGTGTGTAGCGGATGGACAATTAGGATTGGGTTTGGGAATGCATCATAACTTGTATTTTATGTTTTGAATGAGTAACTATTGTATGCTGATTCTATTATGATTTAGTGTCGTGTACACATTGAGTCTGCTTGACTCACCCGTTGTGGGACCATGTTCGGTGATGAACGATGATGGACCGGACTGGCGATTTTGTGGTGGCCATGCTCAACATGAAGTTTATATTTTATGGACTCTTGAATTTATTTTAGCACTTTGAAATATTTTGGAAACTATTTGATGTAATAAGGCCATAAGGCCATGATGAACGATTTTTTGTATTTCTACTTGTTGTTTTATTGTGTTACAAATTTTGATTAGGTTAAAGACTAAGTATTTTATTTTAAAATATACTGATATGTTTATTACTTAAAATTAAAAAAAGGGTTTTCTAATATAAAAATCCAGTTTGTTTTCAACACAAGCCAACCCAAACAATTTTTTTTAAAATCACACGTGTTTTCTCTAAGTAACAAAAGAATTTGAAAACCGGTTTACTTGAGGAACATACCAAATCTGGTCAAAGCTCGTGGGCCGGGTTTGGGGTGTTTCAATTTGGTATCAGAGCCTAGTTTCAAACCCTCGGCCTTGGGTATAAGGCTCAAAACGTTTTCGAATCAAGCCCAAATAAGTTTCATGAAAATATTTTATGAAATAGACAGTTATTCGGCATGGCACCTAAGTCTCAAACCATGATCCACCGTAAGTACCCTATCCTTTGTGTGATTTATATTGTGATTTGTAGAAGGGTAGAAATGGAATGGAACGTAGACTAGCATGATAAGTACTTGAACCCTAGGACTAGTTTACCCCAATATTTACATAAGACTTAAATGCCTAATAAACAAACCTGTGATTAAGTCACCGAGTTAGGTGTGGCAACAATTGTGCGCATGTCTAAGATTGGTATTTGGTGGGAGCTTGGTATTTAAGCGATCGCGTGACTCACCTCCTCTCCACTCAAATCCTACAGTGCGTAGCTTCGGTTCGCCTAACCAAGAGGACTTATTCATGAGCTAAACCCTAACTAAAACCCGAAAGGGAACTAGCCAGTATTTTCATAAAACCCTAGTTTTAAAACTCTTAAAATTTCTTTTTAATTTGTGAGAACTATTGTTTTACAACATTTTTTCGAAAAATTTTCGATTTGTAGAATTACTAAAATACCCCTAGTGGTAAAATTACAAAAATGCCCTTGGTTTATAAAATGTTCAACTACCCAACAGTTTTCCAAAATTTCCTTATTTTGTAAAAGTGTTTAAAACCCTAATTCACAAACTATCAAAAATACCTTGGTTTTGGAAATTTTCAAAATTTCCCCTAACTTACATAATTACCAAAATGACCCTGATTTCTAAAATTTTCGCAACACCACTTGTTTTGGAAAGTACAATTCTCAAAGAACCCTCAAAGTTTTGCAACTTTTAAAATATCCCCGATTTAGTAGATTCTACAAATTTACCACGGTTTATTACTAAAATACCCCAGGTTTCACAATTACAAAAATACCCCGGATTCTAAAAATTTTCACAATACCCCGGAATTTAAAAATTCAAAATACTTTTGACAAAATCACCAAGGAACTTTTTCTTTGAAAATTACAAAATACCCCAGAGGACAAATTACGAAAATACCCCAGTAGTGGAAAAACAACAACAATGAAAACTACAACGTTTCTCCGAATGAGCGGAAGTTCATAATTATTTGATGGATGAATGTGTGAATGAAAAGACTGTGTGTATGTATGAATCGAAAGAACCACTTCTAAAAACTCTGTTCATAAAACTTCTTCGCGGGTAATAAGTGAAACAAGGACTAATTCATAAAACTTTTTAATCAGATCGCGACGATCGAAATGAGCTCTAGAGGACATGGCCGTCGTGGACGCGGTAGAGGAAGAATGACTAGGTCAGAACCCGTTAGATCGGGTCAAGGGTCTGATAATGAGGTACCACCGCCCCCACCACTCCCAGCTTTTGGTGTGGAGTAACAAGCTCAGACGGGGGCGATCTTTGTGTCGCAGTCGTACTCTGAGTTCTGAGTTAGTGGTCAAGGGGAGGAAATACGGAAATCGAAAGTCTGTGCCTGAACGGCTTCGAGCTAATGGAGCTGAAATGTTTCGTGGAGTATCTGGAGTGGCACCCAGTACAGCGGAGTACTGGTTGGAAGCAACTGAGCGCATCATGGATGAGCTTGATCTGACCCCTGAGGAGAAGTTGAAAGGAATGGTGGCACTGTTACGCGATGAGGCGTATCAATGGTGGTTAACTGTTCGGGATGGTGCCACAGCTGAGGATCTGACCTGGGAGTATGTTAAGGAAGCATTTCAGAAGAAATATGTTGGAACCAGGTATACGGATGAGCAAAGGAGAGCATTTCTGGGGCTAGTTCAAGGGAACAAATCCGTTGCAGAATATGAGGCTAAATTCTTGAGGTTGAGCCGGTATGCTCGAGGAGTAGTGGCAACTGAGCATGATCGTTGTGTCCATTTTGAGGACGGACTAAGGGATGATCTGAGATTGTTGATAGCGCCGCATCAGGAGCGGGAATTTTCTGTGTTAGTGGAAAAGGCTAAAGTGGCTGAAGGAATTAAGGATTCTGTAAGGCAGAACACTGATCGGAATAGGCCAGAAAGAGGTTTTGGATCGTCTGGATCATCTGGGAATAATAGGCCTAGAGTTGATGGGCCGCGAGGTCAGCAAGTTGGTTCAGAAAGGCGGTATCGACCTTGTGATGTGTGTGGAAAGAAGCACTTAGGAGAGTGCTGGAGGAAGACAGAAGGATGTTTTAGGTGTGGGTCCAAGGATCATGTGATCAAGCATTGTCCTAAGAACCTAGATGAAAGTCGACCAGCAACTCAAAACGTTAATCAGGCTGGTAGAGGTGGACAGCAACCTCAGTAAGGTCGTGGACCGAACCATAGAGGAAATGGTTCAGGCCGAGGACATGGAGCACCAAGCAGAGATGCTGAAGGTGTAGACGCGAGGCAACCAAGGTTGGTTTATGCAGTTGGCCGTCGCGAGGAGGAAGATGTGCCAGATATGACAACGGGTACGTTCCTTATTTCTGGAATACCCTTAATTGCTTTGCTTGTTATAGGGTTAGCTTATTCTTGTATTGCTAGTGAAGTGACTGAAACCTTGGATGTGAACCTAGAGAATGTGCCTAGAAAATATGATAGTTCTTTAAAATCGAGTCTTGCGACAATAGCGTAGTGGGGTGAGTTAGACCGTCACGATTGTTCGTTAGTAAGTAATTTCGAGGACGAAATTATTTTAAGAGGTAGAACGTAACATCCTCGGAAAGGACCTATGCATTTTCGGTTTAATTATGCAGTGACATGTTTTATGCACTAGGAATAAATTTCAAACATTTCGAAACCCGAAATGAATGGAAATGATTTGAAATGAACATTTTGGAAACCTAAAATGTATAGAAATGTTAAGTTTAAAATGGAAAGTGAACATTTTAGGAAATGTAAGGAAATGTCAAGTTCTGAGAGCGAACGAAAATTTTTGGAAACTTAGAAATGACTTAGAAATGTCGAGTTTTAAAGTTTAAAAGAGGAAATTAAGGCAAAGTGGCCTTAAAAGAAAAAGTTTGTGAAATTTGACACACAATCGGGCTTGGAAAAGTGGCCTGAAGATGTCACTTAGGGCCTCGGAAATGGCGCCACATGCAAGGTGTTGGGCACAGGTTCGAGTCACTTGGAAGCAAATAAAAGGAGTTTTATTTTGCTTCTAGAAGCGAGGAGTGGACGACAAGGCTTCTAGAAAAGGAGTTTTATTCCCTTTAAATTTCGCAAGTAATGGGATAAATAAGGATTTAAATTGGATTATTTTTTGAAGAGATAATAGATGGATAAATATGGATTTATTTCTTTTATTTTGATAGATAAGGAAGAGATAAAAGAAGATTATTATTAGTATTATTTTTATTAAGAGATAAGAGATAATAAAGGATATTTCTTTAATTATTTTAAATTAAAGAGATAAAGCTATCAAATAAAGAAGAGTGGTGGCCAAGTGAGGGATTTTGAGTAGTAGTTCGGCTATAAAAGGGGGAAAATAGGGCTACTCATCAATTTGTTCTTCCTTCTCTTCTCTCCGCTGAAAATTCCTAAGACATTCCCTCTCTCGTCAAATTTTCCTAGCCAATTCTCTCTTTTCTCTGCTATTTTGTTAAAACCAAAACCCTAGTAAAGCAAGCCAATCTCTTCATCTTTCTTTTCTTCCTATTTCTCCTTACCAATCCATTCAAAAGCCGAATCTTTTTCAAGCATAGGTGCTGTCGATTTCTTCAAAGGTAAGAGCAAGTTTGGTTTCCATTCTTTTCTTTTAGATTAGCCGAAAGATAATCTAACCCCATACATATTTTGGTTACCGAATATGGAAGGATCTTTCGGGATTATCAGAGTAGTCAAATAAAAGGAGGAGTATTCGGGATTTCTAAGATTAAGGTAAGACATGTGAATATTCGGCCAAAGGCCTTGATTTATGATTTGATGATTAAGATTAAGTCTAACGTAAGGTTTTAAGGATTTCGACATTCCTAGGGAAACAAGGAACAGTTTCGGGATTTGTTGGTGATCCAACCGGCAACAAGGTAAGAATACTAATCCTACTAGGATTTGGAATTTTGGCCTAATGGCTTTTTATTAATGTAAAAAGTGATTAATCAATTGTAGGAACTTGAGATCTAAGGCAGTAGATCTGATCTCAGGATCTCAAGGAATCTGTTAAGCGAATCAGGTGTGTACCCCACACTATTTCATAATACGTTTTATGGCTGTGTTAAATAATATATGTGATATTAAGAATATGAAAGTGGCTAAGGTACCATGATATGGTACTAAGTACTCAGGTACTTTTCCTACTTCTACTAGGAATATGAAAAATGTTATTCGTAACATGAGAATATGATAAGAATGTGAACTTGGGCATGTAATTGCATAATATGTTAGGGGCATATGGGTTTGTTTGAAAGGGGAAGTGAAAAGTGGTGACCTAAGACCACAGTAATCTGAAAGTGGTGACCTAAGACCATAGTAATCTGAACGTGGTGACCTAAGACCACGAATGCGGTGACCTAAGACCGTAATTTAGAGTGTAGTGGAAGGAGGGTCGACTTAGTAGTCCCCACGGTGTGACTGGCAGGTACGAGGGTGTGTAGCGGATGGACAATTAGGATTGGGTTTGGGAATGCATCATAACTTGTATTTTATGTTTTGAATGTGTAACTATTGTATGCCTAATTCTATTATGATTTAGTGTCGTGTACACATTGAGTCTGTTTGACTCACCCCGTTGTGGGACCATGTTCCGGTGATGAATAGTGATGGACCGGACTAAAGATTTGTTGGTGGCCATGCTCAACATGAAGTTTATATTTTATGGACTCTTGAATTTATTTTAGCACTTTGAAATATTTTGGAATCTATTTGATGTAATAAGGCCATAAGGCCATGATGAACAATTTTTTTTTTATTTCTACCTGTTGTTTTATTATGTTACAAATTTTGATTAGGTTAAAGACTAAGTATTTTATTTTAAAATATACTCGATATGTTTATTACTTAAAATTAAAAAAAAGGGTTTTCTAATATAAAAATCCAGTTTGTTTTCAACACAAGCCCAACCCAAACAATATTTTTTTTGAAAATCACACAAGTTTTTCTCTAAGTAACAAAAGAATTTGAAAACCGGTTTACTTGAGGAACATACCAAATCTGGTCAAAGCTCGTGGGCCGGGTTTGGGGTGTTTCAGCACTCTTCCTCCATCCATTCTTTTCTTTTGATCATTTCATCAACCTTTTCTCTTTTCTTAAAATTGACATTATCTTGTGATTAAACTTTCTTGTTCGATTCTCTCCATAGCCGAACCTATTACCACCCTACTTCTTCACAATTTCTTTTCCTTTCGTGTTGGACAATCTCTTCTTAATCGAATCGGTAAGTGATCGTATATCCCTTATTTCATTTCATTTTCTTTTTCTTCCAAGCCGAATATAGGTGAAGGGGGTGTATTGTTTGGGTGATTCTTACTCAAGCCGAATAAGTTGTGGCTAACATTTGTTCTTGTGTTAATCACTTCTAAGGACTCGAAGTTCTTTAACAGAGGTCTAATCGAACACCTATTCTTCGTAATAAGAGACTCGGATTGTTGGTAAGTGATATAGATTGTTAATCAATCACAATACTTGGTTGAAGTTATAAATCGGGCTTTGGACTAATTGTTGACCGATTGTACCTTTAGGTGCCGCGGGGAGTATCGTGTTACGGATTTTGAATAAGGTGTGTAATTCCGTACCCTTCCAAATACATGTTTGAAATGGTGTGTAATCTCACATCTCTCTGAATATTTGCATGAAATGTTTTGTGATTCGGTCGAAAAACTGAAAAACCGGAAGCTGGCGTCGATGATCACTCGGGCGTGCGTATGTTTGTAGTGGTTGCAATGAAACAGTTTTTGGTTAGCAGCAGTGATGTGATCTCGAAAAAATCATGAAAAATAGGAGAAAGGGAATTATAAAGTAAAGGAGATATGGATTGAAAGCTAATTGAGTCTATCTTCTTATAAAAGAAACAAAGTAAGTAAAGGATTAGTATATTTTGAGATTTTTAAATTTTAGTAATACTGGTTCTGAATGACTTCATGGTTCCCTATTCTGTCTTGGAAAAATCATTCAAAATTGTACAAAGTGAGTTATAAGTTATAATTTATATTTATAGATTACTTAGTGAGTCTATTTTGAATAGTCTATTTTGAATAGAAACAAGTGGGAGAAACATATGAAAACTGTACAATGAGATATTTGAATTTAGGTTAAGAGAGGACAGAATAGTTGGTCAGTGATTCAGGGGAAGCTTTAATGAATAAACTGTACTAAATGGTTAAGCCAAAAATTCTGGAAAAATTATAGTAAGAAGATAAATAAGTCTAGTTTCAAGGAAAATTTACGGATCTAAATTTCGAGATTCCTAACTCAAGTTATAGTCAGTTTAGTTAGTATAACGCAAATGGACAGTTTCAATTTTTATGCCCTAAATTAGTAGTTAAGTTCGGGGTTGTAAAATTACCGAAATACCCTTAGTGGGTAAGATTACTGAAATACCCTTAGTGGGTAAGATTACCGAAATACCCTTAGTGGGTAAGATTACCAAATTACCCTTAATGGGTAAGATTATCGAATTACGAAAATGCCCCTAATTGGCCGATTTGATAGATTGCCCTAATGGGCCGATTTGCAAAGTGTTGTAATGGGCCGGATTTTCGTAATGAATCTCTGAGTTAATGATTGTTGTTTGTATCTGTAAATATCATGAGTTACTATGTGTGTTGCATATTTACATATTGCATGGGATGGGAAACGTGAAAGAATAGAAGAGTAGAAAGGTGACATTGCCACAAATCCTGATAATGGCTATGTGCCAATTTAAATATGGCTTTGTGCCATCGTGATTAAGGCTGTGTGCCAATTATATTACCGTATATGATTCTGGTGGCTCAACCACAAATATTATAAATGGCAGCTTGACTGCAAATTGGAGAGAATGGCGGGGTGGGTTGACTTGATCCCCACAGGAGAGATTGGTTGGTATGGGTGGAGAGACTGGCGGGGTGGGTTGACTTGATCCCCACAGAGAGATTGGTTGGTGCGGTGGAGAGATTGGTGGATGGGATGGGTTGCATTCATATCATTTATTTATTACATGAAAGTGGGCTTAGGCCCAAGATTATGATATATGGGCTCAAGCCCAAGATATTGTTTTACTGTTCGAGCCCAAGTGGATAACGATGAGGGATTATACACTGAGTTCTTGTAACTCACTCCTTTTCCCTAATTCTTTCAGGTAATGCTCAGTGATGTGGACTTGGGCCATGGATGACTCGGTAGAGGCCATACTTCAAAAATGGTGGTTTGAATTTTAGATTACCATTTACATTTACTTTATTAATTTTACTATTTTGGGTTATTATGTTGTAATAAGGCCTCTAAAATATTTTTATTTTGCTTTATGTTTGATGAACTTATTACGTTGCTTAAATTATTTTAAATGGGGATTTTTCTAAAAATCATAAATAACAGTTTTTTTAAAATTGATTAATAAACGGTTTTCAAAATAAAAATGTACAAATAATTTAACTCGAATTCTCTTTCAAATTTTGAAAGTCATTTTCAAAAGTCATTGTTTTAAAGTTTACTACCTCGATTTTCGACTCATCAATCAATCATTCAAAAATAGTTGTATTTTATCCAGTATTTACATACAAACTTGTTTATTTAAACACAACCAAGTAACACCTATTTTAGTAAGAATCACATGATGTTTTACATTTTCTTCATGTGACATACCAAATCCACTCGTAACGCATGGGCCGGGTTTGGGGTGTTACACCATACTTCAGAAATGGTGTTTTATTTTGAACTTTAGATTTCTATTTCTTTTCACTTTACTAGTTTGGTTTTTTTATGATGTAATAAGGCATCTGGAGTATTTTATTTTTGCTTTATGTTTGACGTAATTTTATATAACATCCTAAATGTGGGCCTGTGCATTTATATGTTGGTTTAATATGTTAATTCAAGAATTTAAGGCTCAGGCTGAGGCCTTGATTAAATATTTGGATTAGGGTTTAAATTAATGTTCTGTGTAATTTAAGTGATATTTTGGATTTTAAAATTTGGGCTAAGTGGCAGATAAATAGTGTTAGTTTATAATTTAAGTTAGGTAGCAAGCTGGGGTTGTGGCCCAACTTTTGGAGGAGTTTGGGCCTTGTGTGGCCGATGGGCCTCAAGATTTGTGGGTTAAAATTCAGCATAGGAGAGAAGGGGGTGGACGGCACATGTGCTATAATATAGGGGATTTAATTCTTTTATTTTTATTGATTATTAAATGATGATAATAGGAAGGGAGGAGTTGGTTTGAAGGAAGTCTCTTCTAAAGGCAAGATAAGGATTGGGTTATCATGCAAGATAAGAGCTATCAGGAGGGGGAGAGTTGGCTGAAACTTCAACACTGTGTGTGTGCCAAAATTTAATAGCCTGAGTGTCCAGCTTTCTTTCATTTTTTTTCTTTTCCCTCTGCCTTTCTCATTTTTTTTCCTCTCTGGCCGAAATTTCTTTTCTTTCCTCTTCTCATATTTTTCTCTCTTCTAGCCGAAATTCCCTAGCCTTATTTCCCTCTTCATTATATTTTCAAAAGTCGAATTCTCCTTGTGCATATTCTTTTCTTCCATAGCCGAACCATCAAGTGAGATCTTGTTTTTCCCGAAGGTGCACCATAGCTGAATACTCCTTTTTAATATGGTAAGTTTCGGGATTTTGCTTCTTTGCGATTTCTTCATTCTCTTTTATCAAGTTTCTAATCTGAATCAGTTTTCTAAGGCCCTGTCAATTTCACTCTCTGTACCTAGAAGCCGAATCTGTTTCATTAAAACCTCCTGTGTCGATTTGTGAAAAGCCGAAGGTAGGTGGTCAATGGTAGGTTCGGCCGAATGGCCACTTTCTTGTTCTTTTGTCTTTGGCTGAATGTCATAAGGTGTTAGATGGGTTGCGATCATCGGTTTGGTTAACTATTTTTGGTGATGGCCGAATGTAGGAAGGGAGGTGACGTGTTCTCAAGGACATTCGGGATTCGATTAACTAGGTAAGAGTTCATTTTAAGTGTTATAATTGTTTAAGTAATTAGATCTCATCGTTTAAATGATTTAGTGATTAAGGGATTATGATGGACTCAAATAACAGTCAGGCAGAAAAGGTTGGATCTGTAAAACCAACACCTAAATACAAGAAGTGATCTGTTTCGATAGTGCGAGATTGGCCATCGGGGTGTGGGTAGACATCGAAGTCAAATCGTGGGCCGATAGTGGTAGTCTCGAGTGATAGTAACGTAGACATAGCGAAAGCGTTAGTACGAGAATCAGGTGTGTAATACTTCCTCACCCTCTAGATCTGATTATTAAATATATGCTCATAAGTTTTATATGTTATGATAAATGCTGAAATCTCGGTTTAATGATGGAAACCCAAAGAGGGTAAAAGCGAACCACCAGGTTAGTGAATAATCTGATTAAATGTTATAAGTAAAATTTCTTGTATGTGATTGCATGGGTTGGCTTAATGAAAGGAGGAAGTTATACGTTATATGTGTAGCAGTTTATGCCGTGATTTATTGTAGCGGCTAATGCCGTGATCTGTTATAAGGGCTTCGGCCATAATATGTTGATAAGTAGCATGACTGCCATCTTGGAGTGTAGCGGTGTGGGTTGATTGTAGAAATCCCCAATGGTGTGAACGGTTGGTACGGGGGCGTGTAGCAGATGGAAACCTAGAAAAATGGGTTGGGCTTTGCATATTATTTGTTATCTATGCAAATGAAATTATTATTATGTTTTATGGGTTAAGGCCTAAATCTAGTGGTGCATGAGGGTTGCACACTGAGTCTCGTGACTCAGCCAATTAAATTAACATTTTAGGTGACACTTAGTGTATCGGATCGGGCTAGAGAGGAGCGCAAGGTGGCCATGCAAAAGAATATGTGGATCTGGCAAAATGACTCAACTTAATAGTTTATAAGATATTTTGTTTTTATGGATTTTAAACCCCATTGTAATAAGGCCAAGGGCCACCAGTTTATTTATTTTTCTTTATTTATTTACTTTAATTAAACTAGGACCTGTAATTAAGTTTTGGGCTTTTAATTATAAAGGCATATTTTATAAATTACATATGGGCTTTACGGTAACTTTCAATTGTTTTATTAAAATTTTTCTTAGTGACATACCAGATCCGGTTGTAGTGTTTGGGCCGGGTTTAGGGTGTTACAAATTGGTATCAGAGCCCAGTTCAAAACTCGGCTCTGGGGGTTTTTGGGCTCAAAATGTTTTCTAAAATGGGCATTTGAAATGTGGATGTTTTTAAGTAAAGGTTTGTTAGCTCAGCGTGGCACCTGCGTCTCTGGCCCAAGTTCGCCATGTAAGTATTCTAAACTCCTGATTGTGATATAAATGTGGGCTTAATGGGTTTTATGGGACGTAAATTATCTAGGTTAGAACTTGATGGACTCTAGGCTTAGACAAACAACTCTTAAAATCCATAAGACTTAACTTCATTAAACAAAACCTGTAAACAAGTCACAAGACTAAAGTGTGGTAACAAGCATATACATGCCTAGAGTCGATCCTAAGAGCTTGGTATTTAAGCGATCGAGTGACTCACCTCCTCTTCATTGGAATCTTACAGTGCATAGTGATTGTTCACTTTAGCCATGACAGGTGTGGCAATAGGCATATGCATGTCTAGGAGTGGATTTAGGGAAAGCTTGGTACTTAAGCAGTCCTAGTGACTCACCTCCTTTTCACTAGAATCCTACTTGGTGCATAGTGACTATTCACCCTAGTTACGAGGACGTGTTGACAGGCCAAAACTTACAATTAAAACCCGAAAGGGACCAGCTATCCTATTTTGTAAAATCCTAAAGTAAACCTTAGTTCTAAAATCACCAAATTACCCTTGATTCGTAAAAATTACCCTGGTTTTGGAAAATGAAAAAATACCTCTTGTCTAAAAAATGACTGAAATACCCTCAAATTTGTAAAATTATCGAAATACCCTCGAGTTGAAAAAAATTATTGAAATACCCTTATTTCACAAAATTACCTGAAACCATATTTTGAAAAAAATTACGAAAATACCCCTATAGGTTAAAATTATGAAAATACCCCTGGGTAGTGAAATGACGAAAATACCCTTAGGTGATGGATGTTACTTGTATGAATGTTGTGTGTGCATAATTTCTAGAATTAAGAAGACTGAAAATTGTATATAGGTTTGAATTTGAAAGAATCACTTTTAAAAACTATGTTTCATAAGATTGTTCGGGGATAATTAGTGGAAACAACTAATGACTCATAAAACTTTTAAATCAGATAAACGCGAACTAGAAGAATAAGTACAAGAGGTCGAGAACATCTGCCACGTGGTCACGGTAGAGGTAGGATGATCGTGTCAGAACCCGTAGGATCGGGTCATGGGTCCAGAAGTGAGATACCGGTTCCACCAGCTGTTGAGGTGGAATTTCAGGACCAGACAGGTGGAGAGGACGTGGTGTCTTAGGCTGTACTGAGGGTTTTAGAAAGAGTGGCTAAGGCTGGTATGGGCATAGGAGCCCGAAAATCTATGCCAGAGAGGCTTAGGAACAACAGAGTAGAAGTATTTAGAGGAGTCTCTGGCATATCCCTAAGTTTCACTGAATATTGGTTGGAGGCAGCGGAACGTATAATGGATGACTTAGACTTCATGGTGGAGGAGAAGCTGAAGGGGGTCGTGTCTCTTCTTCGAGACGAGGCCTACCAATGGTGGCTCACGGTGAAAGAGGGTACGGTCGCGGACCTGATTGACTGGGATTTCTTTAAGGAGTCATTCCAGGGAAAGTATGTTGGGGCTAGTTATATGGATGCTCAAAGGAAAGCATTCCTGAACTTGGTGCAGGGGAGTAAGTCGGTGGCTCGAGGATGGCTACGAAATGAGCTAAGGATTCTGATTGCACCGCAGCGAGAGAGAATTTTCGCGATTTTGGTGGATAAGGTTAAAATAGCTGAGGAAGTGAAACGGGTAGAGAGACAAGAGAAGGATAAGGATCGAGGCAGGAGTAAGAGAAGTTTTGGACCATCTAGAGCAACTGGAAATTTTTAAAAGAGGCCTAGGACTGATGGGCCAGCTCGTGCTCCAGCGGGCCAGAATCAAGCATGTTCTACATGTGGGAGAACCCATTATGGGGAGTGCAGAATGAAAAATGGTGGATGCTTTAGGTGTGGATCCACAGAACATTTGATGAGGGACTATCCTCAGATGGATCGGGGACGATAGCGGTAGAGGTTCGACCCGACCAAAGAGAGGCAATCGGCTGGACCGAGGGGTAGATGTGCAGCTAGAGGAAGAAATGGATCTGGTCGGGGTCGTGGAGCATCTGACAGAGGTGCAGGTAATATAGATGCAAAGGCGGTGGGTCTAGTTTATGCGGCTCATAGACGGAGGACGGTGGCCTTGGGACGTTATAACCCAGACGTTTCTTATTCGATAATCCTTTACTTGCCTTGATTGATATTGGGTCAACCCACTCCTATGTTGCATGTTCAGTATCTGAGACTCTAAGTATAGACTCTGAAGTAACCACTAGGAAGATGACTGTGGTTAGTCCTTTAGGACAATCAAAGGTAGTGGACAAACTGTTTAGGGATGTACCTTTAGAGACTCAAGGGGTAGTATTCCCAGCAAATTTAATGGAATTACCGTTTGGAGAGTTTGACCTTATTTTAGGAATGGATTGGTTGACTAAGCATCGTGCCAAGTTGGACTATGTGAATAAGCGTATTTTGTTGAGTACCCGAAAGGCAGGGAGGTGGTTGTGGTAGGAGAAAGAAAAAATTACTTGTCCAACGTGGTATCATCTTTAAAAGCTATTAAGATGATTCGGAAGGGATGTAGTGCATTTCTTGCTTTTATTAGTGCGTTGGATGCTAAGGAGGTGACTCTTGATGAGGTTCGAACAGTCAAGGATTTTACGGATGTCTTTCCGGAGGAATTGCCAGGATTACCCCCAGATCGTGAGGTGAAATTTGGAATAGACCTACTTCCGAGTATAGCTCCAGTATCCATTACTCCTTATAGAATGGCGCCGAAGGAGTTGGTGGAGCTCAAGGCTCAGATTCAGGAACTATTGGATCGAGGGTTTATTCGATCGAGTATGTCTTCATGGGGAGCGCCGGTCCTATTCGTGAAGAAGAAGGATGGATCCATGTGTATGTGCGTGGATTATCGTTAACTGAATAAGTTGACAATTAAAAACAAGTATCCATTACCGAAAATCAACGATCTCTTCGATCAGCTCAAAGGAGCTTCGGTCTTTTCTAAGATTGACTTAAGGTCTGGATATCATCAATTAAGGGTTAAAGAAGGAGACATTCATAAGACGGCGTTTCGGACTCAGTACGGGCATTATGAGTTCTTGGTAATGTCGTTCAGGTTGACGAACGCACCAGCGGCCTTTATGGATATGATGAACAGGGTGTTTCAGCCATATCTTGATCAGTTCGTTGTAGTGTTCATCGACGATATCCTGGTTTACTCTAAGTCAGAGGAAGAGCATGATGAACATCTTCGCGTGGTGTTGCAAACTCTGAGGGAGAAGCAGTTGTTTGCAAAGTTCAGTAAATGTGAGTTCTGGCTGAAGAAATTGACTTTTCTATGACATGTGGTTTCGGCTGAGGGAATCCGGGTGGACCCTCGAAAGATAGAGGCTGTATTGGATTGGAAACCACTGAAGTCTGTGGCGGAGGTTCGGAGTTTCTTAGGTTTGGCAGGGTATTACCGAAGGTTCGTTGAAGGGTTTTCTCTAATAGCGGCACCTCTAACTAAGTTGTTGAGGAAGAGAGTATAGTTTTTATGGATCGACAAATAGTAAGAGAGCTTTGAGAAGTTAAAGAGAATCCTGACGGAAGTGCCAGTGTTAATTCAGTCGGAGGCAGGAAAAGAATTTACCGTCTACTGTGATGCGTCACACACGGGTTTAGGGTGTGTGTTGATGTAAGAAGGAAAGGTGGTGGCGTATGCGTCTCGATATTTGAGACCGTATGAGTTGAACTACCCTACACATGACTTGGAGTTGGAGGCGGTAGTGTTTGCCTTGAAGATTTGGAGGCACTACTTGTATGGGGAGAAGTTGGTAATTTATACTGACCATAAAAGTCTGAAGTACCTCCTTACCCAGAAGGAGCTAAATTTAAGACAACGTAGGTGGATCGAGCTCTTGAAGGATTATGATTGTTCGATCGAATACCACCCTGGTAAGGCTAATGTGGTGGCAGATGCGTTAAGTCTTTAGGTAGTATCGGAACTAAGAGCCATGTTCGCTCATCTGAGTTTATTCGACGACGGGAGTTTGCTGGCTGAGTTGCAAGTAAAGCTGACATGGGTAAGTCAGGTTAAGGACAAATAGTTAGTGGATGATGTCCTGAGTTCTCGACTTTTGCAAGTGAGGGACGGTGGAATGGGGGACTATAGTTTGAACAATAATGGAGTTTTGTGTTACCGTGGGAAGATTTGCATGCCTAAAAACGAGGAGTTACGGCAGATGATTCTTTGGGAATCGCATAGTAACCCTTATGCTATGCATCCTGGAGGAGTTAAGATGTACTGTGATTTGCAAGAGCAATTTTAGTGGCCAGGTCTGAAGAAAGAGGTAACAGAAATCGTAGGAAAATGTTTGACGTGTCGGCAGGTCAAAGCTGAACACCAAGTGCCTTAGGGATTGTTGCAGCTAGTGAAGATTCCCCAATGGAAATGGGAAAGAATCACGATGGATTTTGTTAGTGGGTTTCCCCTTACACCCACTAAGAAGGATTCGATTTGGGTGATTGTAGATCGCTTGACGAAGTCTGCTCACTTCATACCGGTTCGAGTGGACTTTTCTCTACAAAAGTTGGCTAAATTGTATATGGCTGAGGTTGTAAGATTGCATGGTATGCCAGTGTCGATCATATCAGATAGGGACCTTAGGTTCACGTCACGATTTTGGAAGGCTCTTCATCAAGCAATGGGAACAAGGTTAGAGTTTAGTACTGCTTTTCACCCACAGACTGATGGTCAGTCTGAGAGGGTAATTCAAATCTTGGAGGATATGTTAAGGGGTTGCATCATTGATTTTAGGGGCAGTTGGGAAGAGTACTTGCTTTTGGCAGAATTCATATATAATAATAGTTATCAAGCTAACATTCAGATGGTGCCTTATGAAGCGTTATATGGAAGGAGATGTCGTACTCCAACTTGTTGGACGGAGTTGGGTGAACATAAGGTGTTGGGTCCAGAATTAGTTTCGAAAACGGAGGAGAAAGTTAAGTTAATACGGGCTAAGGTAAAGAAAGTGTCTGATCGACAGAAGTCTTACACGGATCTAAAGCGAAAAGTGGTGGAATTTGCGGTAGGTGATCAAGTCTTCTTGAAGGTATCCCCGTAGAAGAAGGTAATGAGGTTTGGACGAAAGGGTAAGTTAAGTCCACGGTTTATTGGGCCTTATTGGGTACTAGAACATGTGGGCCCAGTGGCTTATCGTTTGGAGTTGCCTTCGGAGTCGGAGCAGATACATGACGTGTTCCATGTCTCGATCTTTGAGGCGTTATCTATCGATCCATCGCACATAGTGCCGATGAAGAGATAAAGTAAGGCGGAATTTGTCTTTTGAGGAGGAACCGGTGCAAATTCTAGATCAAGATGTAAAAGTGTTAAGAAGGAAGTCAGTTCATTTGGTCAAAGTCTTGTGGTGAAATCACGGCGCAGGAGAAACGACGTGGAGCCAGAGGATGTTATACGCCAACAATACCCCATATTTTACGATCGAGTAAATTTTGGGGTAAAATTTATTTTAAGAAGCGAATCGTAACATCTTAAATGTGGGCCTGTGCATTTATATGTTGGTTTAATATGTTAATTCAAGAATTTAAGGCTCAGGCTGAGGCCTTGATTAAATATTTGGATTAGAGTTTAAATTAATGTTCTGTGTAATTTAAGTGATATTTTGGGTTTTAAAATTTGGGCTAAGTGGCAGATAAATAGTGTTAGTTTATAATTTAAGTTAGGTAGCAAGCTGGGCTTGTGGCCCAACTTTTGGAGGAGTTTGGGCCTTGTGTGGCCGATTGGGCCTCAAGATTTGTGGGTTAAAATTCGGCATAGGAGAGAAGGGGGTGGACGGCACATGTGCTATAATATAGGGGATTTAATTCTTTTATTTTTATTGATTATTAAATGATGATAATAGGAAGAGAGGAGTTGGTATGAAGGAAGTTTCTTCTAAAGGCAAGGTAAGGATTGGGTTATCATGCAAGATAAGAGCTATCAGGAGGGGGAGAGTTGGCTGAAACTTCAACACTGTGTGTGTGCCAAAATTTAATAGCCTGAGTGTCCAACTTTCTTTCATTTTTTATCTCTTTTCCCTCTACCTTTCTCATTTTTTTTCTCTCTGGCCGAAATTTCTTTTCTTTCCTCTTCTCATATTTTTCTCTCTTCTAGCCGAAATTCCCCAACCTTATTTCCCTCTTCATTATATTTTCAAAAGCTGAATTCTCCCTATGCATATCCTTTTCTTCCATAGCAGAACCATCAAGTGAGATCTTGTTTTTCCCGAAGGTGCACCATAGCTGAATACTCCTCTTTAATCTGGTAAGTTTCGGGATTTTGCTTCTTTGCGATTTCTTCATTCTCTTTTATCAAGTTTCTAATCCAAATCAATTTTCTAAGGCCCTGTCGATTTCACTCTCTGTACCTAGAAGTTTAATCATTTCATTAAAACCTCTTGTCTTTGATTTGTGAAAAGTCAAGGTAGGTTGTCAATGGTAGGTTCAGCCGAATGGCCACTTTCTTGTTCTTTTGTCTTTGGTCGAATGTCATAAGGTGTTAGATGGGTTGCGATCATCGGTTTGGTTAACTATTTTTGGTGATGGTCGAATGTAGGAAGGGAGGTGACGTGTTCTCAAGGACATTCGGGATTCGATTAACTAGGTAAGAGTTCGTTTTAAGTGTTATAGTTGTTTAAGTAATTAGATCTCATCGTTTAAATTGTTTAGTGATTAAGGGATTATGATGGACTCGAATAACAGTCAGGCAGAAAAGGTTGGATCTGTAAAACCAAAACCTAAATAAAAGAAGCGATCTGTTTCGGTAGTGCGAGATTGGCCATCGGGGTGTGGGCCGACATCGAAGTCAGATCGGGGGCCGATAGTGGTAGTAACGTAGACATCGAGTGATAGTAACGTAGACATAGCGAAAGCGTTAGTACGAGAATCAGGTGTGTAATACTTCCTCACCATCTAGATCTGATTATTAAATATATGCTCATAAGTTTTATATGTTATGATAAATGCCGAAATCTCGGTTTAATGATGGAAACCCAAAGAGGGTAAAAGCAAACCACCAGGTTAGTGAATAATCTGATTAAATGTTATAAGTAAAATTTCTTGTATGTGATTGCATAGGTTGGCTTGATGAAAGGAGGAAGTTATACGTTATATGTGTAGCGGTTTATACCGTGATCTGTTGTAGCAGCTAATGCCATGATCTTTTATAAGGGCTTCAGCCATAATATGTTGATGAGCAGCATGACTGCCATCTTGGCGTGTAGTGGTGTGGGCTGATTGTAGAAATCCCCAATGGTGTGAACGGCTGGTACGGGGGCGTGTAGCGGATGGAAACCTAGGAAAATGGGCTGGGCTTTGCATATTATTTGTTATCTATGCAAATGAAATTATTATTATGTTTTATGGGTTAAGGCCCAAATCTAGTGGTGCATGAGGGTTGCACACTGAGTCTCGCGACTCAACCAATTAAATTAACATTTCAGGTGACACTTAGTGTATCGGATCGGGCTGGAGAGGAGCGCAAGGTGGCCATGCAAAAGAATATATGGATCAGGCAAAATGACTCAACTTAATAGTTTATAAGATATTTTGTTTTTATGGATTTTAAACCCTGTTGAAATAACGCCAAGGGCCACCAGTTTATTTATTTTTCTTTATTTATTTACTTTAATTAAACTAGGACCTGTAATTAAGTTTTGGGCTTTTAATTATAAAGGCATATTTTATAAATTACATATGGGCTTTCTGGTACCTGAATTGTTTTATTAAATTTTTTCTTAGTGACATACCAGATCCGGTTGTAGTGTTTGGGCCGGGTTTGAGGTGTTACATTTTATTTTGTTTGAATTGTTTTAAATGGAAATTTTTCTAAAAACTTAAATAAAGATTTTCCAAAATAGATTAACAAAGGGATTTCATAACAAACTTTTACAAATATTTTTACTTGGAAAATTTCTCTCGAATTACAACAATATTTTCAAAAGTCATGGTTTATAAGATCTCTAGTTCAAATCATCGATTTATCAATCACCCTTTTAGGTTTGTAATACTCAATTAAATATTTCAAATCAAACTTGCTTTCTTGATTATAACAAATAACACCTGTTTTAGTACGAATAAATATGATTTAACGTGTTTTTTCTCATGTGACATGTCAGATCCGGTCTTAACGCATGGGCCGGGTTTGGGGTGTTACATTACGACTTAACGCATCTGCCACCACGTTAGCCTTTCCTGGATGATACTCGATTGAAAAGTCATAATCTTTCAATAGTTCTATCCACCTCTGTTGTCTTAAGTTCAACTCCTTCTGGGTAAGGAGGTACTTCAGACTCTTGGGATCCGTATAGATAATTGACTTCTCCCCGTACAGATAGTGTCTCCAAATCTTCAGAGCAAACACCACTGTAGCTAAATCCAAATCATGAGTGGGATAGTTTACCTCATGTGGCCTTAATTGACGTGATGCATAAGCCACCACTTTTCCCCCTTGCATCAACACACATCCCAAGCCCGTATGTGAAGCATCACAATAGACAATAAATTCCTTACCAGCCTCAGGTTGAATTAATACTGGCGTTTCTGTCAAAAACTTCTTCAATTTCTCAAAGCTCTCTTGTTGCTTATCTGACCACACAAACGGTACTCCCTTATGCAATAGCTTAGTTAAGGGTGCAGCAATCAACGAAAACCCCTCAACAAAACGCCTGTAATAACCAGCCAAACCTAGAAAACTCTGAATTTCAGCCACTAACTTCGGTGGCTTCTAATCCAATACATCCTCGACCTTTGGGGATCTATTCTAATTCCCTCGACAGTCACATCATACCCCAAAAAGGTCACTTTCTTCAACAAAAATTCACACTTACTGAATTTGGCATACAGTTGCTTCTCTCTTAATATCTGCAATACAACTCGTAGATGCGAATCATGCTCTTCTTCAGTCTTTGAGTACACCAAGATGTCACCTATGAACACCACCACAAACCGGTCTAGATAGGGTTGGAAGACCCTGTTCATCATGTCCATAAATGCAGCTGGTGCATTAGTCAACCCGAACGGCATCACTAAAAACTCGTAATGCCCATAATGAGTTCGAAAAGCAGTCTTATGAATATCTGCCTCCTTAACCTTTAACTGGTGATAATTCGATCTCAAATCTATCTTCGAGAAGACCGACACTCCTCACAATTGATCGAACAGATCATCAATTCTCGGTAACAGATACTTGTTCTTGATCGTTAATTTATTCAATTGCCTATAATCGATGCACATACGCATCGACCAGTCCTTCCTCTTAACGAACAAGACCGGCGCTCTCCACGGTGATACACTTGGTCGAATAAATCCATGATCCAACAACTCCTGAATTTGAGCTTTAAGCTCCGCTAGCTCCTTCGGCGCCATTCTATAAGGAGCAATAGACACCGGAGCCATTCCTGGCAATAGCTCAATGCCAAATTCCACTTCCTAATCCAAAGGTAATCCTGGAAGCTCCTCGGGAAAGACGTCTGAAAACTCTTTCACCGTTCTAACACTCTCAACCGACAACTCTTTGGCATCCAAAGCACTGATAAAGGCTAAGAACACTCCACACCCCTTTCGCACCAACTTTTCTGCCTTTAAAGTAGATACCACATTAGACAGATAGTTTCTTCTTTCACCTATCATCATCACTTCCTTATCCTCTAAAGTTCTTAGTACCATCTGCTTTGTAGTACAGTCCAAATTCGTACTGTGTTTAACCAACCAGTCCATGCCCAAAATAAGATCGAACTCGCTGAATGGCAGTTCCATCAGATCAACTAGAAATATTTCCCCCTGGACTTCTAAGGGCACATCCCTAAACAACTTATTTACTACCACCGACTGTCCTAAAGGGCTAATCATAGTTGTTTCTCTAGCAGTAATCTCAGATCTAATGTTCAAGGTTCTAGACACAGCACAAGCAACATATGAATGGGTGGATCCAATATCTATCAAAGCAGTAACATGTACATCAGATATGAAGAACGTACCAGTTATGACATCAGGTACATCACCATCCTCTCGACGTCTGACCGCGTAAACCAAACCTGGCTATCTCGCCTCCACGTTACCCCTATTACCGGTACCTCTATCCAGTGCACCCTGACCTCGTCCTACGCCATTATCACCTTGACTGGCCATGACCTCTCGGCGGTCTGGCGCCTCTAACTGGTCAGCAAATCATTACATCTTGCTGAGTGCAAAGCGAGGCTCTCGAGGGCAATCCTTCAACCGATGGTCCTTGGATCCACATCTGAAACAACCACCAGTTCTCTTTCAGCATTCACCCGAGTGAAGTTTTCCACAATCCACACATGGCTGAATCTGATTAGTAGTAGCTGCACCCACTCGAACTGGCCCCTCATTCCTAGGCCTTTTCTGAAAACTTCTCGCAGGACCTAAATACCCAGAGTCTCTCTTGCTTTTGACCCTATCCTTGTCTCAGTTTTACCGTTCCGAGAGTTTAACTTCCTCAGCTATCTTAGCTTTTTCCACCAGTGTAGCAAAATTCCTCTCCTTTTGTGGGGCTATCAGTACCCGTAACTCATCACGCAATCTGTCCTCAAAATGCACATGATAAACCATAAGAGTAACATATTTTAACCCTATATTTAGTATGCTTTTGGATGATTTAGCCCTTGATTTATGTAAAAAGGTGATTTTAATCCTTTCCTTTCATGTTTATATTCAGGAAAGCACCCGAGGACGAAAAGAACGAGAAACAGGCTTAAAACGGGCCAATTTGGGCCAAAGAAGAAATCAACACGGCCTGGACTTCAAGCCACACGGCCCTGCCTCGTCAAATTACTTCACACGGCCATGCCATGATTTACACAGCTGTGCCCCAATCGACAGAATCGAGACATGGCCTGAAGACGATTTACACGGGCGTGTGCATGGCCGTGCCCCTGCCACAGGAAAGAGCAATTTTACTCAGATTTGGATGCTTGGAGGCAAAGAAACACATTCTTAAGTCTACCTAAACATCCTAGGAGGAATTATCCTTGAATTAGGATACTTAAGATCCAAGTAAAGCATCTCAAAGCCTATATAAACACCCAAGGTAGCAACTAAAAGGGGGAGTTCGGCAGAAGTCAAAACGGGAGGCAGAGTTTTCTGCCAGAGCTTTTATTCAGGGAATTACTCGAAGATAGCCAATTGATCCATCTCAAGAAGCCAGAATTCTACTCAAGACGGTGGATCTCCTCTTCAATTCCTTCAGGGGGTTTTAGGGATTTCTTATGTTTTGTTTTATCTTTTCTCTTGAGATGTTTTCTTATTTTGTTATGAACTAAACCCTTGAGATACACGAAGGGATGAAACCTATGATGGATTTTGTTATTTGGTTTCTAAATTATATGATAAGTACTTAGTTTGTTCTTAATTATGTTGCTTAATTTAATCTGATGTGCTTAGGTGGAGGAGGAATAGACCCTGCCTAAGAGTAGATCTAGCATAATTAAGCGGAGTCGATCGCGCGACTAGAGATAGGGTGACGAGAATTTTTCGGATTAGGGTGAAACCTGACATGAGAGTCCATTGATCGATTTACTGCTTCATTAGGGGGTTATTATAAGAGAACGAGAGTTCCACTAATTAACCTAAGGTTAGATGTTATTCACCTCGAGAGAGGGTTTAATATAGGTTAGGGAGTCTCACGGATCAAGCTAAGTAAAGAAGTCATATGAATTAAAAGTTAGATAACAAGAGAAGTCATAGGTGGATTCTTCCTGAGGGTATCGTCGTAATCAACTGAGTTTTTCCACGGTCTTTTCCCAAAGTTTCATTCTTTTGTCTTTGCATCTAGTTTAGTTTTTTTCATTAGTTTTAGATTAATAAACCAATCACTCCATATTTTAGGCTAAATAATAGAAAGAAAGTGAGTAGTAGTACTTTTAGGTTCCTTTGGGTTCAATAAAATAATCTTGCCTAACTATACTATTGTTCGATAGATGCACTTGCCTCAATCGTTGTCATAGTTAGTCTACAGGTTCGATCATTCTTTATAAATATTAAAACTCAACTATTTGACACGATCAAGTTTTTGGCGCCGTTGCCGGGGAACACTAAAATATTAAGAAAGCTTAATTTTTATTACTTTAGCCAATTTTTTTATTACAAATTTTTTTTATTATATTTATTTTTATTTTTTTACTTTGCTAATTTTTTCCTCTATTTTGCTTTTGGTAGAAAATTTTAGTCTATGGAAAAGATGGCACTGAATAATTATCAGTGGCAAGTCATGAGGACAAGTCCTACTAAAACAGCTAGTTAGTGTCTTCAACCTCGACGTGGTCACCAGGTTATCTAATCAGTTAGAGATGATGAATAAAAAGATTGATGATTGGTATAGTCCCTCGCATGTACATCCAGAAATACAATATGATTTGAATCTAGGAGGCGTGGCGAATCCTGAGTACCCACCCTACAGATATGGCATGGAAAACGAGCAAGCTCACTATACAAGTAACTATTCTAGATATCAAAATAATTTTTATAGTGACACTTATAATACAGGTTGGAAGTATCATCCCAATTTCTCGTGGGATGATCAAAGTAGCCAAAGATCGAAACTTCCTCTAGATTTTCAACGACCACCTCACCAACAAGAAGAGGAGTCGAATCTTGAAGAGATGCTGACAAAATTTATGGCAAACATAGAAAATTAGTTCCAAGAAACTGAGAAAACAATTAAAAGTAACGAGAACCGAATGGGGGAACTTACAACAGTAAAGGAAGCAACTAATGCAGTCGAACAACTTGCAAAGCTACTGTCAGAACGACCACAAGGATGTCTACCAAGTAACAAGGAGATCAACCTAAAGGAGCAAATTCAAGCCATCTTAGCTAATGACAGTAAAGGGTTAGAGGAACCCATTCCAATACAAGAAAATAAGGTAGATGAAGGTAAGGTAGAGGTAACACAAGAAAAGCCAAAGCCAGTAATCAAGGAGTACCAACCTCGTATACCTTATCCCGAAGCGATAAAAATAGATGATTCAAAAGAACAGTTCGGTAAGTTTCTTAAACTCTTAAAGAAATTACATATTAACTTACCCCTTCTTGAAGCTCTTTTTCAGATGCCAGACTCAAGATAATTTTTAAGACAGCTCTTAACCAACAAATGCAAATTAGACGAAGAGCACCACGTGGAGCTAAAGACAATATGCTCATCAATTCTACAAAATAAACTGCCATGGAAATTAAAAGATCCAGGGCGTTTTACAATTCCATGTTTAATTGGTAGTTTATCTATTGATAATGTGTTAGTGGATTTAGGGGCAAGCATCAATGTTTTGCCTTACAAAATGTTTAAACAACTAGGTCTAGGGAAACCCAGGCAAACTAGGATGAGCATTCAATTAACTGATAAAACTATAAGAATTCCTAGGGGTATAATAGAAAATGTTCTAATCAAAATTGATAAACTCGTATTCCCAGTAGACTTTGTCATTTTAGACATGGATGAGGACAACACGATCCCTTAATTTTAGGAAGACCCTTTTAGCAAGCGCGAGCTAAAATTGATATCTATGCAGAGAACTCATACTTCGTGTAGGCGATGAGATAGTCACTCTTCAAGCTCTTGACTCGGCCAGAACATCAAGTGATAAAGGTGAGAAAGTAAATTCAGTTGATAACCAACTTGTTCAACCTTCATTACAGGAAACACCACAAATCTACAAACCTGAGCCGGATCATAGACCTCGTGCTAATAAAGAAGAATTACATGAGGAACCAGAACCACATGAAGTGAAATCGAAGGAAACCCTAGACGAGCTGATAGGAACAACCAATCACATCAAAATAGAGGATCAGGATTGTTGAATAAGGAAGACCCTCGAATCACCAATTCAGAACTCAAGGCAAACGAAGAAATCACTTTTGAGGTACTTAATGTCTTCCTATACGACACAGTCGAGGTAAGCGATCCTAAATTCAACACTTTTGAGGTAAACATTACTCGACTTAAAAATTATATCCATAACCGAGTTGATCGAATGAGAAAGGATTTCAACCTCCTCAAACCACCATGATTGTGCATACAACAGGTAAGTCTAGCTCAAGACTTTAAACAAGCGCTTCTCGGGAGGCAACCCGAGTACTAATCATACTAATTAGTTTGATTTTATTTCTTTTCGTATTCAGGAATAGGTTTCCATACCCATACGGCCTTGCACACGGCCATGGTCGTGGCTGTGTGGACACCACGACTAGGCACATGAGCGTGGACCTTATCTCTATTTAATTATTTACTTTTATTCATATTTTTATTTTTATTTTTATTTTTATTTTTATTTTTACTTCCTTTATTATTTTCTCCTTTTTCTCATTGGCATTTAGATTTAGCTTAGGATACAATAAAACCAAGCCGGCTACTTCGAGGATTCAATTTCAAATGGTTCGAGACACTTCACCATGTTCACCTCCAATCTTATCCGGTTTCTTTTCATAGACTTCATCCAAAAATTCAGGAAGTGTTACTTCTCCACTTCTCTTTTGATTTTTTTATTACATAATTGTTTATCTAT
Organism: Gossypium rotundifolium; assembly: GCA_025506655.1. Taxonomy (NCBI): domain Eukaryota; kingdom Viridiplantae; phylum Streptophyta; class Magnoliopsida; order Malvales; family Malvaceae; genus Gossypium; species Gossypium rotundifolium. The sequence continues at coordinate 63,972,778 of CP106734.1, forward strand.
CTTTGTACATTGAGGGCAATGTTCATCTTAAGTGTGGGGGGTAAAAGTACCTGACTTTTTGCATTTTCTCAAATCTTGAATTTAGTCTTGTTTTCAAGTTTTTTTCTCATATTACTAATTAGGTTAAAATTTCTGTTGATTTATGATTTGTATTGATATGTTTTAGAGTAAGTCATAGTTAATTGTGCATTGATGATTAAATTTGAAGGATACTAGAGAATCGAGCATGATAAGTCTACTTTCTAAAAATTAAAAATTAATAGGTCGTTGAACTGAATTTGAGTATTACTTTGAAGTTTGAAATTTACAGGATTGATGTCAAAACACCCATAATTTTTGTGAGATTTTGAGCCTTATAGAGCATATATTCTTTTCATGCTCCTTTGTATTAATTATGAGTGTGTCAACTTTGAACTGTTATTCTAGAACTTGCCTCGTTTATACATGTCGAGACCACACTTTTGATTTGATATCTGAGAGATGATAAAGGCACCTAGGATTTAACCCACTTACTCCATAAAAAGCCTACCTTCACAAATTAACCCCTAGTGAACCCCGTTGAATCCTAACAACCTTTTTATTGACTCACCCAAAAATATTAACATAAAATCCCTTTGTATTTGTTATCACCCTTTCTTTTGACTACCCTTTAATCGAGGTTGGATTTGATTAAGTTACCAATTATATTAGTTCAAGAGTTACATTTATCATTTATGATGTAATATTTTAGTTTGTTCTTAAAAAAAAACCCAAGTATATTCAATAGTAGTAGTATATAAAAAGCTTAGAGCATTTAAATTCCAATTGTTGAAGAAAAGCTCGTATTAAAGTATTATCAAATTTTAAGTGATGAAAATACTCTTTATTATAGAGTAATTATCAATAGTGGTATTATTAGTTTTCATTCGATGTAAATATTCATATTTAGTTTATTGTTTCTAGTTAAGTAATTTGTCAAGTCGGTCTCAATTTTAACCTTCTAATTCAGCCTTTATCCACACCTTTTAACCCAAGCCCCGTTACAACCCTGATTAAAGACCTTTTGATTTGTGTATCATCTCATATACAATGGTGGAGATTTGATTTTCAGGCAAGCCTATGGGATTAACTTTTCAGGTTCGACTTATGAGTGCTTATTCTTGAACCTTAAACACTTTGAGTGATTTGAGTGAACCTTTAGTGAGGATGTCAATCCTTGTCGGTTTTGAATTAAAGGTAATTATTCAGATAAGGGGAGATACCTATGTTTTCGTACTACAAAGGTATGGCTTATCGTGATTGAATCTTTAAGATTCTTTGAATTAAATTATCCATGTATAAATTATCTATGAATTATGATAAGACATTGTCGATATGAATTATGAATTATGGAAAGTTCGTTTTAATTGTAAGTTGAGAATTTTGCTTGAAGACAAGCAAAAGCTTAAGTGTGGGGGTATTTGATAAACCGTAAAAGTAACATATTTTAACCCCATATTTAGTATGCTTTTGGATGATTTAGCCCTTGATTTATGTAAAAAGGTGCTTTTAATCCTTTCTTTTCATGTTTATACTCAGGAAAGCACTCGAGGATGAAAAGAACGAGAAACTAGCTTAAAACAGGCCAATTTGGGCCAAAGAGGAAATCGACACGGCCTGGACTTCAAGCCACACAGTCGTGCCTCGTCATATTACTTCACCACAATTTACACGGCCATGCCCCAAGTGACAAAATCGAGACACAGCCTGAAGATAATTTATACGGGCGTGTACCATGGCCGTGCCCCTGCCATGGGAAAGAGCAATTTCACTCGGATTTGGATGCTTGGAGGCAAAGAAACACATTCCTAAATCTACTTAAACATCCTAGGAGGAATTCTACTTGAATTAGGATACTTAGGAGCCAAGGAAAGCATCTCAAAGCCTATATAAACACCCAACGTAGCAACTAAAATGGGGAGTTCGGCAGAAGCCGAAACAGGAGGCAGAGTTTTCTACCAGAGCTTTTATTCAGGGAATTACTCGAAGATAGCCAGTTGATCCATCTCAAGAATTCAGAATTCTACTCAAGAAGACGGATCTTCTCTTCAATTCTTTCAGGGGGTTTTAGGGATTTCTTATGTTTTGTTTTATCTTTTCTCTTGAGATGTTTTCTTATTTTGTTATGAACTAAACCCTTCAGATACAGAAGGGATGAAACCTATGATGGATTTTGTTATTTGATTTCTAAATTATATGATAAGTACTTAGTTTGTTCTTAATTATGTTGCTTAATTTAATCTAATGTGCTTAGGTGGAGGAGGAATAGACATTGCCTAAGAGTAGATATAGCATAATTAAGCGGAGTTGATCGCACGCCTAGAGATAGGGTGACGAGATTTTACCGGATAAGGGTGAAACCTAATATGGGAGTCTATTGATCGATTTAATTGCTTCCTTAGGGGGTTATTATAAGAGAACGAGAGTTCCACTAATTAACCTAAGGTTAGACGTTATTCGCCTCGAGAGAGGGTTTAATATAGGTTAGGAAGTCTTATGGATCAAGCTAAGTAAAGAAGTCATATGAATTAAAAGTTAGAAACAAGAGAAGTCATAGGTGGATTCTTCCTGAGGGTATCGTCGTAATCAACTGAGTTTTTCCACAGTCTTTTCCCAAAGTTTCATTCTTTTGTCTTTGCATCTAGTTTAGTTTCTTTTTCAATAGTTTTAGATTAATAAACCAATCACTCCATATTTTAGGCTAAATAATAGAAAAAAAGTGAGTAGTAGTACTTTTAGGTTCCTTTGGGTTCGATAAAATAATCTTGCCTAACTATACTATTATTCGATAGGTGTACTTGCCTCAATCATTGTCATAGTTAGTCTACAGGTTTGATCATTCTTTATAAATATTAAAACTCGACTATTTGACACAATTAGCACACAACGTTCATAATCAGTCGGCACTATACCCCAGGCATACCGACTCAGACGCAGGAACTCTGCCTCGTAAACTGCCATAGATCTATTTCCTTGAATCAGATTCAAGAATTCCTTCCTTCGAGCTTCCACATAGCTAGCCCCGACATACTTTCCTTGGAATGATGTCTTAAAGAATTCCTAGGTAATACGATCAACCTGAGTGCCTTCCCAAACAGTGAGCCACCACTGATACGCCTCGTCTCTTAGTAATGACACAATTCCTTTCATCTTCTGCTCAGCAGTGCAATCCAGGTCGTCCATAATCCGCTCCACCGCCTCAAGCCAGTACTCCGCTACACTAGGGGTTACACCCAAAATACCCCTAAAACCTTCAGCCCCATTCGATTTGAGTCATTTCGATATCGACCCACGAGCTGCCGACCCAGTTCTCGCCCCAGTAACCCTTTTCAGAACTCACAACATTGCTTGGGACAGAGCGTCGTCCTCTCTCATACGATCATGTGACCCAGCTTCAGTCACTGGTGACTCAGGGGCATCCATTTTCGGCATATGTCCTAATGCCTCAGATACAACTCTAGCACCTCGGCCTCTACCAAGGCCACGTCTACCGTGTCCACGTCCTCTAGTACTCATGTTTGCTAAATCGATTTAATCTGATTACAAGTCTTATGAATCAGTATATTATTCAATGTTTATTAAACAATGTTTTTTTTGAAGTATAGGAAGTAAAGTCATTTTCACAAAACGTATCCTAAGGTCTCAATCTCTATAGTTTCAGCTCCTAAAGCTAAAAAGTTAAAGAGTATTTCTACAGTCATACGACAATAATTCTAAAAATGAAAACATAAATTTACTTGATTTGGTGTCGGATACCCGTGGTGCCATCCTTCCTTTAGAACATGCTTTTATAAATTAAAATTTTAAACAGCTCTGGAAAACGCTTTTGAACACAAACCACAGCTGAGTTTTGCAATCGGGCTCTGATACCATAAAATGTAACACCCCAAATCTGGCCCATGCGTTACGACCAGATCTGACATGTCACATGAGGAACACGTATAAAATCCTTATAATTTGTACTAAAATAAGTGCTATTTGGTTATGGTTAAGAAAACAAGTTTGGATGTAAATATTTGATAAAATTACAACTATTATTGAGAGGTTGTTTGAAAAATCCAAAATCAAGATACTGAACTTTAAAACCGTGACTTTTGAAAATGTTATTGATAATTTGAAAGAAAGTCCGAGGTAAATCATTTGTAAAAGTTTGTTATAAAATCTATTTATTAATCAATTTTGAAAAACCGTAGGTTCTGCTTTTAGAAAATCTCCATTTAAAAATAATTCAAGCAAATAATAAATACGTCAAACATAAAGCAAAAATAAAATATTCCAGAGGCCTTATTACAACTTAAAAACCCAAAATAGTAAAAGTAATAAAGTAAACATAAATAGAAATCTGAAGTTTAAAAAAAACACCATTTCTAAAGTATGGCCTCCATCGAGTCATCTAAGGCCCAAGCCCATATTACTGAGCATTACCTGCAAGGGTTAAGGAAAAGAGTGAGTTACAAGAACTCAGTGTATAATCCCCTTACCGTCATTCACTGGGCCTGAACCCATTTTGTATCATTTTGGGCCTAAGCGCATTTACATAACAATAATTCTGTGATATGAATGCAACCCAACCCATCCATCCAATCACACCCCCGACCACTAATCACACCTGTGGGAATCAAGTCAACCCACCCCGCTGCTCACACTAAATTTGCAGTCAAGCTGCTAATCACGGAATATTTGTGGCTGAACCACCGGAATTAGAATTATGTAATCATATATTTATGTTGTGGCAATGCCACCAGGCTACACTACTCTTCATTCATTATCCCACATCATGCAACATGTATAGGTGCAACATGATAAAAATATATCCACATAAGTAACAATTATCAATTTAATGAACAATTTCAATGAATCGGCCCATTATAGCAATTCAGCCCATAGGGGCATTTTCGTAATCCAGCCCATAAGGGCATTTTCATAATTCGGCCCATAAGGGCATTTTCATAATTTTTACAAATAAATATCGATTTTGTCAGATCTTTAGAAATATTGTAATTTACTCAAGTTACTCAATTTTTGCCATATTACGATTTAAGCCTTGTAACTAATAACGGTCCATTTTCCATCAAGATATCAAATCATGAATTTACGGGATTTCGGTGTGAGATTACACACCTGATTATGGTAAGGACTAAACCTTCTTGATCTTCGGGACCTAAAACACCATTACACTCGATTAACCAACAAACAAGGTTTTTCTTAATCCAAATATTTAAATCTAACGATCTAATAAAGTTCTTACCCTTAGAACCGTGTACGACCACGATTTGTCTATTCTCACCGGATGATGGTCCACAACCCGGTGGGAAATCTCGAATCGTCGATACCGCTCTACGTTTGAACTTAGGAGTAGGAATCGCAAATCCACTCCTTTTGAGTTCTCCAAACGCTTTTCCTTTCGAATCGGTATCATTTGCCTCCATTGGAAAAAGTCTTAATCAAAACGATAATTTGATGATATAAATTGATTGTCTAAGGAAAAGGTTCGGCTTACCACTATTTCTATAGCATCAACAAGAGAATAAAAACGATCGATATAATCCCTATAATAACCGATTAGTCACAACCATCATTCTGTTTAGCAAACTAATCAAACAATGAGCGAGATCAAAATAATCCATAAAGAAACTTCTTACCTTACGATGATAAATTCGATTTCCACTGATTGGGCTTATGACTACGGATGAATCGACAAAATAAAAGATTCGGCCAACCCTACAAGAATACTACAAAATAGTAGATGATCATGAAATGATGGAGTAAAAGAGAGGAATGTTTCGATTTAGAGAATCATCCAAAGAGAAGGTGCATATTCGATATGAAGAAAAGAAAATGCAAGGATAGAATAGAGCCACTTACCGATTTGATCAAAGAAAAGATGCTCAACTCGCAAGATAGAGAATAGAAGATGATAGAAATTCAGCTATTGATGAGAAAAGAATAAAGAAGATTCAGCCAAACAAAGTTGTGTCAATTAAAGAGAAAAGGGAGAATGATTGAGGAGATTGTGATGAAGAAAAGAAGTGATGGACAAAGGGGTATAGAGGTTCAACTATTACCAAAAAAATGAACCAAATTGGATTGAGTGTTTTGGCAAAACAAAAGAAAGGAGAAAAGAACAAAAGGCTATAGTGATTCGGCCAAAACAAAGGAAAAGAAGTCGGAAAAAGAAAATGCCAAAATGTTAAGAAGAATCAAAACTTTTCATGCACAATATTTGCCAAAATGCAATAGGAATTTCGTCTCTCCCTATTCCCCTAACCAAAACCTTGTATCAATTTTACCAAAAGATGAGTGTTGACCCAAAATATTCTTTCCAAAACATGCTCCACATAATAGGCCAACATGTTCCCTTCTCTTACCTTTTTCTTTTGATTCTTTCCTTCATTTTCCCTTATTTTCCTCCTTACCATAATCTTTAGCCATCTTTCCATAAATAAAAAGTCTTCCTTACCTTATTTAAGACCATGGCTGACACTAGGAAGGGAAGCACAAAATTTAAATCAAAATTTTTGCACTAGGTGGGACTCGAACTCCTCCCTTAAAGCCCTTTATGTGATGCCACAACCTCCTTGCCATATGCTCACTTATGCTAGCAACAAACATACTTATTTCCTTAAGCATTGATGCCACTTACCTTCTCTCCTTAAATTGCTTAAACACAAAATTTTTTACTAAGGCCCATTTCAACCCAAAGCCTTTTTAGGACCCCTAAACAAACAAAATTAACATTTTTAACTAGCCTAACACAAGGTATAGTTCAAAACATAAAATTTTGAATTTCAGGATGTTACAAATCCGCTACCTCAGGAGGTGGCCGATCATCATGCTCCTCGAACTATGTATGATTATGCTAAACCTAATTTAACAGGAGTCGAATCAAGTATTGTTAGGCCTGCTATAGCCGCTAATAATTTTGAATTGAAACCTAACACTATACAAATGATTCAACAGTTTGTTCAATTTGATGGTTTGTAGGACGAAGACCCAAATACTCATTTAGCAAATTTTCTAGAATTCTGTGATACCTTCAAAATAAATGGTGTTTCTGATGATGCCATTCGTCTTCAGTTATTTACCTTTTCATTAAAAAATAAAGCCAAATAGTGGTTGCATTCTTTTCCACGAGGATCAATCACCACATGGGATCAAATGATCGAAAATTTTTATTAAAATATTTTTCGTCGGCCAAAACAGCCAAATTAAGGAATGATATCTCTTCTTTTGTGCATATGGATTTAGAAACATTATACGATGCATGGGAGAGATACAAAGATTTGTTGAGAAGGTGCCCACACCATGGTTTACCCTTGTGGTTACAGGTCCAAATGTTTTACAACAGTGTTAACCCCTCAACCCAGTAGTTAATTGACTCAGCAGCCGACGAAACACTGAATAACAAAACTCCTGAGGTAGCTTACGAATTTTAAGGAGATTTCACTGAACAACTATCAGTGGCAAGTTACAAGGACAAGGCCAACTAAAACAGTCGGAGTTTTCAACCTCGACACAGTCACCATGCTATCAAATCAAGTAGAGATGATGAATAAAAAGATTGATGGTTTGTGTGGTTCTTTGCAGGTACATCCATTTATGCAATGTGACTCAAATCTAAGAGGTGTGGCGAATCCTGAGTACCTACCCTACAATTCGGGCATGAAAAGCGAACAAATAAACTATACGGGTAACAATTTTAGACCTCAAAATAACCCTTATAGTAATACTTATAATCTAGGATGGAAGAACAACCCAATTTCTCATGGGGTGGTCAAGGTAATCAGAGACAACAACCCCATCCAAATTTCCAACAACAGCCCTACCCACAGGAAATGAAGCTGAACCTTGAAGAGATGCTGACAAAATTTATAGCCGTGTCTGAAACTCATTTTCAAAACACCAAAACAATACTTAAAAATTAACAAGTATCGATTAAAGGAATTGAGAACCAATTAGGGCAACTCGCTAAACTGATCTCCGAACGACAATAAGGTAACTTGCCAAGTAACATGGAGACTAACCCGAAGGAGCAACTTCAAGCCATAACCGCTCAGAATAGTGAAGGGTTAGTAGATATTGAACCTGAGCCAAGGCAAGAACCTAGAGTAAGTGAAGGTGAGGTTGAGGTAAGCCAAGAAAAGTCAAAATCGATAATTAAAGAATACCAACCTTGTATACCATATCCCGATGCGATAAAGAAAGACAATTTAGATGAATAGTTCGTAAGTTTCTTAAACTTTTAAAAAAATTACATATTAACCTACCGTTTCTTGAAGCTTTTTTGTAGATGCCAGATTCAAGGAAATTTTTAAAAGAGCTCTTAACAAACAAGAGAAAGATAGACAGAAACCGCATGTGGAATTAAATGCAATGTGCTCGACAATGTTACAGAACAGACTACCACAAAAATTAAAAGACCCAGTGAGTTTTACAATTCCATGTTTAATTGGTAGTTTATCTGTTGATAATGCTTTAGCTGATTTAGGGGCAAGCATCAATGTTATGCCTTCTAAAATGTTTAAACAACTAGGTCTAGGGAAACCCAAGCAAACTAGGATGTGTGTTCAACTAGCTGATAAGACTATTCGAATTCCTAGGGGTATAATTGAAAATGACTCATTAAAGTTGACAAATTCATATTCCCAGTAGATTTCGTTGTTTTAAATATGGATGAAGACAATAATATCTCCTTAATTTTAGGAAGACCCTTTTTAGCAACTGCCAGATCTAAAATTGATGTTAGTACAGGTGAGCTCATACTTCGTGTAGGTGATGAATCAATCATTCTTCAAGCTTTCGACTCAGCTAGGGCATCAAGTGATAAAAGTGAGAACATAAATTCCGTTGATAATCATTCGATTAAACTTTCTTTTCGGGAAGCACCACGAAACTATACCATTGAGCCTGATCCCATAGCTCGTACCAACAAGGAAATATCTCATGAGAAATGATGACTTCAGATCAATGAACTAGATGAGTGGAAGACACACTTCAAGGAGAAATCAAAATCACATGAAGTGAAACCGAAAGAACCCCCAGAAGAACTTAAAGGAATATAAATCACTTCAAAATAGGAGATCAGGTATTGTTAGAGAAAACAAACCCTTGAACCACCACTTCAGACCATAATACAAACAAAGAGATCCCTTTTAAGGTAATTAATGTCTTCCCATACGACATAGTCGAGGTAAGCAATCCTACATTTGGCACTTTCGAGGTAAATGCTACTCGACTTAAACCATATAATAATAGCATGAGAAAGGATTTCTCACTCCTTAAACGACCATGAATGTACGAATGAGAGGTAAGTCTAGCTTAAGACTTTAAACGAGCGCTTCTCGAGAGGCAACCTGAGCACTAACCCTATTTATTTTTATTTTTTAATTTTTTAGCACCTAACTACAAACTTACCAAGTTAATGAAGCGCAGATTTCTGCACCACACGGCCTTGCCCACGGCCGTGGCCGTAGCCGTGTGGACACTACAGATTCTAGTATAGGCATAGTAGAGATAGTACGAAAAATATGAAAAAATATCTTCAAGTCACGGGCTCCAACTACCACCACGGCCGTACGACACAGCCGTGGCCGACACTGTTAAACCAACACGAGCATGGCAACCTAATTACCAGGCGTGGGAGAAATGATTGAACCACCGCATGGCCGTGCAATATGGCCGTGGGACACAACACGTCCATGAGACACAGGCATGGGGATGTACCAGAGCTAAAAATTTCTATTTAAAACACCCCTCTCCCCTTCTCACCCACTCCCCATTCACTCTTCACTCCCCCCTTTCATTACTCTCCTTATTCATCTTCCAAGTCCTTGATCTTCACCTCAACCATGTCAAAAAAAATGAAAGGATACTATCTCACTCTCCCTGTGCGAGACCAATCTAGATAAGTACATGTCAGCTGCTTCATCCACTTGACAAGCCAAGGGTCTTTGAGGCCATTTAGCTTTTATTTTTCTTTTCTCATCTCTTTTATTTTCCTTCTCTTTGACTTTATTATGCTTAATTTAGTTTATTTCATTTTAGTTTCTTGGTTTTAGGTTCTAAAGGCTACTTGGGAATCACACACCACGGCCTTAGAAATCACTCCCACCTCGTGAACCATCTAACAATAAGGACCTTTCAGTCTATTAATCTTTTCTTTTAGTCTTATTTCACTTTTTACACTCTTTCTTTTTATTTTTCTTTTCTTTAAATATATAATTAGTATATTTAGAATTATTCTTATTATTTCTTGGCTAACTCTTTACGAGATTCTCAATTTTTTCATATAGTGCAGGAATTAGAGGCGCCCCCTCTAACTTATCTTTCACCTCTGAACCAAGTTTCCACACTTCCAACTCAAGGAATCCATCCAAAAATTCAGGAAGTTTCACTTCTCTCCCTCTCTTTTAATTTTCTTAATAGATGATTACTATCTATCTTTATACATTAAGGGCAATGTACATCTTAAGTGTGGGGGGTGAAAATTTATTTAGAAAAGTTCTTAACTTTTTGCATTATTCTCAAATCCCTGAATGATATCTTGTCTTAAGTAATTTTCTCATATCACTAGTTAGAATGAAATTCCTGTTGATTTATGATTTTTATTGATATGTTTTGGATTAAGTCATTGATAATTATACAGTGATGATTTAAACTTTAAGATACTAGAGAATAAAGCATGATAAGTCTATTTTCAAAAATTAAAATTTTGTTAGGTTGTCTACCTGAATCTAATTATTGCTTTGAAGTTTAAAATTTACAAGGTTGTCATCAAAAACCCATAATTTTTGTGAGATTTTGAACCTTTTAGAGCATACATTCTTTTCGTGCTCATTTCTTTTGATTATGAGTGTGTCAACATTGATTTGTTATTCTAGAACTTGCTTCGATTATACATGTCGAGACCACACCTTTGATTTGATATACAAAAATGATAAAGGCACTTAAAATTTAACCCACTTACTCCACTAAAAGCCTACCTTCACAATTAACCCCTAGTGAACCCCTTTGATCCTAACAACCCTTTTTATTGATTGACCCACTAATATTAACCAAAAAACCATCTTGTATTTGTTATCACCATTCCTTTTGACTACCCTTCTGTCGAGACTTGATTTGATTAGTTGCCTAATTATTTTAGTTTCAGTTGTTGAAATTTTCTCATATTATGCATTTACTTGACTTGATTTGTTCTTAAAAAAATATTTGAAGTATATTCACTATTAGTTTTGTGATTAAGTGAGCCTATACATTAATTTCAACATCTTGAAGAAGAAGCTCGTATTATTAGTATTACAAGTTTTCAATTAATGTAATTATGCAGGTTATTAGTCATTTTTCTAGTTAGGTAATTGTCAATTCAATCTCGACTCTAACTCTTCTAATTCATCCTTTATCCACACTGTTAACCTAAGCCCCGTTACAACCCTTTTAAAGACCTTTTGATTTGTGTATCATCTCATTTTATAGTGGTGGAGATTTGATTTTCAGGCAAGCCTATGGGATTAACTTTTCATGTTCGACTTTCGAGCACTTAATTTTTGAACCTTAAACACCTTGAGTGATTTGAGTGAATCTTTAGTGAAGATGTCAACTTTCGTCGATTTTGAATTAAAGGTGATTATTTAGGTAAAGGGAAACACCTATCTTTTTCGTATTACAAACTATGAATTTGATTGTTTGAATCTTAAAGACGGTTTTAGTTAAATTATCTATGTATAAATTATCTATGAATTATGATGAAACATTATCGATGAATATTATGAATAGAGAGAGTTCGTTTTAATTGTGAGTTAAAAATTTTGCTTGAAGACAAGCAAAAGCTTAAGTGTGGGGGTATTTGATAAATCAAAATATGAACATATTTTAATCCCACATTTAGCATTCTTTTGGATGATTTTTCCTTTAAATATGGAAATAGGTGCTCCTAATCCTTTTTTTTTTCATGTTTTATACTCAGGAGAGCACCAGAGGATGAAAAGAACAAAAAAAAGGGGCTAAAAACGGAGAAAATGGGCCAAAACATGAAATCCACACGGCCTGGGCCCAAGACCACACGGTCGTCCCTCTTAAGAAGAGTCGAACATGGCCTGGACCTCGAAATACACGGCCGTGCCTTCTCAACAGGTTCGACCACGACCTGAAATCGAATCACACAAGCGTGTGCCACGGGCGTGTCCCTGCCGCAGAAAAGAAGAGTTTCGTTCGGATTAGGGTACTTAGAGGCAAAGAAAGACATTCCAAAAGCCTATATAAAGAACCTAGAGGCCAACCTTTAGGGAGGCAATTCAGCTAGGCCAAGGAGCCAAGCTAGAGGGGACGAATTGTAGGATTCACTCAAAGAAAGCCAGTTGATTCATGTCAAGAAGCAAGATCATACTCAAGATGGAGGAACTCTCCTTCAATTCCTTCCGGGGGTTTTCAAGTTTTCTTTATGTTTTGTTTTATATTTTCTTCTGAGATGTTTTCTTTTACTATTATGAACTAAACCCCTCAGATACCTGATTGGGATGAAACCTAAGACAGATCTTGTTATTGTTTTCTGAGCTGTATAATAAATACTTGATTTGTTCTTAACTATGTGTTCTTAATTATTATTTTGGTATTTTCGGGATATTGATTCAAGCATTTATGCTCTTAGGCAGAGGAGGAATAGACATTGTTTAAGAGTAGATCTAGCATAGTTAAGCGGAGTTGATCGCAACCCTAGAGATAGGATGACAAAAATCTGTCGGATTAGGGTCAAACCTAATATGGGAGTCTATAGATTGAGTTAATGCAATTCTAAGGGTTTTAATTAGAAAGAGATTTCAATTAATTAACCTAGGGTTAGACATTAGTAGCCTCGAAAGAGGTATTAATATAAATTAGGGAATCTTACGGATCAAGTCAAGTGAATAAATCGTCTGGTTCAGAGTTAGATAACAAATGAAGTCTAGGTGGATTCTTTCTCGAGTATTGTCTCAATCAATTGGTTTTTCCCACAAGTATTTCCACAATTCATTCTCTTTGTCTTCGCATCTTTAACTTAGTAGTTAGTTAATTTTAGATTAGATAAAAATTCCCTTAATTCTTAGGCTAAATAATAAAAAGAAAGTTAGTATTAGTACTTTTGGTTCCTTTGGGTTCAACAATTCGGTCTTGCCACTAAACTATACTACTGTTTGATAGGTGTGCCTGCCTCCATCGTTGTCTTAGTTAGTTTCCAGGTTGGATCATTCTTTTTATAAATTTTTAAGACTCTGACATACGATCACTATTCATTTGGCACTTTGTGTGCGATATCTATATATAGCTTCGACTACTCATTTGGCACTGTGTGTGTGATATCTATATATAGCTTCGGCGATTCATTTGGCACTGTGTGTACGATATCTATATATAGCTTTGGCTATTCATTTGGCACTGTGTGTGCGATATATATATAGCTTCGACTATTCATTTGGCACTGTGTGTGCGATATTTATATAGCTTCGGTTATCCATTTGGCACTAAGTGTGCGAGTTCATTGAATATAAAAGATTATCGTATGATATAACGTATTGCTCAATAAGGTGACATGGGAAATGTAATAGATAAGTACGATGAGGTACAGGTATGTACGAAACCTATGTTGTTGTTGACCTTTGTGTATGAGTTTGAAAAGTGGTAGAAGAAAAAATAGATAGTGATTCATGAGTAAGAATTGAAAAGTAAAACTTATTGATATTGATTTGAAATAATGTGATTTTGATGATGTTTAAGAGATTCAACGGGCTATGTGAAATCAAGATCGAATGTGAAAACGAAATAAAAGGGTCCAGGTATGTGTTAGCTAAATGCTTATATGAATTAAGGTAAGTTAGTTATTTGAAGTATGGAATAAGTTATGAATGAAAAGATGAAACAAAATGTGTATATATGTGAATGATTATATTTGGTTTAATGTTATATGAATGATCAATTGAGGTGTGAAAATTTATATTTGTACCAAAGGCTTTAGGTTCAATCAGTTATATGACATTTGAAAGTGAAAATAGGTGCAATGAAGTGTGATCTATAAGTATGCATATGTGATAATAATTATTCGGTTAAATAAGGTATTTGTGAGGTTGAATATGAAAGTTGGATCATGTTAATGAATCAATGTGTATTTGCAATGATATAATTTATGTATAGTTATACATTTGATTTGATTTTTGTACGATTGAAAATGTATTTATAAGTATGATAGCATGATTCTATTTTATTTTATTGAATTAATGATGTCATTAGATTGGTTATTTGCTTATGACTTACTAAGCTATAATAGCTTACTGTGTGGGAATATTTGTTCTTTGTCTTATAGATCTTGGAGACTAGCTACAGGCTCGGGGATCGTCAGCAAAGTCTATCACACTATCAACTATGTTTTGGTACCTTTATAAGTTGAATTTTGAACCTATGGCATGTATAGGCTAGTATATACTTTGGTAAATTTTAAAGTTGTAATTATGAAGCCATGCAAAAATGGCTAAATTTAATGTCTAAGTTATGCAAATTAGGTCTTGGTAATTATGTGTGATGTGTTGGATATATTTGCTAATGGTTGTGTAAGTTCGGTCATGGTATATATATGTGTGTAATGAGCTTGTTTTATATACCCTTTGTTAAATGTTAGATATGTTTGGTCTTGATGATTCAACTATGTTAATTATAAGAGATGTGTAGCGCCTGCTCCATCGTAAGGGACAGCGCCAGCTGATTCTTGGTCTACTTCTAGTGGTAATGAGGGAGTGGCTAAACAAGCCGTTTATCAAATGTTGAATGATTGGTTTACTCAATATATCCGGACAAATCCGGCTGTCCAACAACCTCTAACCCTGAATAATCCACCTCTGATACCTATGATACCTTAGATGATTGATCCGATGAGATTGAATAAGCCCCTTATTGACAAAATTAGAAAATACAGGGCCGAAGAGTATAGGGCCACTGTTAATGATGATGCTGAGCGGGATGAATTTTGGCTCGATAATATTATCCGCGTATTTGATGAACTATCATGTACACCCGATGAGTGTCTGAAATGTGCTATATCCTTGTTACGAGATTCTGTCTATCATTGGTGGAATATAATAGTTTCGGTTGTTCTGAAAGAGCAGTTCACTCTAAACCGAGTTTCGTAAGAAATACATAAGTCAGAGATTTATCGACCAGAAACGCAAAGAATTCCTCGAGCTTAAACAGGGTCATATGAATGTAACAGAATATGAGCAGGAATTCATGAGACTCAGTCGATATGCTCGAGAGTGTGTTTCGACTGAAGCTATAATGTGTAAAGAATTTGTTGAAGGTTTGAATGAAGACATTAGACTTCTGGTTGGAATTCTTGATTTAATTGAGTTTGTGGTTTTAGTTGAAAGAGCCTATAGAGTTGAAGAACTCGGCAAAGAAAAGAAGAAAATAGATTCAAAGACGAGAGATGAGAGGAAAAGATCAATGAATAAACTGTATCAGTCTTTGTCAAAAAGATTCAGAGATACAGCCAGTCATTCAAATACTTCAGTTGAATATGTGAGTAGAGATCGTGTGAAATAATATTATAATCCCAAACCTCAGATTGCACAAGAATCAAGTGTTGGAAGTGTCAAAATAATAAACCTGAGTGTCGACAGTGTGGAAGACGGCATGTTGGTGAATGTTGGGGCCAGTATAACAATAGAGTTTGTTACAAATATGGTTCTAGAGATCATTTCATTCGGGATTGCTTGGAGATAGATGAAAAAAAATTGTTCAGAGTGTGAGGATGAGTAGCGAGGCAACTAGAGGTGGACCACCCAGAAACACGAGAGTTAGGAATGGTACTCAGAGAGGGACTACGGATACAGCCGTTCGATTTGAGGCCAGAGCACTTACTCGTGCATACGCTATTCGCGCTCGCGAAGAAGCGTCATCTCCGGACGTCATTAATGGTATTTTCACTCTTTATGATACTAGTGTAATTGCATTGATTGATTTTGGTTTGACTCATTCTTATGTGTTTGAGACTTTAGTATCCAGTAAGACTTGCCTGTAGAGTCTACTTAGTTTGAAATTAGAGTATCAAACCCCTTTGGCCGGATGTGTTTCCTGAAGAATTAATGGGTTTGCCACCTATTTGAGAGGTAGAGTTTGGTATTGAGTTAATGCCAGGGATGACTCCGATTTCAATAGTATGACCATAAAGAATAAATATCTATTTCCACGGATTGATGACTTGTTTGATCAATTGAAAGCTCTGTTGACCGAAGCTCCAGTACTAGTTTAACCAGAATCGGGTAAAGAATTTTGTTATCTATAATGATGCACCTTTGAATGGTTTGAGCTGTGTTTTGATATAAGAAGGAAAATTTATAGTTTATGCCTCGAGACAGTTAAAGCCGCACGAAAAGAACCATCCGACACATGATCTGGAATTTGCAGCTATCGTGTTTACATTGAAAATATGGCGCCACTATCTGTTCAGGGAAAAATGTCACATTTATTTTGATCACAAAAGCTTAGAATATTTGATGACTCAGAAAGACTTAAATTTGAGACAGCAACGGTGGTTAGAATTGCTAAAAGATTACGAGCTAGTGATTGACTACCATCCGAGAAAGGCTAATGTTGTTACTGATGATTTAAGCCGAAAATCTCTATTTGCTTTGCATGCGATGAATGCGCATATGACTATGTCTGAGGATGATTTGATTATAGCTAAGTTAAAAGCAAGACTGTTATTCATTCAGCAGAATTGTGAACTTAGAAAATCGATAGCGATTTATTAGCAAAGCGGGCTCAATGTGATTTGAATGTTAATCCAGAATTTCGAATTGATGCCGAGGGTTGTCTGAGGTTCAGAGATGGGATATGTGTTCTGAGAAATACATATTTGATTCAGATGACTCCGAATAAAGCTCATAGCAGTTGGTTATCTGTTCATCCAAATAATACCAAAAAGAATAATGATTTGAAACAACTTTACTGGTAGCATGATATGAAATAAGACATTTCTAATTTTGGATCGAAATGTTTAATCTGACAGCAAATCAAAGTCAAACATCATGTACCATCTGGGTTGTTTTAGCCGATCATGATATCTAAACAGAAATGAGACAGAATCACAATAGATTTTGTATTGAGTTACCTTTGTTACAGAGCAAGAAAGATGCGATATGGGTTGTTGTGAATAGACTAACTAAATCGCTTCATCTCATTACAATTTGCACAGATGATTCGCTTGATAAGCTTGTTGAGTTGTACATTTCCGTATTCAAGTTCGCGAGGTTAAAGAATTGTGGAATAAGAAAATCCGTTAGTTAAAAAAATGCTATGAGAGAACGTTACCTAAAACTATTCACCGGTAATATTTTCCGGGACGAAAATCCCTAAAGGGGGGAGAGTTGTAACAATCCATTTTTAAGCCTGATCGGAACGGGTGCTTTTGGGACCACTTAACCAAGTCAAAATATTTATTTTATTATTTTATTAATATTCACAGTATGATAGAATGTTCGTGTGAAAATTTCGTAAAGAAATTTCGTTTGAGTGGTTAATTCGGTAAAAAAAAAAGACTAAATCACATACAGCGTAAAACTTGTGTTCTATTAACTAAAAACACCAAATAGCTAGAGAACATTAAAGAAAAGGTCCTTAATTGGTAATTGGACCATTAAAAGAGAGAGTGGAATATGATGGCTTGGCATTTGGTGTAATAAATAAGTTGTATAAAGGTTATTTTTGTAAGTTAGTTAATAATGACAAAACAAATAATAAATAAAAGAAACAAAGTGTCATCTTTTTCATTCCTTTTTCACTAGCCGAATTTGAAGGCTTAGAAAGCCATTGTTGGCTTTAATATTCGGCCAAGCTTTAATTTCTAATTAAGGTACAAATTTTACTCAGTTTTTAATGATTTCTATGTTTTTGAGCTCGTTGCTGCTTGATATAGCTAGCCCGTACCTCAATTTTTGAAATTGGTAATGTTTTTGAAATGTGCCATTGTTGAATAAATGTTTATTTTGATATTTCTTCCAAGATTATTGATGGTTGTTTAAAGATATACAAGTTTTATAAAGTGATCTTTAATAAAAAAATGTGAATTAGGGATTAAATTGAAAAAGATAGACTTTTTGTGGTTAGAAATGTGAAATAATTAAAAATATGGGCTTGTATAATATACATGAATATTCGGCTATGAATGGGTATATGGAAAATTTGGTGTATTTTGCATATTTATGTATAAGGACTAATTTGTAAAAGTGTAAAATATTAAGGGCAAAATGATAATTTACCCATTTATGTGTTTTTGGACTAAATTGAATGGAATTATGTTTAAATGAATTTAGTTTGAATATCTTTAGATTAAAAATTAAAGAAATCGAATTTGGATCGGGGGAAAACCAAAGTCGTCGAATAATCGTTCCGTTCCGATATTCGTTATCCGAGGTAAGTTTATAAGCAAATAGATGTTAAATTTCAATTTATGTAAACTTTAAATGCTGAATTGAATTTATGATTATATAAATGTGATTGTCAAAAGGTTATAAACTTGGAGGAATTATTTATGAATTCGATTTGATTGATATGTGATTTCGGTATGTGATGAGCAAAGTAAATTTGTATGTAATACGTATTATTTTAGCAAAGTTTATATTTTATGAAATGAGTTAAAATGTAATTGTGAAGTACAAATAAGTTCAATGATGATTCAGTAAATTGTGGTACTAAGTGTACAAGAGCAAATAGCTACAAGTAAAGCACTAAGTGTGCGATATATATATAGCTTTGACTATTCATTTGGCACTGAGTGTGCGATATCTATATATAGATTCAGTGATTCATTTGGTACTGTGTGTGCGATATCTATATATAGCTTCATTTGGCACTGTGTGTGCGATATCTATATATAGCTTCGACTATTCATTTGGCACTGTGTGTGCGATATCTATATATAGCTTCGACGATTCATTTGGCACTGTGTATGTAACACCCCAAACCCAGGCTAAATGTTACGACCGAATCTGGCATGTCACATGGAAGGGTTGTTTAAAAAATCTACACGTTCATTAAACATTTGAGGTTTTGTTGCTTGTGAAAGATCCAATTTGTTTTATAGTTTTCTTCGCAAAAACATTTTCGTTGCTATTTCTGATGATCTTATTTATAATTAATCAAACTCGATGAGTTTCAGAAAAATGACATTTAAATTATTGTAGACATGCGATATTTTGAAAAAATTATCCACGATAAGAAAATCCAGAGTTTTATCAATTATAGTTTGTAAACCGTTTATTAGAATTATATAAAAAAACATTATTAATGTTTTAGAAAATCCCAAATTAAGCATTCAGAATTAATAAGCAGTAACGGACTTAAAAGCTAAAACCAAAACAAAATACCAAGAGGCCTTATTACAAAACAAAAAGCCAAATTTAAATAAAATCTATAGTTTCTCAAAACGGAATTTACTAGGCTACAATGTATGGCCACCATAGAGTCCGCCTCGGCTCCAAATCCTCAAAGCTATGGACTACCTGCAAAATTAAAGCAGAAGGGTGAGTTACGAGAACTTAGTGTGTAATTCCCCCTTTCGAATAGAATTGGGCCTAAGCCCACAGAAGCACATTGGCCGAAGCCCATACGGAAACGAATTGGGCCAGAGCCCTATCAACAGGGTATAATAGATAATGAATGTAATGCAACCCAGCCCAGCCAAGTATTCCATCCACTACAAACCACCCGTATCCAACCTAATACACCTGTGGGGATTTCTACAACAAACCCTCCATCCCCTACACACCTCAATGGCAGTCACGCTGCTCATCGCTGAAATTGTGGCAGTGCCACCAAATTAATTGAATATACGTGGCATAGCCACCTGACAAAATGTGACAGAGTCACAGAAATATGTGGCAGAGCCACCGAAATACACTTCCCTGATCATCAATATCCCGATCCAATGTAATATATCATGACATAATAATTCATGTATGCATTATGTCAAATCATAGTCAATCATATACATATATCATACATATCATTTAACCTACTACTAGGGGTACAACGGTCATTTACCCTACAGAGGTATTTCAATAATTTACCAAACTAGGGCTTTTCGAAAGCCCATTGTTGTCTCGGGCTACACGAGACCCTTATTGGGTCTCTACGGAGCTAAAGGGCCACAAATCCATTTCTGGCCCAAACGGACCCACCCTCCTCGGTGGCCCATTTCGCACGATTTCACTCTCGAAATTCAAAATTTCGCATCCGTACTTACCCTGGAACAATTTTTTAACAATTTCGCCTATATGGGCTGAATAGCCTATTAGGCTTAACCTATTGGGCCTGTTAAGCCCGCTTCAGCCCGGTTAGGCCCGCTACAGCCTCGGTATCGCTAGAGTGTTCGTGACACTCTTATTGACTCAACGTCACGATTTGCATATCGGTTCACCACCACGAGTGCTCTCACACTCGAGTGGTCACAGTTGTCGGCTTTTCGGCTTTTCGGCTTTTGGCAGATTCACAAAACATCACATGCATACATCATCAAAAAGGTTGTGAGACTACACACCTTAATACTTGAATTGTTCCCTGAACTCACGATTGATCACCCTAAAACCATCGAAACCATTTTTAGCCTTTGATTGCTAAAATAACCCTCATCGTAAAGTATACACTTCAATATCATCCTTACCTTGCCTGTACGAGAGTATTTCCTAATCACTCAATGATTGCACCTCAGACCCACGTCTACGTCTCGTCTCATATCTGGATTGAAATCAACACTTATTAGACAATAGTAACTACTATCGTCACAACACAAGATAATATCCAAAACAAAACACGTAGGTGCCACCACCTTTCCAAACCGTTTGTTAGCAGCCTTTTATGGAGATCGACTTACCAGGATTGATGAACCCAAAAGATGCTCAACGAATCCTCCTTGCCAAAAGTGAAATCGAAAATGGCTAACCTAGGCAATGAGGAGTGTCCGGCCTAACCCACAAGAAACTACCAAAGATGTGTATAAAAGAATGGGTTACAAAAAGATGAAGTATTCGGCTAGCAAAAAAAATCAAGGTTTGAGAAAGTTTATGTTCGGCTAACAGAGAAACCGAGAGAAGAAGAAGAAGTGTGACTCTTTGGTTAGAGAAGAAAAGAGAAAAAGATCACAAGTTGTGAGAAGAGATGAGAAGATGAATAAAGCTTTGGCCTACCTAGCGTTTGGGCTATTCGCCACCAAGGAAGAATGTCCTGAAAGTGAGAAGAAGGGAAAGAATAAATTGAGAAATCGGTGAAAGGAATAGACCCCAAATGCTATAGAAGAACCAACCCAAAAATGCAATTCTCTCAAAAGAAACTAAAGACAAACGGCACACTCCTCCCATCAAAAATGCTACCTAAGCTCACTTACTCAGCCGAAATTCTGCCCTCATAGACCCCCACATTCGGCCAACACCTCCATCAACTTCAATCACACGATCCTCTCCTTATTTTACTCTACAATTCATTCTCAATCACCCATTCAAACGGTTTGACCACTTCAAACCCTCACCTAGTAGAATCTTATTCCAACTCCACCTCTTCTCCATCCGGGCACAAAATGAAACTCCAAAATATAGCATGTGGGATTCGAACCCTCTCCCACCTTGCTATCACACTGATGCCACCACCACTCCACTATGTGGCCATTTGTGACTTACAACACACCCAACACAAGTTAAGCCTACGGCCAAAGTCTAACTCCCTTTTAAAGAAAATAATCTAAAAAAAAAAGTAAGTACTAAGACTAGAACCTTGGATCCATTGCCTCCCTGTGGCGTCACTCCCCTGCCCCTTAAGGGGCGTCACTTTGCCACTACACCACATACTTCACTTGTGTCAGCAAAACGCCAACAATTTCCCTTAAACCTTGCCTCTTACAACTCTCCCCACTTAAGTGCCCAAAAATGAAAACTTTCCTATGGCCCAACTTGATCCCGGGACTTCATAAAACCCCGTAACCTTCCAAAATCGCTTACCTAAAAGACCAAACTTGCACTTATAAAATTCTCATACTCACAAAAATTTTAAAATGCTCCCACGCTCAAGCCCATTCTTCTAGGCCCAAATTTGGGTCATTACAAATCTATCCTCCTTAAAGAAATTTCGTCCTCGAAATTTCCAACTAACAAGAACTGTGTACACACTAACCTACAACACTACACTCATGCTGCGCACTCTGATTCTAATACCCTTCTAACCTACTTTAGAACCCGCTCCACATAGTCAAATATCTACCCAGAAGCAAACAGTTATCTACCACTCATACATAAAATTTTCTACATTTAAACACTATGTCCAACCAAAACATGCCTGACTTGATGGTGATGAAGTAATCCCGAGCTTTATGCTCCTTAGACCCGCATCTCAAGCACACTTTCGACCTCTTCTAGCATTTACCCGGATGACGCCTCCTGCAATATTCGCAAGCCAGAAATTTTGGGCTCGCCTTGACATGCTTCACAGAACAAGACTGCGACCCCACAGAACTACGATCTCTTTTCTTATTACAATCCACGCATTTAACTCCAAGTGCCTCACCGATTCCTTTAACCTCCTCCAATACCTCCTTAACTAACTAAGTCAGCTCATCAACCCAGCTCGATCATGAGATCCCATCTCAGCCACTGGCGATGCTGGTGCCTCCCTTTCGGGCATATGTCTCGATGCTGAAGATCCAACCCTAGTACCTTGGCCTCTACCACGGTCGCGTGAATCGCGTCCATGTCCTTTTGTACTCATCTCGATGTCATTTGTTAATCTGATTAAGAGTTTTATGAATCAATATATAATTCCAATGTTTATTAACAAATATTTTATGAGAATCAATCGCAGATCAAACTTCCTAATGTCTCAGTCTCCATAGTCAGCGAACAGTTTCAGTATACTATCACTAACTCTAGTACATCTTTCTAAAATAACCCCATCATACTATTAAACAAAATCAGAAGACTTACGAATTTGGTGCCAGAGACTCGGGTGCCATACTTCCCAGAAAAACATGTTTTTAAACCATGTTTCAAACCAATTTTTGGAAAATATTTTCGAACCCATTCACGGCTGAGTTTTGTGACCGAGCTCTGATACCAAAAAATGTAACAGCCCAAACCCGGCCTAAACATTACGAACGAATCTGGCATTTCACATGGAAGGGTTGTTTAAAAAATCTTCGTGTTCATTAAAAATTTCAAGTTTTGTTGCTTGTGAAAGATCCAATTTGTTTCATAGTTTTCTTTGCAAAAACATTTTCGTTGCTATTTTCGATGATCTTGTTTATAATTAATCAAACTCGGTGAGTTTCAGAAAAATGCCATTTAAATTATTGTAGACATGCGATATTTTGAAAAGAGTTATCCACGTTAAGAAAATCCAGAGTTTTATCAATTACAGTTTGTAAACCGTTTATTAGGATTATATAAAAAATCGTTATTAATGTTTTAGAAAATCCCAAATTAAGCATTCAGAATTAATAAGCAGTAACCGACTTAAAAGCTAAAACCAAAACAAAATACCAAGAGGCCTTATTACAAAACAAAAACCCAAATTTAAATAAAATCTATAGTACTGCAAAATGGAATTTACTAGGCTACAATGTATGGCCACCACAGAGTCCGCCTCCGCTCCAAATCCTCCAAGCTAGGGACTACCTGCAAAATTAAAGTAGAGGGGTGAGTTACGAGAACTTAGTGTGCAATTCCCCCTTTCGAACAGAATTGGGCCTAAGCCCACAGAAGCACATTGGCTGAAGCCCATACGGAAACAAATTGGGTCGGAGCCCTATCAACAGGGTATAATAGGGTCTCGACTGTGTGTGACACACGGACAGTCTATGGGCGTGTTCCCAGGCCGTGTAAAGTCTGCACTTAGGATTTAGAATTTGAATTGCCACACGGCAAAAGCACACGGGTGTGCGACCAACCGTGTGGATTAATCAGAGACAACTACGGGCATCAAACACGGGCGTGTGTATAGGCCGTGTGAAGGAGTCAAAATGCCAAGGTTTGGCACACGGGCCAGGGCCACTGACGTGTCCAAGTCGTGCGTAATTAGTCAGTGTCGACCACGGGTGGAAGACCGGGCATGTCTTGGGGGCACATAGGCATGTCCCTAGACCAACACGGGCATGTGGCCCCTGTTTAGGTGAAAATTTTCTAAGTGTCCGTAAAGTTCCGTTTTGGTTCCGCAATATCCCGAGCAGGTGTTAAGGGACTCGTTGACCCATGATAAGGATGGTGTGATGATGTGATGGTAAACGAAAAGTTTTAAATTGGAGAAAAAATTTATAGCCTAAAGTGGAATGATCAATAAGTCAAGTCCAGTAATGCCTCACGCTCAGTTCCGGTGGAGAACTCGAGTAAGGGCTTTTATATTTAGTGGTATCAGAGATATGGTTTACTCGGTTCTCAGACTACCATAGCATTTGTAAGAGTCTAGCTATACATGCCATAAGTATATAATGATAGTGTGGTGGCTTCTGATGATTCTAAACTTTATTTTTATGTAGTATATAGATCCCGATCAATCAGCTGATGATGATGCAGCTAGTAATGCACCGGCTCCTGTGCAAGAGACCGCGCCTGTACAGAGTGGACCCGAGACTAGGGTTCAGGGATAAGAGGCTCTAGAAGCCTTTCTCCTAATGATAAGTAATTGGTACACGGAATATGTACGAGCAAACCCCAATGCTCAACCTCCTCCATCCCCTCTTATACCTCAGCCAGTTCCTGTAGTTCCCCAACGTATATAATTAGTGAAGACCACTAAACCCCCGATGGACAAAATTCAGAAGCAAGAGACTGAGGACTTTCGAGCTAATATAGATGATGACCCTGAGAGGGCAGAGTTCTGGCTTGAGAACTCGATGAGAGTATTTGATGAACTCTCCTGTACCCCTGAGGAGAGCTTAAAATGTACCGTATCCTTGCTGAAGGACTCGGCATACCATTGGTGGAAAACATTGACATCAGTGGTTCTGAGAGAGAGAGTGACATGGGAGTTCTTTTTGGAAGAGTTCCAAAAGAAGTATTTAAGTCAAAGGTTTGTAGACTAGAAATGAAAGGAGTTCCTCAAGTTAAAGCAAGAAAAAATGACTGTGGCGGAATATGAGTGCCAATTTGTTAGGCTCAATAAGTATGCACAAGAGTGTGTGTCTACAGAAGCCATTTTATGCAAGTGGTTCAAAGATGGGCTAAACGAGGATGTCAAACTTTTAGTTGGGATTTTAAAACTAAAAAAATTTGTGGTATTGGTGGATAGGGCCAGTAAGGCCGAGGAATTGAGTAAGGAAAAGAGGAAGGCTATGAGTGAGGCCCGAGATGCAAGGAAAAGGCCGATGAGTAAGTCCTACTAAGCTCAATCGAAGAGGTCCAAGGAAGTGAACCCTCAGAAGACTACATCAGTCGAGTATTTGTAAGGAGAGCGAGGCAACACGTACTCGTGTTCAAGAGTTTAGGCCACCTCAATGGCAAGTGTGGGCAAACCAAAGTCCAAACCGGAGTGCCCAAGTTGTGGCAGACATCACACTAGGGAGTGTTGGGGAAAAAATTGGAATTGTTATAAGAGTGGGTCCCCTGACCATTTCATCTGAAATTGCCTCGAAAGGGATGACAAGGAGATGAAGCAAGAGATAAGATCAAACAGTGTATCCTCTAGGGGTAGGCCACAAAAGAACCCGGGAGGTGGGACTAGTGGTAGAGGTGCATCACGAGACTCTACTGTAAGGCCAGAGAGTCGGGCGCCAAGGAGGACTTATGCTATTCGTGCTCGAGAAGAGGCATCATCGCTAGATGTAATAACGATTACTTTTTCTCTTCATGACACATTAGTTATTGCTTTGATTGATCTAGGGTCTACCCATTCTTATATTTGTATGAGATTGGCATCTAGTTTGAGCTTGATTGTTGAGTTTACAGCACTTGTGGTAAAGGTGTCAAACCCGTTATGTAAATAAGTGTTAGTTGACAAGGTGTGTAGGAAGTGTCCTTTGATAATTAGGGGTCGTTGTTTTCTGGAAGACCTTATGTTGTTGCCATTTGATGAATTTGATTTGATTCTTGATATGGATTGGTTGACCACCCATAGTGTTTTAGTGAATTGTGGTAGTAAATTTATTGAATTGAAATGTGGAACGTTATTCGGGTTGAATCAGGTGGGTCTGTGCATTTTGTGTGTTGTAGGGTTAAAGTGTTAGCTTGAGGTTTAGAGGTGCGAATTGGGCTCAGGCTTGGGCTGAGACCTGGGTTAATTTACTAATAAAGAACTACATGACATAATAAAGTGGGTATCGATGATTAAATTGCAAGGTGGGCTTGTAGCCCAAAAATCTGGTGGTGCTCTAAGGGAGCAAGTGGGTGGCATCATTAAGGAAAGCATTGGGCTTAAGTTGGCCGCTTGGAGCCCATGCTTTTGGGCTAAAATTTGGCACTCCAAAGGGGAAGGGTGGACAGCACACTATCTATCAAAATAAAGGATTTTAATTCTTTTATTTTGATAAATTGCTGATAATAGGAAGGGAAGAGTTGGTGCTAAGAAGGCCTCTTTTGAAGGGAGGATAGAGATCAAGATAACAAGTGGGATAAAAGCTATCAGGTGACGGCAGAGTTGGCTAAAAATCAAACTCTGAGGAGGGGGTTTGATTATGCCAAAATTGGTAGGTAAAAGATCAATTGTTCATCTTTTCCTTTCTTTTCATCTTTTCTTCAAGTCAATTTCTTTTCTCTCTTGTGGGTTCTTTATCGCAACTCTCCACCACTTTCTTCTTCTCTTTATTCTTTTTATTCAAAGCCGAATACCCTTGTCCATACTTTCTTCTCCTATAGCCGAGACCTTCAAGGATTCAGTCTCTTTTTCCCAGAGTTACACCATAGCTGAATCACCATCTCAAGTTTGGTAAGTTCTTCGTGGTTCTTTTCTTTGCTATTCTCTCTTTCTCATTTAGTTTCTAACCCGAATCACTTCTCTAAGATCTTATCGGTTTTCATTCTTGATTCATAGAAGCCAAACATTTCTTGTTGTAATCTCTCGTGCCAAACTGTGAGAAAAGCCGAAGGTATGTGATGGTAGTAGGATTCGGCCGAATGCCACTTCCTTACCTTTCTCTTTGTATTCGGATCTCAACAAGCATAGGTGCGATAATCGTGTTGGTCTAATGTTGGATGCTTGGCTGAATGTAGGTAGGGAAGCGATGCTTTCTTGAGGATTTTCGGGATTTGACAACCTAGGTAAGGGTCTTGATTTAAGTGCTATGTGTATCTCTTAGATTGGATCTTATCATTTAAAGTTTGATTTAGTGATCAAGGTGTGTTCATGGACTCGAATGCCAGCTAAACAACAGGAAGGGTCGAATCTGTAAACCCAGCCCCTAAGTACAAAAAGCGAGCAGTATCAGGAGTGTGAGATTGGCCACCGAGTTGTGGGCCGGTATCGGAGCAGGATCGTAGGCGGATAGTGGTAGACTCAAGCGACAATAGTGTTAAAACCGAGAGTACGATAGTGTGAGTATCAGGTGTGTAACTCTTACACACTTTATATGTTGTTATGCTAAATATTGTATTTGTCAAAAGCCAGAATAACAGTGGGAAACATTACGTTACCCTTGTGGGTATAAGCAAGGACTCCAGGTAAGTCTATTATGGTAAATAACGTGCCTTAACAATGTGAAACATGTGTGTGTATGCCATGTTATGTTTTTATGTATCAAGCATGAAATATGGGTATGATGAGAGGAGGGGGAAGGCTTGAATATCAGACTGTCACCAGTGGTTTGGTACCACACGTGGGTTGGCCCCACATATCATGATTTTGTGACTAAGTCTCAGTGGTTTGGAACCACCAGTGGTTAGGTACCACATGTGCTTATCTTGTGACTTGTTCCAGTGGTTAGGTACCATAGTGGGTTGGCCCACAAATCGATTTAAGGGATCGTCACTAGTGGTTAGGTACCACAAGTGGGTTGTCCCTACATATGAATATTTGTAACTTCGGTTACTAGTGGTTAGGTACCATCAGTGGCTAGGTGCCACAAGGGGTAGAATTAGGAGTTTCAGATGGATAATTAGGCAATGGGTTGCATGACTTGCATATTTTCATATGAAACTGTGTATAAGCTTAACTCTTTTGGGATAGGGTTTTACACACTGAGTCTCGTTGACTCACCCCTTCCGTTACATTTTGCAGATGATGCTTAGATCGTGGATCCGGAGCCGAGGTGGACTCGTGGTGGCCATGCCCGACTATTTAGTTTGAATTCAGTTTTTATTTACTTTAAGTTTTGGATTTTGGTTCATGTAATAAGGCCACTTACACTTTATTTTGGAATTTTCGTTGTTTTTCTTTTCTTTCCTTAAACTATTATTAAACGAGAAAGGCATGCCTAATAATTTGTGACATGAACGTTTTTATAATCTTAAGATAATTTTCTGAATTTTTGAAAGGATATATATATATCGAATGATTGATAAAAAAACAAGGTAATTCTAACACGCTAAAATCTAGTTTCAAAATGTTTTAACAATCCACCCAATTCAAACACATTTTAATTAACCACGCAAAATTTTTGCTTCCCAACCAAGTCGACAAAGTGGTTTTCCTACAGTGACACACCAGATTCAGTCGTAACGTTTAGACCGGGTTTGGGGTGTTACATTTTTGGTATCAGAGCCCGGTTCAAAAGCTCGGTTGTAGGTATAAGGCCCAAAATATTTTAAAAAAGGGGTCTGAGAAATGATTTGACAGAAATGCATACTTCGGGAAGCATGGCACCTGAGTCTCTGGCACCGATCCACCCAGGTAAGTATCCTAACCTTTGCTATGATTTATATATATATGTGTGATGGGTTTAATGGGACTAAAGGGACGTAGATAGCTATACTAGGGCTGGTAGACCTTTGGCTTAGCTCAGCAAACTTTTAAATGTCATAAAACTTAATTTCCTTAAATAGTCATGTCTGTGAGCAAGTCAGAAGGACTAGGGTGTGGTAACGGGCATACGCGCATGCCTAGGAGTGGATTCAGGAAGAGCTTCAGATTTAAGCGGTCCCAGGACTCACCTCCTCTTTCCGAATCCTACAGTGCGTAGTATTGCTTCACCTTAGCCTCGAGACCAGTTAACGTGCCAAATTTTAACTAAAACCGAAAGGGACCAAGACTGATCTTTCTTGAATTACTTATATGACACTAAATTTTGTAAAATTTTCCATAATACCCTAGGTTGAGGTAAATGACCAAAATACCCTTGATTCTGTGAAATGACCAAAATAACCCTGTTTGGAAAACTACCAAAGCACCTTTGTCTGAGGAATTACCAAATTACCTCCGATTTACAGAAGTTACCAGAACTTGCAAAATTACCAAAACACCCCAGATTGTAAAATTACCAAAATACCCCCGAATTGCAAAATTACCAAAATACCCCTATTTTGAAAAATCACCAAGATACCTTATTTCAAAAAATTACAAAAATACCCCTGTAGGTTAAAATTACAAAAATACCCTTGGGTAGTGAAATGACGAAAATACCTATAGGCATTGAACGTGTGTTCGTGGATGTACTTGTGTGTGAAACCTGTATATGGTGCCTTGTTGGATGTTGTTGAATGTGAATTTCTTTTTTTCGGAATTGGAAATACAGACTTAAGAACTGAACTATGTAGACATGGTTCACACTCGAAAGAACCACTGTTAAAGCTTCATTCCATAAGACTGTTCGTTGTTAATCATTGAAAGAAAAAGTTATTAACCCATAAAATTCTTTAAATTAGATTAAATCAAAAACGATAGAATGAGCACTCGAGGTCATGGGCGTATTGCGCGCGAACGTGGTAAGGGTAGGACAACTGTGTCTGAACCGGTAGGATTCGGTTATGGGTCAAAAAATGAGGTGCCGCTGCCACCCGCTGTAGGCGTCGAATATCAGGAGCAGGTAGGTGGTGATGATGCAATATCGTAAGTTATGCCATGAGTCCTAGAGAGAGTTGCGGGAGCAGGTGTAGGGATGGGGACTCAAAAATCTGTGTCTGAACGACTCCGAGTGAATGGAGCCGAGGTATTTAGGGGAGTTTTGGGTGTGGCTCCCAACACCGCGGAGTATTGGTTAGAGGCGACAGAGCGCATAATGGATGATTTGGATTTCACGGCGGAGGAGAAGTTGAAAGGGATAGTGTCTCTTCTTCGGGATGAGTCTTATCAGTGGTGGCTTACGATCAGGGAAGGTGCGATAGCTGATGACATCACTTGGGATTTCTTTAAGGCGGCTTACCAGAGGAAGTACGTTGGGTCTAGTTATATAGATGCACAATGAAAGGCGT
Source organism: Gossypium rotundifolium (assembly GCA_025506655.1). Lineage (NCBI taxonomy): Eukaryota > Viridiplantae > Streptophyta > Magnoliopsida > Malvales > Malvaceae > Gossypium > Gossypium rotundifolium. The sequence goes on from CP106734.1 coordinate 64,003,128, forward strand.
TTCTGAATTTAGCGCAGGCGAGTAAGTCAATATCCGGATACGAAGCAGAATTCTTTTGGTTGAGTAGGTATACTCGGGGTATCGGGGCTACGGAGCATGAACGCTGTGTTAGATTTGAGGATGGTCTAAGGGACGAGCTGCGGGTGTTGATTGCTCCGCAACGAGAAAGGAAATTCACCGTTCTTTTGGAGAAGGCCAAGATTGTTGAGGAGGTGAAGCAAACTGAGAAGCAGAACCAAAATAGGAATAGGGATAAAAAAGTTATGGGCCTTCGGGATCTGCTGGAAGTTCTCAAAAAAAGCTAGATTCAGTGGACGGGATCAAGCTACAAGGCCAACTGCTGCTGCTCAATGGCCACCACAGTATGCCTGATGTAGAAAGTCCCATTCGAGAGAGTGTTGGACAGGTAATAGAGGATGTTTCAAATGTGGGTCAATGGATCACCAGATAAGGGATTGTCCGCGGAGGCCAACTAGGACGCAGACTGAGAACCAAGGGCGTAACCAGTTTAAGAGAGATGGTCAGCGACCGCAGAGGGGTCGAGGTGCAGTCAGGGGTGGTAATGGAAACGGGCGAGGCCGTGGGGCACCAGGCAGGGGTGCCGAAAATACGGATGCAAGACAGCCTAGATTGGTCTATGCAGCGAAGCGTCGTGAGGAGGGCGATGCACCGGACGTCATAACCGGTACGTTTTTAATCTTTGGGTTGCCTTATACTGCTTTGATTGATGCCGGTTTAATGCACTTTTATGTTGCTAGTAGTATAGTGGGAACTTTGAACTTAGCCTATAAGACTTCTGTTAGGGAGATGACGGTAGTTAGCCCTCTAGGACACTCTGTGGTAGTAGACAAACTATATAGGGATGTACCCCTAGAACTTCAAGGGGTAGTGTTCCAAGCTGATTTGATGGAATTGCCCTCCGGGGAGTTTGATCTAATCTTAGGAATGGATTGGTTGGCAAAGTATCAGGCGGGTTTGGACTGTGCCGCTAAGCGCATGGTGCTGAGAACGGCCGAGGGTGAAGAGGTAGTGATGATAGGTGAGAGAAAGAATTACCTATCTAATGAGGTATCCGCTCTAAAGGCTGAGAAGATGGTGAAAAAAGGATGTGAGGCGTTTGTGGTTTATGTATGTGCTTTGGAAGTTAAGGAATCAACTTTGGAGAATGTCCAAACAGTGAAAGAATTTACCGACGTCTTTCCAGAAGAGCTTTCGGGTTTGCCTCCAGATCGCAAGGTGGAGTTTGATATAGACCTCCTACCAGGAACAGCACCAGTGTCTATTGCCCCGTATAGGTTGGCGCCGAAGGAGTTAGTGGAGTTGAAAATGAAGATTCAGGAGTTGTTGGATCAGGGTTTTATCCGGCCAAGTGTATCGCCTTGGGGAGCGCCTGTGTTTTTTTTAAAAAGAAGGACGGGTCAATGCGAATGTGTATTGATTACCGTCAACTGAATAAGTTGACAATTAAGAACAGGTATCTGTTACCGAGGATAGACGACTTGTTCGATCGACTTAAGGGAGCCTCAGTCTTTTCCAAGATAGATTTGAGGTCGGGATATCACCAGCTTAAGGTTAGGGAGGCTGATATCCATAAAATGACTTTTCGTACTCGTTACGGTCACTATGAATTTCTGGTGATGCCGTTTGGGTTGACTAATGCCTCAGCAGCGTTTATGGATATGATAAATCGGGTGTTTCAAACATATCTTGATCGGTTCGTTGTAGTGTTTATTAACGATATACTAGTTTACAACAAGACTGAGGAGGAGCATGTTTGCCCACCTTAGTCTGTATGATGACGGAAGTCTGTTAGCAGAACCACGGTTCAGAAGAAGCGACATGGGAGTCGGAGGATGCTATGCGATAGCAGTACCCTCAACTCTTTTGATCAGGTAAATTTCGAGGCCGAAATTTATTTTAAAGAGGGTAGAACCGTAACATCCTGATTAAGTGGGTCTGTGCATTTTGTGTGTTGTAGGGTTAAAGTGTTAGCTTGAGGTTTAGAGGTGCGAATTGGGCTCAGGTTTGAATGAGACACAGGTTAATTTACTAATAAAGAACTACAGGACATAATAAAGTGGGTATCTATGTTTAAATTGCAAGGTGGGCTTGTGGCCCAAAAATCTGGTGGTGCTGTAAGGGAGCAAGTGGGCGGCATCATTAAGGGAAGCATTGGGCTTAAGTTGGCCACTTGGAGCCCATGCATTTGGGCTAAAATTCGGCACTCCAATGGGGGAAGGGTGGACGACAAACTAGCTATCAAAATAAGGGATTTTAATTCTTTTATTTTGATAAATTACTGATAATAGGAAGGGAAGAGTTAGTGCTAAGAAGGCCTCTTTTGAAGGGAGGATAGAGATCAAGATAACAAGTGGGATAAAAGCTATCAGGTGATGGCAGAGTTGGCCAAAAATCAAACTCTAGGGAGGGGGTTTGATTATGCCGAAATTGGTAGGTAAGAGATCACTTGTTCATCTTTTTCTTTCTTTTCATCTTTTCTTCAAGCCGAAATTCTTTTCTCTCTTGTGGGTTCTTGCCGCAACTCTCCACCACTTTTTTCTTCTCTTCATTCTTTTTATTCAATGTCGAATACCCTTGTCTATACTTTCTTCTCCTATAGTCGATACTTTCAAGGATTCAGTCTTTTTTTCCCGGAGTTACACCATAGCTAAATCACCATCTCAAGTTTGGTAAGTCCTTCGTGGTTCTCTTATTTACTATTCTCTCTTTCTCATTTAGTTTCTAACCCAAATCACTTTTCTAAGATCTTGTCGATTTTCACTCTTGATTCATAGAAGCTGAACCTTTCTTGCTGTGATCTCTCGTGCCAAACTGTGAGAAAAGCTGAAGGTATGTGATGGTAGTAGGATTCGGCCGAATGGCCACTTCCTTACCTTTCTATTTGTATTTGGATCTCATTTAGCATAGGTGTGATAATCGTGTTGGTCTAATGTTGGATGCTTGGCCGAATGTAGGTAGGGAAGCGACGCTTTCTTGAGGATTTTTGAGATTTGACAACCTGGGTAAGGGTCTCGATTTAAGTGCTATGTGTATCTCTTAGATTGGATCTTATTATTTAAAGTTTGATTTAGTGATCAAAGTGTGTTCATGGACTCGAATGCTAGCCAAACAACAGGAAGGGTCAGATCTGTAAACCCAGCCCCTAAGTACAAAAAGCGAGCAGAATCAGGAGTGCGAGATTGGCCACCGGGTTGTGGGCTGGCATCGGAGCAAGATCGTAGGCAGATAGTGATAGACTCAAGCGATGATAGTGTTAAAATCGAGAGTACGATAGTGGGAGTATCAGGTGTGTAACTCTTACACACTTTATATGTTGTTATGCTAAATATTGTATTTATCAAAAGCCAGAATAACAGTGGGAAACATTACGTTACCCTTGTTGGTATAAGTAAGGACTCCGGTTAAGTCTATTATGGTAAATAACGTGCTTTAACAATGTGAAACATGTGTGTGTATGCCATGTTATGTTTTTATGTATCAAGCATGAAATATGGGTATGATGAGAGGAGGGGGAAGGCTTGAATATCAGACTGTCACCAGTGGTTTGGTACCACACGTGGGTTGGCCCCACATATCATGATTTTGTGACTAAGTCTCAGTGGTTTGGAACCACCAGTGGTTAGGTACCACATGTGCTTATCTTGTGACTTGTTCCAGTGGTTAGGTACCATAGTGGGTTGTCCCCACATATCGATTTAAGGGATCGTCACCAGTGGTTAGGTACCACAAGTGGGTTGGCCCCACATATGAATATTTGTATATTCGATTACTAGTGGTTAGGTACCACTAGTGGCTAGGTGCCACGAAGGGTAGAATTGGGAGTTTCGAATGGATAATTAGGCAATGGGTTGCATGACTTGCATATATTCATATGAAACTATGTATGAGCTTATCTCTTTTGGGATGGGGATTTACACACTGAGTCTTGGTGACTCACCCCTTCCATTACATTTTGCAGATGATGCTTAGATCGTGGATCCGGAGTTGGGGTGGACTCGTGGTGGCCATGCCCGACTATTTAGTTTGAATTCAGTTTTTATTTACTTTAAGTTTTGGATTTTGGTTCATGTAATAAGGCCACTTACACTTTATTTTGGGATTTTTGTTATTTTTCTTTTCTTTCCTTAAACTATTATTAAACGAGAAAGGCATGCCTAATAATTTGTGACATAAACGTTTTTATAAACTTAAGATAATTTTCTGAATTTTTGAAAGGACATATATATATATCGAATGATTGATAAAAAATAAGGTAATTCTAACACGCTAAAATCTAGTTTCAAAATGTTTTAACAATCCACCCAATTCAAACACATTTTAATTAACCACACAAAAGTTTTGCTTCCTAACCAAGTCGACAAAGTGGTTTTTCTACAGTGACACGCCATATTCGGTCATAACGTTTAGACTGGGTTTGGGGTGTTACAGGGTCAGATAGTTTACCGGTGATGATTTCTTCCATGGTGGCTGAGAAATATCTGAGAAAAGGGTACGAGTCTTATCTCGCTTTTGTGTTAAATACTCACGAGTTTTAAGTAAAGATTGAAACGGTGCCGGTTGTATGTGAGTATTCGGATGTATTCCCAGAAGAGTTACCTGGATTACCTCCAGTTACAGAGGTTAAGTTTGGGATTGAGTTAGTTTTGGGAACGGCACCAATTTCGGTTGCTCCGTATATGATGGTACCATTAGAGTTGAAATAACTGAACGTTCAATTGCAAGGGGTAACAGATAAGGGTTTTGCAAGACCGAGCTATTCACCTTAGGGTGCTCCGGTGCTTTTTGTAAACAAGAAGGATCGGTCGATGAGATTGTATATAGACTACAGATAGCTCAACAAAGTGACTGTGAAGAACAAATACCCTTTACCAAGGATAGATGATCTATTTGATCAACTAATGGGAGCTACAGCATTCTCCAAGATTGACCTAAGGTCCGGTTATTACTAGTTGAGGGTTAAAGAGCAAGATATGCCGAAAATGGCATTTCGAATGAGGTATGGCCATTATGAGTTTCTGGTCATGCTATTTGGTTTAATGAATGCCCCTACAGTCTTTATGGACTTAATGAACTGTGTCTTCCGACCGTATTTACACAAGTTTGTAGTTGTCTTTATCGACGACATATTGATTTATTCGTGGGATAAGAGTGATCATGCAGAGCATCTAAGAATTGTTTTGCAGACTTTAAGAGACAAGCAGTTGTATGCTAAATTTAGCAAGAGCGGATTTTGGCTCTGATGGTCAGATTCTTAGGACACATCGTGTCGGGTGATGGTATTAGAGTTGACCCGAGTAAGATCTTGACTATTGTGGAATGGAAAGTGTCGAGAAACATGTCAGAAGTCAGAAGTCAGAAGCTTTTTGGGTTTTGCAGGGTACTATAGACGATTTGTGAAAGGACTTTCCATGATTGCTACTCCGATGACGAGACTGTTGCACAAGGATGTTAAGTTTGAATGGATTGAGAAATGTCAACAGAGTTTTGAGAGATTGAAAACATTGTTGACCGAGGCACCGGTTTTGGTTTAACCTGAGTTGGGAAAAAAGTTTGTGGTCTACAGTGACACATCATTTAATGGTCTCGGGTGTGTATTGATGCAAGAGGGTAAGGTAGTCGCTTACACCTCGAGGCAGTTAAAACCGCATGAGAGGAATTATTCGACTCATGACTTGGAGTTGGCCGCGATTGTGTTCGCGTTAAAAATTTTGTGACATTAGTATGGTGAGAAGTGTCAAATCTTCACAGATCATAATTGTTTGAAGTGCTTGATGGATCAAAAGGAATTGAATTTGCGACAATAACGGTGGCTTGAGTTATTACAGGACTATGAGCTAGTAATCGATTACCATCCGGGGAAAGCGAATGTGGTTGATGATGCCCTGAGTAGGAAATCCTTGTATACTCTGAAAGCTATGAGCACGAGCTTAGCATGGTCAAATGTTGGTGCTGTATTAGCCGAGTTGAGAGCTAGGCCACTATTTTTTCAAAAGATATGTGAAGCTTAAAAGAATAATAATGAGATACTAGCTGAGAGAGCTAAGTGTGAATCGAAAGATGATTCTAATTTTCGGATAAGTTCGGATGGTTTTTTGATGTTTCATGATAGGATTTGTGTACCTAAGAATGATGAATTGATCTAGAAGATATTAAATGAAGCACATAGTGGTTATTTGTCAGTACATCCGGCAGTACGAAAATGTACAATGATTTGAAAAAATTTTATTGGTGGCCGGGTATGAAAAGAGACATCTCGGAGTTCGTAACAAGGTGTCTGATATGTCAACAAGTGAAAGCTGAGCACCAAGTGCCTTCGCGATTGCTTCAGCCAGTGATGATTCTCGAATGGAAGTGGGATCGGATCACCATGAATTTTGTGACGGGGTTGCCTATAACTCCTAAAAAGAAAGATGTTGTGTGGGTTGTCGTTGATAGACTAACGAAGTCGGCTCACTTTATACCAGTGCGTGTTAATTATTTGCTAGATAAGTTGGCTGAGTTGTATATTGCGGAGGTGGTGAGATTACATGGAGTACCTGTATCTATTATCTCAGATAGAGATCCGAGATTTACTTCGAAGTTTAGGAAGAAGTTGCAAGAAGCCTTAGGTACAAGGTTAAATTTTAGTACTGCATTCCATCCTCAAACTGACGGTCAGTCTGAAAGAGTGATTCAAGTTCTTGAAGATATGCTCCGATGCTGTGTGTTGGAATTTGAAGGTAGTTGGGAGAGATACCTACCTTTGTTTGAGTTTGCCTACAACAACAGTTATCATTCGAGTATACGGATGGCACCATATGAAGTCCTGTATGGTCGTAAGTGTCGGACTTCTTTTTATAGGACCGAGTTAAGTGAGAAGCAAATTCATGGAGTTGATTTGGTTAAAGAGACTAAGAAGAAAGTGAAAGTGATTCGGGACAGTCTGAAAGTTGCTTCAGACCGACAAAAGTCGTATGCGGACTTGAAAAGAAAGGAAATCGAGTTTAATGTGGGTGATAAAGTATTTCTAAAAGTGTCCCCGTGGAAGAAAATATTGAGATTTGACCGAAAAGAGAAATTGAGTCCGCAGTTCATAGGGCCGTATGAGATTACCGAGATGATTGGGCTAGTGGCATATCGGTTGGCTTTACCGGTAGAGTTAGAAAAAATTCACAATGTGTTTCATGTATCGATGTTAAGGCGTTATCGCTTCGATCCTTCTCACGTGATCCCTCCAATAGAAATTGAGATACGACCAGACATGACATATGAGGAGGAGGTGATTAAGATTATGGCTCGAGAAGTGAAACCGTTAAGGAATAAAAATATAGCTTTAGTAAAAGTGTTATGGAAAAAACACATTGTAGAAGAAGCTACATGGGAACTGGAAGAAGCCATGAGAGAGCAATATCCAAGCCTCTTTACCGGTAAGATTTTCGAGGGTGAAAATCCCTAAAAGAGGGGAGAGTTGTAACAGCCCGATTTAGGGGCTAGTCAGAATAGTGGTTTCAGGACCACTAAATCGAGGTTGAGGAAAACTATTTTAAAGTTATTTTATGTGTTATGGTATTAATATATGGCTATTTGAAAATTTTGGTGCTTTAATTTGAGTGATAGCATGCTTAATTGTGAAAAAGGACTAAATCGCATAAAGTGTGAAGTTCTATTTTTCAAGGTATAGGTGTCCAATAGCCATAGATTACTAAATTGGAGGTCCTTAAAGTGCAATTAGGCCCTAGAGAATGTATTGGCTGGCCATAGATAGCAAAAAGGGGTAAGAGCATTAATTGTAGTCAAATTGGGTGAAATTAGGTGAGAAAAGATGAATAAAATATGGTAAAAAGAAAAACTATCATCTCTCACTATTCACTCATCTCTTTCCACTGAAAATTGAAAAGAAAATAGAGGTCTTTGAGGTTCAAACTTTCAACCACTCAATTCTCATTCAAGTAAGTGATTTAGGTGGTTTTAATTGATGATTTTTGTGTTTTTGGAGTCCCCAAAGCTTAAGCTAGCTAATAAGCGGACTAATTTGTGATATGGTTGAAAGCCTAGGGGCTTTCCATGAGAATGTTTATGTTGTTAGCTGAGTTTTTATGGAAGAAAATGAATGTTAGGAAGATGAGAAATAACTTTTGTGAAAGGTGTTAGCATGAAAACACCTAAATATGACTTAAATGCAAAGAATAAATGTATCATAAATGCATGAAATAGTTGGAATGGTGAGCAGTTGTAAGAGAAATAAATGTTCAGCTAGGCTTGTTTATTGATAAAATGTGTTGAAAAATGATTTACGAGCCTAGGGGTAGAATCATAACTTTGCCATAGTGCAAGGGCAAAATGGTCATTTTTGCCTAAGTGTAGATTTTGATGCATTATGATCATTAAATGATCTAAATGAATGAATCTTATTGTCATAGATCAAGAAGAACGCGGAATTAACCTTGACCAAGGAAAAGGCAAGGTTACGGAATAAATCACAATTCAATATGTTTTGCACTGAGGTAAGTTTATGTGTAAACGATGCATTATATATATATATATATATATATATATTGTTGTTGTTGCTAGCTAGTACATGGCACAATTGAGAACATGTATGTTTCAAGTGGGTAGAATGTGGTAGTTATTGAATAACTCTAGAGTGAAGATGGAATGAATATGTAAATGTGTTATATCAATATTTGATGGTGGGCTAAGTGCGATACCACCTTAATACTTAATTACGATGGGCTATGTGCGATACCATCATCTATTTATTAATTGGTGGGCTATGTGCGATACCACCATAAATAACCTCTTTGGTGGGCTATGTGCGATACCACCTTAATAAAGACTGATGGTGGGCTAAGTGCGAACCACCGAATAATTCGATTATGAGTAGTTGATTGAAAGATAGTGATGCATTGTATCATGTGACATTGTGGTGCTAAGTGCAGGGAGGCATGCTAATAAATGTGTACATTAAGCTTGTGATATGGTTTGGATGTGGATATGGAAGAAATGAGTAAGCATGATTATGAATATGGAATGCTTCTTGTTTAGTACGTAATGTTGTTTATTGTTTATCACATACTATAATGCTAATTGTTTACATGTAAACTTACTAAGCTTAAAGCTTACTTCCCCTTTTTTTCCCTTGATTTATAGAGTTTAAGAGCCGAGCTGGGATACACCAATAAGCAAAAGATCGCCCACACTATTAGCTCACATCAGTATATCTAGACTTAGTGATTTTGTATATGGCATGTATAGGGGCTAGATTAGTTAGATTATTTTGTTATTTTGGCCAAAAGTGTGTTGGCCCCTTATTAAGACAACTATTTTGTATATTGCCATGGTTGATGGCTCACCTTGTCATTTATAACAATATGAAGTTATTCATGAAAGTTTATGTTGCAAATTATGAGTTATTTATTCATATGTTGAATGGATTCATGTGATGTGAACTAGAGGGGTGCAAAGAGCTTGGCATATAGCCTCGTTCTTGTCCATATAGGTAAACACACGGGCATGTGTCTAGGCCGTGTGTGACACACGGTGAGTCTATGGGTGTGTGCCCAGGCCGTGTAAAGTCTGCACTTATGATTTAGAATTTGAATCGCCACAAGGCGAAAGCACACGGGCATGCGACCAACCGTGTGGATTAATCAGAGACGACTACGGGCATCAAACACGGGCGTGTGTATAGACCGTGTGAAGGAGTCAGAATGCCAAGGTTTGGCATACGGGCCAGGGCCACGGACGTGTCCAAGCCATGCAAAATTAGTCAGTGTCGACCACGGGTGGAAGACACGGGCATGTCCCTAGACCAACACGGGCGTATGGCCCCTGTTTAGGTGAAAATTTTCTAAGTGTTCGTAAAGTTCCGTTTTGGTCCCGCAATATCTTGAGCGGGTGTAAAGGTTCTCGTTGACCCATGATAGGGATGGTGTGATGGTGAACGAAAAGTTTAAATTGGAGAAAAATTTTATAGCCTAAAGTGGAATGATCAATAAGTCAAGTCCGGTAATGTCTCACGCCTGGTTCCTGTGGAGAACCCGGGTAAAGGGTGTTACATAATGCTTACTAGGTTTATTTTTCTTGTTTTATAGTATTCAAAGCTCGTGAAGGTTGGAGATCGGTCGGAGCAATCACCACACTATCAACTCCTTGATTTTGGTATAAATGTCAATCTTATTTTGGTATAATGGCATGTATAGGCTAATATGACCAAATGATGATTTATAATGTTGGCTTGTAATCTAGCCATTGGAATGGCTAGAAATGGTTGTTTTTGATATGGTATGAATTTACAATATGTTAGTTATTACATGTTAAACAAGTTAAATAGGACTTTCATGAAGCATATTATATGAGATAATGTAAAGGTAAGCTTAAAAGTATGATATAGAAAATAATGTATCAATTTGGATGATGGAAATTGGTTGGATTTGGTTGGTTATACTTGTGGGTTTTGGTGCAGGAAAATGGTTAAATTTGGGTGAGAAATGGGGTTAGGAACTGGCCTAATTTCGTCCACACGGGCGTGTGTCTAGGACACGACCTATGGCACATGGGCATGTGGTCTAGCCGTGTGTCCCCTACTTTTAAAAATTACAAAATAGAATGTCCAGAAATTAACACACGGGCAGAGACGCGGGTGTGTGTCTCATCCGTGTGGCTAACATTGCCTTAAACACGGGCATGCGATACGACCGTGAGAAGTCTTCACCTTTTTTTCGAAAATTGATTTAACCACACGGCCTAGCACACGAGCGTGTGGCACGGCCGTGTGTGCAAGTCAGAGAGCACCTTAAGTGAGACACAGCCTGAAGCACGGGCATGTCTAAGGGTCACACGGGTGTGTGTAGTCACACGACCTGACCACACGGGCGTGTGTAGTCACAAGGCCTGACCACACGGGCGTGTAGGTACTATTCATAAATGAAATTTTTATGAGACTCTGATTTAGTCCCAATTTGTTTCTAATGTTCTTATTGGGCCTCAAGGATTCAATTAAGAGTCATATTATTATTTACGATCGATGAATAGTAATTGATACGATTATTATAAAAAATGTTCTCTATTTACTGTTAATACTATGTAACACTGTCCTGACGACGGATACGAGTTAGGGGTGTTACATAGTGGTCCATGAGTATATCTTTTATTTTCTTTATGTTTACATTCTCTTCGGGGAATGCAACAAATCTAATATGACGGACTTATAAACATCCGAATAGATTTTTTATTTCATAATCACCATCGCAAACATGCATGAGATTTCAAATCAAAATCTATCTATTCATGTTGTCATGATTAGTCTCCAATTATAATAAATATGTATAATAAATTAAACATAGTAAAACATACCTCATGATCTTTAACATCATTGTCATCACCTTGACTATTATCACGAGCACTATTACAAGTAGTAAAACAACTTTGTTTTCGTAATAACATTAATAATCTAATAGTAAAAATCATTTAATAAATAATCAAAATTTTCATATACGATGCTTGAAAATTATCCGATACACATTGTACCAAATTTCAATACCACATATATATTATAAAATATTATCTTGCTCTAATAAAATATTTATAAGTTCAATTTAAAAGATATCATACAATCATTCAATATTAGCAAGTTAATAAAACTAAATAGATCCTATCAAATTTCCCTTTACTCAACAATGGTAGGTTAATAACACTTTCCACCATAATTAAAATTTCAAGAATATTTAATAACAAGAATTTAATAATCAAAACATCTAAATATTATGCATAATATAACTTAATTAAAAAACTTCAAAAGAATGATTTACCAAAAAAAAAATAGAGAAAGCATACCATATTAATAGCAAACATATCTAATCATCAATTATGTCTTTTGCGTAAAAAAAAAAAATTAACCAAATCTATACTTCACCCATGCTTGTACAATAAGTCAAAGATCGGAATAAGAATCATAATCCATTTTGGAATTGAATCTTTTAACATCCCGAAGATGAAGTTGCAAGGGTGAAAATTTAAAGTGAAAAAGAATTTGATCTATGGGACGACTTCGAAAGATTTTGAAAAAAAAATAGAGAATCATCGTGCTGATAACGTGTTATAAAATAAAGAGAGATGGAGAGAATAAAGAATAAAGAAAATATGAAAGCAATAGAGAATATACTTTATTAATCAAAGGAATGATTTACAATGATGTATAAAAGAAGTAGAGATCTAATTCTAATAACTATTAAAATTTAAAGTACATCAAAATTTTATCTTGATCATGATGGACATCCACTTAATAAGATGTTCATAACATTTATAACTATATTTAAATTTATAAATGAATTAATATAACCTTCAACAAATTGTGAATATACTAAAATCCTTTATTTTTATAAAGGGTCAATATTTTTATATATATTTATATAAAATTTAGGTAAGTATTATTTTGAAAGTATTTTTATTTTATCTTTTATATAAAATCTAAAAACACATTACCCAACTTCATTCTTTTAATTTGGCCATTGTAAGTAAAAATATGTTTAATATTTATATTTTTTTATAAATTTATTGGATGATAATTTTCACTCAGAAGATAGGTGTGCTATAAATTTAATAGTAGTATAATATATGTTTTTGAAGTTAAAATCTCATCAACTTAAATATAAATCAGTATGGATTTTACTATGAGTTAGTTTAATTATTAATTATTTTTGGATAAAATTATAGAGTAGATATTTTAATATGAAAGTATATTTTAAGTTTTGTACTATTTAAAGTTTAGTATTTTTATTTTTACTTTTAAAATTTATTCCTCTATTTTTAAATTTAAAATTCAAATTTAATTGTTAACATCATTAAATTTTTCTATTAAATTCGTTGGTGTAATATTTTGAAGTTAAAAATTACTCACTTAGTAACCATGCAACAAAAAAATGACATTACAATAGACTTGAATTTAACGAATAATTTTAATAGTATTACTAGCTCTTAAAAGTTACATGGCATTTTAATCAAAACAAATTATTTGAGCTAACCAATGACATTGCAAAAATTTGAAGTATTAAATTATGTCAAAAGTTTAAGTTAAAGATTGAATCTTAAATTTGAGTGCAACATAGGGATCAAAATTGAAATTTAATCATTATTATATAATTTAAAATTTGAGTGTAGCATGAGGACTAAAATTGAAATTTACCATTTTCCTATAGAATGCAAAAGGAAAATCAAATTTGGTGACTCCACTTCAAATGCTTACATGGGTGGATTGACAATACTAAAAACAATTAGTGATTTACATCAACTCTACCAAACTATTGATGCTATGTTTTGAACGTAAAGAAAACAATGGCTACCTACGAGCAATCTTGCATGTGGAGCCATGAAAATGCTTGTGAAAGTGACTTATTAGTACTCTGTAACCAAAATGCTATTAGCTTCCCATAATGCAGCACTCAAGATCTAGCTTTTGCATGGCTTTAGTTTCTTGTTTATGTTATTTAGACTTGATATACATATATTTGGTTTTTCTTTCAAAATTTTATACATATCTTTATATTTATATATAAATATATTTCGGGTATAAATACAATTTTAAAGAATCAAAATAACTTGGATGAAAAAACATGCAATCCAAACCATTACCTCAGGAGAAAGGACAGGAGCATTTTCTCTTTCTCCTCAGCTTTCATTAATGGAGGTTGGGGCAAAGTTATGCTCTCAAGGTTAGGCAAGTCCAACAAAATAGGACCCACATAGACATATTAGTACAGTCATAGATTTTTAGGACCCTTTCAGTGAACTTTTAGGATCTATAAAAGCTTTGTTTAAATGCAAAGACCATGATTTTTGAACAGTGATGGATTATCTAAAACCATGAACAAAAATGATGAGTCGCATGAGCAGTAAAGGCCAGAAATTATATGTCAGCTTTCTTCTAATAGAACATATCGGGAAAAAGGTTGCACATACTAAAAAAATTAAACTCAACATAAAAACATTTGTGAAATTCAAGCCTAAATGCATTAATACATTTTCGACCAAAAAGGCAATTTCTCAAACACATTTAAAACTTGAAACTATTTTGCAGGATAATTTATGAAGGATAATATATTGGATTCTAACATGTTTCAATTTAAAGAAGAAAAAAAAAAGGAACTACATGGGTGAACTCGTGAAGATATGAGGAGTTGAGAATGTTCAGTAACAACAGCAATTGCCAGTTTCAGGGGTTCCTTGGAGTAGCAATAAAGACTTAAGAAGGACCAAATCCATCAAAAATATTTTTTTTCTAGAAAAAAAAAAAAGATATATAAGCAGAAAGCTTGATTGCTGTTTTTGATGATCTCAAGGTGAAAATCATGGGGTATGGTTCTCAAATTCATCACATGATTTTCATCACATCGTTATTCATATCATTACAAAGATCCCACATTTTGGTTGCTGAGGGTCTATTACTGGATAAAGCAGTGGACTTCAGAGTTCATGGCTTACAACAATTATTCTTCATGGACGAAACTGTGGGGAATAACAACCAAGGTGAGAATGTTTCAGGACAAGATGACAAGTTTACCAAGAGAAGAGTTCCATTAACTGGTGTTGCAAACTGTTTCCCACCATCTCCATCACCAAACATTCGAGCTGAGGCTTCAGTTCCAGCACCGCCAAAGGTGGCTCATTTCCACCCACCGCCGCCTCAATCAACCACTAGGCCGCCACCTCAAATAACCCACAAAGGAAATGCAGATAAAAGAATAGTTGGAAGAATTCTGGTTCCACTTCTGCTGTCTGCAGGAGCTGCATTTTTAGCTTGTGTTCTTGGGCTCTGCTGTTTTTGTGCCAAAACCAGCAAGAATAAAAGAAAGGGAAGAATCAGAGGCAAATCCAAGTATAAGAGTGCTCAAAGTTCATCAAGCAAGGTGATGTTAAATCCTGGTTCAGATCTCTTTTATCTTGATACATTGGTGGACTTAGAGCAGCAATCTATTTGTTTGAAACAAAGCACTGAAACTGAGAAAATATCATCAAATTATAGCACTCTAAATGATGGATTAGATAAAATGGAGGAATCAAACAAAGAAGTTGCTATACTAAAATCTCAAAACGCTAGCAGTTCTTCAACAAAAGAAATAATGCCGATTCATGAAGATGGACAATCAGAAAGATGTGATGGAAATTGCTCACTTTCTGATAAAAGAATTCCCATGGAATGTCCTTCATCTGATGATGAATCTTTTCATTCTTTTGTTGATCCACATTCCCCGCCACCGCCCCCACCACCACCACCACTGCCCCCAGTAGTTGGTGTCCGTCCTTCAAATTCTTCTTTGTCTGCTACTAAAGCAAGACACAAAGCTTCAAGTTCTTCTACATTGCTCAATGTAACACCTACAAGGAATTCAGATTCATCTACAGGATCAAATGTAAACCCGAGTGATATCCCACATTCACCTCAAGCACCTTCAAATTCTTTGCCAAGTCCTCCTGGTATTCCTCTGGGCAAAGATGGGTCTCCATTGCCAAAATTGAAGCCACTTCACTGGGACAAAGTAAAAGCTGCACCAGACCGTTCTATGGTATGGGACAAGCTGAGGTCAAGCTCATTCGAGTAAGCTATTCCGTGTACTTTTTGTGAACTTAATGTCTTAATCTTAGAATTAGCTTTAATCTGACACACAACAGATTAGATGAGGAGACGATTGAGTCGCTTTTCGGATACAATATACAAAATCCAATTAAGAATGATGAAACAAAAAGCAAAACTCCTTCTCCAAGCAAGCATGTTCTTGAGCCTAAGAGATTGCAGAACATAACAATTCTCTTAAAAGCTCTGAATGTGACACCTGAGCAAGCTTACAATGCATTGATGAAAGGTATAGCTCTTAAGTCTTCTTTTAATCTACAACCCCTTTTTTCTTTCCTTTTACACTTTCTCCATAAATTGGTGAAAAGCAGGAAATGGTTTGGTTTTACAACAATTAGAAGCATTAGTGAAAATGGTACCCACCAAGCAAGAAGAGGCTAAGCTTTATAGCTACAATGGAGATATCAATGAATTGGGGTATGCTGAGAAGTTCATTAAATCACTTCTAAGCATTCCATTCGCTTTCCTTCGAGCTGAAGCCATGCTTTTCCGAGAAACTTTTGAAGATGAAGTAATTCATCTTAAAAACTCATTTTCTATGCTGGAGGTAAGTATCAATCTGTATTTCATATAAGCTCTTCTCTCTATATATGTATATGTGTTCTGTGATATCTCTTTTTTCATTGTTATACTAGGAAGCCTGCAAGGAACTAAGATCAAGCAGGCTCTTCCTGAAGTTACTTGAAGCAGTGCTAAAAACAGGCAATAGAATGAATGTTGGAACAATTAGAGGAGGTGCTACAGCATTCAAGCTTGATACCCTCCTTAAGCTTGCAGATGTTAAAGGAACTGATGGGAAGACTACTCTGCTCCATTTCGTCGTCCAAGAGATTATTCGATCCGAAGGAATAAGAGTATCTGATACTGATACGATTACGGGAAAGATGAATGAAAGCAACAAAAGCCAAACAGCAGAAGAAAAAGAAGAAGATTACAAAAGAAGGGGACTGGATCTTGTTTCTGGTTTAAGTACAGAACTCTACCATGTGCAGAAAACAGCTACAATTGACCTTGATGTTCTTGCAACTTCTGTCTCAAACTTATCAAATGGAAAAGATAAACTTAAAAATCTAGTTATGGAGGAGCTATCAAGAGATGAAAAAAATGAGAATTTCATTCGTTCAATGAATTCTTTTCTGGACTATGCTGAGAATAATATAAAAGAACTACAAGAAGATGAACATAGAGTACTATTACATGTGAGAGAAATTGCAGAGTATTTCCATGGAGATGTGAGCAAAATAGAAGAAGCTAATCCACTTGGGATATTTCTGGTGGTAAGAGACTTCCTGGGAATGTTAGATCATGTTTGTAAAGAGCTTAGAAACTCCAAAATCCCAAGCAGTCCAAGCCCTTCGGCTCCATTTCTATAGATTATTGAATATTTTGCTTGGTGTGTTAATAAATTTTGAACATTTGCTAAAACTGTAACTTAAAAGATTGTACTTTCTTGGTGTATTTTCTCTAGAGTTTTACATTAAAATGTCAGCCGAGACCGATTGTTAAGTTGTTTTGGATTAAGGTTTTGTTGAGTTGAATTGAATTATTGGCAAGTTGTTTTTGCGATAACAATGATATCATGAGAAGAATTATTATAATTTTGTATATTAAATTATCAATTGCTCTACAACAAACCATTTTTAATGAGCGAGATTAGACCTGTTCAACCTGTGGATTTTCTTATTCTAAATTGGCTTCATGTTGATAGGCTGAGTGTTGGAATTTTTGCATCAAAGAAAAAACAAAGTGAAAACAAAACAGAATAAGAGACTTTTGCAAAGACGATGAATGAATGAATCTCATCATCTATCTTTCATTCAAACTTTTGAAATACATAAAATGAGAAATACACAATTGCACAGTTACCTAATGGTTAACTGCTCCCACTTAATACAAGACTAAAATCTTAGCTTAAGTTACACACAAAAGAAGCTGACATATCAACATTACATCAAATTGAAAATCAACAAAAAATACTACTAACTTTGCTATCATATTACAAATGAACTAGACAAAGTTGCATTGGAACAAAACACTCAAAATATGTTGCTGCATTCGGACCAGCTTCATTTCTTAACTTCAAAACAGTGTTGCAGCTTGGGTTGAGCTTGGTTTGCAGCTGGTCTTTTGTTGCAATGTAGGCCAAAGCTCTAACACTCCTCCTTGGACTGTATGCAACAAGCACCAATCTTTCCCTTCAAGATTTCGAACCTGGTAGCTCCTAATGGCTTGGTCAGAATATCAGCCAATTGAGTTTCTGAGCT
Organism: Gossypium rotundifolium; assembly: GCA_025506655.1. NCBI lineage: Eukaryota > Viridiplantae > Streptophyta > Magnoliopsida > Malvales > Malvaceae > Gossypium > Gossypium rotundifolium. The sequence continues at coordinate 64,021,020 of CP106734.1, forward strand.
GCAATGAACAAGGCTGACTTCCTTTTATTGTCAGCTTCTCGAACAAAATGGAATTTGATTTTAAAATGCTTAGTCTTACCATGGAAGACTGGATTTTTAGCAATAGGAACAACTGATTGATTATCAACCTTGATTTCAGTAGGTTGACTTTTTTCTTCATTCAAATCACACAGAAGCTTTCTAAGCCAAATGGCTTGATTAACTGATGCTGCAGCTAAGATGTATTCAGCTTCTGCTGTGGATTGTGCAACAGTCTGCTACTTCTTTGAACTCCAGCTGAAAACACTAGAGCCTAAAGTGAAGAAATAACCCGATGTCCTTCTCATGTCATCAATTGAACCTGCCCAATCACTGTCTGAATAACCAACAAGCTTTAGCTCCTCTACCCTTCCAAACATTACACCAAAATTAAGGGTCCCTTTAACATATCTAAGTACCCTTTTTGCAGCTTCAAAATGTGCAACATTACAGCAATGCATAAACCTTGAAAGAAGACTAACAACATATATAATGTCTGGCCTTGTTGCAGTCAAATAGAGTAGACAACCAACCAAACTTCAATATGTCTTCTCATCCGCTCGATCATGATCACTGGTGCTTGACAGCTTTTCTCCTAAGGCAATAGGTGTGGTGACAGGCTTGCAATTTGACATGTAGAATCTCTTCAGCACTTTCAGTGCAAATGCTTGTTGACTTATGAAAATACCTTGCTCTTCCTGAATTACTTCCATACCAAGGAAGTATGTCATCAGATCAAAATCAGTCATCTCGAACACATCTTTCATCTGCTTCTTAAAATCTTCAATTAGCTCACTTTTACAACCAGTGACCAACAAATCATAAACATACAAAGACACAATCAGCAATGTCTCCTCTCCAGCTTTCTTGACATAAAGAGTAGGTTCATTAACACTCTTGATGAATCCTAGCCTTGTCAAATGGCCATCGATCCTTTCATACCAGGCCCTTGGAGCCTGTTTTAGGCCATACAAGTCCTTCTTGAGCTTGTAGACTTTGTGCTCTTCACCAGGGATCTCAAAACCTTCAGGCTGTTCTATGAAGATTTCTTCCTTGAGAAATCCATTTAAAAAAGCTGATCTGACATCCAAATGATGCACCTCCTAGTGTTTCTGAGCTACTAAGGCAAACAATAGCCTTATTGTATCCAGCCTTGCAATAGGTGCAAAGGTTTCAGAGAAGTCACTCCCTTACTGCTGACTATACCCTTTCACAACCAATCCGGCCTTGTGCTTGTTCAAAGAATCATCTGCATTGTTCTTAGTTCTGAACACCCATTTAACACCAATAATCTTTCTATTTTAGGCCTGTTAACAAGCTCCCAAGTATCATTCTTGTGAATCATTCTCAGTTTAGCTTCCACAGCTTCTTGCCAGCAACTTTCTTTTACAGCTTCATCATAACAAGTAGGCTCAGCCATAGTCACAGTGCACCTTTCATAAATGTTTGCTAGTGTCCTGGTTCCTCTAATAGGTTCATCATCATAGCTATCTTCAACTACCCCTTCAGTTTCAGCTTGCTGCAGGTCAAGGTCATTTTGATCTTCATTAAGCAGACTTACTTTAATTCCATCCCAATTCCAACAGCTTGCTTCATTGAACTTGACATCTCTGCTCACTACAACCCTTTTAGTCACCAGATCAAAGACTCTATATCCTTTCTTCACACTATTGTAGCCTACAAACACCCCTGGCATGGACCTCCTTTCAAGCTTAGTTCTTTTCTCTGCTAGCACCAATACATAACACAAACAGCCAAATACTTTCATATGTGAGACAGATGGCTTCTGTCCAAACCAGGCTTCAAAGGGTGTTTTGCCCTCAAATGCATTTGTTGGTAGCCTATTTTGCAAGTAAACAGTTGTGTTTACTGCTTCAACCCAAAAAGCATTAGGCATTTTAGCCTCAAATAGAAGGCACCTGGCCATATCAAGGACTGTTCTATTCTTCCTCTCACAAACACCATTTTGCTGTAGTGTATAAATAGTGGTTAGTTGGTGTAGAATTCCAGCTTCATCACAAATCTTTTGGAACCTTTGAGATACATACTATGTTCCATTGTCATACTTTAAGCATTTTATCTTACAACTATCTTGATTTTCAGCCAAGGCTTTAAATTTGCAAAAAAAAAAAAAATCAATAACATCAGACTTTTGTTTTAGGAAGCTTACCCAACAGAACCTAGTGTAGTCATCTATGAAAAGTACAAAGTACCTGCTGCCATTTAAGGACGTGGTCTTCATAGGTCCACAAATGTCTTTATGGACAAGTTGGAGTCTTTCTCGATCTCTCCAAGCTTTGTTGATAGGGAATGGTAATCTAGTCTGTTTACCAAGCTGACAAACCTCACACACTTCCTTCTTTGGCTCAATCTTGGACATGTCTTCCACCAAATTTATTTTTTTCTACTGATTGAGTGAATTGTAGTTCACATGCCCCAGCCTCCTATGCCATAAGGTTGCATCATTAGTCTGACTTGCATATGCTTTTGCTTGCAGCTGATTCATATCCACAATGAAGGCTCTGTCTTGCATAGCTACTGTTGTTAACACCTGACTAGTAACACCTTTGATCACACAAGTTTTGCCTTCAAAAATTAAGGAGTAGCCTTTCTCCAGTAGCTGACCAACACTCAGCAAGTTTTAATCATTGTCAGGTACATAAAGAACTTCTGAGATGGTTTTGTTACCTGACTTGGTGTCTATCATAGCCTTACCCTTTCCTTTTGCCTCCAAGAGTTCACCATTGCCTACTCTGACTTTGGACTTGAAGGTGGTGTCCAACTCCTTGAACATGCCTTTATCAGAAGCCATGTGATGAGTACAACCACTATCAACTAGCCAAATCTTGCTCACCTTGCTCGAGCTTGCAAAGCAAGATGCTGAGACAACATGCTCTTCCTGCACTTCAACATCTTCAGCAGCCTAAGCTTGATTCTGATACTGTAGCTGTGCTTTTGGCTTATTTTTGCACAATTTTTCAATGTGGCCAAACTGTTTGCAGCCTCTACACTGAATATCTAGTCTATACCAACAATATTTTTCAAGATGAGTAGACTTTTTACAATGGACACAAGGTGGAAACTTCTTCTTGGAAGCCTCTTTCTTCTTATTTTCTGTCTAAGGCTTCTTGCCTTTGAAATTCGAGGTTGAGCTTGACTGTGTATAGAAAGCATTTATCAACTTTGTCAAAAGAATGGTTGATAGGTCCCTTGAATCCTCCAAAGAAGAAATTTTTGCTTCATACTTCTCTGGTAAGGTTGTTATGACTTTCTCAACTACCCTTTGATCACTAAACTCATCCCAAGCAGTCTTATATTGTTGACAGTAGCCATAATTCTGTCAGCATACTACTTAATGGTTTCTGAGTCTTCCATCTTCAGATTCTCAAAGTCCCTTCTTAAATTGATTAGTTGTTTCTGCCTGGCCTTGTCTGACCCTTGAAACTTCTCCTTGAGTTTATCCCAAGCCTCCTTCGGTTTAGCACTGGCCATTATCCTAGTGAAGATAACATCAGAGACTCCACTTTGAAGGCATTGGCATGGCCTTGTACTTCTTAGCACAGTCTTCACTATGCTACCTGATTTGAGCTATGGTCGGGTTGGTTCTTAATGGTGGTGGCTCAGTGTCATTTAGAACAACATTCCACAAGTCATTTTCCTGCAGGTATGTTCTCATTTTCACTGCCCAAATATTGTATTTTTCACCAACAAAAACAGGTGAATGAGGTGGTGAGAAACTCATGTTTTACAACAACCAACAAAACAGCTTCTGCTTCTTTGTTACACACACGATTAGCTTAGAAACAATTCACAACCAAGGCCCTCAAAGACAATAGGCTATGATACCATTTGTTGGAATTTTTGCATCAAAGAAAAAAAAAAGGAAAATAAAACAGAATAAGAGACTTTTGCAAAGATGATGAATGAATGAATCTCACCATCTATCTTTCATTCAAACTTTTGAAATACATAAAATGAGAAATACACAATTGGACAGTTACCTAATGGTTAAATGCTCCCACTTAATACAAGACTAAAATCATATCTTAAATTATTGATAAACCGTAATATATACATATTTTAATCCTACATTTGGCATACTTTTGGATGATTTATCCCTTGAATTGTGGAATTCGATACTCTTAATCCTTTAATTTCATGTTTTATACTTAGGTGAGCATAGAAGGATGAAAAGAACAAAAAATAGCCAAAAATGGAGAAATTGAGCCAAAGTGAGAAATCAATACGGCCTGGAGTTCACCACACGGCCGTGCCACTTTAGTAGACTCGAAGACGGCCTAGGCTCGATTCACACGGGCGTGTCCCTGTCGTGACCCGTTTTAATTCTACGCAAAAAAGGTTACTTAGAGGCAAAGAAAAACATTCTGAAGCCTATATAAACACACTAAGTGTGACCTAAAAGGGGGAGCCAAAGGAGGCAAAGCCAGAGAGGGCTGAATACAGGGAATTACTCGAAGAAAGTCAGTTGATCCATCTCAAGAAGCTGGAATCACGCTCAAGACTGAGGATCTTCCCTTTAATTCCTTCAGGGGTTTTAGGGTTTTTTTTTATGTTTTGTTATTTAAATTCTTCTGAGATGTATTCTTTTATGAACATGAACTAAACCCCTTAAATACTTGAAGGGGATGAAACCTAAGACGGATCTTGTTTTTGTTTTCTGAGCTGTATGATAAATACTTGATTTGTTCTTAATTCTTGTTTTAATATTTCAGGATATTGATTCAAGTATTAATATGCTTATTCAGAGGAGCAAAAGTCCCCGTCTAAGAGTAAATCTAGCATAATTAAGCGGATTTGATCGCACTCCTAGAGATAGGACGATGAAAATCTGTCGGATTAGGGTCAAACCTAATATGGGAGTCCATAGATCCAGTTAATGCAACACTAGGGTTTTTAATTAGAAAGAGATTTCAATTAATCATCCTAGGGTTAGACGTTAGTAGCCTTGAAAGAGGTATTAATATAAATTAGGAATCCTACGGATCGTCAAGTGAATAAATCTTCTAGTTCGAGTTAAATAACAAGTGACTAAGCTATACTCTTCGCTCGATAGGTGTGCTTGCCTAAATCGTGGTGATAGTTATGTATTTACAATTGCTTTAGTGTAGGAATTATTATTTGTCATATTTTATATTATTATTTCTTTATTGCCTATCTTAAATGTTAGTATATTAATTGCTTTTAATATTTATGTTCAATAGTGTATAAATGCAATATTGTTACATGGATTATTGTTAAAATAAAATACATTTTTATGTAAAATTACTATATTTATCTAAATGTTTTTAAAAATAAGGCAATGTTTTGTATTTAGAAATTCAGAAATAGTGCCCTAACGTAACTAAATATCCTTTTAACAAGTTTTGTAAATCATGAAATGATTTTCATTACGAAAGGTTTTAAAATATCGTGTCCTAACGTCTTATTCCTTGAACAAAGAAATCTCAAATTTTAACTTTTTTAAGAAATCATATTTTAAATACTTTTAAATTTCAAACATTTGGACATGATTCTATCAATTAGGTACCAATTTTTGGGTGTTATGAGGTCCTAACCCTTCCTCATACGTGAATCAATTCCCTAACTGCTTTTCTCATTTTTCAGAGACCAAAATCAAATGTTTTAAAATAAAATGTTTTACAAGGTAATCCAATCACACCTAAGTAAAAAGGGATTGGTGGCGACTCTCGTTTTCGTTTTTTAAAAGTTGACCCCGTTTTTCAAAACTATAAAAATGGTTTCGATAGCTTGGCGACTCCACTAGGGACCAATAAGAGAGTCAAGCCGTAAAATCGATAATTTCATGTCCTTTTGTTCGAATTTAAAATTTTGATTTTTCTTTTTTTAAAAAAATTTGATCTTTTTATCGCATGTGGTTTTAATATGTTTCTGCATTGCACTACATGGCCGTCATGGTCGTGCCTTTAAGTGGGAGCGAGAAGCTATGCCTTTGTGAGGTTTTCACATCCGCATGGGCTAGTGGACTACTTTCAGAATACATATGTACCTATGTCTTCGTGAGATTTTCACCTCCGCATGGCAATAGGGAAATGTACTCCCCTGAACTGAACTCGGTCTGTATGAGCCTATAATGGGTGAGGATCGAGTAATCTGCTGGTTTAGGTACCTCAACTTTAGAACTAAACCGCATATAGTAAAACTTAAGAACTCACCTTAGGTAGAGCTATGCCAAACTTTAGTAGTTACCCAGATAGGTGTGCATTTATTTCATTTGCTTTATATTTTATTCTGTGGTACTAACTCGTGTTTCATTTTTGTGCATTTCATTTCATACTTTTAGAGGTATCGATTCACGGTCAGTTTCTAAGTTAGAAAGCTGGTTATAGAGAACGGGTTCCTTGATAAAGTTGGAGACAATGCAACTGTCCGCACATGGTCAGAGCAAACAATTAGAGAAGGGGAATAGCTTAATTAACGGGTATGAATCTGAACTTTGGGATTTTACTCGTATTAGTATTACGCAGAATGAGTTCAGAGAGTTGAAAGATATATGGACCAAGTGGCATGATGAGGCTAAGCAGTTGTTTTATCGCAATTATGGAGATCTACCTTACTTGCTTGATATCAAGGTAGATAAACTTTTTTTCGAGCTATGACTCAATTTTGGAACTCTACTTATAGCTGTTTCACTTTTGGGGAAGTAGATTTAGTGCCCACATTGGAGGAATATACGACTTTGCTTTGCTGTTCGAGGTTCTAAGTCAACAAAGCTTATTTTAGGGCTGCCAATGTTCCAAATTTTGTGAAGAAATTGATGAGTATCATAGGGATGAGTGAACAGTGGGTTACAGCTAGAATCCAAGAGAAGGGTGAAGGTAAATGCATACATTGGGTAAGTTTGAGAGATCTGATCCTAGCACATCCTGATGAAAAGAAGAAGATCGACGTTTTTGCTTTATGTATTTATGGTTTGGTGATCTTTTCCAAGGCTTTGCGACATATAGATGAGGCGGTTACTGATTTATTTGATCGACTTAACAAAGGAGTCACACCGATACCTGCGATCTTAGTTGAGATGTTCAGATCTTTGAATGCATGTCGAAGAGCTGGTGAAGATAGATTAATTGGATGCGCACAGCTATTATTGGTTTGGTTTCACAGCCATTTTTGGAAGGTGACAGGGTGTCTTACCAAGTGTTCTCTAAAAGTTCTTCCCCTTTAAAGGAGGCCGCAGCTACGACAAAGAGGGACGATCTATCAGAGGATAGGTGGATGGAAATTTTTCAAAACCTCCGAGAGGAAGATGTTGAGTGGAAAGCCCTTTGGTTAGTTCTCAACGAAGTCCTTTATCAGTGTGGAAATTTTGATTGGGTACCTCTGCCTGGAGTATGGGGAGTTGTTGGATACTCACCGCTGCTCGTTCTAAGGCAATACAAAACAAGACAGTCTACCGGTGACATATGCGTTAGCTCAAAGTGAATTCTCGTATAAGCAAGATAATTATAAAAAGAGGATTCGAGAAATTTCTGAGGATTGGAAGCAAGCTCGTCGTATGAAGATATTGATTGGAGGGCCGACAACCCCAGAATATAATGAGTGGTCGAGTAAGAGAATCAATGATAACATCCCTGGGCCAAGTTTGGAGGGTGCTCTATCGATGGAGTATTTACAAGTGGTCCCATCGGAGTTAGATATTATAAAGCAGGACTTCGAGAGGCAAAGTTTAGAGCTCAGAAAAAAGATAGAGAAGCTAGTAGAAGAAAAGATGTATTTGAAGATAGATGTGGATGTTCAGAAATCAGAAGCCGAGAAAGTAAGAAAGGAGAAAAGAAAGATTAAGGAAGATCGAGATAGCTTGAAGAATGAATATAAGAAAATGCGTCTATCGATGAAGAATGCTGGATTGGGGAAGACTTCAGAACAATGGCAACAAGAGGTCCAAGGAGAAAAGGCCAAAGCTGATTATTGGAAGAGGAAATTCCAAGAAATGCATGCGCAAAATGAGGTCTTAGAGACGAGTTTGTCTGAAAGTCAAAATGAAAGAGAAGAGTTAAAAGCTAGAGTGACTAAACTTGAACGGTCTCTTCATCACCATCGAAGTCGTAATTCTGTGGTCGAGCTAAAGTCAAGCTTGAACAAGATCGAGGAAATGAAGGGTAGGATCGAAGACTTAGAATCAGCATTGCACAGTTGTGAACTTCGGATCAAGCTTCTTGAAACAAGAGAAGGGCATTTGTAACATCCTAGATTAGGGGTTGTGCGTTTGGAGCATAACTCAATTGTTAATAGGCTTTAAGTGTGGTTGGTGATGTTTTAAAGGTTTTTAAAACTCTAGGATTGAAAGGGGGATGCATTGGAAATTTTTGAAATTTTAAGTTAAAAGGGAAAATTAAGGCAAGGTGGCCTTAAGAGAAAAAGTATGTGAAATTTGACACATAAACAGACTTGGAAAAGTGGCCTAAAGATGCCACTTAGGGCCTCTGGAAATGGCGCCACATGCAAGGGTGTTGGGCCTGAGTTCGAGTCACATGGGAAGCAAATAAAAGAAGTTTTATTTTGCTTCCGTATACTGAGGTGGACGGAAACAAGGCTCTTAAAAAGGGAGTTTTATTCTCTTTAAAATTGGGCTAAATAGGGATAAATGATGATTTATCTTAAGTATTTTTAAAGAGATAAATAAGGGGTTTATTTATCATTATTCCCATGAGATAAGGGTTGGATTAAACTCTTTTATTTTATGATAATTAAAAGGATAAAGCTAACAAATAGAAGAGTGGTGGCCAAGTAAGGGATTCCTTAGATGATAATTTCGTTTATAAAAGGAAGGAAGGAGGGCTACTCATTAATTTTCTTCATTCTCTTCTCTCTCTACCGAAATTCTTAGGGTTCTCCCCTCTTCTCTTCTCTTTTCTTTTGTCTAGCCGAATTCGCTAGCCTCCTCTCTCTTTTATTCAAAACCAAAAACACAATCCAACCTAGCCAAATTCTTCATAGCACCAAAAGCCGAAATTCTGCCAAAGCTGAATCTTTGTTGTGACAGAAGGGTGTTTTCGATTTCATCCAAAAAGGTAAGATCAACTATTATTTGATTTTCAATCTCTCTTTAGCCGAAATATAGGAATCTAACTCCTTTATAATTCCATGGCCAAAATTTGGAAGGTTTTTTTCGGGATCTAGTAGTTGTCGACTACAAGGAACAGTTTCGGGATTTAGATCCATAAGGTAAGGCAGTAGTGATTTTCGGCCATAGGCCATTTTGGTATATAATGTTAGCCGATTCTAACTTAGGTGGTGTAGGAAGGAGTTCTACAATCGTAAAGGTGCAAATCGTTAGACGTGGGTTTCGAGATTTAGTCAATTGTGCCAATCAGGTGCGTAGTTATTGCACTGTCTCTTGAATGTTTATATGTGTTATATATGTTATTTCATGTATGTGTATAAAGTGAATGATAGCCGAAATAAAGGCTAAGATTGTGAATACCGTGGTGGGTGATTGAATAATCGAATCGTTGATTTACGATAATAAATGATTATTGATGAATGTATAAAATGTGATGGCATGTGATGTATATTTGTTTCAAGTAATATGTTGCCATGGTACATATATATATGCATGGGACTTGGGATGTGACTATTGGAGGAAAGGGTGTACACTATGTACGTGGTCTAATGCTAGCCTCGTGCTACATTAGCGCTTGATGTTAGCTATGTGCTTCATCAAGGAGGTGTTAGCTAAGTGCCCATCTCGGCGGTTGATAGTCATGTGCATCACCGTGGATGATTGATATGTGGGATCCCTATGGGATCGGTGGCTCAACCACTACCTTGAGCGATAAGTCCGCCAAGGTAAGATATGTGGATCATTATGTGATCGGTGGTGGATTAGCCACGACCTTGAGCAGGGGTCTACCAAGGTAGGTGTAATGGATGGACCCTAGGTTGGGATGGGCTTCATAATTGCATATTTATGTGTATGGATCAGTGGATATGGGCCAAGCCCATATGTGGAGATATGTGAAATGACTATGCACTGAGTCGGTTTGACTCACCCAATATTTTAAACCTTTCAGGTGATGCGTAAAGCTTGGACCGGGTTGGAGTGGATACAAAGGTGGCCATGCAAAAGCAGATTTTCATGCAGAAAGATATTTATAATTAATTAAGCATTTATATCTTCAGTACTTTGATTATTCAATTATTGTAATAAGGCCCCTAAAAGTATTTAAAGCCTGTTTAAGTGTTTCTCATTAAGTTTATTATTGTGTTTTATTATGGATTGACAATTGAGGAATTATTTGCAAACGATTTTTATTTAAATCTATATATACTAAAGTTTTAATCCGGATATTTTTATAAACACCACACCTTACTTAAGAATTTTAATGAACACTATTTTCTAAACTTAACAAAATTTTCGTGTTTTATCCTTAAGTTCAAATTTGTTTCAAACGTTTTCCGTAGTGGCATTTCAAATTCGGTCGTAGTGAATGGACCGGGTTTGGGGTGTTACAAATTGGTGTTAGAGCCCGGTTCAAAACTCGGCTTGAGGGTTGTGGGGCCCAAAAATATTTTCAAAAATGGGCTTTTCGAAAAAAATGGGCTTTTTAGAAATTTTTCAGGTTATTCTAGCATGGCACCTAAGTCTCCGACCTGCAGTCCACTAGGTAAGTACCCCGAACTATCTGTGTGATTATGTGAATTATAGAAGGGTAGAAAAGGAATGGAACGTAGAATAGCATGATAGGAACTTGAACCCTAAGATTAGTCTACTCAAACACAAATACATAAGACTTAATGCACTAAACAAACCTATGGCTAAGTCAATCGAGTTAGGTGTGGTAACCATGGTACGCATGTCTAGGATTGGATTCGGAAGAGCCTAGTATTTAAGCAGTCCTAGTGACTCACCTCCTCTTGCAGGAATCCTACCTGGTGCGTAGCTTCGGTTCACCCTAACCCAGAAGACTTAGTGGGTGTGGCAACCTCTGTGCGCATGTCTAGGAATGGTTTCAGTGAGAGCTTGGTATTCAAGCAGTCCGTGTGACTCACCTCCTCTCCACTCGAATCCTGCCTAGTACGTAGCTTTCGTTCACCCTGACCAAGAAGACTCGGTCATAGGCTAAACTCAATAACTAAAACTCGAAAGGGAACTAGCCATGTTTTTTTTTTATAAGAACCCTAATTTTAAACTCTTAAAATCATTTTTCTTTAATTCGTGGAAACTATCTTTTCTACACAATTTCCCAAAAACTTCGATTTATAAAATTAGTAAAATACCCTAGTGGTAAATTACAAAATGCCCTTGGTTTATAAAATGTCTAAAATACCCACAGTTTAATCAACATTATTTTATAACAAGTTCAAAAAAAAACCTAATTTGCAAATTAGCAAAAATACCTTGATTTTGGAAGAACTACAAAATTGCCCCTAACTTACAAAATTACCAAAATGACCTTGATTTCCAAAATTTTGCAACTTCATCGTTTTGGAAAATAAATTTCTCAAGAAGAACCCTCAAAGTTTTGTAAATTTTGAAATATCCTAAATTATTAAACTTTACAAATTTACCACGGTTTATTACCAAATTACCCCAAATTAAAAATTATCGAAATACCCTAAAATTTCCAAATTTACCAAAGAACCCGGACTATAAAATTTTCGAAATACTTTTTGACAAAATTATCAAGGAACCTTATTTGACAAATTACAAAAATATCCTCAGAGGACAACTTACGCAAATACCCCTAGGTAGTGGAAAAACAACAACAATGAAAACTACAACATATCTCTGAATGAACGAAGGTTCATAATTGGTTGATGGATGTATGAATGAATGAAAAGACTGTGTGCATGTGTGAATACGGAAGAACCACTCCTAAATTCCTTTTCATAAAATTTCTTCGCGGGTAATCAAGTGAAACAAAAGTACTAATTCATAAAACTTTCTCAAATCAGATTAACGCGCAGAGTTAGATATGAATTCTAGAGGACGCGATCATCGTGGACGCGGTAGAGGAAGAATGACTAGGTCAGAACCCGTTGGATCGGGTAAAGGGTCTGATAATGAGGTACCACCGCCCTCACCACTCCCAGCTGTTGGTGTGGAGCAGCAAGCTTAGATGGGGGAAGATGCTGTGCCGCAGGCTGTGCTGTGAGTTCTTGAGTTGGTGGCTGGTGCAGGAGGAAATTCGGGAGCTCGAAAGTCTGTACCAGAGCGACTCTGAGCCAACAGAGCTGAGGTCTTTCGGGATGTATCAGGTGTGGCAACCAGTATGGCTGAATATTGGTTGGAAGCAACCAAGCGAATTATGGATGAGCTCGATCTGACCGCTGAGAAGAAAGTGAAAAGAATGGTGGCGCCGTCATGACGAGGCATATCAATGGTGGCTAACAGTTCGGGATAGTGCCACGGCAGAGGATCTCACCTAGGAGTACGTTAAGGCGTGCGGAAGAAGTATGTCGGTACTCATTATATTGATGCGCAGAGGAAGGCATTTCGGGTGGTTCAAGGAACAAGTCCAGAGTGGAATACGAGGTCAATTCTTAAGGTTAAGCCGATATGCTCGAGGGTAGTTGCTACGAGCATGAGCGATGTGTCCGTTTGAGGATCGGATTAAAGGACAACTTGAGGTTGTTGATAGCTCCTCATCGAGAACGGAGTTCACCGTGTTAGTCGAAAAGGATAAGGTAGTGAAGGATTAAGGACTCGGTGAGATGAGCAGTAGATAAGGATAAGAACCGGGATAGGAGGAATTTTGGATCGTCTGAATCATCTGAGGGTCTTCAGAAAAGACCGAGGGTTGAAAATTCTGTTCATGTTGCTAAGCCAGCTATGGAAAATCTGGACCATCCGTGTGTTCAGTGTGGAAGGTATCATGTCGGCGAGTGTTGAAACCGGGAATGGGAATGTTTTAGGTGTAAGTCTAAGTCTCACCTGATTAAGGACTATCCTCAGGATCTGAATAGGGCTCGGACAACAGGCCAAGGTTATGTGCAGCCGGGTAGAGATGGTCAGCAAGCGACAAGGGGTCGTGGTCCGAACCATGGAGGAAATGGTTCAGGCAGAGGTCATGGAGCACCAAACAGAGAGGCTGAAGGTGCAGATGCAAGGCAGCCAAGGTTGGTTTATGCAGTCGGCTGTCGCGAGGGGGAAGATGTGCCCAAGGTGACAACGGGTAAGTTTCTTATTTCTGGATTATCCTTCATTGCTTTGTTCGTTATAAGGTTAGTTCGTTCCTATGATTGCTAATGAAGTGTATGGAACCTTGATTGCGAACTTAGAGAATGTGCCTAAGTAGTATAATAGTTCTTTAAGATCAGAGTGCGCAGCAGTGGAGTAAGTGGGGTAAGTTAGGATGTACGGATGCTCGTTAGTAAGTAATTTTGAGGACGAAATTATTTTAAGGAGGGTAGAACTATAACATCCTAGATTAGGGGTTGTGCGTTTGGAGCATAACTCAAGTGTTAATAGGCTTTAAGTGTGGTTGGTGATGTTTTAAAGGTTTTAAAACTCTAGGATTAAAAGGGGATGCATTGGAAATTTTGAAATTTTAAGTTAAAGGGGAAATTAAGGCAAGGTGGCCTTAAGAGAAAAAGTATGTGAAATTTGACACACAAACAGGCTTGGAAAAGTGGCTGAAGATGCCACTTAGGGCCTCTGAAATGGCGCCACATGCAAGGGTGTTGGGCTGAGTTCGAGTCACATGGGAAGCAAATAAAAAAGTTTTATTTTGCTTCCAAAAGCACTGAGGTGGACTGCAACAAGGCTCTTAAAAAGGAGTTTTATTCTCTTTAAAATTTGGCTAAATAGGATAAATGATTATTTATCTTAAGTATTTTTAAAGAGATAAATAAGGATTTATTTATTATTATTCCCATGAGATAAAGGTTGGATTAAACTCTTTTATTTTATGATAATTAAAGGATAAAGCTATCAAATAGAAGAGTGGTGGCCAAGTAAGGATTCTTAGATGATAATTTAAATCTATAAAAGGAAGGAAGGAGGGCTACTCATTAATTTTTTCCTTCTCTTCTCTCTATCGAAATTCTTAGGGTTCTCTTCTCTTCTCTTCTCTTTTCTTTTCTAGTCAATTCCCTAGCCTCCTCTCTTTTATTCAAAACCAAAACACAATCCAACCTAGCCAATTCTTCATAGCACCAAAAGTCGAAATTCTGCCAAAGCCAAATCTTTGTTGTGATAGAAGGGTGTTGCCGATTACATCCAAAAAGGTAAGATCAACTATTATTTGATTTTCAATCTCTCTTTAGCCGAAATATAGGAATCTAACTCCTTTAGAATTCCATGGCCAAAATTTGGAAGGTATTCTTCGGGATCTAGTAGTTGTCGACTACAAGGAGCGGTTTCGGGATTTAGATCCGTAAGGTAAGGCAGTAGTGATTTTCGGCCATAGGCCATTTTGGTATATAATGTTAGCCGATTCTAACTTAGGTGGTGTAGGAAGAAGTTCTACAATCGCAAAGGTGCAAATCGTTAGACGTGGGTTTTGAGATTTAGTCAATTGTGCTAATCAGGTGCATAGTTATCGCACTGTCTCTTGAATGTTTATATGTGTTATATGTGTTATTTCATGTATGTGTATAAAGTGAATGATAGCCGAAATAAGGGCTAAGATTGTGAATACCGTGGTGGGTGATTGAATAATCAGGTCAGTGATTTACGATAATAAATGATTATTGATGAATGTATAAAAATGTGATGGCATGTGATGTATATTTGTTTCAAGTAATATGTTGCCATGGTACATATATATATGCATGGGACTTGGGATGTGACTATTGGAGGAAAGGGTGTACACTATGTACGTGGTCTAATGCTAGCCTTGTGCTACTGATGGCGCTTGATGTTAGCTATGTGCTTCATCAAGGAGGTGTTGGCTAAGTGCCTATCTCGGCGCTTGATAGTGTGTGCATCACCGTGGACTGATTGATATGTGGGATCCTATGGGATCGGTGGCTCACCACGGCCTTGAGCAAAGAAGTCCGCCAAGGTTAGATATGTGGATCATTATGTGATCGGTGGTGGATTAGCCACGGCCTTGAGCGAAGTGCGCCAAGGTAGGTGTAATGGATGGACCCTAGGTTCGGATGGGCTTCATAATTGCATATTTATGTGTATGGACTGTGTGGATATGGGCCAAGCCCATATGTGGAGATATGTGAAATGACTATGCACTGAGTCGGTTTGACTCACCCAATATTTTAAACCTTTCAGGTGATGCGTAAAGCTTGGACCGGGTTGGAGTGGATAAAAAGGTGGCCATGCAGAAGCAGATTTTCATGCAGAAAGATATTTATAATTAATTAAGCATTTATATCTTTAGTACTTTGATTATTCAATTATTGTAATAAGGCCCCTAAAAGTATTTAAAGTCTGTTTAAGTGTTTCTCATTAAGTTTATTATTGTGTTTTGTTATGGATTGACAATTGAGGAATTATTTGCAAACGATTTTTATTTAAATCTATATATACTAAAGTTTTAATCCGGATATTTTTATAAACACCACACCTTACTTAAGAATTTTAATGAACACTATTTTCTAAACTTAACAAAATTTTCGTGTTTTATCCTTAAGTTCAAATTTGTTTCAAATGTTTTCCGTAGTGGCATTTCAAATTTGGTCGTAGTGAATGGGCCGGGTTTGGGGTGTTACAGCATCAGAAGAAAAAACTTCACCATTCTCAAGATCAAGTTAGAAGTCAAGATTACCTCATGGGTAAAGCTATAGTTCAGATTCGAGAGGTAGCTGATCACTTATAGACTTTGACGGCACAGGCTGATGTATTAAGTATGAAATATGAGCTACAGTCAGATCGTAGTCAAGAGTTTATCTCTTTGTTTGGGAAAATCAAAACTTTAGGACTTAGGGTGAAAGCGTATTTGTAGTCCATTTTATGTAAAGGATTTTGTTTTCTAATAAAGTTTTCTAAAGTGAAGTTGATTCAGAATCGATGCCTCTTTGCATTCATGCATTTGCATTACATAACATCATATGCATTCAAATCCATAAAGAGAGTCTAATTAGTGAAGTGAGAGAGAAAAAGGGAAGGAAAATCTGGAAGCTGAGCATCCTTACGGTACATGTGCTAAATCGAAGAAAATGGATCAAATATTAGAACAGTTCCAAAGAGATATGCAAGACCAGATGCAAGAGCAAATGGTAAAACTCCAACAAGAGATGAGGGACCAGATGTTGGAGGCATAAAGGAACATGATGGCCCAAATGGCCCAAATGATGAGTGGGATAATGGATAAAGGAAAGGTTCCCATGGCTATTACTGGAGAAGAGAGCGAAGGCAATCCCCCGGGTTTCACCCCACCATATGCGCCAGCACAGCCTGAAGGGTGTCCTCAGAGGCCATCTGTCATAATTAGGCCACAACAGGGGCAAACTGATACCAGACCACCCATAAATTTCCAAATGGGCTTAAAATCCAACCTAGGAGATAACCCTACTAACCCCATTATCCCTGATTTGGATATAGCAGAGAGGGAAGAGATAAGAGCTGAAGCATCAAGACAGTTAGAGGACCATTGTAGATGGTTGGAGGAAAAGTTCAAAGCTCTGGAAAATGCCGATCATCATCATGGTATTGATGCAAAGGATTTGAGTTTGGTTCCAGATTTGGTGCTTCCTCATAAATTCAAGATGCCAAAATTTGAGAAGTACAATGGAACTAGTTGCCCTAAAGCCCACATCACTATGTTTTGTAGACGGATGACTAGTTATGTGAACAATGATCAACTTTTGATTCATTGTTTCCAAGACAGTTTGACGGGATCAGCGTCTAGGTGGTACAATCAACTTAGTCGTGCTAATATTAGCTCATGGAGAGAGTTAGCTCAAGCCTTCATGAAGCAATATAATCATGTCACAGACATGACGCCTGATAGAATCATGTTGCAAAAAATGGAAAAGAAATTGAATGAAAGTTTCAGGCAGTACGCGCAAAGATGGAGGGAAGTTGCTATGCAGGTTCAACCACCTCTCCTGAAAAAGGAAACCGCTATGTTGTTCATCAACACTTTAAAGGCACCTTTTATCACCCATATGATAGGAAGCACCACCAAAAGCTTCGCAGATATAGTTATGGCAAGGGAGATAATAGAAAATGCCATAAGGGGTGGTAAGATTGAAGCAAGAGAAAGTACTAGGAAATCTTTTCCTAGAAAAAAGGACAACGAGGTGAACAACACGAGTACATACAACAAAGGGTACTCAAAGGCAGTCACTGTCAGTCAACCGAAAGTGGTTACCACTGGACAACAAGGGTTGACGAGACAAGAATCGGGCCCTAGGAAAAATTTTGAAAAGCCCCAATATACGCCAATTCTAATAGCGTATAAGGAGCTATATCAGAGTTTATTTGAGGCACACGTAGTGTCCTCATATTATCTGCAGTCGTTACAACCCTCATATTCTAAATGGTATGACTCCAACGCTCATTATGATTACCACATAGGAATATCGGGGCACCCAATAGAAAACAGTACTGCCTTCAAAAAGGTAGTTGAAAGGTTAATCAATATGGGAATTGTCAAATTTGATGATACGCCCAATACGGAGAGCCCATTACCCAACCATAGAGATAAGGGGGTAAACGTAGTCAGAGAGGATGTCGTGAGAAGGACCAATGGGGATATCTCAGAGGTAAAGACCCTATTGAGAATAATTTGGAGGGAAATGGTAAGAAGGGGACTGATAGGATGAAGTTCTGAGGAAGGAAGTGATGAACCAAGGAACTACTGTGAGTTCCATGAAGTAGAAGGACATGGGATCCAGGAATGTGCTGAGTTCAGAATATAGGAACAAAACCTTATGGACAATAAGGAATTGGAGTTTTACGAAGAACGCTCAGAGGGAGGAAATGTACACGCAACTGAGAGAGAGTTGACAAGTCAAAAGGTCAATTATCCGAGGATCATAATTTCCCAACCGAGAAATGTAGAAGGTGGAGCACAATTTACGCCTAAAGTTGTAATCCAGAGACCTGTTTCCTTTTCTTACAAGGATAACAAGATGGTACTGTGGAATTATGATTGTAATGTGACGACACCGGGAGTGGAAAACTCAGCTAGCACTTCCAAGGGGGTCCAAAGTGAGGGATTCTACACACGAAGTGGGAGGCATTACAACGTGGTAAACATCAGAACAGAACCAGCAAGATCAAAGACTATGGCAATTGAACCAGAGAAAGGACCAGGTGCCCTCATCAATGAATCTGTGAAGGAGGAAGAGGCTAAAAAATTTTTAAAATTCTTAAAGCACAGTGAATACAGCGTGGTAGAACAACTGCGCAAACAACTGGCTTGCATATCGGTGCTGGCACTACTCTTAAGTTTGAAAGTGCATCGTGAAGCTTTGATGAAAGTGCTGAACGAGACTTATGTTACTAAAGATATATCTGTCAATAAACTTGACTAATTGGTTAGTAACATAAGTGCTAATAATTTAATCTCCTTCAGTGACGATGAAATTCCACCTGGGGGTATGAGATCGACTAAGGCCCTATACATAACTACTCATTGTAAGGGATATACTCTACCGAGCGTGCTAATTGATAATGGATCAGCCTTGAATGTCTTTCCATTGTCGACACTAAAGAGGTTATCGATAAACTGTTCTCACATGAAGACATGCCAGAACATAGTGAAAGCGTTTGATGGCACTAAGAGAAAAGTGATGGGAAAAATCAACATACCATTGCAAATCAGACCAAACACATATGAGGTGGATTTTCTAGTGATGGATATAAAGCCCTCTTACAACTGCTTGTTGGGAAGACCTTGGATTCATTCAGCAGGGGCAGTGCCTTCATCCTTGCACCAAAAGATGAAACTGGTGACAGATGGTCGGCTGGTTACTACAAACGCGGAGGAAGACATCATAGTGACTGTCACCAATGATGCGCCTTATGTAGAGACAAATGAGGAGGCCATTGAGTGCTCTTTTTAATCTTTAGAGTTCGTCAACGCAACATTCATTCTGGAAGGAAAAGGAAGTTTCAGTGTCCAAGATATCCAAGACCACGAGGATGGGCATACAAATGATGGTGGGGAAAGGAGCCTTACCAGGAAAAGGGCTGGGCAGACACCTTCAAGGGGAAGTTAGAGTGTCGATGCTTAAGGGTAAGAGAGACCATTTTAGCTTGGGTTTCAAGCCAGATGCTAAACAAAAGAGAAAGGAAATAGAGAAGAAACAGGAAAGAAGAAGGGCTCGGCTAAATAGAGAAGAAGTCCAGTGGGAATCAATGACATTCCCACACATATCACAAACCTTTGAATCTGGAGGGATAATTCACCCTGAGAGAGGGTTATTGGAAGATCCCTACATTAATGACATATATGGGGAAGAAGTTGAGCAAAGAAATCTGTTGCGTATTCGCCCTTATGAACCTGGAAGCATTCTGAACAATTGGACTGCAGAGGAGCTTCCTGTAGTTTTTAGAAATTATACAGAGTAATATTCAGAACACTCTTGTTGTTTTTTAGCCTATGAACAATAAGCTTTCTTTTGTGAAATAGGTTCATGTTCAGAAATTGTTGTTTTAATAAAATACATTTTTGATAATTAACTTGAGCAAATATTCTTTCATTTCATTCTTTTAACTTTCTAATTTCATTTTAAATTTTCTCATTCATATTATGTGAACAATTGTCCTCAAATTCATTTGTTCTTTGTACATTCTTTGGTACCCATCACAGGTCTCTAGATATCAATGATGTGAGTAATGATAATATAGATCCTAGGGTCCACTTTGAGCAAGACATGTGTTTAAAGAAATCTCAGGATTTTGAGGGTGACCGAAATTGTGATTTATCTCTAGATTTATTAAGAATGGTAAAGCAAGAGGAGAAACAGATCTTGCCCCATGAGGAAGAGGTAGAGAACATAGCCTTGGAAGAAGGGAAGGTTGTGAAAATTGGGACACGCATAGCTGAGGAGACAAAACAAGACCTTGTCGAGTTAATACGGAAATTGAAGGATGTCTTTGTATGATCGTACCAAGATATGCCTGGGTTAAGTACCGACATGGTAGTACATCGTCTTCCCATAAGAGAAGAGTGCAAGCCAGTTCAGCAAAAGCTACGAAGGATAAAGACTGATGTAGTGTTGAAAATAAAAGAAGAGGTCTAGAAACAGTTTGATGCTGGTTTTCTAAAAGTGGTCAAGTACTCAAAGTGGGTGGCCAACATTGTTCCTGTCCCTAAGAAGGACAGAAAGGTCCATATGTGTATAGATTACAGGGATTTAAATAAAGCTAGCCCAAAGGACAATTCCCTTTGCCACATATCGACACATTGGTGGATAATATAGTAGGATTTTCATTTTTTTCCTTTATGGATGGATTTTCAGGATACAATCAGATCAAGATGCACCCTGAAGATATGGAGAAAACTACCTTCATAACATTGTGGGGTACCTTTTGCTATAAGGTAATGCCATTCGGACTAAAGAATGCTGGGGCAACATATCAAAGGGCCATGGTAACATTGTTCCACGACATGATACACAAAGAGATTGAAGTATATGTTGATGATATGATTGCTAAATCTCGAACAGAAAAGGAACACATTGAAGTTTTGAAGAAGTTGTTTCTGAGGTTGAGAAAATTTCAGTTGAAGCTCAACCCGGCAAAGTGTACTTTTGGAGCTCGGTCAGGAAAATTGTTGGGTTTTGTGGTTAGCGAGAGAGGAATCGAAGTTGACTTAAGAAAGGTCAAATCTATACAAGAATTGCCTTCACCGCGTACTCAGAAGGAAGTCTGAGGTTTTCTTGGAAGGTTAAATTACATTGCTCGATTTATTTCAAAATTAACTGAGAAATGTGATCCCATTTTTCGTCTTCTCAAGAAACACAATCAAGGTGTATGGGACGATGAGTGCCAGAGAGCTTTTGACAAAGTCAAATAGTATCTGTCAAATACACCAGTACTATCTCCTCCTAATCCAGATAGACCATTGATACTATATTTGTCAGTGTTCAATAACTCCATGGGATGTGTGCTTGGACAACACGATGAGTCAGGAAGAAAGGAAAAGGCGATATACTATCTCAGTAAAAAGTTCACTGACTGTGAAATGAGATATTCGTCGATTGAGAAATTGTGTTGTGCCTTGATTTGGACAACTAGGAGGTTGAGGAAGTACATGCTATATCATACTACTTGGTTAATTTCGAAGCTTGATCAGTTAAAGTATATGATGGAATCCACTTCTTTGAATGGGAGGATGGCTAGGTTGCAGATTTTACTTTCTGAGTTTGATATAGTCTATGTGAACCAAAAAGCTATAAAAGGGAGTGCAGTAGCAGAATTTTTGGCTAGCAAAGCTTTGGAAGATTATGAACCTTTGAACTTTAACTTCCCAAATGAAGAGCTGATGTATGTGAAAAATACTGAGGATTGTCCATGGAAGCTAAACTTTGATAGAGAATCAAACGCTGTAGGAAATGGAATTGGGGCAATCTTGGTATCCCCTTGTGGTGATTATTATCCATTTGCATGCAAATTGGATTCTGATTGCACAAATAACATGGCAGAATATGAAGCCTGCATCATGGGAATCCGAGCAGCCTTAGAATGTAAGATCCGAGTGTTAGAAGTATATGGAGATTCCACCGTAGTAATCTACTAGCTTAAAGGAGAGTGGGAGACGAGAGATCCCAAACTGATTGATTATAAAAAATAGTTCTGGGACTGATTGAGGAGTTTTATGACATTACTTTCAGTTATCTCCCACGCGATGAAAACCAGATGGCAGATACTTTAGCGACCCTGGCTTCTATGATCAAAGTAAACAGACCAGAGGATATGAGACCTATCCAGATGAGTATCTTTGAAGTTCCAGCTCATTTTTATAATGTGGAAGAGGAGGAAAAACATGATCACCCTTGGTATCAGGATGTATTACGATACGTAAAAAATCGTAAATACCCGGAGCACGCCACTGAAAACGAGAAAAGGACTTTAAGAAGACTGGTCTCTGACTACGTTTTAAACGGAGATATCTTGTACAAAAAAGGAAAAGATCAAGTATTATTAAGATGTGTTGATGTTGTTGAAGCTAGGCAAATCTTGGAAGAAGTTCATGAGGGCGTTTGTGGAACACACGCTAATGGTTTCACAATGGCCAGACAGATAATGAGGTTTGGGTATTATTGGTCCACTATGGAAGGTGATTGTATCAACTATGCTAAGAGATGTCATAAATGCCAAATTTATGGAGATAAAATTCATGTGGCTCCGTCACCTTTGCACGATATGACTTCCCCATGGCCATTTTCCATGTGAGGCATGGATGTTATTGGAACAATGTCACCAAATGCTTCAATGGACATCGATTCATTTTCGTGGTAATTGACTACTTCACGAAATGGGTAGAGGCTGTTTCATATACTAGCGTTACTAAGTCAGCAGTTAGTCAGTTCTTGAAAAAGGAGATCATTTGTTGATATGGAATACTCGAGAGGATCAATCAGATAATGCGCTGAATTTGAACAACAGCACGATAGCAAAAATTTGTAGTCAATTCGGGATCAAACACCACAACTCATCTCCGTATCATCCAAAAATGAATGGGGCAGTGGAAGTGGCCAATAAAAATATAAGAAGATAGTAGGGAAGATGACTGAAACTTATAAAGATTGGCATGAGAAACTACCGTTTGCACTCTATGCTTATCGGATGTCCGTCAAAACCTCTACTAGTGCAACGCCTTTCTCGTTGGTTTATGGGATGGAAGTTGTTCTACCTATTGTAGTGGAAATACCTTTTCTTCGGGTTTTGTTAGAAATAAAGTTGGATGAAGCTGAATGGATTCAGGCTCGGTATGATCAGTTGACCTTAATTGAAGAAAAGAGGCTAAGGGCTATTCATGACGGTCAGATGTACCAAAAACGAATGATGCGAGCCTATAATAAGAAAGTTTGCCCAAGAGAGTTTCATGAGGGGGACCTTGTATTGAAAAAAATCCTTCCCATAAAAAAAGATTTCAGAGGAAAATGGATGCCTAATTGGGAAAGACCATATGTGGTGAAGAAGGCTTTCTCTAGAGGAGCATTGATCTTGACCGAAATGGATGGGAAAAGTTTACCCAATCTTGTGAACTCAGATCCAGCAAAAAAGTATTTTGCTTGAAATGGAGAAGAGGCCAAAGTGAAAACCCGCAAAGGGCGCTTTGAATTCTCTAAAAAAAGTGAAAAATGGAGGGCCAAGGTGAAAACCCGCTAAAGGAGCCTTGGGACCAAAGGGGTTTTGAGTTGAAAACCCGAAAAGGGCGACTCAAATTCTGAATGGGCACGCAGTCATCTTACTACACTTGAATCAACAATGAAATGAATAATGTTGCATATCGGGGTATCAACAAAGTACTTTGGGTTTTTTAAATACATGTAAGGCTCAAGGCAGTCTTCATAGAGTTTGTATATAGAAGTTCAATCGGCGATATCTACGGCATCTGATTTTTGTCCTATTCATTTTACTATCTTGGGATTCTTTTTCTTCTCAAATATATGTTCTTAGTTAATATCCTTTGTATTTTTGATAATTTATTCAATTTTAACTCTTTTTGAACAATTCATTTGTTTCCATTATTTATAAATGTGTTGCATTGAAATAATGATTGACGAACTGATAATTACACAAAAAGAAGTTCTACATATTACTTTGGAATTTTTTAGATAAGACAAGGAACCGAAACATGTGCATAGAAATATTTGAGAAAGAAGAGTCTGGATAGAGACTATTTCTTTGAATTCTTTGTCCAGCTGATAATTGGATAAAATAATAAGTTGATGTGATAGAAGTAAGTGATGTCATCAGGTCAAACATTCGGGGGGAGGTGTGATGAACTAAGAAACCCAGAATTATGGTGGAATGGGCTGAATTCGAAAATAAACCCTATACCCTAAAAATTGCAGATGGGTCAGATTGAAAAAGTTTCAATTCCCATTATGGTAGGAGGGTATAAGCCTTGTGATTCAAGCGGAGTTGACTCAGAAATTACATTAGGGCAAGTTTGTTGAGTAGAACATGATTGATAAACAAAAATGAAGAACAAATGAGTGATAAAACCTATAATAGGAATCATATTCATAACATTTTTGCATCATAACAAATCTCATTAGGAGTATTTGATTCATTCCAGTCATTGCATCCTAATCCTTTAAAAGGAATCATTTTCATGACATGTTACATTCATGTCACCCATAACACATGTAGCTAGAAGCATTTGATTCATTTTGATCATAGCATTGTAGTCATGTGACATAAACATATGGAATCGAGTCTACAGGACATGTCTTTCAGTGGACGGTGTAGCAATATCGATAAATTTGTAGATCTCATCTTCCTGAAGTTGCAGGAAGCAGATCGAAGACCCTTTCAGTCTTATCTCCCTGAAGATGCAGTAGAGTAGATTGAAGATAGAAGATCTTATCTTCCTGAAGTTGCAGGAAGCAGATCAACAAAAATATTTTAGTCTTATCTCCCTGAAGTTGCAGTGGAGTAGAATGAAGATAGAAGATCTTATCTTCTTGAAGTTGCAGGAAGCAGATCAAAAAAACATTTTAGTCTTATCTCCCTGAAGTTTCAGTGGAGTAGACTGAAGATAGAAGATCTTATCTTCCTGAAGTTGCAGGAAGTAGATCAAAAGCACTTTCAGTCTTATCTCTCTGAAGTTGCAGTGGAGTAGAGTGAAGACAGAAGATCTTATCTTCTTGAAGTTGCAGGAAGCAGATCGAAGGCATTTTCAACCTTGTCTCCCTGAAATTGCAACGGAGAAGATTGAAGACAGAAAATCTTATCTACTTGAAGTTGCAGGAAGCAGATCAAAAGCACTTTCAGCTTTGTCTCCCTGAAGTTGCAGAGGAGTTAGAAGCCATTTGAAGAAGACCAAGAAGTCAAGGCTCCGTCAAGACCGGGCAAAATTGGTCTTTTTATAGTCTTTGCTTCATTCTCGTTACACAACAATGAGCAAAGAGGGGCAGCGGTAGTAACTCATTTTGCCTGGGCCCATGTTATTCAGAAAAAAAAATAAAATATAAAAAATAAAATGTCCTGTTACAGTTTTTACAAAGCCCAATAAATCAAATATTAACCCATTAGCCCAAATCCTACCCAGTAACCCAACTAAAACCCATTACCCGAATGCCCCTAGGCCTAAATTATGAAACACCCTCAACAACCCAAATTAACCTGCTAACCCAAATTTTACACGGCCCAAAGAGGCCCAAAAACTTAAACAAAAATCAGAAGGCCTAGGGTTTTCTGAAACCCTAGACGCTGTAAGACTCTATCTCAGCAAGAGCCGCAAGCGTCCCAACAGGATCCCAACAGTCGCGCTGCAAGCCTCACGCCCAGGCCAACAGTCGCGCCGAAGTCAACTCCTTGCACCCACACTAGGCTTTCATTGCGCCACGATCCGCGCCCGAATCACGCCATCATCTCCAGATCTTTTTTCGCTCGTCCTGCAAAATAAGGAAAACACAACAAAAAAAGAAAGAAACAAATATGGAAATATGTATTTTCCTTTTTATTTCATTTTTGGGTTATAAAACCCCATGTAAACCTGTAAAATAGAGAGGAATATACGGAGAAAAAACACACAGATTTACACAAAAATACTCAAAGATAGTGAGTACAAAAATATCATCAAAAAGTTCAGAGAAATAAAAAATAGAGATTTCGTAGAGGTGATTCTTTTTTAATATTTCATTTTGTTTATTTTTTTATTTTTTTATATATACATTTGCGCATATAACCACTATTTAAAAAAAAGTATAAAAAGGGAAGGGATTACCTTTTGAAGACGACGAAAATCAGAGGTTTTAAGCCTCCGGCCACCGGCTACGGAGGCGCGTGTGGCATGTGAGGCACATGGACCAAAAACCCAGCAAACGGAGCTCAGGCAAGAGGACGAAGGGCTTAGAGGATTTTTCGAAGTTTTTTTTTTTGTAAAAACCCAGACCAAATGATTTTTTTTTATAAAACTGACTTTTATAAATGAAAGAGAACGACGTCGTTTTTGATTAACAGGATCCGCGCGCCGACCCGAGGACCCAATAAGGATCCGCGTGATTTATTAAAAAGGAGAATTTACATTTTTAGCCCCTCTGCAATTTTATTGGTTTTAATTCAGCCCAATTAGAAATTTTATTTTTTATAAAATTAGCCCTAAATTTACATTTTGTTTTAATTAAGTCCCTTAAACTGCTTTAAAGGCCAAAATCACTACGACACCGTTTTGAAAAAGGTCATAATTGCCCAATAAGTCCTCGAGATTTAACGCGCGATTCAATTTAATCCTTTTATGCTTATTTTATTTGCTATTTGACCCTACTTTCTTTATTTATTCTTTATTTTTATTTTATTCTAATATGTGTTTAAATTATTTTATTATATTAAAATATTATATTACTTTTATTATTTGTAAATTAATTAAACTTGTATATTTTATTATCATATATTATCTTTATGTATTTTAAATTATTATTATTTATTATTCGATTTGATTATTTTATTACATATTATTTTTAACTTATATATTAGTTATCATATCACAAATTTTTAAAATAATGTACATTATATAGTATTATATCTTATATTATTTTGTTAAAAAGTTTTATTTTATCAAAAGTATTTATATTGAATAATATATTATTTATTTAAAAATGTAATTTTATATGTATTAGTTTATTATAAATATATTTCTATTTAAAGTCACAAATTAGTTATTTTCTTAATATATATGTGCATTTTTATACGTCATTATATAAGCACTTTCAACTTGCATGAAATATGTTCATATTTGTTTTATTGTTTATTGTATTTGTTTATACTTCATCATGTATTTATAATTGTTTTAGTGTAGGAATTATTATTTGTCATATTTTATATTATTATTTCTTTATTGCCTTTCTTAAATGTTAGTATATTAATTGCTTTTAATATTTATGTTCGATAGTATATAAATGCAATATTATTACATGGATTATTGTTAAAATAAAATACATTTTTTTTTTGCAAAATTACTATTTTTATCTAAAGATTTTTAAAAATAAGGCAATGTTTTGTATTTAGAAATTCGGGAAATAGTGCCCTAACGTGCTGGGTTGCGATTTTTCGTTTGGCTAAATAATTAAATATCCTTTTAACAAGTTTTGTAAATCATGAGGTGATTTTGATTACGAAAGTTTTAAAATATCGTGGCCTAACGTGCTGGATGTGATGTTTATATTCCTTCGGAACAAAGAAATCTCAAAGTTTAACTTAAATTGCTCGAAGATTTTAAGAAATCATATTTTTAAATACTTTTAAATTTCAAACATTTGGACATGATTCTATCGATTAGGTACCAATTTTTGGGCGTTATGAGGGTGCTAACCCTTCGTCATAGTAACCAACCCTCGAACCTGTTTTCTCGTTTTTCGTTGACCAAAATCAAATGTTTTAAAATAAAATGTTTTACAAGGTAATCCAATCACACCTAAATAAAAAAGGATTGGTGGCAACTTTCGTTTTCGTTTTTTAAAAGTTTACCCTGTTTTTCAAAACTATAAAAATGATTTCGACAATAGTGTTGGATAGTAAATTGAAAATGGATGGGTATATAATAATAAGTTTATATCTTTAAAATTTAATGATGTGGCAAAATTTTATTGGTACTTAAAAACCATACTTTTTAGGATGATCCTAATATAAGTTATTTCATTGATTGAGTCTTAGCTCAATTGGCATGAGCATTATTGCTAATATAGAAAGACATGGATTTGAGTGCGCTGAAGTGCATTATTCTCTTATTTATGAGTTGAGGAGAAACTATTGGTAGTTTTAAATAATAATAATATAAGTTATTCCATTTTGTGTGTATATAAGTTTAAACTAGAGTCAAGTCATTTAAAGTTAAAAATAATTATTTTTAATTTTACAAAGTATTTTAATAAAAATAATGAAAATATTGTTTTTTTTCATATATTTCTAATTTTATTTTTAAAAATAATTTCAATTTTTCAATCAAACACATTTTCTTCAATATTTTCTTTGGTGAACAATATTTTCTATTTTTAAGAAAATGAAAACAAAATTAACTTAGGTTACCTGAAACCAAACAATATCTTTTGAATAGCACCTAAGAAAAAAATTTGTGTAAAGAAATAAACATATTTTTATCTTAATTTCTCAAAATATTTAAATATTAATGAAAATTTTAAATTATAATATTTTAATATCTTAAATATTAATTCCAGTTTTATGTATTTGTTAGATAAGGGTGGATCTTGAAGATATAACTTTTTTGTTACTAAAATTTCAAATTTAACATTTAATTCATGATAATTTTTAACTTGGTTTTGGAGTTTTATTATTGCACACTAGTTCTAAATTTGAATTTTGTCAAAAATTTAGCCACTTTTAATATAATATGACTCTATGAGAGTATCCCATGCAATCAATTGGTTTTATAAAACATATAAAAGTTATAGGAAATATATAATAATTCAAAAACAGAAATTTATAAAATTTGTTAAGGAAATTCTAAACAGTTCTAAAATTTCTAAATATTATAAAATTATAAGATTTTTAAATTATTTTCTTGAAATTATAAAATGAAAATTTATTAAAATGTATATTCTAAATGAACTTGGACAATTGCTCATCCAAGTTCGTCCCATCAAATTTTGAAAAATTTGAGAATTTATTTTGAAATTATAAAAAACATAAAAATATTTAAAAAATCGCATCCAAAATGAACTTGAACAATTGGATGTCCAATCCAAATGAACTCGAACGCCTTTTGTATAGATTTATTCTAGATGTATATTTTTAATATTTGTTACAATTTTACTAAATTTTATAATTTTATATAATTTTAAATTTTTCTACATATATATATTTTTAAAAATATCAAGAGATGACTTAATAGTTTTAAGAGAGTGTCATATCATCACCTTTTAACAGTGTTAAAAAGAACTACACTATTTGATTAAACCCAAGTTCAATGACTAAATTGGGAGAAGTTCTAAGATCCTATTTAATAAAGTGTTGAAAAAAATTCAATCCTTTGAAAACTGATATTTTAACAACTTAATTTTTTAACATGTTTGATAACCTAGATGAAATTTACTAAATGTAGTTTTTCCACAAAAAGTGTGGAAAATGGTAAGTAGATAGGGACTTATTTCTCACTTAATAAAAAGTAAATTCAATTTAATTTTTTATTTTATTTTATTTTATTCAATTTCATTTAAAATTATATTATCATTTTCAAATAATCTAATTATAATCACTATTTAAAATCAACACTTAAATTTTTAGTACATATTTTTTACACTTATTTTTCAACACTTAATTTTTAATTTATCAATATAGCATAAATATTACTTTATCCCCATAAAATTAGAAATTTTTTATTATTTAATAGTTTATATTTAAAAAACCAATAAACTTATAAATTTTAACTAAAAACATATCAAAATTATTTAATCAGGCTTAAAAAAATTTTAAACGAATGAAAATTTAAAAACTTAAACTCATGATGTGGATAAAAAAAAGGGTAAACTTCACCTAAGGTCATTGAACTATCAGTAAGTTTACTTTTTGGTCACTTAACTTCAAGAAGTTACAAAATGGTCATTAAACTATTCGAAAGTTTTCATTTAAGTAGCTGAACAAGTCGAAAGTTTTTGTTTAAGTCATTGGGCTATTATTTTTAAAAAAAAAATAAAGTATGGCTAGCAAACTCCAAGTAACAATTTAACAATCAAGATCCAAGTTGGTTTGACAATTAATGTCTAAGATCGGAGAAGAAAGTTGTTTGGGTTTTAGTTCGCAGAGTCGGGACTTTCAAAGTTATTTCATGAAAAAAAAATTGAACCGTAAAAGAGAATGAGAATGAGAGCTTTCGATTGGTATAAGTGATGAGAACAAAAAAGGTCATTCAACAACAATTTTAACAACTCAATGACTTAAATGAAAACTTTCGAATTGTTCAGTGACCATTTTGTAACCTTTTGAATTGAGTGACCAAAACGTGAACTTATTAATAGTTTAGTAACCCCCTAGAAAACCCTTATAAAAAAGGGTTAAATTGGTACCTAAACTATACTTTTTTTCTTATCTTGACAGCTATTTTTTTTTTGTCATAAGTGATATCTAAACTACTTTTTTTCTCAAGTTTTAAAAAAGGCTTGACCTATAAATTAGTACTTAAGGGTCTCTTTAATTCACTGAAAATAGCTTCCGAAAAAATATTTTTGGAAAATAGTGTGCATTTAAAAAAAAAAAAAACATGATATGTTTTGGTGTTTGATTGAGTTTGTACAAAACATTTTCCACTATTTGGAAAATTTCCTAAAATTATTTTCGAAAATGGTTGTGTTATGAAATAAATAAAACATAAATATTTTTGCATTTAAAAATATTTATTTCCATTAATTATTTTATAAAACCAAATTTGAGTATTTGTAAATCAATAAATAACATTAATAGACAAAAAATAATTTTGTGACAATTTGTCAGTCTATTATAAAAACATTGAAAAATTATTTCCATAATTTTCTGCAAAATTGATCGGATGTTCATAAAATTTGGTATCTTAAATGTAAAATTCTATAGTAATTTTTTAGCAATTTTCCTTAGCAATTTCATAATGCATTAACAATGCAAATTTTCTAAGGGCCCATCACTTTAATTTCCTTAATTAAGATTGTAATTCTTATAAAATTAAAAGTTCCCAATTGTTTTTTTTTTCTCTCTTCATAAAATCAAGCAACAAATATGTCCAAGCCAGTTCTCATATAAAGCATACAAAGCATAAATAAAATAATCTAATCAAATAGTTAAAATACTCAAATATAATGAGAAATGCCACTAGAATTCATAAGTGAACAAATCCTAAAAGCTTACAACAAAGCTCAAAAGAAGTTCCAAGACCTAAATATCCCATAAATAAAATAGAATGCATGAGACGATATTATAATAGATACAAAAGATGTTTAAAATCCAAATCTTTAGCATAGACATTTTTCAAAACCCATAATTGAAGTCATCTAACCTTGAAAGAACTTTTCATCACAAATTTCCCTAAGGTTCTTAGTTTTGGCTAAAAATACTCTGGTTTGTTGCTCATGTTCCATGAGATAATCAAAAGTATTAGAAAGAGTTCATCGTCAAATCCCTCAATCGACATCACTTCTCCAAAAAAATGTGATAGGATAATTTTACCCTCATTAAACATTTTAATGGCATTAGAAATCCCACAAAGTTGTTATGTCATAAGTCGAATGTTACACTTTTTTGCATACTTTTTCCTTTTACACTTTTATCCTTCAATGGATGAAGAAGCTTTTGTTTTAACCTCTTCATTTTTTTATACCTCAAAGTTCACAGAAATATTATTAGCATCATCCAAATCCATATCAGCAAATGTTTTAGCAAAGCTTTTTGTTGCCATCTGGAACGGTGGAAATGTGCAAGTGTACACAATCGCAACAAGTAATAAAGTGACAAGTAAATGTCGAGTTATCGTACCCACGTGGATTGTAAAAGAATTATTTATGAAAATGATTTTAAACACTTTGGTGAAGGAAAAATATTTGGATTTGAGAAATGATTAAAAATTAGAAAACAGGGTAAAATAAAATAAAATAAAGTTCTAATGCACGATTTCAAAAGCTAATTTTAATGAAGATGATAAAATTGTGTTGGATTAATTATAGTTCCTAACTTAGAATTATTAAACTCATGCTTATACTTGTTACGAATAAATTCACGGCAACTCAGTAATTTGCTAACTTATGAACATATTTACAAATAAAAAATCCATTCATCTCTTGTACATATTCCTATGTCAATTCAACCGATAAAACAGATTTATAAAGGTAAACATGTTATTGCACATACATACTTACTAAATTAAACAATCTCTCGCATATTCCTATGTCGATTCAAACGATTAATTCAACCTAATAAGCATATAAAATACTATGTGAGGTAACAAAGTATCCTTACCTTGAAACAATTTAATCACAATAATCTTGCAAGTTATGCAAGGCATATGTATCGCCAAATACAATGCTTATCTAATCTTCAGCAACCTTAGAAGAATTAAACATGCACTGATTAAATACTGTGTCCATTAATTACAATTTCAATGCGTTTAAATAATTAATTCTTTAGTTACCTAAACAATTATAATGCCAGAATAACTTAGACATGATTTTACTTAATCAAGCATCTTACCGAGGCCTATAACAGCATAAACACAATTTTAATAATTCAAGAAGGAAAAATATAATCAACCCAACACGGATTAAATTCAAGCTAAATTGATTAAAATAACCATTTCAATAGCATAAATATTCATAAACATTTTTGTCAAAACAACAACGAAATTTAAAGAGATAGGGAACAAGAAGCAAATCCAGTGTTTCTCCGTGGCTTGACTAATTGCTCCGTTCTTCGTTCTCCGTTGTCCTCGGCTATCAAGGTGGCTTATGAACACTTTAATTGCTGCTCAACAATGGCTGATGAGGTCCTCTTTCCCAAGAGAAGAAATTGGCACTTGAACAAAAGGGGGAATGGAAAGGAAAAGTTGAGAGAAAGTGAGAGAGGAGAAGAGAGAATGAGAGTGTGAGGGATGAGGGATGCCTTGAATGATCAGCCAATGGGGGTTTTATAGCTGAATGTGGCAGCTAAAATTTGCTAAAAATAGCAGCCAAAGAGCCACCCTTTGGCTGGCCACTTATGTGGCAAAGTTGATGGCTTCAACTTTGCTAAATATGGCATGGGGCAAATCTAAAAAGCCACTAATTGTGGAGGGGGTTGAATGCAACTTTGACAAGTCTTCAGGGGCTTCTTTGCAAGCTTAATTCATCAGCTAATAAGCTGATTTGGGCCAGCATATGGATGGTTTGGGCTGCCCAATTCTTTGTTCGGTTCAGTTCAATCGATTTGGTTCAACTGGGCACTTTTTTAATAATTAATTAAGATTAATTTATTTAGCCCAAATTAAATTGGGAATAAATTAAAATTAATTAATTTATGATTTAATACACATATTTGGACCGTCTTAGGCTGGAAATTATTTCGCCTTGTTACTTTGAATTGCTTCTCGGTTTTGTTCTTCGAGTAGTGTCTGCCGAGCCAATTTTCGCCCTTTGTGCAAATCTGTCGAAAATAGTCAAAATAAATCAAAATTAACTATAAAATTAATTATAATTCATTATTTTAATAATTTACGTACAAAATAATTATTTTATAATAATTATATATTTTTCGACAATAATTTTACTAAAACTACATGAATTTGAGTTAAAAAGTGCATGAAAAAGTGTGTATATTTTCGTGTTTCTACACCCCCAAACTTAATTCATTGCTCGTCCCGAGTAATGCACAAATTGAAAAGAATTTCTCGAAAACACCTTTGACAAACTCATTCAGAACAACATTCTTCCCAAAATTATGAATTAGGTATACTTATGCTTAAGAACAAGAATTTTGATATTTATGCTACTTATGTATACATATCATTCAAATTAATATCAATAACTATTATGATAGCAAAAAATAGACTAAATGCTTTCTTAATTAAAAACATGTAAATCCCTACCAATTTGATTTTAATCCCTTATTCAAGATTAAGCTGCAATCATTAAGTTTAACTTATGCCTTCATATGTTGAACATAGCAATTTCTCTTCACTAATGTAGGTAGCATAGAAACTTGAATCAATAAGGCTTTAAAAGGGTTATAACGTGGCTCGGCTGGGGGTAGGTAAAAGATAGATAAATTTAGGCTGAAAACCTTAGACTCAGCTTCAATCGGACCTGTCGAAACCATTTTTCTTATTTATGTTTTTAAAAAAAATGGGGATCGACTTTAAACTGACAAATGGAGTCGCCACCGATCCTTTATTCAAGGTGTGATCGGGTCACCTTGTAACATCCCAAAGTTGGGCCTAGTAGGATTGGGCCCATTGGGCCTTAGGCGTAGTAGCGGTTAAAATTTTTGGGAATAAGAGAACGGCATTAGTGCAAGTTAGATCTATCAGGTGAGTGATTTTGGAAGGTAAGGGGGCTTTTATAAAGTCCCGGGATCAAGTTAGGCCTTAGGAAAAATTTCGGTTTTAGGTGAATAAAACCCTAGGAGTTAGTAGTAGGCTTTAAGGATAAAATGTGGGGGGAAATGACACAAAAAGAGCTTGTGGTGTAGTGGCAAAGTGACGCCACATAAGAGACAAGGGAGTGACGCCACAAGGAAGGAAGAAGGTCCAAGGTTCAAGTCTTGGCTCTTGCATTTTGGTTTTCTTTTTATATGGATTTAGACCTTCGCCATAGACTTATCTATAATTGCGCATGGTTTTAGACACAAGAGGAGCTTGTGGCTTAGTGGCAAGTGGCGTGCTGAGATATTGAAGGGAGCAAGGGTTCGAATCTCATGGAAAGCAGTGGAGTATTTATTTTGCGGATTGGACGGGAAGAGTTTGAGTTGGATTTAAACTCTACTGACGAAGGGATCCCACATCGGAAAGATACAAAGAAGAAAGGTGAGAAGTTAGCTATATATAGAGCTGCCTAGGAGGAGAAGGAGCATACCTGGCTAGCGTTGGGCATAGGAGTGCTCAGAGCGCGGTTTAACAGCTTCAGATTCCCTATCAGGTGTGTACTTTTCTCTACTCTAGCTGTAGAGCGACAAATGCCGAAATACCGGTGACACGGTGATAGTAACCACACGAGCGTACAAATGCACGTGTGGGGCTTCAACACGATAGTTGAGGCCATCAGTAGTGTTCTTGTGGGTGTGGGCTGTTGGGCCACGATGGCCCGAAAGGGGCCAAGTGGGCCCAATGGGCCCGAGGGCCCATATGAGTAAATTATATGATTGAGTAGTAAATAGTGAACTAGACTATGTAAATCTCATATATGTGGCTAGGTTTGGGTTGAATGGGCCACACGAGTGTGTGGGCCCCACTTGGGCGTTGAATGGGCCTTAGGCCCATTCGCATCATTATCTCTGTTTAGAATACTTGAGTCATTCGAGGCGATAGTGGACATTCTGTTGGGTCGTTAACACCCTGGTTTGCAAAATTATCGAATTACCCCTAGTTTGTAAAATTATCGAATTACCCCTAATTTGCGAAATTACTGAATTACCCCTGGTTTGCAAAATTACTGAATTACCCCTGGTTTGTAAATTATCGAATTACCCCTAGTTTGCGAAATTATTGAATTACCCCTAGTTTGTGAAATTACCGAAATACCCCAATTTACAAAATTACCAAAATACCCTCAGATTACAAAATTACCGAAATACCCTTAGTGTGTAATTACCGTTTTACCCTTAAATGACAAATGACTGTTGTACCCTCGTGGTAGTACTAATGTTGTCTGTGTTAATTGTATGATTGATTATGCTCGAGATGCACTGCATACATGGATTAGTTATGAGTAGAATTACCGAATTACCATTGGTAGGTAAATTATTGGAATACCCTCCGTGGGTAAAATTACCGTTATGCCCTTAGGGGTTGATTAGCGTGATTGTGTGCAAAATTCACACTTTAATATTATTATGTGTTATTAAATATTTGGGCTGAAAAGCTGAAATGGTTAGAGGGATCGACGTTATGCCACAATGGGCATGACCGAAATACCAGGTAAGTACCCTGTTGTTAATGTCCGCGCTAATAATTGTATGCCATAATGATATTGTGTACTTGACAGCTTGCTGCATTCATTTGACATTTGTATGCATGGGTTGGATATGATATTTTAAGGGGAAGTGTAAGACTGTACTAGTGGTTTGGTGCCACACGTGGGTTGGCCCCACATTCTTGATTCGTGACTAAGTCTCAATGGTTTGGTACCACATATATATTATTTTGTGACTCGTCTTAGTGGTTTGGTACCACAATGGGTTGGCCCCACATATATTCATTACAGGATTGTCACCAGTGGTTTGGTACCACAAGTGGGTTGGCCCCACGTATTCTCTTTTGTGACATTTGTCACTAGTGGTTTGGAACCACCAGTGGTTTGGTACCACATATTGATGATTTCGTGACTTGTCCCAGTGGTTTGGTACCATAGTGGGTTGGCCCCACATATATGATTATTCAGGATTGTCACTAGTGGTTTGGTACCACAAGTGGGTTGGCCCCACATATGATATTTTGTGACTCTGTCACTAGTGGCTAGGTGCCACATATAGAGTGTAGCGGATGGAGGGTTGATTGTAGAAATCCCCACAGAGTGATCAGCTGGTACGGGTGGTGTGTAGAGGATGGATAATTAGGTTGGGCTGGGTTTGCATCGCATTGCATACATTATCTGCTGTGACATATGATATGGGTTAAGGCTCTACCGAGGCTATTTTGGGCTAAGGCCCAATTGCCACTGTTAATATAATGGGTTTCGGCCTGGATTGTTGTGATGCATGTTCTTATCGATGAGGGTTGTACACATTGAGTTTTCATAAACTCACCCCCTCTTTTTATTAAATGTTTCGTAATTTCAATGATAGAAGATTGGGAGCCGTGGAGGACTCGGGGTGGCTATACATCGGAGATACTACTTGTGAACTTTAGTAATTTTGATTTTTACCTTTTCTTTTAGATTATTTATTTTGGGTTAATATTTTGTAACAAGGCCATTGGGTTATTTTTCTAAGTTTTCATTTATAACTGTTAAACTTATAAATACGGGGTTTTCTTAAAACATTAGCAATCGTTTTCTAAAATATCATGTTTACGCAACGATGCAAGTTCAACTTTCATAACAAAACAGTTTTTCAAAATAATAACAACTTTTAAACGGTCATTTAGCAAATCGCATTTTTCTCAAACAAACAACGAGATCAGAGTTCAAAAATCCGATAAAACTTTTCTAAACAATTGCTTAGCTTTTCAACTTCCTTCAATGTGACACGCCAGATTCGGGCCTAACTTCTAGGCCGGGTTTGGGGTGTTACACACGTTGAGATGAATTATTTTAATAAAATATTTTAGATTAAAATAATAATTTTGGTCTACGAAATCTGAGAAAACAAATTTGGAAATTGGTTACGTGCGAGGAAGGATTAGAACCCTCGCAACGCCCAAAATTGGTACCAAATTGATTAATTGATGTCTTAATGTCAAAAATTTGAAACGATTTTAGAATACAATTCTGTTTTAAAAAAATTTAAATAACTCGAATTGGATATTGAGATTCTCTTGTTCTGAAGGAATAAAATATCACATCCAACACGACAGGATATGACGTTTCAAACCCTCGATGCCAAGATCCTCTCATGACTTCCAAAGTTCATGCATTGAGATTTTTTAAAAGGATATTCGGTTATTTGGTCAAACGTTAAATCGAAACCCAGCACGTTAGGGCACGATTTCTCGAATTTCCAAACACGAAATATTGTCTCGTTTTTTAATTTAAGAAAATACAGATGAAATTTTGAAAGGATATTAGGTTATTTGGTCAAACGAAAAATCGAAACTCAGTACGATAGGGCACGATTCCTCGAATTTCCAAACACGAAATATTGCCTTATTTTGAAATGTTTTTAAATAAGCAATTATGAAACCAAATCCCAAAATGCATTAGGTAATAATAATAAATAGTAATAATATGATGATAATGATAATAATAATAATAATAATAATAATAATAATAATAATAATAATAATAATAGTAACAAAAAATAAGAATAGAAATATTAAATAATAATAGTAATAATAATAGTAGTATTAATAGTAATAATAAATAATACATTAACAAACAAATAATAAGAATAATAAAATAGATAAATAAGAATAACATCAAACATTAAAAATAAATGAATAAATAAATAGGTAAAACAAATAAATAACTTAAGTATGTAAATAATAATAGATAAGTAACATAAATATATGTAATATTGACTTTAAATAATTAAAGGTAAATAAACAAATAAACAAACGAATATAATAAATATGAATAATATATAAATATAACATAAGATGAAAATAAAGATTCTAATATAACAAAAATATAAATAAATAATAAAATAAACCGATAAATAAACAAAAATAAATGTAAATATAAACACATTATATAAAAGGGGTTGAAATTAATCAAATCAAGGATGAAATCGAAATTAAAATAAAATCAAAAGGATAAATTATAAATAAATAAAAGAAAAGGGCTGAACGGGAAACCAAAATGAAAAGCGTATAAAAATACGAGGGCTGGATGGGAAATTATTCCCAAGCCCTATGCGCAGTGTTCCAATATGGGCCAGAATGCAACGAAAATAAAAGTATACGGTAGAATTAAAAAAATAATAATAAACAAAACAAATGAGGATTGAATTGCGAGGCGCTGCAAAAGCGCGGGGATTGCGCGCGCAAATAGCCCATTTTTCAAAGAAACACGCAGATCCTGATGCCCATAGGTCGGAGCTTCAGTTCCCCCCAAAACGACGCCTTTTTGGAGTTTGGGGGGACGAAACTACGTCGTTTTGTCCCTTTATAAAAGCCAATTTTTGTGTTCTAAAGTTCATTTTAAACTTGTTCTGAAAAAAAAAAACACAAAAACTCTCTGAAGCCCTCCTCCCCACCTACGACTCCAACCATACTCCGGCCGGCATTCTAGCACCGGACCACCGCTGTCCACCGTCGCCGACCACCATGCACGGTGGTCGAAATACCTAAAAGGTAAAAATTTTGCTTTTTTTTTTTGCTAATATATATGTATATGCATACTGTTTTAAAAAAATAAAGAAAATATATATGTAAAATGTTTGTATATTCGAAAGAGGAGAATAAAGAGGGAAAAAAAAAAGAAAAGGAAGAGAGTAAAAAAAGAAATGAACACAAGTCTTACAAATCCAATTTTTGAATTCGGTGTGGTACCCAAAGTTTCTATTTTTTTATTTTCAAAAAATCTCCTCTACATTGATATTTTCACAGTTTTTATAGCCGAATGAAAGAAAGAAAATACAAATATCATGTTTTCTTTACTTTTCGCCACTGTTCCTTTTGCCTATTGCTGCTTTCTTTTCTTTGATGTGCTTGCAGGTCTCAAAGGAGGTCAACGAAATGAAGGTTTCCATTTTGGTGAAACAACAGTAGCTATCCTCGGGACGAGGTGTGGGCGACGCGCCCAAGGAGGAGCGGCGCAGGGGAGACCCTAGGGTTTCCCTTCTGCCAAAAGTGTTTAAATTTTTTGGGCCATTGGGCCTTTGTAAATTTTGGTAAGGTTTAATTTGGACCTTTGATATTTTCTGTTTTATTTTATTTCTGATTTAGGGGTAGTGGCCCTGGGCAAAATTTGGGCTCTACAGGTCCTTCGGAACGTTTACCTTCAATACACCGACTTACTTTGCTTTCACATGCTCTTTTGTACATCTATTTTCTTTCAAGTACATATGCTTTTTCTTCTTCTTCTTTTTTTGAATGAGCATTTTACTATATGTACTACAAATTTTGAGCATTCGATACTTCTTTTCAATTCCACCAAACTTATTTTCAAAGAATATTCTACATAGTACTGAGTCTAGTGTTTGGGACAATTTAAAGATAATTAAGAGAAACGTGATGGCTAAAAATTGCAAAGGTTCAAATAAAATTAGGCCATATAGTCTCAAAGTTGGGTTTCAAAGGGTAAAATTTCATCAAGGTCGGCTTGAAAGGCTCAAATGGTCCAAACAACAGTTGCCTAAATCATTTTCAACATTCCATGCTTCCTAGGATTTCGCCTCAAGAAACTACTAAGACAATTCTAGAAACTTAAACTTTCATGCATACCTAACTTTCTTAAGGAACTAAAAATTTTATGGTATGATTTGCATGCTTTATTAAAAATACCTTTATGTCATTATTAAACTAACATAACAATTTATTGAAATAATCAAACTTTATTTATACTGAAGTTTGGCATACTTAACAAAATTTCAAATTTATTGAACAAAATATATCCTAATCATAATTAAAAGAAACAATTATTCTGAGGGGAAACAATTCCAATTTTTCAGTTCCCCTACTTAAGATGAACAATGTCCTCATTGTTAAAAGTGAATAGATACTATACACCAGGTAGGAGTCTAGAAAAGAGGAGGTAAGTCAATTTGACTGCTTAAGTACCAAGCTCTCTCTAAATCCAATCCTAGACATGTATATATCCATTGCCACACTTTATACTTTGGGACTTGTTCATTTTTATTTATGATTTCCACCTCTTGTTTTATTATGTGAAAAATAAAAATCATAATAGAATCTAATCCTAAAACATTAAACAACCTAGGAAAGAAAATGAAATAAAGTAAAGATTCCCCACTTTTTATTTATTTGCAGATCCATCAGAATCTGACTCATCTTTTTCCTTCCTCGACATTAGAGTCCATGGTTCAAGTATAAATTCTGGACATTCATGCACAAAAATAAACGAGTTATGAAATATATATTTTAAATGCATCTCTGATTGAGTCATCCCGTATTTTTTAGTATCTGCAGTAACAAGTTACTGCAACTACATGTGTTGCAGCATAGCCATTATACCAAACTGTTCACTTCGTGGAATGGTGCTAGATAAAGGGACTCTCAGCGTCAAACTTAGGAAATTTGTTAAGGGTGGTTTCAGTTTTGAGCAGATGGGTGAATAGATGAGGGTTAGAGTTGAAGAGGGTGGCGGTTTTAAGGATAGTTTAGGTGCGGTAGTTGCTAACTTCGAAT
The DNA here is from genome assembly GCA_025506655.1 of Gossypium rotundifolium. NCBI lineage: Eukaryota > Viridiplantae > Streptophyta > Magnoliopsida > Malvales > Malvaceae > Gossypium > Gossypium rotundifolium. The sequence continues at coordinate 64,061,741 of CP106734.1, forward strand.
GAAGGTGTTTGGGGTGGTGATCCAGGGAGTTAAGGGCTGCAACATTAAGGGGTTAAGTGAGATGCACTATTGGGCTACTGGGGAGTTGTGGTAGAACAAGGTAAGGGCTATAGGTTTGTGCAGAAAAGGGTTGAATATTTCCCTTCTGTAGTAGTGTCTTAAGCCCAATGTCAGCTCCTTTTTGGATCCTAAGCTCCTATACTGAAAAAAAAACCAAGAAATTAGTGCTTGGGTTAAAAGTTGACCCTTTATTCAACAAAACAAATAATTAAATTCTTTGGGCTACTTAGAAAAATATTTTTTTTGAAAAATTACATTAAATTAAACTCCCAGGAAAGACTGGAGGGGTCATGGATGATCCCGCTTAAGTCCCAATCTCCTAGACAGAGTTTTAATTAATGTAATGAACTAAAGAAAATTTTATCTAAGTCTACCATTTTATTCAAATGAGGGAAAAAAACTAAAAATATAAAATAATGATAAAGAAAGTGAAGAGAACTCCCTCCATTTTATTTAGGATCGTCATTGACCATGGTGGTGTCAAATGGCCATTTGTCATACCAACCATAACCATCTAAGAAGTAATCATATTTCTTCCCATCAAATCTGTCCAAGATCTTATTAGGGAAATAAAATCTGTAATGATCTTTCTTGGTGGCCTTATTTAACTTCCTGTAATTCCTAGAAATCCTCCAACCCATGACTCGAACATCTGCAATAATCAATCCAACACACTTCTTGTGCCTTTCCAAAATCACAAGTGCCTCTTCTTCTTGATCTTTGGTGAACTCAACTGAAATCATGACAGGTAAAGTCAAAGATAGACCCAAATAGTCATATTTCAGATGATGAGACAAAATCTTCAGTTCCAATTTAGCTGGCTCTTCAATCAACAACTTTGGTTGCGTATACTCTTGAGATGATAACTCTAATGATTCGAGTGGAACTTCTTGAGTGAATTCCTTCGAATTAGCTTCTAACCAAGCCAAACGTTCCTTGTCTTCATCATCACTTGGTGAATCCTCTAGTAGAATATGTCCTAGCGGATCGTCTAAAGAATTGAGCTCCAATTCTGTAGAAGCCAGCAATTCCATCTTGGAAATAGTAAAATAGTCTTTAACTACATCTGGGGATTTAGCAGTATTGAAGTCATTAAAAGTCACCTTGTCATCAAAAATTTCTTTCAACTGAGTATCTCGTTGCTGCTTCTGGAATCGTTGAGGATATGGCAATGGTGGAATCTTATCTTTAACCGAACAACTCTTCCATGAAAATTCTTCTGCATCTGACAAGGGTGTTAGATAATCAGAACTAACTAGTTTAGAGTTTACCTCATCAAGGATCACTGAATCTGACTTCTGTGATACAAGAGTTTCAACACTTGGTTGAACTTCCTCTTTTTCTTGAGCTACAACAAGCTTATCTTGAACCTCAACCACCTTGGGCTCCAATGTCTTTCCACTTGGCAAAGAGACTACTTTGCAATGTTCTTTGCCCAAAATTTTTGGATTTTCTATGTCGCTTAGCCAAATACCTTGGGGTTTATTTCGAAGTTCATTGGTTAGCTGACCCATTTGCTTCTCCAGATTTCTTAAAGTGGTATTATTCTTCACCATGTATGCCTTCAGTAGATTCTCAAGATCACTTGAAGATTTAGTTGGTGGGGGTTGTTGCGCTTGTTGAGAATATTCCAATGGATAATTTGGTCGAAATGGCATAACAGAGTCGCTATGGTCTCCCCATTGATTACTCCATTCAGAAATTGGAAGATTCTGCCATGAAGAATTATAAAATTTGATTGCGAACCATTCCAATTCTAATTTTCCATGTAATAATTTGACTCTTGATTCGATGGGCAATTTTCAAAGAAATGGCCATCTCCACAGTATTCAAAAGAAATATTCTCAAACTGGTTCAGCTATTGACCTGACAGATTACCATTGAAACCATTAACAATTATGTTCTTAAGCATAGAAGACATAGAGGATACCTGGGCTACCAAAGAAGCAAGTGTGTACGCTTTATGTACTCCTGCTGCTTGTTTTTTTGAGGCTGTTCGGTTGGTTGGCACTGATAGTTTTTGCTGGCAGTTCTTTCAATAATCTCGTAAGCATCGTTATAAGACTTAGAAAGAAGGGCTCCATTTGCCGAAGCATCCACCATTATTCTAGTATGAATATTGAGGCCAATATAGAAAATCTCCATTTGAACGCAGTAAGGAATGCCGTGATGAGGGCACTTTCGTAATAACTCCTTAAACCGCTCCCATGCTTCATATAAAGATTCTTCATCAAGTTGCTAAAATGAAGTGATTTCATTTCAGATCTTGGCGGTTAAAGATGGAGGGAAATATTTCATTAAGAAACGTTCAACCAACTCTTGCCATGTAGTTATGGAACCGGGCGGTAGGGAGTTCAACCACGCTCGTGCTCTATCTCTTAAGGAGTATGGAAATAATCTCGGTCTCAAGGCATCCTCAGTCACTCCGACTTGTTTAAATGAGTCACTCACTTCCATGAATAGCCGAAGATGAAGATGTGGATCTTCATTAGGAATCCCACTAAATTGACCCATATTTTGCAACAGTTGGAACATGACCGATTTCAGCTCGAATTGTTGTGCCTCAACTTCGGGTCTCTTAATACTCGGATTGATCTTATTGAATAGAGAAATGACATATTGTTGAATGGCACAGTTTCTATCATCGGCAACAATGATCGAATTGTGAGTATTATAAGCGAATGTTCCTCTGGATTTTGGTTTGGATTTTTGAATTTCATAATTTCGATGCTTCTTTAGTTTGCTTGTCTTCTCCTTTGTTAGTAAAACCTTTCAATTTCAAGGTTTACAAGAAGTAAGTAAATAATTTGATCAATACTCTGAAACAAACACACACAAAAATAGAATTAAAATTTAATAGAAAAAAGCCAAAATGCAAAATTAACAATTTCACAAATAATATCTTTTAAAACAGTCCCCGGCAACGACGCCAAAAACTTGGACCGGTGGAAATGTGCAAGTGTCCACAATCGCAACAAGTAATAAAGTGACAAGTAAATGTAGAGTTATTGTACCCACAGGGACTGTAAAAGAATTATTTATGAAAATGATTTTAAACACTTTGGTGAAGGAAAAATATTTGGATTTGAGAAATGATTAAGAATTAGAAAACAAAGTAAAATAAAATAAAATAAAGCTCTAATGCATGATTTCAAAAGCTAATTTTAATCAAGATGATATAATTGTGTTGGATTAATTATAGTTCCTAACTTAGAATTATTAAACTCATGCTTATACTTGTTACGAATAAATTCACGGCAACTCGGTAATTTGCTAACTTATGATCATATTTACAAATAAAAAATTCATTCATCTCTTGTACATATTCCTATGTCAATTCGACTGATAAAATAGATTTATAAAGGTAAATATGTTATTGCACATACATACTTACTAAATTAAACAATCTCTCGCAGATTCCTATGCCGATTAAAACGATTAATTCAACCTAATAAGCATATAAAATACTATGTGAAGTAACAGACTATCCTTACCTTGAAACAGTTTAATCACAATAATCTTGCAAGTTATGCAAGGCAAATGTATCGCCAAATACAATGCTAATCTAATCTTCAGCTACCTTAGAAGAATTAAACATGCACTGATTAAGTATTGTGCAATGCGTTTAAATAATTAATTCTTTAGTTATCTAAACAATTATAATGCCAGAATAACTTAGGTATGATTCTATTTAATCAAGCATCTTACTGAGGCCTATAACAGCATAAACACAATTTTAATAATTCAAGTAGGCAAAATATAATCAACCCAACACGGATTAAATTCAAGCTAAATTGATTAAAATAACTATTTAAATATCATAAATATTCATAAACATGTTTTTCTAAACAACAACGAAATTTAAAGAGATAGGGAACAAGAAGCAAATCTAGTGTTTCTCCGTGGCTTGACTAATTGCTCCGTTCTTCATTCTCCATTGTCCTCGGCTATCAAGGCGACTTATGAACACTTTAATTGCTGCTTAACAATGGCTGATGAGGACTTCTTTCCCAAGAGAAGAAATTGGCAGTTGAACAAAATGGGGAATGGAAAGGAAAAGTTGAGAGAAAGTGAGAGAGGAGAAGAGAGAATTAGAGTGTGAGGGATGAGGGATGCCTTGAATGATCAGCCAATGGGGGTTTTTATATCTGAATGTGGCAGCTAAACTTTGCTAAAAATAGCAGCCAAAGAGCCACCCCTTGGTCGGCCACCTATGTGGCAAAGTTGATGGCTTCAACTTTGCTAAATATGGCATGGGGCAAATCTACAAAGCCATTAATTGTGGAGGGGGTTGAATGCAACTTTGGCAAGTCTCCAAGGGCTTCTTTGCAAGCTTAATTCATCAGCTAATAAGCTGATTTGGGCCAGCATATGGACGGTTTGGGCTGCCCAATTCTTTGCTCGGTTCGGTTCAATCGGTTTGGTTCAACTGGTGCGGTTCAACTCGGCACTTTTTCCATAATTAATTAAGATTAATTTATTTAGCCCAAATTAAATTGGGAATAAATTAAAATTAATTAGTTTATGATTTAATACACATATTTGGACCGTCTTAGGCTGGAAATTATTTTGCCTTGTTACTTGAATTGCTTCTGGTTTTGTTCTTCGAGTAGTGTTCTGTAGAGCCAATTTTCGCCTTTGTGCAAATCATTTAAAATAGTCAAAATAAATCAAAATTAACTATAAAATTAATTATAATCCATTATTTTAATAATTTACATACAAAATAATTATTTTATAATAATTATATATTTTTTACAATAATTTTACTGAAACTGCATGAATTTGAGTTAAAAAGGGCATGAAAAAGTGTGTATATTTTCGTGTTTCCACACCCCCAAACTTAATTCATTGCTCATCCCAAGTAATGCATAAATTGAAAAGAATTTCTCAAAAACACCTTTGAAAAACTCATTCAGAACAACATTCTTCCCAAAATTATGAATTAGGTATACTTTTGCTCAAGAACAAGAATTTTGATATTTATGCTACTTATGTATACATATCATTCAAATTAATATCAATAACTATTATGATAGCAAAAATAGACTAAATGCTTTCTTAATTAAAAACATGTAAATCCCTACCAATTTGATTTTAATCCCTTATTCAAGATTAAGCTGCAATCATTAAGTTTAACTTATGCCTTCATATGTTGAACATAGCAATTTCTCTTCACTAATGTAGGTAGCATAGAAGCTTGAATCAATAGGTCTTTAAAAAGGTTGTAACGTGGCTCAGCTGGGGGTAGGTAAAAGATAGATAAATTTAGGCTAAAAACCTAGACTCAGCTTCAATCGGACCTTCGGAACGTTTACCTTCAATACACCAACTTACTCTGCTTTCACATGCTCTTTTGTACATCTATTTTCTTTCAAGTACATATGCTTTTTCTTCTTCTTTTTTTTTTTTTTTGAATGAGCATTTTACTATATGCACTACAAATTTTGAGCATTCGATACTTCTTTTCAATTCCCCCAAACTTATTTTCAAAGAATATTCTGCATAGTACTGAGTCCAGTGTTTGGGACAATTTAAAGATAATTAAGAGAAACGTGATGGCTAAAAATTGCAAAGGTTCAAATAAAATTAGGCCATATAGTCTCAAAGTTGGGTTTCAAAGGGTAAAATTTCATCAAGGTCAGCTTGAAAGGCTCAAACGGTCCAAACAACAGTTGCCTAAATCATTTTCAACATTCCATGCTTCCTAGGATTTTGCCTCAAGAAACTACTAAGTCAATTCTAGAGACAAACTTTCATGCATACCTAACTTTCTTAAGGAACTAAAAATTTTATGGTATGATTTGCATGCTTTATTAAAAATACCTTTATGTCATTATTAAGCTAACATAACAATTTATTGAAATAATCAAACTTTATTTATACTGAAGTTTAGCATACTTAACAAAATTTCAAATTTATTGAATATATCCTAATCATAATTAAAATAAAAATTTCTTCTGAGTGGAAACAATTTCAATTTTTTGGTCCCTCTACTTAAGATGAACAATGTCCTCATTGTTAAAAGTGAATAGATACTATACACCAGGTAGGAGTCTAGAAAAGGGGAGGTGAGTCAATTTGACTGCTTAAGTACCAAGCTCTCTCTAAATCCAATCCTAGACATGTATATATATCCATTGCTACACTTTATACTTTGCGACTTGTTCATTTTTATTTATGATTTCCACCTATTGTTTTATTATGTGAAAAATAAAAATCATAATAGAACCTAATCCTAAAACATTAAATAACCTAGGAAAGAAAATGAAATAAAGTAAAGATCCCCCTTTTTATTTATTTACAAATCCATCAGAATCTGACTCATCTTTTTCCTTCCTCGGCATTGGAGTCCATGGTTCAAGTATAAAGTCTGGAAATTCATGCACAAAAATAAACGAGTTATGATGTAACATCCTAATTTTTTGGGGCCTATGCGTTTAGTGTGTGGAAATGTTTAATATGTTAACTTAAATAATAGGGGTCCAAATTGGGCTCAGGACTAGGCAAAGGCCTTGGTTAAAATTCTCAGATTGGGCATTATAAAGTATAAAAGGTGGTAATTGTGTTTAAAATGTCAACATGGGCTTGTGGCTCAGCAATAGATGGCGTAGCAATGGGGGATAGGAGACGGCGTTATTAACAGTTAAAGAGGCCCAAGTTTTTGCCACAAGGAGCCTATGTTTCTGGCACTTAAAAGGGAGCAAGGGGTGACGCCACAACAGGGGTGTAAGGGGGCCCAAAATTTAAGTTTTATGGAGCCCAATACTCCTAATTTAAGTAGGTTAAATTTTGGCATATATGTGGGTAAGGTTGGATGGCAATGTGGCTATGAATTAGGAGAGGATTTTATGTTTTTAATTAGGTGGATAATAGGCAGATAAAGGGGGAAGAAGTGGAGTGATGTAAGACTCTTTTGGAGGAGTCATAGATTAGGATAAGGAGAGAGGATAAGAACTATCTAGGAGACTAAGTGATGGCTGAAATTCCATCACCTAGAGGAGTGAAGAATTTGGCTACTACATGGGAAAAGGGGTGCCGAATTTTCCCTATTATTTGCTTAAGCTTTAGATGTTAGGAAGGGCACTTTCGGATTTTAATAGGTAGGTGCCGAAAATCCTATAAATAGGAGAGTATCTCTTCAAATTTCGACATTTTTTAACCCTACTTCTTGTGTCGAAATTCTTAGTTCCTCTCTACACTTTCTACTCTTTTCTTTTCCAAAAAAAAAAAATCGAAACATCTCGTCTCATCTCTCTGTCGATTTCTCCATTAAAAAGTCGAAACCCTTAATTCACTTTCTTTTTCCATTCTTTTTTCTTTTTTCTCTCTTGTGCCGATTTCTCCATAAGCCGAGACTTGAAGGAAACCTGTTCATTTAGATTTAAGTGCTGAAAGTCATTAGTCTCTGATTTCGAGATTTTAAGGTAAGATGGTTTTCTCTAGATTTTGGTTAGACTCATTTATCTATATGAAATCTTAACTCTAAGATGTGGATTAACAACCATATGTTGTGATAGTAGTTCTGACAAGGACTTACAATGGAAACAAATGTGGATCAGGCAAAGGAGGGGACTAGATCTAAAAACCCAATCCCTAAGTTTAAGAAACGCGCGGTGTCTGCCATTCGGGATTGGCCACCGAGTTTTGGACCAACGTCAGAACAGAATCTTAGGCTATTAGCAACTGTAGCGGATACCGATAGTACCGACTTCAACAATATTATCTTGTCAGTAATTAGGTGTGTAGATCTCTAACACACACTCTCTAACTATTCTTTATGTGATATGGGCTAAAAAGCCGGAAAGTGGTTGTATAGACAGTCGAATAAAACCCAAAAAGGGTTAGTCAAGGATGCCAGGTATGCAATCATAGAAATCCCTATGTGTATCGAATTATGTGAAAGTCAGTATGATGATTTCTTAATATATGTATGCATGGGTTGGGAATATGATAATGAAGGGGAAGAGCATGATTAGGTCACATGGTTACCGGTGGTAGAAAACCCAAGTAATGCAATGTTTGGTCACATGGTGATCGGTGGTAGAAAACCCACGTTAAATTCTCTGATTAATAATGGAATAGGCAGTTTGACTGTCGGTTTGGTGTGTAGCGGTTGGTGGGTAGATTGTAGAAATCCCCAAGGTGTGAGGTTGTTACGGGTTGGTGTGTAGAGGATGGAATTCTAGGATGGGTTGTGTAACAGACCAAATTTGACCCAAATCGGAACGGTGGTTTCGGGACCACGAATCCGAGCCCGAGAAATGTTCTAATAATTTATTTCATGTCTATTATATGTGAATGAAAATGTGTGAAAGTTTCGTAGAAAAATTTTATCGTTTAAGTGCTTAATTTGATAAAAAGGATTTAATCGAGAAAAGCGTAAAAGTTGTATGCTAGAGAGTAAGGTACTAATTTGATTGTGGCTTTTTAAGTGGGTGTACTAAAAGGGCAATTAGCCCATGTACAACTAGGGAAACGGCAATGGGCCTTTCTAATTTCAAATTATATGTTATTTTAGCCTATTATATGTTATGTTAATATATTAGTAAATAAGGTAAATTATATGTGTTAATATAACATTAAATAATGAAAATAAGTGGGAAGAAAGAGAACATACCTTGTTCTTCTTCCTTGGCCGAATGTAGGAGCTAGAAACTCCATGGTTGAAGCTTGATTTTCGGCTAGATAAGAAGCTTGATTAAGGTATGGTCGGTTTTGGTTTTGATAATTTTTACGTTTTTGAGATCGTTGCTTCGTGTATTACCCGACCCATGTCTAAATTTTTGAAAATACTATGTATATAGAATTCGGCCATTAACATGCTTGAATAGTTTTGATGATTTATGGTCTTAGATTAAATGTATGTTAAAGATTTACAAGTTTTGTATTGGAGTTTTTGGTGATTTAGAGTATATAGGGCTAAATTGAAAAGAATAAAATTGTGAATGATTAAAATGTCAAATAGATGAAATGCATGGACACCCATGGCTATGGGGAAGGTTCGGCCTAACTATAGTGTTAGGAAATTTTGCATATTTTGAGTTTTGTGTAAATTGGACCAAATTGTAAAATGGAAAACATTAGGGCAAAATTGTAAATTGCCCATTTGTGTGTTTTGGGACTAAATTGAGATGAAATGCAATTAAATGAGCTAAATTTTAATGTGTTTTAGATCAAGAGCAAAGAAAAACGAATTAGACCTGGGAAAGACGAAAGTTCTCGAATAGCCGATTCACACGGACTATCGACAACCGAGGTAAGTCCTGTTAATACATGTCAAGGGACTAATTTGAATCTATTAAAAGTTGAAATTTTACATTTTAGGATAGAAATGTGGAAATTTCGAATGTGAATTATGGTAGTGAATTTGAAATTGTTTTGTTATATGTGAAGTGATCAAGTATGTTTGATTAGATATTCAAAGGAATATGAAATAAAAATTGATAAATTTTAGTATCCCTTTTGCCTTATGGCGAATGTATATTGACATATTTGGTTGATGAATTATGTTGAGTAAGTAATTGGAATTGTTGAGAATGTTTAACTGTATTGACACGACTCGGGCTTTTACGCCTAGCGTGCCTTGTGCTTGATTTAAATCGGGCTTTTACGCCTAGCGTGCCTTGTGCCTGTTACTTATCGGGCTTTTACGCTACTTGCGTGCCTTGTGCGGTGTTACTTATCGGGCTTTTACGCCTAGCAGGCTTGATGCCGGTGATGTATTTTACAAAATAGAAACCGAAATTTATGTTCAAGGCGAATTAAAGCAAACTTATCGAGTTAACGGCTCAGGTGAGTATGTGAAGTAGGAATGAATTTCTTACTTATATAAGACAAGGAAAATCAGTAATTTATTACAAATGGCATGTGTTACGAGTGTGGAATATATACATATATATATATATATGGTTATAATATGTGTTCTCGGCTTTACTAATGAATGATATGATTGTTGTATCTTGGTCTTCTAATATGAGGATACATGACTAGGCATATTCGGCCACATGAGTGGTTGTGTAATTGATGCCATGTTATAGTAATTGACATTTAAGTATATAAATGCATGTACCTATGATTATACAATGACATTTTGGGTTTCGAAAGGTTGGTTTATAAACAAGTATTTTGATCATAAGCATGTGGGTAGAGAGATATCGTTTCTACGAATTCATGCTTGTTAATATGGGTATGAAAATTAAAGTTTGAAAATAAGTATGAGCACAAGTCCACAAGTTGAATTATAGTAATTTAATTGTTAAAATTCAAATGTTATTTTTATGAAATTAGGACTTACTAAGCTAGCAAGCTTATCATGTGAAATGTTTCCTCTGCTTTTATAGTTTAGGTGCAAGCTACAAGCTCTTCGGGATCGCTCGGAAAGTCACTCACACTATCAATCTACATTTCGGTACTCTTTCATTTTGATTTTTAAACGAAGGCATGTATAGGAAAGACTTGGTCTTTGTTTGATGAAATCTTAAGGTTCATGTATATAATAGCCATGCGAATATGGCTAAATTTTTAGTTAAGTACTGTTGTGTCTTGATATGTATGTTGGTTTATGATGGCAATGTTTATGCATTCTTAATCAAAGTTTAATCGCTTTTGTTAAGGAAATGTTTGTATACGAAATGAATCCTTGAATTAGGGATGTAGGTAGGTTCGGTTAGAAGCTAGTCTTTCATAAAATGCAACAAAACAGCTTGTAGTAGCAGCAGTGATGTGAGTTAGAAAAATCACCAAAAATAAGGTATATTGAATTAGAAAGTGAATGAGATATGAAATTAAACCTTATTGTGTCTATTTTTACATAAAAGAAACAGAGTAGGCAAAAGATTTATATATTATGAGATAATTAAGTTTTAGTGAGACCTGCTCTGAATGAATTCATGAGTCACTGTTCTGTTTTGGAAAAATTGTAAAAAATTGTAAAAAAATCATTAAGAATCATGGTTTATATGTGTAGAACCCTTAATGAGTCTATTTCCATTGGTATAAACAAGAACATTATAGGAAATTTGTGTAATGAGATAACTGTATTTTTGTAGAGACAGGTCAGAATTGTCAAGCAGTGTAATAAGGGTAACTTTGATGAATAAACTGTACTAATTGGACACATGAAAAATTCTGGAAAAATTATGGTGAAAAGTTATTTGAGTCTAGTTTCAAGGAAAATTTACGGATCTAAATTTTGAGTTTTGTAACTCAAGTTATGATCGATTTGGTCAGTATGACGCAGTTGGACAGCTTTAAAATCTTACACCCCGAGTTAATAGTCAAGTCTAGTAATGCCATGTACTCGATTCGGCAAGGGTTTCGGTATGGGTGTTACATTTTATTGGTATCAGAGCTACGGTTTAGTCGATTCTAGGACTACCGTAGTATGAAAGAGTCTAGCTATACATGCCTTTAAATTGTATATATGATAGTGTGGTGACTCGACAATTTCAATTGTATTTTATATAGTAAATGGATTACGATCCCGATAGAGTCAGTAGCCGATGATGTGAAGAGTGTCGCGCTTGGTCTCGCACATGGATCAGTGCCACTAGACTCTCAACCGCCACGGGTAACCACGAGGAGAGGCTAAACAAGCCTTCTACCAAATGATGAATGAATGGTTTACCCATTTATTCGAATAATCCAACGATACAACAACCTCCACCCCGAAAAATCCAACTCGTACCTTCAAGACTTCGATGATAGATCCAATGAGATCTAGTAGGCCTCCTGTTGATAAAATTAGGAAATTTGGGGTAAGAATTCAAGGCTAATGATGATGATGATGCAGAGCGAAATGAAATGTGGCTTGATAACACTATTCGGTACTTGATGAGCTATCTTGCACTCGGATGAATGTTTAAAATGTGCTATATCTTTGCTTCGGGACACTACCTATCACCGGTGGAATACACTAGTATCGGTGGTTCCAAAAGAAAAGTGACGGGATTTCTTCCGAATGAATTCGCAAGAAATATATCACCAGAGGTTCATCGACCGAAACGTAAAGAATTTCTTGAACTAAAACAGGGCAAATGACCGTGGATCAATATGAGTGAAAATTTGTCGATTGAGCCGATATTCTCGGAGTGTGTATCAACTGAAGCCATTATGTGCAAAAGGTTTGAAGACGGTTTGAATGAAGATTTGAAGTTGCTAGTTGGCATTCTTGAGATCAAAGAATTTGTGACACTAGTCGAGCGAGCTTGCAAAGCTGAAGAGCTTGGGAAAGAGAAAAGAAAGGCTGAGACAGAAGCTAGAGACACCCGTAAAAGATCGTCGGGTAAAAATTTCCATTCCACATCTAAGAAGTTTAGAGATGACTTCAGTCGACACAAAGCTACTTCAGATTCATTTAGACGTGATCGACCTCCAGTGGGCTCCCGAGCTACCTCGATGGCCAGTGTTGGTAACGTCCCACAGAATCGAGTTGAATGCAAACATTGTGGAAAATGGCATCCTGGGAGTTGTAGAGTTCGTGACCGGTCTTGCTTTAAATGTGGATCCTCAGACCATTTTATTCGAGAGTGCCCGATGTTAGTGAGCGAATACAAAGATGTAACTCTAGACCGAGTAGTGCATCAAGACGGGCGCACCACCCGCATTCCGCAATGTAGGTGGTAGTCGAGAGGGACAAAGAACACAACAGATCGATCTGAGGCTAGAGCTCCACTAGAGCTTATGTTACTCGAGCTAGAGAGGATACTACTTCTCGGATGTCATTACCAGTACTTTCACCCTTTATGATACTCACTGTGATTGCATTGATTGATCCCGGTTCGACCCATTCATATGTATGTGAAACTCGGTATTCAAGAAGACTCGCCATTGAGTCTCTGAGTTTGTGATTCGCGTATCCAACCCTTTGGGTAGATGTGTGTTTGTTAATAAAGTGTGTAAAGTTGCCCATTGATGATTCGGGATTTTGCTTCCCGCTTGATTTAATGTCGTTGCCTTTCGATGAGTTTCATATAATTTTGGGAATGGACTGTTAACTTCGCATGATGCGGTGGTGAATTGCAAAAGAAAGCTTATTGATTTGAGACACCGAACGGTGAGATCATTAGAATTGAATCCAAAGGATTCGTGGGTTTCTCTGCTTATATCATCGATGTTAGCCTGAAGTATGTGAGAAAAGGGTGCGAAGCTTATTTGGCTTATGTAATGGATAATAAATTGTCCGAGAAATGATTGAATCCGCATGATTGTATGTGAATACCGGATGTGTTCCTCAAGAACTACCCAAGATACCCCAAAGACGAGAGATTGAGTTTGGCATTGAACTAGCTCCGAACGACTCGATCTCAATAGCTCCATATCGGATGGCACCGATCGAGCTAAAAGAGTTGAAAGCACAGCTTGCAAGAGTTAACAGATAGGGCTTTGCGACCAAGTTTCTCTCCTTGGGTGCACCAGTTCTTTTGAGAGAAAGAAAGATGGAACGATGCGAATGTGTATTGATTATCGGCAATGAATAAAGTAACTATAAAGAATAAGTACCGTTACCTCGGATTGATGATTTGTTTGATCAGTTGAAAGGGCTTCAGATTTTCAAGATAGATTTGAGATCGGGTTATTATCGATTCTAGTCGAGATACGAGATGTGCCAAAGACGCATTTGGACGAGGTACGGACATTTTGAGTTTTGGTAATGCCTTTTGGGCTTACTAATGCACCTGCTATTTTTATGGATTTGATGAATCGGGTTTTAGACGCTTTTGGATCGATTTGTGGTGGTGTTTATTGATGACATATTGATCTACTCCAAAGATGAAATTGAACACGCTGAACATTTGAGGTTAGTGCTACAAACTTTGCGAGATCATCACCGTATGCGAAGTTTAGTAAGTGTGAGTTCTGGATGAAAGAGGTCAGCTTTTTGGGATATGTGGTTTCAGCATTAGGCATTCGAGTTGATCCGAACAAAATCTCGACTATACTTGATTGGAAGCCACCAAAATGTTTCGAGATTCAAGTTTTCTGGGACTTGCGGGTTACTATCGACGATTTGTGAAAGATTTTTCTATGATAGCTACCCCGTTGACAAGGTTACTGCAGAAAGATGTCGGGTTCGAGTGGTCAGAAAAATGTCAGAAAAGTTTTGATCAGTTGATGACCTTTTTGATGAAGCTCCAGATTAATTCAAATGAATCGGGTAAAGAATTCATTGTTTATTCTGATGCTTCTTTAAATGGTTTGGGCTGCGTTTTGATGCAGGAAGGCAAAGTTGTAGCCTACACTTCAAGACAATTGAAGCCGCATGAAAGGAATTACCCGACGCATGATTTAGAGCTTGTAGCCATTGTGTTCGCATTAAAAATTTGGCGTCACTACTTATTTGGTGAAAAATGTCATATTTATTCAGATCACAAAAGTTTGAAGTATTTGATGACTCAGAAAGACTTAAACTTGAGACAACGCAGATGGTTAGAATTGCTGAAAGACTATGAATTAGTGATTGACTACCATCCGGGGAAAGCTAATGTTGTTGCGGATGCGTTAAGTCAAAAATCATTATTTACTCTTCGTGCATTGAACGCACGGGTGACTATGTCTGATGATGGTTCGATCTTAGCCTAGTTACAAGCAAGACCGATGGCCATTCAGCAGATTTGTGATGTACAGAAAGTTGACAAAAAGTTGATTGCTATTCGGAGTCAGTGTGGAAGTGGTACAGAATCAGATTTTTAGATTGATGCAAATGATTGTTTGAATTATAAAGGCCGATTGTGTGTTCCAAAGAACTCAGATTTGATACAGATGATCCTGTGTGAGGCCCATAGTGGTCGACTATCGATACACCCGGGTAGCACTAAAATGTATAACGATTTGAAGCAATTCTATTGGTGGCCTGGCATGAAACGAGATATATCCAAGTTTGTTTCTAAGTGCTTAATCTGTCAACAAGTAAAAGCTGAGCATTAGGTACCGTCCGGACTACTTCAACCAATCATGATACCCGAATGGAAATGGGATAGAATTACAATGGATTTTGTATCCGGTCTTCCTATGACACCGAGTAAGAAGGATGCAGTATGGGTTATCGTTGATAGACTGACTAAATCAGCTCATTTTATACCGGTACGTACCGACTATTCACTGGATAAACTTGCCGAACTGTATGTGTCACAGATTGTAAGGTTGCACGGTGTACCAAGTTCCATTGTTTCAGATAGAGACCCGAGATTCACATCGCGGTTTTGGAAGAGATTGCAAGATGCTCTAGGTACTAAACTCCATTTTAGTACAGCTTTCCATCCGCAATCAGACGGTCAGTCTGAGCGGACTATTTTGATACTTGAGGACATGCTGAGGTGTTGCGTTCTCGAGTTTAAAGGTACGTGGGAACGATACCTACCTTTGGTTGAATTTGCTTATAATAATAGTTTCCAATCTAGCATAAAAATGGCGCCTTACGAAGCCTTATATGGGCGAAAATGTCGCACACCGTTGTACTGGACTGAGCTCAGTGAAAACAAGATACATGGGGTTGATTGGATTAAAGAAACAGAACAGAAGGTGGTACTTATCAGAAATAATTTGAAAGCTGCTTCGGATCGTCAGAAGTCTTATGCCGATTTGAAGCGTAAGGATATTGAATTTCGTGTCGAGATCGGTGTTCTTAAAAGTTTCTCTGTGGAAGAAAATACTCCGATTTGGCCGGAAAGGCAAGTTGAGTCCGAGATTTATCGGACCGTATGAAATCATCGAGCGTATAGGGCCTGTTGCTTATCGATTGAAACTGCCCCTTGACTTAGAAAAGATACACAATGTATTTCACGTTTGATGCTTGAGAGATCTGATCGATCCGTCCCATGTGATCACCCCACGAGATTGAAATTGATCCGATTTGACCTATGATGAGGAACCGATCCGTATCTTAGCTCGGGAAACCAAAGAGTTAAGAAATAAAAGAGTTCTAATAGTAAAGATTCTATGGAATCGTCATGGAGTTGAAGAGGCTATGTGGGAGCCTGAAGAGTCAATGAGGCAACAATATCCGAACTTATTTAACGGTAAAATTTTCGAGGACGAAAATTCTTAAGGGGGGAGAGTTGTAACAGACCAAATTTGACCCAAATCGAAACGGTGGTTTCGGGACCACGAATCTGAGCCCGAGAAATGTTCTAATAATTTATTTCATGTCTATTATATGTGAATGAAAATGTGTGAAAGTTTCGTAGAAAAATTTTATCGTTTAAGTGCTTAATTTGATAAAAAGGATTTAATCGAGAAAAGCGTAAAAGTTGTATGCTAGAGAGTAAGGTACTAATTTGATTGTGGCTTTTTAAGTGGGTGTACTAAAAGGGCAATTAGCCCATGTACAACTAGGGAAACGGCAATAGGCCTTTCTAATTTCAAATTATATGTTATTTTAGCCTATTATATGTTATGTTAATATATTAGTAAATAAGGTAAATTATATGTGTTAATATAACATTAAATAATGAAAATAAGTGGGAAGAAAGAGAACATACCTTGTTCTTCTTCCTTGGCCGAATGTAGGAGCTAGAAACTCCATGGTTGAAGCTTGATTTTCGGCTAGATAAGAAGCTTGATTAAGGTATGGTCGGTTTTCGATTTTTGATAATTTTTACGTTTTTGAGATCGTTGCTTCGTGTATTACCCGACCCATGTCTAAATTTTTGAAAATACTATGTATATAGAATTCGGCCATTAACATGCTTGAATAGTTTTGATGATTTATGGTCTTAGATTAAATGTATGTTAAAGATTTACAAGTTTTATATTAGAGTTTTTGGTGATTTAGAGTATATAGGGCTAAATTGAAAAGAATAAAATTGTGAATGATTAAAATGTCAAATAGATGAAATGCATGGACACCCATGGCTATGGGGAAGGTTCAGCCTAACTATAGTGTTAGGAAATTTTGCATATTTTGAGTTTTGTGTAAATTGGACCAAATTGTAAAAATGGAAAACATTAGGGGCAAAATTGTAAATTGCCCATTTGTGTGTTTTGGGACTAAATTGAGATGAAATGCAATTAAATGAGCTAAATTTTAATGTGTTTTAGATCAAGAGCAAAGAAAAACGGAATTAGACCGGGGAAAGACGAAGGTTCTCGAATAGCCGATTCGCACGGACTATCGACAACCGAGGTAAGTCCTTAAGTTAATACATGTCAAGGGACTAATTTCGAATCTATTAAAAGTTGAAATTTTACATTTTTAGGATAGAAATGTGGAAATTTCCGAATGTGAATTATGGTAGTGAATTTGAAATTGTTTTGTTATATGTGAAGTGATCAAGTATGTTTGATTAGATATTCGAAAGGAATATGAAATAAAAATTGATAAATTTTAGTATCCCTTTACCTTATGGCCGAATGTATATTGACATATTTGGTTGATGAATTATGTTGAGTAAGTAATTGGAATTGTTGAGAATGTTTAACTGTATTGACACGACTTGGGCTTTTACGCCTAGCAGGCCTTGTGCCGGTGATTTAAATCGGGCTTTTACGCCTAGCAGGCCTTGTGCCGGTGTTACTTATCGGGCTTTTACGCCTAGCAGGCCTTGTGCCGGTGTTACTTATCGGGCTTTTACGCCTAGCAGGCTTGATGCCGGTGATGTATTTTACAAAATAGAAACCGAAATTTATGTTCAAGGCGAATTAAATCAAACTTATCGAGTTAACGGCTCAGGTGAGTATGTGAAGTAGGAATGAATTTCTTACTTATATAAGACAAGGAAAATCAGTAATTTATTACAAATGGCATGTGTTACGAGTGTGGAATTTATACATATATATATATGGTTATAATATGTGTTCTCGGCTTTACTAATGAATGATATGATTGTTGTATCTTGGTCTTCTAATATGAGGATACATGACTAGGCATATTCGGCCACATGAGTGGTTGTGTAATTGATGCCATGTTATAGTCATTGACATTTAAGTATATAAATGCATGTACCTATGATTATACAATGACATTTTGGGTTTCGAAAGGTTGGTTTATAAACAAGTATTTTGATCATAAGCATGTGGGTAGAGAGATATCGTTTCTACGAATCCATACTTGTTAATATGGGTATGAAAATTAAAGTTTGAAAATAAGTATGAGCACAAGTCCACAAGTTGAATTATAGTAATTTAATTGTTAAAATTCAAATGTTATTTTTATGAAATTAGGACTTACTAAGCTAGCAAGCTTATCATGTGAAATGTTTCCTCTGTTTTATAGTTTAGGTGCAAGCTACAAGCTCTTCTGGATCGCTCGGAAAGTCACTCACACTATCAATCTACATTTCGGTACTCTTTCATTTTGATTTTTAAACGAAGGCATGTATAGGAAAGACTTGGTCTTTGTTTGATGAAATCTTAAGGTTCATGTATATAATAGCCATGCGAATATGGCTAAATTTTTAGTTAAGTCACTGTTGTGTCTTGATATGTATGTTGGTTTATGATGGCAATGTTTATGCATTCTTAATCAAAGTTTAATCGCTTTTGTTAAGGAAATGTTTGTATACTGAAATGAATCCTTGAATTAGGGATGTAGGTAGGTTCGGTTAGAAGCTAGTCTTTCATAAATGCAACAAAACAGCTTGTAGTAGCAGCAGTGATGTGAGTTAGAAAAATCACCAAAAATAAGGTATATTGAATTAGAAGGTGAATGAGATATGAAATTAAACCTTATTGTGTCTATTTTTACATAAAAGAAACAGAGTAGGCAAAAGATTTATATTATGAGATAATTAAGTTTTAGTGAGACCTGCTCTGAATGAATTCATGAGTCACTGTTCTGTTTTGGAAAAATTGTAAAAAATTGTACAAAAATCATTAAGAATCATGGTTTATATGTGTAGAACCCTTAATGAGTCTATTTTTCATTGGTATAAACAAGAACATTATAGGAAATTTGTGCAATGAGATAACTGTATTTTTGTAGAGACAGGTCAGAATTGTCAAGCAGTGTAATAAGGGTAACTTTGATGAATAAACTGTACTAATTGGCCGAATGAAAAATTCTGGAAAAATTATGGTGAAAAGTTATTTGAGTCTAGTTTCAAGGAAAATTTACGGATCTAAATTTTGAGTTTTGTAACTCAAGTTATGGTCGATTTGGTCAGTATGATGCAGTTGGACAGCTTTAAAATCTTACACCCCGAGTTAATAGTCAAGTCTAGTAATGCCATGTACTCAATTCCGGCAAGGGTTTCGGGTATGGGGTGTTACATTTTATTGGTATCAGAGCTACGGTTTAGTCGATTGTAGGACTACCGTAGTATGAAAGAGTCTAGCTATACATGCCTTTAAATTGTATATATGATAGTGTGGTGACTCCTGACAATTTCAATTGTATTTTATATAGTAAATGGATTCGATCCCGATAGAGCCAGAGCCGATGATGTGGAGAGTGTCGCTACCGGTCTCGCACATGGATCGCTGCCACTAGACTCTCAACCAGCTTACGGGTAACCACGAGGAGAGGCTAAACAAGCCTTCTACCAAATGATGAATGAATGGTTTACCCAGTTTATTCGTAATAATCCAACGGTACAACAACCTCCACCCCGAATAATCCAACTCCTGTACCTTCAAGACTTCGATGATAGATCCAATGAGATCTAGTAGGCCTCTGCTGATAAAATTAGGAAATTTGGGGTAAGAATTCAAGGCTAATGATGATGATGATGCAGAGCGAAATGAAATGTGGCTTGATAACACTATTCGGTACTTGATGAGCTATCTTGCACCCGGATGAATGTTTAAAATGTGCTATATCTTTGCTTCGGGACACTACCTATCACCGGTGGAATACACTAGTATCGGTGGTTCCAAAAGAAAAAGTGACGGGATTTCTTCCGAATGAATTCATGAAGAAATATATCACCAGAGGTTCATCGACCGAAACGTAAAGATTTCTTGAACTAAAACAGGGGCAAATGAACGTGATGAATATGAGCGAAAATTTGTCGATTGAGCCGATATGCTCGGAGTGTGTATCAACCAAGCCATTATGTGCAAAAGGTTTGAAGACGGTTTGAATGAAGATTTGAAGTTGCTAGTTGGCATTCTTGAGATCAAAGAATTTGTGACACTAGTCGAAGCGAGCTTGCAAAGTCAAGAGCTTGGGAAAGAGAAAAGAAAGGTGAGATGAAGCTAGAGACACCCGTAAAAGATCGTCGGGTAAAAATTTCCATTCCACATCTAAGAAGTTTAGAGATGACTTCAATGACACAAAGCTACTTGATTCATTTAGACGTGATCGACCTCCGGTGGGCTCCCGAGCTACCTCGATGGCGGTGTTGGTAACGCCCCACGTAATCGAGTTGAATGCAAACATTGTGGAAAATGGCATCCAGGAGTTGTAGAGTTCGTGACCGGTCTTGCTTTAAATGTGGATCCTCGCACCATTTTATTCGAGAGTGCCCGATGTTAGTGAGCCGAATACAAGATGTAACTCTAGACCGAGTAGTGCATCAAGACGGGCGCACCACCCGCATTCCGCAATGTAGGTGGTAGTCGAGAGGGACAAAGAACACAACAGATCGATCCGAGGCTAGAGCTCCGGCTAGAGCTTATGTTACTCGAGCTAGAGAGGATGTCGCTTCTCCGATGTCATTACCGGTACTTTCACCCTTTATGATACTACCGTGATTGCATTGATTGATCCCGGTTCGACCCATTTATATGTATGTGAAACTCGGTATTCAAGAAGACTCGCCATTGAGTCTACTAAGTTTGTGATTCACGTATCCAACCCTTTGGGCAGATGTGTGTTTGTTAATAAAGTGTGTAAAAGTTGCCCATTGATGATTCGGGATTTTTGCTTCCCAGTTGATTTAATGCTGTTGCCTTTCGATGAGTTTGATATAATTTTGGGAATGGACTGGTTAACTTCGCATGATGCAGTGGTGAATTGCAAAAGAAAGCTTATTGATTTGAGACACCAGAATGGTGAGATCATTAGAATTGAATCCAGTGATTCAGGTGGGTTTCCTACAGTTATATCGTCGATGTTAGCCTGGAAGAATGTGAGAAAAGGGTGCAAAGCTTATTTGGCTTATGTACTGGATAATAAATTGTCCGAGAAATGATTGAATCTGCATCGATTGTATGTGAATACCGGATGTGTTCCTCAAGAACTACCCGGTTTACCCCAAAGACGAGAGATTGAGTTTGGCATTGAACTAGCTCAAGAACGACTCGATCTCAATAGCTCCATATCGGATGGCACCGATCGAGCTAAAAGAGTTGAAAGCACAGCTTGCAAGAGTTAACAGATAGGGCTTTGTACGACCAAGTTTCTCTCCTTGGGTGCACCAGTTCTTTTGTGAGAAAGAAAGATGGAACGATGTGAATGTGTATTGATTATCGGCAACCAATAAAGTAACTATAAAGAATAAGTACCGTTACCTCGGATTGATGATTTGTTTGATCGGTTGAAAGGGCTTCAGATTTTCAAGATAGATTTGAGATCGGGTTATTATCGCCATGAGTCGAGATACGAGATGTGCCAAAGACGCATTTGGACGAGGTACGGACATTTTGAGTTTTTGGTAATGCCTTTTGGGCTTACTAATGCACCTCATTGTTTTATGGATTTGATGAATCGTGTTTTTAGACGCTTTTGGATCGATTTGTGGTGGTGTTTATTGATGACATATTGATCTACTCCAAAGATGAAATTGAACACGCTGAACATTTGAGGTTAGTGCTACAAACTTTGCGAGATCATCACCAGTATGCTAAGTTTAGTAAGTGTGAGTTCGGATGAAAGAGGTCACTTTTTGGGATATGTGGTTTCAAATCGGGCATTCGAGTTGATCCGAACAAAATCTCGACTATACTTGATTGGAAGCCACCAAAAATGTTTAGAGATTCAAGTTTTCGGGACTTGCGGGTTACTATCGACGATTTATGAAAGATTTTTCTATGATAGCTACCCCGTTGACAAGGTTATCGAGAAAGATGTCGGGTTCGAGTGGTCAGAAAAATGTCAGAAAAGTTTTGATCAGTTGAAAGCCTTTTTGATAGAAGCTCCAGTATTAGTTCAAATTTAATCCAGAAAGAATTCGTTGTTTATTCTGATGCTTCTTTAAATGGTTTGGGCTGCGTTTTGATGCAGGAAGGCAAAGTTGTAGCCTACACTTCAAGACAATTGAAGCCGCATGAAAGGAATTACCCGACGCATGATTTAGAGCTTGCAGCCATTGTGTTCGCATTAAAAATTTGGCGTCACTACTTATTTGGCGAAAAATGTCATATTTATTTAGATCACAAAAGTTTGAAGTATTTGATGACTCGTAAAGACTTAAACTTGAGACAACGCAGATGGTTAGAATTGTCGAAAGACTATGAATTAGTGATTGACTACCATCCGGGAAAGCTAATGTTGTTGCGGATGCGTTAAGTCAAAATCATTATTTACTCTTCGTGCATTGAACGCACGGGTGACTATGTCTGATGATGGTTCGATCTTAGCTGAGTTACAAGCAAGACCGATGGCCATTCAGCAGATTTGTGATGTACAGAAAGTTGACAAAAAGTTGATTGCTATTCGGAGTCAGTGTGGAAGTGGTACGAATCGATTTTCGATTGATGCAAATGATTGTTTGAATTATAAAGGCCGATTGTGTGTTCCAAAGAACTCGATTTGATATGATGATCCTGTGAGGCCCATAGTGGTTTACTATCGATACACCCGGTAGCACTAAAATGTATAACGATTTGAAGCAATTCTATTGGTGGCTCGGCATGAAACGGATATATCCGAGTTTGTTTCTAAGTGCTTAATCATCAACAAGTAAAAGTCGAGCATCAAAATCCGTCCGGACTACTTTAACCAATCATGATACCGAATGGAAATGGGATAGAATTACAATGGATTTTGTATCCGGTCTTCCTATGACACCGAGTAAAAGGATGCAAGATGGGTTATCGTTGATAGACTGACTAAATCAGCTCATTTTATACCGGTACGTACCGACTATTCACTGGATAAACTTGCCGAACTGTATGTGTCATAGATTGTAAGGTTGCACGGTGTACCAAGTTCCATTGTTTCAGATAGAGACCCGAGATTCACATCGCGGTTTTGGAAGAGATTGCAAGATGCTCTAGGTACTAAACTCCATTTTAGTACAGCTTTCCATCCGCAATCAGACGGTCAGTCTGAGCGGACTATTTTGATACTTGAGGACATGCTGAGGTGTTGCGTTCTCGAGTTTAAAGGTGCGGGGAACGATATCTACCTTTGGTTGAATTTGCTTATAATAATAGTTTCCAATCTAGCATAAAATGGCGCCTTACGAAGCCTTATATGGGCTTAAAATGTCGCACACCGTTGTAATCGGATGAGCTCGGTGAAAACAAGATACATGGGGTTGATTGGATTAAAGAAATGTAATGTAAGGTGGTACTTATCGAAATAATTTGAAAGTCGCTTGGATCGTCGTAAGTCTTATGCCGATTTGAAGCGTAAGGATATTGAATTTCGTGTCGGAGATCGGGTGTTCTTAAAAGTTTCTCCGTGGAAGAAAATATCGATTTGGCCGAAAAGGCAAGTTGAGTCCGAGATTTATCGGACCGTATGAAATCATCGAGCGATAGAGCCGTTGCTTATCGATTGAAACCGCCTTGACTTAGAAAAGATACACAATGTATTTCACGCTTCGATGCTTGAGATACGATCGGATCCGTCCCATGTGATCACCCCGCCGAGATTGAAATTCCATCCGATTTGACCTATGATGAGGAACCGATCCGTATCTTAGCTCGGGAAACCAAAGAGTTAAGAAATAAAAGAGTTCCATTAGTAAAGATTCTATGGAATCGTCATGGAGTTGAAGAGGCTACGTGGGAGCTCAAGAGTCAATGAGGCAACAATATCCGAACTTATTTAATAAAGAAATTTTCGAGGACGAAAATTCTTAAGGGGGGAGAGTTGTAACAGACTAAATTTGACCCAAATCGGAACGGTGGTTTTGGGACCACGAATCTGAGCCCGAGAAATGTTCTAATAATTTATTTCATGTCTATTATATGTGAATGAAAATGTGTGAAAGTTTCGTAGAAAAATTTTATCGTTTAAGTGCTTAATTTGATAAAAAGGATTTAATCGAGAAAAGCGTAAAAGTTGTATGCTAGAGAGTAAGGTACTAATTTGATTGTGGCTTTTTAAGTGGGTGTACTAAAAGGGCAATTAGCCCATGTACAACTAGGGAAACGGCAATGGGCCTTTCTAATTTCAAATTATATGTTATTTTAGCCT
Source organism: Gossypium rotundifolium (assembly GCA_025506655.1). Lineage (NCBI taxonomy): Eukaryota > Viridiplantae > Streptophyta > Magnoliopsida > Malvales > Malvaceae > Gossypium > Gossypium rotundifolium. Next base: position 64,086,051 of record CP106734.1, read on the forward strand.
ATTATATGTTATGTTAATATATTAGTAAATAAGGTAAATTATATGTGTCAATATAACATTAAATAATGAAAATAAGTGGGAAGAAAGAGAACATGCCTTGTTCTTCTTCCTTGGCCGAATGTAGGAGCTAGAAACTCCATGGTTGAAGCTTGATTTTCGGCTAGATAAGAAGCTTGATTAAGGTAAGGTCGGTTTTCGGTTTTTGATAATTTTTACGTTTTTGAGATCGTTGCTTCGTGTATTACCTGACCCATGTCTAAATTTTTGAAAATACTATGTATATAGAATTCGGCCATTAACATGCTTGAATAGTTTTGATGATTTATGGTCTTAGATTAAATGTATGTTAAAGATTTACAAGTTTTGTATTGGAGTTTTTGGTGATTTAGAGTAGATAGGGCTAAATTGAAAAGAATAAAATTGTGAATGATTAAAATGTCAAATAGATGAAATGCATGGACACCCATGGCTATGGGGAAGGTTCGCCTAACTATAGTGTTAGGAAATTTTGCATATTTTGAGTTTTGTGTAAATTGGACCAAATTGTAAAATGGAAAACATTAGGGCAAAATTATAAATTGCCCATTTGTGTGTTTTGGGACTAAATTGAGATGAAATGCAATTAAATGAGCTAAATTTTAATGTGTTTTAGATCAAGAGCAAAGAAAAACGAATTAGACCGGGAAAGACGAAGGTTCTCGAATAGCCGATTCATACGGACTATCGACAACCGAGGTAAGTCCTGTTAATACATGTCAAGGGACTAATTTGAATCTATTAAAAGTTGAAATTTTACATTTTAGGATAGAAATGTGGAAATTTCGAATGTGAATTATGGTAGTGAATTTGAAATTGTTTTGTTATATGTGAAGTGATCAAGTATGTTTGATTAGATATTCGAAAGGAATATGAAATAAAAATTGATAAATTTTAGTATCCCTTTTACCTTATGGCCGAATGTATATTGACATATTTGGCTGATGAATTATGTTGAGTAAGTAATTGGAATTGTTGAGAATGTTTAAGTGTCTTGACACGACTCGGGCTTTTACGCCTAGCAGGCCTTGTGCCGGTGATTTAAATCGGGCTTTTACGCCTAGCAGGCCTTGTGCCGGTGTTACTTATCGGGCTTTTACGCCTAGCAGGCCTTGTGCCGGTGTTACTTATCGGGCTTTTACGCCTAGCAGGCTTGATGCGTGATGTATTTTACAAAATAGAAACCAAATTTATGTTCAAGGCTAATTAAAGCAAACTTATCGAGTTAACGGCTCGGTGAGTATGTGAAGTAGGAATGAATTTCTTACTTATATAAGACAAGGAAAATCAGTAATTTATTACAAATGGCACGTGTTACGAGTGTGGAATATATACATATATATATGGTTATAATATGTGTTCTCGGCTTTACTAATGAATGATATGATTGTTGTATCTTGGTCTTCTAATATGAGGATACATGACTAGGCATATTCGGCCACATGAGTGGTTGTGTAATTGATGCCATGTTATAGTAATTGACATTTAAGTATATAAATGCATGTACCTATGATTATACAATGACATTTTGGGTTTCGAAAGGTTGGTTTATAAACAAGTATTTTGATCATAAGCATGTGGGTAGAGAGATATCGTTTCTACAATTCATACTTGTTAATAAGGGTATGAAAATTAAAGTTTGAAAATAAGTATGAGCACAAGTCCACAAGTTGAATTATAGTAATTTAATTGTTAAAATTCAAATGTTATTTTTATGAAATTAGGACTTACTAAGCTAGCAAGCTTATCATGTGAAATGTTTCTCTGCTTTTATAGTTTAGGTGCAAGCTACAAGCTCTTCGGGATCGTTCGGAAAGTCACTCACACTATCAATCTACATTTTGGGTACTCTTTCATTTTGATTTTTAAATGAAGGCATGTATAGGAAAGACTTGGTCTTTGTTTGATGAAATCTTAAGGTTTATGTATATAATAGACATGCGAATATGGCTAAATTTTTAGTTAAGTACGCTGTTGTGTCTTGATATGTATGTTGGTTTATGATGGCAATATTTATGCATTCTTAATCAAAGTTTAATCGTTTTTGTTAAGGAAATGTTTGTATACGAAATGAATCCTTGAATTAGGGATGTAGATAGGTTCGGTTAGAAGCTAGTCTTTCATAAAATGCAACAAAACAGCTTGTAGTAGCAGCAGTGATGTGAGTTAGAAAAATCACCAAAAATAGGGTATATTGAATTAGAAGGTGAATGAGATATGAAATTAAACCTTATTGTGTCTATTTTTACATAAGAGAAACAGAGTAGGCAAAAGATTTATATATTATGAGATAACTAAGTTTTAGTGAGACCTGCTCTGAATGAATTCATGAGTCACTGTTCTGTTTTGGAAAAATTGTAAAAAATTGTAAAAAAATAATTAAGAAGCATGGTTTATATGTGTAGAACCCTTAATGAGTCTATTTTTCATTGGTATAAACAAGAACATTATAGGAAATTTGTGCAATGAGATAACTGTATTTTTGTAGAGACAGGTCAGAATTGTCAAGCAGTGTAATAAGGGTAACTTTGATGAATAAACTGTACTAATTGGCCACATGAAAAATTCTGGAAAAATTATGGTGAAAATTTATATGAGGCTATTTTCAAGGAAAATTTACGGATCTAAATTTTGAGTTTTGTAACTCAAGTTATGGTCGATTTGGTCAGTATGACGCAGTTGGACAGCTTTAAAATCTTACACCCCGAGTTAATAGTCAAGTCTAGTAATGCCATGTACTCGATTCCGGCAAGGGTTTCGGGTATGGGGTGTTACAGGTTGGGCCATTCATTATGTATTGTATATCATGTGTTATGATTGTTGCCTTTATGTATGGGCCAAGGCCCATAATGTGTTTGTGGGCCTTAGGTCAGTGTGTTCAGGATTTATACACTGAGTCTTTGTGACTCATCGCTTTCCTTTTTCTCTACTCTTTCAGATGAGCAGTAGAGCGTGGACATGGGAGCCGAGATAGACTCGAGGGGCCATCAAGTTTATTATTATTTGCATAGGTTATTTACAGTTTCTTTTTCTTTAAGTTTTAATTGTTAGAATTATTTGATGTAATAAGGCCCCTAGTTTCAGTTTAAATTGATATTTGTGAACGTTTATTTCTTTTCAAATTTACGATCAAAGACTCATGCTTTATAGATAATAAAAATGAGATTTCCGAGTACGATTTAATTTGAACGAATTTTTTTTTAAAAGGAGAAAGAATAAATTGTAAGGATTTTTCCTACAAGTGTTATCTTTTAGCAAAAACTATAAAAATGACAAAATTTTTCAAATCAGTTTCAAATAAAGTTATAACATTAAACCCGTAGCATACCAGATCTGGTCGTAATGTATGGGCCGGGTTTGGGGTGTTACATTTTGGTATCAGAGCCCAGTTCAAAACTCGGGCTGTGAAATGGGCCTCGTAACTGTTTTGAAATTGAGAAAATATTTTGAATGAAGATGTGGCCTTCGAGTCTCTACTAGACCCGATCCACCTGTAAGTACTCTAACTCTTGTTGTGATATACATGTAGGCTTAATGGGCTTGAGGGACGTAGGCTAGTATATTAGACATTGATGGACTTTAGGTTTAGCTTAAATCACTCTTCAATTTCATAAGACTTAATTCAACCAAACCAAAGCTGTAAACAAGTCGCCAGGTTGGGGTGTGGCAACAGGCATACGCATGTCTAGGATTGGATTCAGGGAGAGCTTGGTACTTAAGCAGTCCTAGTGACTCACCTCCTCTTCGCTAGAATCCAACCTGGTGCGTAGTGACTGTTCACCTTAGCCATGAGGACTTGCTGACGGGCCAAAACTTATAATTAAAACCCGAAAGGGACCAAGTCACCCTATTTCATAAAATTACTAAAATACCCTTGGTTTGAAAAAAAAATATTACCAAATCAAACCCTGATTTATAAAATGACCAAAATACCCTTGACTTGTAAAATTACCAAAATGTCCTTGACTTATAAAATTACCAAAATACCCTTGGATTGCAAAATTACCAAAATACCCTTATTTTGAAAAATCACTAAGAAACCTTACTTTGGAAAATTATGAAAATACCCTTGTAGGTAGAAATTACGAAAATACCCCTGGGTAGTGAAATGACAAAAATACCCCCATGTGATGAATGTAAGTTTATAATGTTGTCTGTATGATGGTTGTGTGATGGATGTTGCGTGAATGTGTATACTAGAGGTAGGAAATACAGCCTTGAGACTGAATTCATTGTGAACTCGAAAGAACTACTTTTAACCTTATTATTCATAAGACGGTTCGGTGTTAATCAGTGGAAGAAAGCTAATAATTCATAAAAGTTGTAATCAGATAAATGCAAATCGATAGAACGAGTTCAAGAGGTCATGGACGTCTGCCGCGTGGTCGTGGTAGAGGTAGGATGGCCTTGTCAGAACCGACAGGATCCGGCCATGGATCTGGAAATGAGATACCAGTTCCACCAGCGGAGGTAGAATTTTAGGATCAGACAGGCGGGGAAGATGTGGTGTCTCAAGCAGTATTAAGGGTTTTGGAGAGAGTTGCTGAGGCAGGTATGGGCACAGGAGCCCAGAAATCTGTACTTGAGTGACTTAGAAGCAACGGGGCAGAAGTGTTTAGGGAAATCTCTGGGTTATCCCCAAGCTCAGCTGAGTATTGGTTAGAGGCAGTTGAATGTATAATAGACGATGTGGATCTCACGGAGGAGGAAAAGTTGAAAGGAGTTATATCTCTCCTGAGGGATGAAGCCTACCAATGGTGGCTTACGGTCAGGGATGGTGAGGTGGCTGACCATATCTCGTAGGAGTTCTTCAAAATAGCATTTCAGAACAAGTACATTGGATCGAGTTATGTTGATGCGCAGCGCAGGGCATTTCTGAATCTGGTCTAGGAGAGTAGGTCGGTGGCGGCGTATGAAGCTGGATTTTTACGCCTTAGCCATTATGCTAGAGGGATGGTAGCCACAGACCATGAATGCTGTGTTCGTTTTGAGGATGGTCTGAGGGATGACCTGCGGGAATTAGTAGCCTCACAGCGAGAAAGGGAATTTGCTATTCTGGTGGAAAAGGCGCAGATAGCTGAGGAGGTTAAGCGATCAAGGCAACTAAACCAGGGTAGTGATAGGAGTGGAAGAAAGAGAAACTTAGAATCCTCTGGGGTAGCGAGTCATGCTCAGAAAAGACCCAGGCCAGATGGGCCGAAAAGGGATAATAGACCAGCTATTGCTAATCAGACACCGAAGTGTGCTCGATGTGGTAAATTTCATGCAGGTGAGTGTTAGACGGATAGTGGAAAGTGTTTTACGTGTGGGGCTTTTGACCATCAGGTTAGGAACTACCCGCAGTAAAAAGGCAATGAAGGGCCCACGGGCCAAGGGAATGTTCAGCCTGGCAGAGGAGGTCGTGGGGCAGCCAGAGGTGGTAACGGTTTCAGACAGGGCTGTGGAGTGGTAGGCCGAGGAACAAGAAATCCTGAGGCGAGATAGCCGGGGTTAGTCTATGCTGTTAGACGTCGGGAGGAGGCTGACGTACTGGATGTCATAACTGATACGTTTTTAATCTTTGGATTGCCTTACATTGCATTGATTGACATTGGGTCGACGCATTCATATGTTGCTAGTAAGGTGTCTGAAACTTTAAGCGTAGATTTTGAAATTTCCTCTAGGGAGATGACTGTAGCAAGCCCATTAGAAAATTTGGTGGTAGTAAATAAACTTTATCGAGCAGTACCTTTGGAGGTTCAAGGGGTAGTCTTCCGAACGGATCTAATAGAATTACCATTCGGGGAGTTTGATTTAATTTTGGGCATGGATTGGCTTGTGAAGTATCACGCTAAGTTAGATTATGTAGCTAAGCGTATGGTATTAAAAACTCCTGAAGGTGATGAAGTGTTGGTAATAGGAGAAAGGGGGAACTATCTGTCAAACGTGGTAACCGCCCTAAGAGCAGAAAGGATGGTGAGAAAAGGATGTGAGGCAGTCTTAATGTTTGTTCGCGCTATGGAAGTTAAGGAACTAACGGTTGGAGATGTTAGGACGGTGAAAGAATTTCCTGATGTTTTTCCCGAAGAGATTTCGGTATTACCTCTGGATCGTGAAGTAGAATTTAGAATCGATCTTCTTTTGGGAACAGCACCGGTATTGATAGCTCCATATAGAATGGCGCCGAAGGAGTTAGTAGAATTGAAAGCATAGATCCAGGAGTTATTGGATAGAGGGTTTATACGACCAAGTGTGTCGCCTTGGGGAGCGCCGGTGTTATCTGTTAAGAAGAAGGATGGGTCAATGCGTATGTGTATTGACTATCGCCAGTTGAATAAGTTAACGAACAAGAACAAGTACCCATTGCCAAGGGTTGATGACTTGTTCGATCAGTTGAAGGGGGCCTCAGTCTTTTCAAAGATAGACCTGAGGTCGGGGTACCATCAGCTTAGGGTCAAGGAACCAGATATCCATAAGACGGCCTTCAGGACTCGCTATGGTCACTATGAGTTCATGGTAATGCCATTTGGGTTGACCAACGCACCTGCAGCATTTATGGACATGATGAACTGAGTGTTCCAACCCTACTTGGATCGGTTTGTCGTAGTGTTCATTGATGACATCTTGGTTTACTCAAAATCAGAAGGTGAGCATGATGCACATCTGCGAATGGTTCTGCAGATTCTGAGGGAAAAGCGGTTGTATGCCAAATTCAGTAAGTGTGAATTTTGGCTAAAGGAGGTTACTTTTCTGGGGCATGTTGTGTCGGCTGAGGGGATTAGGGTAGACCCTCGAAAGATTGAAGCGGTGTTGGAATGGAAACTACCTAAGTCCGTGATCGAGATTCAGAGTTTTCTTGGGCTGGCTAGATATTATCGAAGATTTGTTGAAGGATTCTCCTTAATTGCGGCACCGTTAACTAAGTTGTTACTGAAAGGAGTTCCGTTTGTTTGGTCTAAAAAGTAGCAGGAGAGCTTCGAGAAGTTAAAAAAGATTCTGATGGAGGCTCCGGTGTTGATTCAGCTGGAGGCTGGGAAGGAATTTGTGATTTATTGTGATGCTTCGTACACAGGATTAGGATGTGTGTTGATGCAAGATGGAAAGGTTGTAGCGTACGCATCTCGACAGTTAAGACCGCACGAAGCAAATTATTCCACCCATGACTTGGAGTTAGCGGCGGTGGTTTTTGCTTTAAAAATTTGGAGGCATTATCTTTACGGGGAGAAATCTGTCATTTACACTGATCACAAGAGCTTAAAGTATCTTTTGACTCAGAAGGAGTTGAATCTAAGGCAGAAAAGATGGATCAAGTTGCTAAAGGATTATGACTGCTCGATCGAGTATCACCCTAGTAAGGCTAATGTAGTGGCAGATACTCTTAGTCGTAAAGTAGTCTCTAACTTAAGAGCAATGTTAGCTTATCTTAGTTTGTTTGAGGATGGAAGTTTGCTAGCTGAACTTTAGGTGAAACCCTCTTGGATCAGCCAAGTTAAAGAGAAGCAAGAGACCGAGGGGTTGTTTAGAGAGAAGTTGCAGTTGATCTCTTACGGTGAGCCAGCGAAATTCAATGTCGATAAGGGTGGGCTGTTATGTTTACGAGGGAGAGTTTGCATGCCAAAAGATCCAGAGTTGAGGCGTAGGATTTTGAATGAGGCGCATGGTAGTGCATACGCTATGCACCCTGAAGGAAGTAAGATGTGTCAAGACTTGCAAAAGTAGTTTTAGTGGCCAAACCTAAAATGGGAGGTGACTAAATTAGTGGCCAAGTGTTTAACCTGTCAGCAGGTTAAGGCGGAGCATCAATTACCATCAGGGTTGTTGCAGCCAGTGAGGATTCCCCAGTGGAAGTGGGAAAGAATCATAATGGATTTTGTTAGTGGGCTACCCTTCACGCCTACTAAGAAAGATTCGGTTTGGGTGATTGTTGACCGTTTGACAAAGTCTACTCACTTCATACCAGTGCGGGTCGATTACTCTTTGCCAAAGTTGGCTAAGCTATACGTAGCAGAGGTGGTAAGGTTGCATGGAGTACCGGTATCGATCATATCAGATAGGGACCCTAGGTTCACCTCGCGATTTTGGAAGGTGTTACATCAAGCATTGGGAACGAAGTTGGATTTCAGTGCAGCATTCCATCCACAAACCGATGGACAGTCTGAGCAGGTGATTCAAATCTTGGAGGACTTGTTGAGGGGATGTGCCATTGATTTCAGAGGTAGTTGGGAAGAATTCTTACCCTTAGCAGAGTTCACTTATAATAATAGCTACCAGTCTAGTATTCAGATGGCACCCTACAAAGCTTTGTATGGGCAGAAGTGTCGTACTCCTATGTGTTGGACAGAGTTAGGGGAACGTCGAATTTTGGGTCAGACCTGGTCACCGAGACGGAGGAGAAGGTGGAAGTGATTCGAGCTAGACTAAAAGAGACGACGGATAGACAGAAGTCCTATGCTAACTTAAAGCGCAAGGACATAGAGTTTGCAGTGGGTGACAAGGTGTTTTTGAAGGTGTCGCCATGGAAGAAAGTATTAAGGTTTGGACGGAAGGGTAAGTTAAGTCCCAGATTTATCGGACCTTATCAGGTGCTGAAGCGGGTAGGACCAGTGGCATATCAGCTTAAATTACCCCCGGAGTTAAGTCAAATTCATGATGTATTCCACGTCTTTATGTTGAGACGTTACCTTTCAGATCTATTTCATGTAGTGTCTGCGGAGGAAATCGAGATAAGACCTGATCTATCCTTCGAAGAGGAACTGGTGGAAATTCTGGATCATGCTGTCAAGGTGTTGCGAAGGAAAATGGTTCCACTGGTTAAAGTGCTGTGGCGAAACCACGGTTCGGAAGAGGTTACGTGGGAACCAGAGGAAGCAATGCGGCAGCAATACCCCCATCTTTTCTGATCAGGTAATTTTGAGGACGAAATTTCTTTAAGGGGGTAGAACTGTAACATCCTAATATTTTGGGGCCTATGCGTTTAGTGTGTGAAAATGTTTAATATGTTAACTTAAATAATAGGGGTCCAAATTGGGCTCAGGACTAGGCAAAGGCCTTGGTTAAAATTCTCAGATTGGGCATTATAAAGTATAAAAGGTGGTAATTGTGTTTAAAATGTCAACGTAGGCTTGTGGCTCAGTAATAGATGGCACAGCAAGGGGGGATAGGAGGCGGCATTATTAACAATTAAAGAGGCCCAAGTTTTGGGCACAAGGAGCCCATGTTTCTGGCACTTAAAAGAGAGCAAGGGGTGACGCCACAACAGGGGTGTAAGGGGGCCCAAAATTTAAGTTTTATGGAGCCCAATTCTCCTAATTTAAGTAGGTTAAATTTTGGCATATATGTGGGCAAGGTTGGACGGTAATGTGGCTATGGATGAGGAGAGGATTTTATGTTTTTATTTAGGTGGATAATAGGCAGATAAAGGGGGAAGATGTGAAGTGATGTAAGACTCTTTTGGAGGAGTTGTAGACTAGGATAAGGAGAGAGGATAAGAACTATCTAGGATTCTCAGTTCCTCTCTACACTTTCTACTCTTTTCTTTTCCAAAAAAAAATCAAAACCCCTCTTCTCATCTCTCTGTCGATTTCTCCATTAAAAAGCCGAAACCCTTAATTCACTTTCTTTTTCCATTTTTTCTTTTTTCTCTCTTGTGCCGATTTCTCCATAAACTGGGATTTGAAGGAAACCTGTTCATTTAGATTTAAGAGCCAAAAGTCATTAGTCTCTGATTTCGGGATTTTAAGGTGAGATGGTTTTCTCTAGATTTTGGTTAGACTCGTTTATCATATATGAAATCTTAACTCTAAGATGTGGATTAACAACCATATGTTGTGATAGTAGTTCTGACAAGGACTTACAATGGAATCAAATGTGGATCAGGCAAAGGAGGGGACTAGATCTAAAAACCCAATCCTTAAGTTTAAGAAACGCGCGGCGTCTGCCATTCGGGATTGGCCACCGGCTTGTGGACCAAATGTACGTAACGTAATCTTAGGCTATTAGCAATCAGAAGGATTCCGATAGTGCTGACTTCGACAATATTATCTTGTCATTAATCAGGTGTGTAGATGTCTAACACACACTCTCTAACTATTCTTTATGTGATATGGGCTAAAAAGTCGGAAAGTGGTCAGATAGTCAATGAATAAAACCCGTAAAGGGTTAGTCAAGGATGCAGTACGCAATCATAGAAATCCCTATGTGTATCGAATTATGTGAAAGTCAGTATGATGATTTCTTAATATATGTATGCATGGGTTGGGAATATGATAATGAAGGGGAAGAGCATGATTAGGTCACATGGTGACTGGTGGTAGAAAACCCACGTAATGCAATGTTTTGTCACATGGTGATCGGTGGTAGAAAACCCACGTTAAATTCTCTGATTAATAATGGAATAGGCAGTTTGACTGTCAGTTTGGTGTGTAGCGGTTGGTGGGTAGATTGTAGAAATCCCCAAGGTGTGAGGTTGTTACGGGTTGGTGTGTTGAGGATGGAATTCTAGGATGGGTTGGGCCATTCATTATGTATTGTATATCATGTGTTATGATTGTTGCCTTTATGTATGGGCCAAGGCCCATAATGTGTTTGTGGGCCTTAGGTCAGTGTGTTCAGGATTTATACACTGAGTCTTTGTGACTCATCGCTTTCCTTTTTCTCTACTCTTTCAGATGAGCAGTAGAGCGTGGACATGGGAGCCGAGATAGACTCGAGGGGCCATCAAGTTTATTATTATTTGCATAGGTTATTTACGCTTTTTTTTTTAAGTTTTAATTGTTAGAATTATTTGATGTAATAAGGCCCTAGTTTCAGCTTTAAATTGATATTTGTGAACATTTATTTCTTTTCAAATTTACGATCAAATACTCATGCTTTATAGATAATAAAATGAGATTTTAGTACGATTTAATTTGAACGAATTTTTTTAAAAGGAGAAAGAATAAATTGTAAGGATTTTTCCTACAAGTGTTATCTTTTAGCAAAAACTATAAAAATGACAAATTTTTTCAAATCAGTTTCAAATAAAGTTATAACATTAAACCCGTAGCATACCAGATCTGGTCGTAACGTATGGGCCGGGTTTGGGGTGTTACATATGAAATATATATTTTAAATGCCTCTCTGATTGAGTCATCCCGTATTTTTTAGTATCTCAAATAATCTTGTTACTGCAACTACATGTGTTGCAGCATAGCCATTATACCAAACTGTTCACTTCGTGGAATGGTGCTAGATAAAGGGACTCTCAACGTCAAACTTAGGAAATTTGTTAAGGGTGGTTTCAATTTTGGGCAGGTGGGTGAGTAGTTGAGGGTTAGAGTTGAAGAGGGTGGCGGTTTTAAGGATAGTTTAGGTGAGGTAGTTGCTGACTTTAAATGAAGGTGTTTGGGGTGGTGATTCAAGGAGTTAAGGGCTGCAACATTAAGGGGTTAAGTGAGATGCACTATTGGGCTACTGGGGAGTTGTGGTAGAACAAGATAAGGGCTATAGGTTTGTACGGAAAAGGGTTGGATATTTCCCTTCCTAGTAGTGTCTTAAGCCCAATGTCAGCTCCTTTTTGGATCCTAAGCTCCTATACTGAAAAAAAAAACTCCAAGAAATTAGTGTTTGGGTTAAAAGTTGACCATCTATTCGACAAAAAAAATACTTAAATTCTTTGCGCTACTTAGAAAAATGTTTTTTTTTTGAAAAATTACATTAAATTAAACTCCCAGGAAAGACTAGAGGGGTCATGGATGGTCCCGTTTAAGTCCCAATCTCCTAGACAGAGTTTTAATTAATGTAATGAACTAAAGAAAATTTTATCTAAGTCTACCATTTTATTCAAATGAGGAAAAAAAACTAAAAATATAAAAAAACGATAAAGAAAGTGAAGAGAACTCCCTCCATTTTATTTAGGATCGTCATTGACCATGGTGGTGTCAAATGGCCATTTGTCATACCAACCATAACCATCTAAAAAGTAATCATATTTCTTCCCATCAAATATGTCCAACATCTTATTAGGGAAATAAAATCCGTAATGATCTTTCTTGGTGGCCTTATTTAATTTCCTGTAATTCCTAGAAATCCTCCAACCCATGACTCGAACATCTGCAATAATCAATCCAACACACTTCTTGTGCCTTTCCAAAATCACAAGTGCCTCTTCTTCTTGATCTTTGGTGAACTCAACTGAAGTAATGACAGGTAAAGTCAAAGATAGACCTAAATAGTCATATTTCAGATGACGAGACAAAATCTTCAGTTCCAATTTAGATGGCTCTTCAATCAACAACGTTGGTTGCGTATACTCTTCAGATGATAACTCTAATGATTCGAGTGGAACTTCTTGAGTGAATTCCTTTGAATTAGCTTTTAACCAAGCCAAACGTTCCTTGCCTTCATCATCTTGGTGAATCTTCTAGTAGAATATGTTCTAACGGATCGTCTAAAGAATTGAGCTCCAATTCTATAGAAGCCAGCGATTCCATCTTGGAAATAGCAGAACAGTCTTTAACTACATCTGGGGATTTAACAGCATTGAAGTCATTAAAAGTCACCTTGTCATCAAAAATTTCTTTCAACTGAGTATCTCGTTGCTACTTCTGGAATCGTTGAGGATATGGCAATGGTGGAATCTTATCTTTAACTGAACAACTCTTCCGTGAAAATTCTTCTGCATCTGACAAGGGTGTTAGATAATCAAAACTAACTGGTTTAGAGTTTACCTCATCAAGGATCACTGAATCTGACTTCTGTGATACAAGAGTTTCAACACGTGGTTGAACTTCCTCTTTTTCTTGAGCTACAACAGGCTTATCTTGAACCTCAACCACCTTGGGCTCCAATGTCTTTCTACTTGGCAAAGAGACTACCTTGCAATGTTCTTTGCCAAAAATTTTTGGATTTTCTATGTCGCTTAGCCAAATATCTTGGGGTTTATTTCGAAGTTCATTGGTTAGCTGACCCATTTGCTTCTCCAGATTTCTTAAAGTGGTATTATTCTTCACCATGTATGCCTTCAGCAGATTCTCAAGATCACTTGAAGATTCAGTTGGTGGGGGTTGTTGCACTTGTTGAGAATATTCCAACGGATAATTTGGTCGAAATGGCATAACAGAGTCGCTATGGTCTGCCCATTGATTACTCCATTCAGAAATTGGAAGATTCTGCCATGAAGAATTGTAAAAATTTGATTGCGGACCATTCCAATTCTGATTTCCCATGTAATAAGTTGACTCTTGATTCGATGGGCAATTTTCAAAGAAATGGCCATCTCCACAGTATTCAAAAGAAATATTCTCGAACTGGTTCAGCTATTGACCTGACAGATTACCATTGAAACCATTAACAATTATGTTCTTAAGCATAGAAGACATAGAAGATACCTCGGCTACCAAAGAAGCAAGTGTGTCCGCTTTATGTACTCCTGTTGCTTTTCTTTTTGAGGCTGTTCGGTTGGTTGGCACTGATAGTTATTGCTGGCAATTCTTTCAATAATATCGTAAGCATCGTTATAAGACTTAGAAAGAAGGGCTCCATTTGCCGAAGCATGCACCATTATTCTAGTATGAATATTGAGGCCGATATAGAAAATCTCCATTTGAACGCAGTAAAGAATGCCGTGATGAGGGCACTTTCGTAATAACTCCTTAAACCGCTCCCATGCTTCATATAAAGATTCTTCATCAAGTTGCTGAAATGAAGTGATTTCATTTTGGATCTTGGCAGTTAAAGATTGAGGGAAATATTTCATTAAGAAACGTTCAACCAACTCTTGCCATGTAGTTATGGAACCGGGTGGTAAGGAGTTCAACCACGCTCGTGCTCTATCTCTTAAGGAGTATGGAAATAATCTCAGTCTCAAGGCGTCCTCAGTCACTCCGACTAGTTTAAATGAGTCACTCACTTCCATGAATAGCAGAAGATGAAGATGTGGATCTTCATTAGGAATCCCACTAAATTGACCCATATTTTGCAAAATCTGGAACATGACCGGTTTCAGCTCGAATTATTGTGCCTCAATTTTGGGTCTCTTGATACTCGGATTGATCTCGTTGAATAGAGGAATGACATATTGTTGAATGGCATAGTTTCTATCATCGGCAGCAATGATCGAATTGTGAGTATTATAACGAATGTTCCTCCTGGATTTTGGTTTGGATTTTTGAAATTCATAACTTCGATCCTTCTTTAGTTCGCTTGTCTTCTCCTTTGTTAGAAAGTCCTTTCATCATGGTTTGCAAGAAGTAAGTCAATAATTTGATCAATACTCTGAAAAGAACACACAAAAAATGGAATTAAAATTTAACAGAAATAAAATGTAAAATTAACAATTTCACAAATAATGTCCTTTAAAACAGTCATCGGCAACGGTGCCAAAAACTTGGAACGGTGAAAATGTGCAAGTGTACACAATTGCAACAAGTAATAAAGTGACAAGTAAATGTCGAGTTATCGTACCCACAGGGACTATAAAAGAATTATCTATGAAAATAATTTTAAACACTTTGGTGAAGGAAAAATATTTGGATTTGAGAAATGATTAAAAATTAGAAAAAAAAGGTAAAATAAAGTTCTAATGAACGATTTCAAAAGCTAATTTTAATCAAGATGATATAATTGTGTTGGATCAATTATAGTTCCTAACTTAGAATTATTAAACTCATGCTTATACTTGTTACGAAAAAATTCACGGCAACTCGGTAATTTGCTAACTTATGAACATATTTACAAATAAAAAATCTGTTCATCTCTTGTACATATTCCTATGTCAATTCGATCGATAAAATAGATTTATAAAGGTAAACATGTTATTGCACATACATACTTACTAAATTAAACAATCTCTCGCATATTCCTATGTCAATTCAAATGATTAATTCAACCTAATAAGCATATAAAATACTATGTGAGGTAACAAAGTATCCTTACCTTGAAACAATTTAATCACAATAATTTTGCAAGTTATGCAAGGCATGTGTATCGCCAAATACAATGCTAATCTAATCTTCAGCTACCTTAGAAGAATTAAACATGCACTGATTAAGTACTGTGTCCATTAATTACAATTTCAATGCGTTTAAGTAATTAATTAATTAGTTATCTAAACAATTATAATGCCAGAATAACTTAGGCATGATTCTACTTAATCAAGCATCTTACCAAGGCCTATAACAGCATAAACACAATTTTAATAATTCAAGCAGGCAAAATATAATCAACCCAACACGAATTAAATTCAAGATAAATTTATTAAAATAAAAATTTCAATAGCATAAATATCCATAAACATGTTTGTCTAAACAACAAAGAAATTTAAAGAGATAGGGAACAAGAAGCAAATCCGGTGTTTCTCCGTGTCTTGACTGATTTCTCCGTTCTTCGTTCTCCGTTGTCCTCGGCTATCAAGGTGGCTTATGAACACTTTAATTGCTGCTCAATAATGGCTGATGAGGACCTCTTTCCCAAGAGAATAAATTGGCACTTGAACAAAAGGGGGAATGGAAAGGAAAAGTTGAGAGAAAGTGAGAGAGGAGAAGAGAGAATGAGAGTGTGAGGGATGAGGGATGAGGGATGCCTTGAATGATCAGCCAAGGGGGTTTTTTATAGCTGAATGTGGCAGCTAAAATTTGCTAAAAATAGCAGCCAAAGAGCCACCCCTTGGCCGGCCACCTATGTGGCAAAGTTGATGGCTTCAACTTTGTTAAATATGGTATGGGGCAAATCTACAAAGCCACTAATTGTGGAGGGGGTTGAATGCAACTTTGACAAGTCTTCAAGGGCTTCTTTGCAAGCTTAATTCATCAGCTAATAAGCTTATTTGGGCCAGCATATGAACGGTTTGGGCTGCCCAATTCTTTGCTTGATTCGGTTCAATCGGTTTGGTTCAACTGGTGCGGTTCAACTGGGCACTTTTTCCTTGATTAATTAAGATTAATTTATTTATCCCAAATTAAATTGGGAATAAATTAAAATTAATTAATTTATGATTTAATACGCATATTTGGACCGTCTTAGGCTGAAAATTATTCCGCCTTGTTACTTCGAATTGCTTCTCGATTTTGTTCTTCGATGAGTGTCTGCTGAGCCAATTTTTGCCCTTTGTGCAAATCTGTCGAAAATAGTCGAAATAAATCAAAATTAAATATAAAATTAATTATATTCCATTATGTTAATAATTTAAGTACAAAATAATTATTTTATAATAATTATATATTTTTCGACAATAATTTTACTGAAACTACATAAATTTGAGTTAAAAGGGGCATGAAAAAGTGTGTATATTTTCGTGTTTCCACCATGTCTTTCCAAACCATTAAATCCATCTCATCATAATACTCAATTTTTTTTTGTAATGACCCGATTTTAGTCTGTTTTAAAAATTTTAGTTCAAAGTTGAACTTCATAGATCGAGTCACTCAAAAAGTTTAAATCGAGAAATTAATGAGTTGTATAAGGGATTAGCAAATAGAATTGATTAGTAATTAAGTATATTAAGTTGTTTTATAAATAGTATAGGGACTTAGTTGGAAAGCGAGGTTAATGGGGAATTTGATTAAAAGATATTTAAAAGGGCCTTAATAAGTAAGTATACTAACGAAGATGTATGATAATGTTAATGATTCATCGTGTCATCATTCTCAACTAAGCAACAATTAAACATTTTATTTAATTATTATATGGATTAATTAAGTTAATGGATATAAATTACTTATATATTTTCCTTAGTGGGGAGATAACCTTCTATCTTTCCCAAACCGAAACAAAAGAAAGAAAAGAAAAGAAAACCTAGCTCATTTTCCTTTATTGTCGTGAGTTTAATTGAGTAAGTTTCTTTTTCTACTAAATATTTAGTAGATTATTAGTATATGCTAGTAGATAATTACAACCTAAGCCATGAATTTAGAAATTTTTTAGTTGAATTAGATGAAACATTGATAAAAAGCTTGAGAATGTTTGGGTTTAAAGATGTGGATTCAAGCAAACTAGCATGAATTAAGTTTATGGTAGAAAAGGTTAATATCATAGTAGAATGTGACAAAATAAGCTTAAGTTAAGCTTAAATTCATATAGTTAATTTTATGTCATTAGAGACCAAATTGAAAAAATTGAAAGTTGTTAAAATTTTTTGCTATAGAATGGAAGTACATGTTCCCTAGTAATTAAATTCAGAGTAGAATTTCAATTCGATAATAAATATCGAAATATACGAGCATTTCAGGTAATAAGGTTTATTGGGACTAAACTGAATAAATGCATATCATGCTTAAATTGAATGTGTGATTTTAACTTTGTATTTGTATGTTAATTTATCAAACATAGCTAAAGACGAAGTTGGACCGTTAAGAGATAAAGGGAAGGTGAAAACCATCGAGGACTAGCTATTTCGGTTTGTACTATTATAATTTGCTTTTCTTTCTTAAATTTAATTAAGTAACTAATCTTGTTGAATTGCTAGCTATACATGATTACAAACTGTGTTAGAATGTATATTTTTAAATGTTGGCTTAATTGGTAAGTTGACAGGAATGTTTTTGTTTATGAAATTCATTATGGTATTAAAAAGATCAGTTACATAGTTATTATAATGAGAAATACATGGTAATATATAAGTCGATATTGCAAAGTATGAGACTTCCATATTAAACGATGCTAGACATAGTCAAGATATAGTTGACATGCCATAGGATTGATGTATGTATTGGTGGGAGCATTATGGCACTATGGTGCAACTCATTCTGGCACTACGGTGCAATTCACTCTAGCTCTTCAGTGCATTACATTCTGTAGAGTGTTAGGGGGATTAGTGCATTTATGTATGATCAGCACTTTGGTGCTTATTGTGGAGTGTTAGGGGTTAAATCTGTGTACCCATACTCGTGTCTACATCTAATTAATAGGGTTATTAATAAATGTTTATTATGTCATCTTGATTTTGAAAATGGTGCGTTATTATGATTGGAGAATAAATGTCATTTTGATTATGATAAATGATCATCATTCTAATTCTAATTATAGCAAGTTATTTTGGAAATGATTTATTTAAATGTGTTAATTATATTCTTGTTATTTAATTTCTTTCATGTTTAATCTCAAATTACATTTGAAACACCCCACACCCGGCCCACGAGAATGGACCGGATCTGGTATGTTCCTAAAGTAAACTGATTTCAAAATCATTCGTTACTTAGAGAAAATTCGTAAAATTTTTAGAAAATGTTGTTGTGGATTGGGCTTAGTTTGGAAACCCATTTATTTGATTTTGTAAGCCTATTTAATTAAATACATCCAATGTAGTTCTTAGCATGAAACTTAACAGTAAGCAAACATAAAGTATAATCCACTGGGCCTTAAGGCCTTATTACATCAAGTAAAACCCAAAATAGAATAAAAGTAACTAAAAATAAAATTAAGTCCAAACTAAATGAAATTTTTCGCATGTAACATGGCCACCTCATGGTCCACCTACCGTCCAAACACCGCTCATCACCGAAAAAATAATTCCCACAATGGGGTGAGTCAATGACTCAATGTGCACACAATGCTATCATTCAATAAATCGCATTCATGTTCAAATCATTAAGTCCATACAATAATGAAATTATGATGCAACCCAAACCCAATCCTAATTAGCCATCCACTACACTCCCCGCACCAACCTCGCATAACCGTGGGGACTACTAAGTCAACCCTCCATCCGCTACTCTCCATCAAAGGCATTCGCCCATATCGTTGTGTCATTAGACACTATAATCAAATTTATACGTTGTGTCATTAGACACTATTGTAACCGGTTACCAAAATTTCGCAATGTGACCGTAGTCAACATATTTCACTGGTGAGACCAAGTCAACACCTTCGTTGGTGAGACCAAGTCAACACCGATCTCCCCTTTCACATAAATCTCAATGCCCCAAAAATATATATATATATATTGTGCATAAATAATCTCATGTTCATATACATATATTCGCATGTTATAAAATAACATTTTTCACAATCCTATCAGAAGTAGGAAACGTGCTGGTACTTTTTGCCACATTTGTGGTACATAGCCACATTCACATTATTATTCATATCATATATTAAAATATTTAGCCTTAAAATATCGAAGGATAGTAAGGGTACACACCTGATTGGCTTAATAGATTCCTTGAAATTTCGAAGAACGATCTACCGATCTAGATCTTTATCTCCTAAATTCGGCCAAATATTAAAACATATTAACAAACCTATTTGGCTTAAAACCAAATCCTAGTAGGATTTGTATTACTTACCTTGTTGCCGAATTGGATGATTGTAAATCAAACCCAAAATTACTAGTATCCTTTTCCTTGAAATTGGCTAATACTAAATCATGTAACCATGTGAGTTTCCGCTTTTGAAATAATGAAAATAATTCCAAATACCAAAATTAAGCCTTGGCGAATATCACTTACCATACAAATTCCAAATCAAGAGAATTCCTTGCCCTATATGTTCTGTCGAAATTTTCATGTTAGATCTAATCTAACATATACATCATAACCTTTAATCGAATAAAATATCTTACCTTGGATCCTTAGATTTCCGAAAGATTCCTCCTTGTATTCGACGGTTGTAAAAGATCCTTAATGCCTTGACCGATTGCTTCCTTGCCTAGAGTTTCGTGGTTTCGCTATGGAGATTTAATCAGGATCAAAAGAAAAGGTTTTGGCTTGACAGATGAAGAAAAGAGAAGAAGAAAAGATAGAAAGAAAATTCGGCAGAGGGAGAGAGCAAAGGGATTTTTGGCTACTTGGAAAGATGAGAGAAAAGACCTTGGGTTCTCCTTTTATAGCTAATTTGCTAGGCCAAGAGTCCTTGACTTGGCCACCACTCTCCTTAAGATAATATTATCTCTTTTATTTAAAAGATAAAAGCCTTTAATCCATCCATTATCTCCTCAATTATCTCCTTAGAAAATAATCCTTTATTTATCTCTTATTATTCACATATTTATGTGAATAAAACTCCTTTATTTATCTCTTATTATTCACATATCTATGTGAATAAAACTCCTTTATTTATCTCTTATTATTCACATATTTATGTGAATAAAACTCTTTATTTATCTCTTATTATTCACATATTTATGCAAATAAAACTCTTCCTTTTCTAGAAACCCATGCCGTCCACTCACTTTCCGGAAGCAAAAATAAAGCCTTCATTATTTGCTTCCTGGATGACTCAAACTCAGGCCCAAAAACCTCTTGTATTTGGGCCATTTCCTAAGACCTTAGGTGGCATCTTCAGGCCACATTTCCAAGTTCGTTATTGGGGCAAATTTCATGTATCAGATATTTTAGGGTCACTTGGCCCTAAGTTCCTTTGGCTCAAATTCGACATTCCGGTCATTTTAAGTTTCCTAAAATTTTCATGCATGACTCAGATTTTCTAGGTTTCCAAAATGTTTAGGTTTCCAAAATGTTCAGGTTTCCAAAATGTTCAAGTTTCCAAAATGTTCAGGTTTCCAAAATGCTCAAGTTTCCAAAATGTTCAAGTTTCCATTTTCATGCATTTCCATACATTTCCATACATTTCCTTACATTTCCATCCATTACCTTACATCTCTATACATTTCCATACATTTCCATACATTTCCATACATTTCCTTACATTTCCATTCATTTCCTTTCATTTCCTTACATTTCCTTATATTTCCTTACATTTCCCTACATTTCCTTACATTTCCTTACATTTCCTTATATTTCCTTACATCTTAGGGTTCTTGAAACTCTTCAGAACACATCCAACACACCCACTGATCCCACTATCTCATGAATTACGCACGAACGCACAACCCCTAATCTAGGATGTTACAGTTCTACCCCCTTAAAATAATTTCGTCCTCGAAATTACTTACTAACGAAAAATCGTACATCTTAACTCGATGTGCTACGCTTATGCTGCGGACTCTGATCTTAAAGAACTATCATACTTTCTAGGCACATTCTCTAAGTTCACGTTCCTTAGAACTCATTTCTAACGTCACATTTAATTAAAAAGTTTTATGAATTAGTCCTTGTTTTACTTGATTACCCGCCAAGAAGTTTTATGGAAAGAATTTTAGAAGTGGTTCTTTCAGATTCATACATGCACACAGTCTTTTCATTCATTCACACATCCATCAAACAATTATGAACCTTTGTTCATTCAGAGAAACGTTGTAGTTTTTCATTTGTTGTTGTTTTACCACTACCCGGGGGTATTTTCGTAATTTGTCCTACAGGGGTATTTTCGTAATTTTTCAGAAGAAAAACGTTCCTTAGTGTTTTTGTCAAAAAGTATTTTGAAAATTTTAAAGTCTCGGGGTAATTTGGAAAAATTTTGAAATTCGGGGTATTTCGATAATTTTTCACAAATCAGGGTAAATTTGTAAATTTAATGAATTAGGGGTATTTTAAAAGTTGTAAAACTGTGAGGGTTCTTTTTGAAAATTGTTCCTTCAAAATTGGGGATGTTGCAAAAATTTTAAAAATCAGGGTCATTTTGGTAATTTTGTAAGTTAGGGGCAATTTTGTAATTTTTCCAAAATCAAGGTATTTTGATGTTTTACAAATTAGGGTTCTTGAATGTTTATAAAATAATGAAATTTTGGTAAAGTTGTTGAATAGTTGAACATTTTATAAACTAAGGGCATTTTGGTAATTTCACCCTTAAGGGCATTTTTGTAATTTTCGCAAATCAGGAGTTTTTCAGAAAATGTTATAAAAATTAATTTTCTCGGATTTAAAAGAAAGTTTTAAAGGTTTGAAAAGCTAGGGTTTGTTGTTTTGTTCTCTCTCTTTTTTTCTTTTTTTTTTAAAACATGGCTAGTTCCCTTTCGGGTTTTAGTCATTATGTTTAGCCTATGACCGAGCCCTCTTGGTCGTGGTGAACCAAAGCTACGCACTGTGCCGGATTCGTGTGGAGAGGAGGTGAGTCACGCGACTACTTAAATACCAAGCTCCCACCAAACCATTCCTAGACATGCATGCAGAGGTTGCCACACCACCGAGCCCTCCGAGTTATGGTGAACCGAAGCTACGCACTGTAGGATTCTGCAAGAGGAGGTGAGTCACTAGGATTGCTTAAATACCAAGCTCTTCCAGATCCAATCCTAGACATGCGTACAGGGGTTACCACACCACAAACTCAATGACTTAGCCATAGGTTGATTCAGAGTATTAAGTCTTATGTATCTGTGTTTGAGTAGACTAATCCTAGGGTTCAAGTTCCTATCATTCTATTCTACGTTCCATGCCTTTTCTACCCTTATATAAATCACATAATCACACATATAGTTAGGGGTACTTACCTGGTGGATCATGGGTTTGAGACTTAGGGGCCATGCCAGAAGCCTACTTATTTTCAAAGAAAATTCATTTAGCTCGCTTTGAAAATGTTTTGGGCCTTAGCCCATAGGCCGAGAGTTTAAAACTGGCTCGATACTAAATCGAACATTTCACACCCTACCACGAGAATGGACCTGATCGGTATGTTCCTAAAGTAAACCGATTTCGAAATCATTCGTTACTTAGAGAAAATTCGTAAAATTTTTAGAAAATGTTGTTGTGGATTGGGCTTAGTTTGGAAACCCATTTATTTGATTTTGTAAGCCCATTTAATTAAATACATCCAATGTAGTTCTTAGCATGAAACTTAACAGTAAGCAAACATAAAGTATAATCCATCGGGCCTTAAGGCCTTATTACATCAAGTAAAACCCAAAATAGAATAAAAGTAACTAAAAATAAAATTAAGTCCAAACTAAATGAAATTTTTCGCATGTAACATGGCCACCTCATGGTCCACCAAATTCGGTCAACACTTTGCTCATCACCGAAAAAATAATTCCCACAATGGGGTGAGTCAATGACTCAATGTGCACACAATGCTATCATTCAATAAATCGCATTCATGTTCAAATCATTAAGTCCATACAATAATGAAATTATGATGCAACCCAAACCCAATCCTAATTAGCCATCCACTACACTCCCTGCACTCAACCTGCATAATCGTGGGGACTACTAAGTCAACCCTCCATCCGCTACTCTCCATCAAAGGCATTCGCCCATATACGTTGTGTCATTAGACACTATAATCAAATTTATACGTTGTGTCATTAGACACTATTGTAACCGAAGTTACCAAAATTTCGCAATGTGACCGTAGTCAACATATTTCGTTGGTGAGACCGAAGTCAACACCTTCGTTGGTGAGACCGAAGTCAACACCTGATCTCCCCCTTTCACATAAATCCCGAATGCCCCAAAAATATATATATATTGTGCATAAATAATCTCATGTTCATATACATATATTCGCATGTTATAAAATAACATTTTTCACCATCCTATCAGAAGTAGGAAACGTACCTGGGTACTTTTTGCCACATTTGTGGTACATAGCCACATTCACATTATTATTCATATCATATATTAAAATATTTAGCCTTAAAATATCGAAGGATAGTAAGGGTACACACCGATTGGCTTAATAGATTCCTTGAAATTCAAGAACGATCTACCGATCTAGATCTTTATCTCCTAAATTCGCCAAATATTAAAACATATTAACAAACCTATTTGGCTTAAAACCAAATCCTAGTAGGATTTGTATTACTTACCTTGTTGCCGAATTGGATGATTGTAAATCAAATCCAAATTACTAGTATCCTTTTCCTTGAAATCGGCTAATACTAAATCATGTAACCATGTGAGTTTCCGCTTTTGAAATAATGAAAATAATTCCAAATACCAAAATTAAGCCTTGGCGAATATCACTTACCATACAAATTCCAAATCAAGAGAATTCCTTGCCCTATATGTCTGTCGAAATTTTCATGTTAGATCTAATCTAACATATACATCATAACCTTTAATCGAATAAAATATCTTACCTTGGATCCTTAGATTTTCCAAAGATTCCTCCTTGTATTCGATAGCTTGTAAAAAGATCCTTAATGCCTTGACCGATTGCTTCCTTGCCTAGAGTTTCGTGGTTTGGCTATGGAGATTTAATCAGGATCAAAAGAAAAAGGTTTTGGCTTGATGATGAAGAAAAGAGAAGAAAAAAGATAGAAAGAAAATTCGGCAGGGGAGAGAGCAAAGGATTTTGGCTACTTGGAAAGATGAGAGAAAAGACCTTGGGTTCTCCTTTTATAGCCAATTTGCTAGGCCAAGAGTCCTTGACTTGGCCACCACTCTCCCTTAAGATAATATTATCTCTTTTATTTAAAAGATAAAAGCCTTTAATCCATCCATTATCTCCTCAATTATCTCCTTAGAAAATAATCCTTTATTTATCTCTTATTATTCACATATTTATGTGAATAAAACTCCTTTATTTATCTCTTATTATTCACATATCTATGTGAATAAAACTCCTTTATTTATCTCTTATTATTCACATATTTATGTGAATAAAACTCTTTATTTATCTCTTATTATTCACATATTTATGCAAATAAAACTCTTCCTTTTCTAGAAACCCATGCCGTCCACCTCAGCCTTCTGGAAGCAAAAATAAAGCCTTCATTATTTGCTTCCTGGATGACTCAAACTCAGGCCCAAAAACCTCTTGTATTTGGGCCATTTCCTAAGACCTTAGGTGGCATCTTCAGGCCACATTTCCAAGTTCGTTATTGGGGCAAATTTCATGTATCAGATATTTTAGGGTCACTTGGCCCTAAGTTCCCTTTGGGCTCAAATTGACATTCCGGTCATTTTAAGTTTCCTAAAATTTTCACAGCAGCATCAGATTTTCTAGGTTTCCAAAATGTTTAGGTTTCCAAAATGTTCAGGTTTCCAAAATGTTCAAGTTTCCAAAATGTTCAGGTTTCCAAAATGCTCAAGTTTCCAAAATGTTCAAGTTTCCATTTTCATGCATTTCCATACATTTCCATACATTTCCTTACATTTCCATCCATTTCCTTACATCTCTATACATTTCCATACATTTCCATACATTTCCATACATTTCCTTACATTTCTATTCATTTCCTTTCATTTCCTTACATTTCCTTATATTTCCTTACATTTCCCTACATTTCCTTACATTTCCTTACATTTCCTTATATTTCCTTACATCTTAGGGTTCTTGAAACTCTTCAGAACACATCCAACACACCCACTGATCCCACTATCTCATGAATTACGCACGAACGCACAACCACTAATCTAGGATGTTACAACATTAGTACCACTGAGTAATTAATACTCAATGCATAGATTTGTTTGTTTCCATGTATATTTCTTATAGGTTTTTGGAGTGATTGTGAGTCATCAACATCCAGACGATCAATACTCAACTCAACCATCTACTGTAATGTTTTTAGTATGTTTAATATGTGTGGCATGTGCCTAAGTTATTAGGAAGTAATTTAGAAATCTTTATGACATTTGTTTTGTAATTATGTTAAATTTGCATGAAACTTGTTGAACAGTTAAAGTATGAACCTAGGTTGTTTTGGACATGTTGCTTAAGTGGTTGTTTGGTAGTTCTTAACCTATAAGGTTTTACGAGATGAATTTTAACCCTTAATTAGTAGATACTTATGCCTGTTATATAATTTGATTATGTAAATTAGTTGGTTAAATGATGATGTGTTGATTGTTATGATCTGATGATGTTTGGTTGTGTTTGTACATGTTGAATTAATGATCTTACTTTGATATAAAGTTTTGGTATATTTAAGGTACCAATTGGTATGGTATGGACACTTGAAAATTTGCATTTAGGGCTATTTTACCATTGAGTCTCGAGACCATAAGAACAAAATTCACCTTGTATTTTCACCTATATGCTTAGTGTCTCGAGACTTGGTAAGCTAGTCTCGAGGCAATCCTATTTAAACCTCAAGATAAGTGACCTTAGTCTCGAGACAAGTTTGAAAGATAAATTAATTTTGACTTGCTCTAGGTCTCAAGACAAGAACCCCTTGTCTTGAGACATTCAAACATCAAAGCTAAAATAAGAAAGTAGTGGAGGTTGGTCTTGAGACAGTTTAATTTCGAAGCAAAAATACCTAAAATAAATGAAAGCCTATCTTAAGATAGGAAGTTCCCTTTCTCGAGACACAACAAGGAAACTTGATAATTGAGTTTGGATCTGGGTACCAACTCCTAAATTGACTTAGTATCTCCCCATAACTCAATGAATTAAATTTATTTAATCTATGGAAGTAAGATTGTGATTGAAATGGATAATTGTTTTAATATGAATGATAATTATGTTTTAAATGATATGATAAAAGAAGCAGGTTAGCCTGAGTTGCTTCCGCAATGCAATGTGACATCATACATTCGGGTCCAACGATCGGTCAGGTGTGGGGTGTTACATTTTCATTCAGAAATGAGACATACCACAAGTATGCCTATGTGAAATAACACCTAATTAGAACAATAATTAAAATGAAAGTTTAATATATTAAAGGAATAGTATATAAAGTTTACCATCATAGCTTCGTCATATTTCTGCTATCACATGTTATCATCTTCATGTTATCTGATAAGTGCTAAAAGTAACATGTTTTAATCTCATTCTTAATGTTTTTTAAGCGATTATTTGATGTTAATGGTAAATTTTATGCTCCTAATCCTTTAAATTCATGTTTTTATACTTAGACGAGCATTTGGGAGCAAAAGGAGTGAAAACTAGAAAATCAGAACAAAGTACAAGAGCCACACAGGGCCTCTTCCACACGAGCCACACGGCCATGTGGCAGGCCGTGTCAATTGCGTGAATTTGCACTTTGAACTGTGAAAAATGCGATATTTAGATTTTTCTGGTATTCTAAGACGTATATATGACAAATATAAGAAGATATGAGGGAGTCGTCATAGAATACTCAAGAAAACAACATGAAAAACACCTTGAAGTCGACTCTGAAGTAGATTTCTGTCAAGATTGAAGATTCACACTTGATTTCTCAAGAAATTATAATGAGGTTCTTTATTTCTTTCAGATATACTATCTCTGGGATGTTTTTATTTTCAACCATGAACTAATTTTTTAAATACCTAAGGGAGATGAACCCTATGATGAATTATGTCTTTTGATTTTTATTTTACGCAAAAAATACTTAAATCTTGTTCTCAATTATTTGTGGTTAATTCTTGGTTTAATATTTCTAAACTATTTATCCATGTTTGATGTGTTTAAATCAGAGAAGGATTAGACCCCGTTTAAGAGTAAATCTTGCGTAATTGAGTGGAGTTGCATGCAATCTTAGAAATAGGGTGACATAAATCTACCAGATTAGATTCAAATCCAATAGGGGAATCTATAGATCGATTTAATGTGATAATAAGGGTTTTAATTAGAGAGAAATTTCAATTAATCAACCTAAAGTTAGTTGCTGTAACAGCCCATTTTTAGGGTTAATTGGAACAATGGTTTGGGACCACAATCTGAAGTCAAAATATTTATTTTAATATTTTATTATGGTTTACATCATAATATAATTATTGTGTGAAAACTTCATAAAGAAATTTTATCGTTTAAAGGCTTAATTTGGTAAAAAGGACTAAATCGCGTAAAGTGTAAAACTTGTGTTCTATTAGCTAAATATATTAAATAGCTATAGAACCTTAAAGTTAAGGTCCTTATGTGGTAAATATACCATTTCTATGTTAGTGGATGTTAATGGTTTGGCATAAATGAAATTTTGAATTATTTTTAAGGTCAAATTGGTGAATGGTTAATAAATGTTTAATAATTATAATAAAGCCAAATTATCATCTTCATTAATTCATCCTCCACTGAAAATGCATGAATAAAACAGCCATGGATGAAGCTACATTCGGTCAAGCTTTGAAGATTAATTGGTGAGTGGCTTTTGCTCGGTTTTTAATAATTTTTATGTTTTTATGATTGTTGCAACTAGTACTAGCTAGCCCGTGTCTTCGATTTCAAAACTGTTAAAGATTTTGATTGTTTCCATTGATGAGCTTATGTGTTCTTTAATGTTTAATGGTGAAAAATAAATATTTTTTAATAGATTATCATATTTTATTAAGTGGTTTTTTGATAAAAATACTTATTAAGGATTAAATCATGAAATTTGTAAAGTGAGGGGTCAAAATGTGAAATAAATGAAATTAATGGGCTGCTATGGGTTTGATGAGATTTTGTGTATTTTGTGTTATTTTGAAATAGGGACTAAATTGTAAAAATATGAAATGTTTGGGGCTAAAATGCAAAATGCCCAAATTAAGTGTTTTTGGATGAAATTGAATGAAATGTTGAATAAGTAAGTTAATTTTGATATTAATTAGATTGGAAAAAGTGGAATTCGGATCTAGATCGTGGGAAAGTCAAAATATCGGATTTGTCGACTTAATTTGTCATTACTACTAACGAGGTAAGTTCGTATTTTAATAGACGTTACGAAATCATGTTAAAAATACATATTAATGTGTGATTGAATTCAATGCCAAATGGTAATGTAAATATATATATAGGTATTTTGAATAAGTTATGTATATATGTTATTATGATATTGAATTGTTCGAGAAGCAGAATATATAAATACGAGAAAGTTTCGATAACGTGACGACGTCCGAAAAGCCCCGTACGAACCCTAGGAATAGCAAATGTAACACCCCAAACCCGGCCCATTTGCTACGATCGAATTTGAAATGCCACTGCGGAAAACGTTTGAAAAACTTTTGACTTAGAGTTAAAAACATAAAAATTTATTGTCCTTTGTAAAACATTGTTTGTTTAAAATTCTAAGTAAAACTTTATTATTACAAACTATCCGAATTGAAAACTGTAATGCATATTTTTAAGGTATAAATTGTCGAGAATAAAAACATTTTCAAATAATACTTTAATCGTCAATCCACTTTAAACATAATAATAAACCTCAAATCCCTTGAAAGGCCCTTATTACAATAAACCTTACTTAAAAATACTGAAAATATTAAATACGTAAATAATTAAAAAAAATCTTCTGCATGGGCCACCTCGTATCCACTCCAACTCGGTCCAAGCTTTATGCATCACCTGCGATGTTGGTAAAAATTGGGTGAGTCAAACAGACTCAGTGCATAGTTATTTCACATGCCTCCACACATGGGCTTGGCCCATATCCACACATCATTACATATCAGATGATAAGGCAATATATCCACATAATTCCACATATTGGGCTTGGCCCATATCCACCTTGATCCACATAATCAGTCATGCAAAATGCATAAATATGCAACATGAAGCCCAACCCAACCTAATGTCCATCCGTCACACCTACCTTGGCAAACCCGCTGCCCAAGGCCGTGGCTAATCCACCGATCAACCAAGTGATCCACATATCTTACCTTGGCGGACACTGCACACAAGGCCGTGGTGAGCCACCGATCACATAAGTGATCCCACATATTAATCACCCACGGTGATGCACACACTATCAACCGCCGAGATGTGGCACCTAGCTAACACCTCCCTTGATGAGGCACATAGCCAACATCAAGCGCCAATGTAGCACAAGGCTAACATTAGACCACGTACATAAAGTACACCCTTTCCTTCGATAGTCACATCCCAAGTCCCATGCATACATATATATCATGGCAACATATCACTTGAACAATTATACATCACATGCCATCACATTTCATACATATATTAAATGTAAATCAACGTCATAAAATACTGACCTGGTTGAATGATTACCCATCATGGGTATCCACCATTTTAGCCCTTACTTCGGCTACCATTCACATCATATCACATATACATAAATATAACACATACACACAACAAGAGAACAGTGTGATAACTACGCACCTTTTCTTTGGCACAATCGATCAAATCCCGAAAGTTCCTCTTAATCACTGTCGATCTGCCCCTTACTAATCTAAATCCCGAATCACCACTTGCCCCTTGAATAGTCAAAATCCCTTGATTACTTCCAATCCCGAAAGACTCCTTTGTTGCTCCCTAATGTCGGCACTATACAAACACCCTCAGAGAAATGGCTTCTAGTTCCCAAAGAGAAAGAGTTTTGGCACTTAATGGTGAAGAGAGAAAACGCAACAATGGAGAGGGTTTAATGTTTAGAGGATTTGGCTATAGTGTTTCCAAATGAAGGTGTAATATTCGGCAATGGAAACCTTAAAGGAGATTTTGATTTAAGCAAAATAAAAGAAAAGAAAGACATGTGAAAGAAGAAAGAAAATACATGCACAAATGGTTCTAACTTTCTCTCTTGTCAAAGGAAAATAAGGTGCAAATTTCGCAACACACCAAGATGGAAAGAAAGTTTGAAAGAGAGAATTCTATGGCCAACAATTTCGCAAAAAGAAAATGAAGAAAAGAATTGCCAAGAACCGATCACCCTATTTATATTACCCAATTTTGGCACACCTATTTCCTATCATATCCCTTAATTCTTCCCTATCATATCCCTTATTCTCTCCTCATTTATCTCTTATCCTATCATATAAAATAAAGCCACAATTTTCTCCTAATCTTCCTCAGATCCCTTTCAAAATTCAACCAACCCTCTAGCCCCAAAAATCGACCGTGTTCATGGCCAAGAGAGTCAACATTTGCCAACTATTCTATCCATAACACATTCCTCAATTCAAGCCTTATGTCCCCTTATCATTCCATATTTTCTTGATTCCATACCTTAACTAATAACTTGCCTTATTCCTTTAGTCTACTATCCATAAATGATAAAGTCCAACCTTATCTTAATTAGAGTTGACCGACACATGCCATAACATGCAAAAATAAAAGTCACCTTATTGCCATTCATGGGATTCGAACCTCTTCCCTCATGCAATTACTCATGCGCCAACACCACTTTACTACTAGCTCATTTATGCTAACATTAAACACTTAAATTAACTTAAGCATCATAATCACTTGATCCATTTCACTAAATTCTCCATACTAAGAATTATTCTAAACCAATTAATTCCAAGCCTTCTCAAGACTATATTAGGCATACAACAAAATCATATCCGAGCTAACACAATCAACAAGATGATACTCAAATTTTTCCTAAAGCCCAAGGCCCAATCGGCCCAATCCTACTAGGCCCAATTTTGGGATATTACAATTCTACCCTCCTTAAAAATAATTTCGTCCTCGAAATTACTTACTAACGAACAATTGTACGTCCTAACTCACCACACTACGCTACTGCTGCGCACTCTGATCTTAATAAAACTAATATACTTTCTACTAAATCTTGGAACCCTGACCAGACCCAACTGGTTCCGACACAGCCATCCTGCCTCTACCGCGTCCATGACGACCACGTCCCCTAGAACTCATGTCTACTTTGCAATTTAATCTGATTTAAGAAATTTTATGAATTAGCATTTGTTCCACTATTTATCCGCAAACAATTTTATGAAAAAAGAGTTTTCAGAAGTAGTTCTTTCGATCAAAATTTCAGGTTCAAGTTCACTATTCTAATTCAGAGAATCACATTCACATTCATCCACAACATTCAACACATCATTATGGGCATTTCTGACCATTCCCGACCCAGAGGTAATTTCGTCATTTTCCCTACAGGGGTATTTTCATAATTAATCGGGGTCAACTTGAAAATAATCTTTACAAATCAAGGCATTTTGAAATCTCAAAGTCTCGAGGGTATTTTGGAAAATATTCTTCGAATTAAGGGTATTGCAAAAATTTTGGAAATCGGGGTTATTCCGGTAATTTTAGAAGTCAGGGGCATTTTCGTAAATTCTCCAAATCAGGGTATCTTGATATTTGTAAAACAGAAGTTTCTGGTATTTTTGTAAAGTAGAAACAATTTAGCAAAAGTCGAGGTATTTTGAAAATCTTAAAACTAAGGGTATTTTAGTGATTTACAACACGGGGGCATTTAGTAATTTTCTCAAATCAAAGTACCTTGAATTTTCGCAAAATAGAGTTTTTGGACACTTTTCCAAAATAGAGAAATTTTATTAAAATCGAGGGTAATATGGAAATTTTAGAAACCAAGGGCATTTTCGTAATTTTACAGCTCAAAGGTATTTTATTAATTTTGTAAATCGGGTGTATTTTAGAAAATTTTCAAGTCTAAAAGGATTTTATAAATCAGAGGGGTAATTTGGTAAATTTAAAACTAAGATCTTTATGAAATAGTATGGCTAGTCCCTTTCGGGTTTTAGTTATCGAGTTTAGCCCGTGAATAGGTCCTCTTGGTTAGGGTGAACCGTAGCTACGCACCAGGTAGGATTCGAGTAAAGAGGAGGTGAGTCACTAGGACTACTTAAATACCAAGCTCTTACTGAATCCACTCCTAGACATGCGTACAATGGTTGCCACACCCTAACTCGGTGACTTAGTCACAGGTTTGTTTAGTTGTTCTTAAGTCTTATGCATGTGTTTGAGTGTACTAGCCCTAGGGTTCAATAGCCCTAATCTTCTAGTCTACGAGCCCAATTATGCCCATAACATTGACATATGCAAATCACTTCAATAGTCAGAGGTACTTACCTGGCGGACTTTGGGTCGGAGATACAGGTGCCATGCTAGAATAACCTGAAAAATTTTACGAAAATCCATATTTTGAAAAGTCCATCTAAAAAAAATATGTTTTTGGGCCCAAAACCCTCAAAGCCGAGTTTTGAACCAGGCTCTGATACCAAATTGTAACACCCCAAACCCGGCCCATTCGCTACGACCGAATTTGAAATGCCACTGCGAAAAACATTTGAAAAACTTTTGACTTAGAGTTAAAAACATAAAAATTTATTGTCCTTTGTAAAACATTGTTTGTTTAAAATTCTAAGTAAAACTTTATTATTACAAACTGTCCGAATTGAAAACTATAATGCATATTTTTAAGGTATAAATTGTCGAGAATAAAAACATTTTCAAATAATACTTTAATCGTCAATCCACTTTAAACATAATAATAAACCTCAAATCCTTGAAAGGCCCTTATTACAATAAACCTTACTTAAAAATACTAAAAATATTAAATACATAAATAATTAAAAAATCTTCAGATGGGCCACCTCGTATCCACTCCAACTCGGTCCAAGCTTTATGCATCACCGCGATGTTGGTAAAAATTGGGTGAGTCAAAGACTCAAGGCATAGTTATTTCACATGCCTCCACACATGGGCTTGGCCCATATCCACACATCATTACATATCAGATGATAAGGCAATATATCCACATAATTCCACATATTGGGCTTGGCCCATATCCACCTTGATCCACATAATCAGTCATACAAAATGCATAAATATGCAACATGAAGCCCAACCCAACCTAATGTCCATCCGTCACACCTACCTTGGCAAACCCACGCCCAAGGTAGTATTAATCCACCGATCAACCAAGTGATCCACATATCTTACCTTGGCAGACCTGCTACACAAGGCCGTGGCTGAGCCACCGATCACATAAGTGATCCCACATATTAATCAGTCCACGGTGATGCACACAGCTATCAACCGCCGAGATGTGGCACCTAGCCAACACCTCCCTTGATGAGGCACATAGCCAACATCAAGCGCCAATGTAGCACAAGGCTAACATTAGACCACGTACATAAAGTACACCCTTTCCTTCGATAGTCACATCCCAAGTCCCATGCATACATATATATCATGGCAACATATCACTTGAACAATTATACATCACATGCCATCACATTTCATACATATATCAAATGTAAATCAACGTCATAAAATACTGACCTGGTTGAATGATTACCCATCATGGGTATCCACCATTTTAGCCCTTACTTCGGCTACCATTCACATCATATCACATATACATAAATATAACACATACACACAATAAGAGAACAGTGTGATAACTACACACCTTTTCTTTGGCACAATCGATCAAATCCCGAAAGTTCCTCTTAATCACTGTCGATCTGCCCCTTACTAATCTAAATCCCGAATCACCACTTGCCCCTTGAATAGTCAAAATCCCTTGATTACTTCCAATCCCGAAAGACTCCTTTGATGCTCCCTAATGTCGGCACTATACAAACACCCTCAGAAAAACGGCTTCTAGATCCCAAAGAGAAAGAGTTTCGGCACTTAATGGTGAAGAGAGAAAACGCAACAATGGAGAGGGTTTAATGTTTAGAGGATTCGGCTATAGTGTTTCCAAATGAAGGTGTAATATTCGGCAATGGAAACCTTAAAGGAGATTTCGATTTAAGCAAAATAAAAGAAAAGAAAGAGATGTGAAAGAAGAAAGAAAATACATGCACAAATGGTTCTAACTTTCGGCTCTTGTCAAAGGAAAATAAGGTGCAAATTTTGGCAACATACCAAGATGGAAAGAAAGTTTGAAAGAGAGAATTCTATGGCCAACAATTTCGGCAAAAAGAAAATGAAGAAAAAGAATTGCCAAGAACTGATCACCCCTATTTATATTACCCAATTTTGGCACACCTATTTCCTATCATATCCCTTAATTCTTCCCTATCATATCCCTTATTCTCTCCTCATTTATCTCTTATCCTATCATATAAAATAAAGCCACAATTTTCTCCTAATCTTCCTCCTATCCCTTTCAAAATTCAACCAACCCCTCTAGCCCCAAAAATTGACCAGGTTCATGGCCAAGAGAGTCAACATTTTCCAACTATTCTATCCATAACACATTCCTCAATTCAAGCCTTATTTCCCCTTATCATTCCATATTTTCTTGATTCCATACCTTAACTAATAACTTGCCTTATTCCTTTAGTCTACTATCCATAAATGATAAAGTCCAACCTTATCTTAATTAGAGTTGACCGACACATGCCATAACATGCAAAAATAAAAGTCACCTTATTGCCATTCATGGGATTCGAACCTCTTCCCTCATGCAATTACTCATACGCTAACACCACTTTACTACTAGCTCATTTATGCTAACATTAAACACTTAAATTAACTTAAGCATCATAATCACTTGATCCACTTCACTAAATTCTCCATACTAAGAATTATTCTAAACCAATTAATTCCAAGCCTTCTCAAGACTATATTAGGCATACAACAAAATCATATCTGAGCTAACACAATCAACAAGATGATACTCAAATTTTTCCTAAAGCCCAAGGCCCAATCGGCCCAATCCTACTAGGCCCAATTTTGGGATATTACAGTAAAGGATGCATATGTCATGACATAGGATTCTGAGATATGATTTCGTGTAAGGCCATGTCAGGATGTTGGCATCAACTTGTGTTTACGTGTAAGACCATGTCTGGGACATTGGCATTATATTTGATTCGTGTAAGACCCTGTCTAAGACAGTGGCACCTATATGTGATTACATGTAAGACTACGTCTGGGACGTTGGCATTGTATGAGATTTTTGACTATCCGAGTATCCTTATTATTTTCGAATGGTTCAACGGGCGTTTCGAGAAATAAGTGAATAAATGAATGACATTCCAATTCAGGTACGCTAAAATGTATACAATATTTGATAATGAAATGTAAGTGTATGTGCAAAGAATGTCATGTGACGTGTATGCAAATGAATTGTGAATATGAGCAAATGAAACATGAACAAGTGAATAAGATATGATTTATAAAGTGGCATATGTGAAATTGTCAGATACTATATGAATGAAAGGTGAATTTAGGTATAAGTGATGATATGTGATTCATATGAGAAAGATATGTGATTTAATATTTTATTTCCCATAATGTGCTCATTTGGTTATATGAAAGTGAGACTTGAATGTTATATGATAATTGAATTGAATAAACTTGTAAAAGCTAAAGTTAGAAAGTAAGTAAGTATATTATTGAATGGTAATGATTTGGTATGAAATCATGTTATAAACTTGAGATGATTTGTGTTTTGACATTTGTGATAGCGTAGTATGCTTATGGCATTATAATGGATTCATTTGTTATATTAAGTTTATTAAGATACGAGCTTATTAAGCTTTCAAAGCTTACTCTGTGTGTTTTTCCTATGTTTATAAGTTTTCAGAGATATGCTTGGGTTGGAAGTCGAAGGAGATCACATCACACTATCTGGTTAATGATTTCGGTATTTATACCCTTTATGACTAGGTTATATGGCATATAGCCTATGGTATTTGATATTATGGTTGGAATGTATTTGGCTATTTGAGATGGTTGATTATGAATGTGGTTGTGGAATTTAGTATATTTTGATGAACTTGATATTGGCTAAATAGCTTAGAATTGTTATGAGATTTGCTTGAAATGATCTAAGTGTATATGGCCATTCTAATAATGGTTTAAGTTATTCATATGATCATTTGATAGATGATGACTATTTGCTTAAGAAATACATAAAAATTGAGTTGATGTATTGGTTCATTTTGAGGTATGGATTGATGTTTGAATTGGGAAATGCTGTATAAATGAAATAGGTTATATTGATGATTTTAGCTTGTGTATTTGGAAATGTTTTGGCCGCCTATTAATGGTATTAAAATGGTACTAAATGATGTGGTTTAGGTATGCATGAGGAGGGTGAGAAATATGGCTTAAACCAAGCCTAATTTCGTGCTACACGGCTTGAACACACGGGTGTGTGTCTCAACCGTGTGATCCCTATTGCTTAAATAAAACAAGTCAATATGTTACTCAGTCTAGACACACGGGCGTGTCTGGTGGCCGTGTGAGGCACACTGCTTATCCACACGGGCGTGTGACGTTTGAAGAAGTGAAAATTATTCTAAGTTCCAAAAATTTTTGTATATGTTCAGATTAGTCCCTAACCAATTCTAAGCATGATTTAAGGCCTCGTAAAGCCTTGTAAGGGATAATATGATTGTGTTTGAATAACATATGTATTTGAATGTCTAAATGTATGAGATATGTATATGTTATGAAGTGAGTGATCGGTAATACCTCGTAACCCTATTCTGGCGACAGATAGGGGTTAGGGGTGTTACATTTGGTTGTTATCAGAGCTATGGTTTAGTCAGTTCTAGGACTACCATAGCGTATGTGAGTCTAGCTATACATGCCATATATAACCTGCGATAGTTTAATATCTCCCGACTCTGACGAAAATTATTTTGATGAGACAGATATGTTTTCCAACCGAGCTAATTCTAATATTATAGAAGTAAATACTCAAATATTTGAGTGAAAATATGTTGATTATGAGTTGAAACTCATAAAGGTAAGGATCAAATTGTATGACATGTTGTTATTGATAAATGTTGTAATTATATGAGCATATGAGATATGATATTTTAGTTATGATTGCTATCTGAAATGCTTTGATTGTGAATTAGTAATTTGAGTTGGCATATGAACAATGTGTTAAGAACAAAAGTGATTAAAAGAAAAAGTTTATTAAATAATTTGATAATGTGAAATTAGTAATGAACTGGCTATTTGTGATAGTATGTGTTATGTGCATTTATGTGTAAGTTAAATTTGAAGCTTTACTACCCTCACCCCATTATCAGTGAAGTGTTATAATTAAATCTGTAAGATTTGGGTTGAATAAGCTCACGAGTGTGGAGTTACAGAAGTCCGTGTTCGAAAAATTAATAACGCAATCAGAAAAGAGATTGAACCAGCAAATGAAGACAATATTAAAAGAGATATTAGACAGTTCTGAAAACTATTCAGATTATGTAAAGTCATTGTTACAGAAGAAGTTAACTCCTATTAAATAACTTATTCAGGTATGTTATCTAAAGAAAGTATTAACTGAAAGCTTCTCTGGATTGATTTCTATTATTGATGGAATAATATGAACTTATTGATGACAAAATTAGACAGTTGAATAATGTTTGAATTGTATTGATGGTTGAATGTAATGGTTATAGTCGGGCAGTTACTATAATTCCTTCTGGGCATTCTATGCGCACATTTATCCTCAGAAGTATATATAACTGTTTAATTTCAGAAAGAAAGCCTTATCATATGAGAACATTAGCTAAACATATTAATAGACGAAAGCATCGTTGATCTGTTTGGGTTATGTTTGACATTTTTATGTCTTTCTCTGATAATTTATTCCATTGTGTGGATATGAAAGTCAACGGTAAAATCTATATGAGGCCAATATTCTGTTCCTATTGGTTATTGTTCTGTTGAATTTTCATGAAGATTATATTGCTTCTGTTACTGTGGATTTCAGTATTTATGAGTGACATTGTTCTTTCTAGACATTTTCTGGGATATCATCAGGATTGATATCACTCTATCTGGGTTGTAATTTTCAGATATCCTATATAGCTTCATATGTTGAAATTTCACTATTCTGATTTTCTTATGATTTCATGTTATTATCTGCAAGAGATCTCTATATGACAAAGATGACTATTTCTACTATGATTATAATTTTGACTTGAAATATGAGAGTATAGTGGTATTGTCCTCAGAGTTATAGAAGTTGTGTCTCTGCAATGGTTGTTATTAAAATCATATTTGATTCTTTTCTGTGTTCAAATGCTACATTAACAGCCAGGATAATATTTATTATAGGTTTGAGACATCGTTCTTATTAAGGCCCAATAATTTCTATTTGGTTATGGTGATTTCAGTATAATTTAGAGTTTTGATGATTAATATATGAGACAGCTTCATTATAAACTCTTTTCTAGTTCTCGTGAAGATTTGACATTGATAAAAGTGAAAATGATAGAAGATCAGGATCAATCTGTATAATGATATGTCTGGGGTTATTCCTTCTAATGAGAAGAAATATTTCTCTGAAAAGATCGATTCAGTAGTTAGTATGATATTAATTATTTGATTGAAAATTTGATTGGGTTATATGTGTTTGAATTTATCTACAAACTAGAAATAAACTTTGAACGTACATGTATGAATTGAAGGATAGTCTGGAAGAAGAATTTGTATTCTTAAAGCCTTGATACAGAATTATATCTATAAGGAACGATTCTATCTGAGAAATGTTACGATAAATTAAAGTTAGTTCGATTGTTGAAGCTTTCTTTTGCACGAAGATAATTTTGACCAAAACATCAGTTCTGGTTCAGTTTGAGTTCAATAAAGAGATTATGATTTTCGGCCGTACATTATTGAATGGTTCAAAATGTGTTCTAATACAGAAATATGCAAAGATATCTCGTGATTCTATACAGTTAAAGCTGCATAAAAAAAGTTATCTGACATATTTGATGACTACAAGAATTTAAAATGTTTAATGTCAGAGAAAGATCCAAACTTGGCACAGCAAGGTTAGCTCGAATCGTCGAAAAAATTTTGAGTCTGTAAGTAATTATTATCCGAGGAAAACAATTATAGTTTTGGATGTTTCGAATAGGAAACTCTTGTGTGCTTTATAAGTGATGAATATGTGATAGATACTATCAGATGATGGATAGCTATTAGCTAAGTTAAAAGCTAAATTGATATTTATTCAGTGAATTTGTGAAGCTCAGAAATGTATCAGTGTATTGCAAGCTAAAAAGGGATTCAATGTAAATTGACTCATGATTTAGAAAATTTCATATTGGAACCGATGATTGTTTGTTGTTTCAAGATAAAGTTTCTGTACAGAGAATTCCAGAGATTATGCAACAATTGTTACATATGGCTCACAGTGATAATTACTTGATAATTTGGAGAGTACTAAGATGTAGAATAATCTGAGAAAGTTGTATTAGTGAATGAGTATGAAACATGATATTTCTGACTTTGTATCCAATTGTCTGATCTATCAACAAGCTAATGCTAATTATGAAGTTTTTTCAAGACTATTACAGCATGTGTTGCTATCTGAGTAGTAATGAAATAGAATTTCGATGAATTTTGTAAAAAATAAATGTTATCTAAATTATTGATAACTGTCAAAAGAAGTCTCTTTGTACGTACGAATTTCTCTTTTGGTAGATTAGCTGAGCTATACATATCAGGGATTCTCAGATCACAGTGTGCCAGACTCCATTATTTCGGTAGAGACCTGAATTTTATATTGTGATTTGATAGAAAACTACAGTAAGCTTTAGATAAACGGTTTCAATTTAGCATCGCATTACATTCTTCAACAGATGGCTAATCTGAGGGAGAGATTCAGATTCATAAGGTAATGTTTCATTATTGTGTTTTAAAATTTGAAAGCAACTGAGAAAAACATTTACTATTGAATAAGTTTGCGTATAATAATAGTTATGAGATGAGTATTAAGATAGTACTGTATGAGTATGAAATGGCTGCAATAATTGAACTATGTTGTGTTGAATTGAATTTTGATAAAAAGAATTATGAAGTCGATGAGATTAGAAAGACTGAGGAGAAATGAAATTAATTTGTGACAGTCTAAAAGCAGTTTCAGATTGACAGGAAACATATGCGGGCTTGATACATAAAAGCATTGAATTTCAGTTAGAAAATTGAGTATTTGTGGAAGTATTATTGTGGAAATAAAAATTCTCGATTTAGTTATAAAGAGAAGTTAAGTTCGTGATTTAACTAGTTGTATGAGATTATTGAGAGAATGAGACCGTATGAGATTACTGTCAAAACTTGAGA
Source organism: Gossypium rotundifolium (assembly GCA_025506655.1). Taxonomy (NCBI): domain Eukaryota; kingdom Viridiplantae; phylum Streptophyta; class Magnoliopsida; order Malvales; family Malvaceae; genus Gossypium; species Gossypium rotundifolium. Next base: position 64,126,506 of record CP106734.1, read on the forward strand.
AGATCCATAATGTGTTTCTTATATAAATGACATGATGATACAAATAAGATCCTTTATCTATAGTATCTCTTTCAGAAGTAGAAACTCAGCTTGTTATGTCATATAGCAAAGAACAGATCAGAAACTTAGCTCGTGAGATTAAAGAGTTGAGAAATCTGAGGCTATGTAAGAAATTGATGAGGCTAGTGAAAGCAAATCACTAATCTATTCTCTGATAAGATTTTCGGGGACGAAAAATCCCTAAGGGGGGAAACTTGTAACAACCCATTTTTAGGGTTAATTGAAACAGTGGTTTTGGGACTACAATCCAAAGTCAAAATATTTATTTTAATATTTTATTATGGTTTACAACATGATAGAATTATTGTGTGAAAATTTCATAAAGAAATTTTACCCTTTAAAGGCTTAATTAAATAAAAAAGACTAAATCGCGTAAAGTGTAAAACTTGTGTTCTATTAGCTAAAGGTATTAAATAGCTATAGTATGGTAATTGATATTATGGTTGGAATGTATTTGGCTATTTGAGATGGTTGATTATGAATGTGGTTGTGGAATTTAGTATATTTGGATGAACTTGATATTGGCTAAATAGCTTAGAATTGTTATGAGATTTGCTTGAAATGATCTAAGTGTATATGACCATTCTAATAATGGTTTAAGTTATTCATATGATCATTTAATAGATGATGATTATTTGTTTAAGAAATATATAAAAATTGAGTTGATGAATTGGTTCATTTTGAGGTATGGATTGATGTTTGAATTGGAAAATATTGTATAAATGAAATAGGTTATATTGATGATTTTAACTTGTGTATTTGGAAATGTTTTGGCTGCCTATTAATGGTATTGAAATGGTACTAAATGATGTGGTTTAGGTATGCATGAGGAGGGTGAGAAATATGGCTTAAACCAAGCCTAATTTCGTGCCATACGGCCTGAGCACACGGGCGTGTGTCTCAACCATGTGATCCCTGCTGCTTAAATAAAACAAGTCAGTGTGTTACTCGGCCTAGACACACGGGCATGTCTGGTGGCCGTATGACCAAGTCAGTATGTATGCCCTGTTTCCACATGGTCTGTGACACGGACGTGTCTAGAGGCCATGTGAGGCACACGGCTTGTCCACACTGGCGTATGACGTTTGAAGATGTGAAAATTATTCTAAGTTCTAGAAATTTTTGTATATGTTAGGTTTAGTCCCGAACTATAACACCCCGATTTTGACCCTAATCGGAACGGTGGTTTCGGGACCACAAATCTGAGTCAAATATATATATATGTATATTTTTGAATTTTTATTCTGTGTTTATTCTGTGTGAATTTATGTGTGTTAAAGTTTCGTGTTTAAATTTTGAGGTTTGAGCACTTAAGTATTAAAAAGGATTAAATTGCATCAAGTAATTACTAAGCATGCTATATTGAAAATGTTAATTTGCCATGTCTTTTTAATGTTGGGGTTTTAAATGGCAATTATGCCAATTACAAAATAAGTGGACGGAAAAAGTAAATTTCATTATGTTTTATTTATATTATAAAGTTATTTTAATATTATAATAAAACTAAGTGGGATAATAAAACAAATAAGAAAACAAAACATGCAAATATTGCATGTTCTTGGCCGAATGAAATTAGCAAAAATAAAAGAAAAAGAGTTGGGCATTTCGGCATATTTAAAGCTCAATTAAAGGTATGTTTGAGTTTAGTTTTTGATAATTTTTACGTTTTTGAGATCGTTGCTATGTGATTTAGCTAGCCCATGTGTAAATTTTTGAATTGGTTGTGTTTTTCGTGAGATGCCATTGAAGGAAGATTGATATTTTTGTTGTTTGATGATGAAATATTAATTATATGTGATAGATTAACAAGTGTTGTTCTTGAATTTTTGATGAAATTGAGTGATTTGGATTAAATTGCAAAAAAAATGTTTGAGGGACTAAAATGCAAAATAAATGGATTGTATGGATTTATATGGGCATGGGTAACATTCGGCCCTGAAGGAGTAATTTCAAATTTGGTGTATTTTGTGTTTTGAGCAATAGGGACTAAATAGCTAAAAATGTAAAATGTATGGCGAAAAGTACAAATTACTTATGCATGTGTTTTTGAATGAATTTAATTGAATATTGATTAAATAAGTTTAATTTATATCAAATTAGATCAAGAAAAGAGGAAGTCTGATTTGAATCGGAGAAAGACAAAAATAGTCGAATAGTTGATTTTACGTTCGCCGATATCCGATGTAAGTCTATAAGCAAATGGTTGTTCTTAAGTTTAATTAAATGTAAATTATTCATGCTAAATTGAAATGTTTATAATTATATTTGCTATTGCCAAATGTGAGGGATGGTATTTGATATGTTCAAGGAACTACCTGAGTAAGTTTAGATATATGAAAGATAATATAATTTTTTTTTATGAAAACTTATGACTTAGTATATGTGATTTATGTCCTTAAATTGATTATGTATTTGTGATGTTTTGGGCCTTGGGCCTAGCAAGCTTTGAGCTGGTGAACTTAAATCAGGCTTCGTGTCTAGCAGGCTTATTGCCGGTGAATAAATTTCAGACCTTAGGTCTAGCAGGCCTAGTGCTGGTGTGTGATTCAGGCATACGCCTAGCAAGTTTAATACCGGTGATTTATTTTCAAGTCTATGTCTATAAGACTTCATATGGATGTGGAAATTGAACAAGTTGATTTAATTAACCTTATATGTTCGGCCACAAAGGTATATGTATATGTGATGATGAACTGAATTTGTATATAAGTGGTTATATGTAATATTATATTAAATTCGAATATATGAGCACATGTGATAATTTAATTAACTTTGGATGTTCAGTTATATATAAGTTAATGCATTAAACTAGTATATTTGGCCATATGTGATGGAATAATAAATCATGTGTATTTGATCTAATAAGTAAGTTTTTAAGCAATTGAGTTGAATTGGATTTTTCTTATAGTGGTACATGTAAATTTAATGGAAGTATGTATAAATATTATTGATATAGCTGATTGTGATAACTATATATATGTGCATAGTATAGCCGAATGTGAGATATGTATATGTGCTGTTGGTACACCCGAATGGGATGTTGATTATTGAGATTGATTTAAGCTAATTCGTATATTTATAGTGGAGGTTTAATTTTTATGAGATTGGATATATAAATGTCTAACAGGATTGAGAAAGGCACTAAGTGTGCGAATTTAAATTACCGAGCACTAAGTGTGCAAAATAGGTCATTATGCACTAAGTGTGTGAATTTAAAATACCGAGTACTAAGTGTGCGAAATCGGTTACTATGCACTAAGTGTGCGAATTGAATTACCGAGCACTAAGTGTACGAAATCGGTCAACGAGTATTAAGGACACGAGTAAATTTTCAATTCAAAGACTTAATTTTGGTAAGTATTGAAGCTACGAATGGTGATATAAATTATGAGTAAGTGAATTAGATATAAATTATGAGATGGGATATATGCATGATTATGATATTTTCATGAATGAATTGGTGACTGACAATGTATTCTAGTTAAATGATTCAGGTACGTATGAGGTTTATTTGTTAAATGAAAAATAAGGTAGGTGAAGTTACTTAATGAGGAACATGGATTATATGAGAAAAGTGATTGTATATGTGTATGTGATTAACTAAATTTTGGCCTATTTGAATTGAATTATATATGTTTCTATAGTGAATTATTTGCTTATGGCTTACTAAGCTTTCAAAGCTTACTTTGTGTAATTTTCCTATGTTTATAGAGTTTCAAAGACTTGCTCGAGTTGGAAGTCGAAGGAGATCTCATCACACTATCCAATTTTCGCTTCGGTAAATAAATGCTTGGAGATTTGGTTACATGGCATGTATAGACTAGTTTTGATATTACTGGTTTTGAAGTTATATATATATTTGTATAAGCCATGCGAAAATGGCTTGTCCATCTTGCTAATCTTGGAATTTATATTTCGGCTTGATGATTATGTCTGGTTGTGGTTTTGGTTGATTTGGTTTTGGTATATAGATAAGTATGGTGTAGGAGCCCAATTTTGACCGGGCTTAAGCAAACCAAAATAGAAAAATAAATGTCCAAAAACAGTCCCTGTTACAGACCCAAATATAAGCCCAAATACCCGTGGCCCAATTTCTAAACCCATCAGCCTACTGCCCAACCTAATAACCCAATACAAAACAGACCCTAACTAAACCCAAACCCAATAACAGAGACGGCCCAAATGGCCCAACGCCTAAACCAAATCAGCAATGGCCTAGGGTTTCTGAAACCCTAGGCGCCGCAAGTAGGAACTCAGCCTTTTGCGCCACAACCAGATCCTCGAATCCGCGCCATCGATCACACGCAATCACCACTAGGATCCTCGCTCAAACATGCAAAAGGAAACAAATCACAGCAAAGAGGGTGAAACAGTGGCGAAAATAAAATTTTTGTTTCCTTTTTCTTTCATTTTTCTGGTTATAAAAAACCCTAGAACAGACTTGTAGAAAAGAAGACACGGTTACACACGAAAAATAGAAAGAAAATATACACAGATATATATAGAGAGAGATAGGCAAATACACAGAGAGATTTAGGAAATAAAAAACAAAGGTCTTGTTTTATTTTTATTTTTATTTTTGTATACTGTTTTTTATATATATTTTATTTTTTATTTTTTATCATATATATAACATATATATAATACTAAAAGAAAAGGCAGAAAAACCTACGTTTTGGGATTACAGCCACAACAAGCGGTGGTGACGCACGGTGATTTAACGACGGTCGGAGCCTCACCGAAGAAGGGCTAGAAATCGCCCTGGGAAAGTTCTCAAAATTTTTTTTTGGTGCTGAGGAAAGAAATGAAAATTTTAAGAAAAAGGGTAGCTTTTATAGGGCATCCAAAACGGTGCCGTTTTCCACCAGCCTGTTTGTGCCAAAACGGCGTCGTTTCACCTATGGCCCGAATCCGACCCGCTTCAGCCTTCAGGATCCTCGTGTTTTTCAGTCAAACGGGCTATTTGCGCATCAAGCCCTTCTGTATTTTTAGTTTTTTAAATTCAATTCTTTTTTATTTTAAATTTACCCAAACTTTCATTTATAGATTCAATTTCGTCCTTTTTTTCATTTCCTTTTATAATTTTCATTATTTTATTATTAATTTTATTATCATTATTGTTCATTTTATTTTATTATCATATTATTATTATTTTTACTATTATTATTTTATTACTAATATTTTTATTTTACTATTATCAATATTATCATTACTTTTAGCATTAGTATTCTTATTTTTATTATTATTATTTATTACTTATATTATATAAATTAGCATATTATTTATTATATTATATATTTCTAATTATTATTATATTATTATCTTACTTTGGTTTAATTATTTTTATTTACAAAAATATTTTGGTATTTATATATATATTAGTTGTTATATCATATTCTAAAATTTTGTATATTATACAATATTATATCGTATATTATTTTTTAACTAAAATTATTTATAATATATTTCATTTGCAATATTTTTTATATTTTTTAAAAATCATTATATAATATTTTTGTAACATCCTGAACTATTGGGCCTATGTGTTTGGTGTGTGGATATGTTTAATGTGTTAAAATAAGTGTTAGGGGTTCAAATTGGGCTTAGGTTTGGGCCTAGGCTGTAGTTAAAATTTCTTGTTTGAACACTTTAGTGGAAAGCTTGTTAAGTTAAGGCATAACAGATATTAGCTATGTTTTTAAAACACAATTGGGCTTGTGGCCCAGTGGCAAAATGGCGCTAGAGTGAGGGAAGGAAGTTGGCGTTATTTGAAGGTCCAAGGTTCGAGTAGCCTAGTACCTTTTATTTTAATTATTTTCGGCATTTACAAGAGTAGTAGTGGAATTCAGAAATGATGCTTAAATTTAGGAATTTTGTGATGTGATAATAAGGTAGATAATGTGCTGATAAAGGAATGAAGAGGTTGTGTCATCCATGACACTGTAGATGAGTAGTCAGATGAGGATAAGGAGAATATCAATGAGTTATCTACAAGGCTAGGTGGTGGCCGAAATTTTGCCTCTAAGAGGAGTAGAGGAATCAGTTTCTGTATAGCTAAGGGGTGTCGAATTCTCCCCTATTCCTTGTTTAATTTTTAGCTGTCAGGAAGAGCACTTTCGAGTTTTGACAAGGGGGTGCCGAAATTGCCTATACATAGGGGTGGTAGCTCATCAATTCCGGCATTTGAACCCTACTCTTTTCTTATTTCCTTGTCCTGAAATTCTCAAGTCTTCCTCTCCAATTTCTTTTCTTTTGATTTCTTCAAAAGCCGAGACCTCCCAATCTTCTCAACATCTTTTCTTTCGAAAGCAGAAACCCTGAACTCTCTAGTCGAATAGTCCCTATTCTTTTTTGTTGATTTCTTCAATTAAAAGTCAAAACTACTTAGAATTCTTCTTATTATCTTCTCTTATTAATCTTCGCAAAAGCTGGAATCCCTAGAGAGTAGCTGAATTCTCTCTAGTAGGGTAAGTGTCGATTCTTTTTATCTTTAAGGTCTCTTTCGATTTTTGAAGATAAAGCCAAAAGGCTAATGGTTTAATGGTTTCATGTATTTTATGTGTTTGGCGACATTCAAGAAGTGAAGTAGATCAAGTAGATATAAAAGTCAAAAATCATTAGTCTCTGATTTCGGGATTTCAAGGTAAGGATTTCGATTCTCCTTAAGAGTATCAATTGGTTTCTTTTTGTTATTCGTGCCTTAACCAATCGTTTCATTAAGCCATCGTTATAGTACCTTCTGACCAAGATCATTCATGGACTCGAATGTCAGCAAATCAAAGGAAGGGGTTGGATCTGTAGTCTCAGCCCCAAAGTTTAAAAAATGCTCGGTGTCTGCTGTTCGTGATTGGCCACCGGGTTGTGGACCAGCTTCAGAACAGAATCTTAGGCTATTAGTAACCGTAGCGGTTTCTGATAGTGCCAACTTTGACAATATCATCTTATCAGTAATCAGGTGTGTAGATCTTTATCACTTAAGTCTCCTGTATAATACCTATTGTGGGCTGAAAAGCCGAAAAAGGCTGTGTGACAGTTGAATAGCCCATAGGGGTTGGGCCAGGAATGCCAGGTACGTAAACATAGTATTATCTCTATGTGTATCGATGCACGTGTTATCCTGTTACCCAGTAAATGGTTTAGTGCTTTGATATGACATGTGTGTATGCATGGGATATGGGTTTGATTTGATGAAGGGGAAGAGCATGTACTTAGGTCACAATAGTGATCGTTGGCTATGCCACGTTATCCTGATCTCTTGATTCTTGAATATTATAATCGACAGCATGACTGTCAAATTGGCGTATAGAGGTTGGTGGGTCAATTGTAGAAATCCCCCAGGTGTGAAAGTTGGTAAGGGTTGGCGTGTAGAGGATGGACTCTTAGGTTTTGGGATGGGCCATATTGCATGAGTTATTCTGTTGCCTTCGTGTATGGACCAAGGCCCATAATGTGTTTGTGGGCCCAAGGCTTTTATGTGATTTTGGGATTTGCACACTGAGTCTTTGTGACTCACCCTTTTGTTTTTCCCACTTTTCAGATGAGCAGTAGTTCGTGGACATGGGAGCCGAGGCTAACTCGAGGGGCCATCAAGTCTTTTATCTTCATAGACTATTTTCAGTTTTTTTTTAGTTTTAATTTTGGGATATTTTTTTTGTAATAAGGCCTCCATCACTTAGGGTTTCATATTGTTTCTCTTTGTTAGGTTTTAATTAAACTTATGTTTTTTTTTCCAAAGTCTTAACTATAAAGTAATATGACAAATGGGCTTTTCAAACACGACCCACGCAAATGATTAAAGTTATTTTCAAAACTTCACATTTAATTGATTGTTCGACTAAAATAAACTAAGTTTTTCCAAAACCCTTCAGAATAAAGTTTTCAAGGTTCAACCCGTAGCATACCAATCTGGTCATGACGCATGGGTCGGGTTTGGGGTATTACATTTTTGGTATCAGAGCCCAGTTCAAAACTCAGGCTATGAAATGGGTCCAGTTGTGATTTATAAAAAAAATAAGAGTTTGAGAAAAGTTGGTTGGGATATGGCCTTCGAGTCTACCGGCACTAGATCCACCCATATAAGTACTCTAACTCTTGATGTGATATACATGTGGGCCAAATGGGCTTGATGGACGTAGGCTAGTACATTAGATATTGATGGACTTAGGCTTAGTTTAAATCACTCTCTAAATTCATAAGAATTAATCCAACCGAACAAACCTATGAATAAGTCACAAGATTAGGGTGTGGCAACAGGCATACGCATGTCTAGGATTGGATTCAGGGAGAGCTTGGTATTTAAGAAGTCCTAGTGACTCACCTCCTCTTTTCTGGAATCCTACCTGGTGCGTAGTGGCTGTTCACCTTAGCTACGAGGACTTGTTGACAGGCCAAAATTTATAACTAAAACCCAAAAAGGGACCAGTCACCCTATTTTTTAAAATTACTAAAATACCCCTGGTTTGAAAAATTACTAAATTACCCCTGATTTGTAAAATAACCAAAATACCCCTGGATAGAAAAATGACCAAAATACCCTTAGATCGTAAAATTACCGAAATACCCCTGGATTGTAAAATTACCAAAATACCCCTATTTTGTAAAATCACCAAGGTACCCTATTTTGGAAAATTATAAAAATACCCCTATAGGATAAAATTATGAAAATACCCCTGGGTAGTGAAATGACGAAAATATCCTTATGTGATGAGTTCATGGATGCTACTTGTATGTCGGTGTGTATGATGTTGAATATGCATGGCTCCTAGAATTAGGAAGACTGAAACCTGTAGATATAGTCGCGAATTCGAAGGAACTACTGTTAAAACTACTTTACATAAAACTATTCGTGATTAATCAGTGGAAGTAGTTAATAATTCATAAAATTTCTAATCAGATAAACGCAAATTGGAAGAATGAGTACAAGGGGTCACGGACGCCCGTCGCGTGGTCGTGGTAGGGGTAGGATGACCGTGTCAGAACCAGTAGGGTCTGGCTACGGGTCAGGGAACGAGATGCCAGATTTGCCGACTGTGGAGAGAGAATTTTAGGACCAGACGGTCGGAGATGATGCAGTATCTCAGGCAATGTTAAGGGTGTTAGAAAGGGTTGTTGGGGCAGGCATGGGCCAAGGAGCTCGAAAATCTGTGTCGGAGCGACTGAGAGCCAATGGGGCACAAATGTTCAGAGGAATTTCTAGAATAGCCCCGAGCACAGCTAAGTACTGGTTAGAGGCGGTGGAACGTATAATGGATAATCTGGATCTCACGGGGGAGGAAAAGCTGAAATGAGTCGTATCTCTTCTGCGGGACGAAGCATACCAGTGGTGGCTGACGGTTAATGATGGTGTAGTGGCTGACCGTATCACCTGGGATTTCTTCAAAACGGCGTTCCAAAGTAAGTACGTCGGGACAGTTCTGTGGATGCATAGCGCAGATCATTTCTAAATTTGGTTTAGGGTAGTAGGTCGGTGACTGCGTATGAGGCAGAATTCTTGCGCCTTAGCCGTTATGCTCGAGAGATGGTAGCCATAGACCATGAATGTTGTGTTCGATTTGAAGATGGTCTGAGAGATGATCTGCGTGTTTTGATAGTCCCATGGCGAGAGAGGGAGTTCGCTATCCTGGTGGAAAAGGCTAAGATAGTTGAGGAGGTAAAGCAGATAGAGAAGCAAAACCGGGATAGAAGTGGGAATAAGAGGAATTTTAGACCATCAGGGTCAGCTGGACGTACTCAGAAGAAGTCTAGGTCGGATGGATAGGGCCAAGTTGAGAGACCTGCTGCTGCTAGCCAGACGTAGAAGTGTGCTCGGTGCGGTAAACCCCATTGGGGTAAATGTTAGTGGAGTAGCAGGAAGTGTTTCAGATGTGGATCTACGGACCATCAGATTAGAAACTATCCGCAGCAACGGGACAGTGAATGGCCCGCAGGCTAGAGGAATGTTCAGTCGGGTAGAGGAGGTCAGCAGCCACAGAGAGGTCGTAGTCCGGCTAGAGGTGGCAATGGTCGGGGTCATGGAGCATCGGGGAAAGGTACAGCAAACACTAAGGTGAGACAGCCAGGGTTAGTCTATGCTGCCAGACGTCAAGAGAAGGCTGACGCACCAGATGTTATAACCGGTACGTTTTTAATTTTTAGCTACCCTTACACTGCCTTGATTGACATTGGGTCAACACATTCGTATGTAGCTAGTAGTGTATCTGGAACTTTAAGGTTAGAATCTAAGATTACCCTTAAGGCGATGACTGTAATTAGCCCGTTAGGACAATCTGTAGTAGTGGATAAACTCTATCGGGAGGTACCTTTAGAAGTTCAGGGAATAATTTTTCTAGCGGACCTGATAAAGTTACCATTCGGGGAATTCGATTTAATTTTAGGCATGGATTGGCTAGAGAGGTATCAAGCGGACTTAGATTGTGCAACCAAGTGTATGGTGTTAAAAACCCCTGAGGGAGGAGAAGTGTGGGTGATAGGAAAAAGGGGGACTGTTTGTCGAATGTGGTGACTGCCCTAAGAGCAGAGAGGATGATAAGAAAAGGATGTGAGGCAGTTTTAATGTTTTTTCGGGCTCTGGAAGCTAAGGACATAACTGTTGGGGACGTGAGGATGGTGAAGGAATTTCCTGATGTCTTTCCCAAAGAGATTTCGGGATTACCTCCGAATTGTGAAGTAGAGTTTTGAATTGATCTTCCTCCGGGAGCAGCGTCGGTATCTATTGCTCTATACAGGTTGGCACCGAAGGAGTTGGTGGAATTGAAAGCACAGATTCAGGAGTTAGTGGATAGAGGGTTTATACGACCAACTGTGTCGCCGTGGGGAGTGCCGGTGTTATTTGTTAAGAAGAAGGATGGATCAATGCGTATGTGCATTAACTACCGTCAGCTGAATAAGTTGACGATTAAGAACAAGTACCCGTTGCCTAGGATCGATGACTTGTTCGATCAGTTGAAGGGGGCTTTGGTCTTTTCAAAGATAGATCTGAGGTCAGGATACCATCAGCTTAGGGTCAAGGAAGCAGATATTCATAAGACGGCTTTTAGGACCCGCTATAGTCACTATGAATTCATGGTGATGCCATTTGGTTTGACCAACACACCAGCAGCATTCATGGACATGATGAACCGAGTGTTCCAACCCTACCTGGATCGGTGTGTCGTGGTATTTATTGATGATATCTTGGTCTACTCAAAGTCAGAAGAGGAGCATGATGTTCATCTACGGATGGTTTTGAAGATTTTGAGGGAGAAGTAATTGTATGCCAAATTCAGTAAGTGCAAATTTTGGCTAAAGGAAGTTACTTTTCTAGGCTACGTTGTGTTGGCAGATGGGATTAGGGTTGATCCTCAGAAAATCGAAGAGGTGTTGGATTGGAAACCGCCTAAGTCGGTGGCAGAAATTCAGAGTTTTCTTGGCCTGGTCGGGTATTATCGAAGGTTTGTTGAGGGATTTCCTTTGATTGCGACACCGTTGACTAAGTTGCTACAGAAAGGAGTTTCGTTTGTTTGGTCTAATAAGTAGCAAGAAAGTTTCGAGAAGTTAAAAAGGATTTTGAAGGAGGCTCCGGTGTTAATTCAGCCGGAGGCTGGAAAGGAGTTCGTGATTTACTGTGATGCGTCACACATGGGACTAGGATGCGTGTTGATGCAAGATGGAAAGGTGGTTGCGTATGCATCACGGTAGTTAAGACCGCACGAAGCAAGCTATCCCACCCATGATTTGGAGTTGGCGGCGATGGTGTTTGCCTTGAAGATTTGGAGGCATTTTTTGTACGGGGAGAAATCTGTCATTTACACAGATCATAAAAGCTTGAGGTACCTTTTGACTCAGAAGGAGTTGAATCTGCGGCAGAGAAGGTGGATCGAGTTGTTAAAGGATTATGACTGCTCGATCGAGTATCATCCGGTAAGGCCAACGTGGTGGCGGATGCTCTAGCGATGGGTGATCTCGATTTGAGAGCAATGTTTGCTCACCTTAGCTTGTATGATGATGGAAGTTTACTAGCTGAACTCCAAGTAAAACCCTCTTGGGTTAGTCAGGTAAAGGAAAGGCAACAGACCGATGAGTTGCTTAAAGAGAAGTGGCAGCTTATCTCGAATGATAGGCCAACAGAATTTAGTATGAACGAGGAAGGACTTTATGTTTTCGAGGGAGGATTTGCATGCCGAAAGATCTAGAGTTGAGGCAGAGGATTCTGCAGGAAGCGCATGAAGGTACATACGCTATGCATCCTGGAGGGAGTAAGATGTATCAGGATTTACGAGGTCAGTTCTGGTGGCCAGGTTTGAAGCAAGAGGTAACTGAGTTGGTAAGTAAGTGTTTAACCTGTCAGCGGGTAAAGGCGGAGCATCAGTTGCCATCAGGGTTATTACAGACGGTAAAGATTTCGCAATGGAAGTGGGAAAGGATCACAATGGACTTTGTTAGTGGGCTACCCCTCACGCCTACTAAGAAAGATTTAGTTTGGGTGATCGTTGATCGGTTGACGAAGTCCGCTCATTTTGTACCAGTTCGTGTCGATTATTCTTTACAAAAGTTGGCTAAGCTATATATAGCGGAGATTGTAAGGTTGCATGGAGTACCTGTGTCGATTATTTGGGACCGAGATCCTAGGTTTGCGTCAAGGTTTTGGAAGGCGTTACATTAAGCGTTGGGTACGAAGTTGGATTTTAGTACAGCATTTCATCCTCAGACCGATGGATAGTCTGAGCGGGTAATCCAGATCTTGGAGGACATGTTAAGAGGTTGTGCTATTAATTTCAAGGGTAGTTGGAAAGAGTTCTTACCATTGGCAGAGTTTGCTTACAATAATAGCTACCAGTCTAGTATTCAGATGGCGCCCTATGAAACTTTGTACGGGCGAAAGTGTCGTACTCCTACATGTTGGACGGAATTAGGGCAACGACGGATTTTGGGTCCGGAGTTGGTGACTGAGAAGAAAAGAAGGTTGAGTTAATTCGGGCTCGACTAAAGGAAGCGTCGGATAGGCAGAAGTCCTATGCTGATTTAAAACGTAGGACATAAAATTTGCTGTGGGTGACAAGGTTTTCTTGAAGGTATCACCTCGGAAGAAAGTATTAAGGTTTGGACGGAAGGGTAAGTTAAGTCCCAGATTTATTAGACCGTAATGAGTGTTAAAACGAGTAGGACCAGTAGCATATCAGCTGGAGTTACCTCTAGAGTTAAGTCAAATTCACGATATATTTCACGTCTCTATGCTGAGACGATACCGTTAGGATCCATCCCATGTGGTGTCAATAGAGGAAATCGAAGTAAAACCTGATCTATCCTTCGAAGAGGAACCAGTGGAAATTCTGAAGCGTGATGTCAAGGTGTTGCGAAGGAAAACATTTCGGTTAGTGAAGGTGCTATGGCAGAACCACGGTTCTGAAGAGGCTACGTGAGAACCGGAGGAAGCGATGCGGCAGCAATACCCCCATCTTTTCTGACCAGGTAATTTTGAGGACGAAATTTCTTTAAGGGGGTAGAACTGTAACATCCTGAACTATTAGGCCTATGTGCTTGGTGTGGGGATATGTTTAATATGTTAAAATAAGTGTTAGGGGTTCAAATTGGGCTTAGGTTTGGGCCGAGGCTGTAGTTAAAATTTCTTGTTTGAACACTTTAGTGGAAAGCTTGTTATGTTAAGGCATAATAGATATTAGCTGTGTTTTTAAAACACAAATGGGCGTGTGACCTAGTGGCAAAATGGCGCCATAGTGAGGGAAAGAAGTTGGCGTTATTTGAAGGTCCAAGGTTCGAGTAGCCTAGTACCTTTTATTTTAATTATTTTTGGCATTTACAAGAGTAGTAGTGGAATTTGGCAATGATGCCTAAATTTAGGAATTTTGTGATGTGATAATAAGGTAGATAATGTGCTGATAAAGGAATGAAGAGGTTGTGTCATCCATGACACTGTAGACGAGTAGTCAGATGAGGATAAGGAGAATATCAAGGAGTTATCTACAAGGCTAGGTGGTGACCGAAATTTTGACTCTAAGAGGAGTAGAGGAATCAGTTTCTGTATAGCTAAGGGGTGCCGAATCCTCCCCTATTCCTTGTTTAATTTTTAGCTGTCAGGAAGGGCACTTTCGGGTTTTGACAAGGGGGTGCCGAAATTGCCTATACATAGGGGTGGTAGCTCATCAATTCCGGCATTTGAACCCTACTCTTTTCTTATTTCCTTGTGCCAAAATTCTCAAGTCTTCCTCTCCAATTTCTTTTCTTTTGATTTCTTCAAAAGTCGAGACCTCCCAATCTTCTCAACATCTTTTCTTTCAAAAGTCGAAACCCTAAACTCTCTAGTCGAATAGTCCCTATTCTTTTTTGCCGATTTCTTCAAGTAAAAGTCAAAACTACTTAGAATTCTTATTATTATCTTCTTTTATTGATTTTCGCAAAAGCCGAAATCCCTAGGGAGTAGCTGAATTCTCTCTAGTAGGGTAAGTTTCGATTCTTGTTATCTTTAAGGTCTCTTTTAATTTTTGAAGATAAAGCTGAAAGGCTAATGGTTTAATGGTTTCATGTATTTTATGTGTTTGGCGACATTCGAGAAGTGAAGTAGATCAAGTAGATCTAAAAGCCGAAAATTGTTAGTCTCTAATTTTGAGATTTTAAGGTAAGGATTTCGATTCTCCTTAAGAGTATCAATTGGTTTCTTTTTGTTATTCGTGCCTTAACCAATCGTTTCATTAAGCTATCGTTATAGTACCTTCTAACCAAGATCATTCATGGACTCGAATGTCAGCAAATCAAAGGAAGGGGTTGGATCTGTAGTCTCAACCCCAAAGTTCAAGAAACGCGCTGTGTCTGCTATTCGTGATTGGCCACCGGGTTGTGGACCAGCTTCAGAATAGAATCTTAGGCTATTAGCAACCGTAGCGGTTTTCGATAGTGCCAACTTTGACAATATCATCTTGTCAGTAATCAGGTGTGTAGATCTTTATCACTTAAGTCTCATGTATTGTAACATCCTGAATTAGGGGTTGTTTGTAATTTAATTAATTTCCCATGTGTGTGCTTGAAGAAATAAATATTTTGATTGCTAAGCATGTTTAGGGTCTAGAATTAACCCCGAGCTAGGCCTGACTTAGGACTAAAAATTTCTTTTTTAAGTGTTTAAAGGAAGGAAGCTAGGTGAGATAGGGGTTAAGAAAATTTTCGGAAGGAACTTGACACAAGGATTTATTTGGCATGATTGGCTTGGTGCGTCAAGGGAGTTTTCAAGGGGGAAGAGGTTCGATTCTTGGGAGTTACAAGGGGGGAATGTGTTTTATTTTTGGGCTTTTGGCGTTAAAGAAAGGGTTAAGTTAAGAAGGCTTTAAAGAATTTTGTGGGTAAGGTTTAGACATGGAAGTTGAGATGGTAGAGTGGCTTGGGCTTGGAGGTGATGATGGGCGCAGGTCATAGGTTCAAGCTACTGGAGTGGCGTTTTGGCATTTTATTTTTGGGGTGATCGGCCTAGGGAGGTCTTATAAATAAATGGTGAGGTTTATTGACATGAAAGTCAATTGGGAGAAATGGCATGGGGCGTTGAAAGAGGGGCTGCGGCAGTGAGGTTCTAGGTTCGAACCAAGGGAGCTGCAATTGGGGTTCTATTTTTTTTCAAAGTGGCGTGAAGAGGGTGGAGTAATGGCTTGATTTTGGACTCTTAAAATGATGAGGATAGGCTTAATTTTTTGCATATTTTCGGCTGGAGGGTAAGTGTTAAGTAGTTTATTTTCATTTTAATTGTTTGATGAGGTGATTAGGAGATTAAAAGTAAGATAAATCTAGTTTTATTTGTGATAATTAAAGGCTGGAAATTTATCACCAAAAAGAAGGTGATGGCCGACTATGGGACTCATTGGGGGGCCATCCACATTCGGTTTATCACTAAAGAGAGGGGCCGAATTTCATAGAAAAAAATTCTTTTCTTTTCTTCTCCAAACTGGTTGCTGACCGAATCTCCCTACACCCTCCTCTCCCTCTTTTCTATTTTGTTTTGAAAGCCGAAACACTCCAAGACCCTCCCTTCATCTCTTTTCACTCTTGTAAGGTCGACCCCATACTTTCTTTTCTTCTTTTGAGCCGAATCCCTTAGGGAAGGTGCTGTTCACTCTAGCATTCGGTTCTTGTCTCTTCTTTAAGGGTAGCCGAAACCCCTAACATCACAAGTGGTGCCGACTAGTGGTGGTTAGAGGCCGAGATAGTTATCAAGGTAAGGGGCGATACCCTCTTTTAGGTTCAAGATTATGGCCGAATGGCCTATGACTCTTAATGATGTACTTAAATCGATTGTAGGGAAGCCATAACCGATTGAAGGAAGCTTTCGGGATTTCGGTAAGTAGGGTAAGTGGATAAGTTACATTCGGCCAAGGGCCATTTGTTGAGAATTAGTGCCCAAAAGTTGAAACTAACATGTGCCATGGATCTAGGGACTATTCGGCCAAGGCCAATAAAGGCTTCCGGGATTTTGAATTACTTGGTAAGTGATGGTAAGATTCGGCCTACGGCCATATTTTGGTTATTGAGCGCGATTAATCCTTCGGGATCTCTAGTTTAGCCGATTGGCTAATAGATCTAATAATTCATGTGTTGGCCGATTGTAGGAGGAAACAACGTCTCGGGATTTCGCTAGTATATTCGGGATTTGCTAGTAAATAGGTGTGTAAACTCTTTACACACTTTATTAGTAGACTTTGCTATATTGTTGCCTTGTTAATAAATTTTGGTAGTGATTAGCTTGTGGCATAATCATGGTTTCCGGGTAAGTCCCCTAACTTGTGATCTTTGATATATGATTGAGTTTGCCATCATATGCTGTTAAATGATATGTTGTACATAATGCATGATATATATGGGATTATGATATTATTATGAAAGCATGATGATGGTGGGATTGATGAGAGGAGGGGGATGATCTTATGGACTGTCACCAGTGGTTTTGACCACAAGATGGGTTGGCCCCATCAGATTTATTGTGACTTCGGTCACCAAAGTGGTTTTGACCACACCGATGATAATTGTGACTAAGTCCCGTGGTTTGGTACCACCAAAGGTTTTGACCACATTATGATATTTGTGACCTATGGTCATCGATGGTTTTGACCACATGATGGGTTGGCCCCATCATTTAATTTGTGACTCTAGTCACCAGTGGTTTTGACCACCAGTGGTTTTGACCACACGTGGTAGTAAAGGAGTACGGATGGTTAGTTGGGTTGCATGTGCATGTTTATTAATGATTTGTGTATGAGTTACATTTCCGGGTGGGGGATTTACACACTGAGTCTTGGTGACTCACCCCTTCCCTTACCATTTTGCAGATGAGTAGATCGCGGAGATGGAGCCGGAGAGGACTCGAGGCGGCCATGCTTATCGTTGGATTTGATTTTACTTTGCTATAGTTAAAATTATTTATTTTCTAAGTCTTTTTATTTTGGGTTGTAATAAGGCCGTTAATTATTGTTTGGATGTTTATTTTATTGCTTTATTTTACTCATGCTATATTACAAATGGAATTTTATAAATATTAATTGAACCGGTTAAAAGCAACTTTTTCAACTAAGTAACTTCTACGAGTTTTTCAAAAGATGTTACCATCGGGTAACAAAAATAAACCAAGTCAATTATAACTTTTACAATTTTAAAATGTACATGATCAAATGTTTTCAAAAGGGTTTATCAACATAACCATGTTTATAAAAATAATCCCGACTGAGTTTTATCAAACCCTGTTTTAATATCCTAGCCACATTTTAACAAGTTTTCACCAGACACTCAAAGTGTTTCAAAATATTTTACTCCGTGACATACCAGATCCGGTCAGGACTCATGGGCCGGGTTTGGGGTGTTACATGTATAATACCTATTGTGGGCTAAAAAGCTGGAAAAGGTTGTGTGACAGTCGAATAACCCATAGGGATTGGGCTAGGAATGCCAGGTACGTAAACATAGTATTATCTCTATGTGTATCGGTGCACGTGTTATCCTGTTATCCAGTAAATGGTTTAGTCCATTGATATGACATGTGTGTATACATGGGATATGGGTTTGATTTGATGAAGGGGAAGAGCATGTATTTAGGTCACAATAGTGATCGTTGGCTATGCCACGTTATCCTGATCTCCTGATTCCTGAATATTATTATCGACAGCATGACTGTCAAATTGGCGTGTAGAGGTTGGTGGGTCGATTGTAGAAATCCCCGAGGTGTGATGGTTGGTAAGGTTTGGCGTGTAGAGGATGGACTCTTAGGTTTTGGGATGGGCCATAATGCATGTGTAACACCCCAAACCCGACCCAAACACCACGACCGGATCTGGTATGTCAGTAAGAAAAGTTAATAAAACATGTCGCATTTTTGGAAAATATTTTCCTTGAGTTTAACCTTTTATTCGGGAAAACTTAATAAGTTGATAATTTAGATAAGCTATAAATTCTATGAGATGTTCTTATGAATTAAAAATCAAAACTTAAATACATGCCTTAGAAAGAGAAAAAAAATGTAAACTTAAAATGTCTGATAATAATATTAAAAGCCTAAAAATTAAAACTGAAACGAAATATAAAGCTAACGGCCCGTGGCCTTATTACAATGAAATTTAAAACCCATTAAATAAAAATATAAAATAATAAACTAAAGTCTTTTTTGCTGAATCCAAATGTTCTTTTGCATGGCCACCTTGCGCCCCTCTCTAGCCCGGTCCGATGCACTAGGTGCTACTTGAAAAATGTTAAACAATGGGTTGAGTCGCGAGACTCAGTGTGCAACTCTCGTGCACCATCAAATTGGGCCTTAGCCCCACAGATCAGAATAACAGATATCATGTAATAAAATTTATGCAAAGCCCAACCCAATCCTAGGTTTCCATCCGCTACAAACCACCCTTACCTGCCAATCACACCATTGGGGATTTCTACAATCAACCCACACCGCTACACACCATCGATGGCGCTCATGTCGCTCATCGTCGATCATGGCAATAGCCACTACAATGAGATCATGGCAAAAGCCACTACAATGCATCATGGCATAAGCCACTACAATGATCATGGCATAAGCCACAACAAAAAACACTTCCCCTTTCATCAATCCCAACCCCATGCAATCACAGAAATTGGCATACTTATCACATATGACATTTTAACAGAAACATTCACTTAGGAGTGACTGAGATCACTAACCTGGTGATTCGCTTTTACCCTCCTCGTGTTTCAACCATTATGCCGTGATTTCGCTTTTAATGTAATATAGCGATTTATATACATGTATTAACAAATAATCTAGATGGTGTGGAAAGTTACACACCTGATATCGCGTAGTACTATACTCTTAGTCAATATCCTTACTATCTAGATTTACAACCCTTAGTCTAAAACCTTGCTCAAGAGCCAGAAAACCGCGAAGATTTGACCTCCCCTACATTCGGCCAAGGGTTAATAAATACCCGGATTCACACGTTAAAACTAATAGATCTTCTTACCTTAGAATCTCGAAAGTAACACGATTCGAGTGTTACTGAACCCTAACTTAGAGATCTAAGCGATTGACTCCTCTTCAAATCCCGAAACGCCGCAAATAAGAGAGAAACAAGAGATTAGTTTCTAAATAGCCATTTGGCTAGAGTCTCTAAAAAGTTAGAAAAGACTGAAATCTCACGAATCGACACTTACCCTGAGTTTCCTTCAAGATTTGGCACAAGCAGACACCTTTGAGAGAATTTGACAAACACAGGAGATGAGATCTAGGGATTTTGACTTTTATGAAAATCCAGGAAAAGATGAACTGATGCTCTTTCAGCTTTTAGAAGGTCTGAGTAAAGTGTTTCGGATTTGGCTTAGAAAGAAATTAAAAAGAAATCAAGGAAAGGCTTAGAGATTTCGGCTACAAGAACGTAGTTTCGGCTTTTAGTGAATGGGAGAAGAATAACAATGGGGATCAAAAGATTCAGCTAGAAGGAGGTTTCAAAGAAAAAGAAAAGGGTGAGGGAGGTGGTGATTTTCGACTTTTGGAAGAGAAAAGATGAGAAAAGAAAAACAACTAAGATGGCCTTCAGATTTTCGGCACAAAGAATGAAGAAAAGAGTAGGGTTCAAATGCCGAAATTGATGAGCTATCCCCCCTTATTTATAAAAATTTTGGCACTTACCTAACAAAAACTGAAAGTGCCCTTCCTGATAACTAAGAATTAAGCAAATAAAAAGGGAAAATTTGGCACCCCCTATGGCAATTAGAAACCGATTTCTTTACTCCTCTAGGTGATGGAATTTCGGCCAACTCTGCTCTCAGCAGATAGCTCCTAACTTTTCTCCTTTATCTAAATCTCTTCACACCTTCAAAAGACTCCTAGATAACACCACCTCTTTCTTCTATTATCAGCACAATATTATCATTAAATCCCTCCTAAAAATAAGCCTTAATGCTGTCCATTCCTCCTTGTTCTTTTAAGTGCCGAAATTAGCCCAAAGACATGGGCTCCTTGCGGCCAAACTTGGGACTCTAATTTAAAAAAAAATAAACACTCAATATACTACAGTACCGTACGCACCATTATTCGCATCTGGAGCATCTTCGTCCCCTTGTACTCATTCTTTCGATCGACGTTTATCTGATTAAGAATTTTATGAATAATTAATTCTTTCCACTTATTAACCGCGAACAATCTTATGTAAAATCATTTCGATAGTAGTTCTTTCGAATTCAAATTCTATCTACAGGTTTAGTTCTCAAGTCTATATTTCTAATTCTAGAATTCTCATTCAATCATCATCAATTAGAACATCACATACACACATCAACCACACAAGCAACATCCATGAACTCATATTCCTCTCCTAGGGGTATTTTTGTCATTTCACTACCCAGGCGTATTTTCGTAATTTTAACCTACAGGGGTATTTTTGTAATTTTTCAAAATAGAGTACCTTGGTGATTTTTCAAAATAAGGGTATTTTGGTAATTTTGCAATCCGGGGATATTTCGATAATTTCACAATTCAGGGGTATTTTGGTCATTTTTCAAATTAGGGGTAATTTGGTAATTTTTATAAATCAGGGGTAATTTGGTGATTTCAAAACTAGGGTTTACTTTAGGACCTTACAAAACAGGGTGGCTGGTCCCTTTCAGGTTTTAATTATAAGTTTTGGCCTATCAACAAGTCCTCATGGTTAGGGTGAACAGATCCTCGCACTGTGGGTAGGATTCTAGCGAAGAGGAGGTGAGTCACTAGGACTGCTTAAATACCAAGCTCTCCCTGAATCCAATCCTAGACATGAGTATGCCTGTTGCCACACCCTAACTCGGCGACTGGTTCACAGGATTTGTTTGGATAGATTAAGTCTTATGGAATTTAAGAAGTTGTTTAGGTTAAGCCTATAGTCCATCAAAGTCTATTTAAACTAATCTCGTCCCCATACAAACCCATCAAGCCTACATATATACCACACAATGGTTCGAATACTTACAGCGGACTTGGTAGGAGACGCAGTGCCATGCCGAGACTCAGATCATTTATGAAAATGCATGTTTCAAAACCCATCTTAAAAAAAACGTTTTGAGCCTAAAACCCCCAAAGTTGAGTTTTGAACCGGGCTCTGATACCAATTTGTAACACCCCAAACCCGGCCCAAACACCACAACCGGATCTGGTATGTCAGTAAGAAAAGTTAATAAAACATGTCGCATTTTTGGAAAATATTTTCCTTGAGTTTAACCTTTTATTCGAGAAAACTTAATAAGTTGATAATTTAGATAAGCTATAAATTCTATGAGATGTTCTTATGAATTAAAAACCAAAACTTAAATACATGCCTTAGAAAGAGAAAAAATGTAAACTTAAATTGTTTGATAATAATAATAAAAGCCCAAAATTAAAAGCTGAAACGAAATATAAAGCTAACGGCCCGTGGCCTTATTACAATGAAATTTAAAACCCATTAAATAAAAATATAAAATAATAAACTAAAGTCTTTTTTTTGAATCCAAATGTTCTTTTGCATGGCCACCTTGCGCCCTCTCCACCCGGCCGATGCACTAGGTGCTACTGAAAAATATTAAATAATGGGTTGAGTCATGAGACTCGATGTGCAACTCTCGTGCACCATCGATTGGGCCTTAGCCCCACAGATCAGAATAATAGATATCATGTAATAAAATTTATGCAAAGCCCAACCCAATCCTAGGTTTCCATCCACTACACACCACCCTTACCTGCCAATCACACCATTGGGGATTTCTACAATCAACCCACACCGCTACACACCATCGATGGCAGTCATGCTGCTCATCGTCAGATCATGGCAATAGCCACTACAACAGATCATGGCAAAAAGCCACTACAACAGATCATGGCATAAGCCACTACAACAGATCATGGCATAAGCCACTACAGCAGAGCACTTCACCTTTCATCAATCCTAACCCCATGCAATCATAGAAATTGGCATACTTATCACATATGACATTTTCACAAAAACATTCACTTTAGGAGTGACTGAGATCACTAACCTAGTGATTCACTTTTACCCTTCTCAGGTTTCAACCATTATGCAGGGATTTTGGCTTTTAACAGAATATAACAAATTTATATTCATGTATTAACAAACAATCTAGATGGTGTGGAAAGTTACACGCCTGATATCGCTAGTACTATACTCTTAATCAATATCCTTACTATCTAGATCTACAACCCTTAGTCTAAAACCTTGCTCAAGAGCTGGAAAAACACGAAGATTTGACCTCCCCTACATTTGGCCAAGGGTTAATAAATACCCGAATTCACACGTTAAAACTAATAGATCTCCTTACCTTGGAATCCCGAAAGTAACACGATTCGAGTGTTACTGAACCCTGACTTAGAAATCTAAGCGATTGACTCCTCTTCAAATCCTGAAACGCTGCAAATAAGAGAGAAACAAGAGATTAGTTTCTAAATAGCCATTTAGCTAGAGTCTCTAAAAAGTCAAAAAAGACTGAAATCTCATGAACTGACACTTACCCTGAGTTTCCTTCAAGATTCGGCACAAGCAGACACCTTAGAGAGAATTCAGAAAACACAGGAGATGAGATCTAGGGACTTCGGCTTTTATGAAAATCCCGAAAAAGATGTACTGATGCTCTTTTGGCTTTTAGAAGGTCTGAGTAAAGTGTTTCGGCTTTGGCTTAGAAAGAAAGTAAAAAGAAATCAAGGAAAGGCTTAGAGATTTCAGCTACAGAACGTAGTTTCAGCTTTTAGTGAATGGGAGAAGAATAACAATGTGGATCAAAAGATTCGGCTAGAAGGAGGTTTCAAAGAAAAAGAAAAGGGTGAGGGAGGTGGTGATTTTCAGCTTTTGGAAGAGAAAAGATGAGAAAAGAAAAACAACTAAGATGGCTTTCAAATTTTTGGCACAAAGAATGAAGAAAAGAGTAGGGTTCAAATGCTAGAATTGATGAGCTATCCCCCCTTATTTATAGAAATTTCGGTACTTACCTAACAAAAATCGAAAGTGCCCTTCCTGATAATTAAGAATTAAGCAAATAAAAAGGGAAAATTTGGAACCCCCTATGGCAATTAGAAACTGATTTCTTTACTCCTCTAGGTGATGGAAATTCGGCCAACTCTGCTCTCAGCAGATAGCTCCTAACTTTTCTCCTTTATCTAAATCTCTTCACACCTTCAAAAGGCTCCTAGATAACACCACCTCTTTCTTCTATTATCAGCACAATATTATCATTAAATCCCTCCTAAAATAAGCCTTAATGCCGTCCATTCCTCCTTGCTCTTTTAAGTCAAATTGGCCCAAAGACATGGGCTCCTTGCGCCAAACTTGGGCCTCTTTCAACTGCTAGTGACGCCACCCTCTAGCTCCCTTGCAATATCACTTAATATTGGGCCACCAGCCCACTTTGGTGTTTTAAACACAAATGCTACCCTTTTAACCCTATAGTGCCCAAACAGAAAACTTAATTAGGGCATCAACCCAAACCTGAGCCCATTTTTGTGTCCTCTCTTTTCTTAATCTGCTTATGAGGCCTCATGCCCGAGACTAGGGTCCACTAAGTAAGAACATAAATTTTTCCTATGGTCTCCCCTAACTCTAAGGCTTCAACTAATCCCGATACTACCTTAATATTATTATTCTAAGTGCTACACATACATCTTAACTCCCATGCACAGAAATTAAAAGTTTCAAGATTTTTGGGGTGTTACAACCTAATAAGCCCAAATCTACTAGGCCCAAATTCGGGATGTTACAGCATGAGTTATTTTGTTGCCTTCGTGTATGGGCCAAGGCCCATAATGTGTTTGTGGGCCCAAGGCTTTTATGTGATTTCGGGATTTGCACACTGAGTCTTTGTGACTCACCCTTTTATTTTTCCCACTTTTCAGATGAGCAGTAGTTCGTGGACATGGGAGCCGAGGCGGACTCGAGGGGCCATCAAGTCTTTTATCTTCATAGACTACTTTTAGTTTTTTTTTTAGTTTTAATTTTGGGATTTTTTTTTTTTGTAATAAGGCCTCCATCACTTAGGGTTTCATGTTGTTTCTCTTTGTTAGGTTTTAATTAAACTTATGTTTTTTTTTTCAAATTCTTAACTATAAATTAATATGAAAAATGGGCTTTTCAAACACGACCCACGCAAATGATTAAAGTTATTTTCAAAACTTCACATTTAATTGATTGTTCGGTTAAAATAAACTAAGTTTTTACAAAACCCTTTAAAGTTTTCAAGGTTCAACTCTTAGTATACCAGATCCGGTCATGACGCATAGGCCGGGTTTGGGGTGTTACAAGTTTTTTTTACACATTGTTTATATTGTTCATATATATATATATATATATATATATATATATATCCTTTTTATCTATTTAAATCTGCATGAAATGTGTTCAGAGTTAATTTTATTGTTCATTATATTTGTTTATACTCCATCATATATTTGTAATTACTTTAGTATAGGAATTATTATTTGTCGTATTTTGTATATTATTGTTTATATTAAATGTTAATGTATTATAATTGCCTTTAAATGTATGTCAATAGTATATAAATGCAACACTGTCACATGGATTATTATTTAAAATATAAAATACATTTTTTTTTTGCAAAACCACTATATTCCGTTTAAAGGTTTTTTTTTAAAATTAAGGCAATGTTTTAGTATTTAGAAATTCGGGAAATAGTGCCCTAACGTGTTGGGTTGCAATTTTCCGTTTGGCTAAATAACTACATATCCTTTTAACAAGTCTTGTAAATCATGAGATGATTTTGATTATGAAGGTTTTGAAATATCATGTCCTAACGTGCTGGATGTGATGTTTATATTCCTTCGGAACAAGAAAATCTCAAATTTTAATTTAAATTGCTCGAAGTTTTTTTTAAAAATCATATTTTTTTAAATACTTTTAAATTTCAAACATTTGGACATGATTTTATCGATCAGGTACCAATTTTTGGGCGTTATGAGGGTGCTAACCTTTCCTCATACGTAACCGACTCCCGAACCCATTTTCTTGTTTTTCATAGACCAAAACTAAATGTTTTAAATAAAACGTTTTACAAGGTGATCCAATCACACCTAAGTAAAAAAGGATTGGTGGAGACTCCCATTTTCATTTTTTAAAAGTCGATCCCCATTTTTTAAACGATTTTTAAAAATGGTTTCGACATATGGTTAATTTATAGAGTTTAAATGAAAGGGAGTAAAGATGTTATAAACTAGTTAACCATATTTTACAATGAAACAGTTTTTGATTAGCAGCACTGAAGTGATTTTGAAAAATCACCAAAAATAGGAGGAATGGAATTAGAAAGTGACTAAGATATATAATTAAAGCTTATTGTGTCTATTTTTATATGAAAGAAACAGAGTAGGGAAAGGAATTTTATATTCTATGATGTTTTAAATTTTAGTAAGACTAGTTCTGAATAACTTTGTGATCTCCTATTTTGTCTTTGAAAAATTATTAAAATTGTAAAAAAAAATGAATTATGAGTTATATTTTATATTTCTATATTCCTTGGTGAGTCTATTTTCAATAGAAACAAGTTGGAACATCATATGAAAACTGTACTATGAGATATTTGAATTTAGGTTAAGAGAGGTCAAAACTGTTGGTCAGTGAAATAGTGGAAACTTTAGTGAATAAACTATACTAATTGACCACATGAAAAATTCTGGAAAAATTATAGTAAGAAGATATATAAGTCTAGTCTTAAGGAAAATTTACGGATCTAAAACTCAAGTTTCTTAACTCGAGTTATAGTCAATTTAGTCAACATGACGCAGATGCACAGTTTTAATTTTTATGCCCCAAATTAGTAGTTAAGTCTAGTAACGCCTCATGCTCGACTCCAGCAACGGTCTCAGGTAAGGGTGTTACACGAACCACTTCTAAGCATGATTTAAGGCCTCTTAAAGCCTTGTAAGGTAAAATATGATTGTGTTTGAATAACATATGTAGTTGAATGTCTAAATGTATGAGATATGTATATGTTATGAAGTGAGTGATTGGTAATACCTCGTAACCCTATTCCGGCAACGAATAAGGGTTAAGGGTGTTACATTTTCTCTTACTCTCGAAGGAGATATTAGCATAATTTAGGGATTTCTACGGATCAAGATACTAAGTAAAAAAATTGTGTAATTTAGATTGATAGTGACAGATGAAATCTAGGTGAATCCTTTAGTGGGAATTGTTTCGTTTCTTGGTTGTTAATTGTTTATTTTCCTGTTTTATTCTTTGTTGTGTTCATTATTAATTAATTTACTTAATTTTAGTTTGTAATCAATCACTCAAATTTATCGATTAAATAATAACAGAAAGACAGTAATTACTAATACTTTTAGTCTTCGTGGGAATGATATATTTACTCACCGTAGCTATACTATTAATTGATATGTGCACTTGCCTTTGTCGAATTTTTAGTTAGTTCTATAGACATCATTATCATCCCACCTAGGTCCACTATCTTCTTGAATTTTGCGTATAATTTTCCAAGCATTTTTCATTGCCCTAAGACGATTCTCCAAATTTTTTATATCACATTGAACATTAAAGTTGTCAAATTGGCAACTCTTTTTAGAGAAGCAAATTTAAAAGTATTAGATGACTTATTTCCTTTTTTAGTCACCTCTACAAGTATTTAGAGGAAAATGTGTTCCTTTGGCACTATCCACCTAAATTGCCTTGATGTGCCCCCTTATTGGTTTCACTTACTGATAAGTGATAAAAGTAACATATTTTAATCTCGTTCTTAATGCGTTTTGGATGATTATTTATGCAAATTGGTGAATTTGCTCATAATCCTTTGAATTCATATTTCTATACTTAGGAGGGCATTTGGGAGCAAAAGGAGTGAAAAAACGAGCGAAAATCTGACAAATAGAGCAGATTTCAGGAACCACGGGCTGGACACACGGCCATGTTCTAGACCGTGTCAATTTCACGATTCGCATCCTAAACACGAGGAAAAGCACATTTTTTAGGGTTTCTGGGCATTCTAAAGTCTATAAATACCAAATAGAAGAAGAGAAGAGGGAGCCATTAGAGAATATTGAAGAAAACAACTCGAAGAATACCATTAGAGACAACTCTGAAGTATATTTTCTTCAAGATTGAAGACCTCCTTTTAATTTTTTTTTTTTTAAGTTTTTATGAGTTTCTTTATTTTATGTGGTTATTCTGTCTTTAAGATGTTTTTATTCACAATTATGAACTAATTCCCTAGATACCTAGGGAAGATAAACCTTATGATGAATTCTATTATTTGATTTCTGTTTTATACGATAAATACTTGATTATTATTCTCAATTATGTGTGCTTATCTCTTATTTTAATATTTCTAGGATACTAATTTATGTTTAATGTGCTTAAATCAGAGATGGAAAAGTCTCTGTTTAATAGTAAATCTAGCATAATTGCATGGAGTTGCATACAATCCTAGAAATAGGATGACATAAACTACAGGATTAGAGTCAAATCTAATAGGGGAATCCATAGATCGAGTTAATGCGACAATAAGAGTTTTAATTAGAAAGAAATTTCAATTAATCTATAACACCCCAAACCCGGTCTATGCGTTAAGACTTGATTTGACATGTCATACGAATTGAACATACGTATAGTCTTTTAAAGATTCAAAGAAAACGGATTTTCAAAAAAAAGATTTTTGAAAAGGTGTTTATTGAAAATCGAGGTTGATTGTTAAATCTAATAATTTAAGACGTAAAAATTTATAATTGAAAAACCTAAGAAAAATTTATTTAATGTTCCGAGAATTTAAGAGAGTTCGAAGAAATTTTGAAAACAAAGATTTTAAAAGAATTGTTACAAAGAAACTTTTGAGTTAAAATATTTAAGAATGAAAACCCTTTTCACGTTTATTTACGAAAAACGTTTATTTCTATTTTAGAAAAGTAAAATCCCATTTAAGTACTTTAAAGCATATCATAGAATCCATCCATAGGTAAAACATCCATAAAATTTAACCAGAGGCCTTATTACAACATAACTTAAATAGAAAATATTAAAAGTACTTTAAAGAAATCCGAAATTTAAATAACTCATTATTCGTAGTATGGCCTCCACTGAGTCGCCCCCGGCCCAAGCCTCCGTCACTGATCATTACCTGAGAAGGGTAAAGAAAACGAGGTGAGTTACTTAGAACTCAGTGTGTAACTCACTTACCATAGTCCACTGGGCCAAAACCATTTAAGCATTTATTTGGGCCTGAGCCCATTAGAAATATAACAATTTAACATGTATAGAATGCATGTGATATGCAATTCCCAAAACCAAACCTAAATTTCCATCCGCTACACACCACCTGTACTTCAACCAAAGACACCTGGGGAGCTTTAGTCACCCACCACGCCAACACACCAAATCGGGCATTAAGCCATATATCAAACTGGGCATAAAGTCATATATCAAACTGGGCATAAAGCCATATATCAAATCCTGGACAAGCCACCAGAATTTTGTAGCAAAGCTACCAAAACTTCTCTTCATCAAAATCCCAACCCATGGAAATCATGTATGTAACATGCATAATAATTTATTCATATAATCATTCCAACATAAGGCCCATTATAAAAATTATTATAATCTGGCGCATATCACATTTTAGCCCATCTCACAATTTAGCCTATTTCATCTCATATCCCACATATGGCCCAAAATATCACATATGGCCCGAAATATCACAAATGGCCCAAAATACCACATATTGCCCAAAATATCACATATGGCCCAAAATATCACATATGGCTCATTTCTCACTTTTTTATCATTTTAGCCCATTAAGGGCGATTTCGAAATTTTCACGATCTTAATACTGATTTCATGATCTTAACATTAAAGTGTTAATAATACCATATTTTCTGATTTCACCAACTTTGCGATTTTTCATCCAACGTTTACTACGGTATAGTCATCTAACCCATAAGATACAGTGTGAGATTACACACCTGATTACGGTGAGCACTACACTTTCCTGATCGTCGACACCTAGAAATGTTACAACACTCGATTAGAACACTTAACACTTAAAATAAATCTATTCTAAGATAAGCGGTCTAGATTTTTACCCTCAGAATTTCGAACAACTACTATTTGCCGGTTCTCCCCGGTTGACGGTTCACAACCCGATGGAAAATCCCAGATCGTCGGTGCCTCACGACTACGAACAACCTCGAATAGCTGATTTTCACTGGATGAGGGTCCACAACCCGGTGGAAAATCTCGGATTGCCAAAATAGCCCTTCGCTTGAATCTAGAGGGAATAGCGAATCCGCCCCTCTTCCTATCACTATTCACCACCCTTTTTGACCCTATCTTGTTTGCCTCCAATGACACAGGAATATTAGTCCAACTATTATTTCGGAAATTAAGACGATTGGTTTAAAGAAGCAAAATTGGCTTACCACGAAATCTTTACGTTCAAAGGATGAAAATCAAGCGATAGCGTCCCTAAAGTAACATCGATTAGTAAACCCCATCATTAACGAAATAATAAGTAATATGGAATCCTTGATTAATGATAAACCGTAAAAGTAACATATTTTAACCCCATATTTAGTATGCTTTTGGATGATTTAGCCCTTGATTTATGCAAAAAGGTGATTTTAATCCTTTCTTTTCATGTTTATACTCAGGAAAGCACCTAAGGATAAAAAGAATGTAAAACGGGCTTAAAACGGGCCAATTTGGGCCAAAGAGGAAATCGACATGGCCTGGACTTCAAGCCACACGGCCGTGCCTTGTCAAATTACTTCACACGGCCATGCCACGAATTACACGGCTGTGCCCCAATCGATAGAATTGAGACACGGCCTGAAGATGATTTACACAGGCGTGTGCCCTGGCCGTGCCCCTGCCCCGAGAGAGAGCAATTTTACTCGGATTTGGATGCTTGAAGCTAAAGAAACACATTCCTAAGTCTACTTAAACATCCTACAAGGAATTCTACTTGAATTAGGATACTTAGGAGCCAAGTAAAGCATCTCAAGGCCTATATAAACACCAAGGTAGCAACTAAAAAGGAGAGTTCGGCAGAAGCCGAAACAGGGGGCAGAGTTTTCTACCAAAGCTTTTATTCAGGGAAATACTCAAAGATAGCCAATTGATCCATCTCAAGAAGCCAGAGTTCTACTCAAGACAGAGGATCTCCTCTTCAATTCCTTCAGGGGGTTTTAGGGATTTCTTATGTTTTGTTTTATATTTTCTCTTGAGATGTTTTCCTACTTTGTTATGAACGAAACCCCTCAGATACCTGAAGAGGATGAAACCTATGATGGATTTTGTTATTTGATTTTTGGTTTATATGATAAATACTTAGTTTGTTCTTAATTATGTTGCTTAAATTAATGTGATGTGCTTAGGTGGAGAAGGAATAGACCCTGCCTAAAAGTAGATCTAGCATAACTGAGCGGAGTTGATCGGGCGCCTAGAGATAGGGTTACGAGATTTTGCCAGATTAGGGTGAAACCTAATATGGTAATCCATTGATCGATTTACTGCTTCCTTAGGGGGTTATTATAAGAGAACGAGAGTTCCACTAATTAACCTAAGGTTAGAAGTTATTCGCCTCGAGAGAGGGTTTAATATAGGTTAGGGAGTCTCACGGATCAAGCTAAGTAAAGAAATCATATGAATTGAAAAGGTAGATAATAAGTGAAGTCATAGGTGGATTCTTCCCAAATGTATCGTCTTTATCAATTGAGTTTTCTTCAAAGTCTTTTCCCAAAGTTTCGTTCTTTTGTCTTTGCATTTAAGTTTAAGTATTTCATTTGTTTTAGATTAATAAACCAATCACTCCATATTTTAGGCTAAATAATAGAAAGAAAGTGAGTAGTAGTACTTTTAGGTTCCTTGGGTTCGATAAGATATTCTTGCCTGAGCTATACTACTGTTTGATAGGTGCACTTGCCTCTATCGTTGTCGCAGTCAGTCTACAGGTTCGATCACTCTTTTATAAATATTAAAACTAGACTGTTTTGACACGATCAAGTTTTTGGCGCCGTTGCCGGGGAACACTAAAATATTAAGAAAACTCTATTTCTATTACTTTAGCCAATTTTTTTATTTGCAATTTATTATTATATTATTCTTTATTATTATTTCTTTTTACGTTGCTAATTTTTTCCTCTATTTTGCTTTTGGCAAAAAATTTTAGTCTATGGAAAAGATGGCACTGAATAATTATCAGTGGCAAGGCATTGGGGCAATTCCTACTAAAGCAACCAGTGTTTTCAACCTCGACGTGGTCACCAGGTTATCTAATCAGTTAGAGATGATGAATAAAAAGATTGATGATTGGTATAGTCCCTCGCAGGAACATCTAGAAATACAATATGATTTGAATCTAGGAGGCGTGGCGAATCCTGAGTACCCATCTTACGGATATGGCATGGAAAACGAGCAAGCTCACTATATAGGTAACTATTCTAGATATCAAAATAATTTTTATAGTGACACTTATAATGCAGGTTGGAAGTACCATCCCAATTTCTCGTGGAATTATCAAAATAGCCAAAGATCAAAACTTCCTCCAGATTTTCAACAACCACCTCACCAACAAGAAGAGGAGCCGAATCTTGAAGAGATACTGACGAATTTCATGGCAGCCACAGATTCTCGTCTCCAAAAGACTGAAGCAGCACTTGATGAACAATAAAAATCGATCAAAGGGATCGAGAATCAAGTTGGAGAACTTACTAGGCCAGTGGGACATCTCGTAAAGCTAATACGACCGCTAGGATGTCTACCAAGTAACACCGAGGTTAACCCAAAAGAGCAAATTCAAGCCATCTCAGCTCAAGACAGTAAGGGGTTAGATGAACCAAACTCAATACAAGAAAACAAGGTAGATGAAGGTAAGATAGAGGTAACACAAGAAAAGCAAAAATCGGTAATCAAGGAGTACCAACCTCGCATACCTTATCCCGAAGCAATGAAAAGAGACGATTCAGAGGAACAGTTCGGTAAGTTTCTTAAACTCTTAAAGAAATTACATATTAACTTCCCTCTCCTTGAAGCTCTTTTTCATATACCAGACTCGAGGAAATTTTTAAGACAGCTCTTGACCAACAAACGCAAATTAGACGAAAAGCACCACGTGGAGCTAAACGCAATGTGCTCAGAAATTCTACAAAATAAACTGCCACAGAAATTATAAGATCCAGGGAGTTTTACAATTCCATGTTTAATTGGTGGTTTATCTATTGATAATGCGTTAGCGGATTTATGGGCAAGCATCAATGTTATGCCTTACAAAATGTATAAACAACTAGGTCTAGGGAAACCTAAATAAAGTAGGATGAGCATTCAATTAACTGATAAAACTATAAGAATTCCTAGGGGTATAATAGAAAATGTTCTAATCAAAATTGATAAATTCGTATTCCCAGTAGACTTTGTCATTTTAGACATGGATGAGGACAACACGATCCCCTTAATTTTAGGAAGACCCTTTTTAGCAACTACCAGAGCTAAAATTGATATCTATGCAGGAGAACTCATACTTCGTGTAGGCGACAAGATAGTCACTCTTCAAGCTCTTGACTCGGCCAGAACATCAAGTGATAAAGGTGAGAAAGTAAATTCAGTTGATAACCAACTTGTTCAACCTTCATTGCAGGAAACACCACAAAGCTACAAACCTGAGCCGGATCATAAACCTCGTACTAATAAAGAAGAATTACATGAGGAACCAAAACCACACGAAGTGAAACCGAAGGAAACCCTAAATGAACTGATAGGAACAACAAATCACATCAAAATAGAGGATTAGATATTGTTGAATAAGGAAGACCCTCGAATCACCAATTCAGAACTCAAGGCAAACAAAGAAATCACTTTTGAGGTACTTAATGTCTTCCTATACGGCACAGTCGAGGTAAGCAATCCTAAATTCAACACTTCCGAGGTAAACATTACTCGACTTAAACTTTATATCCATAACCGAGTTGATCGAATGAGAAAGGATTTCCATCTCCTCAAACCACCATGACCATACGAATGAGAGGTAAAGTCTAGCTAAGACTATAAACGAGCGCTTCTCGAGGGGCAACCCGAGCACTAACCCCTTTTTTACATTTTTTTTATTTTTTATTTTTGTTTCTTTTCTTTTTCTTTTTAGCACCTAACCATAAACTAACCAAAGAGCAGATTTCTAGGCCACACGGCCCTACATACGGAGGTGCCCGTGGCTGTGTGGAAGCCAGGGGATAAACCATGGGCGTGCCAGTAGTCGTGCACAACATAGAAAAATTTCTTTTCCCAACACGGGTGGTGATAATAGTCCACGCCCGTGCTGACGCCTGTTACTGACTTGTCCAGCACAGGCTAAACATGGGCGTGCATTTCAACCGTGCCAACATTCTGACTTATCAAACACGGGAGGAGCACGCCTGTATTAAATGACCGTGTGAAGAAAGACACGGGCATGCCATGACACCCACGGCCATGCCTTAACACCCTGAATGCGTTCAAAATTCAAAATCCCAAAACACGGGCTACATCTCTATTTAAACCTCATTCCCCATTTTTCTAGTTGTCTTTCATTTTCCATTATTTATTTTTGTTTTTATTTTATTTTATCATTATTTTTTACTTTATTTTATTTTATTTTCTTCTTCTTATTCTTTATGATATTTAGATTTAGCTTAGGATACAATAAAACCAAGCCGGCTACTTCGAGGATTCAATTTCAAACGGTTCGAGACACTTCCCCATGTTCACCTCCAATCTTATCCGGTTTCTTTTCATAGACTTCATCCAAAAATTCAGGAAATGTTACTTCTTCCCTTCTCTTTTGATTTTATTATTACATAATTTTTTATCTATCTTTGTACATTGAGGGCAATGTACATCTTAAGTGTGGGGGTAAAAGTACGACTTTTTGCATTATTCTCAAATCTCAATTTAGTCTTGTTTTCAAGTATTTTTCTCATATTACTAATTAGGATGAAATTTCATTGATTTATGATTTTATTGATATGTTTTAGAGTAAGTCATTGATAATTGTGCATCGATGATTAAATTTGAAGAATACTAGAGAATCAAGCATGATAAGCCTACTTTCTAAAATTAAAATTGATGGGTCGTTGAACTAAATTTGAGTATTACCTTGAAATTTGGAATTTATAAGGATTGATGTCAAAAACACCCATAATTTTTATGAAATTTTGAGCCTTATAGAGCATATATTCTTTTTCGTGCTCACTTTATTAATTATGAGTGAGTCAACTTTGAACTGTTATTCTAAGAACTTGCCTCATTTATACATGTCGAGACCACATTAATGATTTGATATACAGAGATGATAAAGGCACCCAGGATTTAACCCACTTACTCCATAAAAAGCCTACCTTCACAAATTAACCCCTAGTGAACCCCGTTGAATCATAACAACCTCTTTATTGACTCACCCACTAATATTAACCCAAAATCCCTTTGAATTTGTTATCACCATTCTTTTGACTACCCTTTAATCGAGGTTTGATTTGATTAAATTATCGAATTATATTAGTCCAGTAGTTACATTTATCATTTATGATGTAATATTTTAGTTTGTAAAAAAAACTCCAAGTCTATTCAAGATTAGTAGTATATAAAAGAGCTTAGAGCAATTAAACTCCAATTGTTGAAGAAAAGCTCAGATTAAAGTATTATCAAATTTTAAGTGATGAAAACATTCTTTATTATATAGTAATTATCAATAGTGGTATTATTAGTTTTCATTCGATGTAAATGTTCATATTCAGTTCATTGTTTTTAGATTAGGTAATTAGTCAATTCGATCTCGATTCTAACCCTCTAATTCAACCTGTATCCACCCCCTTAACCTTAGCCCCGTTACAACCCTGATAAAGACCTTTTTATCTGTGTATCATCTCATATACAGTGGTGGAGATTTGATTTTCAAGCAAGCTTATGGGATTAACTTTTCAGGTTCGACTTATGAGTGCCTTATTGTGAACCTTAAACACCTTTGAGTGATTTGAGTGAATCTTTAGTGAGGATGTCAATCCTTGTCGATTTTGAATTAAAGGTAATTATTCAGATAAGCAGAGACACCTATGTTTTCGTACTACAAAGGTATGACTTATCGTGATTGAATCTTTAAGACTCTTTGAGTTGAATTATCCATGTATAAATTATCTATGAATTATGATGAGACATTGTCGATAGGAATTATGAATTATGGAAAGTTCGTTTTAATTGTAAGTTGAGAATTTTGCTTGAGGACAAGCAAAAGCTTAAGTGTGGGGGTATTTGATAAACCGTAAAAGTAACATATTTTAACCCCATATTTAGTATGCTTTTGGCTGATTTAGCCCTTGATTTATGTAAAAAGGTGCTTTTAATCCTTTCTTTTCATGTTTATACTCAGAAAAGTACCTAAGGATAAAAAGAATTATAAAACGGGCTTAAAACGGGCCAATTTGGGCCAAAGAGGAAATCGACACGACCTGGACTTCAAGCCACACGGCCGAGCCTCGTCAAATTACTTCACACGGCCATGCCACGAATTACACGGTCATGCCCCAATTGATAGAATCGAGACACAGCCTGAAGACGATTTACATGGGCGTGTGCCTTGGCCGTGCCCCTGTCTCGAGAGAGAGTAATTTTACTCGAATTTGGATGCTTGAAGCCAAAGAAACACATTTCTAAGTCTACTTAAACATCCTACGAGGAATTCTACTTGAATTAGGATACTTAAGAGCCAAGTAAAGCATCTCAAGGCCTATATAAACACCAAGGTAGCAACTAAAAAGGGGAGTTCAGCAGAAGCCGAAACAGGGGGCAGAGTTTTCTGCCAAAGCTTTTATTCAGGGAAATACTCGAAGATAGCCAGTTGATCCATCTCAAGAAGCGAGTTCTACTCAAGATGAGGATCTCCTCTTCAATTCCTTCGTGGTTTTAGGATTTCTTATGTTTTGTTTTATATTTTCTCTTGAGATGTTTTCCTACTTTGTTATGAACTAAACCCTCGAGACACCAAGGGATGAAACCTATGATGGATTTTGTTATTTGATTTTTGGTTTATATGATAAATACTTAGTTTGTTCTTAATTATGTTGCTTAAATTAATGTGATGTGCTTAGGTGGAGAAGGAATAGACCCTGCCTAAGAGTAGATCTAGCACCATTGAGCGGAGTTGATCGGGCGCCTAGAGATAGGGTTACGATATTTTACCGGATTAGGGTGAAACCTAATATGGGAATCCATTGATCGATTTACTGCTTCCTTAGGGGGTTATTATAAGAGAACGAGAGTTCCACTAATTAACCTAAGGTTAGACGTTATTCACCTCGAGAGAGGGTTTAATATAGGTTAGGGAGTCTCACGGATCAAGCTAAGTAAAGAAATAATATGAATTGAAAAGGTAGATAATAAGTGAAGTCATAGGTGGATTCTTCCCGAAGATATCATCTTTATTAATTGAGTTTTCGTCAAAGCCTTTTCCCAAAGTTTCGTTCTTTTGTCTTTGCATTTAAGTTTAAGTATTTCATTTGTTTTAGATTTATAAACCAATCACTCCATATTTTAGGCTAAATAATAGAAAGAAAGTGAGTAGTAGTACTTTTAGGTTCCTTGGGTTCGATAAGATATTCTTGCCTGAGCTATACTACTGTTCGATAGGTGCGCTTGCCTCTATCGTTGTCGCAGTTAGTCTACAGGTTCAATCACTCTTTTATAAATATTAAAACTAGACTATTTTGACACGATCAATTAAAAACCCTTATCTTAAAACTTTGGATCGAATCCTAGCGATTCACGATGATTTCAGACACTCCAAATTTCGGCCTTCCACTAAGTTTCTAAGATAGAGAAAAGATTTGAGTGAGTCATGGTATGATGATGATATCGATCCAAAAAGACCATCCCACACCAACATGAAATTTCGGCACAAAGGAAAAGGGGAAAATAAAAATACTAAAGTATTATACTAGCCACTTACCGAGTGATCAATGTGTGAGAAGAAAAGAATGAAATGATTTGAGAAGAAGATAAGTGTGGTGAAAAATTCGGCTATGAAATAACAGTATAAGACAATTAAGTGTTTCGGTTTTGGTTCATTTCAAGAATAGAAGATGAACAAAAAGAGAGATTTGAGTCTTGAGAGCATTTGGAAATGGAGGAAGAAAAGAAAAGAGAAAATGGCCTTCAAGGTTTTGGTGTTTTTGGCACTAGGGGAAATGACTTGAGAGAATAGGAAAATTAAGACCAAAATGGTCAAAATGGAATGACCAAAAGAAAAACAAAAGATGCTTACCTAATGCTCAATGTGCATTCAGCTAGGGAGAGGAAAGATGGAGAGCAAATGCTTTTGAGAAAAACACAAAATGACCAAATGCCAAATGACCAACTAGCTGCCAACCTTACCAAAGCCTTCAACAAAATTCGGTCACCCCCTTAGCCCTCAAAACCTTCCAAATACATGGACACCAAGGTCAAAGTTTGGCCATTCCAAACTTTCCAAAACACATTCCTTATAATGTGCCTTGTGTTCCCCTACATGCCTTATTCCTATTATTCCCTACCTTAAGTTTGCACTTGCCTTTTCTCTTATCCACCTTACCATAAAAAAATAAAGTCCAACCTACCATAATTGCTAGCTTGACCGACACTATGAAGATGGAAAGCAAGAAAAAATAAAATTCTCATGCATAACAAGGGATTCGAACCTCCTCCCTCAAGCAACACTCATGGCGCCATAATCCCCTTTACTACTTGCTCATCTTGTGCTAACTTTTGCCACTTAATTTCCTTAAACATCAAGGTTACTTGTTCCACTTCAATAAAGTACTATTTACCAAAATTTATTCCAAAATCCAATTAAATCCCGAGCCTTCTCGAGACTATTAAAACACACATATTGAATCATTTCATTAGCTAAGCACCAAAATTATGCAACATATCGATTCTTAATTTTTTTTAGGATGTTACAATTCTACCCCATTAAAGAAAATTTCGTCCTCGAAATTTACTTGGTTAAAAGAGGCGAGGATATTGTTGCTGAATTGCATCCTCAGGCACCCACGTAGCTTCCTCTGCTCCGTGATTACGCCATAGAACCTTAACCAACGATACTAACTTCTTTCTTAGCACCTTAACATCACGATCTAAGATTTTCACTGGTTCCTCCTCGAAAGACAAGTCAGGCCTTAACTAAACCTCCTCTACTGGTACTATATGAGACGGATCCGATCGGTAATGCCTTAACATTGAGACGTGAAAAACATTATGTATCTGACTCAACTCCAGAGGTAACTCAAGTTGATAAGCCACTGATCCTACATGCTTCAACATACGATACGGTCCAATGAACCTAGGGCTCAACATGCCCTTTCTTCCAAACCTGAAGATCCTCTTCCAAGGTGAGACCTTTAGAAAGACCTGATCTCCCACCGCAAACTCAATATCCTTACGCTTCAGATCCGCATACGATTTCTTTCTATCTGAAGCTTCCTTTAACCGAGCCCAATTACCTTTACCTTTTCTTCCATTTTGATATCACCAGACCCAATAATCGTCGTTCGTCAATTCACCCAACAAGTAGAGTACGACACCTACGACCATACAATGCCTCGTAGGTGCCATCCGAATCTTTGGATCGATAGTCATTGTTATACACAAACTCTGCCAACGGTAAAAAATCCTCCCAACTACCTCTAAAGTCAATCACACAACCCCTTAACATGTCTTCCAAAATCTGGATTACTCTTTCCGACTGACCATCTGACTGAGGATGAAAAGCCGTGCTGAAGTTTAACTTTGTTCCCAGAGCCTCATGCAATGCTTTCCAAAATCATGGTGTAAACCTAGGGTCCCTGTCCGATATAATAAACACTGGTACCCCATGCAACCTCACAATCTCCGATACATACAACTTAGCCAACTTCTGTAGTGAGAAATTCGTACGAACTGGTAGAAAATGAGCAGTCTTCGTCAACCGATCCACTATTACCCAGATGGAATCTTTCTTAGTAGGTGTTAAGGGTAACCCACTAACAAAATCTGTCATTATCCGTTCCCACTTCCATAATGGAATCTTCACCGGTTGTAGCAATCTTGACGGCAATTGATGTTCCGCCTTCACTTGCTGACACGTCAAGCACCTAATTACAAAATTTGTAACCTCTCACTTCAACCCTGGCCACCAATACTGCTCTCGTAGATCTCAATACATTTTATTTCCTCTGGGGTGCATAGCATAAGGGCTACTATGCGCCTCTCGCAGAATCATTTGTCTCAAATCTGAATCCATGGGCATACAAACTCTTCCACTGAAACACAGCACTCCATCCTTACTCATTCCAAAATCCCCTATTACACCACTTTCAACTTGTTGAACTAAGGGACCCAACTTTTCATCTGATAATTGCTTCTCCTTAATCTGACCCAACCACACAAGCTTCACCTGAAGTTTGACTAGAAGACTACCATCTTCATACAGACTGAGATGAGCGAACATCGCTCTCAAATTCGATATTACCTTACGACTCAACGCGTCTGCTACTACTTTAGCCTTTCCAGGATGATACTCGATTGTGAAGTCATAATCCTTTAACAGCTCCACCCACCTCCGTTGTCTTAAGTTCAACTCTCTTTGGGTAAGGAGGTACTTAAGACTCTTATGGTTTGTATAAATGATTGACTTCTCACCATAGAGATAATGCCTCCAAATTTTTAAAGCAAAAACCACCGCAACCAATTCCAAGTCATTAGTAGGATAGTTGACTTCGTGCGGCCATAACTACGAGATGCATAAGCCACCACTTTTCCACCTTGTATCAACACACATCCCAAGCCTGTGTGTGACGCATCATAGTAAACAATAAACTCTTTTTTTGCCTCAAGTTGAATCAGTACTAGCGCTTCCGTCAAAATCTTCTTCAATTTCTCGAAACTCTCTTGTTGTTTATCTGCCCACACAAACGGTACTCCCTTTCGTAACAGTTTAGTTAGGGGTGCAGCAATCAACGAAAACCCCTCAACAAAGCTTCTATAATAGCCAGCCAAACCTAAGAAACTCCGAATCTCAGCCACTGACTTTGGTGGTTTCCAATCCAACATAGCCTCTACTTTCCGAGGATCAACTCTGATTCCTTCGGCTGACACAACATGTCCCAAGAAAGTCACTTCCTTCAGCCAAAATTCACACTTACTGAATTTGGCATAAAGTTGCTTTTCTCGCAGTATTTGCAATACTATGCACAAATGTGAGTCATGCTCTTCTTCATTCCTCGAGTATACTAAGATATCATCTATGAACACCACTACAAACCGGTCTAAGTAGGGTTGAAAAACTCGGTTCATCATGTCCATAAATGCAGCTGGTGCATTGGTCAAACCAAACGGCATCACCAAAAAATCATAATGTCCATAACAAGTTCGGAATGCCGTCTTATAAATATCTGCCTCCTTAACCTTGAGTTGGTGATAACCCGATCTCAAATCAATCTTGGAGAAAACTGAAGCTCCTCTCAACTGATCAAACAGGTCATCAATTCTCGGTAATGGATACCTATTTTTGATTGTCAACTTATTCAACTGCCTATAATCAATGCACAAACGCATCGACCCATCCTTCTTCTTAACGAATAAGACCGGTGCTCTCCACGGAGACACACTCGGTCGAATAAATCCCCGATCCAACAATTCTTGAATTTGAGCCTTAAGCTTTGCTAACTCCTTCGGCACCATCCTCTAAGGAGCAATGGACACCAGAGCTGTTCCGGGCAAAAGCTCAATGCCAAACTTTACTTCCCGGTCTGGAGGTAAACCCCGAAGTTCTTCAGGAAAGACATCTGGAAATTCTTTCACCGTTCTAACACCTTCCACCGATAATTCCTTAGCATCCAAAGCATTAATGAAGGTTGGGAATGCTCCATACCCTTTTTGCACCAACTTTTCTGTCTTTAAAGCAGATACCACATTTGCTAAATAATTTCTCCATTCGCCTATCATCACAACTTCCTTATCTTCCAAAGTCCTTATCGACATCTGCTTTGCAGCACAATCCAAATGTACACGGTGCTTCACCAACCAATCCATGCCCAAAATAAGGTCGAACTCGCCGAAAGGCAGTTCCATCAAATCAGCCAAAAATACTTATCTTTGAATTTTTAAAGGCACGTCTCTATACAATTTATTCACGATCACAGACTGTCCTAAAGGACTAATTATCGTCATCTCTCTATCGAAAATCTCAGATCTAATATTCAGATTTCCTGATATAGCACTAGCAACATACGAGTGGGTAGACCCGATATCTATCAAAGCAGTAACAGGTACATCAAAGATGAAGAACGTACCGGTTATCACATCAGGTGCATCGCCATCCTCCCGACGCCTGACCGCATAGACTAACCCCGGCTGTCTTGCCTCCGCGTTACCTCTAAAGCCATTACCTCTACCCGGTGCACCTTGACCTCATCCAGCGCCATTACCACCCTGACCTGGTCCACGGCCCCTCGGTGGCTGCTGAGCGCTTCTAGTTGGCTATGCATCAGGGTTACGAGCTTCTTGAGTCGGAGCAGTTTGTCGAGGACAATTCTTAAGCTGGTGGTCCTTAGAACCACATTTGAAACACCCACCAGTTCTTTTCCAACATTCACCTAGGTGTCGTCTTCCACAATCAACACACAGTTGAATCTGATTGGTAGCCACAGGTGCTCTAGCTTGAGCTGGCTCATCACTCCGAGGCCTCTTTTGAAACCTTTTAGCAGAACCTGAGCACTTAAAGTCCCTCTCGCCTCTGCCTCTTTCTCGGTTCTGACGTTCGGAGTTCTTAGCCTCTTCAGCTATTTTGGCTTTCTCCACAAGCGTGGCAAAAGTCCTTACTTATTGTGGGGCTATCAGTACCCGCAACTCATCATTCAGCCCATCCTCGAAACATACACAGCGCACATGATCAGTTGGCACTATTTTCCGAGCATAAGGACTCAAACGTAGAAATGCTACCTCGTAAGTGGCCATCGTCTTATTTCCTTGAACCAGATTAAAGAATTCCTTCCTTCGGGCATCCACATAGCTTGCCCTGACATACTTTCCTTGGAATGCAGTTTTGAAGAAATCCCAAGTAACATGTTCAGCCTGAGTGCCTTCTCGAACAGTAAGCCCCCATTGATACGCCTCGTCCCTCAACAAGGACACCGCTTCTCTCAGTTTCTGCTCGGTGGTGCACTCCAAATCATCCATGATTCGCTCCACTGCCTCGAGCCAATACTCCGCTACATTTGGAGCTACACCTGAGACACCCCTAAAAACCTCGGCACCACTTGATTTAAGTCGTT
This sequence comes from Gossypium rotundifolium, assembly GCA_025506655.1. NCBI lineage: Eukaryota > Viridiplantae > Streptophyta > Magnoliopsida > Malvales > Malvaceae > Gossypium > Gossypium rotundifolium. The sequence goes on from CP106734.1 coordinate 64,169,341, forward strand.
CCGATATTGATCCACGAGCTGCTGGCCCAGTTCTAGCCTCAGCAACCCTTTCTAGGACTCACAACATTGCTTGGGTCAAAGCAATGTCCTTTCTTATATGATCATAGGATCCATTTCCCAACACAGGTGATGCCGGTGCATCCATTTCTAGCATATGTCCCGATGCCTCAGACATAGCTCTAGCACCTCGGCCTCTACCACAGCCATGTTTACCAGGTCCACGTCCTCTAGCGCTCATATTGACAAATTCGGTTTAATCTGATTACAAGTTTTATGAATCAGAATACTATTTCAGTGTTTATTAACGATATTTTATGAGATATAAGAGATAGAGTTGTTTTCGCAATCACATCCTATAGTCTCAATCTCTATAGTTTCAACACATAAAACTAGAAGTTCTAGAGTGTTCTTATGATCATATCACAATAATAATCATTCAGTATACGGATACTAACTTGACTTGGTGACGGATGCTCGTGATGCCATACTACCTTTAAATCATAAATTTTATAAATTCAAAATAGTTTTAAACGAAAATTGTTGTTGAACCCAAACCACAGCTGAGTTTTGAAATTGGCTCTGATACCATAAAATGTAACACCCCAAACCCGGTCTATGCGTTAAGACCTGATTTGACATGTCATATGAATTGAACATACGTATAGTCTTTTAAAGATTCAAAGAAAAATGGATTTTCAAAAAAAAAGATTTTTGAAAAGGTGTTTATTGAAAACCGAGGTTGATTGTTAAATCTAATAATTTAAGACATAAAAATTTATAATTTAAAAACCTAAGAAAAATTTATTTAATGTTCCGAGAATTTAAGAGAGTTCGAAGAAATTTTGAAAACAAAGATTTTAAAAGAATTGTTACAAAGAAACTTTCGAGTTAAAATATTTAAGAATGAAAACCCTTTTTTCATGTTTATTTACTAAAACATTTATTTCTATTTTAGAAAAGTAAAATCTTACTTAAGTACTTTAAAGCATATCATAGAATCCATCCATAGGTAAAACATCCATAAAATTTAACCAGAGGCCTTATTACAACATAACTTAAATAGAAAATATTAAAAGTACTTTAAAGAAATCCGAAATTTAAATAACCCATTATTCGTATATGGCCTCCATTGAGTCGCCCCTACCAAGCCTCCAATCACCGATCATTACCGAGAAGGGTAAAGAAAATGGGGTGAGTTACTTAGAACTCAGTGTGTAACTCACTTACCATAGTCCACTGGGCCAAAACCATTTAAGCATTTATTTAGGCCTGAGCCCATTACAAATATAACAATTTAACATGTATAGAATGCATGTGATATGCAATTCCCAAAACCAAACCTAAATTTCCATCTGCTACATACCACCCATACCAACCAGCACACCTGTAGGGAGCTTTAGTCACCCACCCCGCCAACACACCAAACTGGGCATTAAGCCATATATCAAACTGGGCATAAAGCCATATATCAAATCGTGGACAAGCCACCAGAATTTTGTAGCAAAGCTACCAGAACTTCTTTTCATCAAAATCCCAACCCATGCAAATCATGTATGTAACATGCATAATAATTTATTCATATAATCATTCCAACATAAGGCCCATTATAAAAATTATTACAATCTGGCCCATATCACATTTTAGCCCATCTCACAATTTGGCCTATTTCATCTCATATCCCACATATGGCCCAAAATATCACATATGGCCCAAAATATCACATATGGCCCATTTATCACTTTTTATCGTTTTAGCCCATTAAGGGCGATTTCGAAATTTTCATGATCTTAATACCGATTTCATGATCTTAACATTAAAGTGTTAATAATACCATATTTTCCGATTTCACCAACTTTGCGATTTTTCATCCAACGTTTACTACGGTATAGTCATCTAACCCATGAGATACAGATTACACACCTGATTATGGTGAGCACTACATTTTCCTGATCGTCGACACCTAGAAATGTTATAATGCTCGATTAGAACACTTAACACTTAAAATAAATCTATTCTAAGATAAGCGGTCTAGATTTTTACCCTCGAAATTTTGAACAACCACTATTTGTCGGTTCTCCCCATTTGACAGTTCACAACCCGATGGAAAATCCCGGATTGTCAGTGCCTCACGACTACGAACAACCTCGAATAACTGATTTTCACCGGATGAGGGTCCACAACCCGGTGGAAAATCTCAGATTGTCGAAACAGCCCTTCGCTTGAATCTAGAGGGAATAGCGAATCAGCCCCTCTTTCGATCACTATTCGCCACCCTTTTTGACCCTATCTTGTTTGCCTCCAATGACACAAGAATATTAGTTCAACTATTATTTCAGAAATTAAGATGATTGGTTTAAAGAAGCGAAATCGGCTTACCACGAAATCCTTACATTCAAAGGATGAAAATCAAGCGATAGCGTCCCTAAAGTAACATCAATTAGTAAACCCCATCATTAACGAAATAATGAGTAATATGGAATCCTTGATTAAAAACCCTTACCTTAAAACTTTGGACCGAATCCTAGCGATTCATGATGATTTCGGACACTCCAAATTTCGGCCTTTCACAAAGTTTCTAAGATAGAGAAAAGATTCGAGTGAGTCATGGTATGATGATGATATCGATCCAAAAAGACCATCCCACACCAACATGAAATTTCAGCACAAAGGAAAAGGGAAAAATAAAAATACTAAAGTATTATACTAGCCACTTACCGAGTTATCAATGTGTGAGAAGAAAAGAATGAAATGATTTGAGAAGAAGATAAGTATGGTGAAAAATTCAGCTATGAAATAAAAGTATAAGACAATTAAGTGTTTCGGTTTTGGTTCATTTCAAGAATAGAAGATGAACAAAAAGAGATAATTGAGGCTAGAGAGCATTCGGCAATGGAGGAAGAAAAGAAAAGAGAAAATGGCCTTCAAGGTTTTGGTGTTTTCGGCACTAGGGGAAATGACTTGAGAGAATAGGCAAATTAAGACCAGAATGGTCAAAATGGAATGACCAAAAGAAAAACAAAAGATGCTTACCTAATGCTCAATGTGCATTCGGCTAGGGAGAGGAAAGATGGAGAGAAAATGCTTTTGAGAAAAACACAAAATGACCAAATGCCAAATGACCAACTAGCTATCAACCTTACCAAAGCCTTCAACAAAATTCGGTCACCCCTAGCCCCAAAACCGTCCAAATACATGGACACCAAGGTCAAAGTTTGGCTATTCCAAACTTTCCAAAACACATTCCTTATAATGTGCCTTGTGTTCCCCTACATGCCTTATTCCTATTATTCCCTACCTTAAGTTTGCACTTGCCTTTTATCTTAGCCACCTTACCATAAAAAAATAAAGTCCAACCTACCATAATTGCTAGCTTGACCGACACTATGAAGATGGAAAGCAAGAAAAATAAAATTCTCATGCATAACAAGGGATTCGAACCTCCTCCCTTAAGCAACACTCATGGCGCCATAAGCCCCTTTACTACTTGCTCATCTTATGCTAACTTTTGCCACTTAATTTCCTTAAACATCAAGGTTACTTGTTCCACTTCAATAAAGTACTATTTACCAAAATTTATTCCAAAATCCAATTAAATCCCGAGCCTTCTCAAGACTATTAAAACACACACATTGAATCATTTCATTAGCTAAGCACCAAAATTATGCAACATATCGATTCTCAATTTTTTTAGGATGTTACATAATCAACCTAGAGTCAGCTGCTCTTACTTTCAAAAGAGATATTAAGCATAATTTAGAGATTTCTAAGGATCAATATACCAAGTGAATAAATCGTTTAATTCAGATTCATAATGATAGATTAAGTCTAGGTGGATTCTTTCCTGGGTATTGTTTCAAAATTCTTTAGTTAAAAATCTTAGTTTAAATCAATCACACCAAAATGTCAGTTAAATAATAGGAAAAAGGTAATTACTAGTACTTTTAGCCCTTGTAGATATGATACCTCTACTCATCGTATCTATACTATTTATCGATAGGTGCACTTGCCTTTATCATATTTTTAGTTAGTCACGTGACACATCACTTATCCTTACCCATTTCTACATTAATAATGAAATAAAAAGAAGCAACAAAAATGTAATTCATAGAAACCTTCAGAATTTTTATTTTAACAATTAACTCAAATCTCATAAAAATCTAAAACTTCGAATTTTCAATATTCAACCAACTTAAAACATAAAAAAATCAATACTTAACAAACTTAAGCATTAAAATTTCAACATCCAACAATCTTAACATATAAAATTTTAGTATCCAACAAACTTAAAAACAGAAAAAATTTTCAATATCCAATAAATTTAACATAAAAATATTCAACCTACGTTCTAAGCCAAATTAAAATTTCTGGCATTATAATCATTCCACGTAGCTTGTGTAATTTCGTCTCTCTTGATAGCCCATTCTCTTTTCTTATTGTGTAAGAGTTGGTATTTTGAAATTAGACTCGAGTTCCTCATATCATCCTTGATTGATTGAATCATTAAAATCAACTTACATTATATGATTGTAAATGATACAACAAGCTACCACTATATATACTTGTGTTTGAAAATCCTAAATTGGCTCAACATCAACGCACAAAATTGTTTCTTCAAAATCCCAAAGCCTCGCTCAACAATAGTTCTTAATGATGAATGAAGAAGATTAAAGAGTTCCTTAGCATTTTCTGGACAATGATCAATAAATTCTTTCAAATGACATTGAACACCACAATATGGAGAATTAATTCCATTCTATATGTCATAACCAATATCAGCAAGATAATATTTACCCACAATTTTATAAGATGTAATTATTACTAAATAATTTATTTATTTAAAGTATTATGAATTATTAATGGGATAATTCTTACTTTTTAGAATTTTAAAACTCTTTGGCATGCAAGTGCATCACTTAAAATACGAGAATCATGTGCACTACCTTCCTAACCAACTAATACATATGAAAATTTCAAATCAAAAGTGATGGCAAATAATACATTTTGTGTTGTTCCCCTTTACAGCTATGGAATTTTCCTTGAATGTTGGGTGGAATAGATACGCGAACATGAGTTCCATGTAATACTCCTACAAAATCTTTAAAGTACATGTAAAACTTTGAGTTGTTTATAATTTCAAAAAAAGTTGACTCATCAAGTAATCTAATGAAAAGTTGATGCAATTTCAAAACAGCTCTCAACACAATTTTAGAGTAGCAATAGATCATCTCAATTGATCTATAATATATTGACCCAATCACTTGAAACCTTACATTATGACCAATACTATGTAAAAAAAATTGCACTTGCTCATTCTAACTAATTATTTCCAATAATAAAAAAACACAAATTAAAAAATTGTCGTCGGTCGCATTCTTATGATATTAACACCATTCTTATCATCTTGATATATAATCTATTAATATAAATTTATCTCTTATAATCATGATTGATATAAGATTAATGAGCTATTTTTTTAATGAAAAATAAAACAAAATTACATCAAATCAATTGTTCAAAAGCGGCACAAACTTTATCTTGTTGAAGAGCCCCTAAAACTTCATTAAAAGGCACATCGAATATTTGTAAGCTTGACTTCCATGCTAGACAGAGCTTTGCCAAATGGTCCGCAACTAAGTTTTTTCCCCTGGGCACATATCGGATCTGCCACGGTCCATCATAATGCATAATCCTTTGGACCCTTCTAAGCGTTATGATGCCTGAATCTTCCACCCCTTTATCATTCAAAGCCTTAATCACATCTAAATTGTCTGTCTGAATTGTGGCCCATTTGTAACGTTTATTTAGCATAATAATGATCTCATCAAGAATACCCCAGAGTTTCGCTTAGAAGGGAGTGCAACTACCCAGATGACGATTATATCCCAAAATCCAATTATCGTCCTTATCAAGAAGCACATCACCACCAACCACTTTCCCAATGACTCTCTCCACAGCACCATATAAGATAGATAAACCCACATTCCTTCAGTATGTGTTTGATAGTATAGTTTTAGGGACTTGGACTTATAAGCATTCTGACTAGATTCAATTTGTTGAACCTAGCTAAGAGAAACTTGACAATATCAAGGGCTGGCCAAGTAAAGTTTTGAAAGATGTACAGGTTTCTATTCTTCCAAATTCACCAGGAGATTAGGCCGAAGAGACACGACCAACTGACTCCATGTTCCTGCAATCTCAAGTGACAATAAAGATTAGAAGATAACCCAATTTGAAAGGGGTCAAAAAAGAACATGTTTTGCTGATCAATTGGGATGACATGCATCCATACTTCCTCTATAGCCGCACAGTCCCGGAGGACATGTAAAGTATCTTCTGTTTCATAACCATAAATAGAGAAAGAGCTATTGTGACCCAACCCTTGCCTGGTGCACTCCGAATTAGTAAGTAATCTTTGCTTATAAGCAAGAAAAAAAATCGCACACTTTGAGGACTTGATATTTCCAGGTATTCTTCCAATAAAGGTTTTTAGAATTCCAAGAATCTTGTTTTAAAGACCAAAAAGCATTATACACAGAAAAAGTGCCTGAAGCAGAAGAAGCCTAAATCATCCTATCTAAGCCCGAAGAAGGATGTGGAGGACGAATCTAACTATTCATTGAATCACCTCTTTCAAGCATCCATACACAAAAAAAAAATCTAAATTCCAAGTTCTATCATCCGTAACTAAATCTTTAAGGATGCATTCCAAATATAAATTGACATAAGCGGGAATATAAGAAAGTAAAAAGCCGACTTCCGGAATCCAAGAATCCTTCCAACACTGATTGTTTTTGCATAAAAGGGTTCATACCTTAGATAGGGATCACCACATGTGCGAACATTCTCTTCTAACACTGGAGTTTGGGATATGTTCATTCAAACTGTATTTTGTACAAATAACTCGAACCCATAAGGCATTATTCTTATTGACTAAGTGAAACTCAATCTTCATAAGAAACTAATTGTTCTGATCATGTAAATGTCAAAATCCAAGACCACCTCGAGACTTTGGTTGGCACATGGATTCCCACCCAACCAGAGCAAGTTTCGAATGGCCACTAGAATAGCCCTAAATAAACTGTCTTACAATCTGCGCAATCTCTTCATAAACTCCCTTCGGTATCATCATGGTCTGCATAAAGTAGTTCAGAATGGCAAGAAGGATAGATTGGGCCAAGGTGACTCTCCAGCAATGGATAATTTCCTTGCTTCCTAGTTTTGTAGTTTACGCCTCACCTTATCCACTACAAAGCTCAAGGTACTTTTCGTAACCCAATCATGAAGAATAGTTACTCCTAGATAAGTTTCAAGGTTTTGGACAACCTGAAATCCAAAAAGTTGAGTGATCCAAGTACAAATATCACCTTTAGCTCCTTTGAAAAAAATGTTACTTTTCTGCGTGTTGATCTTGTGCCTAGAGAAATCATAGAAATGTTCCAAAATATCTATTAATGAATGGGCTTGTTCCAACTCCACTTTGCAAAAAATAACCAAATCATCTACGAAAAAAATGTGAGAAAACGCAGGGCCTGTTCTTAAAGTTGAATTGGACACCATTTACCTTCGTCAATTTTTACATGAATAATGTGATCTAACTACTCCATACATAAAACAAAGAGGTAAGGTGATAACGGCTGTCCTGTTTGATCCCTCTAGATGTCTTGAATTTCTAAGTGGGAACTCCATTCCAGAGAATCTGCATCCCTCTAGATGTCTTGAATTTCTGAATGGGAACTCCATTCCAGAGAATTTGCATAGTCGATGAGGAAATTCTCGCCATGATGATAGAACTAAGGAATTTCGGGATCCCAAACAACTAACTCTTTCTTAAGCCTTTTCCAAGTCTGACTTGATCGCCATCCAAGTTCTTCCATTTTGTTTTTTCCACATAGAATGGATGACTTCATGTGCTATAGTGACATTATCAGAGATATTACATCCAGTAATGAAGTCATCTTATTCCCGTGAAATGAAGTTAGGAAAAACCAATTTAAATCTATTAGCAATTACTTTCATTACCAATTTGTACAATATCAAACATAGGCTAATGGGGTGAAACTGTCTAAAATTCTTTGGATTGTCTTTCTTCGGAATAAGCACGATAGTATTGTTTCAACCCTGGGTCAATGTTGTTTCCAGCAAAGACTTCTTGGACCCACTCACACACTGCTCTACCAACAATATCCCACTAAGTCTGGAAGAAGTGCGCATGAAAACCACCGAATCCTTGAGCTTGTAAAGGATCCATGTCGAATAAGGCTTTCTTGATTTCTTCATTGAAGATCACCTTTTCCAAAAACAAAATAATTTCATGGGCCTTAAGACGGGGAAAAATGCTGGAAGGAAGGTCTCTCATGGGCTCTAGAGATTCTCCATAAAGTTCCTCGAAAAAACCAACTGCCTCAGTTTTAAGGATACTCTGATCAGACTACCACTCACCATTATCAATACGAAGAGACGTGATGTGATTGAATTTCCTCCTTTGGACCTTTCAACTATGGAAAATTTTGGTATTATGGTCTCCAAGCTGGAGCTAATCACACCTAGCTTTTTGCCTTCAAAGTATCTCCTCATGATCAAGTAAATTTTCCAACTTATCACGAACATCAATCTCAAGTTAGGTTAATCGACTTAAGGCTAATTAATCTAGGGCTTTTTGGATATTGGAAAGTGAACTCATAAGATGCCTTTTTCAAGAACCTATAAATCCATAAATGGATCTGTTCCAATCCTTGACATGAAAGGTAAAATCAAAAAGCAAGCTAGACATATTACCCGAAAAATCCACTTATCTTTGACAAATGAGGGAAAGTTCGCATGCTTCATCCAACTGGCTAGAAACCTAAAGGGTCTTTCTATAGCCAAACAAAGTTCTGGATTGGTCCTTAGGAGAATGGGCCTATGATCAAATTTAATTTATAGAAGGTGAGAAACAAGACACTTAGGGAAATTACAGATCCATGAATCATTAGCCAAAGCCCGATCTAATCTCACAAATGTCCCAGCTATTTGCCAAGTAAAAGAAGGTCGAACGAAACCCAAATCCTGCAAATTACAAGTCTACAAAATTGCCAAAAAAAAAAAGTTACATCTCTTCCCTGTGGCATAAATTTTTTTTTTATCATCAAGTAAGAGAATTGCATTAAAGTCGCCCATAATTAAGCATGGAAAAGTATCATGAGGTAAAGCAGATTTTAAACCATCCCAAAGAGCCTTTTGTTTTCTCTTATCCAGACTACCATAGACAAAAGAAATAAAAATAGAATTAGAATGAACATTACCACCTACACAATGGAGAATGAATTGTGGGTGATTTTGGATTATTTGTAACACCCCTTATTCGTAATCCATGCCGGAACCAGGCCCGAGGCATTACCGAATTAAAACCATATGATCGCCACTTAGGCTCTACGATTACTCTCTTAAGCACCTCTACAACCTCAATCTCGACTTACGAGGCCTCACTCATACACGTAGGACTCTCGAGACCCTATCAGAAACTTGTGCAATTTTACAAATTTTCCACCTAAATAGGGACTACACACCCGTGTAAGGTGAGACACGCCCATGCCCTTAACCCGTGCATGAAAACCCAAGCATTCTGCCAATGCCCCACGGCTAGGGCACAAGCCAGTGCTCACCACCCGTGGTGAACACTGACTACATCACACGGCCTGAAGTCTAGACAAACACCCGTGTGGTTAGCCCGTGGCCTATACAGCTCAAATCTGTCAAAGAGACATGGCCAAGGCACACGCCCGTGGGCTTGCCGTGTGTCACACATGGCCTAAACACATGCCAATGTGTCTATCCACATGAACAAGAACAAAGCTATGTGCTAAGCTCTTTTCACCCATCAAGTTCTTATAACATATACTCAAAAAACACATCAATACTCTATTCAAATCCAAACACAATCTCACATGGATAACTACATCTTTTCATATAATAAATTAGCCAACAACAATGGCATTATACAAAATAGATTCTCCATCTATAGGCTAACACATCTTAACCATTACAAAAAAATTCACTAACTTGTCTAACCCCTATACATGCCATATACAAAACATTTAGTCTAATGTACCGAAGTGAGCTGATAGTATGGGCGATCTTCCGATTAATCCACGTATCTCGATTCGACCCTCTTTCTCTATAAGACAAGGGAAAAGAAAAGGAGTAAGCCTTGAGCTTAGTAAGTTTACACATAAATAATTTAAGTATTATACTACCAAATAAATTGACATCCAAAATTATGCTTACTCTTCCTATCCCTTACCACATTTCCAACGCATCATGAGTCACATACTCATAACCATTGACATGCACCCCTGAACTCAATACCACATTTACTCAAAAATACAACACATCATTTTATCACACTAATACATCCACACAGCTAAATTACTCGGTGGTTTCGCACTCAGCCTACCACAATCAAGTAATAAGGTAGTATTGCACATAGCCTACCAAGAGGTACTCATGGTGGTTTCACACATAGCCCACTAAATAATATACTTAACTATGGTATCGCTCACAGGCCATAGTTGTTAAGTATTAAGGTGGTATCGCACTTAGCCCACCATCAAAAATTATCACTACACATCTACCTATCTACTTATTCATTCATTCATGATATCTACCACTTTCATTCCACTTAAACCACTTAGGTTCTCAATTATCCTCATTTATTGACACTCATGCTACACACTAGCTAGCATTAAGAACGTATAAGTAAAATGTATTGATTACGCATAAACTTAACTCGGTACTCAAAAAGTATAGAGATGTGCAATTTAGTTCACCACCTTGCTCTTGCCTCGGTTTTGATCCGGGCTTCATCTTTCTTGATCTATAATGATAAATCAACTCATTCAATACACACATTGACTAAATTGACCATTATCTCATACTTTAGCAAAATTACCATTTTGCCTCTAAACTTTCTCATATTTACACTTTTCGCCCAAGGCTCGTAAAGTGATTTTCATTCAACTTTCTAGCCTTTCATGCATAGCTGAACCATTTAATCAACTAAATTAATCATCAATTCTCACTAAATCCCACATGTATGACCAATCTCAAGACTTTCACAAACTAGTCCCTATATGCATTTTCATGGAACTCTCTTAGCAAAAGATGTTCTACTACATCAAGCTTTCATATTCTTCCATAAAACAACAAAATACATGCATTTCATACATGGGTACATTCTTGAACATACATTTTAGCTCAACATATAGCTAAAAATAGCTTACACATGCTACTAGGACTTCAAAAATACGAAGAAAATCAAAAACGGAGCTAGAATACACTTACTAGCTAGCTTGAAAAGTTGAAGAGCCCTAACAATGGCTTCTCTCAATTTTCGGTAGCCTTGGGGAAGAAGATGAATGAAAATTCTATCATCTTTTTCCCATTTTAATCATTTAATTGACAAATAACCAAAATGCCCTTTTGTCTAACTTTCAAATTTTAACCCATTCATGCTCAATTTTGCCCAAAAATTAGAATTTGGGAAAATTATTATTTAAGGACCTCCAATTGATATTCTAAAGCTATTTCATACAAATTACTTCTAGAATACCATATTTTGCAACTTTTTCAATTTAGTTATTTTTAGACAACCGCAATTTGACAAAATTGCTTTATGAAACTTTCACACTAATATGAAAACATGGCATAGACCTCAAAAACTCGTACATATACTTGGATTTGTGGTCTCGCACCACTATTTCAACTAGGCCCTAAATCGAGATGTTACATTATTCTAATATGAATTGAATCCTTCCAGCCCACCCAAATTCCCCCTAAAAAATCAATAGCTTCAACATAATAAGAATAATAAAATCTGAGTTTATTGATAATAAAAGTAGCATTTTTACCCCTTACTCCCGTCTCCAACAAGAACACAATGTTTAGGGCAAATTCAATGTTGTATACATGAAAAACACAAATAAATTTATTGATTGTGCAGCCTTAACAATTCCACAGGAAAATGGTTAAATTTAAATCCATATAAAATGATAATATAAAATAAATAAATAAAAACCAAACCCTTTACTGTTTAGGAGAGTCCCCCTTTTCCTATTGACCTTCTAATAGCTTTGGGTCACCTAAGCCCAAGCCTTCAACAGCTTGTGAAAAGATGGCCTCAGCCAAATTGGTCATTGATTCCCGAAGCAGAACCCTAAAACTGCCCACTGATTTGAATATACTTTCCTTCCCCTAAATTATTCTATTGAGATTTGTTGAGAGACGTAGTCCACTAGTCTTCTCCCTTGAGCCTTTACCTGCGACCCTTTCCTTCCTTTTACCTAAAGACACATCAAAACTCCTTTCCATCTAGCCGTCAACGAATGAAGCCTGACCCTCCTTAAATATGATTGCCGAGTGTCTGTTTGGATTGAGCCCAGCCACTAGTTTAGAAACTATAACATCCACTACTTCTTGCGATGAAAGTATTGGTTGTGAAACGGTTTTCGTGTTATCTTCGCATAGACGGAGTGGAAGCTGGAAGTAGATCCACCACAACCACCCCTTCAGCTAGACCATGGTTAACAAAAATCTCTAAGCTTGAGAGTGACTTACCAGTATCCTCTATAACCCGACCCTATCTAGTCAGCCTATTATTTACCACCAACCCAAGAATCGCCCCGAGCCCCTTGTCGCACAGTACTATCCTTCAGCAAATTGAATTCCACTGGGCCCTTGGAGGCTTCCACAATAATGGTTCTAGTATTGTAAAACAAAACCCTGGACAACACGGGCCCAGCATGTAACACCCCTAACCCGTACCCGTCGTCAAAACAGGGTTTCAGAGCATTACCAAAACATTTTTTAGATAATTCATACAATTACTATTCATTTACCAAGATCATCCATATCGTCCCTTGATCAGGCCCTCGAGGCCCAATACGAGTATTAGAATTGAATCGGGACTTAATCGAAACCTCTAAGAATTTTTCACAAAATTAAAAAAATTTTCTAAGGTGCAAGACTCACATGCCCGTGTGGTCTAAACGACACGCCCGTGTGACCCTTAGACACGTCTGTGTCTCAGGCCTTGTCTGCTTTAGGGCGCTCTCTAACTTGCGCCACATGGCCATACCACACGCCCATGTACTAGGCCGTGCGGTAATTTAATTTAATTCAAATTAGGTGCATGTTTCACACGGCCAAGGCTGAGACACACGCCCGTGTCTCTGCCCGTGTGCTCAATTCTGAGCATTTTGTTTCTCAAAATTTAGGTGCAGGGGACACACGGCCTAACTACATGCCGATATTACCAAGCCGTGTGTCACACATGGTCTAGACACACGCCCGTGTGTCTGCCCATGTGGCCAAAATGAAGCCATTTCTAGCGTCATTTCTCACCTAAAATTTCACCCAAAACTTGCACTTGAAATACACACCCAATACCAACCATTTCAAGCATTCAAAATAAGCAATTCCATCATTCAACATGGCATATCATTTCAAGCACAAGTGTTTATAAACTTACCTTGGTTAAACTTATGCAATAAAAACATTAGACCACTTATACTTAACATAACACATGTGTATTTATGTATCAAAATAATCTACTTAGTCATACCAAAACAAACCATTACTGGCCATTCCAATGGCTAGATTACAAAACATCATTTTCAAACCACTATTGGCCAAGTTGTTCTATACATGCCATTATACCAAAATGATTTTTACTAAGTATACCTAAAATGCTAGTTGATAGTGTGACGATGCTCCAATGATCTTCCAACCTTAGCGAGCTTCCGAGCACTATAAGATAGAAAAATAAATGGGGTAAGCATTAAATGCTTAGTAAGTTTGTATAACGGAAACTAAACTTACCAATCTTGTTTATTAAATATAAGCACACAATAACATGATTTCCATCCACTATCAATATGGCCTAAGCACATGCACTCAATCAAACATGTTAGTCATCAAAATCTTCATATCAATCAAGTAAACATAGATCAGCTCATCATGCAATATTCTTTCAAGTCATTACCATTTGATGTAACAATTTCCATACCATGTCAAGAGTTCTATGTCTATTGAATTATTGGAATCCTGATGGATGCTCAAGTAGTACACTCGAGGTGTACGATTCATTAATCCGTCAATTCTCATTCAAGGATACCCCTTAGGGCACTTAGTCTTGGGACACACCCTCAAGTCACATATCGTGTAACAGGATTACCAATCCAGGCAAAATCCTTTATATAATGTGTGCTCATAAGAGCTTAATTAGGGTTACCAGTCCAGGGTAAACCCAAATCATAACGTTTACTCGAGAGGTTTCGTGTCAGGATTACCCGTCTGGGCTAAATCCTTTATATGAAAAGATCAATAGGATTACTCATCCGAGCTAAATCTTGTCCGTAACAAATGCAAGACCCCATTCATTTCGAGAAAACACATCTACCCATTGGAACTCAATATTCAATCGGGACTTAACCTCTTTTCACCATTCCAAGCATGTCATTAATTTTTCATGTGGAAATTAAATAATACACATCAATATAAATTACATTACATACAATACAACATTCAATTAACATAATTACATGCTCGTTTAGGTTACACGAACTTACCTTGACATTGTTCGTGTTAAATTTACTAATCCAAAATCTTTTCTTTTCCTCGATCTAGCCTCGAATTTGTGTTTTTCGGATCTATATAAATAGCTTTAATCATCAATTTCTGATTTTGTCGTACTTATAGGGACTCAATATACGTTCTAGGTAAAATTACCATTTTGCCCCTAACTTTTCCATAAATTCTGCCCATTACAAATTTTCCAACACATTTATTTATAAAATTTTAGAATTTTTCATCAAATTTTACAACTTTTCATTTTAGTCCCTAAATCATGTTTTCATCAAAAATCACTTTGTAAAAGTTATTTATCTATCAATAATCTTTCATTTTCTACCATAAATTTCTAATTTCTAGCATAATACATCCATGACCCATTTTCATACATTGATAAATTTTCAAATTAATCCCTCAAATAGAGAGATTAAGCTATCCCGGTTTCAAAAATATCAAAATTACTAAAAACAGAACAAGGAAACTTACCCAATTAGGCCTTGAAAGTTTCTCCTCTCTCTCCTAGGGTTTCCATAAAATTTTAGGTTGAATTTGACAATAATAAGATGATATTTTATTTTATCATCTTTTAATTAATTTAATTTTTTCTTTTGCTATTTCCAATTTAGTCCTTGACCTTTTTCTATAATTCCATGGATGAGTGTAATAGCCTGATTTAGGGGCTAGTCAGAACAGTGGTTTCGAAACCACTAATCTGAGGTTGAAGAAATTATTTTAATATTATTTTATGTGTTATAGCATGATTATATGGGTGCATGAAAATTTTGGTGCATTAATTTTAGCGATTGCATGCTTAATTGCAAAATAGGACTAAATCACATAAAGCGCGAAAGTTCTATTTTACAAGCTAAAGGTGTCTAAAAGCCATAGAATATTAATTGGAGGTCCATAATGTGAAATTAGGCCTTGTTTATGGTGGTGGCCGGCCATAGGGACAAAGAAAGGACTTGGTCAATTGGTTAGGTAAAATTTGGTGACTAAATTGATTTTTATCATAAAATAAAGAAAAGAGTGATATCATCTTTTCTTCACCACCTTCACCACCGAAAATTAGCATCAAAATAGGGGTTTAAAGCTCAAAATTTTCAGCAAGCTTTTCTCCTTACAAGTAAGTGTTTTGATGATCATTCCTTGATAATTTTTGTACTTTTGGGACCCTTCTAGCTTGAGCTAGCTAATGAGGGGACTATTTTGCAAAATGGTTGAAAACCTAGGGTTTTTCCATGTGAGCATTTATGTTTTTTACTGCATTTTTGTGGAAGAAAATGAGTCTTATTTGTTAAATAAACAACTTTTGTGAAAGATGTTACCATGAAAACACCTAAAAGGACATTTTTGTAAAGGTTATAAAATAGGTGTTAAATGTGCAAAATAATTAGTATTGAGAGTTGTCATAAGAGTAATAAATGTTCATCTAGGCTTGTAAAAGGAGGAAATTCAATTAGAATCAATTTACGAGCCTAGGGGTAAAATCGTCATTTTGTGAAAGCCTAAGGGCAAAATGGTAATTTTGCCAAAATATTATTATTGAAATGTATTGATTAAGTAATTAAATAATCTAATTTGTTATTATAGATCAAGAAGAACGAGGAATTAACCTGATCAAGGAAAAGGCAAGGTTTCGGACTAGATCGCAAAATTACACATTTTGGTACCGAGGTAAGTTTATGTGTAATAAATTCAACATCATGTTATTAAGTTTTAAAATGTTGATAATAGTAAAGATTTATATTATTTCAATGAAATTGAGTAATGATGTTGAATGAGAAAATGATGAAAATTTATAATGTTGAAGTCCCAGTTGGACTTTAAGAAGTGAAAGGATATCATCATTGAGATTGGTAAGGTCCCGTATAAGACCATGTCTGGGACATGGCCTCGGCACTGAATTAAGATCCCGTATAAGATAATATCTGGGATATGGCATCGGCAATGAATATGAAAATCATATAAGACTATATCTGGGATATGGCATCGGCATCGGCATCGAGATGTGACCCCATGTAAGACTATATCTGGGATATGGCATTGGCGTCGTGTTTATGTGTATGATAATGATTGTGTATCCTCGAGTATTCCAAGTGAATCAATGGGATAAATAGTTAAGCTTATAATAGAGATGAAATTAGTACTAAAGCTATGTGATGAAGTGATACAGGTACATGTAAGTAATTCACGAGAAATGTTTACAATATGTGACATGTAATTGGTGAGAGTAAGCATGAGTAAGTTATGGCAATGTGCTCGAGACTTTGTGTTTTTCTTTATTCCATGCAATGGATGGATGACATTATGAGCCTTTATGTTGCTATTTATTTCATGCAAACTTACTAAGCTTCATGCTTACCTCTCTCATTTCCCTTTTCCTTGTAGTATCGCCAAGCTAATCAAGGATCGTGGGACGTCGGAGTTCAGAATCACACTATCAACTTCTCTTTGGTATAGTATAGTTTGATTAATTTTGAGTATGGCATGTATAAGAACTTGGTCATTTTGTGTTATGTCATATTGGTTATCCAATGTGTTGCTATTAATGCTATCCAATTCATTTTGTAAATGGTCATTAAAAATTGGCCAATACTTGACAAGTTTATATATTCAATGATGATGAAATTCATGAAGTGCATACTTGTGTGGATGCCTTGATTTTGGGTTCTTAGAAGTGTCTTATGGTCATGATGTATGTTGTATTGAATTGGTATAAGTGTGGTTGCTTGTAGGGTGGCAATTGGCTTGGTAGATAGCTTTACAATTGTCCACACGGGTAGACACAAGGGCGTGGCCAGCCCCATGGGCGTGTTGATAGGCCGTGTGTACCCCTACATGCTAAGTCGGTAAGTCAGTATGCCTAGTAGTAAACACATGGGCTGAGACACGGCCGTGTGTCTCAACCATGTGGGAGACACGGCCTAAGACATGGGTATGTGCTTAGGCCGTGTGAAGTCTACACCTGAATTAGAGAATTTAAATCACCACACAATCTAAGGACATTGGCGTATGCCTTGGCCGTGTGACCTAATGGAATTATGACGTCAAAAATAGAATGTCATGGTTTTCACACACGGGCGTGTCATGGCTGTGTGAGGGACATGGGCTATGGAAACAGGCATGTGTCCGGCCGTGAGAAAACCCCTGCAGGTTCAAAATGAAAATAAAATCCACACGGACTAGGGACATAAGCATGTATGATTACATAGCCTGCCCACACAGGCGTGTCCCTCTTCACATGGGCGTGTCACCCTGTTTTGTGTCAAGATTTTTTAAGTACTCAAAAGTTTTCGGTTTGGTCCCGAATCATTTCGGGTGAAAGTTTAGGGTCTCGTAGACCTATAATAAGGACATTAAGGTCTCGAATAGAAAGTTTTATTTTGAAATGAAATTTTATGGAACGATGTTGTATGTTGAGCAAGTTAAGTACGGTAATGCCTCGTACCCGATTCAGGTGTCGAATACGGGTAAGGGGTGTTACAATGAGCCACCATGAAAAATCTACATACTTTTCCTAATGGTCTAATTACCATATAAGGACCTCTAGTTTTGAATTCCATAACTATTTGATCCTTATAGCTACTAGAATTAAACTTTTACATTTTATGCGATTTAGTCCTTCTCGTATTAGGCACTAAATCGATAAAATTTTCATGTCAAAATTTTCACATGTCATGTCTATCATATTACGGACCATATAATAAAATAAAAATAATTTATATTTCGGGTCAGATCTGTGGTCCCAAAACCACTGTTCCGATTTCACTGAAAAATGGGCTGTTACACAGCAACTGACCCACTAGCATTTTTTATAAAACCTAGAAGGCTCGATAGAGAAGTGAGACCCAGCACATTTATTGGGCCTCTAGAATAAGTTCGGTTATTTGAGAGGCTTGCAGTACGATGAATAGATGCAACTTTTAGGTTTCCCCAAGTACAATATCCTTCTCCTTTTTATGTTGATTTTATTGATCCTTTCAATTAATAACAGAATCAATTTCAACGTTAACTTCCAACTCTGACAATGCCCTAAATCAAAAAACCCTCACTTTTCTTTGCCATAGATCCAGTTCCTAATTGTGAAAAATCATTTTATTTGCGATGAGATCCACCAACATCCACGAGTTGTAAGTTTCGTTTTTCTTTCCCGTTCCATCAACAACCATGCTAACAACCTCTGGTAGTATTTCTGACAATGTAGCAGCCCTATCAGAGTTTCATTATGAGATCCTAAAGGGACATAAATCCTTAATGTGACCATATCGTCCACAGTGGAAATAGACTATTAGTAAAAATTCATACTCAACCCTCTAGATTTTTCCATTGATAAGAACTTGGGACGCTAAGGTCTATCCAAGTTGACATACACAGCTATACGGGCGAATCAACCTCTGGCCCTATTATCTGTGTTCATATCCAATTTAACAACCTTGTCAATCAACCCCCTTATTTCTACTAGAATTTTCCTCTTGTATAAATAACCTAGTAATCCCGAAGGTCTGATCCACGACATCATGACACTTGAAAATGTTTGTGCAGGATTATAGGACACCATCCATTCAGTCAAATATTAACCAAAAATGATTTAGGGTCCTTCCAAGAGCACCTTTTCGCAGTCAAGTTTGGCCTGGAATTTGGTAAAAAAATAGTCATTCTCAATATCCATCAAATGGAATGGTGATGATGGCTTTCATAAGCTGTAGATTTTATTTTACAGCATTGAGTAACCAATGTTACGTCTCAAAAGTTTTAGGACCATAGTATTTTCCATATCCTTGATAAGGATTTGATGAATCATTTCTGAGAACTCGATTGAAGGATACCATTAACAACATATTTCTGTATATCTCCTTCCGACAACTCGAAATCCTTCTTCTCCTCTAATCCACTCCCCACAACATTAGGAGGTTTTCCAACAAGTTTGTCCTTCCATGAGATTGTTGGATTGCTTGGCAAATCATCTAAAAACTCTCTACTCTCACTTTCATCTTTTTCCCTAAATCGAACTTTCTTAGGGATTAAGTCTTCCATAGAGTCATCTCCAGATCGAGAATTTTCACAGAGAGAATCCATTAAACGTAAGTTTAGCCCCTTCTTTTTTCAAATAGAAAGATGAGTAGTTTCTTAAGCTGCAGTAGATGTTGTTTTGAAGTTACCAACAGTTAATATCTTTTGAGTTATTTGTTTTTAAAATCTTAATCTTTTAATGAAAAATATTCCAAAAGTTAATATTAAAGCCACAACCCCATAATTATAGTTTTGATAGAATTACGATCCATCTACATACAAAATATTAAATTTATTAAGTTCAGAGTCAATAATAATGCATTCCCCGTAACAATAGCAAGTGTAAATAAGAATTTTGAAGTCACTTTCATTGTTTTTTTCAAATACATGAGAGAGAGAGAGAAATAGATGGAAAAAAAAAGGTTTCTTCTACATAGTTAGTTCTATAGCATCAAAAAACCAATTTCAAGTCCTCCATTATAATACTTGTTTTAGTTGTGTTGAATTTCTAAAAAAAAAAAAACATGAGTCAAATGGAACAAAAATCTAAAATCATATCCTGGTCATGTTTGAATAGGTTTTTGATATAGATGTTGGACAAGTTTAAGGAAATTGAGGAGTTGAATAATATAGGAAGAAACTATAAAAGGGATTTTGAAACCCATATTGCATAATATCTAGCTTTTACATATTATACATAATTTCCATGCTTATAATGAATGATGTTATATTTGCAAGTTTTGGATGAAAGAACTAGTGGTAAACTACAAACAATAATGGCACCACCTGCTTCCACCGAAATTGTTTCACTTTTAAACAACGAAATTGCCATGAATATAAACCTCAACAAAGAAATAATATCTGGCTCATTAACAAAAAAAGGTATCAAACTAGCACATATAATCAAACTCATTCTCAATCCTAAAAAATTAAAACATGCCTTTTAAATTTGATGGAAAAAGAAACACATTTGATATTGGATTTGACAAAAACTTGTGATCATCTTTAAACAGAACATGCTTTTAAAACAAAAGTACATACCAAAAAATCCATAAAAATAATAAGGGTAAATTACACTAACAGTCACTCAATTTTAGGGTAGTTGACAAAACAGGTATTCAGATTTCAATTCAGTCACTTAACTTTTGAAAAATAACAAAATAGTCACCACTAACCATTTTTAGTTATAGACCTAACGGAGCTATCATTTTCTGTTACAGATTTAACGAAGCTGCCATTTTTCATCCCTCTATCACTGCTCTCCCATCTTTCTCCCTCTTCCCAACCATCCCTCCCCCTACTCTGATTGTCTCTCCCTCTCCCCCTCTTCTACACTATCAGGGATTGAACCTGTTAACTTATTATTATTTAGATTCAAGTTTTTCAACTTCGTGAGGTTCGCAATCGCCGGCGAAATCGTTTCGACCAAGTTTTACTTTGCAAGATTCATAGTAACCACATTGCCTTGCGAATCACGAGTAACAAAAACCTATTGACAAGCATCATTGCATCATTTCCAGACTAATCGTCAGAGAGAAAAATAGGGTACCCAAAACCACCAGTAATCTCAAGCAATATAGTAACTTGAGGATCAAAAGGATCACCATTATTATTACAAAAATTAATTATTAGTACCATTAACAATAATGTTCTCAACTGTGTTGGGAAATTTTGGAAATGGACCTTGTAATTTGTTATTAGACAATGAAATGTTCTTCAAACTAGGGAAATTAATTAAAGATCCTGAAACTGAGCCGGTTAATAAGTTTTCTCTAAGATTAATATCAAAGATACCCACAGATTTAGACAAATCTAGGATCTGACCAGTGAACATGTTTTTATGAACCCAAACTTGAAGCAAATCTGTCATGTTAGATAAAACATCTAAAGTACCTATGAACCCAACATTCTGATTGTTGATCCAAAGATTTTGAATCATTGAACGGAAAAAGAAAATGGCAATGTGTCGTTCAAGTTGTTGTAAGACAACCTTATGCTTTGTAAACTATTCAAAGATTGGAACACATAGGGTAAAGTGTCGTATAAGTTGGTGTTGTCGAATTGAACTTCGACGAGACTCATTGATTAGGATAAATCTGGGAATGTCCATGGACTGAGCTTCATGTTTTCACTTAAACTTAGTGTTTGAAGACTGGTTAACCCGATAAATGCGTCGGGGGCGACCAAAGTGAACAAGTTGTTGTTGAGGTAAATGTTTTGTTAGGTGGAGAGGTTGGCAAAAGATGGAATGGACCCAAATAAGGAATTATGTTGAAGCAATATTGTAACACCCCTTACCCGAGACCGTTGCCGGAGTCGAGTACGAGGCATTACTAGACTTAACTTACTAGTTCGGGGCATAAAAGTTTAAAACTGTCCATCTGCGTCATGTTCATTAAATCAATTATAACTCGAGTTACGAAACTCGAAATCTAGATCCGTAAATTTTCCCTGAAACTAGACTCATGTATCTTCTTACTATAATTTTCCAGAATTTTTGGTGTGGCCAATTAGTACAGTTTATTAGTTAAAGTCTCCCCTGTTACACAAACTGATAGTTCTGACCCCTCTGTACTAAAAATCAATTATCTCATAATATATAATTCTTTTGCCTACACCGTTTCTTTCATATAAAAATAGACTCAATAAGCTTTAATTATATATCTCATGCACAACCTAATTCTATTTCTACTATTTTTGGTGATTTTTCAAAATCACGTCACTGCTGCTGTACAAACTATTCCCTGCATATACTTACATAATTCCTTTCTAATAATTACCAACTAGGCATTTCATAATGTCCAAAACATGCTCTTAATTAGCCATTTTAATAGCTAATCATTACCAAACATTTACAAGCCAATCTCAAGCCATATCATAAGGTTATACACACAAAATGGCTAAGTCTCTATACATGCCATAACTTAAAACGTTTGAGTCACAAAATACCAATATAATCCTTTGATAGTGCGTAACGATCTCCGACGTCTTTGTGATTCCCGAGTTGACTTGTAACACTATAAAAAAATTAAAGAATGGGAGTAAGCATAAAGCTTATTAAGTTTACATGTAAATAAATAACAACATTCTTAATCAATTATCTTATTCTTTTCTTATCAAGATCACTTAAGCTTTTAACTCAATATATTTAAACTTGTATACTTACCTTACCTTTTAACATGAATTTATCTTACCTTACCTTTTTAGCTTGAACTTGTCTTACCTTACTTTGGAATACTCCTTGAATTTTCCCGTTGAACCACTTGGAATACTAAAGATACGCGGGTACCTTTCCTTATGAAACTTAACCATTGCCATGTCTTGACATGGTCTTACGTGGTATCCTTGCCTTATGAACTCACCAATGCCATGCCTTGGCATGGTCTTACATGGGACCTTTGCCTTATAGTAACATATCAATGCCATGTCTTGACATGGTCTTACATGATTTCCTTAAACCCTAATGTCATGACATTTGTATCCTACACATTCCTAAGGTTCAACTGGAACTTTCTGAGATAGCTTTTCCGTCAATTCATACTTGAGTCTTTAAATAATAAATTTACAGAATAAATATGTAAATACTGGAATTTAACAGTATTAAATGTAAAATAATAGAATATTGCATTTATTTACCGTAAACTTACCTCGAAACAAAACGATCAACTATATCGATTTAGTCCTCTATCTTTTTCTTTTCTCGATCTAACTCTGGATTTCGTTCTTCTTGATCTATAATAGCAAATTTAGCTTATTTAATACTCACATTCATCAAAACAGTCCTTAACTCTTATCCTTGGAAAAATTACAATTTTGCCCCTAAACTTTTACATATTTACACATTTGCCCCAAAGCTCGGAAATTAAACTTTATCCCTTATTCTTATGTTTTATGACATGCTGATCATTTTCCCTTCTATGGTAACATCAAATTCTCACTCTAACTTGTACTTATGAACATTAGGTATTTTTACCGATTAAGCCGCTTTTACTCGTTTTCACTTAAAATCACTTAGCAAAAGTTGTTTAACATAATTTCAGACTTCATATTCTATCATAAAACATCAAAATAAACACATTTCACCTATGGGTATTTTTCCAAATATGAACCCTAGCATGAATTATTGATAGAATAAGCTAAATCGAGCTACGGGGCTTCAAAACGTAAAGAACTTTAAAACGGGCTTGGAATCACTTACTATGGACCTTGGAAGCTTGAAACAAACCCTAGCTATGGAGAACCCTTGTAATTTCGTCCTAATGAAGAAGATGAGCATATTTTCTCATATTTTTCCCTTTTAATTCATTTTATTACCAAATGACTAAATTACCCTTCATTAAAAACTTTGGTTCTTTCCACCTATATATGTCCATTTTGTCCATGAAAATATAATGGTCTAATTACCATTTAAGCACTCCTACTTCAAACCCCATTTCAATCAAATACTCTATAAATTAGAACTCCTATTTAGCAACTTTTGCAAACAAGTCCTAATAGGCAATTTAAGCATGAAATTAATAAAATTTCTTATCAATACTCTAACACATGTATTTAATCACTCGATAAATGATAATAATTAATCATAATAAACTTTTATAGCTTGGATTCATGGTTTCAACCACTGCTCGTTAGGCCCTATTTCGGGATGTTACATTTCTCCCTTTAGGGATTTTCGTCCCCAAAATCTTACCAGAAAGAGGTTTGGTCTTGTTTTCAGATAATCTCTTGGGCTCCCATGTAGCCTCTTCTATCCCATGCCTATTCCATAATACTTTCACAAGTGCAATACTTTTGTTCCTTAATTGCTTAACCTCCCGAGCTAGAATTTTTACCTTCCTCACCGTAAGTCATATCTGGTCAATCTCAACCTCTGTCTGCGAAATTACATGCGATGGATCCGAACGATAACGACGTAGCATAGACACATGGAAGACATTATGAATCTTCTCTAACTCGATCGGCAATGCTAACCGATATGCCAATGGCCCAACTCTCTCGATCACCTCAAACGCCCAATAAAACGTGGACTTAGTTTGCCTTTCTTGCCAAATCGAGAACTTTCTTCCATGGCGATACTTTCAAGAATACCTGTCACCAACTTGAAATTCAATTTCTTTTCTTTTCAAATCAGATAGGATTTCATCTATCTGAAGTCGCTTTCAAGCAATCTCGATGACTTTTACTTTCTCTTCTTTCTTTGACTAGATCACCCAGAATCTGATTTTCCTTAAGCTCATCAATACAAAGGTGTGCGACATTTACGTCCATACAAAGCTTCATAAGGTGCCATCTTCGACTCGATTGATAACTATTATTGTAGGCAAACTCTATTAACGGCAAATATTTCTCCCAACTACCTTGAAATTCCAATACGCAACATCTAAGCATATCTTCAAGTACCTGAATAACTCTTTCTGATTGACCATCAGTCTGAGGATGGAAAGCTGTACTAAAACTCAACTTTGTACCTAAAGCTTCCTGCAATTTCTTCCAAAACCGTGAAGTAAATCTCGGATCTCTATCTGAGATAATCGATAATGGTACTCCATGTAGTCTCACAATCTCTGAAATATACAACTCGGCCAACTTGTCAAGTGAATAATCCATACGAACTGGGATAAAATGAGCCGACTTCGTTAACTTATCAATCACAACCCATACTGCATCTTTCTTTCTCGGTGTCGAAGGCAATCCTGTCACAAAATCCATAGTAACTTGGTCCCATTTCCACTCAGGAACTAATACAGGCTGCAATAAACCTGAAGGTACCTGATGTTCGGCCTTTACCTGCTGACAAATCAAACATCTAGAAACAAACTCTGATATATCTCTTTTCATTCCTCTCCACCAATACATTTTCTTCAAATCATTATACATCTTTGTACTACCTGGGTGAATAGACCAAGAACTGCTATGTGCTTCCTGTAAAACCTTCCGGATAAGATCATCATTCTTTGGTACACATACCTGCTCTCTAAACATCAAACAACCGTCGATCGATCCGAAAATCGACTCTAAACTTGACTCAGACCGAACCCTTTTGGCTTGCAACTCATCGTCATCCTTCCGAGCTTCACAAATTTCTTCAAGAAACATCGGTTTAGCTCTCAACTCAGCTAAAATAGAACCATCATTTGACAAGGCCAAACTAGTGTGCAAAGCTCTCAATGCAAATAATGATTTTCTACTCAAAGCATCAAGAACAATGTTTGCCTTACCCGGTGATAATCGATCACTAGTTCATAATCTTTAATCAACTCCACCATCTTCTTTGCCTCAAGTTTAGATCTTTCCGAGTCATTAAGTATTTCAAACTTTTATGATCGGTGAATATTCGCATTTCTCACCATACAAATGATGTCTCCAGATTTTCAATGCAAATACAATAGCAACTAACTCTAAATCATGTGTCGGATAATTTTTCTCATGTGGTTTTAACTGCAGAGGCATAAGCAATTACCCTTCCTTCCCGCATAAGTACACGCCCTAGTCCATTCAAGGATGCATCATCAGAAATTACAAACTCTTTACCGGTTACGGTTGTACTAACACGGAGCTTTAGTCAACAATACCTTTAACTTATCGAAACTCTGCGACACTTCTCGGTCCATTCAAACTTGACATCTTTACGTAACAATCTCGTCAATGGAGTAGCTATCATGGAAAATCCCTCTACAAATCGTCTATAATAACCGCAAGACCAAGAAAACTTCTAACCTCGATACATTCTGGGAGGCTTCCAATCGACAATGGTGAAATCTTATTCGGATCAACTTTAATACCTTCACCAAACAATGTGTCCAAGAAAACAAACTTCCGTAACGAACTCACTTTTGCTAAATTTGGCATAAAGTGATTATCTCTCAAAATCAGAAATCGTTCTCAAATGCTCGCATGCTCGGTCTCATCATGAGAATAAATCAAGATGTCATCAATAAACACAACTACAAACTTGTCCAAGTAAGGTCCGAAAATTCGGTTCATTAAATCCATGAAGATAGCAGGAGCATTGGTTAAGCCAAATGGCATCACAAGAAACTCATAGTGACCATACCTAGTTCGAAAGCGCTTTTGGAATATCGACTCTTTAACTCATGAATCGATAGTATCCCGATCTCAAATCTATCTTAGAAAACACAAGGGCTCCTTTCAATTGATCAAACAAGTCATCTATTCTAGGCAATGGATATTTGTTCTTTATGGTTACCTTGTTAAGTCAGCCGATAGTCTATGCACAATCTCATGGAACCGTCCTTCTTTTCACAAATAACATCTGGCGCCCCATGGTGAATAACTAGGTCTTACAAAGCCTTTATCGTTAATTCAGAATGAGCTTTCAATTCTTTCAATTCTATCGAAGCCATTCTATAAGGAGCAATAGAAATAGGTGTGGTACCTAGAATCAATTCAATACCAAACTCAACTTCTCGATAGGAGGCAAACACAGTAGTTCTTAGGAAACACATCAGAAACTCATTTACCACATGCATTGATTCAATTTTCAACTCGGGTCTTTAGTATTCAACACAAAAGCAAGATAAGCTTCACATCCTTTCCTTAAACATTTACGGCGGACATAACAAATCATGGAAATTGAACTACGACTCATCCGAATTAACCCGAAAGATCTCACCATTTTCACATTTCAACTCAATGAATTTCTTTCCACAATTCACTATCACATCATGTGCAGTTAACCAATCCATACCAAGAATCACATCAAACTCATCAAATGGCAATAGCATGAGATCAGCCGGAAAACAGTAACCTCTAATCATCAAAGGGCATTTTTTACATACTTTGTTTACTAACACATGCTGACCAAATGGATTCGATACTTTAATCACAAATTTCGTAAACTCTATGGGCATGTACATACTAGGCATTAATTTCATGCAAACATAGGAATGGGTTGAACCCGGATCAATCAAAGCAATAACATTAACATCATGAAGAGAAAATGTACCCGTAATTACATCGGGGGAGGACGCCTCTTCACGAGTACGGATAGCATAAGTCCTTGCGGGTGCTCTAACATCTGATCTCGTTGCTGTATCTCTAAATGTACCTCTACCTGCCCCTGCTCCTGGATTTCTTTGAGGCCTGCCTCTAACGGGGGCATTACCTGATCTTGCACTCGGTATTACTTCTTTTTTTACCATCTCAGGACACTCCCGAATGAAATGATCCGGTGCACCACATCGAAAACAACCAACCTCAGTCGCTCGACATTGACCTGGATGACGTCGACCACATTGAGGACACTCAGGTCTATTAGGCTGAATACTACCAACACTCGCAAGCGAAGTGGTTTGAGCTTTTGAATCCATAAATCTTCCACCTCTATTTCGGTTAGAATACCCTGCTGAAAAATTAGATCTCGTAGAGAACTCTCTAGGCCTCTTGGATGTAGACTGAAATAACTTGCTCATCTGTCTTTTCTTCGTATCTTGCATCTCAATTTCAGCTTTACCCTTTCTTTTCAACAACTCCTCGCCTTACGTGCTCATCAACTAAAACCACAAACTCTTTTATCTCTAGAACACCAACTGATAGTCGGATATCATCATTGAGCCCATCCTCAAATCTTTTACACATGATAGCCTCTGAGACACACATTCTCGAGCATAATTGCTGAGTCGGACAAATTCACGTTCATAGTCGGTCACAGTCATCTTACCCTGTTTTAATTCAAGGAACTCTTTTCTTTTCTGGTCAATAAACCTCTGACTGATATACTTCTTACGGAACTCCTCCTGAAAGAAATCCCAAGTAACTCTTTCTTTCGGTACTACTGATACAAGTGTCTTCCACCACTGGTAGGCTGAATCCCTAAGAAGTGACACCACACATTTAATACATTCTTCCGTGTGCGTGGATAACTCGTCAAAAACTCTGATAGTATTTTCGAGCCAAAATTCAGCTTTCTCTGCATCATCATCTTTGGTAGCCCGAAACTCTTCAGCCCCTTGTTTTCTGATCTTGTCAACAGGTGGCTTCTCTCTTGACTGTATCTGTGACTGGGGAAGCTACATGGGTGGTCTGTGGATCATGAGGGGTGGAGGTCTAGCACCGGGTTCGTCTGAACGAACTCAAGAAACCATTCATTCATAGCTTGGAAGAAGGCTTCTCGAGCCCTCCTCCCCGACTAACTATGAACGGGCCTTTCATGACTATCTTGTGGCACCGCCTCAGAGGAGTGGGTGCACTACTCTACATCATCTGCACCACTTCGCCGGGATCCATAACTATAAAAGAAAAACATTTTTTTAAATCGTCAAGAGTCGTCACACTATCAAAATATAAGTATGGCATGTATAGATAGACTCTTACTCATACTAAATATTCTGAGAATCGACTAAACCTTGCTCTGATACCAATAAATGTAACACCTCTTACCCGAGACCGTTGCCGGAGTCGAGTACGAGGCATTACTAGACTTAACTTACTAGTTCGGGGCATAAAAGTTTAAAACTGTCCATCTGCGTCATGTTCATTAAATCAATTATAACTCGAGTTACGAAACTCTAAATCTAGATCCGTAAATTTTCCCTGAAACTAGACTCATATATCTTCTTACTATAATTTTTCCAGAATTTTGGTGTGGCCAATTAGTACAGTTTATTAGTTAAAGTCTCCCTGTTACACAAACTGATAGTTCTGACCCTCTGTACTAAAAATCAATTATCTCATAATATATAATTCTTTTGCCTACACCGTTTCTTTCATATAAAATAGACTCAATAAGCTTTAATTATATATCTCATGCACAACCTAATTCTATTTCTACTATTTTTGGTGATTTTTCAAAATCACGTCACTGCTGCTGTACAAACTATTCCCTGCATATACTTACATAATTCCTTTCTAATAATTACCAACTAGGCATTTCATAATGTCCAAAACATGCTCTTAATTAGCCATTTTAATAGCTAATCATTACCAAACATTTACAAGCCAATCTCAAGCCATATCATAAGGTTATACACACAAAATGGCTAAGTCTCTATACATGCCATAACTTAAAACGTTTGAGTCACAAAATACCAATATAATCCTTTGATAGTGCGTAACGATCTCCGACGTCTTTGTGATTCCCGAGTTGACTTGTAACACTATAAAAAATTAAAGAATGGGAGTAAGCATAAAGCTTATTAAGTTTACATGTAAATAAATAACAACATTCTTAATCAATTATCTTATTCTTTTCTTATCAAGATCACTTAAGCTTTTAACTCAATATATTTAAACTTGTATACTTACCTTACCTTTTAACATGAATTTATCTTACCTTACCTTTTTAGCTTGAACTTGTCTTACCTTACTTTGGAATACTCCTTGAATTTTCCCGTTGAACCACTTGGAATACTAAGGATACGCGGTACCTTTCCTTATGAAACTTAACCATTGCCATGTCTTGACATGGTCTTACGTGGTATCCTTGCCTTATGAACTCACCAATGCCATGCCTTGGCATGGTCTTACATGGGACCTTTGCCTTATAGTAACATATCAATGCCATGTCTTGACATGGTCTTACATGATTTCCTTAAACCCTAATGTCATGACATTTGTATCCTACACATTCCTAAGGTTCAACTAGAACTTTCTGAGATAGCTTTTCCGTCAATTCATACTTGAGTCTTTAAATAATAAATTTACAGAATAAATATGTAAATACTGGAATTTAACAGTATTAAATGTAAAATAATAGAATATTGCATTTATTTACCGTAAACTTACCTCGAAACAAAACGATCAACTATATCGATTTAGTCCTCTATCTTTTTCTTTCCTCGATCTAACTCTGGATTTCGTTCTTCTTGATCTATAATAGCAAATTTATCTTATTTAATACTCACATTCATCAAAACAGTCCTTAACTCTTATCCTTGGAAAAATTACAATTTTGCCCCTAAACTTTTACATATTTACACATTTGCCCCAAAGCTCGGAAATTAAACTTTATCCCTTATTCTTATTTTTTATGACATGCTGATCATTTTTCCCTTCTATGGTAACATCAAATTCTCACTCTAACTTGTACTTATGAACATTAGGTATTTTTACCGATTAAGCCGTTTTACTCGTTTTCACTTAAAATCACTTAGCAAAAGTTGTTTAACATAATTTCAGACTTCATATTCTATCATAAAACATCAAAATAAACACATTTCACCTATGGGTATTTTTCCAAATATGAACCCTGGCATGAATTATTGATAGAATAAGCTAAATCGAGCTACCGGGGCTTCAAAAACGTAAAGAACTTTAAAAACGGGGCTTGGAATCACTTACTATGGACCTTGGAAGCTTGAAACAAACCCTAGCTATGGAGAACCCTTGTAATTTCGTCCTAATGAAGAAGATGAGCATATTTTCTCATATTTTTCCCTTTTTAATTCATTTTTATTACCAAATGACTAAATTACCCTTCATTAAAAACTTTGGTTCTTTCCACCTATATATGTCCATTTTGTCCATTAAAATATAATGGTCTAATTACCATTTAAGCACTCCTACTTCAAACCCCATTTCAATCAAATACTCTATAAATTAGAACTCCTATTTAGCAACTTTTGCAAACAAGTCCTAATAGGCAATTTAAGCATGAAATTAATAAAATTTCTTATCAATACTCTAACACATGTATTTAATCACTCGATAAATGATAATAATTAATCATAATAAACTTTTATATCTTGGATTCATGGTTTCGCAACCACTGTTCCGTTAGGCCCTATTTCGGGATGTTACAAATATGGCACGGAGTTCGGACAAGGTGGAGATGTCGACAGGAAGTGAACCAGACAAGGATTTGGAAGCTAAGTTGATGGAAGTAGGGGGAGGAATGGTGGGGAAGAAGAAGAGGGATGGGAGAGCAGTGATAGGGGATGGAAAATGGCAGCTCCATTATGTCTATAACGGAAAATGGTTAGTGATCACTGTTTTGTTATTTTTCAAAAGTTGAGTGACTAAATTGAAACTTGAGTGACTGTTTTGTCAACTACCCCAAAGTTAAGTGACTGTTGGTGTAATTTACCCAAATAATAACTTTAAATATTTAGACTACTCTACTAAAAGCCCAAAGCATGTGAGGAAAATAGATCTTGAGATCTTAAGAAGAAATAAATAAAATGTATGGGAACTTGAAATTTGATGGAGAACTTGAAGTCGGATCTTAAGTGGAGTTGAGAACGCCGATGAAAAATCGGTGAGAGCGCCGATTACTAGTGACAACACTGGTGAGTGAGAGAGACTGAGGAGTGAAAAGAGGGAAGTAAAATTATTTTTATGCATGGAAAGTTAGGTAAAATGACTTATCCTCCTTTCGGGGTAAGTTGTTTTAAAGAAAAAAGCATGACTTTTTACTTTAACTTACAAAATATTTTCCTTGACTCAAAATATTCTATCTTGTCAAGCACTGGAAAACTTATAAAATATTTTCTTAAGTTGAGGGTATGTTTGAGTCACCACTGATAACTAAAATATTTTTTCATTATCAATTTTACATTAAGATATTATATTTTGTTAAAATAATTTTAAGCAAGGATAGATCTCCATGTCATATAAACATTAAAACATTAAAAAATGAATTTCTTTATTTTCTTTTACATTATTTCTTTTTCTCTCTTTATTCTTCTTTTATAATGTCTGTCAAAGCAAGCAATCCTTGAAATTCGTCCTCTCAAGATTAAGACACTAGTGATTAATTTTGTTTTCAAACTTCACTGAAAGCAACAAAGTTCTTCCATTGATCAAAACTAGTGTTTTTAGATTGGTTGGTTGGACTAGTCGAGGTATCGATCTAAAGATAGGGGTTGAACCAATTGACCTGTGAACCAATATAAAATAGTTGAACTAAGCTAAAAAAACTATTTGAACTGGTTTTCTCTATTTTTTATTTTTTTATCTTTTGAATTTTTAATTAATTTATTTGATCGAACTGAATAATTAATTATTTTGAGAACTGATGGCCTAATTAGTTCAACTATTAGTCTGATTCTGAAAACCTTAATAAAAAACATGAAACTCAAGTTGCTCATGCTTGTAAAAAAAAGCCCAAGATGAAAGGAAGAAGAAAGAAAGAAAATTTAATACATAAAGAAAATAATACTTTTTGTCTTCTTTTTTTTTTTTTTTTGCCATAAGACAATTTTTAATTGGTTTTCTTTTTTAATAGACTTAACAATTTGACTAACCTAAAAGATGTATCAGTTTGGGGAAAAAATAGTTTAGGTACAATTTTAGACAAAAAAATGTTTTAGTACCAAAATGAGAAAAATGACATGGTTTAGGTATCAATTTATAGGTAAAACCTTTTTATAAAATAAAACTGAACGGTTTAACGGTTGGACTGACTAAAATGCCAACTTGGAAAAAAAAAGCAATTTAGGTACCAATTTGTGATTTAAGTTAATATTGAATTTTATAAAAAATTATATTGAAATTAAATGAGACTTTAATCGAAATGGTTAAGTTGAAGGTTCACCAATAATGTGGTTTAGGTTCAAATCTCACTATGGTTATTGGGCCTATAGAATGTTGAGAATTAGTTACTGGACTCGCTCTGGTAGATAACTTGAGAAATAAAAACCAATAATTTCACTATAATAATATTTTATAAAAACATAAAAGGGTTAATATGCCATTTGGTACCTATATTTAGCTTTAATGTTCATTTTAGTGTTCGGGTTTTTTTTTTGTTCTAATTTGGTACCTAAGTTGGCTTCAACGTTAAATTTGGTACTCAAACTAAATAATATCATGCAGGCCAATAAATATTTGACATGTGTACTCTAGTAAAAAAAGAATTAATTCATGATTTAGCCTTTAAAGTATACCCATTTTCTTACTTTGGTACTTAAACCTTTTTTTATCCCAATTTAGTACCTAAAGGGTCAATTTCCTCTATTTTTGATCCACTGAGTAATGGATGTTAGAAAAAAAAATTGTTAGACATCTTTGGCCAATGGAAAGCACCATGTGGCATATTTTGGCCAATAAAAAATGTCACGTGACACTTAAATTTATCTAAAATAAAAATATTAAATTTAAATTTAAAATAAAAAAATTATAATATTAAATATTTAAACATTAAAAAATATTTTTGGCTTTGATTGACTGTTGACCGATGTTGATCATACATGTGGTGTTATTAGAACACGTCTCATGTCCCTTTTTAATTTTAGTATTATATATATAATTTAAAATTTCAAAATGATTTTTATAAAATTCTAAAATATATATTTTAAATTTTAAAAGTCAAAATAATATATAAAAATTAAGAAAAGTTCTAAAAATAAAATATATATTAAATTTTCAAGTAATTGAAAAAAAGCTTGAAATTTATTTACTTTCTAGAATTTAAGATTTCTACATTTTAAAATTATATAAAAATTATTTTAAATCTTTTTTTACATTTTGTAATAATATTATTAATTTCAACTAATTTCTTTTTGATTATCGTATTTTTAATATTCTTTTCTATATTTTATATATATTCTAAATATTATATTTATTTATTTCCATTTTATAGTTTTTAATGTGAATATCCATTTAATAAAAGAAAATATTTATTTTTACATAAATGTATCACGTGACGCTTTGTGATTGGTTATAAGAATTTTTCTTAATGTTTGTTTAAAATGAATTAAAAATATAATGGAGGCATACTTTAGATACCAAATTGAGAATTTTAGTGTACTTTAGGCACAAAATTGGGACAAAAAATTTAGGTACTAAAGTGAGAAAATAAGTATACTTTAAGAGTCAAATCGTGAATTAAGCCTAAAAAATATAAATGCTTAATTAATACAAAAAATTAAGTATTAAATTAAACATTATGTTTAAGCTTAAATACTTAAAAGTTTAAGTGTCAAATTAAATATTGAAACTAAATTAAAATACTAAAAAGACAAAAAAAAAAATCAGAAACCAAATACAGTGTATCAACTCAAAATAAAAAGACAAAATATTCTTATTTTAACTTTAACTACTTAAAAACCTAAATAATAATATAATGAAAAATAAAAATGGGCTTATTTTTACTATAACTGAAAATTTTGAGTTTTTTTAGCCGCTGAACCCTCCATTTCATTCATGAACATTCCCGAAAGCACGGTGAAATTCTACATTTACACGTGTCAAGTTTCCATTGGACATAAGATGTGTTACCTTGCGAGATCGCCAACAGAAAATGTATCGATTTGAAAAGGTGACATTCTATCATTGGGTCGAACACTCTAGCACGGATCACGCTCCCTCTTATATAATTATACTACCCTTTCAACTCGTTTCTCACTGAACACAAAAACCAGAGGTTAAAACTTTAAACAGTTCGATTTTCCCACTAAATTGCAGAGAATCAAAAGCAGCAATGGCGGCAAAAAGCAAGGCGCTTTGGGTTTTATTTCTCTTTATCTCAGGTATATAGAAAGACTTTCTTTTCTTTGCTTAGCTAAAAATTCGTTTTCAATGGAGTTGCTCTGTTTTCCTAACTTCCTTTGTTTTTGTTGTCAAGCAGAATTCTTATTAGGAATTGTAGTAGCATCAAATGATTCCAAGGTAGGAACGGTGATTGGAATCGACCTGGGCACAACGTATTCATGTGTGGGAGTTTACAAGAATGGTCACGTTGAGATTATAGCCAATGATCAAGGGAATAGAATCACCCCCTCATGGGTTGCATTCACTGATTCAGAGCGTTTGATTGGAGAGGCCGCCAAGAATCAAGCGGCTCTCAATGCAGAACGCACCATCTTTGATGTTAAACGTCTCATTGGAAGAAAGTAAGTAATAAAAACAAGGTTAAAGTAGTTTGATTATTATTTCAAGTTTCTCCATTTTTTGTGGAGATGAATTGAACTTTGGGTGTTTGGCTTTTATGCTAGATTCAACGACCCAGAGGTTCAAAGAGATATAAAGTTCTTGCCTTGCAAGGTGGTCAATAAAGATGGGAAGCCATATATTCAAGTCAAGGTTAAAGGTGAGACTAAAGTTTTCAGCCCGGAGGAAATCAGTGCTATGATTTTGACAAAAATGAAGGAAACAGCTGAAGCTTACTTGGGAAAGAAGATTAAGGATGCTGTTATTACTGTTCCTGGTATGATTAAAATCTCCTTGTTGATTTGATCTTTTATTATATGGAACTTTAGAACCATTTATTTACATGAAAATGGTTTAATGAATTCTGGGTTTTGATTTTTTGTAGCATATTTCAACGATGCACAAAGGCAGGCTACTAAAGATGCGGGCACCATTGCGGGGCTAAATGTGGCTCGGATCATCAATGAGCCGACTGCGGCAGCCATTGCGTATGGATTGGACAAGAAAGGTGGAGAGAAAAACATTTTGGTTTATGATCTTGGCGGTGGTACATTTGATGTTAGTATTTTAACTATCGATAATGGAGTTTTTGAAGTTCTTTCAACAAGTGGAGACACCCATTTGGGAGGGGAAGATTTTGATCATAGAGTAATGGATTATTTCATCAAGTTGATCAAGAAGAAATATAACAAAGATATCAGCAAGGATAACAAGGCTTTAGGGAAGCTTCGTCGGGAATGTGAAAGAGCAAAGAGAGCATTGAGCAGTCAACATCAAGTTAGAGTTGAGATTGAGTCATTGTTTGATGGGGTTGATTTTTCTGAGCCACTAACAAGGGCAAGATTCGAGGAGTTGAACATGGACTTGTTTAAGAAAACTCTAGGACCGGTGAAGAAGGCTTTGGAGGATGCAAATCTGAAGAAGTCTGATATTAATGAAATTGTGCTTGTTGGAGGCAGCACTCGAATTCCGAAAGTTCAGCAATTGTTGAAGGACTTATTTGATAGCAAAGAGCCCAACAAGGGTATCAATCCAGACGAGGCGGTAGCCTACGGTGCTGCAGTTCAGGGTGGAATTTTAAGCGGTGAAGGCGGCGAAGAAACCAAGGGTATTGCTACGTTTTCATTGATTTTGCATGAAATTGTCTTGGCTTCGAATTTCGAAATCTTGACAAGATTTCCTCTCTCTGTTTTATTTTTTTGGTTGATTTTGCAGACATTCTTCTTCTTGATGTTGCTCCCTTGAGTCTCGGCATTGAAACAGTAGGTGGTGTGATGACTAAGTTGATCCCAAGGAACACTGTTATCCCAACTAAGAAATCTCAGGTTTTCACCACATATCAAGACCAGCAATCCACAGTTTCCATCAAGGTAAACCAATCAATGGCAATGGCGAACGCATCTTGTGTTTTGAAGAATGATTTGATAAGTGATAACTGAAGCTAGTTGCATTTACAAAATTCCAGGTTTATGAAGGAGAAAGAAGCTTGACAAAAGATTGTCGAGAACTCGGAAGGTTTGATCTAACTGGTATTCCACCTGCTCCAAGGTGAGTTTCATATTCCTAATATGACCATTGCATTTTTTTTTTTCAGGTTCCCATATTAACAAATTGTTTCTACTACTAAACCATTGCAGGGGGGTTCCCCAAATAGAAGTGACCTTTGAGGTTGATGCCAATGGCATCCTCCATGTGACAGCAGAGGACAAAGCAGCAAAGAAAGCGCAATCGATCACCATAACCAACGACAAGGGGCGTCTCAGCCAGGAAGAGATCGAAAGGATGGTGAAGGAAGCGGAGGAATTCGCGGAAGAGGACAAGAAAGTGAGGGAAAAGATAGATTCCAGGAACAAGCTCGAGACATACATATACAACATGAGGAGTAGCATTGATGACAAGGACAAGCTTGCAGACAAGATTGATTCTGATGAGAAAGAGAAGATTGAGAACAGCTTGAGAGAAGCACTTGAATGGTTAGATGATAATCAAAATGGAGAGAAGGAAGATTTTGATGAGAAGCTTAAGGAAGTGGAGGCAGTGTGTAATCCAATCATAAAACAAGTTTATGAGAAAAGTGGTGGAAGTTCAGCAAATGGTGATGAACCCACTGATGAGTTGTGAAATTAGGATTTACATCCATTTCTTTCACTTTCTTGCGCTTTACAATATGTAGTCATGAGGTGAAACTCTTATTATATAACATAACTTTCCATGTACATATACAACATGAGGAGTAGCATTGATGACAAGGACAAGCTTGCAGACAAGATTGATTCTGATGAGAAAGAGAAGATTGAGAACACCTTGAGAGAAGCACTTAAATGGTTAGATGATAATCAAAATGGAGAGAAGGAAGATTTCGATGAGAAGCTTAAGGAAGTGGAGGCAGTGTGTAATCCAATCAAACAAGTTTATGAGAAAAGTGGTGGAAGTTCAGCAAATGATGATGGACCGACTGATGAGTTGTGAAATTAGGATTTACATCCATTTCTTTCACTTTCTTGCGCTTTACAATATTAGTCATGAGGTGAAACTCATATATAACATAATTTTCCATGTATTCTTTATTTAGGTTCAGGTATGTTTTTCAATATATTTCTATTTTTTGAAAATCTAAAAATATCTAATTATTTGAAAAAAAGAAACTCAATTTTTTTAAATATAGTTAAGTTGGATATATACACTCATATTCAAAATTTATATTAAAATTTGAGTTACATACAAATCAATCAAAGACCTACTCGTCATTGGAAATTGAGAGATATTATAATATTAATTATTAATGATGAAAAAATAAAACGATAACCAACTCTAGCAAAGGGCGCATCTAGTGTAGTGGTATCATAGTACCCTCCCACGGTACTGACCGGGGTTCGATTCCCCGGATGCGCATTTATCATTTTGTTTACATTTTTCAACCATTTTCATGACAGCATCGTGAGGTTATGTTTGCCGCCGTGGAGTTCTATTTTGTTCAAAGTATTTTTGATAAATTAATATTATAACGTTTTTGGTGTGCTGGGAGTCATCAATTCAATTTGAAAATGAATTTTATTTTTTATAAAGTCATAATATTAATATGAGAAAGTTTTTTGTTTTTTATGTTTTATATAAAATATCTATACAATAAAATTTAAATTTAAGACTTCGTAATTTTTAAAATTTTGATTTTATCATTTTAACTAAAATTTTATTTATTTTATATAAATTATATTTTTACATAAATTCTTTTCACTAATTTGACAATTCCATCTACCATATATAGTGGGAAAATGTCGTGAGAGCCAAGTGCCTAAGATATTTTGAAAATTATTTAAGATTTAGTATTATTTAGGGTAAATTACGTCCAAGATTATTGTAAAATAGAGTTTATGCCACTTTAATTTTTTTAAAGTAATAAGAAAAAAATTATTTTAGTATGATAAACTTGAATAATTAATTAACTTATTTAGGTTTCAAAATATTATTTTAGAAAAATTAAAATTTTAAATTTCTTTATATATTCTTTAAATCTTTTTATATTTTTATATTTTTACAAAATATAATTTTGGAATTTTATAAATATTTTGAAATTATTATTTTGATTTCTTTGGTAATTTTTGTTGTGAGAGAGACTAATTTGCTCATTTTCAAAATTGACAAGGATCAAAGGGGTATTTTCATCGATTTGCTAATCGAATTATTTGAGTTATTCGAATTATACAATTTAGCTCGACTTGAACTCGAAATTCAAATTACTTATTCAAGTTAACTTGAAAAAATCGAATAATTCGATTCGATTAACTCAAAAAAAAATTTTATTTTTTTTCGAATCGAATCGAGTTTGACTCAGCCTTACTCAAAAATATGGTTTAAATGCGTTTTAATTCATCTAAATGCTTTTGAGCCAATCAAAAATATTTTTAAGTGTTTTAAACTTATTTTATACAAGTCTAAGACATAGTATCGATACTCTGACCTAGTTGTATTGTTACAACTAAGTTAGTAAGAAAAATTGTTAAACTCTAGGGACTTCTACCCATACATCCTATGCGATGTATTGATACAAATCCATTTCTACCTATACATCTTGTGAGTTTTACCGATACTAGTTGTCTGCAATGCTTCCAACAAGAAGAAATTATCCCCATAGGTTATGAATGATCACAAACATTTCCCTTGTTATATATACACATCAAGAACACTTCAAGATGCAAGAGATGTGTTGAACTAACGTCGCTAATGTTAATATAGAATGATCGCAAAGCAATAAGAAAAAAGAAAACACACATATTTTACATGAAAAACTTTTTCGAGAAAAACCACGAGCAGAGGAAAAGAAAATTCACTAATGTTGAAT
The DNA here is from genome assembly GCA_025506655.1 of Gossypium rotundifolium. NCBI lineage: Eukaryota > Viridiplantae > Streptophyta > Magnoliopsida > Malvales > Malvaceae > Gossypium > Gossypium rotundifolium. The sequence goes on from CP106734.1 coordinate 64,209,125, forward strand.
TCGAATGATACAAGAGGAGTTTAGACTACATCTATTTATAGGTCGAAAAAACCTTATTCTAATCAATGTCAAATAGATAAAGTGTAGTAAGGTTAAAAACCTTATTCTAATCAATGTAAAATAAAAGAAGTACCTTATTCTAATCAATGTAAAATAAAAGAAGTATAGTTCTATATGGATTTTAATTTACTTTTATTTTACCACTATATTTTATTTTAACAATGATTCGAGTCACTCAACTTTAACAAGATGAGCATCCAAACATAGAAATCAAGAGAAAAACCTCCAATTCTTTATTTTCTCATTTTCTCTTGTACATATCTCTTAAGCACTTATTGTTAGATCTATTTATCATTCTCATTTTCTTTCTTTGAGAGAGAGCTAACACTTGTAAACATATACCTTTGAGAGATTTTCATTGTTTACATCATTCATCTTTGTTGTAAAGAGATACTTAAGGTTTTTGAGGTGTAAAACCTTAAGTGAATTGTAAAGGGTTTCTGGTTTTAGTTTAGTTATAAAAACTAGGGGGAAGTTGTATCTTAACCTTTGTAAAAGATAGAGATTGTAAAGTTATACCTTTTCCTTGAAAGGTAGCAATTCTTACAGTGAATTGAAAAATCCTTGGTTAAGGTATTTCGAGGTAATAGAGGTAGGCAATTGGGACCGAACCACTATAAATCGAATTGTCCAAACAATGCTGATGATACTTAGGGGATTTCTTGGTCCAAGTTTTAACTCTCTTAGGACTCACTCGACTATATTTCTTCATTCTTGTCTCCATTTTCAATCCAAACATCAGCTGAAAGCCCTAGCTAGGTAGGTGAAAAATTTGTAAATCAAATGAAAATAATAGAGGTTTGTTCTTTTACGAAATAAATTAGATCTATAATTACTCGTGAGTTTGAACATGTTATAGGGTTTGGAGCAAGAAAGTAGTTGGCTTTTGGAACTTGGGAAAGTGTTTTATAATAATTATAGAGAGGTCCCTAAACTTTAGTAAAAAAAACATGTCACGTCTCGCCACTTAATTGGCTAATGTACCACGTTAGTAATCCGTTAGTGGAAAACAGAAGATCTTAACAAGAATGACTAGTTTGACCAATTATTTTATCTAGAATAACTAAATTGACAAACAAATTAGAGTGACCAAAATAGGACAAACCTTATTTTAAAGTGACATTGGGTGTAGTTGATAAACCGAAATAGTAACATATTTTAATCCCATATTTAGCATGTTTTTGGATGATTATCCCTTTAATTATGAAAATAGGTGCTCCTAATCCTTTGGTTTCATGTTTTATACTCAGTAGAGCACCGGAGGATGAAAAGAATGAATAACGGGCCGAAAAAGGAGAAAATAGGCAAAGTACGAAATCCACACAGCTTGGGCCCAAGACCACACGGCCGTGCCCCGTAAGAAGAGTCGACCACGGCTTGGACCCCAAAAAACACAGCCGTGCCTCATCAACAGGTTCGAACACAACCTGGCCACGATTTACACGGGTGTGTGCCATGGGCGTGTCTCTACCGCAGGAAAGAAGAATTCTATTCGGATTAGGGTACTTAGAGGCAAAGAAACATATTCCAAAAGCCTATATAAAGACCCTAGAGGCCAACCTTTAAGGGGGCGTTCAGCTAGGCCAAAGAGTCGAGCCAGAGCAGTTAAATTCAGGGATTTACTTGAAGAAAGCCAATTGATTCATCTCAAGAAGCCAGAATCATACTCAAGACAGAGGATCTCTCCTTCAATTCCTTCAGGGGGTTTTAGGGATTTTTTATGTTTTGTTTTATCTTTTCTTCTGAGATGTTTTCTTTTACAATTATGAACTAAACCCTCAAATACTTGAGGGGGATGAAACCTAAGATGGATCTTGTTATTGTTATTTGAGCTGTATGATAAATATTTGATTTGTTCTTAACTATGTGTTCTTAATTCTTGTTTTGGTACTTTCGGGATATTGATTCAAGTGTGATGTGCTTAGGCAGAGGAGGAAGAGACCCTGTCTGAGAGTAGATCTAGCATAGTTAAGCGGAGTTGCTCGTGCGCCTAGAGATAGGGTGACCAAAATCTGCCGGATTAGGGTCAAACCTAATATAGGAGTCCATAGATCGAGTTAATGCAATCCTAGGGGTTTTAATTAGAAAGAGATTTCAATTAATCAACCTAGGGTTAGATGTTAGTAGCCTTGAAGAGAGGTATTAATATAAATTAGGGAATCCCACCGATCAAGTCAAGTGAATAAATCGTCCGGTTCAGAGTTAGATAACAAGTGAAGTCTAGGTGGATTCTTCGTCAGGTATTGTCTAAATCAATCGGTTTTCTCTCAAGTCCTTCCCCAATTTCTTCTTTGTCTTAGCACCTTTAGCTTAGTTGATTAGTTAATTTTAGATTAGATAAAAATTCCCTTTATTCGTAGGCTAAATAATAGAAAGAGAGTTAATATTAGTACTTTTGGTTCCTTCGGGTTCGACAATCTGGTCTTGCCGCTAACTATACTACTGTTCGATAGGTGCGCTTGCCTCCATCGTTGTCTTAGTTAGTTTCCAGGTTCGATCATTCTTTTTATAAATTTTTAAGACTCGACAGACACGATCAAGTTTTTGGCGCCGTTGCCGGGGAACTAAAATATTAAGAACGCTCAATTTTTATTACTTTAGCTATATTATATTTTATTATTTTTACAATTAAAATTTATTTTTATTTTTCTAAATTTTCTTTTTCTTTTTCTCTTTTCATAGCAGATACCTCTAGTTTATGACTAGAAGGAACCCAACAGGACCACTACTTTATGATAGTGATATTGAAGGAACCGCACGTAGAAATCATAAAGAAGTAAGGCGAGGCTTAGATTGCATACAAGAAGAGCAAGAGGACGAAACCAATACCATCGAAGGGATGGCCGAGAATAATTCGCCATATCAAGATATGGCCGATCATCATACTCCTCGAACTATGTATGATTATGCTAAACCTAATTTAGCAGGAGCTGAATCAAGTATTGTTAGGCCTGCTATAGCCGCTAATAATTTTGAATTAAAACCTAACACTATACAGATGATTCAACAGTTTGTTCAATTTGATGGTTTGCAGGACGAAGACTCAAATACTCATTTAGCTAATTTTCTAGAATTCTGTGATACCTTCAAAATAAATAGTGTTTCTGATGACGCCATTTGTCTTCGGTTATTTTCTTTTTTTTTGAGAAATAAAGCCAAACAGTGGTTACATTCTCTTCTACGAGGATCAATCACTACAGGGGACCAAATGACATTAAATTTTTTACGGAAATATTTTCCACCGGCCAAAATGGCCAAATTAAGGAATGATATCTCTTCTTTTGTACAGATGGATTTAGAAACATTATACGATGCATGAGAGAGATACAAGAATCTGTTGAGAAAGTGCCCACACCATGGTTTACCCTTGTGGTTACAGGTCCAAACTTTTTACAACGGTGTGAACCCCTCAACTCGGCAGTTAATTGACTCAGCAGCCGGCAGAACCCTTAATAACAAAACTCCCGAAGCAGCTTATGAATTCATAGAGGAGATGTCACTGAATAACTATCAGTGGCAAGTTACAAGGACAAAGCCAACCAAAACAGCTGGAGTTTTCAATCTCGATGCTATCACAATGCTATCAAGCCAGGTAGAGATGATGAATAAAAAGATTGATGGTTTGTGTGGTTCTTTGCAGGTACATCTAGTTATGCAATGTGACTTAAATCTATGGCGTGTGGCGAATCCTGAGTACCCACCCTACAATCCGGGCATGGAGAGCGAACAATTAAACTATACGGGTAGTAATACTTATAATCTAGGTTGGAGGAACCATCCCCATTTCTCGTGGGGTGGCCAAGGAAATCAGAGACAACAACCTCCCCCTCCAAACTTCCAACAACAGCCCTACCCACAGGAAAAGAAGCCAAACCTTGAAGAGATGCTGACAAACTGAAACTCGATTTCAAAACACCGAGACAACACTTAAAAATTAACAAGCATCGATTAAAGGAATCGAGAACTAGTTAGGGAAACTCGTAAAGCTGATCTCCGATCGACCACTAGGTAGCTTGCCAAGTAACACGGAGACTAACCCAAAGGAGCAAATTCAAGCCATAACAACTCATGACAGTAAAGGATCAGTAGAATCTGAACCTGAGCCAAGACAAAAACCTGTGGTAAGTAAAGGTAAGGTTGAGGTAAACCAAGAAAACCAAAAACCGGTAATTAAAGAATATAAATCTCGTATACCTTACCTCAATGCGATGAAGAAAGGCGACACAGAAGAACAGTTCGGTAAGTTCCTTAAACTCTTAAAGAAATTACATATTAACTTACCACTTCTTGAAGCTCTTTCGCAGATGCTAGATTCAAGAAAATTTTTAAAAGAGCTCTTAACAAACAAACAAAAGTTAGATGAGAAGTCGCATGTGAAACTAAACGCAGTGTGCTCAGCAATGTTACAGAACAGACTACCACGAAAATTAAAAAACCCAGGGAGTTTTACAATTCCATGTTTAATTGGTAGTTTATATGTTGATAATGCTTTAGCTGATTTAGGGGCAAGCATCAATGTTATGCCATCTAAAATGTTTAAACAGCTAGGTCTAAGAAAACCCAAACAAACAAGGATGAGTATTCAACTAGCTGATAAGACTATTCGCATCCCTAAGGGTATAATTGAAGATGTACTAGTTAAAGTGGACAAATTCATATTCCCCGTAGACTTCGTTGTTTTAGATATGGATGAAGACAATAGTATCCCCTTAATTTTAGGAAGACCTTTTCTAGCAACTACCAGATTTAAAATTGATGTTAGCACAGGTGAAATCATACTTTGTGTCGGTAACGAATCAATCAGTCTTCAAGCTCTTGACTCAGCTAGGAAATCGAGTAAGAAAGGTGAGGACGTAAATTTCGTTGATAAGCACTCAGTTAAACTTCCTTTTTAGGAAACACCACGGAATTACACTACAGAGCCAGATCCTATAGCTCGCACCAACAAGGAAATATCTCATGAGGAACAACGGCTTCAGACTGATACGAAGTGAAACCGAAGGAAACCCCAGAAAAACTAAAAGGAACATCAAATCACTTCAAAATAGGAGATCAAGTACTATTAAATAATACGGACTCGCGAATCGCCACATTAAACCTGAAGATAAACGAAAAGATCCTCTTTATGATACATAATATTTTCCCTTACGAAACAGTCGAGGTAAGTAATTCTACTTTTGATACTTTTAAAGTAAACTCCACTCGACTCAAATTATATGATGATAGCATGAAAAAGGATTTTTCACTCCTTAAACCACCATGAAAATACGAATGAGAGGTAAGTCTAGCTTAAGACTTTAAACGAGCGCTTCCCGGGAGGCAACCTGAGCACTAACCCATTTATTTTCATTTCTTTTTCTTTTAGCACCTAACTACAGACTAACCAAGTTAATGAAGCGCAGATTTTCACATCACACGGCCTTACACACGGTCGTGGTTGTGGCGGTATGGATGCTACGAATTTTCGTACTAACATGGCAGAGATAGTACGAGACATGACGAGAAAAATATCTTTGAATCACAGACTCACCTAACACCACAGCCGTGCGACATAGCCGTGGTCGACACTGATTAACCAATACGAGCATGGCAACTTAAATACCAGGCGTGGGAGAAGCAATTGAACCACCACACGGCCGTGTGATATGGCCGTGTGACACAACACGCCCACGATACACAGGCGTAGAGATGTACCAGAGCTGAAAATTTCTATTTAAACCACCCCTCTCCCCTTCTCACCCATTCCCTATCCACTCTCCACTCTTCATTCTATAAAAGTCTCATCTACGCTTCAACAATGTCGAATAAACGAAAAAATTTGAGTCTTGTCTCCCTATACGAGACAAATCAACATAAGCTCATACTGGCTGCTTCATTAACTCGACAAGCCAAGGGTCTTTGAGACCATTTAGCTTTTATTTTACTTTTCTCTTTTCCTTTATTTTTCTTTTCTTTATTATTCATATGCTTAATCTAGCTTATTTTGTTTTAGTTTCTTGGTTTTAGGTTCTAAAGGATGCTAAGGAGTCACAACACCACGGCCTTAAACACCACACCTCCTCGCGAACCATCTACCAATAAGGACTTTCTAGTCTATTCATCTTCTCTTTTAGTTTTATTTTAATTCATATTTTCTTTCTTGTTATCTTTATTTACTTTAATTATATAATTAGTATAATTTAAATTATTATTACTATTTTCTGGCTAATTCCTCACGAGTTACCCAATTTCTTCATCTAGCACAGGAATTAGAGGCGCCCCCTCCAACTTATCTTTAACCTCCGAATTAAGTTTCCACACTTTCAACTCAAGGAATCCATCAAAAATTCAGGAAGTTTCACCTCTCTCCCTCTCTTTTGATTTTCTTACTATATGATTGTTATCATCTTTGTACATTGAGGGCAATGTACATCGTAAGTGTGGGGGGTGAAAGTTTATTAGAAAAAGTGCCTAACTTTTTGCATTGTTCTCAAATCCCTGAATGATATTCTATCTTAAAATAATTTTCTCATATCACTAATTAGAATGAAATTCTTGTTGATTCATGATTTTTATTGATATGTTTTAGATTAAGTCATTGATAATTGTGCAATAATGATATAAACTTTAAGATACTAGAGAATCAAGTATGATGAGTCTATTTTCAAAAATTAAAATTATGTTAAGTTGTCTACCTGAATCTAAATTGTTACCGTGATGTTTGAAATTTACGAGGTTGACATCAAAATACCCATAATTTTTGTGAGATTTTGAGCCTTTAGAGCATACATTCTTTTCGTGCTCATTTTATTGATTATGAGTGTGTCAACATTGACTTGTTATTCTAGAACTTGCTTCGATTATACATGTCGAGACCACACTATTGATTTGATATACAGAGATGATTAAGGCAGTTAGGATTTAACCCACTTACTTCACTAAAAGCCTACCCTCATAATTGACCCCTAGTGAACCCCTTTGATCCTAACAATCCTTTTTATTGACTCAACCTACTAATATTAACCCGAAACCAATCTCGTATTTGTTATCACTATTCCTTTTTATTACCCTTCTATCGAGACTTGTTTTGATTAATTGCCTAATTAGATTATTTTAGTTGTTAAAGTTTTACTTAAACTTGATTTGTTCTTAAAAATTTTTTTCAATTAAAAATCAAAGTATATTCATTATTTAGTTATGAGATTAAAGCGAGCCTATACGTTTAATTTCAACATCTTGAAGAAGAAGCTCGTATTATTAGTATTACAAGTTTTCAATTGATGAATTATTCAGGTTATTAGTCATTTTTCTAGTTAGGTGATTGTCAATTCAATCTCGATTCTAACCCTTTTAATTCAGCCGTTATCCACACCTTTAACCCAAGCCCCGTAATAACCCTTTTTAAAGACCTTTTGATTTGTGTATCATCTCATTTTACAGTGGTGGAGATTTGATTTTCAAGCAAGCTTATGGTAATAACTTTTCATGTTCGACTTTTGAGAGCTTAATTTTTGAACCTTAAACACCTTGAGTGATTTGAGTGAATTTTTAGTGATGATGTAAATTTTGTCAATTTTGAAATAGAGGTGATTATTTAGGTAAGGGGAAACACCTATGTTTTCATGCTAAAAACTCATGACTTTGATTGTTTGAATCTTTAGGACTCTTTGAGTTGAATTATCCATTTATAAATTATCTATGAATTATGATGAGGCATTGTTGATGAATATTATGAATTGAGGAAGTTCATTTTAATTTTGACTTGAGAATTTTGCTTGAAGAAAAGCAAAAGCTTAAGTGTGGGGGTATTTGATAAACTGAAATAGTAACATATTTTAATCCCACATTTAGCATTTTTTGGATGATTTATCCTTTTAATTATGGAAATAGGTGCTCCTAATCCTTTATTTTCATATTTTATACTCAGTAGAGCACCGGAGGATAAAAAGAATGAATAATGGGCCGAAAACAGAGAAAAATGCCAAAATACGAAATCCACACAGCCTGTGCCCAAGACCACACAGACGTGCCCCGTAAGAAGAGTCAACCACGGCTTGGACCCCGAAAAACACAGCCGTGCCTCATCAACAGGTTCGAACACGGCCTGGCCACGATTTACACGGGCGTGTGCCATGGGCGTGTCTCTGCCACAGGAAAGAAGAATTCTATTCAGATTAGGGTACTTAGAGGCAAAGAAACATATTCAAAAAGCCTATATAAAGACCCTAGAGGCCAACCTTTAAGGGGGCGTTTAGCTAGGCCAAAGAGTCGAGCCAGAGCTATTAAATTCAAGGATTTACTCGAAGAAAGCCAGCTGATTCATCTCAAGAAGCCAGAATCATACTCAAGACGGAGGATCTCTCTTTCAATTCCTTTAGTGGGTTTTAGGGATTTCTTATGTTTTGTTTTATCTTTTCTTCTGAGATGTTTTCTTTTACAATTATGAACTAAACCCTCAAATACTTGAGGGGGATGAAACCTAAGACGGATCTTGTTATTGTTATCTGAGCTGTATGGTAAATATTTGATTTGTTCTTAACTATGTGTTCTTAATTCTTGTTTTGGTATTTCCAGGATATTGATTCAAGTGTGATGTGCTTAGGCAGAGGAGGAAGAGACCCTGTCTAAGAGTAGATCTAGCATAGTTAATCGGAGTTGCTCGCGCGCCTAGAGATAGGGTGACGAAAATCTGTCGGATTAGGGTCAAACCTAATATGGGAGTTTATAGATCGAGTTAATGTAATCCTAGGGGTTTTAATTAGAAAGAGATTTCAATTAATCAACCTAGGGTTAGACGTTAGTAGCCTTGAAGAGAGGTATAGATTTCAATTAATCAATTTAGGGTTAGACGTTAGTAGCCTTGAAGAGAGGTATTAATATAAATTAGGGAATCCTACGGATCAAGTCAAGTGAATAAATCTTCTGTTTCAGAGTTAGATAACAAGTGAAGTCTAGGTGGATTCTTCCTCAAGTATTGTCTAAATTAATCGGTTTTCTCTCAAGTCCTTCCCTAATTTCTTCTTTGTCTTAGCACCTTTAGCTTAGTTGATTAGTTAATTTTAGATTAGATAAAAATTCCCTTAATTCGTGGCTAAATAATAGAAAGAGAGTTAATATTAGTACTTTTTGTTCCTTTGGGTTCGACAATCCGGTCTTGTCGCTAACTATACTACTGTTCGATAGGTGCACTTGCCTCCATCGTTGTCTTAGTTAGTTTCCAGGTTAGATCATTCTTTTTATAAATTTTTAAGACTCGACAGACACGATCAGTAGTTTATCCTATTATTTAAGCGTGAACGAGTTTGTATTGCGAGTAAACTAAACATCAACTCAGCCCAAGAAACTACTAAAACAGCCCAAGAAACTACTAAAAATAATCTTACATATTTTAATTAAGTTATATTATTATGAAGGTATTATTTTCTTATTTTGAAAAAAACCAATAAAAAAAGGTTGTAACTATTGATATTTGAACCGATGCCACTATCATTTATAAAATCTTTCTTTTAGTACTCCAACCAAAGCTTTACTTTATTATTTTTATACATTTCAATGTTATTTCATAAATATTATGTTTGGTTGGAGTATTAGTTGCTCCTCATGTTTTAGTCATTGGTTAGATATAAACTAAACGTAATTGGTGATTTTTAGCCACTCATACTTGTTTATGGAAAAAAGAAGGAAAAATTTTTGCTTATTTTAAAGAGATCTTATTTTTCAAAAGTTTTTACTCATTTTTAATTGCATGTTTAAATTTGTACTAAACTTTTCCGTCATATAATTACACTAGTAACCAAATGTAATGTTATTGTTTCATCCACATTGTTTGTATATATTCATATTGAATTGCTATCGAAGTCACTTAATACTAATTCAAGAAAAATGACATTACCATAAAAACAAATGGAATGCATTCAATATTCTTAATTTGATATATTTACCTATTTACATGTCCTTTTACTCATAATTTAAATGATTTTTATTTTAATTTTGTGTTATTATTATTATTAATTTCAAACATTATTAATCATTATTAATTGAATGTTATTTTTAAATATATACTTATATTTAAAATATGTGATTTCCACATAAAATTGTCATTATTAAAAGATATTTATCGAATATTTGAATCAATTACCCTTTTTTTAGATATTTAAATCAAGTTAGAATCTTAAAGTCATCATTATTGAAAGATATTTAGGCGATACCTGAACAAAATTTATTCATACCCTAAAATATTCAGGATACTTGTGATGATATATAAAAAAACTTTTAATCAAAAATTGATATATTATCATTTAACAATCTCTTTCACCTCCTTAAATAACCAATTTTGTCATCCATTTAATGGCAAATTTATAATAGCATCCTAGTTTTAACCATTTCTATGAATTAGAATAAAAATTTGTTTTAATGCATCAACCTCTGGTAGACTTGACAAAAATAATATTTCTAGTGGTTAAATAATTAATATTGAAAAAGTATAGCTATTTTTTTTAAAAAGAGTTTTAATTAAAAATATAGAAAGTTTAAACATTCTTTATTACATCATATTTTTATTCTATTTTATAAATTGGTATGTTGTAATTTTTTAACTAAAGTGATTTCATGATATCAAACCAAAATGTATTAAAATGTAAATTGAATATTAAAATTTACCAATATAATTTATTTTGTTTATTGTTTATCGTTATACTTTGACAATATAACTTGTCACCCACGTTTTATGTGACTGAATTTTCTAACTAAACATTCGACTTTATTGAGTTTTCACTAATTTTGATTTTATTACCATTAATTTTGATTTTGATGAGATTTAAAAACAAAATTTAGCAAAAAATATTTTAATAATTAACTTAGAATTTTTATTTAATAAAAGGAATACTTTAAAACAAAAAAATTAAGTTTGCTGTTTATTAACAACTATTATTATTAATAATTAATTAATTAATTATTTTAAGTACTGAAAATGTTAAAATATTAAAATTGCCTTCAAGTAAAATGGGACAATAAAATTCAATAATTCAACCAAGAAAAGTAGAAGAGAAAAGTAAGATAAAGTTGAAATATAATATAATTATGATAAAATTTACAACCGAAACTTCATTGTGATGGGGATGAGATGATATTCAACAATATCGACACTAATATTGAATTTTCTTTCAAATACATAAATATTTTCTAAATTTTAGGAAAATCCTATCTAACATAGAGATTTGAGAGAAGGATATAATAAACATATAAAATACTTAAAGAATTTACAACTCTAAGTAAGTTGGCTCCTTAGTCCATCTCATTTCTATCCCCAAATTATGTCATCCTCCGACGATACCCTTCCGCACCCACAGGCGGAGTGCTCATCCCCGCCTCCAAACCAAACCCAAATCCAAATCCAACTCCCCTACTCATCCATCAGCTCTCCTTCAACCAAGACAACTCCTGCTTTTCCGCTGTCACCGATCGCGGTTTCTTTGTATTCAACACCGAACCTTACCGTCCTCTTATCTGCCGTGACTTCGAGTCTGGTCTCTCCCTTCTCTCTATGCTTTTTCGTTTCGAAGTCTTTGTCCTTGTGGGCTCCTCCTACTCTCCCTCTCCTTCTGCGGCGGCCACCAACACCAAAGCTCTCCTTTGGGACGACCATGCTTCACGTTGCATCGGTGAGCTCTCATTTCGTTCCCCAATCCGCTCTATCCGTCTCCGCCGTGATACCATCGTGGTCATTCTCTTGCACAAAATCTACCTTTACAACTTTTCGGATTTAAAACTCTTACACCAGCTGGAAACGACTTCAAATCCGAAAGGTTTGTGTGAGGTTTCACAGATTTCCGGACCTATGCTGTTGGTATGTCCAGGTTTGCAAAAGGGAAGCGTCAGAGTAGAGAATTATGGGAGTAAAAAATGTAAATTCATAAATGCTCATAGTTCCAATATCACGTGTTTGGCTTTGACTCACGATGGCAGAGTCTTGGCTACTGCTAGTAGTAAAGGAACTCTAATCAGATGTTTTAATACTTTGGATGGGACATTGATTCAGGAGGTAAATTAATATTGTTTATCTTTAACTTACTTGATCTTTATACCATGATTAGTCAAATTTAAAGTAAAGGTGAAATGTGATGTTATTAGTAGAATATGTGAAATTTAATGTTATTTAACTCTGTAAAAAGCGCCGCTTAAACTCTATTATATGTAGTATATAGTTTTGATTGTCGGAGATTGGTATCATTTTAGAGATTAAAGGGAGCGCAGAGGTCAGTTATTGCTTTTATAACAGAGTGAGCGTAGAGGTTAAAGGAAGTTCTTGGTTTTATAAGAGAGAGTTTTGGAAATATTGCTGGAATCTTGAGTGTAATTTGTATGGAATGGGTCTTTTTTTATAGGGTTGAGAGTAACTGGTATGGAATGTGTCAGAGTTTTGAAAATATTGCTTGAATACGGCTTATTTTTTAGAGTAACTTGTACGGAATGGGTCTGGATACAGGGTGAAAGGGGATCCGTGATTGATTGTAGGGATGGTATGTTATGTTTCGGAACTCGTAAATTTGGCTAGACTATGCATTTGGAGTGGATGCCTTGTCATTCTGATGACTTTGGTTTCTTGGTGGCAACTAGTAACGATATTTTTGTTTTGAACTGTTGGCTAGTGTACTTTTTGCAATCTATTCATTTAAGTAAAAACCTTGGTGCAGGTAAGGAGGGGGGCAGATCGAGCAGAGATATACTGCCTTGCTTTCTCTCCTACTGCGCAGTGGCTAGCAGTCTCGAGTGACAAAGGAACTGTTCATGTCTTTAGCCTCAAGGCTGATTCAGTAGTTTTGGGGGATGATAGGTCAACTGGTGCATTGGAATCACCTCTTTCTAATCAATCAGCTTTATCATCCCTCTCTATTTTGAAAGGTACAAGCCCTCGGATTTCCTACTTCTCCTTGTTGTTGTAAAAGTTGTTTGTTCTATGAAACTCTAAACCAGAGATCAATCTGATTTTGAGCTTTTGCTTTGTTTTTGGGTTTGGTTAAGTATATATCTACACCGAAACGAAGGGACTATTGACTAACTTTATGTGACTGACAATTCCTGTCTTTTATCTGTCAAGCTTATTTGATATTTTGAAATTTTTGTAGGTGTTTTGCCAAAATATTTCAGCTCAGAGTGGTCGGTGGCTCAATTTCGGCTGCCTGAAGGTTCCCAGTGCATTGTTGCTTTTGGACAACAAAAGAACACTATCATGATTGTTGGCATGGATGGAAGGTAACTGAAAATATCTGAGTTCATATGAGTGTCCAATACTTGTTTAATTCCCTGTGTTGTTAATGCAGCTTCCGTCGTTGCCAGTTTGACCCGGTGAACGGTGGACAGATGACTCAAATGGAAGAACACAATTTCTTAAAGCAAGAAGAACATTTTCCAAGTTGGAATGAAGATTCATAGTAAAACATGACGAGTTTAATCTGTAAATAACAGATATAAGTTGGGGGTGTGTATATATACATGTGTTAATGTAAATGGGAGATATATTAGCTTTTAGATTTGAGGATTTTTAACTGCACTTTCCATAAGGTTAAGAAATTAAATATTTGTTTGCTTTTTATTTTATTTTAATTTTGTATGCTGTTACTAAAATATTGAACATTGTCCTAAACTGTTCATATTTTCCATGCTACTTTTATCTTAACTGATGAAATGAATAAGTGATGAGTGAATTAAATGATTATATTGAAAAGAATAGCAAAATTAGAAAAGATTGAATTTGTTGAAAACATTGAACAATTGAAAGTTGATTTTGGTAGGCAATATTTAGGAGTTTGCCACCACCACTTCAAATGATTATATTGATGTTAGTTTTAGTTTTGGTAATGAATCTTTATCCGAAGCAAACAGAATCAAAATTTGCATTGATTTATTTTAATTTTCATCTCAACCCAAATAAGCCGATTTACATTCTCAATCATATCATGAATCACCAATCCACCTTAAGGTCCACCAGCTGCTGCTATTCCGAGTCCTACCCCTGCTCCACCAATGGTATTGTCGTTAGGACTGTATCCATGGCTCGGACCATGGGGGGCCTGTTGGTAACCATATTGCGGATATGATCCACCAGGCGGTGGAGGATAAGGATAAGCATGTGGCGGTGGATTTAATCGCCCGATTTGAAGTAGGGTTTTGAGTTGAAAGCTAAAGAAAACAATGAAAAATGAAAATGAAGTTTTAAGACAAGGGTTGAGAATCTAAATATCTAATTTTCCGTAATAATTTCGTTCAAAAATTTTATTCGCGCAATATTCACTAAAATGATCATAATTTGAGTTTTTAAAATAAAAATGGAGTGATTCAAAATGAATTTTGAAATTAAGAGATAGATCTTTAAATGCTATGAAAGCATATCAACCCCAAAATACTTAAATCCTATTCAAAAAGTTATCGTAAGTCGACTAATTTTTTAACCTTGAAAATTAACAATTTCAGTGAATGAAATTTAATAAATTTTACACATCCGTGCATGACTCTATTTATAATTGAGCTTTCTATGATTTAACAATACAATTTAAAATACATCAGCAATTGAGATAAAAGATAATCTACAACTTCTAAAGGATTTACAAGATATTTTAAAATTATAAATATTTACACTGATAAAATACAGAAATATTTATATATTCACTTGACACTTTAATATAGGTTGGTAGATGAAATAATGGATGATGATGAAAATGTGGTTTTGAAGATACAACAAAAGCTCACCCTCGACTCAACTAAAGTATAACTAAAACCACTACAAATTAGGGGTGTTCATTCGGTTAACTGACCGGTTAACCGACCCGAAATGTTATTAACCGAATTAACTGACACTTTAAAATTTTTAACCGTTAACCGAACCGAAATTTTTTCAGAAAAATTAACCGAACCGAATTTTTTTCGGTTAATTCGGTCGGTTAACCGAATTAACCGAAAATTATATATTTTTTTAATTTTTGGTTAAAAATTAACCGAATTAACCGATTTAACCGGATTAACCGATTTAACCGATTTAACCGATTTAATCGATTTAACCGATTTAACCGATTTAACTGATTTAACCGATTTAACCGATTTAACCGATTTAACCGAATTTACCGAATTTACTGAATTTACCGAATTTACGAATTAACTGATTTAACCGATTTAACCGATTTAACCGATTTAACCGATTTAACACTACATATTTTGTTTAAAAACATTACATAAATCTTTAAATTAATACATAATTGAAATGTAAGTATTTAATATTGTTCATTTGTATCTATTTCTTCTCTCCAAAAAATCTCCATTTGCATTAAACCTACAAAAAGGAAAAAATAAGTGCAAAAGTTTAGCGTATAATAGAAATATCTGCATTTAAAAAAATCAAATAATATAAACAAACGAATAGATTATAAGTTAACAAGAATAAGATAGTAAGTATACCCTTCAACTCACGAAAGCTCATGAATTAAGGGTAGGCTCTGATGCATTCCAAGAAAAGTCTAAACATTGAATCAATTAAATAAGTAGGAGTGATATGGTAAAAAAATTTAAAACTATTAAAATAAGAAAATAAATATACCATTTTCAATCTTGTCAAGCTCTTGGATTTGTTCTTCAATCTTGTTGATGTCTTCTTGTGATGATGATTTTGAATCCAATCTTGAGTACACACAAGAGCTTGTACAATTTTAGGAGTTAAAAACTCCTATATTGATCAAGCACACGTCCCCGGTGCTAAATGCGACTCAAGCAACAGTAGAAAGCTGGTATAGCTAACACATCTCCGCCATTTTTGAAAGAGTGGGAAATCTAGGATCGTTCACTTTCCACCACAATAAAATATCAAAATCTTCAACAAATTTCTCATTAGCCTCATTAGATATTTATCCAACTCGGATGTTTTATCCTCACCACAAATTTCCAACTCACGCTTTTTATACAAAGCTTGCATTCGCTTTTCATTTTTGTTGTGGTTCACCAAGAGAAGCATGTGTTGGCACACTCGATTGGCTACAAGTACCATGAAGTAGAGGCTTATACTCATCAAACATTTCATACAAAGATTCCTTCAATTTTGCATCATTTCACAAGCTTTTTCAGAACTAGACATTTCACTAAGTGCAAATTCAAGATACTTTAGTTTTTGTCTAGGATCTAAAACACAAGCAACAAACATAAGTATATTCATCTTATCAATATCACCCCAATACTTATCATACTTCTCTTTCATCTTGATGGCCATAACATTGAAATCAACATTACTATTTAACTGAGCATCTCGTAAAGAATATCAATTTGAAAGCTCATCAAAAAATTATTGGACGTGACATATGAAGTGCCGGATATCGCCAAGTGACTTCATAAAAATGTTCCAAGAAATCCCTCAAGTTTCTAACATTATCCCAATCATCCACACTAGGCCAACCATCACCCCTTTCAAGTTCAAATTTCAAAATTTGTATCTTGCTCCTCAAATCTCTCAAAAGCTCTCTCAAAGTTCGAAGCGTTATCTAACATTAAGTAGGTTGAGTTCCACCTAGTACAAACATCAAGACACAACATCTTCTTACACTCTATCTTTTCCACCATAACACACTCCTTAAACTTTTGTAATCTAGATGGAGATTGTCTCACATATCTAATGACCCCTAACACGTTCAATGATTTATTCATTTCCTTTAAGCCTTCAACAACAATCAAATTCACAATGTGTGCCATGCATCTCATATGAAGATATTTACCATTTTGAACTAAACCCCTCGAGGTTAAATTTCTTTCTCAAATAACCAATAGCAACATCATTTGAACTTGCATTATCAACGATGTGATAAACAACTTATCAATCCCCAATTCAACAAGCATTTCTCAATCACCATCCCAATGGACTCACCCTTATGACTAGAAATTGGACAAAAGTTTAAAATCTTTTATTCAATTTCCAATCATTATCAATAAAGTGAGCGTTGATACACAAATAATTAACTCTTTGCAAAGAAGTCCATGTGTCAGTAGTTAAACAAACTCTAGAACAAGAACTTCTCAAAAGTTGTTTTATCTTGGCCCTTTCATCTAAATACAATTGATAAACATCCCTAGTCATAGTAGTTCGTGAAGGAATGTGAAACCTAGGACATGCCATAAACATAAATTTCTTAAAACCTTCACTTTCAACAAACTTGAAAGGTAATTCATCAATCACAATCATTTGTGCTAATCCTTTCCTACATGCTTCTTGATCAAATCTCCAAGTTGAAAGATTCCCTTCCCCCCCTTCAACTCCCTTTCTAGGTAAAACTAGTTGTCCTTGACCTTGACTATTTTCAACAACATTACTAGGATTTTTCTTACATGAACCAATATGATATTTTAATGATCCCGTACCATTTTTTTTCATATCACAACAAAATTCCTTTTGACAATAATTACATTTAGCTTTACTTGCACCCTCACTATTAATAATCTTAGTGAAGTGAGACCAAACTTGTGACCTTGGAAGAGTGGCTTTTCTTTTCCCGGTAATCCCCTTTGCTTGGCTTAAAGCTCCAACTCCCGAATTTTCAGAATCTATCGAAGTAGGAGGTGTAACACTAGCCTCAATAGATGTTGGTTCAGTTGACATTCTGCAAGAAAAACATACATAATAAATTAAAATCCCATTCCCATGTACAAAGATCATAACAAGACTAAAGCAAGACGGATGACTTGTCGGTGAGTAAACAAAAGGACCCGTTCAAAACCGACAACTACCTGACTACTTCCATATTATTGTTCAACAAATAAAAGTTCTTTACAAGGGTTATATGGTTTAGTTATCAAAGTATATCAGACAGTTGAACACAAATCCCTTGTTCATAAAATTTCATTTTTAATACAGGTAACTAAGACACAATTAATGATTACAAGAAAACCCGAAGCTTTACTATGGGGATCTGGCACGAGCCGATTGCACATACATGAGGCCAACAAACAAGTTATACTCAATTTCTTTATAAAGTTTAACCATAAACAGTCTAAGCTTCAATTGCAATATTCTCCACACATTATGAGTCCGAACTTCAAGTGCAAATTCTCTATCTGATTATGAAAGCATATCACCGGAAGTGACAACAAAAAGTAAGAAAGTTCAATGGAAATGTAGAAGGCGCTCGAACCCAAACTTCTCAAACTAATATAAATCGGATGATGAATCTTAAGGTTTGTAAAATAGAGACTACTTAAGGGCATGTACTAATCAAATTTCTAGAAGATTTTCGCATCTTAAATTATCATCCACAAAGGCAAACAAAAAGAAGCATTAATTGCCATTTGTAATCAACCTATCAAGATTACAAACTGCAGAGTGCACAAATTGTAATCATGGCTCATTAACATTGGCCTATTTAAAAGTAAAAATAAAAACCAAAGTCCTAAGAAGCATTATGAATAAATAGAACAAATCAGTTGAAACAAAGCGAATTCAGAAAAGTGCCATCTAAAATAAAACAAAACTGAAAATCTAAGCAAACATTATATATCAATTTGAAAGGAAAAAAATTATCGCTACACCACATATGTAGTTTATTACAATGAATTTTGTAGAAGGTAACACATATCAACCTGCACATACAGTTTCATGTTTAATAAATGCTTTTAAAGACTAAAGCAAGACGGACGACTTGTCGGTGAGTAAACAAAAGGACCCGTTCAAAACCGACAACTACCTGACTACTTCCATATTATTGTTCAACAAATAAAAGTTCTTTACAAGGGTTATATGGTTTAGTTATCAAAGTATATCAGACAGTTGAACACAAATCCCTTGTTCATAAAATTTCATTTTTCAACAAGAAAACTAAATTTCAGCGCACTCCTAATGGAATTATCCATATCTGGCAGAGATGCGAAAATTTTCAACAATGTCAACTTAAGGCAAGGTTTCCAAACCAAAATTCAGGCATAGTAATCTAGGTTAGCCATCAATGGGGTCCATACAGATCATTCTTTTCACTTCAAGATACTGCTCAACAATCCTCCCTAGATATGGATAATCTGTTCTAACAAGAGCCAATTTATTTGTCCTCATAAAAGTAAATTAACGAGATTGATATTTTAATTCTTTCTAGGTAGCAAAACAATGGTTCAATCATGATCCTCTTACTTCTTAATTTACACCTCAGTAGAGAAGATGAGAGGTGTTTAAGTTGCAAGAACTCTTAATTCTATGGACTCCAATTAATTTACTTTGTCCTAATGCCAATCCTCCAAAACTAGCAATTATTTACCCACCGCCAAGACAGACTATCTTTTGTTTGTACTTGAGACAATTGCATGGGCCAAAGTTCAATGCAGATCTATATTTTGTCGACTTGACTGAAAGAATTGGACCTTCAAGAGAAACACCGTAGCACTAAACATGACAAAATCAATGATAAGATATGACTTTATGTGAATCAAAAGCGTAGAAAGGTCTACAAAATTCATTGATAGCCCCTTTCATATTTTCATTCGATCAGTGGTAAAAGCTCGATCATCAATTCATCATCCAATGAAAGTGGATCCAGGGAACTTTGGGTAAGAACATATAAGTTATTACAACAAACATATCAAAGGAAAATGTAAGAGAAAAAAATTAAAATTCAAGATATCATATGAAGAAAATGTTGAGTGTTGCTTTAGTATGTCATCTTTCAATAATGGGGGTATCCTTTCAAGTTTCAACCTAAAAAAGTTCAAAAGTAATTTTGAACTTTGAAGAAAGAAAAGAAAAATGAGAACTCTTTAAGTTCCATTATAATTATGAAGAATTCAATGTAAAAAAGATAAGAACAATATAAATAACATAATGGCTCAAACATAAAGAGATATGTCTGCATGTGGTAGGCTTATGAAATTTAAAATATATGAAGTCTTATAGACTGTCAGGATTAGAGATACTTACATGAATGATAGATAAGAACCGGACAATTGACAAGTGAAATTTTATCAATATTCTGCAAACAAACAGCCCAAAAAGAACACATTATTTTTGCAATATTCAAATAAATAAATCCTTATTAGCAGAATAATCTGGAGAAGCAAACTTATACAGCTTTCTGTTACCTTATAAATGTCAAACCAATATGACTATAAAAATCAAAGGACGGGAAGAACAAAAAAATTAAAAGAACCCCTAAATTGACACTGCATTTCCAAAATAAAAGCGAAAATTAATTTCTAACTCGAAAAATTAAACATCAATTTTAAGAGGTTGGTAAACAACCTACCTAAACTCATGGGTGATGGATGGTGACTGGTAGAGCCAGGAGTGACTGAGACGGAAGGTGGTTGGCCCGGTAGAGACTTTGGGACCGGAGTTATCAATTAGGGATTTGAACTTGAAGTTGAAAGGGGTATTTTTTTTCTATCGTGTTTACTGATTGAGTACTGTAGGGAGTTTAATTTAGTTTTATTTATTAAATTATTAATAAAATGATATAATTTGGTTGGGTTGGGTAATTGGGGGTTGGGTATTTGGGCTTGGTTGGTAATTGGGTTTGGGTATTTGGTTGGGACTGGGTAAGTGGGCTTTTATATATTATAATATTATTTTTTAATTTTTTTCGGTTTAACAAAAAACTTGATTAACCAATTTGGTTTGAACCGAATTAACCGTTAACCAAAAATTAAAAAATTATTAACCGACCTCCGACCGAAAAAATTCGGTTAACCGACCGATTAATCGAATTCGGTCGGTTAACCAAATTTTTTCGGTTTTACCCAAATTTTGCACACCCCTACTACAAATGTCTGAAATTACCAAAATTTTCAAACTGTTATTAAATTATGTATTTATTAAAAGGTAAAAATAATAAATAAAACATACAGCGCCAACGGCCAAACACATATTTTTATATGGTTTCTTTTTTTACATCTAGTAACAAAGAAAAACATTAATTCTGGAGTTTTAAACTTGGCATAAATGTTATACATATTTAAATCTCAGATCAAAGAAAAAGGGGAAAAATGGCAACTATGGCGAGGGCTAACTCTGGCCCAGCATACCCGGAACGATTCTATGCGGCCGCTTCTTACGCTGGCTTCGATGGATCTCCCAATTCCAACACCAAAGACATTGCCTCCAGGTTCTCTAACGACGTCGCTTTGATCCTCTACGCCTTATACCAGCAGGTCATTTCTCTCTCTCTCTCTGGATCCTCCCAGCCTTCTCATTGCTAAATCGATTTGCTTTTCTCTAAGGACTCCATCTAGATTGCTTTTGTAAATGATTTCACTTTTGGAGTATTTCAAGTCCAATTTTCAGAGATCTAGTTTCACGCTCGAATTGAAGACAATCCGGATGTTGATGTCTTGAATTATCGAATGAGTGTGTTTATTTATTGTTTGAGATGGGAAGCTCATTTTTTTTTTTTAACATTACTGATTTTGTGCATTATTATGTTAATTATGTTATTTACAGGCTACTGTAGGTCCTTGTAATGTTCCAAAGCCTAGTTCATGGAGTCCCGTCGAACATAGCAAATGGAAAAGGTCTGCGAGCTCATTTCCTGCTGGGTGTAGTTTTATTTATTTATTTTTGGTGCTAGTTGTTGGGTTTAATTAGGGCTGTAAAGTGAGTTCAATGAACAGTTCAGTTTCTATTTGTTTATCAAGCTAAATAAATGAACATAAACAGTATCTTGAGGCTCGTTTGTTAATAGAACCAAACACAAATAAAGCTTGTTCATCTCTTCTATGTTCATGAACAAGCTCATTCCTGTTCGTTTAAAGCCTGTTTAATAAAGCATGTAAACCTCGTTTAAAAATCGTTTATTGTTTGATTATATAGTTAATAATAATATTATTGTTTGTATACTTATTTTATTGATTCATTATTGGTATTTATATTTGATTATTTTATATCTAAAAGTAAGATATATGTTTATTTATTGTTTGTTTGTTTGTTCATTATTTAGTAACTTTGTTTGTGAACATGCTCAACTATATGTTCATGAACATGTTCATTTAATGTTCGCAAACATGATTGTTTAATGTTCACAAACAAGTTCATTTAACTTAAACGAATGAACACACATAATTTAAACAAACAAACAAACAACACGAACATGATTCAGAAATTATTAATGAACATAAACTGAACTGAACAAGCTTAAAAATAAACAAAAAACTTGAATAGAGTTCTTTCTGTTCATGCTTAGTTCATTTACAGCCCTAGGTTTAAATTAGTATATATATATTTTTTTACATTTGGCTACTTTAGTTTGATATGGTTATGCTTAAGGTGGTAGTGTTTTGGTCGATTTGCTTAAAAGTGGTGTCGATGATGAATGATAATGATACTGATTCAGAGAGATGTCAATGGACATAGGTCAAATATGAGTGCCTGTTACATATTTGGATTGAATGTCTTTTAGTTGCTTCAGTATTTGGTGATGTTGCATCTCCGTTCTGCGTAATTTATATTGCTTAAGTTCTTGTTGAAAAACTGAAGAAATACTTTTGTGTTACTCTGTATTATCTGATTTAGATTGGCCCAATTTTCTGTTTGACATATAAGCATGCTTTATATGTGTGTGTAAGTAACACAAGGATTTAGATGGTTGAAAGCAATTTTCATACGTCAGGTGAATGTTGTCCATACTATTCATTTTTCTTCCACCTTTTGATAATTGTTCTTCTCATAAAGCCTTCCATTATTGATACAGCTGGCAGCAGCTTGGAAACATGGTTTCTACAGAAGCTATGCGTCTCTTTGTGAAAATATTGGAGGTATAACTTTATCTGGATTTTGTGCATGTATATGGACCATTTTGGTTTGGTAACCTATTTTTTACATTGTTCCTTGTTCTTTAATTCTTGCCAGGAAGAAGAACCGGGATGGTATTCAAGGGCGTCTAACTCTGTTTCAGAGCCTGTTATAGATGTACAAATGAATGTGAGTATGCTGTTATTTTCACAGTTTTGGTTGTGTAATTTTATAATTTCCCTTGGTCTGTTATTTCACAGTTTTGTCGGGTGACTTTGCCGTCTCAAGGGCATGTAACTCTGTTTCATAGCTTTTTCTCAACTTTGAAGAAGTTTGTTTCCACATGATTTTTCTTTTATGCTTAAAATTTGAATGAGAGAAGCCAAGTTGCTTTATGGTTATTCTGATAGGTTAGTTGCTCTCTGTACTCACTTGTACGTTCTTAACTTGTTTGCATGTTCATAGCATAATTCAAATGTTGAGCCTATCATTGAGAACAGAAATTTTTTCGCTGAGACAAAGATAATTTCTGCTGAAAATGGAGGTCTGATGGAAACTCAGGACAAAGATGTTGTATCAGAAGGCCTTGGTTCGATTGTTGTATATGATAAATGGATTTCACCCCCGGTAATTGGTCAACATCCCAAAGCCCGCTACCAGGTACTGGCATGTCTATCCAATTCAATTTTCGTAGTCTTGCATTTTTCCTCATCTAAAGATTTACTCTTTACTTGTCAGCATGGAGCTGCAGTTGTTCAGGATAAAATGTATATATATGGTGGAAACCACAATGGACGTTATCTAAATGACCTCCATGTAAGTAAATCATTTGCTCAACATGCAACACAAGTGCTTCGTGCCATGAATTAATTGTGTAACATTCTCTACACATCAGATTACTAATGGTTTTGGACGTGAAATGAAATATTATTAAATTGTAACTCAGTTTCTTGGCTGTTGCTGGAAAATTCTAATCTAATTTTGTACTCTTGATAAACTTGGGTTCTTGTTTGCATGCTCATGTGTCAGTCTAACTCGACTCGATATATTTTCCTCTAATGTGAGGATTGATACAGGTTCTAGATTTGAGAAGCTGGACTTGGTCAAAGGTCGAAGCTAAGGTTGTACCTAAGTCAGTGGAATCACCATCCCCAGTGAATATAGCCCCGTGTGCTGGTCATTCATTGGTTAGTAAAGAATCCGGTTTCTTTCTTTTTTTAATTATACTTGGACTTCTCTGAAGCAACGTTCTCCGATGAAATAATGCACATATTTTTAGAATCTGTTTGCTGAAGATTCTTGTTTTCATACTGATTGTCTTTCTGCAGTACATCATTTAACTCTGTCTCTCTATCCCCTCTATTTTTTCTCTCTAGATACCTTGGGAGAACAAGCTTCTTTCAATTGCTGGCCATACAAAAGTCCCTTCTGAAACTATCCAGGGTACTTGTTTGTGCCCCTTATTACGATTTTAAAATTTTAAGATATTATTTTTCTTCTCGTTCCCTGACTTGATGTCTTATTCTGTTATTCTGAATTCTTATGGCAGTGAAGGCATTTGATCTGCAAACTGGTACATGGTCAGTGTTGAATACTTATGGCAAAGCACCGGTATTTATCTATTCTTCCACTTAATTACATCTCGTTCTCTCTATGTACTCAAGTTTCAGCTTTAAGATTAGAAATTTAGCAGCTTGCATGGTTTGTTTTGCTCTGCACAAATAATTAGACTAGCCTTTAGTTTTTTGATGTCTCTGGAATAATGGCCTCTGAGGGGATTAGCCATTCTTGCTTAACTGAATATGGTATATTAGAAAGTGAAAACTGAATGTATAGTAATGTTGATCGCCGGGTAATGTTTAGCTCAAAACTTATTACGTTAACACATTCGTAACTTGAACAAAGGCTGGAGGTAAAATTTGTGGAGGATAAAGGTCAATCGTGTATGTGTGCTTGGTAGTTTCTTTTTTTATTTTATTTTGAATTTTCTTTCCCAATATCTTATGAACTTTTCCCCCTAATTTGAGTGCCTTTCAGGTCTCTCGTGCTGGTCAATCTGTGACCCTTGTTGGAACAACCCTAGTGATATTTGGTGGACAGGATGCAAAAAGAACACTCTTGAATGATCTACATATACTTAACCTAGAAACGATGACCTGGAACGAAATTGATGCTGTGTAAGATGATTTTTGTCCATTTTATTTCAGCACTACCCATCCATACATCCGATATATGAATTACTTCCTTTAAGATGTGCTAGTTGTCCTTTTATAGTTCTTGATATTGAGATTGTAATTGAAATCATTTTTGCTGCCTTCAAAATCTCTAGAGTTTGTTTTGAACTAGGGTCTTGCTGCAGAGCACAAGCAGCCTGATCTGTTAATGTTAACCTGATTAAGGTTCACTTATCCTACCTGCTAACAATCTGATATTTGAATTTCAGTCTGGTTCATAAGATTAGCACATGATCAGAATTGAATTCAAAATTAGGTCAATTTCATTCCAGATGATAACTTAATATTTAAATTACAAAAAATGTTTGTATAGAACTTTTTCTTTGGGTGAATTACATCAGACATATAACATAATTGAATTTCCATTTTTCTAACACTAGATTCAAGCTTAGTTTCCACCAAGATAGGTATGGAATCTAGCCTGTCTACTACTAGACGGCATTATCTAATCCTTATATTTCAATTTTATTTTGAGTAACCCCTTGTACCTATATTACTGATTGGAAGAGTGTCGCTTGAAAATTATAGTCCTTGGCAACTCTTAATCTTTTGTTTTTCTTCATTGTCCTGCAGGGGGGCTCCTCCATCACCACGAGCTGATCATGCTGCTGCTATACATGCAGAGCGTTACCTTCTTGTTTTTGGTGGGGGTTCACATGCTACTTGCTTCAATGATTTGCATGTGTTTGATTTGCAAGCTGTAAGATGATTCTGCTTTTGCATTTTTTCTTGTGCTGGTCTGAGGAATTAGTATATCTATCTCATGTATTTGGATTTGCAGATGGAATGGTCAAGACCCACACAACAAGGTGAGATACCAACTCCTAGGGCTGGTCATGCAAGTGTGACTGTTGGGGAGAACTGGTTTATTGTTGGTGGTGGAGACAATAAAAGTGGTAAATGTCTTGCTTTAAAATCAAATAGAAGGTTAAATATGTTCCTTGACTTCCCTGGTTATACTTAGTTTTAGTGTTATTATACTGTCAAGTGTCTGCATCCAATCTGAAGATAAGAACAATCCTGGAGGATCTGTTGATTGCATGAAAGAAAGGTAACTGTTATTACTGCCCCTAAATCTTCTCTGTTTATCCATGTTTTTTTCCTTTAAGGGGCATTGGAAACTGTTGTCCTCAACATGTCAACCCTCGCTTGGTCAGTTGTGGCATCAGTTGAAGGATGTGTTCCTCTTGCTAGTGAGGTATTTTACGTCTTATAAATGATGTTACCTGTAAAATGTTATGCATGTGAAAAATCTCTCTTGGATTGGTTTGTCATATGTATAGTGGTTCAATTGTGTCAGAAATGCTGCAATGGAGATTGAACTTCTCCATGCAGATCAACAAGGAATGGTAGAAAGATGCAAGTAAATCGAGTATACTTTTTACATATGATGTTGTGCTTTTTTCTGTAATTATTATGATCGTTTAACAGGGTGTCTTTATAACATTTTAAGCATGTTCATTCTCATCAATTAAGTTCATCTTCATTGGTTATTAAACTTAATTATGTTGCTTCAACTCTTCATATTTCTTAAAAGCATCCATGTCAACATTCGTATCCAACACATTATAATATATATAAAAGCATGAGCTTGGAAAAACTTTTGAACTAACAAGAATACCCTTTATTGTTAATTATGTTACTAAATTGTCATTAAAATAACAATTTATTAGTATTATTACGTGATAGTAGTGAAAGTAATATTAGTTAAATATTAATTAATATAATAGTATATTAATGTGAAATTAATTAATTGGTCATATCATTTAAAAGTTCTTAAAAATAATGTAGACGTTTAGAGAAAAGATTAATCCACTATTTCTGCTAATTAGCTTACAGTTATAAAGAGAGGGATTAACACAATCAAGGAAACAATCCCTAAAAAACAGTAACTTCCTAAGAATCAGTAACTAAGATTAGTTTCTATTTACAAGAGATCTCCTAGTAATAAGATAAGTTTTCTGTCCTTAATCTTAGGAATTCCAACACTCCCCCTCAAGTTGGAGTGTAGATGTTTATCAAACCCAGCTTGCCAACAAGTTCCTCAAACATGTTTACATTCAAACTTTTAGTTAACACGTCGCAACTTGTTGTCTAGTAGGTAGGTAGGTGGCCTTTTACTTCTCCCGAGTGTATTTTTCTTTTATAAAGTGGCGATCTATTTCGACATGTTTGGTGCGATCGTGATGCACAGGATTATGTGCTATGCTGACAGTTGCCTGATTGTCACAATACATCTTCATAGGCCTAGTATAAGGCACTTTTAGTTTCCCATAAGTCTTTGTATCCAAACTCCTTCGCATATACCATGAGCTAGTGCTCGATACTCTGCCTCTGCACTGCTACGTGCTACAACAGACTGTTTTTTGCTCCTTCACGTCACGAGGTTACCCCAAACATAACTACAATAGCTACTTGTAAAGCGTCTATCGTTAATAGAACCTGCCCAGTCTGCATCAGTATAGACTTCTACATTTTGGTTGGCAGTTTTCTTGAAATGTAGGCCTTTACCAGGAGTTCCTTTTAGATACCTTAATATTTGATATGCAGCTTCCAGGTGCTTCTCCCTCGGGGCATGCATGTACTGACTGATAACACTCACACTGAAGGCTATGTCTGGACAGGTGTGAGATAGGTAGATGAGTCTTCCTACTAGTCGTTGATATCTCCCCCTGTCGATTTCTTCTCCATCCTTATCAGTTCCTAATTTAAGATTAAATTCCATAGGAGTTTCGGCCGGTTTGCAGCCCATCAAACCAACTTCTGACAGTAGATCAAGAACATATTTACTTTGGGAGATGGAAATACCTGTTTGAGACCTTGCTACCTCCATACCAAGAAAGTATTTAAGATTCCCCAAGTCTTTAAGTTTGAACTCTGTACCAAGGAATTCTTTCAACCTTACAATTTCGCTTGTGTCATCTCCTGTTAATATTATATCGTCCACTTAAACGATGAGGATGCAACATTTTCCCTTTTTCGAGTGCTTGTAGAACATGGTGTGGCTTGCCTGTCCTTGAATGTAATTTCTGCTAGTCATAACTTTTGCAAATCGGCTGAACCACGCCCGTGGAGATTGTTTCAGCCCATACAAGGACTTCTTCAACTTACACACTTGGCCCTTGCTTTCTTCAAATCCGGGTGGGAAATCCATGTACGCTTCCTCATTTAATTCCCTGTTGAGTAAAGCATTTTTTACATCCAATTGAGTCAAGTGCCAATCAAGGTTGGTAGCAAGAGATAGGAGGACTCGAATGGTGTTTAACTTGGCAACCAATGGAAATGTCTCGTCGTAGTCAAGACCATAAGTTTGGGTGAAGCCCTTAGCTACAAGTCGAGCCTTGTATCCGTCAATATGGCCATCAGGTTTAAATTTCGTAGTAAAGATCCATTTGCATCCTACTATTTTTTTTCCTTTAGGTAGATCCGAGACTTCCCATGTTTCATTGTTTTTGAGGGCCTTTATTTCTTCCATCACAGCTTGTCTCCACTCAGTTGATTCAAGCGCCTCTTTTATATTTTTCTGGAGTTTTTACAAAATCAACATTAGTCACAAAAGCTTTGTAAGACTTAGATAAATTTCCATAGGATACAAACCGAGAAATTGGGTGTTGAGTGCAGCTCCTTGTGCCCTTTCTCATTGCAATTGGAAGATAGATGGATGGTGACGGAGGTGAGACTTCTGTTTCAGAACAGTCCTCGGTTGAAGATGCAATTGGCACCTTCTTGTATCGATTTCGAAAGCGATTCCGTCGGAGTAAACTTGTATTTGGAACTGTTTTTTTTGTTTTCCTTGATCGAAGCGCTTGCACTTCGGTGGTGGTATTGTTATTGGGAAGGATTGTGCTAACTTCTTGCTGCACAGGGGAAACAGTATCTAAATCTGGGATAGCAGGTTGGTTGTTAGGCTTGTTTGTGATAGTAGTGGTAGTATCATGAGGTATAATGAGGAGAGTATTAAGGGTCTCATCTTCATTGAAAGTCTCCCCCTGAAGATGATATGCTGCAAAGTATGGTTCATTTTCAAAGAAGGTAACATCCCGAGAGACAAACATTCGGCGCAAGGTTGGTGAGTAACACTTATAGCCTTTTTGAGTGGGGGAATATCCAATGAAGATGCAGGTGTGGGCTCGAGGATCAAGTTTGGATTGATTTGGTTGATGGTTATGGACAAAAGCTTTGCAACCGAATATTTTGGCTGGAAGATTAGGAACACGAAATAGAGGAAAAGCCTTTAGAAGGGTATTTAGAGGTGTTTGGAAATTTAGGACTTTTGATGGCATTCGGTTTATGAGATAGTAGGCAGTGAGGACAGCCTCTCCCCACAAGTATTTTGGAACATTCATTGTGAACATTATGGCTCGAGCCACAGCAAGGAGATGTCGATTTTTTCTCTCGGAGATCTCGTTTTTGTTGTGGAGTGTCAAGACAAGAGTTTTGGTGTATGATGCCTTGGTCAGAAAGGTATGGGCTTAGGACAGAGTTAAAGTATTCTCTCCCATTGTCAGTGTGGAGAGTATGTATGGTAGAGTTAAACTGGGTTCGAACCATTGAGTGAAAATTTTGGAAATCTTTGGGTGTTTCAGATTTTTCTTTGAGGAGATAGACCCAACAGACCTTAGTGTGATCATCAATGAATGTTATAAACCACTTAGCCCCCGTAATATTTTTCACTCGGCTGGCTTCCCATAGGTCACTGTGGATTAATGAAAATGGTTGGGACTGGATATATGGTTTTAATGGGTATGGCACACGGGTATGTTTGGATAATTGGTAAATTTCACACTTCAAGGAATTAATACTTTTATTTCGAAATAGCAGCGGAAGATGTTTTTTCAAATACAAAAGATTTGGATGCCCTAACCTACGGTGCCATAACATAATCGTGTCCTCTTTTGAAGTGGATAGAGCCAATCCCCCTTATGTGCTGTCTTTATTCCAAACATATAGTCCATCATCAACTTTAGCAGTGCCAATCATCCTTCCCGATTTCTGTTCCTGTATCACACTACTAATTGTAGAAAATTCAGCAAGCACTTTTTCATTCTTAGTAAGTTTACTGATTGAAAGTAAATTACAAGACAAGTTTGGGACATGTAGGACTTTATCGAGAGAAAATTCTCTCATTATTTGTACTTCTCCTACTCCGATACGGTGAGTAAGAACCGTCGACTATCTGGATTCGGGACTTGTTATGACAAGGGTGTAGGTGTGAAACAAAGTGGAGTTACAGTAATGTGATCGGGCACCGAATCGAGTATCCAAGAGGATTGATTATTAGATTCAAAGGCAATGTTGAGGGCAGTACCTTGAGTGGCTAGAGATCCATGAGCAGTGGAAGTACCAAGTATCTTATGGAGAGTCTCAAGTTGGGTTTTGGTTAGGCGAACATCGAGAGCATCATTTGCAACAGTGGAGGATAACAGGGCAGTCTTCTTATCCTTCTGTTTTTTTTCAGGATAGCCATGGAGTTTGAAGCGCTTTTCTTTTGTATGACCAACACGGTTGCAGTGGTTACGCCATGGTCTGATTGGTCCGGAATCATTTCCAGCATGTGGTTTTTGTGTCTGTGGACCCCTGGAGATGAGGGCAGAGGTCTCAATAGGCCGGTTGCTGAGAGGTGTCATAGGTTTAGGTTCCTTTGAATCTCCCATCATGACAAGACGTCGCTTTTCTTCTCTTCTAACTTCTGCAAATGCTTCACCAATGGTTGGGAGAGGTGATCTGCCCAGAATTCGACCACGGACCTCATCTAACTCACGGTTTAGTGCTGCTAGAAACTCATAAAGACGCTCATTGTTGAGGTGAGTCAAAAACTTGGTGTGTTCTAAGCCTTCACCCTAATCTGCCTCATAGTACATATCTAGTTCGTGCCACAAAATTTTCAAATTGTTGTAGTAGGGAGTTACTTCGAGTGTCCCTTGTCGGATATCCTTTAACTTAAGCTTGATCTCATATACTTGGGAGGCGTTTCCAAGATTCGAGTAGTTTTCTTTGACTGCATCCCACATGTCCTTTGCAGTTTTCAAAAGGAGATAGGTTCGGCTTATATGGCCTTCCATTGAATTAATTAGCCACGTCATTACAATTGAGTTGTTGAGTTCCCAAGTCGCATAAGTAGGGTCAACTGTAGTTGGTTGTGGAATTTCTCCATTGATGTATCCTAATTTGCCATGGCCACGAATCACCGTAAAGACCGATTGAGACCATTGTAAGAAGCTCTTCCCATCTAGTCGATGACTGGTGATTATAAGTGAGGAATTAAGTTGACTTTGAGTGATTCCCTGATTGACATTCTGAGATATTTGTGAAGTTTCAGTTTCAGACAGAGTTTTATTGACATCACCCATGGGAGGAGAACTAAACCGGAGGGGCTTTTAGGGAGGGAGTTTAGAGATGAATGAGCAGGATCGAATGAATCCTAGAGCTCTGGTACCATGTAGACTTTTAGAGAAAAGATTGATCCACTATTTCTGCTAATTAGCTTACAGTTATAAAGAGAGGAATTAACACAATCAAGAAAACAATCCCTAAAAAATAGTAACTTCCTAAGAATCAGTAACTAAGATTAGTTTCTATTTACAAGAGATCTCCTAGTAATAAGGTAAGTTTTCATCCTTAATCTTAGGAATTCCAACAAATAACATAATATATTGTTAATTAATAAAATTATAAATCTATAAAATCAGTAAATATAATTGGATAAATTAAAAATAATAAAATTCAAGTTTTTAAATTAAATAAATATATTTTTATAGATATGAATATGATTTTATTTTAAATATGATCATATTTAATAATGTTAAAATCTATTTTTATAATTAATAAAAATTAAATGTGAGATTAACATTATATATAGGGTTAATGTATTATTTACCCTCAAAGCTGCATGCAATTATCACTTTAGTACCTAAAGAATTTGTTAGGCACCTAAAGTTGCCAACCGTATATCACATTGCTCAGCCGTTAACAGCATTAAAAATTGTTTACCATTGTGTTGTGGAATATTATTTCAAAGGAAATGAAGTATTAAAGTGATGATTCTTTGTAGGTAAAAATTTGATTCATATTTGAATGATAAGTTATTTTATCTAATTTCTTAATATTTTACTATCGATTGTTTTTCATTTTTTATTTTCTTTACTTTTAAAATATTATTTTATTCTCTCAATTATTTTTCAAATTAATTGACTTTTATTTGAGTTAGACTGATTTTCATTTAATTAGCAAATATATATTTTCTTAAAAATTATAAAAATATTATTTAATAAATTTAAAAAATAAACATGTAAAACCACGTGCAACATACATGACATGGAAACTAGTATTCTCCAAATACATGGAGAAACTGAGCATATGTGGGTTAGATACATACCTGTATCCTGTAGCTGACACGCATACCCTAGTTTGAATAACATGGGTATGTAATGCTGTGTAACAAACGAGTCATATAGTTGCGGTATATTGCTCTCTACAAATAGCAGGTAACTTTCACTGCCAGTGACTGAAATTGTAAATTATTATCTAATTTATTTTAGGGCTTGAGTCTGGTCGTGGGCTCCTTCAATGGTGAAGATATGCTTATATCTTTTGGAGGATATAATGGGCATTATAACAATGAGGTAGAGATAGTTTTAGCCTCTTTAAGACTTGGATCTTTTTGTTTCTATTTGATCTTTTATGTTTTGTTGCCAGGTTAATGTTCTTAAGCCAAGTCACAAATCAACCTTGCAATCGAAGATGATGGAGGCTCGTGTTCCTGATAGTGTCTCTGCCATCCATAACGTTACAAATCCTACCAGAGATTTGGAGTCTGAGTTTGAAGTTGGTCACGAAGGAAAGATACGAGAAATCGTTATGGATAATATTGACACAGGGCGTCAGGTATTTACTATCTATGCTATTATAATGTTTCTGAGTGAGTTTGGTGTTACTTGACTCAATGACTCCAACTCAACTAGGTGTATCAAAATCTAGGGTTAGCTCCATTACTTGTTCATCCATTAGTATCCAGTGCAATGATCATCACCACTCAAAGGTGTAGGACTCATGTAAGACCCATCTATTAAATGTGAAAATCAACTTATGAATGATGATTAAACATGCATTGGATATTAATGGATGAAAAAGTAATGGAATGGAGTCAAACCCCAAAATCTAGTATCTTGAATGCTTGATATCCGATATGGCAGACATGGTATGCTAAATAACATTCATACGCAACCTTACAAAATTGCCATATGGTGAGTTGCAAATTTGTAGCAAATAATTTGTTTTTATATAATTCAACAATAATTTTGACCATTTCTAATTTGAGAATTAAAAAGCAGTGAAGCTTGAAGGTGATTGGACTGTCATGTCCACTATATTGCCAATTCATTTCTTCTACCAAGATTTAAATGTATATGCAGAAATTCGAAGGGGAGGAGACTACCGAGCGCATAATAGCAACACTCAAAGTGGAGAAGGAAGAACTAGAATCGTCACTCAACAAGGAAAAGTTACAGTCTCTCCAGCTAAAGCAAGAACTTGCTGAAGTTAAGGCGCAAAACTCAGATTTGCACAAGGTAATTTCTTTAGGTGTAACAATGGCTGGTCATGTAGTTCTTTTTTCAGTTGTAAAGTTTGAAAACAGCGTAGTATAAGCATAGACATTTTCCTCACAATATCCTGTTTACATTTTAGGAGCTCCAAACTGTACGTAGTCAACTTGCTGCCGAGCAGTCTAGATGTTTCAAATTAGAGGTATTTTAAGATCAAGAGAATATTGTTTTTGCTTATCTTGTAAATTTATCTGTTTCCTCTGTATTGAGTGGGCATTCATTCAAATTCTGATTTCTGCATACTGGGTGAATTTGAAATATTGCTATTGCGCAAAAGCCTGAAATTGTTTTTCAATACTCTTCAATCAACAGGTTGATGTTGCGGAACAAAGACAGAAACTTCAGACGATGGAAACGCTACAAAAGGAGCTTGAACTCCTGCAACGGCAAAAAGCTGCATCTGAACTAGCTGCCTTGAACGCAAAGCAGAGGCAAGGCTCAGCTGGTGTATGGGGTTGGCTTGCAGGTAGCCCTCCTCACAACGCTGACAATATCTAAAATTCATGGAAAGCTTAACTAAATATTTATTCAAATTAAATTGAAATTTTGGTTGAAATATATACTCTTTTTTTTTTTTCGATATACTTAACCCTGTGGTTCATTCCATGACAAGAATAAAATTAATGAACCTTCCCATAGGTTATAGTTTCAGTTTATAAAGTTAGAAATGTCTGTTAATGAAATATTTTTCTTTTTGCCAAGGAAATGTTACTTTAGTGAAATTATAGGCTTCAATTATTTATTTATGATACTAAGCAGGCAATTGGCAAATAGATGGTAATTTTTTTGGTAATTTTTTTTTCATTTAATTAAGGTTGTGTATATGTATATGTATGGCAATTATCTTAGTAGTCTTTCAAGTGCAAAATGTTATTTAAATGAAAATGAATAAATTATTTAAGATAGCCCGATTTTCATGATGCATGATTTTTATTGTTTATAGCTCGTGGCCTGTGGATATGAAATTTTTTTATGTTTTCAAAATTGAATTATAATGGATCATCAAAGAGAGAACAACGAGAAACACCATGGTCCCAACTAGCTTTGCTTGACAGAGTAAGTTGGAAAAAATTGTACTGATGAAACCAAGCACACCTTAAAAAGCATGACTCCCTCTACAACAAGATTCACGTTGTAAAGGCGCCCATGATGCATTTACCAATACTATTATTGAAAGGGATTGAAACAAAAAAAAAAAAAAAGGGGGGATAAAACTGCATAAGTCACAAGGGCACTCAGTCGCAAAAAACAAAGTATAGATCATACGGATGAAAACTATAAAAAGAGAAGAAAAATATAACTAATGGGTGAAGTCCAAACATAATATTAGTCTTGAAGAGATCGGGATCTTAGCCCTCCGTGGAAAGCCCATTAGAAGGCCTTTGGCAGTGTCAAAACTCAGGCCGTCTATAGTCTACAGTAACGAAGTTTAACATCCTGAACCATTGCATCATGGGTTCTCCCTCTTCTACTTAGATATCGACTTAAGTATGGATTAGAGCTAAAAAAATCATTGAAAGATAAAATACTTGAGTTTTTGATCTAGATTAGACCAAGATCTCCTTTAAAAAAGAAAACGACACCAAAGGATGATCGAAAAACACCTTGAAGGAGTAGTGTGTTATGGGTCAAATTATGAAACAAATGGGCTGGATCAGTTGGGCCGAGAGTAGGTTATAAAAACAGTGTGCATCAGGTTAAATAAAAAGGAGCATTTCATGGGAAACAATGATAGTTTGATTTGCTTGTTTTTCTTTTGACTGTTAGCCAATTCAATTGTTTTTCGGATAAATCAACATGTAATTGGCTGGATATGGAAATTGAAAAATGTCAACACACCTTTCTCATTTGTATTCTTCTCTCCTCTATTTTCTATTCTCTTTTCTTTCTTGAATTTTTAGTTTCAATCTTAACAAAGGAATCAGAGCTTTAGTGTTCTTATGGCTGGGGACGGTGTAACCACTCGTGGGTAGGAAGATGTGACCGTGTTGCAGAAAGAGTTGGCAAAAATATAGGGGGAGTTGTCACAACTGGAAACTAAGTGGGATGCCAAATTGCAGCGGTTTAAAGAGGATTTGCGATCCGAACTACACTCTTTTTTAAAGCAGTTTCTAGGTCATTCTACAGCTCCAAGGGTGACAATTGCTGCCAAATGAAAGGGAGTGATGAAAATGCCTCCACTGGGGTTTCCACAAAACGATTCTATGGATATTTCTCCACCACCTCCAAGTAGTCACTTGCCTCAATCCAGGTTAGTTCAGGAGCGTCCTCACAGGCTTGAGTGTCCTCAATTCGATGGGTCAGATTACTGGGGATGGTGGTCGAAACTTGAGCAATACTTTGTAGCTGAGGGAGTGCTTGGGTGTGATAAGGCACGTACAATTATGTTACACTTAGAAGGTTGAGCACTGGACTAGCATCACCTCTATGCTAAGAAATATAGGGGTCTTCACATGTTAGACTGGACGTGCTATGTCCACAGTCTAAAGAAGCGTTTCAGATCCAACATATTCAGGGATATTATGGCTGAACTGGTAACCTTGAAGCAACAAGGCTCGGTGGACCACTTCTATGATCAGTTTGCAAGCCATTTAACACAATTACAATTGCCTGAATCTTA
The DNA here is from genome assembly GCA_025506655.1 of Gossypium rotundifolium. Lineage (NCBI taxonomy): Eukaryota > Viridiplantae > Streptophyta > Magnoliopsida > Malvales > Malvaceae > Gossypium > Gossypium rotundifolium. The sequence goes on from CP106734.1 coordinate 64,245,350, forward strand.
TGCTCTCAGTATTTTTATTAGTAACTTGAACTTGGAAGTAAACTAATATCTTCAGCTTTTTAAACCATAGTCATTAGTTAAGCACTTCATATTGCTAGACAAGTTGAAGATGCAATAGCCATTTATTCCAATAAGGGATTGTTGACTGGTATCAATTCCTTGTCTCATTTTAGTTCCCCACCACTATCTTGCATGGCTAGGCCACCAACCTATTCTCAGTCTAGTTCTACTGCTCACTCAGGACACTCAACACCTATAGGGTCATCTCATTCTAAAGGACCATCTAAGGATATAAGTCCTGCACTTATGGTGGAGAGAAAGCAAAAAGGGCTTTGTTTCTGGTATGGAGCCAAATACCACACTGGCCACAAGTGTGTCAAAAGTCAATTGTACCGGATGCTATTGGAATCGCCTGGTGAGGAGGATACAGAAGAGTTTCAAGAATTCTTGGAATAGTTGGAGGAGTTTAATGGGGAAGGTGAGCAACCACAAACACTTGTCCTGTCCCTACATGCTATTAAAGGGTCTCAAGGCCTTCACACTATGAGATTTGAGGCAAACATGGGCATTGTGAAAGCTATTTTCCTAGTAGACTCAACAAGCACTCATAACTTCCTGGATACTAAGTTAATCACTAGGTTGGCATTACCAGTTGATCCACAACAGTAGTTGAGGGTTATAGTAGCTGATTGGAGACAACTATTTACTCAGGGCATTTGCAAAAATGTGGATTGGAAGGTTCAAGGGGCTAGTTTTGCTGTAGATTTTATGATATTACCATTGAAAGGGTGTGATGTTGTGCTGGGAATACAGTGACTTCTCTCATTGGGTTTCATCACTTGGAATTTTGACTCGATGGTTATGCATTTTCTTCAAAGGGAATCCCATGCACTATACAAGTTATTTTACATGGTGATATTGAGTTGACGAGTCAAGGACAAGCTACAAGGTGTCTTTCAATGATCCATGGAGAAATGGATCCTTGTACCTTGTTCATGAGCAGCGCTGACCAATTGACCTTAGCAACAACTTCATTAAGAGACATACCTGAGGAGTTACAATTGTTCTTGGATGAATTTGAAGACATTTTTCAGGTAGTTGCTAGTCTAACCCTACCAAGATTCCAAGACCACCGAATACCCCTTAAGGATAAAGGGGTAGTTGCCAAGGTCAAGCCATATAGATATCCCATGGTTTAGGAGTCTGAGTTGGAAAGACTAATTAAAGAGGTGCTTCAAGTTGGCATAATCAGAGATAGTTGCAACCCTTTTGCTTCTCCAGTGGTGATGATTAGGAAAAAGGATAAAGGGTGGAAACTCTGTGTAGACTATAGACAACTTAATTAGTTGACTATCAAAGATAGATTCCCAATACCAATTATTAAGGAGCTTCTAGATGATTTAGGCCAGGCTATAATTTCCTCCAAGCTAGATTTTAGAGTTGGATACCACCAAATTAAAATGTTTGAGCCTGACATTCCAAAGACAACTTTCAAAACTCATGAGGGTCACCATGAGTTTTTGGTGATACCTTTTAGTCTCACCAATGCTCATTCTACTTTTCAAGGTTTGATGAACTCCATTTTAAGCACCTATTGAGGAAGACATTCCTAGTTTTTTTATTATGATATCTTGGTCTATTCAACCACTTGGGTTTATCACTTGGCAGACCTTAGGAAAGTATTCATGATTTTGAGGCAACATCAACTATTTTTCAAAAGAAGTAAGTGCTGTTTTGGGACAGATAAGGTAGAGTATTTGGGGCATATTATTTCTCAGGGGACTATCTCCATGGATAAATCCAAGGTGGATTGTGTGGAAAATTGGCCATTGCTTACTTCTTTCAGAGAATTGAGAGGGTTCTTAGGCCTCTCGAGATCTTATAGACGATTCATAAAACATTATGGTATATTGGCCAGACCATTAACAAACTTGCTCAAGAAAGATGCCTGGAATTGGAGTGAGCAAGCTATTCAGGCCTTTGAACAGTTGAAGACAACCTTATGTTATGCTCCAATGCTGGTTCTTCCAAATTTCCACTTGGAATTTTGTGTTGATACTGATGCTTCTTGATATGGAGTGGGGGCAGTACTTTAACAACTAGGAAGACCAGTGGCATACTTTAGTTAAAGGTTTGGGAATCAAGCATCAAGCCTTATCAATCTATGAAAAAGAAATAATGGATGCTTTTTTAGCTGCAAAAAAATGACATTCTTACCTGGTAGGAAGACATTTTAAAATTCAAACTGATCATCGAATTTTGAAATTCCTAACTGACCAGGTGGAAGTCACACCCTTTCAGCAAAGATGGGATGCAAAAATGATTGGCTATGATTATGAGGTGGTCTAGGAAGGGATTAGGCAATGCTGCTGCAAATGCTTCAAGAAACAATCTTTAAAGAAGGGGCAATTTTTCCAGCTCACTAGAAACACCATTAGTTCTTAATTACTTTCAAGGGTGCAGGCATCTTATCAGGCTGATTCTAAGATTCAGAAGTTATGTTCTAAGGTTTAACAACAGAAAAGTAAGCACCTAAAATATAATTAGGATGGAAGATTTCTTAGAAGGAAGGGTAAGATAGTAGTAGGTGACGTGGCCAGTTTGAAATAGGAGTTATTCTAGTTGTTCCATGCCAGTGCTATAGGTGGCCGTTCTAGAGTTCATGCAACTACAAGGAGTAGGGGTGTTCAACCGGTTAATCGACCTGAAATAACATTAACCGAATTAACTGACCTTTCAAATTTTTTAACCGTTAACCGAACTGAAATTTTTTCAAAAAAATTAATCGAACCAAAATTTTTTCGGTTAATTCGGTCGGTTAACCGAATTAACCGAAAATTATATGTTTTTTATTTTTAATTAAAAATTAACCGAATTAATCGAATTACCCGAATTACTCGAAATGAATCACTACATAATTAAAAAAATTACATAGTTTTAGTTTTAGAATTTTTTTTATTTATTAAATTATTTGTAATTTTTTTGATTGGGTAATTGGGTTGGGTTGGATTTTTGGGTTTGGATTGGGTTTAGGGATTAGGTTTAGATGAATAGTGGGCTTATTTAAATATTATAATTTTATTTATTAATTTTTTTGGTTAATCGACCGGTTTCAAACCGAATTAACCGTTAACCGAAAAATCATAAAATAATTAATCGATCCCCGACCAAAAAATTCAGTTAATTGACCGATTAACCGAATTCGATCAGTTAACCGAATTTTTTCGATTTTACCCAAATTTTGCACACCCCTCACAAGGAGGATAAGCAATCTATTGTATTAGAAAGGACTTCCCAAGGATATTAAAAGGTGGATAAGGGAATGTTCCTTCTGTTAAAGGTGCAAGGCAGAACATGTGGCACCTCTGGGACTGTTACAACATCTTTCAATACCAAAGAGAGCTTGGTCCTCTATTTCTATGGACTTCATAAAAGGGTTACCATGTTCTAGAGGTAGGAGTGTTATTCTGGTGGTAGTAGATCGTATCACGAAATAAGCCAATTTTATAGCCCTATCCCATCCCTATACCATTATGACTGTAGCTCAACTATTCATGGACAATGTGTACAAGCTACATGGGATGCTCGACTCCATTATATTTGACAGGGATAAGATATTTTTTAGCAATTTCTGGCAGGATTTATTCAGATGAGTGGGAACTAAGCTTCATCTATCCACTGCTTACCATTCTGAGACTGATGGGCAAACAAAAATACTGAATAGATGTTTTGAAGGCTATCTGAGATGCATGTCAGGGGAAAGACCACAAGACTGGTAAGTTGGCTTCCTTTAGCTAAGTGGTGGTATAACTCTGCATTCCACTCAGCTATTAAAAACACACCCTATGAGGCACTATATGACCAGACACTTCCTCATCATACACCATATTTAGCTGAGGCATCATTGGTGGCTGCTGTAGACAAAATTTTGCAGCAAAGTGATGCTACAAAACAACTACTAAAATTTCATCTGAAGAGAGCACAAGATAGAATGAGACAACAAACTAATAGACATAGAATAGATAGACATTTTGCAGTAGGGGACTGGGTATATTTGAAGCTTCAACTTTACAGATAGCATTCTGTGAGAAGGTTGCTTAACAAAAAGTTAGCTCCCAAGTATTTTGGGCCAAACATGGTAGAAGGTAAGGTTGGAAAGGTAGCATACAAGCTGTAGCTACCCCAAAGATCTAGAGTTCACCCTACTTTTCATGTTTCATAGATTAAGAAACATGTGGAGCTGCTCCTGTACAAGCCTCTCTACTAGTAGTGGATAGCTAGGGATCTTGGGCCAAAGAGCCTATCCAAAATTTAGACAAAAGGATGGTGAAGAATGAGAATGTGGCCACAACTAAAGTTTTGGTCGAATAGGCGAATTCATTTCCAGAGGACGCCACATGGAATCCTTGGTGCAGTTGAAGGATGCTTAACCTCATATAGATCCTTGAGGGAAAGGATCTTGTCTGAGGAGGGAGTGGTTGTTATAGGGGTCAAATTATGAAACAAATGGGTTGGATCAGTTGGGCCGAGAGCAGTTATAAAAATGGTGTGCATTAGGTTAAATAAAACGGAGCGTTTCATAGGAAACAATCATATAGTTTGTTTTGTTTGTTTTTCTATTATTTTGACTGTTACACAATTCAATTGTTTTCCTATATATATTAGTATGTAATTGACAGTATTGGATATGAAAATTGAAAACTGCCAACACTCTCTACTTGATCTTTGTGAATTGCCACGATATTTGAATTGTTTGATCATTTTTTCAGTTATATTAGTTCATTCATAAATTCCTTTCATCAACTTATACTTTGTTTCTTTTGCACAATTTCATTCTTTAAATCTTCAGTAATACTTTCCAATTCGAATCAACTTTCGATCCCTATGGAGACAATACTCACTCATCATTATATTACTTGAATCGATGTGTACACTTGCACATTTGCATTATTTACACGCAACAAGTTTTTGGCGCTGTTATCAGGGATCGGCAACATTGATGACAATTGGTTTTTTATTATCTGCTTAATTTATTTTAAGTTTAGTTTAATTAGTTGTTTTGATTTTTCTTTCTCAAGTCTATGTTAGTGCATGTATAGAAATATTTCGAAGAATACTGAGTACTGTTATGATCCAGAGATTGAGAAAACATTAAGGCAAAAGAGAAAAGAGTTGCAAGAAATGGAAAGAATCAGAAACGATCAGGTTAGAGAGGAGCCACTACATTAGGAAAGAAAGGATGTTGATATTCCTCGAATCATAGATGACAGGGACAGACCCATTAGAGAACATGTCATACCAATCCTAGATGATTTAAATCCAAGAATTGTCAGGCCACATATTCAAGCTCAACATTTCGAATTAAAGCTAGTCATGTTTTAAATGCTGCAAACAGTGGGGCAATTTAGAGGATTGCCTATTGAGGATCCAAGGTTGTATTTATGACTCTTTTTGGAAGTCTATGATTCATTCAGATAGCAAGGTGTTCCTAAGGATGTCCTGCGATTAAAGTTATTCCCTTGCTCATTGTATGATCGTGCCAGAGCATGGTTAAATGCATTACCATCAGGTATAGTGACATCTTGGAATGAGTTGTGTCAGAGGTTTTTGCTAAGATATAATCCTCCTAACATGAATGTTAAGTTGAGGAACGACATTGCATCGTTTGGACAATCAGAGGATAAAACATTACATGAAGAATGAGAGAGGTTTAAGGAGCTACTTAGAAAATGCTCGATGCATTGTTTCTAGTATTGGACATAGATGGAAATGTTCTACAATGGATTGAATGCTCATACAAGAATGGTTGTTGATGCATCTTCCAATGGGACTTTACTTATTAAATCATACAATAAGGCTTATGAAATTCTGGAAAGAATAGAAAGTAACGATTATCAATACCCTAAAACCAGAGTTGGAACTGGTAGAAAAGTTGTCGGAGAAATGGAGCTTGACGACATTACATCTCTAATAGCTCAGGTATCATCTTTAACAAATATGATTAAAAAACTAAAAAGACCATCTGCTGTGCAGGAAATGAAAGCAACTGAGTTAGCCTGTGTTGATTGTAGAGAAGATCATGTCTTTGATGAATGCCACTCAAATCCAGCCTTAGTTTATTACATGGGGAGTTTTATTCGCAACAACAACAATAACCCATACTCCAACACATATAAACCAGGGTGGAAACAATATCCTAGCTTCAGCTAGAATAATCTAAGGGGAAATACCAGTAATGTTATTCACCAAAATGCTGCGAGTGTACCACCTGGGTGCAATCAATCATTGCTACGATAAAATGCTTAACAAAATTCAGCTTCAAGTTCTTCATCTATGGAAGCTTAATTGAAAGAGTATATAGCCAAGAATGATGCTATCATTCAGAGCCAGGCTGCTTCTTTAAGAGCTTTGGAAAATCAAGTAGGGAAAATTGTCACTGCATTGAATTCCAGACAGCAAAGAGCATTATCGAGTGACATTGAGAGTTTTTGATCTCGAGGAAAGGAACAATGCAAAACCATTACACTTTGAAGTGGTACTCAGCTACCAAGAGTTGTGAATGACACCATGCCTGAAGAAGGAAGTTCAACTGTTGCAAATGAAAAGACTCCAGAAGCAGTAGGAGAGCAAGTTACAAAGAAAAAGAGTTACCAGAAAAATGCTGAAACAGATGCTACATATATTGCTGATACAAATGCCACAGCAAAACAATTTAGGCAAACAGAAGGAAGATCACCGGCACCTTTTCCTCAGCGGTTCCAAAAATATAAGCAAGATGTTCAGTTTAGGAAATTTTTGAAGGTCCTGAAAAAATTACATATTAATATACCATTGGCGGAAGCATTGGAGCAAATGCCTAACTACATAAAGTTTGTGAAAGAATTTCTCTCAAAGAAAAGAAGGTTAGGAGAATTTGAGACTATTGCTCTCACTAAAAGGTGCATAACAATGCTCCGAAACAAATTCCCACAAAAACTAAAGAATCCAGAGAGTTTTACTATACCTTGCTCTATTGGTAATCATTAACAGGCAAAGCATAATGTGATTTGGGTGTAAGCATAAATCTAAAGCCTATGTCTATTTTCAAGAAGCCTGGAATAAAAAAGGCGAGACCTACAACTGTCACGCTATAGTTAACTGATAGATCTTATGCACATCCAGAAGGTAAAATTGAAGACGTGTTGGTAAGAGTGGACAAATTTATTTTCCTAACAGATTTTATCATTTTGAAATGTAAGGTTGATAAAGAGGTCCCAATTATACTTGGGAGACCTTTTTTAGCCACAAGTAGAACATTAATTGATGTCCAAAAGGGTGAATTAACTATGCGAGGTAATGATCAACAATTAACTTTTAATGTCTTTGATGCTATGAAATGTGCAAATATTGATGAAGAATACCATGCTATTGAAATCATTGATACATAAGTACAAGAAAAAAATGAAGATTTTTGTTATAATAACTCAGAAAATGATGCAGATGTCTATGATTTAATTGATGCAGACATGATTGCAGATCTTGAAAATTTGATGGAAGTTCAACAAATTAGAAATGGACCAAGGGGCAGTTTTGAACCATTAAATCTGTCTAACTATTCTTTTACACCTCGACCATCAATAGAAGATCCTCCCAAGCTAGAATTAAAGCCATTGCTAGTACACTTGAAGTATGCCTATCTAGGAGATAACAATACATTGCGAGTAGTCATCTCTGCTGAGTTAACACCAGAATAAGAGGCTCAATATTGGAAATTTTGAGGAAATCTAAGAAAGCTTTAGGATGGTCAATTTTAGATATTAAAGGAATCAGTCCAACAATTTGCATGCACAAGATAATACTAGAGGAATTTCATGGCAAATCTATTAAGTAACAAAAGAGACTGAATCCTATCATGAAAGAAGTGGTAAAGAAGGAGATCATCAAATTGCTGGACGTTGGAATCATCTACCCAAATTTTGATAGTTCTTGGGTGAGCCCTGTGCAGTGTGTACCTAAAAAAAGGGGTGCCACTATGGTCACCAACGATAACAACAACTTATTCCTACTCTTACTGTCACGGGATGGAGGGTTAGCATGGATAATCGGAAGCTCAACAAAGCCGCCAAGAAGGATCATTTCCCTTTGCCATTTATCAATCAAATGTTGGATAGACTAGTAGGGAAAACCTTCTATTATTTTTTGGATGGATATTCAGGGTACAATCTAATTTTCATAGCGCCAATTGATCAGGAGAAAACTACATTTACTTGTCCGTATGAAACTTTTGCGTTTCGAAGTATACCATTTGGGCTTTGCAATGTCGTTGCAACTTTTCATCGTTGTATGATGGCTATATTTTTTGACATGGTGGAGAAATTCTTAGAAGTCTGTATGGATAATTTCTAAGTATTTGGTGATACATTTGAAGACTGTTTGTGAAACCTGAAGTTAGTCCTTTTGCGATGTTAAGAAGCCAAGTTTGTGCTGAACTGGGAAAAGTGCCACCTCATGGTTTATGAGGGCATTGTTCTAGGCCATAAGATTTCACAACAGGGAATTGCCGTTGACAAAGTGAAAATTTAGGTTATTAACAAATTACCATCACCTACGTCAGTGAAAGGTATCTAAAGCTTTCTCGGTTACGCAGGATTTATCGTTGATTTATCAAGGATTTTTTCAGAATATCCAAACCTCTTTGTACATTATTGGAACGAAATAGATCTTTTAATTTTTATGAGCCATGCTTACTAGCATTTGAGGAACTGAATAAGCGATTGTTTACAACACCAATAATCACTTCACTAGACTGGACCTTACCATTCGAATTAATGTGTGATGTAATTGACTTTGCGGTAAGAGTAATCCTGGGACAAAGAAAAACCAAGGTATTTCATGCTATATACTATGCCAGCTGTACGCTGACAGATTCGCAGCTAAATTACACCACCACTGAGAAGGAGCTATTAGCTGTAGTATTTGCCTTTGACAAGTTCAGAGCTTATCTCATGGGCACTAAAGTCACAGTGTATATGAATCATTCTACTATCAAACACTTGGTGACCAAGAAAGATGCTAAACCCAGATTAATTCGATGGATATTACTGCTGTAAGAATTTGATCTGGAGATTAAAGATAGGAAAGGCACAGACAATCATGTGACTGATCATTTATCACACCTAGAAGCGGGGAATGAAGACTGTAATGTTCAATTGATTAAAGATGAATTCCTTAATGTAACACCTCTTACCTGTATTCGAAACCTGAACCAGGTACGAGGCATTACCGTACTTAACTTGCTCAATTATACAACATCAATCCATAAAATTTCATTTCAAATTAAAAATTTTCATTCGAGACCTTAATGTCCTTATTATAGGTCTACGAGACCCTAAACTTGCACTCGAAATGATTGAGACCAAACCGAAAACTTTTGAACACTTAGAAAATTTTGACACAAAATAGGGCCACACGCTCTTGTGAAGAAAAAGACATGCCTGTGTGGCACTTCACATGCTCGTGTTCCACACCCATGTTGATTTATTTCTCATTTCAAACCTACAGGGGTTTCTACATGGCCTGACACACGCTCGTATCCATCGCCCGTGTCCCTCACACAGCCATGGCACCCTCGTGTCTTCACCCGTGTGTGAAAACCTTGATATTCTATTTATGACGTCATTATCCCATTCATGTCACATGGCCAAGGCACACGCCCGTGTCCTTAGACCGTGTGTCGAATTAAATTCCTAATTTTAGGTGCAGACTTCACACGGTCAGGGCACATTCCCATATCTTAAGCTGTGTCTCCCACGCGATTGAGTCACACGGTCGTGTCTCAGCCCGTGTGTTTACTACTGGGTATTTTGACTTGCCAACCTAGCATGCATGGGGACACACGGCCTATCAACACGCCCATGGGGCTGACCGTGTGTCACACACGGCTTAGACACACACCCGTGTGTCTACCATGGACAATTGTAAGGCTATCTACCAAGTCAATTGACCACTGCAAATTAACCACACTTATACAATTCAATTCAACAAACATCGATAGCCGATCTTCAAATATAGAATAACAAAGAGTTTTCACTAAAAAATTTTTTTTCGTTATCTCGATTTTCTTCAAAATATTTTCCCTCTGTGGCATGCCAGATTCGGTCTTGGCGTATTGATCGGGTTTGGGGTGTTACAAATTGGTATCAGAGCTAAGTTCAAAAGCTCGACTGTGGGCCCAAGGCCCAAAATGATTTAAAGTATGGTCTTAAAATGTTTTTGTTGAAAATTATATGATTTGAAAGGCATGGCACCGAGTCTCCGGCACCGATCTGCCCGGGTAAGTACTTCAAACTATTGATTATGATAATGATGGCATGAATGTATAGTAGTAGGAACTACTCTAGAGATCCAAAACTATAGGTTGGATGTACTCGCGAAACAACCTCTTATTAAAATTATTCATAAAACTGTGTTTTAAAAATAGTGGAATAATGACTAATGCATAAAACTTTTAAATCAGCTAAGTCAAGACTTTAGACATGAGCACTCGAGGTCGGGGTCATGTTATGCGTGGACGCGGTAGGGGTAGGATGGCTGTGTCTGAGCTAGTGAGGTCGGGTCAAGGATCCGAGAATGAGGTACCACCACCCCCACCACCAGCAGTTGGAGTTGAGTTTGAGAGCAAGCGGGGATGACGCAGTTGTCTCGAAGATCTGCGAGTTCTTGAGAGAGTAGCTAGAATAGGAGGAGGCGCGGGAGCTCAAAAATCTGTACCTGGGCGACTCCGAGCCAATGGAGCTGAAGTATTTCGAGGTGTTTCGGGTGTAGCTCTTAGTACGGACGAATATTGGCTAGAGGCGACGGAGCGAATCATGGATGACTTGGACCTGAATGCTGAGGAAAAGCTGAAAGGGATAGTGTCACTTCTTCGGGATGAGTCATATCAGTGGTGGCTCACGGTGAGGAATAGTACTGCGGCAGAAGATCTTACTTGAGACTATTTTAAGGCAGCGTATCAGAAGAAATATATTAGGTCTAGTTACATTGATGCGCAACGTAAGGCATATTTAAGTTTGGTCCAAGGAACCAAGTCCGTATCAAAATATGAGGTAGAATTTTTAAGATTGAGCCGGTATGCTGGAGGTATCGTGGCTTCGGAGTACGAGCGATGTGTCCGGTTTGAAGATGGTTTGAGGGACGAGCTGAGATTACTGATTGCTCCACATCAGGAGTGAGAGTTTGCTGCGTTGGTTGAAAAGACTAAGATAGCTGAAGGGATAAAGGAATCAGTAGCGAGAATCACGACAGAACAAACATAAGAGAAGTTTTGGATCATCCGGTTGACCGGTAATTCTCGAAGAGGTTAGCGAATGGGCGAATCAATCGGGAGGCTCATTCGCTAATCGAGGACCAAAGACAAAGGTAATCGATGTGGGAAATATCATTGGGGTGAATGTTGGTGAAGGGAAAGGATGTTTTGAGTGTGGCTCATTTGGATCATCGTGTGAGGGACCGCCCACGTAAGCTAGCGAGAATCACTCGAGGTCAAGGTCTTGCTCGATTCGAGAAAGAAGGGACCGCCACCGCAGAGAGGTCGTGGTAATGGTAGAGAAGTAATGGTTCGGTCGAGGCCGCGAGCATCGGGCAGAGGTGCAAGTAACACTGAGGCAAGACAGCCTGGTTTGGTGTATGCAGCGAGGCGTCGAGAGGAGGGTGATGCACCGGATGTCATAACCGGTACGTTTTTAATCTTTGGTGTACCATATACTACTTTGATAGATGTGGGTTCGACGCATTCGTATATTGGCGATAGTATAGTAGAGACCATGAACTTAGATTCAAACCGCTTCAGGAGGATGACAGATTTAGCCCTCTAGGTCACTCTGTAGAAGTAAATAAGTCAGATAGGGATGTACCCTAGAACTCCAAGGGGTAGTGTTTGTAGTGATCCGATAGAACTTCCGTTTGGGGAGTTCGATCGATTCTTAGGATGGACCGGTTGGTCAAGTACCGGCGAGTTTGGATTCTTGTTGCTAAGCGCATGGTGTTGAAGACGGTGAGGGTGAAGAGGTGGTTATGATAGGTAATAGAAGAGATTATCTATCCAACGTGGTATCTGCGTTGAAAGCTGAGAAGATGGTCAGGAAGGGCTGCGAGGCATTTATGGTTCATGTGTGTGCGTTGGAGGCTAAGGAGTCTACTGTTGGAAATGTCCGAACAGTGAAGGAATATGCTGATGTATTCCCAGAAGAACTTTTGGGATTGCCTCCGGATCGTGAAGTTGAATTTGGAATAGATCTGTTACCCGGAACTGCGCCAGTGTCTATCACTCCGTATAGAATGGCACCGAAGGAATTAGTGGAATTGAAGGCTCAAATTTAGGAGTTGTTGGATCGAGGTTTTATTCGACCAAGTGTTTCACCTTAGGGAGCGCCGGTACTTTTTGTCAAGAAGAAGGATGGTACGATGCAGATGTGTATAGACTACCGCCAGTTGAATAAGCTGACGATCAAAAACAAGTATCCTTTGTCGATGATAGATGACTTGTTTGATCAGCTTAAAGGGGCAGCGATTTTCTCCAAGATTGATTTAAGGTCTGGATATCATCAACTAAAGGTGAAAGAGGCTGATATCCATAAGATGGAATTTCGCACTCGGTATGGGCACTATGAGTTTCTGGTAATGCCTTTTGGATTGACTAACACGCCGGCAGCATTCATGGACATGATGAATCGGGTATTTCAGCAGTTTTTGGATCAATTTGTCGTAGTATTTATAGACGATATTTTGGTATACTCCAAGTCAGAGGAGGAGCATGATGTGCATTTGCGAGTAGTGTTGCAGATCCTAAGGGAAAAATAACTATATGCCAAATTTAGTAAGTGCGAGTTTTGGCTTAAAGAGGTGACTTTCTTAGGTCACGTAGTATCAGCTGAGGGGATTAGAGTGGATCCTCGAAAGATCGAAGCAGTGTTGGATTGGAAGCCGCCTAAGTCAGTGGCTGAGATTCGGAGCTTTCTAGGTCTGGCGGGGTATTACCGAAGATTTGTGGAAGGATTTTCTTTGATAGCAGCACCTATGACTAAGTTATTGAGGAAAGGAGTTCCATTTGTGTGGACTGAGAGTTGAAGAAGATTCTGACTGAAGCTCCGGTTTTAATTCAACCTGAGGCAGGCAAGGAATTCATGGTTTACTGTGATGCATCACATACTGGTTTGGGATGTGTGCTGATGTAGGAAGGAAAGGTAGTGGCTTATGCATCTAGACAGTTGAGACCACATGAAGTTAATTATCCGACGCATGACTTGGAATTAGCTGTAGTGGTTTTTGCTTTGAAGATTTGGAGACACTATTTGTACGGAGAGAAGTCGATAGTCTACACTGATCACAAGAGTCTAAAGTATCTTTTGACTCAGAAGGATTTAAACTTGAGGCAGCGTAGTTGGATTGAGTTGTTGAAGGACTACGACTGTTCGATTGAGTATCATCCGGGCAAGGCTAACGTGGTGGCAGACACGTTGAGCCATAAGGTTGTATCAGACTTAAGATCGATGTTTGCTCGTCTTAGTTTATAGATGATGGGAGTCTTTTGGCAGAATTGCAAGTCAAGCCGACTTGGTTAGAGCAGATCAAGAAGAAACAGTTAGAAGATGATGGTTTGAATGATTGGAGGTTGCAGGTTTAGAATGGTGGTTTAGAGGATTATAGTTTGTCCAGTGATGGAGTGTTGTGTTTTCAAGGGAGAGCTTGTATGTCAAGGATGTTGAGTTGAGGCAAAGGATTCTTGGAGACGGACATAGCGACCCATACGCTATGCATCCTAGAGGTAGCAAGATGTATCGGGATTTAAGAGAGCAATTTTGGTGGCAGTGCAAGCGGAGGTAATCGAGTTTGTGGGTAAATGTCGGCGTGTCAACAAAGTTAAAGTCGAGCATCGATTCTGTCTGGTTACTTCAAGGTGAAGATTCCACATGGAAGTGGGAAAGGATCACTATGGACTTTGTCAGTGGATTACCTCTTACACCTAGTAAGAAGGATTCAGTTTGGGTGATTGTGGATCGTCTGACTAAGTCAGCTCCTTTCATTCCGGTAAGGGTGGATTACTCGCTTCAGAAGTTAGCTAAGTTGTATGTGGCGGAGATAGTAAGGTTGCACGGTGTGCCAGTGTCGATCATCTTGGACAAAGATCCTAGATTTACGTCGAGGTTTTGGAGAGCGTTACATCAAGCTTTGGGTACGCGGTTGGACTTCAATACCGCATTTCATCCACAGTCTGATGGGCAGTCGAAAAGAGTTATACAGATTTTAGAGGATATGCTGAGAGGTTGTGTTTTGGACTTCAGAGGCAGCTGGGAAGAGTTTTTACCATTAGCTGAGTTCGCGTACAATAATAGTTATCAGGCAAGCATTAAGATAGCACCATATGAGGCGTTGTATGGTAGGAGATGTTGCACACCTACATGCTGGACAGAGTTGGGTAAGCGTCAGATGTTAGGACCAGAGTTGGTTGCAGAGACTGAGGATAAGGTTAAGATGATTCAGGCTCGTTTGAAGAAAGCTTCGGATAGGCAGAAGTCTTATGCCGATCTCAATCGGAGGGATATAAAGTTTGCCGTGGGTGACAAGGTCTTCTTAAAAGTCTCACCATGGAAGAAAGTGTTAAGATTTGGGAGAAAAGGCAAGGTAAGTCCCAGGTTTATTGGGCCGTATAAAGTGTTGAGACGAGTGGGACCAGTAGCCTATCAGCTCGAGTTGCCAGCAGAGTTGAGTCAGATACACAATGTGTTTCATGTCTCCATGCTTAGACGCTATCGTTCTGATCCATCGCATGTTGTGACAGTGGAGGAATTAGAAGTGAGTCCAGATTTGACGATAGAAGAAGAACTAGTGCAGATTCTAGATCGAGACGTAAAGGTTTTGCGAAAGAAGTCAGTTCCTTTAGTGAAGGTCTCATGGCGGAACCATGGCATAGAAGAAGCTACGTGGGAACCGGAGGATGTTATGAGGCAGCAGTACCCTCAACTCTTTTGATCAGGTAATTTCGAGGACGAAATTATTTTTAAGGGGGTAGAATTGTAACATCCTAAAATTTGTGTATCAGTTGGTAGCTTGTGTTAGCTCGGGTAGTATTGTTTGTGTGCTTAGTATAGCCTTGTGAAGGCTTGACTTTATTTATGAAGCTAGAATAATTCTTAGTATTTAAAATTTAATGAAGTGGACTAGGTGATCTTGACACTTAAGATGATATAAGTATTAAATTCTAGCACATAAGGAGTTAGTGGCAAGGTGGCTATGATGCATGAAGGGTTGCTTGAGGGAAGAGGTTCGAGTAGCATGGATTGCATTGGAAGACTTTATTTTTTATGCACCTTTGCATTAAGTGTCGGCTAAGCTATTCTTATGGTAGGTTGGACTTTCAAAATTTTTGGTAAGTTGAATAATGGATTTGGAAAGCTTGTATTATGGGATAAGATTCTTAAGAATTATGGAAGGATGGGGGGATAAAAGGCTTAGATGATGGAGAGTGTTTTGGAAACTATGCTAAGGCCATTAGTCCATGAATGTGGACGGCATGTGTGGCTAGGGGGTGGCCGAATGTTGATAGCAAGTTTGGAGGGGTTTAGTTTGGTCAATTCTTGCATTTTGTGCATCTTTTACATTTTTCTTTTTCTCTCCAAAAGTTTTCTTCTTTAGCCGAATGTGCCTTGGCAATAAGGTAAATTTTGTTTTAGTTTTAGCATTTGTTTTCTTGTTTTGTGTCAAAGCCAAAAGACCATAGAGGTTTGCCAAATTTTTCTTAGGCATTTGGCGAATATTCAATAGAGCCTCTCACATATTTTTATTCTCTTTGAAGCCTAAAACCAACCCTCTTCCCTTCCATCTTTTCTTCATCTTTAGTGGTTGGCGAATCTTCCATCTCCCATTTTATCTTTTCTTTCTTCCACTTTTGCTCAAAACCGAAAACATCCCTCTTCCATTGCAATTTCTTTCTTTTCCTTCCTTTTCTTTCTCTTTCTACTCTAGCCGAATCCTTTTGTTGTTACAAATCAACCATAGCCAAAATTTCCTTCACCATTTAACCATATTGTCAAACTTCCCATTCTCTTTTGATTTGTCTTGGCGAATATCAACAAGGGTAGGTATTCAATTGGTTTTTTTCAAACGATTTTAGAAGGGGTAAGTATTCATGGTAGTATTTCCTTTGTTTCTTTTCTCTTTTCTATGTCGTTTTCCTTAAGGACAAAAGCCAAATTTTGGGCATTTGTTAGTAAGGTTTTAACCATAGGAACTTATTTCTTTTAGGTTCTTGAGGCGTTGGAAGCAATCGATTTAACCCTATTTCTCTAGCAATCGAAGTGGTAAGTCAAGTGGTAAGGATTTTTGTTGGTTCATTAATCTTTAAGTGGATGTAAAGCCGAAGGCTTGTGAGATTAAGGTTTGTTGGTGTGGCCAAATGGTCTTGTTAATGATTTTGTGGTTTGGCCGAATGTAAGACAAGGAGATCTAGAGAGGTAGATCGGGGCTTCGGGATTTAGTGATTTCGCTAGTGTCAGGTGTGTACCTTACACACTTTATAACTCGGTTTATATATATATATTAATAAACTAATCATGTTACCAAAGTGGAAAACTATGAGATCTTGATATGATTCCTTGATGAGTATGAACAAGGACTCGGGTAAGTCCGTTTCAATATGATGTTGATATATGTTGTTTAATATCATGATCTATGATATATTTGTTATATGTTCATATTAGAGCATGATGGCATGATTTGCATAATAATTGCATGGTTATGGGTGATATGAGAGGAGGGGGAAGATTTGATATCCGTGTCTTTGGGACACCAGAGGTTTGGGACCTCCAGTGGTTTGGTACCACAGTTATTTTGTGTCTTTGGGACACCAGAGGTTTGGCACCTCATAGCGACTCGTCCCAGTGGCTTAGTACCACCGTGGGTTGGCCCCACTTTTGATATATTGGGATCGTCGCCAGTGATTTGGTATCACACGTGGGTTGGCCCCACAACTTGATTATTTGTGACTTTGGGTCACCAGTGATTTGGCATCACATTATTGGATATCGTGACTTTGGGTCACCAGTGGTTTGGCACCACCAGTGGTTTGGTACCACACGGGGTAGAAAAGGAGTTATGGATGGCTAGGATGGGTGCATTATATATATATTGCTTGGTTATGAATTGTGTAAGAATATTGTATTAATCGGGGGAAGGATTTATGCACTAAGTCTTGGTGACTCACCTTCTCCTTTATCTTTTCAGGTGATTCTTGATCGCGGAGGAGGAGCCGGATGAACTCGAGGAGGCCATGAAATAAAATTCGGTTTTATAAGAACTTCAATTTGGGTACTACATTTTATTTTAATTTGGTTTATATTTTTATTTGGGTTTGTAATAAGGCCTTTTTAATTATGTTTTTGGATTCTTTATATGTTTTGGACTTGTTTTAAATATGGTTTAAAAAGTACATGGTTGATATATTAATTTGAGCACAAAGTTTTCAAAATTACAAACGCAATGGTTTTCAAAACATTACCATCGGGTAATATAGATTGTTTGATAATATTTTATAACTTAAGTGATTTTGATAACTCATACGTTTTTTCCAAAACTTAAGTTTACGAATTTCAATTAACAACGGTTTTCAACCATTCGCTTGAGTCTTTCGTAAAAATTATAAAAGGTTTTCTAATCTATGAAGTTGTGACTAAGTTTTAAAAAATTTATTCACGGAATTTCAAAGTAAACTTAACTTATTATAACTTGTTTTCTTCAAATATAGAATAACAAAGAGTTTTCACTAAAAATTTTTTTCTTATCTCGATTTTCTTCAAAATGTTTTCCCTCTATGGCATGCCAGATTCGGTCTTGGCGTATTGACCGAGTTATTAGGCATACAACAAAATTATTTCCGAGCTAACACAATCAACAAGATGATACTCAAATTTTTCCTAAAGCCCAAGGCCCAATCGGCCCAATCTTACTAGGCCCAATTTCGGGATATTACAATTCTACCCTCCTTAAAAATAATTTCGTCCTCAAAATTACTTACTAACGAACAACCGTCCTAACTCACCACACTACACTACTGTTGCGCCCTCTGATTTATAAAATCCTTTTTGACTTGAAAATTTTCCAAAATATTTTCGATTTACAAATTTACTAAAATACCCCTAGTGGTAAAATTACAAAAATGCCCCTTGTTGTAAAATTACTAAAATGCCCCTGGCTTGAAAATTTTTTTTACCATACTACCCTCGATTTTAATAAAATTTTCTTGTTTTGCAAAAGTGTCCAAAAACCCTATTTTGCGAAAATTCAAAATACTCTGATTTGGAAATTTACCAAATTACCCCTGGTTTACGAAATTACCAAAATAACCCCGATTTCCAAAATTTTTTTGCAATACCTTGATTTGGAAAATCTTTCTTTCAAAAATACCCATGAGTTTGGAAAAATTTCAAAATGACTTTTGTGATTTTCAAATTGACCCCGATTTATTACCGAAATACCTCTATAGGAAAAATGACGAAATTACCCTTGGGGTAGAGAATGATCAGAAATGCCCAAAGTAGTGAAGTGAATGTTGTGGATGAATGTGAATGTGAATGTGATTCTCTGAATTAGAATAGTGAACTTGAACTGAAACTTTGATTGATCGAAAGAACTACTTCTGAAAACTTCTTATCATAAAATTTACTCGTGGATAAACAGTGAAACAAAATTTCTAATGCATAAAAATTTTTAATCAGATTAAATCGCGACATTAGTAATGAGTTCTAGTGAACGTGGTCGAGGTAGAATGTCAGTATCGGAACCAGTAGGGTTTGGCCATGGGTCAGAAAATGATGTCTGCTACCGGTGATGGTATGAGAGGATCAAGATCGATCAAGGAGATGACGCAGTATCGTTGGCCATGTTGCGAGTGCTAGAGCGAGTGGCAGGAGCTAATGTGAGCAATGGAGCTCAGAAATCAGTGCCTAAAAGACTTAAGTCGAACGGAGCCGAGATTTTTAGAGGAGTGTCTGGTGTAGCTCTGAACATGGCGGAGTATTGGCTAGAAACAGTTGAAAGGATTATGGATGATTTGGATCTAACGGCGGAAGAAAAATTGAAAGGTGCTGTCTCGTTGCTCCGGGATGAAGCTTATCGATGGTGGCTTTATTTAGACTCTCAAAGGAAGGCGTTTCTAAATTTGGTACAAGGAAGTATATCGGTAGCGGAGTACGAAGTGGAATTTGTACGGTTAAGTCAGTATGCTAAAGGAATCGTGGCCACTGATTATGAAAGGTGTGTCCGATTCGAAGATGGATTGCGGGATGAGCTGCGAGTGTTGATCGCTCCGCAGAGAGAACGAGATTTTGCAATTCTAGTAGAGAAAGCTCGGATAGCTGAAGAAGTTAAGAAGACTATGAGGCAAAACCGAGAAAAGAATAGGAACAGGAATAAGAGAAGTTTTGGATCGTCGGAATCATCTGAAGGTTTTCGGAAAAGGCCAAGGATTGAGAATTCTGTACGTGTACCTGTACCAGTTGCGGAGAATCGGAGTCGTCTATGTGCCCAATGTGGGAGAGCTCATGTAGGAGAATGTTGGGGAAATAGTAAGGAATGTTTTCGGTGTGGGTATAAGGCTCATTTGGTTAAGAAATGTCCTCAAGTGATGGATAGGGCACGAGTCCAAGGACGTGAAACACTAAGCAAATGTGCTGAAGGTTTGGATGCAAGGCAACCAAGGTTGGCTTAGGCAATCAGTCATAGCAAGGAGGAAGTTGGCCCAGATAGGATCAGGTATGTTCCCTAATCCTGGAATTTCTTTATTACTTTGGTTGTTATAAAGCTAGTTCGTTCTTGTGATGTTAGCGAAGTATATGGAATCTTGACTGTGAACTTTGGGATTTTGCAAAAGAAATGTGCTAGTTTTATTAAATCGAGTCTTATGTGAGAGAGTGTAGTGTGGTGAGTTAGGACGGACGGTTGTTCGTTAGTAAGTAATTTCGAGGACGAAATTATTTTTAAGGAGGGTAGAATTGTAATATCCCAAAATTGGGCCTAGTAGGATTGGGCCGATTGGGCGTTGGGCTTTAGAAAAAAATTGAGTATCATCTTGTTGATTGTGTTAGCTCGAATATAATTTTGTTGTATGCCTAATACAGTCTTGAGAAGGCTTGGAATTAATTGGTTTAGAATAATTTTTAGTATGGAGAATTTAGTGAAGTGGATCAAGTGATTATGATGCTTAAGTTAATTTAAGTGTTTAATGTTAGCATAAATGAGCTAGTAGTAAAGTGGTGTTGGCGCATGAGTAATTGCATGAGGAAGAGGTTCAATCCCATGAATGGCAATAAGGTGACTTTTATTTTGCATGTGTATGGCATGTGTCGGTCAACTCTAATTAAGATAAGGTTGGATTTTATCATTTATGGATAGTAGACTAAAGGAATAAGGCAAGTTATTAGTTAAGGTATGGGATCAAGAAAATATGGTATGATAAGGGGACAAAAGGCATGGATTAAGGGATGAGGTTTGGAAACTTTTTAAAGGCATTTTGTCCATGAACATGGACGGTTTCATGGACTAGGGGGAGTTGGCCGAATTTATTTTGGAAGGAATTAGGAGGAAGAATAGGAGGAAGATTAGGAGGAAATAAAGAGGAAATTGTGGGATTTGTGATGAATATGTGAGTTGGATGGCTAAGGGGGATTTCTTGGATGACCATTTCAGTTTTGCATAGTATAAATAGGGGGAGTGATCATCTTTGTTATCTTTTTTCTTCTTTAATTTTCTTTGTGCTGAAAATTGGGTTCTTCCGTCTTATTTTCTACTCTATTTCTCTATTATTAAAAGTGCCGAAACACCATAGTCAAATCTTTATTGGAGGGGCTGTCGACTATGTGCTTGTGATCTTTTATTCTCTTCAACGTGTAGTGGTAAGTTCTTTCTTTATCATTCGATTTTGAGCTCTTTTTGCTAGTGTGCTGAAATCATGAGGATAGGCCTAGGGATGGCGAATATTCTTTAAGCCATGATTATGTGTTCTTTTGTGTGTAGCCGACGCTAAGGAGCCTTAAAAGAGATCTATCAGGTTTTGGAACATCAAGGTAAGTGATTGATAACATTCGGCCATAGGCCATATTATGGGTTTAAGTGGTGACCGATTGTGTATTATGATTTTTAGGGGCTAATCGATAGAGGTAACAGAGGCTTTGGGATTCTAGATCGTTTCGATAAGGATACTTAGTAAGTTTAGATTTTCTCCGTATTCATTCAATAGCCGAAGGCTAATTATTTGTAGGTACCAATGGGTGGTCGATTGCAAAGGGAACTCAGAGTGTGATTCGGGATTTGGTAGGAGACCAAATCGGCATTTAAGGAGAAGGAAGAACCACGTTTTGAGATCGTGTTAGATTCGAGTGGTTCGGGATTTTGCTAATAGGCAGGTGTGTAGTTAGCTTACTGTTTTCCGGGTTTATGATTGTATGTGATATTTGTATGTGTGTTATGAATGTGCTAACTAGTGCAATGGAAATTGTGATGTGGATACCCTCAAGGGGTATGTCGATAATCCGGTAAGTACCGAATCTGATGAAATGTGACTATTGTTGTGAATATGTGATAATATGCGAAATAACATGTACATGCATGGCACTATTTTATATTGCATGTGCATGGGTGGGATATGAAAGAAGGACAGGGTGTACTTCGAGTACGTGGTTTGATGAATGGCTTTGTGCCTCATCGTGATTGATATAAGCTATGTGCCATATCGTGGTTATTGATGGCTTTGTGCTCATCGTGGTTTTGATGATAGCTTCGGCTACATCGTGGATTAGCGCTGACTGAGGTCGCGTTGTGGACTAATTGCGATTAAGTTCACGTGGACGGCATTTGTTGCCATATTGGAGTAAAAAGGAGAGGGTGATTTAAAAATCCCCTGGTGTGTGGTAGGCTGGATACGGGGGTGTGTAGAGGATGGACCGTAGACTGGGTTGGGTTTCATAATTGCATAATTGTGTATGTGAATTAATGTGGTAATGGGCCAAGCCCAAGATGTGGAAACATGTGGTTAATTACCCTATTATAAGAATGTGATATGGTTATGGGCCAAGCCCAATAAGTGAAATTATGTGAATAACGCTTGCTAATATCGACATGTGGGTGGAATTCAAAGGACTAATTGCACATCGAGTCCGTGTGACTCACCCAAATTTTTACCAACATTGCAGGTGATGCATAAAGCTTGGACCGGGTTGGAGTGGATACGAGGTAGCCCATGCAGAAGATGTTTTTAATTATTTACGTATTTTATATTTTTAGTATTTTTAAGTAAGGTTTATTGTAATAAGGGCCTCCTAAAGTATTTAACGATTTTTACGATGTTTTGGTTGGATTGGCGTTTAAATTATTATTTGAAAATGTTCTTATTTTCGGCAACTTACATCTTTAGAATATATAATAAAGTTTTCAAATCGGATATTTTATAACAACTAAATTTTTATGGGCTTTTAATTATACAATGTTTTTCCAAAGACAATAAATTTATACTTTTTCACTTTTAAGTCAAATTCTTTTCAAATGTTTTTCGCAGTGACATACCAGATCCGGTCAAGGCTCGTGGGCCGAGTTTGGGGTGTTACAATACGAGATCTCAATTCGGTGCTGAGGCCATATCCCAGACATGGTCTTACACAGAACCTAACCAATCTCGTCTCGATGATGATATCCTCTCACTTCTTAAAGTCCAACCAGGACTTCAACATCGTGAATTTTCATCATTTTCTCATTCAACATCATTACTCAATTTCATAAAAATAATATACATCATCACTAATATCAAATATTTTAAAACTTAATAACATGATGTTGAATTTATTACACACAAACTTACCTCGATACCAAAATAGGCCAATTTACTAATCTAGTCCGAAACCTTACCTTTTCCTCGATCAAGGTTAATTCCTCGTTCTTCTTGATCTATAATAGCAAATTAGCTCATTTAATTACCTTATTAATCAATACATTTCAATAATCATACTTTGGCAAAATTACTTTTTTTCCCTTAGACTTTCACAAAATGACCATTTTACCCCTAGGCTCGTAAATCAATTCTAATCAAATTTCTTCCTTTATCGAGCATAGGTGAACATTTATTACTCTTATAGCAACTCTCAATACTCATTATTTCATACATTTAACACCTATTTACAACCTTTACAAAAAAGGTCCTTTTTAGGTGTTTTTATGGAAATACCTTTCACAAAAGTTGTTTATCTAACAACTAAGACTCATTTTTTTCCATCAAAATGCAGCAAATGACATAAATGCTCACATGGAAAAACCCTAAACTTTCAACCGTTTTGCAAAATAGTCTCCTCTTTAGCTAGCTTAAGCTTTAGGGGTTCCAAAAGTACAAATATTATCAAGAAAGACCACTAAAATCACTTACTTGCAAGGAGAAAAGCTTTGCTGAATTTTTTTTGAGCTCTCAACCCTTATTTTGCTACTAATTTTTGGTGGAGAAGATGGAGAGAAAAGTTGATATTTTTCTTTTCTTCCTTTTATTATAACAAGTCAATTTAATCACCTAATTTCCACCAACTTTGACCAATGTCTAATTCTTTGTCCCTATGGCCAGTCACCACCCTACACAAGGCCTAATTGCACATCAGGGACCTCCAATTAACATTCCTTAGCTATTTGACACCTTTAGCTTGTAAAATAAAACTTTCACACTTTATGCGATTTAGTCCTTTTTCGCAATTAAGCATGCAATCGCTAAAATTAAAGCACCAAAATTTTCATGCACCTATATAGTCATGCCATAACTCATAAAATAATATAAAAAATAATTTTCTTCAACCTCGAATTAGTGGTCCCGAAACCACTGTTCTGACTAGCCCCTAAATCGGGCTGTTACACTTGATGAGCAGTTGCTGGTTGCCATGGGATTACCATGGTATGCTGACATTGTTAATTTTCTAGTTAGTGGATTGCTACCACTCGAGCTCTCTAGTCCAGGAAGAAAGAAATTCCTCCACAATGTTAAGTAGTACTACTAGGATGAGCCGTTCTTATTCAAACAATGTGCAGACCACATCATTATAAAATGTATTCCGGATGATGAAATCCAAAGTATTTTGCATCACTGTCATTTAGCACCATATGGAGGCCACTTTGGGGGCATGATAACTGCTGCAAAAGTTCTCCAGTCTGGTTTTTATTGGCCGAAAACGTTTAAAGACACTCATGAATTCTGTAAGGCATGTGATTGTTGCGTGTAAATAAGAAATGCAATTGTGCAGGTGTACACGACATTCAAGTAATAAAGTGATAAGTAAGTATCGTCTCCACATGGATTGGAAGTTGGTAAGAAATTGATTAAGTTATTATAATCCTATTAACTATACTAAATAGTAGGAAATGCTTTTAAATTGAATAAGAAGTTGGTATAATGAATTAATGTAATTTAATGCTAAAAACATAAATTGATATGGAAAATAAAATGTAGTTGCAAATTACAGAGAAAAGCAAGAGTAATTCTGTTGTTGAATGAATAGGGCTGAAATTATTCAAGAGAAATGCCCATATCAAAATAATGTCATGAAAAAATATTGTCTAATCAACTATTCAGAGAACTACTACTGTAACCTGCCTCTTTTGATAGCTAGATTTAAGCTAAAAATCTAAGTTACTGTATGTCTACAGAGTTTTGGATTAATAACTGCAATGAACTTTCTTTTCTATAAAATTAGCAACATCTATGTCTAGAGTGCTACGAATATTCTATTGAGTATTCGCTTG
Organism: Gossypium rotundifolium; assembly: GCA_025506655.1. NCBI lineage: Eukaryota > Viridiplantae > Streptophyta > Magnoliopsida > Malvales > Malvaceae > Gossypium > Gossypium rotundifolium. The sequence continues at coordinate 64,270,142 of CP106734.1, forward strand.
CATCAAACAATTCTAGATCTAGTATATTTAACCTTTTCAAAATTAAAAATACATCTGTGAACACAACATACAATCAACTATGTATAGAGCTTGCATGCATGTATTTATAATAGGCACAAATCAAATGAAACAGTGATAAAGGAAATCTCAAATCATGAATATTAGAAATGATAATCATCCACCCAATAACTCCAACCCAAAAAAGATTTAGTTTGTAACACCCCTTACCCGTGTTTGAAGCCGGAACCGGATACGAGGCATTAAACTAACTCAACTTGCTTAAACATATCACATCGGGCTATAAAATTTTGTTCAATCTAAAATTTCTCATTCACATTCAAATTCGCCGCTTATATGGGCCCATGAGGCCCAAAACATACATGAGGGATTATTCGGGACTAATCCGAGAACTTAGGAACTTTAAGAAGACTTAGAAAATTTTTCATCAAAACAGGGGCCACACGCTCGTGTTGCTCAAGGGACACGCCAGTGTTCCCTTGAGACATGCCCATGTTCTTCACCCGTGGTCGACACTGACTTATTTCACATGGCCAGGAACACGCTTGTGTCCTAGCCTGTGTGCCAAAACCTTGGCATTCTATTTATGACGTCATCACCTCACTATGGTCACACGGCCAAGGCACACGGCCCTGTCCTTAGACCGTGTGTCGAATTAAATTCCTAACTTTAGGTGTAAACTTCACACCGCTTGGGCGCTCGCCCATGCCTAAGGCCATGCCTCCCACACGGCTGAGACACACGGCCGTGTCTTTGCCCATGTGTTTACTACTGAGCATAGTGACTTGCAATTATAGCATGCAAGGGGACACACGGCTGATCAACATGCCCATAGGGCTTACCGTCTGTCACACATGGCCTAGACACACGCCCGTGTATCTACCCGTGTGGAATATTATATGGCTATCCACCAAGCCATTTGCCACCCTACCAAGCAACCATAGTTATACCAAATCAATACAACATAAATAATGGCCAAAAGGCACCTCTAAGAACTCATAAGAAATCAAGACATCCAACACAATCATACATTTCATGAAATCCATCATCATTGAATACATGAACATATCAAGTATAGGTCAACTTCTCATGACCTTTTACAAAATAAATTGAACTATAGTAGCCAACACATTTGGCTTGCCAATATGACATAACAAAATACCCAAGTCCTATACATGCCATACTCAAAATAAATCTAATTTGGCTATAGCAAAAGGCTGTGTGCCGATTATATTACCGTATATGATACTCTGGTGGCTCTGCCACAAATATTATAAATGGCAACTTGCCTGCGAATTATTATAAATGGCAACTTGCCTGTGAATTGGTGTGATTGGCGGGGTGGGTTGACTTAATCCCCACAGGTGTGATTGGCTGGTACGAGGGTGTGATTGGATGGATGGGTTGGGTTGCATACATTGCACATACATATATATATTCTGTTATGTAAATGAGCTTCAGCCCAAGATTATGCTATATGGGCTTAGTCCCAAATTATTGCTAAATAGATTCAAACCCAATGGATGGCGGTAAGGGGATTATACACTGAGTTCTAGTAACTCACATCTCCTTCTTAATCCTTACAGGTGATGCTCAGTGACGAGGACTTGGGGCCATGGATGACTCGGTGGAGGCCATACTTTGGAAATAATGTTTTCAAACATTAGTAAACTTTTTTACCGTTTTAATTCGTTACTTTTACTATTTTGGGTTTTAAAGTTGTAATAAGGCCTCTGGGATATGTTTTATTTTTCTTTACATTTAGACGTACTTAATATCTTGCTTGAAATGTTTTAAATGGGGATTTTTTAAAATCATTAATAACGGTTTTCCAAAATTGATTAACAAATGGATTTCATAATAAATATGGACAATGGATTTCATAATAAATATGGACAAATAATTTAACTTGGATTTTCTTTCGAAATTATCAACATCATTTTCAAAAGTCACGATTTTAAGGTTCATTAGTTCGATTTTCGATTTATCAATCAACCTCTTGAAATTAGTAGTATTTTATCAAATATTTATCACCAAGCTGTTTTGCTTAAAATATAACCTATTAACAACAACTTCATTAAGAATCACAAGTTCTTTACTCGTTTTCTTCATGTGACATGCCAAATCTGGTCATACCGCATGGGTCGGGTTTAGGGTGTTACATTTTATGGTATCAGAGCCCGGTTGCAAAAATCGACTGTGGTTTGGGTTCAAAAGCGTTTTCCAAAGCTGTTTAAAATTTTTAATTTATAAATGCATGTTCTAAAGGAAGTATGGCACCATGGGTATCCGACACCAAGTCAAGTAAGTTTTTGTTTTTATTTTATGATTATTGTGATATGACTGTAGAAAAACTCTAGAACTTTTAGCTTTAGGAGCTAAAACTATAGAGATTGAGACTTTAGGATACGTTTTTCAGAAATGACTCTACTTTTTATACTCCATAAAACATTGTTTAATAAACATTGAATAGCATACTGATCCATAAGACTCTTAGAGGACGAGGTGCTAGAGTTGGGTCTGAAGCATCTGGACATATGTTTGAAATGGATGCACCAGCTTCGCTAGTGGCTAAGACAGGATCTCATGATCGAGCTGGGGTTGATGAGCTGACTCAGTTAGTTAAGGAGGTATTGGAGGAGGTTAAAGGAATCGGTGAGGCACTTCGAGTTGGGTGCATGGACTGTAAGAAGAAAAGAGATCGCGGTTCTTTAGGGTCGCAGTCTCATTCTGTAAAGCGTGTTAAGGCACGTCCAAACTTTCTGGCTTGCGATTATTGTAGAAAGCATCATCCGGGTGAATGCTGAAGGAGGGCAGGAGCATGTTTGAGATGCGGGTCTAAGGAGCATAAGGCTCAGGATTGTTTCATCACCATCAAGTCAGGTATGTTTTGGTTGGACATGATGTTTGAATATAGAAATTTTAAGTATAAGTGGTTGATAACTGCTTGCTTCTGTGGTTAGATGTTTGGTTGTGTAAAAGAGGATTCAAGATTAAGTTAAAAGTACATTAGTGTTATTAAGGTCAGAGTGCGCAGCGAAAGTATAGTGGTGTGACTTGAGCGGTGCGTTTTGTAGTTGGTTGGAAATTTTGAGGACGAAATTTCTTTAAGGAGGGTAGAATTGTAACATCCCAAAATTGGGCCTAGTAGAATTGGGCCTAATAGGCCTTGAGTGTAAGAGTATTTAAAATTTTTGAGAACAAGAGAACGGCATTATTTCAAGTTGGACTTATTAGGAAGGTGATTTTGGAAAGTTACGGGGTTTCTAAGAAGTTTCGGGTTCAAGTTAGGCTATAGGAAAATTTTAGTGTTGAAGCATTTAAAGGGGAGAAGGAAGTGGTGTCTAGCATAAGGGAATAATTGGGTAACTTACTAGCACAAGAGGAGCTAGTAGCAAGGTAGTGAGGCATCACATGAAGGGGCTTAAGGGCTGGAGTTCGAATCCTATCTATTGCAACCTTTGGGATGTAATTTTTTTTTTGTACTAATCAAATGTTTATGGGAAGTTTCGGCCAAGCTTTAAAGATTGTAAGGAAGACTTTATATTTATGGAAAGAAGAATAAGAAAATATGGTACGGAGGAAAACAAGGGAAAATGAAGGAAAGAATCAAAAGAAAAAGGTAAGAGAAGGGAACATGTTGGCCTATTATGTGGAGGATGTTTTGGAAAGAATATTTTGGGGTCAACACTCATCTTTTTGGTAAAGATGATACAAAGTTTTGGTAGGGAGAAAAAGAGAGCCAATATAATTTTGTAAGTTTTGGGGCATCTTCTTTGGAGCATTTTGAGTTTTCTTTTTTCCCAATTTCTTCCCTCACTTGCCGAAACTCTAAAGCCAAAATTGTGCACCTTTCTTATTTGTTTTACCGAAACTTTCAAGCTATTCTTTGCTGCTACTTATCATTCTCTTAGCCTTGGTTTCAGAAGTTGATTGGTAAGTGGGTGATTAGGCCGAATATTGGTGGTAAGATGTTACTCTTTATTTTGATGTTTTGCGCCGCTCATGTGATTCTATTTTGTGGTGATAATATCAACTTCTTACTCTTGTGGAAGGGCCGAATATTGGATGAAGTCTAACCCCTTTGGTACATCACTTATTTATTTTTTTTGGGACTCGCTGCAATAGCCAAAGTGCAAGGCTGGATTTTAGAACCTAGTAGGGAAGAATCACGATTGTTGGGGCAACGAAGAGTGGTTATTTAGGAAATCCAAATCAGGTGTGTAATCTCACACCTCTCTGAATATTTGTATGAAATGTTTTGTGATTCAGTGGAAAGATCGAAAAATCGGAAACCGACATCTGTGACCACTCGGGCGTGCGTATGTTTGTAGTGGTAACCGTATTTTGCAATGAAACAGTTTCTAGTTAGTAGCAGTGATGTGAATTTAAAAAATCACGAAAAATAGAAGAAAGGGAATTAGAAAGTGAATAAGATATAGAATTAAAGATTATTGTGTCTATTTTTATATGAAAGAAACAGAGTAGGAAGATGAATTTTATATTCTGTGATATTTTAATTTTAGTGAGACTGGTTATGAATGACTTCGTGGTTCCCTGTTCTGTCTTTGAAAAATCATTCAAAATTGTAAAAATTGAATTATGAGTTATAATTTATATGTATAGATTCCTTAGTGAGTCTATTTTCAATAAAAACAAGTGGGAGCAATATATGAAAATTGTACAAGGAGATATTTGAATTTAGGGTAAGAGAGGTCAGAACCGTTGGTCAGTGAAACAGGGGAAATTTTAATGAATAAACTGTACTAAATGGCTGAGCCAAAAATTCTGGAAAAATTGTAGTAAGAAGATATATAAGTATAGTTTCAAGGAAAATTTACGGCTCTAAATTTTGAGCTTCCTAACTCAAGTTGTATTCAATTTAGTCAATATGATGCGGATGGATAGTTTCAATTTTTATGCCCAAATTAGTAGTTAAGTCTGGGGTTGCGAAATTACCAAAATACCCTCGATGGGTAAAATTACAGAAATACCTTTGGGTTGTGAAATTTACCGAAATTCCTCTATGGGCCGATTTACTGAAATGCCCCTATGGGCCTAATTACCAAAATGCCCCTATGGGTCGATTCATTAAAAGTATTCAATAGATTAATGGTTGTTATTTATATGTGGATATTTTATGTTATTATATATGTTGCATCTCTTCATATTGCATGGGATGGGAAAATTGAATGAAGAGAAGTGTAGCCTGGTGGCATTGCCACAAATTCTGATAATGGCTATGTGCCAACCTAAATATGGCTTTGTGCCATCGTGATTATGGCTTTGAGCCAAACGTATTTACCCAAGGCTGTGTGCTGATTATATTACCGTATATGATACTCTGGTGGGTCTGCCTCAAATATTATAAATGGCAACTTGCCTGCGAATTATTATAAATGGCAACTTGCCTGTGAATTGGTGTGATTGGCGGGGTGGGTTGACTTGATTCCCACAGGTGTGATTGGCTGGTACGGGGGTGTGATTGGATGGATGGGTTGGGTTGCATACATTGTACATATATATATTCTGTTATGTAAATGGGCTTCGACCCAAGATTATGCTATATGGGCTTAGGCCCAAATTATTGCTAAATAGATTCAGACCGAGTCGATGACGGTAAGGGGATTATACACTGAGTTCTAGTAACTCACCCCTCCTTCTTAATCCTTACAGGTGATACTCAGTGACGAGGACTTAGGGCCATGGATGACTCGGTGGAGGCCATACTTTGGAAATAATGTTTTCGAACATTAGTAAACTTTACCGTTTTAATTCGTTACTTTTACTATTTTGGGTTTTAAAGTTGTAATAAGGCCTCTAGGATATGTTTTATTTTTCTTTACGTTTAGACGTACTTAATATCTTGCTTGAAATGTTTTAAATGGGGATTTTCTAAAATCATTAATAATGGTTTTCCAAAATTGATTAACAAATGGATTTCATAATAAATATGGACAAATAATTTAACTTGGATTTTCTTTCGAAATTATCAACGTCATTTTCAAAAGTCACGATTTTAAGGTTCATTAGTTCGATTTTAATAAATTAAGTGGACAAAATGCAATCAACCTAACATGAATTAAATTTAAGCCATATTAATTAAATTAAACATATCAACATCACAATTATTCATAGACATGTTTATAAAAACAATAACAAAATTAAAAGGATAAGGAACAAGAATCAAATCCGGTGCTTCTCCGAAGCTTGACTAAGTTGCTCCGCTCCTCCTTCCCTGCTTGTTCTTGTTGAACCGAGACTTCCACGAACACTTGAATGCTACTCCAAATGGTTCTTGTTCTTTTCATAATTAATTAACAATAATTTATTTAACCCAAAATAATTTGGATTAAAATTAAAATTAATTATATTATGAATTAATATTCATAATTTGGACTGTCTTTGGCTAAAAAATTAATTCGCCTCAATGCTTCAAAAATTGCTTCTTGGTTTTGCGCTTCTAGCAGTGCCTACCAAGCCAATTTTCTCTCTTTGTGCGAATCTGTCGAAAATGATCAAAATTAATCAAAATTTATTATAAAATTAATTAAAATTCAACATGTTAATAATTTAAGTACAATTTAATTATTTTATAATTATTATATATTTTTCGACAAGAATTACTTCGAATTTGCATGAATTTGAGTTAAAAAGGGCATGAAAAAGTGTGTATATTTCCGTGTTTCCAGTAAGTAGTGAAATCAATGAGTTCATACCAACTTGTATATTCACGGGATGGAGAGTATGTATGGATTACCGTAAGCTTAACAAGGTACGAGGAAAGACCATTTTCCCCTACCATTCATTGATCAGATGTTGGATAGGTTAGTTGGGAAAGCTTTCTACTATTTTCTGGATGGTTAATCAAGATATAATTAGATCTCCATAGCTCCCAATGACCAAGAGAAGACAAATTTTACATGTCCATAGGGTACTTTTGCATTTAGACAGATGTCATTCGGTTTATGTAATGCCCCGACAGCTTTTCAATGTTGTATGATTGCCATATTCTCTAACATGGTGGACAATTTTCTTGAAGTCTTCATGGACCTTTTTCTATGTTCGGGAATGATTTTGAAGATTTTTTGAAAATTTTGGAATTGGTCTTATGCTAATATGAAGAAAAGAATTTTGTTTTAAATTGGGAGCGTCAGTTCATGGTTCGTGAAGGAATTGTCCTGGGGCATAGGATATCATAGAGAGGAATTGAAGTAGACGGAGAAAAAATTGAAGTGATAGAAAAACTGCCACCTCCCACCAGTGTCAAAGGTATTAAAAGTATCTTTGGTCATACGGGGTTTTATAGAATATTCATTAAGGATTTTTCGAAGATATCTAAACCCTTGTGCACTTTGTTGGAGCAAAATAGACTTTTCAATTTTCATGAATAGTGTTTGGCATCCTTTGAAGAGGTAAAGAAGAAACTCATAGCAACATCAATTGTAGTAGCTTCGGAATGGATACTACCTTTTGAACTCATGTGTGATGCTAGTGATTATGCTATGGGCGGCATGCTGGGGAAAAGGAAAGACAAAATACTGTGGATAATATATTATGCTAGTAAAACATTATTAGAAGCACAACTTAATTATACCACCACAAAAAATGAGTTATTGGTTGTGGTGTTCGTGTTCAATAAATTTCATTTGTATCTAGTTGGTATAAAGGTCATAGTCTACACAGACCACTCTTCTATTAAGTATCTAACGAGCAAAAAAGATACTAAGCCAAGGTTGATTAGGTGGATATTGTTGCTACATAAGTTTGACTTAGAAATTAGAGATCAAAAAGGGACTGAGAATCAAGTGGTTGATCACTTGTTGAGGATAAAATCTGGAAATGAAGGTAGTCATGATACACTTATTAAAGAAGAATTTCCAGATGAACATCTGTTAGTTGCCACGACATTTCCTTGGTATGCTAACATAGTGACCTATTTAGTGAGTGGTGTATTGCCACTCGATCTCAACAGTTAGAGAAGACGAAAATTCCAACACTATCATTGGGAAGAACCTTTCTTGTTTAAACATTATGCTGATAAAATAATTAGGAAATGTGTTCCTGATGAAGAAATACGTAGCATTCTCCAGCATTGTCATTCAACTCCATACGGAAGACATTTTGGAGGGATGAGAAATGCTTCCAAAGTACTTCAATCAGGATTTTATTGGCCAAGTCTGTTCAAGGATGCTCGTGAATTCTATCAGTCATGCGGTTGTTGTCAGAGAATATGAAATCTATCTAGGAGACACGAAATGTCATTGCAAAGTATACTGGAGATTGAGTTGTTTGATGTATGGGGAAAAGACTTTATGGGTCCATTTCCACCGTCAGTGGGCAAGGTGTACATACTGTTAGCAGTAGACTATGTCTCTAAGTGGGTCGAGGCTGTTGTTCTTCCTACTGATGATGCAAAGTTAGTGATGAATTTTTTACACAAGAGCATTTTTACAAGATTTGGTACAGCTAGAGACATTATTAGCGATGAGGGGTCTCATTTCGACTGAAAGTTGGTAGCCAATGCTTTGCACCGATATGGGGTGAAACATAAGATTTCCACAGCATATCACCCCTAAACAAATGGACAAGCTAAAATTTCTAACAGGGAAATTAAAATAAAAATTAGAAAAAGTGGTGAATCCTACTCGTAAGGACTGGTCTACTAGATTGGATGAAGTTTTGTGGGCGTATCATATTGCATAAAAAACTCCATTGGGGATGTCACATTTTAAGCATGTCTATGGCAAGCCATGTCATCTTCATGTTGAGCTTGAGCACAAAGCATTTTAGGCTATTAAGAAGCTGAACATGGATTGGGTAGCTACTGGGCACAAAAGATTGTTAGAATTAAATGAAATGAAGGAGTTCCTGACACCAAGCATATGAGAATGCACTGTAAAAGGAAAAGACCAAGAAATGGCACGATAAAAGAATCATGTCGTGACAATTTGAACTAGGGCAACAGGTGTTGTTATTTAACTCTAGGCTCAAATTGTTCCTAGGTAAATTAAAGTCTCGCTAGTCAGGTCCTTTTGAAGTAGCCCAAGTGTATCCTCATGGAGCTGTTAGCATCAAAGATTTGAAATGGGGGTCACATTTAAAGTTGATGGGCAACAGTTAAAACACTATTAGGGTGCCCATGTGGGTTGAGGCAAGCACTCCATTGCTCTCCAAGATGTTTGAGCTAACAATTTCTTTCATCTTTCTTTTCTTTAATTGCTTTACTTTAATTTTATTTTTAGTACTTCTTTAATATTGTTTTCATTTCTGTTCTTCTTTTTTTGAAAAATTTTCTACGATTTTCATAGACAGAATAAAAAAAGAAATTGAGCAGTTGTGATATTAAGAGGAGTTTTCCGTAGCATTGCGACGAATTGGGTAGTGGGCAACATGAGGTTGACCAGGAAAATAAGTCTAAGGGGAAAGAGGTTTTTTAGTTGGGCCAATTCTATTATTGGGTGAGCCCATATAAGGAAAGTTAGACTATTTGGGATTAGGGCACTTCACATTTACCCCTAAAAAATCCTATTCATTTTCTTCTTTCCTCATCCACGTCATGCAACTTCCCGAGCATGTTTCAATTTTGTTAAATTGTCATCACTATCCCCTTATTTTTCTCTTCTCAACAGCTCACGTCTCTTAAAGTTCTCTTCAAGTTTTCATTTTTATCATTTTCTCTTTTCAAATCTCTCATATCTTTTTTTCCACTACTCCAAGATTTCATCCAATTTTCTCTAATGGCTTGCATCAAAATTGCTTCCAAAACTATTGAATCATCAAGGGTTGGTACTGCTCAGCCAAAGAGATTCTTTAACGCTGCCGCAACAACAAGATATAACAATGATATCACGAAGAGTCATTTCTATTTTGAGCAAAGGTTCTTTTTTAAAGATGAACCACATATGGGATACAATGAATCTGTGTCTTTAATAGTAGAAAAAAATGGGTGGAACATTTTTTGTTTGCACCCCGAAGAAGTTTTAGGGAAAATTGTACGAGAGTTTTATACCCATGTCAACTCTCCAGATTCCTCTTTTATCTATGTAAGAGGTAATTCGGTTCCTTTTGATGAAGACCATATTAATACGTTGTTTGGTCTTATAGGTATACATGATAAACACACGCCATTTGTTGAAAGTATTATTGCTGAGGGTTTAAACCAAGTGTTGGAGGATTTATGTATTGAGGGAACACGATGGATTGTTTCCAGCCAGGAATGTTAAACTGTCGAGAGGGCTTTGTTGAAGCCCACTGGGAAATTTTGGTATCATTTTCTGAGAAGTCGACTTTTATGTCGTCTACACAGAATACCTCCATTTCGAAAGAAAGAATGTTTTTGCTGCACTCCATTATAAGAGGGAGAAAGATTAATGTGCGGATGATTATTCTTCAAGAAGTACATCGGTGTGCTGAGAAGAATGCAGGTAGCTTAAACTTCCCTTCACTCATTACTGCCCTATGTCGAACTGCCCAAGTCCCTCTCGATGCGAAGAAGGATATCACCCCTAACAAGGGTCGGCTGATAGAGGCCATCTTTTCCAAGATCCAAGGCACTGATTGTAACGACCCGACTTTTGGGCCTAGAAGAAATAGGCTTCGCGTATCAGAGGGATTGGAATTTAGCTGTGCAAGTGAATAACACAAAAGTATGTTTACTTTAGTGGTTAAGGGTCTTGAGAAGTATTGGAGAAGTCCTGGGTTCAAACCTGTGCTTTAGCAAAAATTTTGGTTTTAAGTGGATAAAACCCTAAATGCTTGGATGTAGGCCTTTTAAATTATTGTGTTAAAAAAATGACACAATGAAGCATGTGGTCTAGTGGTTGTGGCGTCATTAAGGTTGCAAGGGAGCCTAGGTTCAAGTCTTGGCTCTTGCAATTTATTTTGGTTTTTCTTTTAAAGGAACCTGGACCTTGGCCTTTAGACCTCTTATTTAATTGAAGGTAAAATGTGTCACAAAAAGAGAGTGGGTGATTTAGTGGCAAGGTGGCGCTACATGTGTGGCAAGGAGTCTGAGGTTCGAGGCATGGCGTGCACAATTATATGTTTATTTTGCTACTTGAGCTAGGGAGGTGTTGGAACTGGACTGGAAGTCTAAAGAGGTGGTTGGAGACTTGGTCATCAGGTTTAATGAACTTGAATGGGAGGGGAGAATGAAGGGAGAATTGGTCATCAGGTTTCTCCTTGATTTCGGTTTCGTATCAGGGTGAGCCGAATCTTTTTCTTGATAGTTCTGTGGTGACCAATTCTCTATTTTTTCCCTCTCTGTTTCGATTCTGCAACGGCTCTGTTAACCGATAAGTCTCTTAGTTCCTTTTAGTACTCTCTTTTACTGCTTTCGCTAATGGTGTGATCCTTTATGACCGCTTCCTCTCCTGTGTATGTCCTCTCGGGTTTTAGAATTTCCGATGGGTGAAGAGGGTGCTAGTAATAAAGCGATGGAAAAGGTACCGACTGAGGTTGAGCGTGTAGCCTCTACTCTCAAGTTTAAGAGGCGTGCAGTGTCGGCTATTCAGGACTTTCTGCCGGGATGCGGAAGGGTGGCTGCACCAAACTCTGGTTCAAGTCAGTGAATCACAGTTAACCGATCGAGTCAAGGCAAGTGGTAGTCGATCCTTTGGTTAGGGGGTTTGGTTAATGTTCTTTTTAACTATGTGGATAAGTGATTAACTGTTGTTATGTTTGAATAGGTTCCGGTGCACGGGAATTCTTAGTACTCTACGTGATCAAGTGTGTAACAGTACCCTGTATACGATAGTTGGCGAGAAAGTCGATAGAGTGTGTGTAGCCACACTCCTTCTGATCATAGATCGACAAAATGCCAGAAAGTCGAAATACCGGTGAATGATGCCACACGAGCGTGCGATCGCACGTGTGGTCGACCGAGCCCACGAATATAGGCGTAAGATGGTTGAGGCCACCATGAGCGTTCTCATAGACTTAGATCGTTTTGGGCCGTTGGGGCCAAAATGGGCCGTGTGGGTCCAATGGGCCTGTAGGCCCCTCACGGATTAAATTTGCATATTATGGTAATTGTTAGACCGAGCCGTGTAGTCCACATGGCTAGGGTCATTTTTGGGCAATGGGTCGTGTGGGCCCACTGGGCTAGTGGGCCCCACACGAATAAAATGCATGTTATATGGTTTCTATTGGTTTGAACTGTGCTGTTCGTGTAGCTGAGGCTATTTCTGGGCTGATTGGGCCACACGAGCGTGTGAGCCCACTTGGGCCGAGTAATGAGCCTTAGGCCCATTTACACCGTTGTGTCTGTTTGGGTTATTTAAGTTGCTCGAGGCGACGGTGGACCTTCTGTTGGATCATTAAGCCTCGATTTGTAAAATTACCGAAATACTTCTGATTTGTAAAATTACTAAAATACCTCAGATTGTGAAATTACCGAAATACTCTTAGATTGTGAAATTACCGATATACCTTGAATTTGTAAAATTATCGAAATGCCCTCAATTTGTGAAATTACCAAAATACCCTCGATTTATAAAATTATCGAAATACCCTCAATTTGTGAAATTACCAAAATACCCTCAATTTTGAATTTATCGAAATACTCTCGATTTGTAAAATTATCGAAATACCACCGATTTGTAAAATTATCAAAATACCTTCAATTTGTGAAATTATCGAAATACCCTCGGTTTGTAAAATTACCCAAATACCCCTATTTTGCAAAATTACCAAAATCCCCCTGTAGGGTAGAATTATCGAAATACCCCTAAAGGGTACGATTACCTAAATACCCTTATAGGGTAAAATGACTATTTTGCCCTTGTGGGTAAATGACTGACTTAGACTGTGATTTGACTGATTCGACTGTGATCGTACGACTGTGTTTTAATTGACTTGACTGTGGTCGTGTGACTGATACGTTTTTAATATATGTCTAAATGACTATTACTGAGCATGGTCATTTTGCATATACATGTAATGATTGAGCATGACTGACACGACATTCTGCACTAGGGTTGGGATTCTGATTTAGAGGAAGTACTGTACTAGTGGCTCTGCCATGTTTTTACTGTTCTAGTGGCTTCGCCACGTATTCTGATATTAGTGGCTTGGCCACGTTTACTGTTGCTAGTAGCTTTGCTGCATTACTATTAGCAGCTATGCTATGATATTGGTGTGTTAGATGGGTGGGTCGACTTAGTCCCCACATGGTGTGTTGGTTGGTACGGGTGGTGTGTTGGCTGGATCGGGTTGGGATGCATCCTCATACTGTTGCTTATCTGTTTATGAGATCTGTCACTGTACTAGGCTTAGGCCACCTGTTCTGTTATTGGTTTGGGCTAGGCCCAATTGATTCTGTTATGGGCTATGACCCAAATGGTACTGTGGTGGGCTTTAGCCTACGTATGCTCTGAACTGGACTGTATTGTTACTGTTACTGTTAAAGGGCTTTGGCCTAGACTATTTCAGTTTCTATTTCTGTATACTGACTGTTACTCTAGTAAGGGGATTACACACTGAGTTTTCATAAACTCACCCCGTTTTTAACTTTGCAGGTAATCCCCAACGTTAGGAGGATCGGTGCTGCGAGGGACTCGGAGGTGACCACACAACTACGACCGTTATGCTTTGGACTTTATATATGTTTTAAATTTCGTTTTGGGTTTTAATTTCTGTAATAAGGCCTCTCTGGATTTAATTCTGAACTTGGGATTTTGTTACGTTTTATATCTGTTAGACGTAGATGAGTTTTCAACCCAATTACCGTTTTAAAAACATATGTTTTAAACTTTTTTACCTTAAATTAGCTTCCGCAACTGAAAGAGATTTTTAACGAAGTTATAACGATTTTAAAAATGATTAACTTTTCAATGAAACCATGGTTTTCGAAAAACACTTCAATGTGACACGCCAGATTCGGGCCTAACTTTTGGGTCCGATTTGGGGTGTTACACTGATACTACTCGGGCAACTCAGCATAGTCATGTCACTACCTCCTCTTCTGTGCATACTCTCATGATAGTACCTCATGTTTATCGTAGCTCCCTTAAATAGTAAATAGTGCACTCCTTAAAGCAGTTAGAGCAGCGGATGTCCTTTTTTGAAATCCAACAATTTCATCTGGCTGAGGAGTTGGCATAATCCCAGTAGCAGCAAGTTGAATATTGGGCTTATGTAAAGAGTAGGAATTTGGCTATAAAGAAATCCCTATAAAAGAATTTACGAAGCCAATACTAGAATCTCCTATCTTTCTAGCCATCTTATACTTATTTGCTGATGCTGCCAATGTATCCACTCAAGCTACTGCTGAAGCACCCAGTCAACCTGCTACCAAGGCATCCACTCAAACTATTGTTGAAGATCCCAAGAAGATGACATCCCTAAATGCTGAGATGGAAGAAGAAAAGGATGATACTGCCACTACCACCAAGGGTAAGGAACCTACTCTACCATCGCCACCAGCTCCTAACTGCACAAGACCGTGGCGTTGAATGTTTGATCAATGAACTCACGAAAACTAACAAAAAAGGGGAGGAAACGACCTCCAAAAAGTGGAAGTGACGGTACAAGGTCAGTGCCCAAAAATCCATTCATCGGGTAGAATGAAGTATCTACATGCTAGTCCAAGCCAGCTAAGTGGTGTGTTGAGGAAAATGCATTGAGGACAATGCATCCCTTAGGTTTGTTGGTGTTTTGTGCATTTAGGTTGCATTTTATATGTATGATCATTTTAGTATAATTATTTTAGTTTAGTTGAATTTGCCTTGCCACAGCAATGTAACTATTACGTACTGTTTGCCTATGAGGAGTACAATCGGTACTCATGATGTTCGATGATGAGCTTAGATTCATCAATACACCTAGAAAATGTAATAGTGAATTAGGTGAATTTAGCTTAGGATTAGTTGCTTGAAAATTAATTTCTAAAAATGAGATGTTCTATACTCAGTTTTTTTTCAGGTTATAGTAAGTATTTTCTAATGAACTTAGGGAATTTTGAAACCAAATTAATTCATTTTGCCTTGACATTAATAAATAAAGGGAAATAGGCACTCCAATGCTTAGAATTGCTGAGTAAGTCAGCACCACTTTGTTTGCTCCATCGTGTTGTTGACTAGAAAGGTGAGTTTAGGTAATAGTGTTTAATACAAAGAAAATAAATTAAGGGCACTCTGTTGTAGTAACGAGTTGAATAGCTAAGGAGGTAGTTGTTTTCTCCATCCATCTTCCAAGTCGAAATCCTTAGCTTCAAGAGTTATTTCTGTTTAAATGTGTCATAATTGAGTACTTAGTAATTTGGTGTATGCTCTATTGTGATTATCAAGTCAAAGAATTTTGTGACATGCTAAATCCCCTAATATACTAATATATTTGACTTAAAAAAGTAAGTTTATATAAGTATGCTTAGCGTAAGAGTGACTTGAGTTTATGTAACAAGCGAACTGAGTAAGCTAAGAGATATTTGCTATGGCTAGAACAATACACGAAAGGAAGAAATTTTATTTTTAAGGGAGCAATTTTCTGCACTACCTTTGTTGAATCATACCTTTGAAACTCGAACAGGTTTTTAACGAGAGAAGATGTCCGAGAAATGATGTATATATTGGTCTTCGAATAGATTGACAGTATAAGATGGGAACATGCACTGGCAATGCTGCTGCATACATGCATTCATGTATATTTTGCTTAAGGACAAGCAATAACTCAAGTTTGGGGTGTGATAACTCTTAAAAAGATTTATATTTCATGCCTTTAGCCCTATCTAATTTCTTGTACTTAGGTACATTTAGTTGTATTTTAGGACATTTTATTAGTATTTTTATCATTTGTATTAGGAGCATAAGCTATGTTTACATACTAGATATTTTTAATTGCGTATGGAAGGGTTGTGTTTGGTGGTTTTGCAGGTGTAGGATATGGAGAAAGAAATAAAGGAGTAAAGGTTTGTCGGGGCAAAAGGTTGGACAGTTTGCCATCTTGTATGTCGCAGCAACTCAGGAAGATGACGGAGTCGGCACTCATCGTAGTCCAATTTCAGCGCAACTCTACTTGTACCAGAAAAATCTACCTAAAAAAAGAGAAGATATCGTGGGCTGTTAGAGCTATTCTAGGAAGAAAAAAAGCCTATAAAAAGTTGAAGGAGGAAGCCCTAAGTGTGGAGATCTGGATGCTATAATTTAGGGTAGTAGCTAAGTACAGACGAAAAGGGGAGACCGAAGGTAGTCCCTCTCAGCCATCACAGGACACTATGCTACTAGATTGAGGATTGATTTGGTGACAGTCATCTTCCTAAGTTCTTCCATTATTTCTTATTCTATTCTCCATGAATCATTTGATCAAAATGATGTTAGGTGTTACTTCAAACTTGAATTTTAAACGTCGACCTATGAGCTAAATCTCATAGGGTTGGGATTACATGATTAAAACTTATATTTTCTTTAATAGATGAATCATTTATTAGACTTAATCTACTGTTTCATTCATATTTTTTTTTAATTCCTAAATGTATAGGTATATTCTCTAGACATAGATGAATGTGCAGTATGCCCATAAAACTGAATCTAATTCTAAAAAGGTTGGATTAGTTGGACCGTAATCGAATGATATGAGTAAGTACTCGATAGATACTTGTAGTAGAATCTAGACATAGAGCAATGTTCATATGGAATTAAGACAAATCAGTATAGGGTACCGTGATAAAGCTTAAAGACACAGGCCAGGTAACTTGAGACCTTGCTCTCGAAAGAAGCAAGTCACTTTAGGTCTCTTCTAAGTAGTAGATTAAGTATGATTTTGCTGAGGCATTACTGAAAGTAAGGGCAGATTCTTAGTAATCCGAACCTTCCAAATCAACATCGTAGACCTTCAACCCATTGTCGCAGCATCTTTGCCATAACATTCTTAGTTATTTACCTATTCACTCACATTTTATTCACGTTATTATTCTCTTAATTTCCATTGCACTTTTACTCTTGCTTTGCCTTAGTATTTTCCAATATTAGTAATTATTTATTCCACACTCATCTTTATTATTTTAATTTATCACTGCGTACTTAACTCGGCTTTGCCATAACATTAATCATTATCACCACTTGACCATTTCTATACCTAACCTGATCCATGTGGAGATAATCTCACTTACCAATTTATTACTTGATTTAACGTGTATACTTGCACAATTTGCATATCATATTCACGCGCGACACCTACTGGCATACACCAGCTCGCCAAACTCAAACTTCTAGGCCCAATTTTGGGATGTTACAATCTCACTAAATTCTTTTGAACTTATAAAATTTACTTCTTGTATGCAGGGTAGATAAAGATTCGAGGATCGAGTGGATGGACCAAGCCAAACACCGCCAGATACGAATTATGGCTGCGGTAGTTGTTTCATGTATATAGAGGGGCACCCTTAGAGGCCACACCTCGGGGACTAATATAGTGTAGTTGTAGTACAGACTTGAGTTGGAATTTATAAATCATTATATGTGTTAATAACGATGAATGACTATAAAAGCTTAGTAATAAAAAGAATTTAATCAAATTTTAAAGTTCTAGTATATTTCAAATTTCATTGTGTCGGTAAAGTTTTAGCCCAGAAAAGTAACTTGACACCTCTGTATGTGATTAGCTCGAATGAGCCTTTAACGTGAAACATGCCTGTATTTTGAGTTCTTTTACGATATTCATTGGGTAATATGAAACATGTGTAATCAAAAATTAGAAATTTAAGAAATGGGAAAAATGAAATAGTTGACTACTATAATTGGAGCCTCCACCACTGAAAGGTATAGGAATGAATTTGGTATGAAGTGTGATTGAATCATGTTACATACATATATACTATTTGTGATGAAGTATACGCATTTTCCTTGATGGTGAATTGTGTTGGTTGATAGGTAAATTGTGTTTGTGTGTTAAATTATCATATAATTTTTATGTGAGGTAAGTTAATTATCAAATTTGTATGAGCTTACTAAGTATTATTAATACTTACATCTAGAATGTTTTAATCTTGTAGATTTTGAACGTTCAAAGTTCGTTGATCGGATCAGCAAGAAGTTCACACTATCCGCCCGAAGTTGTGGTAAACTGCTAACTTATTTAAGTCCATTTAAGTGGCATGAATATAGTTGTTTGGTATTTGTAAACAAACTTGTTACATTTTGAAGGTGATTATTTTGAATTTTCATGATGTATGATAATAAAAATTTTCAATTATGTTGTGGTTTGCGTTTTAAGTTCTGTGGGACCTATCATAGTGTGGGGTATCCACGGAACAGTCCGTCAGTTTTTGGTATCCGCAAAAGATATCCTAAATTAGATGTGCACCTCACTTTTTGTGTAATATCCGGGAATTAGGGCTTGTGCATAATTGCTAAATTGTATGAAGTAGCATGCCTATGTGTGTTTGAATGTGTTATATGAATTTTTAAGAACTCTAGAGTGTAGGTGAATGCCTTAGAAATTATCAAATTTTAAGTATTAAAGGGGGGAGCTAGGCAAAGGAGGTCTTAAGAAAATTGTGGGGAGTTTATGACACAACAAGTGAAGTGGTAGAGAGGCTTGGGACGCTACCTAAGGTGCAGGGAAAGTTGCGTCAGCCAGGGGACTTCAAGGGAGGAGGTTCGAGTCATGATGGCAGCAAGGGAGTATGGCTTTTATTTTGCTTTTTGCGTCAAGAGAGGGGAGAAGTGTTGGACGGCAATTGGACTTTAAGGGATGAGGATGAGACTTGGTCTCTTTCTTTTAAAGTTCGGCTAAGGAGAAGTGATAAAGGTTGACTCATTCAAATCATTTTGAATGAGTAGAATGGAGAGAAAGTAGGAGAGAAATAAGGGATATGATAAGGGAAGAAGTAGTGGCCGAATGTGGGGCTCTTGGTGGTGGTAATTTCAGTCATGTAGGGGAGGAAGTAAATGCCGAATTTTAGTTAGTGATAGTGTCCACCTTTTGCCAAAATTATTGGCCTTAGAAAGTCTCTCTTTTTCTTCTTTTTCATTTGAAGCCGAATCCTCCTTTGTCACCATTGCCGAAATTTTTCTAACTTTTCTCCTCTTCTTCTCTTCTTTCTTTCAACCTTAATTCTCCATCTTTTTATTATATGACTGAATATTCCATCACCATTTGAAAGGCTTAGCTGAATCTTGTAGCCTCTTTTTCTCCTTTCTTTTCTTGTGATCCTTAAAGCCAAAATACTCTTGAGATAGTCGAATATCCCATCCCCATTTGGAGCCATAGCCGAATCTCAAGGTAACCTTATTCTTTCTTCTTTGTCTCAAGTTTTAGAAGCCGAAACTTTTCTCCTTGGGATCTTGAAGCTGATTTTTTGAGGGTGCTTTAGGAGTGGTAAGTATTTTCTATCCTAGCAATCGGTTATGGCTTATTTTCCATTGGAGTGTCGAAATCAAGGGTTTGCCTTGATTTCTGGGGATAGCCGAATGTTCATAGTGCCATAATAAGTGTTCTTTTGTGTGTAGCCGAAGGAAGGAAACACTAAGGATTCTTTCGGGATTCAATTCATCAAGGTAAGCAATGTAGTATTCGGCCAAGGGCCATTTTCCTAGATTTCATGTATTAAGCCGATTCTAATAGTTGCTAAGTAGGGATTTCGTCAACACCATAGACAAGTGGTAGTTTCCAGTATTTAGATAAGCAAGGTAAGTGGGTTATGATATTCGGACTTAGGCCATTCTGTCTATTGATGTTAGCCGAATCTAACTATGGTTATTTAGGGGCAGTCGACAGTGGTGTACAAGGATTTTTGGGATTTCAGTGAACTCGTTAAGTAAATCAGGTGTGCAGCCCCACACTAAATCTTAATAGATTTATGGTAATGTTTTAATATATGAGTTAATGAAAGTAAGTGAATGTGGCTAAATGTACCATACAATGGTACAGAACATTCAGGTACGTAATCTTTAATATTACGTCAATAAATGTTATGAACATGTGAAATATGGCACATAAGTGAATATTGATAAGAATGTGAAATAAGACATAAAGCATGATACTTGTATGATTTGTATGACATGGGGCATATAGGTGTTATTTTTAGGGGAAGTGATCTGGTGGTTTTTTCCACGAAATCTGGTGACTCATATCACGTAATCTGAATGTGGTGACTTATGTCACAAAATATTATCTGGTGGCTATGCCACAATTTATAAGGGCGATGTGCCAGTCGTCTGCAGCGACTGCCTTCGATGATGTGTAGCGGATGGAGGGTCGACTTAGTAGTCCCCACGGTGTGATGGTTGGTACGGGTGATGTGTAGCGGATGGTTATCTAGGTTTGGGTTCGGGATTGCATCATTATCTATAATTGCTATATATATATGTATGAACTGATATGCCTAAATCGTTGGGACTTTGTGTTGGTGGTTATACACTAAGTCCGTTTGACTCACCCCGTTGTGGGATATCTTTTCAGGTGACACTTAGTAAATGGACCGGGTTGGCAGGAGCTTAGTGGTGGCCATGCTCAGCTCGGTGCTATTTTATTTTCGTTGGGTTTTATTATTTAAGCATGTTGGTATTATTTCTGGTTTTATTTGATGTAATATGGCCATTACAATTAACTGTTTTACGCATGCATTTTTATTCGGTTTATTACGTTACGATTATTATCAAATCAAAGGTTAAGCAAATTTTTCTTAAAAATAAATTCTAAATGTTTTGACACCTAAGCAACCATCGATTTTCAATATAAGGTTAACCTCTAAAAATCCGGCTATACTTTCAACCTATTGATTACAAAAACAACATTGTTTTCTATTTGAACTCAACGCAAATCAAATTATCTTCCAAACCACCCCGATTTTTTCCAAACTAACAGATAAGTTTTGAATGGTTTTACTCAAGAAGCATGCCAGATCTGGTCAGGACTTGTGGGCCGGGTTTGGGGTGTTTCAGTTTGGTATCAAAGCCCAGTTCAAAACTCAGCCTCGAGGGCTTTTTGGGCCCAGGATGTTTTCTTTCTTTTAAAATTGAATTTTACTAAGAAATGAGCAGGTTTTCTGGCATGGCACCTGAGTCCCCGGCCCGAAGTCCACCAGGTAAGTACTCTTAACTCTTTTGTGATTTGTATGTGGGACTTGTAGGGACATAGATGAGTAAATTAGGAATTAAACCCTAGGGTTAGCCTACTTCAACACCAAGATACATAAAACTTAAAGTCTAACCAAACAAACCTGTGTCTGAGTCGCCAAGATAAAGGTGTGGCAACCGTTGTGCGCATGTCTAGGATTGGATTCAGGGGGAGCTTAGTATTTAAGCAGTCCTAGTGACTCACCTCCTCTCTGCATGAATCCTACCTGGTGCGTAGGACGGTTCATCTTAGCCAAGAGGACTCAAGCACAGGCTAAACACAATAATTAAAACCCAAAAGGGACCATCACCTTGTTTTGTGAAACTCAAAATTCAAACTATGATTATAAAATTCCAAAGTACCCTTGATTTAAAGAAAAAAAAGATGATCAGAATACCCCTGATTTGCAAGTTGCCCAAATTACCCCTAACTTTGTACAAATTACTAAAATACCTCAAAGATGGAAGTTGCCAAAATACCCTCGAATTAAAAATTTTTCAAAATACCCTTATTTCGTTAAATCACCTGGAACCATATTTTGCAAAAAATTACCGAAATGCCCCTGATTTGAAAAATTACGAAAATACCTCTAGTTTATAAAATTACCATTTTACCCTTGAAATTTTCTTACCAAGTATTTCAATTTTGTAAAAATACCAAAAATATCTACTTTGTGAAATTTTCAAATACCCTAATTTGGAAAATTACCAAAATACCCCTATAGGATAAAATTACGGAAATACCCCTAGGTAGTGGAAAACAACAACAACAACTACAATACTTCTCTGTAATGAACGCAAGTTCATGAATGTAATGATTGAATGAATGAAATTGAGACTGTATGTGTATGAAATTGAATGAACTACTCCTTAGAACTATTGAACATAAGACTGTTCGCGATAAACCAGTGGAACAAAACTAATTCATAAAATTCTTTAATCAGATAAACGCGATTCGGAAGCATGAATTCTAGGGGATGTGGTCGTAATGTGCGTGGCCGTGGTAGAGGCCGAATGACCGTGTCAGAACTCGTTAGGTCTGGCCAAGGGTCCGAAAATGAAATGCCACCACCACCACCGATGTGGAATATCGAGGATCGACGGGGATGATGCGATATCTGGCGGTCTTGCGAGTTCGGAAAGGGTGGTGGGCGGTGGAGGCATGGGAGCTTGAAAGTCGGTACCTGAGCGACTTCGAGCTAATGGAGCTGAATTTTTCTGTGGCATATCTGATGTGGCACCCAATACGGCTGAGTAT
Organism: Gossypium rotundifolium; assembly: GCA_025506655.1. Classification (NCBI taxonomy): domain Eukaryota; kingdom Viridiplantae; phylum Streptophyta; class Magnoliopsida; order Malvales; family Malvaceae; genus Gossypium; species Gossypium rotundifolium. The sequence continues at coordinate 64,292,474 of CP106734.1, forward strand.
TGGTTAGAGGCGACAGAGCGGATTATGGATGATTTGGACCTGTCCACCGAGGAGAAACTGAAAGGGATAGTATCGCTCCTCCGCGATGAGTCATATCAGTGGTGGCTCACGATTCGGGATGGTGCTGTCGCAAACGATCTTACTTGGGAATATTTTAAGGCGGCATATCAGAAAAAGTATATTGGAACTAGTTATGTTGATGTGCAGAGGAAGGCATTTTTGAGGCTGGTTCAGGGAAATAGGTCCGTAGCGGAGTACGAGGCGAAATTTCTAAGGTTGAGCCGATATGCTCGAGGTATAGTGGCTACGAAACATGAGCAATGTGTCCAGTTTGAGGACGGACTGAGGGATGACTTGAGGTTATTAATAGCTCCACAGCAGGAGCGAGAGTTTGCTGTGTTGGTGGAGAAAGCTAAGGTAGCCAAAGGGATTAAGGACTCTGTGAGATAGAATACAGATAGGAATAGGCAAAAGAGAGGTTTTGGATTAGCAGGGTCATCTGGGAATATGCAAAAGAGGCCTAGAGTTGATAGGCCACGAGGTCAGCAGGCTGCTACTGGAGGGTAGTATCGTACTTGTGCTCATTGTGGAAGGATGCATCTAGGAGAGTGTTGGAAAAGACAAGGGGATGTTTTAAGTGTGGGTCCAAGGACCACATGATTAAGGACTGCCGTATGAGAACAGAAGGGGCCACCAAGAGGTCGTGGTTCTAATCAGCCGAAAAGGAGGATAAAGCCCACCACGAGGTCGTGGTTCGGTTGGCAGAGGTAACGGTTCTGGTAGAGGACGGGGAATACCGGGCAGAGGTGTTGGTAATACAGAGGCAAGACAGCCGGGTCTGGTGTATGCCATAAGAGGGAGGATACAGACGCACCAGACGTCATAACCGGTACGTTCCTTATAGCTGACAAGCCTTACTTTGCTCTAATTGATGTGGGCTCTACCCACTCTTATATTGCATGTAGAGTAGTTGAAACACTAGGCATAGCCTCTGAACTATCTAATAGGGAGATGACTGTAGTGAGCCCATTAGGTCAAACTGTAGTGGTGAATAAGATATTTCGGAGTGTATCTCTAAAGCTTCAGGGAGGGGTATTTCTTGCGAACTTGATGGAATTACCCTTCGGAGAATTTGATCTCATCCTTGGTATGGACTGGCTAGTGGAACATCGGGCTGTATTGGATTGTGTAGCTAAGCGAATGGAGTTAAGGACGCCAGAGGATAAGGCGATAATTATGATAGGAGAAAGAAGGAACTACTTGTCTAATGTAGTTTCTGCTTTAAAGGCTGATAAGATGATTCAAAAAGGGTGCAAGGCATTTTTGACCTTTGTTAGTGCGTTGGATGCAAAGGAAGGGGGAGTTGGTGGAGTTAGAACAGTAGGAGAATTTGTGGATGCTTTTTTGGAGGAGTTACTTGGAATACCCCCGGATAGGGAAGTGGAGTTCAGAATTGACTTGCTATCTGGTACAGCTCCTATGGCAATTGCCCCGTACAGAATGGCACCAAAGAAGTTGGTTGAGCTCAAGGCTCAGATCCAAGAGCTGCTTGATCGTGGGTTTATCCGACCCAGTGTGTCTTCATAGGGAGCACCGATCTTGTTTGTGAAGAAGAAGGACAGAACTATGCGCATGTGCATAGATTATCGTCAGTTGAATAAGTTGACCATCAAGAACAAGTACCCTTTGCCAAGAATAGACGACTTGTTCAATCAGCTTAAGGGAGCTACAGTATTTTCGACGATAGATCTAAGGTCTGGATATCATCAGCTTAAGGTGAAGGAGGCTGATATCATAAAACAGCTTTCCGGACAAGGTACGGGCATTATGAGTTCTTGGTAATGCCGTTCGGATTGACAAACGCCCCAACCGTGTTCATGGACATGATGAGCTAGGTTTTCCAACCCTATCTGGATCGGTTCGTTATTGTGTTGATAGACGATATCCTGGTGTATTCGAAGTCTAAAGAAGATCACGATGAGCATCTCCAAGTCGTGTTGCAAGTGTTAAGGGAGAAAAAGCTGTATGCCAAGTTTAACAAGTGCGAATTTTGGCTGAAGGAAGTTACGTTCTTAGGGCATGTGGTATCTGCTGAAGGGATAAGGGTGGATCCTCGGAAGATTAAGGCAGTGTTGGATTGGAAACCACCTAAGTCCGTAGCGAAAGTTTGGAGTTTCTTGGGTTTAGCAGGCTATTACAGAAGGTTCGTATAAGGGTTCTCATCAATAGCCGCCCCGTTGACGAAGTTGTTGAGAAATGAGGTACCTTTCATATGGTCTGATAAGCAGCAAGAAAGTTTCGAGAAGCTTAAGAAGGTATTGACAGAAGCTCTGATTTTGATTCAGCCTGAGGCAGGGAAGGACTATGTGGTATATTGTGTGCTTCTCATACAAGATTGGGATGCGTACTGATGCAAGACGAGAAGGTAGTCGCTTATGCGTCTCGACAATTAAGGCCGCATAAGGTTAACTACCCGACGCATGACTTGGAATTAGCGGCAGTGGTCTTTGCTCTTAAGGTATGGAGGCACTATTTATATGGAGAAAGGTCAATGATCTACACAGACCACAAGAGCCTTAAGTATCTGCTGACTCAGAAAGAGCTGAACCTGAGATAGCGAAGGTGGGTGGAGTTATTGAAAGACTATGATTGTTCTATAGAGTATCACCCGGGCAAGGCGAATGTGGTGGCAGATGCCCTAAGTCGAAAAGTAGTGACGGAGTTAAGGGCAATGTTCACACATTTGAGCCTCTATGATGATGGAAGTTTACTGGCAGAGTTACAAGTTAGGCCGACATGGCTGGATGAGGTGAAAGAGAGACAGTTGGCAGATGAGGATCTGAGTGCTAAGCTACGGCAAGTGCAGAATGTGGAGTTGAAGGATTATGGTATTAATGGCGATGGAGTATTGTGTTTCAAGGGTAAGATCTGTATGCCAAAGAATGAGGAGTTAAGGCGGAGAATTCTTCGGGAATCGCATAGTAGCCCTTATGCTATGCATCCTGGAGGTAGTAAGTTGTACAAAGATCTAAGGGAACAGTTTTGGTGGCCTGGTCTTAAGCAGGAAGTTACAGAGTTTGTAGGAAAGTGCCTAATGTGTCAACAAGTCAAAATTTGAACACCGAGTTCCGTCGAGGTTGCTTGACCAATTAAGATTCTACAGTGGAAGTGGGAGAGAATTACCATGGACTTCGTTAGTGGGCTTCCCTTTACGCCTACTAAGAAGGACTCGGTATGGTGATAGTGGATCGTTAGCGGGTTGACTACTCTCTGCAAAGGTTAGCAAAGTTGTATGTGGCGAAGATTGTGAGGTTGCACGGAGTGTCGGTATCAATTATCTCGGATAGGGATCTAAGGTTTACGCCTCAAATTTTGGAAGGCGCTACATCAAGCTTTAGGAACTAGATTAGACTTCAGTACGGCATTTCATCCACAGTCGGACGACCAATCTGAACAAGTGATCCAAGTGTTAGAGGATATGCTGAGGAGCTATGTGATAGACTTCAGAGGAAGTTGGGAAGAATATTTTCCTTTAGCGGAATTTGCGTATAACAACAGCTATCAGGCAAGTATTCGGATGGCACCATACGAAGCACTATATGGACGGAAGTGTCGCACTCCCACGTGTTGGACGGAATTGGGAGAACGTCAGATTTTGGGTCCAGAAATTGTGGCAGAATCGGAGGAAAAGGTTAAGGTAATTCGGACACGGTTGAAATAGACATCTGACAGGCAGAAGTCATACGTAGATCTTAAGCGGAAGGAGATTGAGTTTGCCGTGGGAGATTCGATGTTTCTTAAAGTTTCGTCGTGGAAGAAGGTAATGAGATTTGGTCACAAAGGGAAGTTAAGTCCCAGGTTTATAGGACCTTATCGGATATTAAAGCGAGTTGGACCAGTGGCCTACCAGTTGGAGTTGCCTTCAGAATTGTAGCAGATGCACGATGTATTCCATGTTTCTATGCTAGGTCGTTACCGATCGGATCCATCTCATATGGTTCTGGTTGAAGAGGTAGAGCTAAGGCCAGATTTGTCCTATGAGGAAGAACCGATTCAGATTTTGGAAAGAGATGTGAAAGTGTTACGGAGGAAATCGGTCCCTCTGGTCAAAGTGCTATGGCGTAATCATGGATCGGAGGAAGCTTCTTGGGAGCTGGAAGAAGTAATGCGACAGCAATACCCTCACCTATTCTAGCTAGGTAATTTCGAGGTCAAAATTATTTTAAGGGGGTAGAACTGTAATATCCGAGAATTATGGCTTGTGCATAATTGCTAAATTGTATGAAGTAGCATGCCTATGTGTGTTTGAATGTGTTATATGAATTTTTAAGAACTCTAGAGTGTAGGTGAATGCCTTAGAAATTATTGGATTTTAAGTCTTAAATGGGGGAGCCAGGCAAATTAGGTCTTAAGAAAATTGTGGGGAGTTTATGACACAACAAGTGAAGTGGTAGAGTGGCTTGGGACGCTACCTAAGGTGCAGGGAAGGTTGCATCAGCCAGGGGACTTCAAGGGAGGAGGTTCGAGTCATGATGGCAGCAAGGGAGTGTGGCTTTTATTTTGTTTTTTGCGTCAAGAGAGGGGAGAAGTGTTGGACGGCAATTGGACTTTAAGGGATGAGGATGAGACTTGGTCTCTTTCTTTTAAAGTTCGGCTAAGGAGAAGTGATAAAGGTTGACTCATTCAAATCATTTTGAATGAGTAGAATGGAGAGAAAGTAGGACAGAAATAAGGAATATGATAAGAGAAAAAGTAGTGGTCGAATGTGGGGCTCTTGGTGGTGGTAATTTCGGTCATGTAGGGGAGGAAGTAAGTGCCGAATTTTAGTTAGTAAGAGTGTCCACCTTTTGCCGAAATTATTGGTCTTAGGAAGTCTCTCTTTTTCTTCTTTTTCATTTGAAGCCGAATCCTCCTTTGTCACCATTTCCGAAATTCTTCTAACTTTTCTCCTCTTCTTCTCTTCTTTCTTTCAACCTTAATTCTCTATCTTTTTATTATATGGCCGAATATGCCATCACCATTTGAAAGGCTTAGCCGAATCTTGTAGCCTCTTTTTCTCCTTTCTTTTCTTGTGATCCTTAAAGCCAAAATACTCTTGAGATAGTCGAATATCCCATCCCCATTTGGAGCCATAGCCGAATCTCAAGGTAACCTTATTCTTTCTTCTTTGTCGCAAGTTTTAGAAGCCGAAACACTTCTGGTGGATTAGCCGAAACTTTTCTCCTTGGGATCTTGAAGTTGATTTTCTGAGGGTGCTTTAGGAGTGGTAAGTATTTTCTATCCTAGCAATCGGTTATGGGTTATTTTCCATTGGAGTGCTGAAATCAAGGGTTGGCCTTGATTTCTGGGGATAGCCGAATGTTCATAGTGCCATAATAAGTGTTCTTTTGTGTGTAGCCGAAGGAAGGAAACACTAAGGATTCTTTCGGGATTCAATTCATCAAGGTAAGCAATGTAGTATTCGGCCAAGGGCCATTTTCCTAGATTTCATGTATTAAGCCAATTCTAATAGTTGTTAAGCAGGGATTTCGTCAACACCATAGACAAGTGGTAGTTTTCGGGATTTCGATAAGCAAGGTAAGTGGGTTATGATATTCGGCCTTAGGCCATTCTGTCTATTGATGTTAGCCGAATCTAACTATGGTTATTTAGGGGCAGTCGACAGTGGTGTACAAGGATTTTTGGGATTTCAGTGAACTCGTTAAGTAAATCAGGTGTGTAGCCCCACACTAAATCTTAATAGATTTATGGTAATGTTTTAATATATGTGTTAATGAAAGTATGTGAACGTGGCTAAAGGTACCATACAATGGTATAGAACATTCAGGTACGTAATCTTTAATATTACGTCAATAAATGTTATGAACATGTGAAATATGGCACATAAGTGAATATTGATAAGAATGTGAAATAAGGCATAAAGCATGATATTTGTATGATTTGTATGACATGGGGGCATATGGGTGTTATTTTAAGGGGAAGTGATCTGGTGGTTTTTTCCACGAAATCTGGTGACTCATATCACGTAATCTGAATGTGGTGACTTATGTCACAAAATATTATCTGGTGGCTATGCCACAATTTATAAGGGCGATATGCTAGTCGTCTGCAGCGACTGCCTTCGATGATGTGTAGCGGATGGAGGGTCGACTTGTAGTCCCCACGGTGTGATGGTTGGTACGGGTGATGTGTAGCGGATGGTTATCTAGGTTTGGGTTTGGGATTGCATATTATCTATAATTGCTATATATATATGTATGAACTGATATGCCTAAATCGTTGGGACTTTGTGTTGGTGGTTATACACTGAGTCTGTTTGACTCACCCCATTGTGGGATATCTTTTCAGGTGACACTCAGTAAATAGACCGGGTCGGCAGGAGCTTAGTGGTGGCCATGCTCAGCTTAGTGCTATTTTATTTTCGTTGGGTTTTATTATTTAAGCATGTTGGTATTATTTCGGGTTTTATTTGATGTAATATGGCCATTACAATTAACTGTTTTACGCATGCATTTTTATTCAGTTTATTACGTTACGATTATTATCAAATCAAAGGTTAAGCAAATTTTTCTTAAAAATAAATTCTAAATGTTTTGACACCTAAGCAACCATCGATTTTCAATGTACAGTTAACCTCTAAAAATCCGGCTATACTTTCAACCTATTGATTACAAAAACAACACTGTTTTCTATTTGAACTCAATGCAAATCAAATTATCTTCGAAACCACCCCGATTTTTCCAAAGTAACAGATAAGTTTTGAATGGTTTTACTCAAGAAGCATGCCAGATCCGGTCAGGACCTGTGGGCCGGGTTTGGGGTGTTTCATTTTGCAACAGTTGTGTCTGCGGAATAATCTGCAGTTTAGCCATATGAAATTAAATGTGTAGTTGATTGATCCGTCGGAGCAATCCGCCACCTACTAGTTCGCTTCACAGTCCATCATGTATGTTAAAAGTATGTGAATGATATATGGATTTAGTGTGGTAACCTCCTATAGCTTAGTTCTGGCAACAGGACTAGGCAAGGGGTGTTCATTTATTCTATCATTTATTTGATTTAATATTTGTATGCTAATGAGATTGATATTTGGGTATACGAGTGGTGGTTGATAGTCATCCGACATGTGCCAATAGAACAGGTTACTTTGACTTTTTTTAAGTCTGAGTTTCAAAAGAAATATTTTGGTGAACTGTATGTTGAATATGTGTATATATAATAATCTTGAAAAATAAAAGTACAAATTGAAATCATTGTTACTGTCAACGATTCTCGCCTTTCCTTTCCCTCTAGACGGCCCGACATCAGCTTTAGCTACATTTGATAATCAATAAATAAAACAATATCAAATTTCAACCAATTCAAATTCAAATACATATCCACTCTTATTTTACATTTTATCCAACTTAGTCCCTACTACTCTGGATATGCATATTTTTTTATATCTAGCATCGGATCAAAATATGATTTCACATATTTTCATTAGAGACCCTATACTTTATATTCATAGTATAATTTCATTATAGATTTTAAATTTATTCAATTTAGTCCCTAATGTTAAAAAGTTATCTAACAACTTTATTTAACTTTACAAGTTAGTCCTTATCATGATCTAAGCTTCATAACTGTAATGGCCCAAAATCAGCACAGAAGTTTTGGCCAAGTTTCGGAGGTTACATTGATCACCAAAGTGATCGTAGAAAAATTTTAGTTTAACAACCCAAAAAAACCATTGCAGTATTTAAGTTACGTAAAAACTTTCAGATATAAAATCTTGGTTATTACAAAAACCTCAGTCTAAATAACGCTTACATGAATTTAATACGAAAGCTCATACCACAGTTTTCAAAACAGTACTTAAACCAATTATTTAAAACGTGTAACTCCGAGACCTCTGGCGTGCCGAGTCTAGCATCAGAATTTAAAAATGTACCTGAAAGGGGAAACACTAAAGGGGTGAGTTACACGAGCTCAGTGTAAGTTCCAAACATATCTAACAATAGAATTACAAATCAAAAACAAAACAGTACATCGATAACAAGAAGTTCTTACAGATATGCGCAGAAACAGAAAGCAAACTCGGAACCAACGTCCTAAACAAACGTAACAGTCAAAGCATACCAAATCACACACAGAATACTCAACAGATAAACCCGTCAACGGTCAATACAAAAATACTTATCATCACAATCCAAAATGTCACTACGCTAACACCTTAATACGCGCAGAATCAATCATAAATGTTATGACGAACATACAGATTACAGACAAGTAGCTCACATCCAAATGCATATGAATGCAGTCAAGTATTAAAAACCCACCCATCTAGCCAAAACACCTCTCCGTCCCCCTATCACACCCCAAAAGAGATGTTTAAGCTCATCCAACCAAACACACCACATAGGACCTCAAAAGGCCCATCCAACCCTACACACCATGTATGTGGATGAAGCCACTTAGATAATAATACGCAGCAAGGTTGGCTTATATGCATCACAGTGCAATACGGTAAATTGTTGTATAGACATGTTACAGTTTAAACTGCCAGATCATATAATAGTACGCAGCAAAGCTAACATACATACGGTACAATGGGATAAATCGTTGTACTGATAAATTGCAAATAAACTACCAAATCAGATCAGAATCAGTCTTTCTTCTCTTCACAACCAACCCAAAAATTACTTTATGCAAATTCATGTATGCTTACAACCTAACAGAAACAATGAACACATCGACAGAAAGTCAAATAGAAACAGACATGCACACACCCAGCTAACCGGGTTCAGAATCAGATATCTCACATAACAGTCACAAATAACACATAAGCCGAAGCCCAGATCAGAGTCTTAACTACCCTCACTAAGTCCTAGCCAAGGGTCGAAACACACAAACATATTTCTAGATCAAAAACATACACAAAACTAAAATTGGTGGCTTAGAGCCACACGGCCGTGTGCTCTGGCCGTGTAGAAAAACCTAGGCCGTGTGGGGGTCAACACACCCGTGTGGGAGAAGCACACGCCCGTGTGAGCTAGGTACATGGCCGTGTGGATAGGCCGTGTAACTCTCTGTCCATTAGTGCTAAAATAGGGTATAGGGCAAACACGACGATGTGAGGGTCTCACACGCTCGTATGCCCACCAGACTCGACCATTTGACCAAAACACACGCTCGTGTGGGATCCCTAAATCCCCAAATTAACCACACAGCCATGTGGCTAGGCCGTGTGGCACAAAATCACTAAAACCCTAATTCCCAAATGCACCCGCCTGTGTGCCCAAGGGACACGGCCGTGTGGGAATTGACTAAAATCCCCAAAATAGACACGCGATTGTGTGGCACCAAATTTTTCCCAAAAAACCTAATTCTTAATAGTACACGGCCGTGTGAACTGCCCATGTGGGGGCACACGCCAGTGTGGCCATCCGTGTGGTCATGAAACCACACCGAAAAAGGCTACCGAACGTGCCTTTGTTGCTAAAATGTTCCCCAATCCTTAATTACTTAGAAATATATCAAAATCACACCCAATTCTAAGCTATTCCACAATAATCGCTCCTTTCGAATGGTCGATTCCACAAGCACACAACGATTTCCAGTTTCACAGAAACAAACCACAATTCATTAAAAAAAGTTTAAAAGGTTCGAAACCCACACCTGATTCCTAATCAATGACGTCTAGACGCCAATTCGACGAAAAAGGAGTGAAGCTCTTTGAAATCCGCAAGCAAAATCGTTTCCTAACAGAAGAAAAAGAAAAAGAAAAAGAACAGCAAACCAAGGAGAGGGAGAACGTGAAAAAAATCAGTGACAAAATAAAAAAAATAAAACTAATAATTCTTTTTAAACTTAAAAAAAGTCTACTATTTAACAAAATAAAAATATTTCTCCAAAACGCACCCACAAGGATTTGAACACGTGACTTAGAGATACATTAACACACAACTAACTACCAGACTAGTAGGCCCATTCTGACATCAAAATGCGTAACTAAGCACAATAGCTCCACCCACTCAGTGACCCTAACCACAAAGCTCAAAACTTCTAACCCCAAAATTCGGGGTGTTACAATAACTATCAAATTTAAGCCTTATTCATCAATTTCTCTTTAATGGCAACTTGCTAAAAACCTAAAACTTGACCAACTTGACACATAGGCTAGCTAAATCAAGCTCCCATGATCATAAATCTATAAAAAAAATAGCTTAAGGACTTACTTGATTTTAATGGTCGAATGCAAGCTATCAACAATGGAAATTTTCTTTGCTTTCTTCTAATGTGGATGAAAAGGAAGATGATAAGTACTCATCATTCCTCCACTAACTATGTATATATATTATGATTATTAATTTACTTAATTTAATTTAGTGTAATTAGTTAACTATTAACACATATATTAGTTTAATTAAATTATATTTTGTAATTAATGTAATCATCATCACATCCCACTTTATAAATGAAAACATTGACATAATAGACATTTAAGCCATTTGGATAATTTCTATTTAGGTCACCCAAACATTTCCTAAATTAAAATTCAAAAGAGATTGGACTTTTACAATTTAGTCCCTAAGCTTTAATTAACTAATTTCTCGATTAAATTACTTAACTGAATTTCAATATATTTTCATACTAAATTCTTCAATATTTATTTTTAATCTGTATTGACTTGTTTGATGAAAATGAAGTTTTGAAACTTTATTTTTTGATACACTGAAAGTCGGGTCATTAAAGAATAGTATTTGCTTGTTCCACTAAAGGGAAGAGAAAGCAAGCTGAGAGAAACAAGGCTAACTCTTTTGGTCCACCAAAAGTGGGTAGGAAGAAGAATAGGAAGACTAGAGACTTGTCTTAGTCTAAAAGTTTCTTTTGCAGTAAGAAAGGGCACTCAAGGGTTCTTTGCAAAGAGTAGAAGGATTACCTAGCATAGATGGGTAAATGTATGGAAATCTTAGTGATTAAAAATTGTTTGGTGGAAGATTCAATAGACCACTTGGTCATTAATTTTGGAGATACTAATCATATTTTTGTTTCTTTACAGAGGTCCAAGGAAATGAAAGATCTTAAAGACAAGAATCTCTCATGACAAACTAGGGATGGGACAAGTGTGGTGGCCGAAACAGTGAGAGAAGCACATCTTTACTTTGATAGTTTTAGGGAAACTATTTTAATGGATGTTTCCTATGTAACTGATTTCAAAATAAATTTAATTTCGTTTGCATGTTTATGTTGGAAAAAATAGGTTGGTTCGAAAACAGTAATGACCCAAAAATTAGTGATGTCATAAAATACAGTTTTGAAACCCCATTTTCGATGTTCGATTATGTAAATATTATTATTTAATTAAGGTTTTTTCCATTAATTTTGTAAAGTGGGTAGTTAATTAAGGTACAAAGACTAAATCATAAAAGCTGTAAAACTTAATCACTATGAATTTTTAATTAATTGAAGGACCAATTAAGCAATTGGACCATAATTAAAAAGTCAAATGGTGATGGTGGACAACTAGCATCCACCAAATTAGTTAATTAATGCTAGAATTAGTTAATTAAAATTGTAAAGTTAATTATAATTAATTAATAAATTAATTAACTATATAAGATAAATTAAAAGAAAAAAATGATGAAACATCTAGTACATCTTGTTCAAACATCGAACCACCATATCCAAAGGGAAATTTTCGCCCTTCAGGGTTCTCACCTTTGAGCAAAAAATTGATATGTTTAAATTAGTCCTTTTCTTGATGAAATTTGCAAAACTTTTAAGCTTTGATGAGTTCATGATGAAATTAGTCTTAAATGGTTAGATTTTAAACTTAGATATGAAAAGGAACTAATTTATAAAGTGAAAATTATTAGTTTTGAACATAGGAACTAAAATGTAAATAATTCAAATTAATATGAAATTTCTATAATTATGGATAGTAGAGGGTTTTAGAATGAGGTAATTGATATCGATTTCGAAATCAAAGCTCAAATTTGAAAGTTATGCCTATTTCAATTTTAGGGACTAAATTGAATAAAATAAAAAACTTAAGGGGCATTTGAATAATGAAATTAAGTTAATATATACTTATAATAGGATGAAATAATATGTTTAGAATTGATAAATTTAATTGAATTTAATTTTTGTATAGATCGAGAACTAAACAAAATCGGGGATAATAGGGAAAAAGGTGAAACTGTTAATTTGTCCTTGAAGGTTTGGTTTTTTGCTATTTTGAATAGGTAAGTTCATATGGTATGACTATATTTAAATTATTATGTATTTGAATTATGATTTTGTGTATGTTTGATAGTAATTTAAATTGTTTGCAATTTGTTACAAAATGTGAGATATGGACTAAATCATAACGAAATGATAAATTGACTAATAAGTTGAGTTATATAGGGTCTGTTGTTTGCCAGTAAAATGTTTTCCGGAAAATGATTTTTTGAAAATTATTTACTTTTCTGGAAAATGATTTAATGAAAATATTTTCTGGTGTTTGGATGAATCTGTGTAAAATATTTTCTGTTGTTTGGCAGATTTCCTGAAAATATTTTTCGTAAAAGTTATTTTTACATATATTAATAAATTTATATACATATTAATAAATTTTTATATTTTAAATTATTTTTACATATATTGCAATGATTTATTTATAAATGAATAAATCAAATTAAATATATAATAATACTCAATTATTAAGCAACATTATTAACCGTCATAAGTTGAAAAGCACCAAAGTCAAATAAATTATTTGTAATTGTGTTAAAAAATAAAAACAAAGATTGAATAATTATAAATAAGCTTCCAAACCACAATTAATACTAGAAATTAATAATATTATCCAAATGCATAATTAGTAATACACCACATAATAACAACAACATTGTCCAAGTGCATAACTAATATTACAAACCACATAACTAATATTGTTCAAGTGCATAACTTGAATTAGGTGATCTCGGCACTTCAAACCCCATAACAGTGGCTTCATCCCACAAGAAAAAGAAAGGAAGATCAAATGTTTTAAACTCGGTAAAACTTTAGCGATCGGAATAGTCACCAAATTTTGTAACTTACTCCATCTTCACCATATTGGCTGTTCATAATGAGAAGTGATACTCAAGGCTAACAGGGCTAAATCATAATCGAAAGAATACATAGGGAGCCTGAAATAAAACAATTATTCATATTGTAAGTAAGCATCTGAAAGCTTAACAAAACATGTAAATTATTAACAAACACTTTTGATGTTACAAAGAAAAACAACCAAGAAAGATTGAATTTAAACGCAAATAAGCGTCCTAAAACACTATTGTATGAGCAAAAGTTTGCCATAGCCAACTAAACCTAGGTCAAAAACAAATATATGAGCAACAAAGAATGGTGCCATTATAGGGGCAAGGTCGAAAAGAATGGTGCATGTTGCAAAACAGACTATTGAGAAAATAAGGAAAAAAAGGCATAATTTCAATAACATCGGCAAAAACGCAGTAAAAAGCTCAAGGATATGTCCTAATTTTCTAGTAGAGAGCAGAGGATGAATCATTAGCGACGGTGAGTGGTACTAAAACATTATCGTATGAACTGAAGTTTGCCACTGCCACTAAACCTTGGTCAAGAACAAAAATATAAGCAACAAAGAATGGTGCCATTTTGATCCTTTGAAGTATGGAATATGGGGCAAGCTTGGAAAGAATGGTGCATGCTGAAAAACAGGTTGTTGAGAAAATAGAAAACAACAAAAGAGGCATAATATAAAAATGTCAGCAAAAAATGCAGTAAAAAGCTCAAGACTATGTCCCAACTTTCTAATAGAGAACAATACTAAAACATTATCATATGAATGAAAGTTTGCCATAGCCAACTAAACCTCGGGTCAAGAATGAATATACGAGCAACAAAGAATGGTGCCATTATAGGGCAAGCTTGAAAATAATGGTGCATGTTGCAAAACAAATTGTTGAGAAAACGGAAAAATAAAAACGAGGCATAATATCAGTAACACCGGCAAAAAATGCAGTAAAAGGCTTAACACCATGTCCCAACTTTCTAATGAGGACGAATCATTCGTGTTGGTGTAGATAGTAGAATTAGAAGGGGCCTCGATCACGCAACCACAAGCAAAAGCTATTCAACTTTAGCATCAACAACCATCGCAATATACAGAACATGGATCAAGCATGCTTCAACCAAGGTAACTGTACAAAAAAAAAAAAATAGATCACCATTGAACTAAAATGCCTCCATTTTTAAACATGTACATACCTTTGTATGTTCATTGATATCAAAGTTCATAATTCATTTGAAAGATATTATATATGAACAACAAAGAAGCTATTTGCATCAACAAGCAAAATCGAGAATGGAATTTATGAAATTCAGTTTATATAGCATGATGAACAACAAAATCCCCACAATTAACACTCACTAATACAGCATCTTTTTAGAATTCACTACATTAATCCCATCTTTATATCAAGAGTGACCATAACATTAAAAAACATAAATGAGCTTTAAAGCATACAATTCAAAGCATCATAATCCCCACTTATTAGAACCCAAAGAATTAAGCTAGATTAGAACATTCAATGAAACAGCAGAACACAACATAAAATACAAGCTAATTGTAGAGCAACATTAAAACCAAAGAAATTAATCAGTTAAATGAAAAAAAAAAGATTCACTCACCAAAACCCCGGCTTTTCAATTCCAGTTCTATCATTGCAAAAATAAAAAAAAAAGTAAAATAGTTTAATTTTTTTTAATGACTTCAAAAACTAAAGGAAACCCAGATTAATTCAAACGAAACCCATTAAAAACTTGGCCAAGAAAGAATCCAACAATTTAAACATAAGAATTGATGATAACAAAGCAATTAAAATAAATAATCATAAGAAGAAGAAGAGAAAGAGAAGAACAATGATTAATTTACCTTTTTTGTGCTTTGAGAACTCTCAAAAAAATCAAAAGCGTTAAAAATTGGGAGATTCTCAGAAGGTTAATGAGATCTTCAAAAGAATTATATTTATAGGAATTTAAAAGGAAAAAAATTTCCTAATAAGAATTTAAAAGAGAAATATTGAGGCATATGCAGAGAGAATCGCAATCAAGAATACAGAGAGTAATCAGTCAGAGATGAAACATTAGAGAAATATGCAGATACCTGGAGGAGATCAGAGATGAATTTTTCCAAAAGATTCCAAGACCCAGTGAAAGGAGGAACTGAAAAAGTCTGAGAAAGAGAGAAAGAGATTCGTTGGCTGAGAAAGAAAGAAGGAAGCAGAAGGAATGAAGAAGGGAAGAAGGAGAAAGACTTACCTGGATAAAGGGGAAAGATCCGAAAAATGTCTTACGAAAAAGAAATCCGTAATACGTTTTCCAGAAATAAGGAAATGATTTTACCCGTGTTTGGAAAATGTTTTCCTTTAGGAATTCATTTTCCACCAAACAAACGTTGGAAAATCAGAAAAATGTTTTCCGGAAAACGTTTTCCACCAAATAAATAGACCCTTAATGAATTGATAGTTGATTATGGCTTATCAAACCATATTGGTATGTTTGTGAATGATTATCGAGAAATAGGACTAAACTGAATAAAAATGAAAGTAGTATAACTTGGTGAAATTGTGAAATTAGCTTAAAATTGAGATGAATTATACTACATATGTATGAAATGATAACTTGATTAAGGAATTGATGATATTAAAATCAAAAAAATGGGAGTCGATCTTATAATGAAATTGGATTATTGATTACCCTATTAACTGTTCGGGCAGAGTCAGATATAATTGGCATTCCATAGGATAGATTGAGTATGGGTTACTTTGACTATGAGCCGACGTATATTGGGTTCAAATTCTACTTTGATTATACCAATGAGTGTTGGACGCAAACTATTTACTTCTGCATTGTCCAATGAGGCACTGTATAACACTCCTACCCGACCCGTTCGCCGAATCTGGGTATGAAGTGTCACAACCGAACTGGATTCATGTACATGATTGGAAATCACTATTTAAAATTAGACAGTGTTACCTTTTTATAAAACTTACAACAGTGACATTATTTTAAAAACAAAGTTCATCGTCCGAACTATAAACTCTAAGGGATTTAAATAATTACAATATAGTCGCCCCATGGAGAAGTTTCTAACAATACCCCCTTCTATGTGCATGACACTAAGCTAACGACCGCCGTTCGATCTACCATTGTATTTAATCATCTATTTTTACTATCATTACCATCTGCCAATTTTGATGGATATATTTATTCATATCACTTATTAACTTAACTAAACAGGGACTTTTAGGACTCAACCAAATCAATTTTCATGCATATAAGGGGTACTTCTTCCAATTCCTAAGTCCAAAGTGTAAAACCCAAAAATAGGGCCTAGGAATTTTAAGGGGATTTTAGGGATTTTAGCTTTATAGTGCTTGGGAATTTTGTTAGCATGGTATTCGAAAATATTTTTCTCTATGGTTTTTAGAAAAATCATGTCAATTTTTGAAAAAGGTGTTTAAAAGATCATCAATTTTGAAATAATGATTGATTTGTAAAAGGGTTTAAATTGTGAGTCTTTAATAGGCATTTAAACCAAAATTTTAAAAACACCTTATTTCCCCCTCCATCTATATTAAGCTCACAATAGTTTCCCCATCATATTTTAGTGTTGCCACCCCTTGAGTTTCCTAAGCACAAATCTTCCAATTTTGATTCCTAAACTCTATTCCTTTGATTCTATCACTTTACTGGCCATAGAAGTTAAGAGAAACACCCAAAAACACCGTAGTTTTCTCCATTATCAACCTTTTGGTTTTCGGGTTTTTGATCAAACGCTAGGATTTTCATCATCTAAGGTAACGATTCAACTTCTATTTAGTTTTAAATGTTATTTAGTCCTTTAAATTGAATTATTAGCCGTTAAATAGCATATTTTGAATAAAAGCCGAAAATTGGGTCGTTAATGGTGGTTTTTAAATTTTTGAATAAAAAACGTAGCTTCAAAGTGTTTTTCAACTTGTTTTAACATGATTAGAAGGTTTCTAAACTTAATTCAAAGTTTCTTTAAAGATTCCATGAGTATTAATGAATTTTTAGAAAATAGCCAAAAACATGTCATAAAAGTCGATACCATGAATTGAGTAGTTTTGTGTAGTTTAAAGGTTGGGAATTAGTTGTAGGTAGAGGTGTTCATGGGCCGGGTCGGGCCGGGCTCAACTAAAAATTTAGGCCCATTCATCGGGCTAGAGCCAGGCCCAAAAAAATAGGCCTAAAATTTTTCCCAAGCCCGACCTATATAAAAATGCTAAAACCCGGGCTCGGCCCAGCCCGCCCGTATTAAAATTTTATATTATTTTATATAATTTTTAAATATATATAATACATCAAAAATACTAAAAAAAATCAAAATAAATATTTCCCAACAAATTGAAAATAAATTTTAAAAAAATATGTAGACTTAAATAACACTAAGATAGATGTAACTTAACAAGCAAATACCTCTAAAATAATAATAAAATTAACAAATGCCTTTAAAATAATAACAAAATTAACAATAAAATAAGTTTTATACAATATTCAATCAATAACAGCAAAATAGTAACAACATAATAGTAATATGGTAGCAAAATAGGGAGAAAACAACATGAAAATAACATTCAAAAATAAAAAAAAATAGTAGCTTTTTTTTTGTCATTTAGTGAATTTGGGCCGGGCTAGGCCGGGCCCGAGCCAAAAATACCTTACCCGAGGCCTGGCCCATTTTTTAAATGGGCCTTATTTTTTGTCCAAGCCTATTTTTCGGGCTTATATTTTTGCCCAAACCCTCCCAAATTTCGGTCGGGCCTTCGGGCCGGGCCAGGCCGCTCGGCCCATGAACACCTCTAGTTGTAGGTGAATTATAAGATGAACGGAATTCGTTTTAGGCAAAAATATTAAGTATAGACCGAGATATTCGAATTTTAAGTTTTCTATGTTAAAGGTTTGGGTTACATGAGAACCTAGTTTAGGCTTATATTTTTTATTGCTTGTGGTGAGTCCTTAATTGATTTTTGAATGTATTGTTGTATGAATTATTGTGTTGAAGCTTTAGATTTGCTAGGACCATCTACAAGTTAGGAAAGGCTAGTTTGAGCTTTCGACTTTTCGGCAAAAGCATGTTGGTGAGTGTTCGGAATAATTGCTTGTAAACATGATTCAATGTGTTATTTGGGATTTTAGTTGTAACCTAAACCCCTACTCTAAATTCTGTGTGTAAGCTTTCTCGTACTCATGTTTAACTTGTGAAATATTTTCTTGTGTTATTATAAAAATGTGAATTGAGATAAGATGCAATTACATGTGACATATATTCATGATTACTGTGTAAAAGTGTATATGTAGGTATGTCAAACATGCCAAGTGACAATGATAATTATGTGCTTATGATGAAAACATGCAGTGATAGTGAGCGGTAAATCGGTAAGTAATATATGTGTGCTTAATAATAGATATTTTGGCTTTGTGATTCTTGAAACCATTGGATATAGTTGGCATGCCATACGATTGTGAATACTCACTTATATGTTATGATTTGGGCGTTGAGGCCTTGGGACATGTTGGAGGGATAATGGAATGTGAGCAAAGCTCAATTCAACGGGACATGTGAAACGAAATAAGGAGAGTGTTAGCTTTATGCTTCACTTTTGGGACATATTTCACTTTATGAGTCTATGTGGTGTGTTGGAGATCTATGTATTCAATGAGAGATGATAGAGCTCACTTTAGCTCAAGTGTCAATTTATCTCTAAACATGTTTTTGAGTATTGTGATATATGCTTGAATGTTATGTGATTATATGAGTATTGTGATATATGCTTGAATGTTATGTGATTACATGAGTCTTGTGATATATGCATAAATGTTATGTGATTATATGTGCAATGTGATATATGTTTATAAGTGAATATGATTACCATGTAAATGAACTAGTAAATAATGCACGAGTAAGTATAATATGACACTGGAGTTGGAATTGTTGAGGTTGTGCTATATGTTTGTTTCGTTAAAGCTTGATGAATTATTTGCATGGTAGTTGTTCTAGACATTCACTGAGCTTGTTAAGCTCACCCATTCCCTTTAAACCCTTGCAGAGTAGTTAAGTGTCGGAGTGAGTAGTGTGGTTCTGAAGGGTGATCCAAGCAAGTCCGTTACCATTTTTCTTTAGGTGTTATTGATTATTTGTTTACATTTTGAGAATAAGGCAATGTGGTAGACATTTATTGGTATTTTTCATGATGTTTTTGAATGCTTCCATAGTCTATTCATTCTTAGGATTATGAGATTTGTTTCATAATATATTGATTATTAATTGGACTTAATTTCGATGTTTGATACTATTATTATGGCTGTTTTGATGTTTATTTGATGATGATATGATAACATGATGAATTAGTACAAGTTGGAATGACTTATATGCTTAAAGATGTTGTATTTTTCTGGTCTGGAGTAGAGGTATCGATATTCGTATTTTAAAAATGATACCTTTATGATTTTGAAATGTGCACGAAGTCAGAATCGTAAATTGGTATCGATACCTATCACGAGTATCGATACTCGGGGTAAAATTATCAATACTTTTTGAAAGGTATCGATAATTTTCGTGACTTTGGCTTTTAAACGAGAAACAGTAAGCAATTTTTGTATCGATTTTTCAAGCAGTATCGATATCACTTAAGGGAAATATCGATACCTACGTTCCAATATCGATACCTACGTGACTTGTTTTGAAATTTTGCTAAATGAACCCTATGCATGTTTAATTATATTTATAAGACTATTTGATGTACGTTTAGTATAAATTAAGGATGATTAGAGTAAGATTGACTCATAACTTATGCATATGATAATATGAAAGACTTTTCTTTTAGAATGAGCTTTTTTTTGTGACATGAAACGGTAGTGTGGCATCCTGATATTCGGGCTTGGCGACCAAGCCAGGTATAGGGTGTTACACAAAAGATCGACTAAATCGTGCTCTGATACCACTTAACTTGCAACAATTCTGCTCGACTCATTCGCCAAATCCGGGTAAGGTGTGTCACAACCAAATTGAATTCATGTACCTAATTGGAAATCACTATTTAAAATCAAATTGTATTACATTTTTATAAAACTTACAACGATGACATTTTTTAAAAGAAAAAGTTCACCGTCCGAACTTCGGACTATAAGGGATTTAAATAATTACAATATAGTCACTCCCTGGCAAAGTTCCTAATAGTCTTCCCTCTTATGTGCATGATACCAAGCTAATGATCACCCCTCGATCTACCACTGTCTGGCTTTGTCACTCCTCAAGTCCCTTATTCCGCAAATCTTGCAAAACACAAGCCACACTTTGTTAAGTTCAGATGAACTTAGTGAGTCCCTATATTACTCGAAATTAGACCCCATCTCCCAGGGGTTTAAATAGAAAGAAACTAAAATACCAATAACTCCCTGCTTGTGCATGAAAAACCACTTAATCCCATCTTAACTGCTCTGGTTTTATTTTCACTCATATTGGTTTGTGTACAGTTCTTTAAACAAATTACACTTGGGTAATCTTATTGACCCACAACTAACCTCAACAATTTCTCAAACATCTCTCCATTTTCGTGGACTCCGTCCTTACCTTTACTTGTATTTCTTCTTTCGCTTATTCCTAGAGTGGAAAATCTTTTTTCCACAATGTCCTTATCAGGTAGCCCTGCGGTCTACCCTTCTAGTTGCCCTTGGTTATTTTCCCTTTGGCGATCATTCCAGGTCTGATTAATCTATGGCGAACTCTTACCCTAGCTCCGATGGGCTTGCTGTCATCCCATCCTTTGGGATACCTAGAAGATTTCCCGCCATTCTGGCGGATTAAGTCCCTCTCGCAACAAATAATTATTGGATTTCTTCTTTGTAATCCACCTTGTTTGAGCTACCATGCTCATAAGTGTGATAATCCACCTACTGTGGATCGTTTTAACCTTCAGTACTCAGTCAACTATCACTAAGTGGCCATCTAGGTTCACAGTTTCTCTTTCATTCAGCATCTCCACCTAACTAGTCATTTAGCTAATACTTCCTTAGTGGTTTTCCCTTGAAGAGGAATAGTATTGACAGACAATCCGTTATAATGTTTATCATTCTTTTTCAATGGGTTCTAACTAACCCATCATTTCATTATAAACTAACTTGCATTCTCATGACAAAACACTAGCATATAGGGTTTCTCTAAGCATGCTCTGGCATTTTTTTTAATGGCGGATCCTTATCTAAGACCCTCGATTAGACCATCTTTGTTCACCCATACATCAGGCACCACTAGTGTGTTAACTTCCATGACTATTGATGTTGGGTTACCACCCATATGCTCTATTGGCTTTAACAACTATTATTCTAGCAATTTTTCCCACTTTATATTTCCCTTTTATTGGAAAATTCATTTGACCTGCTAGTTAACTAATGCATGCACATACTTCTATTTTCCTTCTAACCCATTTTCCTTGTTTGCAAAATTTCCCACTATTTCCATTCTAATTGACATCCCATGTTTATTGTCCCATCATACTATTCCATACTTAGTTTTTTAATGAACTCTATTGGTTGCCATAGCCGAGCTATGGTCTTACACCTCGCAATTCTCATGTTTACTATCCTGGCAGACTATTCCATGTTTAGTGGCTCACTGGATTATCTATGATGTTGTAGCGTCTTTCAACTATGGTCTTACACAATATAACCTCACATTTACTGTCACGATGGACTACCAAAGGATGCCATAGCGTCTTTCAACTATGTTCTTAGTCTTATTTACCGTTCTAGCGTGATTTCATATGATGCCATAGCATCTTTCAACTATGGTCTTACTTATTGTAGGCATATATCCTCCAATCCAAACCATGGCCTCGCCATGATCTTTTTATTTACTTTTCTGCTACATTCCATCCATTCCTCCATTTCACCGTTCCTAACATTGATGCTCAAACACTGCAGTGTCTCCTCCACAAGGCCCAGAGCTTCGCACCTCATGGGTGCACACAACAATACCGTATGGCGATATCTAACAGAATCTCCTATTTTCCATTCCTAACTTCATCTAATACTAGGAACGTTTCCCTTACATGCATTACATGCATTTCACAGATGTAATACCATGAATCATAGTTAATTCATGCACACTGAATTATAATGGAGGACACTCATATGTTTATATCCTCTTAAACATACTTAGCCTTTCTAGGGTTGGAGTGCAGAAACTCTCCTGATACTCTTTTTTCCTCACAACTTATCTTCTTCGAACTCTAGAACTTTCATTCTCCTAGCAGCTAAGCATGTCAACCAAATTATGGGTTAAACTTAGTATATTTTTTTTAACCAAAACCTCAATTTTCCAAAAACATGTAGAATTCCTAAAATGGTTCTTGGAAACCTTAACTTTAGTTCCTAAATCTTACGTACACTGAAGGATTTAGGACATTACTAGCTTATTGGATTCTTTATTTTTTTTTTTACTTAGACCTCTTAGTTTTTGTTCCATGCATAGCTTCTCATAATTGTCCTGTCTTCGGAGAAACGAAAAAAATGAATTAAGGGAAGAAAATGAAACAGAATTGATATGAATCCTCTACTGGAAGTCACCTCTAAGCTATTTATAACCCTTCTTACACGGTCTTCAACTATGTAAAATTCACCTATTGGCAATCATTGTGTCTCCCACTAAGAGATTGGTTGGATCTAATCTAACCGAACTAGGCTTAGTTCTCAACCCTGTCCAATGTCAGTTACTATCTTTTCCTAGTCTTTCAGTAGAGAGTGCCAGTTTATGGTCTCTTTTCAATTTAACCCTTAAATTCCTAATTTTTAGGTTTAAAAGAAATTAGGTGTGAAACACTAGGTGCCAAATTGGTGTGTTGGTAGGATTCGTTTATCTGTTCGAGTTTGGGTCAAGTTAATAGGGGTATAAAATGTAAATTGGATAAATGATATTTGAATTGAGTTGATATTGTGAATTGATGATACAAATACATACTGCGATATATGAATATTGATAGCCTGTGAAGATCCTGTGAACCTATTATACGAGCCCAGAGGGCTGATATGGAAATGTGATGAATCAATGAACTCGACTTGGAAGATGAAAATGAAAAAAAATAGTGATTAACATTAAATTTAAATTGGATGTATTGTTGATAAATAAGTGGAATGATATGGATATAATTGTGAACTAATTAAATGTTGATGGAATAAGTGAATTGAAATTTTATAAGTTTGAATTACTATATAATATGATAACTATTGAACACACCTTGTTGATATGTGGTTTTTATGTTAGGCAAATTTGAAAAGCTAGTAGTTTATCGTATTAAATCATAACTTGAGGTAAGTTGTTGTTTAATGTTGATAAGCTATAAAAGTAACATATTTTAATCTCATTCTTAATGCATTTTTGGATGATTAATTATGCAAATTAGTGAATTTGATGCTCTTAATACTTTAAATTTATATTTTTATACTTGAGAGAGCATTTTGAGAGAAAGGAGAAAAAAACGAGCCAAAATCAAACAAATAGAGCTATTTTCAGAATCCACACGGGCTGGCCGCACGGTCGTGTGAGCCACACGAGCTAGCCACACGCCCATGTGCAAGCCCATGTCAATTTCGCACCCTGCTTCCCAAATACGCGAAAAAACTCAATTTTTAGGGTTTCTGAGCATTTGATAAACCGTAAAAGTAACATATTTTAATCCCACATTTAGTATGCTTTTGGATGATTTATCCCTGATTTATGTAAGAAGGTGCTCTTAATCCTTTCTTTTCATGTCTTATACTCAGGAAAGCACCTAAGGATAAAAAGAACGTAAAACGGGCTTAAAACAGACCAAATTGGGCTAACCCAAGAAATTGACACGGCCTGGACTTCAAGCCACGCGGCTGTGCCTCGTCAAATTACTTTACACGTCCATGCCATACTTTACACGGCTGTGCCCCAATCGACAGAATCGAGACACGGCCTAAAGACGACTTACACGGGCGTGTGCCATAGGCGTCCCTTGCCACGGGAATGAGCAATTTCACTCGGATTTGGATGCTTGAAGCCAAAGAAACATACCCCTAAGTCTACTTAAACACCTTAATAGTAATTCTACTTGAAGGAGGTACTTAAGAGCCAAGTAAAGCATCTAAGGAGCCTATATAAACAACCCAAGGCAGTCATTCTAAAGGAGGAGTTTTAGGCAGAGTTTTCTGCCAGAGCTTTTATTCAGGGAATTACTCGAAGATAGCCAGTTGATCCATCTCAAGAAGCTGGAGTTCTACTCAAAACAGAGGATCTCCTCTTCAATTCCTTCAAGGGGTTTTAGGGATTTCTTATGTTTTTTTTTTATCTTTTCTCTTGAGATGTTTTCTTATTTTGTTATGAACTAAACCCTTCAGATACCTGAAGGGGATGAAACCTATGATGGATTTTGTTATTTGATTTCTAAATTATATGATAAGTACTTAGTTTTGTTCTTAATTATGTTGCTTAACTTAATCTGATGTGCTTAGGTGGAGGAGGAATAGACCCTGCCTAAGAGTAGATCTAGCATAATTAAGCAGAGTTGATCGCACGCCTAGAGATAGGGTGACGAGATTTTGCCGGATTAGGGTGAAGCCTAATATGGGAGTCCATTGATCGGTTTACTACTTCCTTAGGGGGTTATTATAAGAAAACGAGAGTTCCACTAATTAACTTAAGGTTAGACGTTATTCGCCTCGAGAGAGGGTTTAATATAGGTTAGGGAGCCTCACGGATCAAGCTAAGTAAAGAAGTCATATGAGTTAAAAGTTAGATAACAAGAGAATTCATAGGTGGATTCTTCCTGAGGGTATCGTCTAAAATCAACTGAGTTTTTTTCCACAGTCTTTTCCCGAAGTTTCATTCTTTTGTCTTTGCATCTAGTTTAGTTTTTCATTAGTTTAATAAACCAATCACTCCATATTTTAGGCTAAATAATAGAAAGAAAGTGAGTAGTAGTACTTTTAGGTTCCTTTGGTTTCGATAAAATAATCTTGCCTAAACTATACTATTGTTCGATAGGTGCACTTGCCTCAATCGTTGTTGTAGTTAGTCTACAAGTTCGATCATTCTTTATAAATATTAAAACTCGACTGTTTGACACGATCAGCATTCTAAAGCCTATAAATACAAATTAGAAGAAGACCTAAGGGAGCAATCAGAGAAGATTGAATAAAACAATCGAAGAACGCCATCAGAATCAAGTCGAAAGCGAATCTCCCTCAAGATCGAAGATCTCCATTCAATTTCTTTCTAAGTTTTATTGAGTTTCTTTATGCCTTGTGGTTATCCTAACTTTGAGATGTTTCTATTCAGGATTATGAACTAAATTCCCTAGATATCTAGGGAGGATGAAACCTATGATGAATCTTATTATTTGATTTCTGATTTACATGATAAATACTTGATTCTTGTTCTCAATTATATATGCTTATTTCTTGTTTAATATTTCCGGGATATTAATCCATGTTTAATTTGCTTATTTCAGTGGAGCAAAAGTCCCTGTTTAAGAGTAGATCTAGCATAATTGAGTGGAGTTGCATGCAATCCTAGAAATAGGACAACATAAATCTACCGGATTAGAGTCAAATCTAATAAGGGAATCCATAGATCTAGTTAATGCGACAATAGGCGTTTTAATTAGAAAGAGATTTCAATTAATCAACCTAGAGTCAGTTATTCTTAATCTCGAAAAAGATATTACCATAATTTAGGGATTTCTACGGATCAAGAAACAAGTGAATAAATCGATTAATTTAGATTCATAATAATAGGTAAAGTTTAGATGGATTCATTCCTGGGTATTGTCTATCTCACTGGTTATCTTCGATTATGTTCCTATTTCATTTTTCTATTGCGTTGTTAGTTAAATTAGAGTAGTAAATCTAGATTAAAAACAATCACTTCAATTTGTCAAATAAATAATAAGAAGACGGTAATTACTAGTACTTTTAGTCCTCGTCGATACGATTTTCCCTACTCACCATAGCTATACTATTGTTCGATAGGTGCGCTTGCCTTTGTCGTATTTATAGTTAGTTTTGTGACCACCAAATGCCTATGAACTTAATAAGCATTCGGTATGCTTACCCTTTTATTTTTCCTTTCCTTGTAGACTGACGTCTTGCAAAACGTGTCAAGCGGATCTTTGAGAAGCTCACACTATCTCGTTATTGTGTCAATAGTATTTTAATCGTTTCAAAACTCAGTTTTGTGGTCATGTATATAGGTGTTATTTATTTGTTGATTCTTGATTGTTGGTATAGCTTGAAACCTTTAATGTTTGGTTTTGGTAAAGTTAATGACTACATTAAATGGTGTGTTTTCGGTAATGTGATTAGGTTATGTTTGGTAAGGTAATAAACTATAATTTTGGTATTTGAATGACAAATTTTCATGATAAATTGGTATGGCATATGATGATATGGAACGTTAAAGGGTATGATTGATTAGATTGAGTTTAAATAATTTGAATTGGTTGGATTTGGTGTCAAATTATGGCATATTGGATTGGATAATTGGAATTAGTTAAATGTCTTGTTTTAGCATGCATTTGATATGTTTTGTGCAGGTAAGGTTTGATATATATGCACCAAATGTGCTATTAGTTAGGTTGGCATGAAATAGGTACCAAATGTAGACTTTACCTCTGAGGTATCGATACCGAAGTAAAGGTATCGATTCTCTAGCAATTTTTCTTTAATTTTTAAAACATCAAACCTTGAAATGGTATCGATACAAGGGATAAGGTGTCGACACCTTGAATAAGGTACTGATATTTTATAGCTAGTATCAATACAATTGGTTTTAAATTATTTTTTCTGAACATTGAAGCTCAAATTGGTATCGATACCAGGTGATCTACCACAATTTGTTGTGGAAAACTAGGTTCTTTCTAGCACTTAATAAGCTTGTTTTCAGGTAATTCGATTATCTTTCTAGTAGTTTTTTGTTTTAGTAATTTGCCACAATTTGCCACAATTTGTTTTCAGGTAATAAGCTTGTTTTCGGGTAATTTGCCACAATTTTTTGTGGAAAATTAGGTTCTTTTCAACATTTAATAAGTTTGTTTTCGAGTAATTTGATTATCTTTTTAGTAGTTTTCCATTTTAGTATTTTATGTTTAAGTTCAATAAAATAAGCGTTTTTATGTGTTTTATGACCTGTTAGGCCAATTCGAGCCTAAGGGAAGACTAATAGGTTAATTGAGCGTGTAGAACACCGTTTCAGGACAAGGAGCACAAGGGACGACTTCAGTGTCGCAACACCCAACTTCGAGCCAATAGAAGTCCCATTCGATGTTTAGTGTTGTGACATTCATACCTGTCGAGACACCAATCGATGAATCCCAAAATTCCTACAAGGGTATTTTTGTCCGGACAACCTTAATTAACTTGTTATTCAACCCTTACTTGACCTAATTAGGTCATAATACATGTAATCTATTTATAGCCACTCAAGACAGGAGATTAAAGAGCTTTCCACACAGTTTTTTCATACTTTTGATTTAGTTTTATTATGTTCGCTTAATCAAAAGATTTCTATTCCGGAGTTAGACAATTGCGAGTGAAGATTGTTCCGGAACCGCGCTGTTTCATCAATAAATTCATGAGCATTTTATTTTCCTTATTCTTCTATTTATATTTCTTTCATTAATTTTATTAATTGAATGTTTATATAAATATTGAAATTTATTTTGTGCTTCATACTTATCTCGCATGATTTTGTTGTTTCGTTAATTAATTGATGGAGTAAATAATTATTTAAAATTAAGTATTTATTCAAGAGAACAGAGTATATTAAGATTGAGGACACTAGTAGAATATCTAGACAGGTGAGACCGAAAGAGTATCTTAAGTGGTAATCCTTAGTGAAGATGAGACCGAAAATGGGATGGTAAATACTTAAATTAAGGGTAATTATCGACTTAGTTAATAATTAGGGTTTCAATTGATTCTAGTTTAAGGAGCTCGTATAATCGAAATTAGGAATAGGAAAATTTGATAACTTAACCTAGGGTAGTTGTTATTTTAATTTAATTAATTTTATTTTTAGATTTTGCACTACTAATTCTTGACTTGATTAGAGTAGTATTGATTTTCGATAATTAATTTAATAGTAATTTTGTCCAGTCTGCAATTCTTTGGGTACAATCCTTGGAATGCTTACCAAGTGTTTCGTTGTAAATTAACTATATTACAATTTGACCTGTTCACTTGCAGAAACTGCACTTAATTTTTATCTTTTATTTTTGCAGTAATTTACACTCCCAACGTTCAGACGTCGGGAGACGATCACTAGGTAATGGTATCGATACTTGATCTAAAATTTTGATAACTTTACAAATTAGTCATATTTCATACTTGGGCCAACAAAAGAGCTTTCGTAAGCTCAATTGAGACTCGAAAAAGATTGTATATCATGATATTAACGTATTTATGTTATGATTGGATGTTTGAATGATTTGTTTGCTAAATATTTAACAATAATTGCTCTGACAACGGATGTAACATCCAATAGCTTGAACTTAAAGATCAGTTGGGCAAGGGGTGTTATAAAAATGGTATTTTTGCACAACAAAAAATTAAAATTTTAAAAATTGAGCCAATTTATAATATTTATAGCAATAAATCTACCGAAATTGCACTCGTGTTTTCTACTAGACGGATCATTATTGTTTCCACTTTCAACCGAACAATCTTCTCCGCTATTTTCATACCATAAACTGCTTCGAGTGTGAGCTCGAACAAATTCAAATCAAACACAGAATCAAATATTATTTACCTTACTTTCAGTAGAAAGGTAAATCTTTCTTCAATAAAAACCGACAGAATTGTTAGTACGAGAAGGAAAAAAATATTTTTTAATTTATCTAAATCTTAATCCAATAGGATGTCACGGTCGCTTTATAATAATAATTTACATAATCAACTTAATTAAATTAGAATTAAAAAATTGTTGATTATGATTATTGATTCAAGTAAAACATGCACATTCATATTGATCAGTGCTAATTCAAGCATAAAGCTGTTGGAAAGCCAAACACTAGAAAGAAACTTTGATTAACCACAAACAAATCATATTGACCGGTGTTAATTCTAGTTGCAGGAAGTTAATAAACTAAAATAAACCATAATTTTGATTAAAGATGCACCCTTGAAACAGCTTTGATAATTCATGAGGGGAGGAGAAAAATACCATGAAATGCTACATTCACAAGCTGTTAAAGGAGTCTTCAATGATGTAAATGGGTAGTGCAGGATATGAACAGAAGTTTCAGAAAATCTTCCCCAACTTGTACTGGTGCATGCTTTGTTTAGTGTTACCTCCTCCTTGACTCTTATCGGTTTACCAATGCAACCGAATGTCTAGAAATGGCTTCTAATGATAATAATAAAACAAAAGCTGATGTTTCAGTGCTCTGAGGGAGAGACATGGAAGAATAAAGGAAATTGGATCACTGGTCAACCCCTCCTATATCAACGATGTTTGAGGCATTCATCAGAGATGGACTGGAAGAATATCCATAAATGAATACATCAGTTTGTCGTTGATAAGAGCTTCATGTGATGTTGTCCAACCATGAAGATTGCAAAATACTAGCGAGCCACTTGAGGAGGTTGGGTCATAACATCTTTAGAACAGATAAATGCACCATCTTGGTCTTTTCCTTCCTTTGCATCTGCAGTTTTAACAGTAAGATTCACATGCTTTGATGTTGGCTTGACTCTACTACGTGCCTTTCGGGAAGGACTTGAAAATTGGATTGCTTGTGCTTGCACATCTCTCACTTTTGGTATCTTCTTCACGTTGAAGAACCCACTCTCAAGAGATTCCAACACTCTAGTGGTCAATGGTCTGCTTCTTTTGCTTTGCCTCCGGGGATTCACAACAGCTTGCTGCTCTTCAGCACAAACATTAGTAGTAGTTTTCAACAAATCAGCATAATTATTCACACCGAATATCTGGCCACCATCAGCTTCCAAGGTTCCTGGCTCACCATTCCGGGCGTCAGGTGGAAATGGAGGTTGGTTTGAACCAATTGATGACAAGGATGGAAGCTTCTGATTACTCCCCTGAGAAGTCGCTGTGAATTCTGGATTCCCTTTAGCTGAAGAGCTAAGAAACGGTACTTTCTCCTGAAAATGACTCACCTGGAGAACATTATTGCTGCCTTCATCTTGAGAATCTAAGGCACGACATACCCCTGTTTGTTCAGTGATTCCAGCAGAAAACTTCTCAGTAGGGTTTCTTTCCTCTGTCTTAGTACAAGCATTTAGTCTCTGTTTCTTTATGGGAGAAACTAAATTAATTGGATTGGTACAGATATTCTCAGCAAGATCAGTTCCCTCCATCTTAACACAAGCGGCTAATCTTTGCCGTTTCATTGGAGAAGCTAAATTAATTGATATAGCAGCTAAATTCTCGGTAAGGCAGCTTGCCTCTTTATTAGTACAGGAAGTTAATTTCCTTCGTTTTTCCGAGGGAACCAAACTAATAGAAGAAACTGATTTAGCTCTTCGACTGAAATGGTGCTTTATTATCCTCTTTGACCTGGCATCGTCAGATGTATCGGTCTTCTTGTCTTGGTGAATCAACAAACTCTGGTCTGCATGACTCGAGTTCTTCAGATTTTGATTTGAAATGTCATTTCCATATTTACCTTCACCTTTCATTACATTAGCAGCAGCAACTGGCTTACTGCTAGGTTTTTTATCAGCAGCAATTGGACCATGATTTGATAGTCTGTCAGCATTTTTTCGCTCAACCTCATCCGAAGAGCCATCACTTGATTTTTCTTCATTTCCTCCCGAAAAATTATTAATTTTAGAAGAAATTTCAAACTGAACCGGTAAATATCTGAGTTCTCTCACCCCAGATGATTTCCCTCCATGGAGCAAACTGGTATCCACAATGGTAAATTTAATGTGGTGTGCAGTAGAGCTAGTGATTATGCCCTCACAATGGTGCGCATTAGTACCACACTTGTCACCTTTTGAGAGCATATGATTAGCATTTACCTGCCGTGAGTCTCGAGTATCCTTGTGAATCGGTTTTGAAGTAAACATCAAATCAATTGGTGAATATCTCAATTCTCTCATCTTGGATGCTTTCCCTCCATGGACCAAACTGGAATCAACAACTGTGAACTTCATATGATTTGAACTGTAAATAGAGACTCGGGGCTTGAGATAATGAGGCTTATGATAGGCAGGATCATCTTGATCCGATAACTCCCCTGGAATGCACACATTTTCTTCATTGCATCTGCTCATACAATTTCCTTCAGAATCAAGCTCGATAAGTGTTGGTTCAGATGCAACTTTGCTCAAAACATCACTAACAGAATCAAAGTAGTGATTCCCTTTAACAAGTTTTCTTCTCGAGAACTTCTTCACTCCAGGCATAAGGAAAACTAGATAATGTTTGGAACCAACAGAGCATTGATTCTTAGGTTGCTCAGAGTGCCACCCTCGTGCAAGCAAACGTGGCCAAACAGCTTCCCAAAAGATATCATTGCATCGAGCTTTGCTCAGTCGAAAGCCTCCAGTTAAATATCTGATGATGTCTCCAGATGTAAGAGATGAGCAAGCCTTCCCAGATGGTATTTCAGCAGAAACTTGAGTTGTCCTTGGAGGTTCCATGGCCAGGCCAGTAAGATCTGTCTTCCCTTTACCGATACCTACAGCTTCTACAAGTGCAGATATGCCAACACTAGTCTTCAAGTGGCAGATATAATTTTCAAGCGAAGTTTTACCTTCCAAAAATGACTTAGATACCTGCCAATAGACGATGAGTTAGAGAAGCTTCTATTCCTAGTAAAACATATCAAAAAGCTAACATGGAAAAAACAATGTCCCACATAAATAAACAGCAAAACACATTAAGTGCCACATATAAATATAAGATTGTTTTGTAATTCACTTGTGAGCTTCTCCTCCAAGCGATAAATCAGGTTTACCTCAAGCAAATTACTTTGTGATTCATCTGGGACATGGGTAAGTAAACGAGATAGTAATTCCTGTTGTCTCCAACCAGTAAAGATTTTCCGTCCATATACATTTTTTCGACGACTTCTCTTTTGGCCATCTGACCATCTGCGATATCCGTCAGACCTATAAAATGCCCCATAGTAAAATGACAATATATCCCCCATGCCCTTGTTCTCGATGAACCGTTTTATTTGCACAAAATCCTTCCCAAATATATATAAACCAAGAAGAAAACCATCCATGTCTGCATTGCTCCAGGAATCACCTACTGTACCAGGAACTAGACAAGAGCTTTTACCTTCTAACAGTCGAAGCTTGTTAGTTTTACTTGTCATTCCACATTCAAGGTTGTCCGAATTTGGTTCTTTTTCATTGTCCAACCTAGCACCAGACTCTTCAGCACTTGGTTCGGAATTTTCCTTCCTCTTGGAATTCTGGCCCTCTCGGCACTTCCGAGATTTAACAGGCACGTCCACCTTAGTTCCATGATAAGGCTTACTTAAACCACCTTTGTCTTCATCCTCGAAACCGATATCTTCATGTGTCCACATGACAGGGAGAGGTAAGCCTAATAAAAAGGAATGGGCAAGATAGGGAATGCCTTCTGAGTCAACAGGGTCCATCAAAAGCCAAAGATGCTCAGTTCCTGTTATCATGGGAGGAATTTCCACCTGGTATTTGTTTCCAACTCTTGGACTTAATTGTGGATCCCCAAATATATCAATTATATCAGGAGAATCAGGGGGAAGCAACAGCTTGGGAGATGCTTCTTCAGGGAGGTTGCAGCTAGGGTCCAACTTAACAGTTTCCATCTGCGAAAAGAATACTAGTTAGGAAATAAGGGTGACACATACTTGATAGAAAACAGCTAAAAATATGACATGGGAAAATATTCCATGAACATATTATGTGCTCAAGTACACTCGTTACAGATTACAAGCCAGTGAGAAATTTAAACTGTGAGACACAGAAAATGGCAACACAGACCAGTATTCAGGTTGCAAAATGAATGAATGCCTGTCAAAGAAAGTTAAATTAGTGAATTTAATCAAAGCATTAAAGGATAGTCATCCAAGAGACATTATTTGAGAAACAGTTCAAACAAAGAGATTCATAGCTGATGAATCATTTTGCACTCTGCCAACAACAATGAAAAAGGAAATCGTTAGGGATTCAAGCAGCTTAAAGACTTTATCTTGGGGGAAATGCTCAACATGGTACAGCAAAGATCATGCTCAAAGAGAAACAGCCAATCCAAATACCATTAATTATACACTATAGAAAGAGAAATCCCATTCTTTTCCTCCATTCCTATATTGCAACATGAACATGCATTAATCAATCACCAAACCAAATGCAGATATAGGGAAACACAAAGAAAAACCTGAAGATTCCCACATCAGAGAAACACATAAAAACTGTTGATAACATCAAAGAACAACAGCTAATAGCAGGATCAACAACCCCAGATCTTCTTTTTATACAAAAAAATCACCATTCAGAGCTGATTCAGAAACAAAAAAATCACCATTCAGAGCTGATTCAGAAACAGGAAAGCAACTAAAACAACAAGTCATACCAAAGAAAACATGTACATAGTGAAAAAGAAAATCTGAACTACATAAAAGATCACAGTAATAAAAAAAATAAAAAAACGATAACATCCAAGGTAAATACAAGAACCCAACAATCATAAGTAAAATTCTGATATGATCCTATATCTAAAAACATTAACTTGTTGACAAAACAGGTAGTTAAAGGAACAAATAACAAGAACAAAGGAAAAAAGAAACGAAATTTAAGAACCAAAAAGAGAGAGTAAACGAGAAAAAAGAAGGGAGATTTAAAATGATAAACTTAACCTTCCCCAGGGAAGAAGAAACGTTCTGAAACGTTAAAATTAAATGTGAAAGAAGGAAGCTAAGGAAATGGGTAGTTATGCTTTGCATTGATTCGTAGCTATTTCCAATCAAAACGTTTATATCCATCGAAAAATAACACCAACATAAACAGGAAAACTAAACAAAAAGAAGCAGCACTTGGTCTTTGAGTTTTGACACTAAAATCTCGAGAACTGTATATATAAAGAGGGATTGAAGAGTGGAAGATGATACCTGGGTCGAAGAGATATTAGGCTTTGTTTTGTTTCACATGGAGTGGAGAAAGGAGAAGAAATCCAGAGAGTATTTGTTTGTATAGTGTGTGTTGCTATATATAAAGGAGAGAGGGTGAACGAGGTAAAGAAAAGTGTTCTTTGTCCTTACAAAGCTTTTATTAGCAGTGAAAATATACATACATATATATAATAAATAAATTGTATTTTAAAAACAATAAAGGCATAATAACTTTTTGAACCCTCCAACTTTATAAAAAATTTATTTTAGCCCTATATTGAATTTTTCATCTCTTTGAACCCTTAAAGTTATATTTCTTATCAAATTACCTCTAAATGGACTAACTTTTCTAACGGGGAATACATGTGGTCATGTGGATTGTCACGTAGATGAGATATTAGCATTTAATTAATTTTTAAAATTTAAATTTAAATTTTATATTTTTAATGATTTTAATGATTTTAATTTTTAAAAGTAATTTTTATTTTTAAAATTTTAAAAAATTAATTAAATGTTAACATGTCATCACATGGTAATTCACTTGTATGCCACATTAGCAAAATTGGCAAATGTTAATTTTCATCTATTTTAGGTGATTTGACAAAAAACACAAATTTAAGAGTTAAAAGACAAAAATTAGAGGGTCAAATAAATTATTATACTAAAATAAATAAATAAAATATAAATTTTAAGCTATTTTCTAGAAAAGTGGGTTCAATTTGTTTTTCTAATAATTCGATATTATGATGTTGTATGAATGTATTCTATTTAAATTTGGATTTAACTAAATTAATTTTATATAAACAAATAGGCATTATTCAAATTCTAAGAACTTAAAATTTTCCAAACACAAAAAGAAATATAGTTAAGTAGTTTTGAAGAAGAAATAATGGTTTATTTCATATTTCAACTAAAAAGTTTTTTTTCATTTTATTTTTTAAATTTTAAAATTAATTAATTATTAACGTGTCACACACGTGGATTGTCACGTCAACAAAGTTAGCAACCATTAATTTTTTTCTATTTTCAAGATAATTTGACAAACAATATAAGTTCAATAATTTAAAAAGGCGAAAAATCGAATAGAATATTAAAATAATTTTTATATAAAATTGAAAAGTTAAATAAATTATTATGTAATAGTAGGTGTATATATTCTCAAACTTTTAAGGGATGTTCTTCTAATTGATTATGATAGATTCTATAGAAATTTAAGCTTTTAACATAACTTAAGTACTTAAATTAATGTAATTAATGGAGCTAACTAAATTATAAAAATTGTTTTTATTCAATATATTGTGTAAATTAAAAAATGTTATTTAAAATTTTAATTTAAGGCTCCGTTTGTTTAGTAGTAAAATATTTTCTAGAAAATAATTTCGGAAAATGATTTATTTTTTCGTGTTTAGCTAAATCTATGTAAAATATTTTATGTTGTTCGTGATTTTTTGAAAATATTTCATAAAAGTTGTTTTAAAGGAAACATATATATATTTAAGAATTTATTATTTTTCATTGTTTAATTGAGCATATTATATATATATATATATATATATTAATAATTTTATATTTTTAATTATTTTACATATATTGCAATGATTTATTTATTTATAAATAAATCAAATTAAATATATAATAATACTAAATTATTAAGCTAGAATATTAACCGTCATAAATTGAAAACAACCAAAGCAAATAAATTATTTCTAATTGTGTTATAAAAAATAAAAATAAAGATTGAATAATTATAAATTAGCTTCCAAACCACAATTAATACTAGAAATTAATAATATTATCCAAATGCATAATTAGTAGTACACCACATGATAACAACATTGTCCAAGTGCATAACTAATATTACACCACATTAAAGTATCAATATCTTCAACCTTGAGAAAATTTTTAAAGACAAATTTTTCTATGCTTCTTACTTTTAACTAAAAAAAGCTTTGGCCTCGGATTCATGACCAACAAGATAATCAAACACACTACAAAGGAAGTCATCGTCAAATCTTTCTACCTCCGTCGACATCACTTCTTCGTAAAGATGTGGTGTCTTATCCGCAGTAAATTGTTTCAAAGCATTAGCAATTTTGTCAAGTTGTTCACCCATAAATTTAATTTGTTCATCAACGACACTTTCTTGAGCATTTTTCTTTTACGTTTAGATGTGTCAGATGAAGATATTTGTAACACCCCAAACTCGACCTAGACGTTGTGGCCGAATCTGGCGATGTCACATGATAGCGTGTTGAAACTAATTTGTTACGATAAACCGTTTTCATTTATTTACTCTTGTTGACTCCAAAGTTGCTTACTTATTTAATCAATTGTTTTAAAACAAAATTCGTTGCGGGAGCTTTAGAAATCATTTATTTTATGAAAAATCGAGTTAATTAGGTAAATCCGTTTATCTTAGAAAAACCCATTTGTTTTAGAGAAAACTGTTTGTTCGTTGAGTTTGTACACTTATTAAATCCACGAAAACAGTCTAAAATCTGAAATAAAAGCAAACAGTTCAAAAAGTCTAATTTACATTAAAATTAACGCAAAAGATAATTAAGAAATGAATACCAAAATTGAAATTAAAACAGTTTAAAATACGTGTGGCCACCGTCGAGTCCTCCATTGCACCGATCCGTCACGTTGGGGATTACCTGTACACATTAAACAGAAGAGGGTGAGTTTATGTAAACTCAGTGTGTAATCCCACAGAAAACAAACAATCAGTTTACGATCATGTGCAGTCTAGGCCTAAGCCCCTTTCAGTATCAGTGGCAGTTGGGCTTTAGCCCGTTACAATATCAGTATCAGTGATGCATAGGGCCTTAGCCCATCTCACTATCAGTAACAGATATACAGTATTCAATAACAAAGTCCTACCCATCCAGCCTCTACACACCATCTCCGTCCAACCCTACACTCCATGTGGGGATTAAATCAACCTACTCATCCCTACACTCCAGGTAGTACCGAATGCAGCACAAACAGTAGTTTGCAGATGAGCTGCCAGTATATTAGGCTTAAGAACCTTTCGGTACGCTTCTTCCAAATAATATCATCCTAACCCAATGCAATGCAACATACAATAGATAACATGCTATTAGGTGATTATCAGTACATACACTCAATTCAATTTTCATGCAAATTATTAACATGCTCATTACAGATATCATACAAGCAGTTTCACACTTTTAGGGGTCTAAGTAATGCTTACCGACCCTACAGTAGGTTCACAGTCGACTTGGTCGACCCGTGCAACCTTAGCAATCAATTCAATGAAAATGGGCTTACACGCCCATATGGCCTGTCCATGTGATTTACCCGTGTAGACCCACATGGCCCAAATCAGTTTAGCCGGTACCTGGCCATCACACGGCTGTGTCTTGTGCGCACTTCCTAGCCTCGTCGATCACACGCCCGTGTT
Source organism: Gossypium rotundifolium (assembly GCA_025506655.1). NCBI lineage: Eukaryota > Viridiplantae > Streptophyta > Magnoliopsida > Malvales > Malvaceae > Gossypium > Gossypium rotundifolium. The sequence continues at coordinate 64,330,070 of CP106734.1, forward strand.
ATAGCACACGGCCTACCACACGGGTGACCACACGCCAGTGTAGCGTCGACAGTGAGGTTTTTAGCTTTCGTCGAAACCTCATTTTTTATGTTTCTGAGTACACACCTGGTTTCGATCGATGCTAACACGACCTCTTAACACTCCAGAACCTATAATTGACCAATAAGCACTAAATTAATTACTTAGAGAATGGACTAAAACCGAATCTGAAAATAGAAACGCATCCCTTAAACAATGAAAAGCTTACCCCAACACCGCGAACCAGTTGATTACGCAATAGTAGGATGAGAACCTTAATCTACGTGAGATGCTACTACCAGACGTCAATAACCCCCAAATCAATGTTGGAAAAACATAAGTTAAAGAGAGGAAAAACCCTACTTACCAAAACGAGACAAAAATCGACACAATTGAAACCCAACTATAATGCACAATAGAGTAATGGAGTTAAAAACGAGAATAATCGCGAAAAAGAAATCTCAAAGGAAAAAGGCAGGGAAAGGGACAAAAAAACATCCAATGCTGGAGAGGAACCCGAATTTTCAAAAAAAAAAAAGAAAATAAAATCAAGTTTTGATATTTTCCCCCATAATCCCCTAATTCACTCCTAAATCACTCAACCCAACACCCCACTACTCAGAACTCTAACACCACTAAAACTCTTCTAAGAAACCGAGCAAAATTATCGTCCTTGCATACGCAGGGAATTGAACACAAGTCCTATAACAAACCAACACTTCACTTAACCACCAGACCAGCAGGCCCATTCTGATGTATATTTACAACCAACTAAATAAAAGCCTACTAAACAAGGTTAAAGCTTTATTCAGAAAAATTCCAAAATTTTCGCAAGATAAGGCTTGAACTTGGGACCTCTCATACACACCCAAAACACTTAACCACTGAAGCAGATACACATTTGTGTCACAGTTTATTAGAAACAGAAATAAAAAATTTGGGGCATTACAATACTTTTGTTCTTACCTCCTCAATCTCTTCATTGTCGTAGTCTATAGGCACTGAATCTTGGTTACCATCATCCAAATCTATGTCAGCAAATATTCTGGAAAAACTCCCTGTTGCTATATCTTTTCCAACAACCAAAGTCATTTCATCATAATGATCAATGCTTTTATTCAAAAATGGTTCATACTTCTTGTGTGTCTGTTGGATATTATACACAATTAGAATAACAAGTAAAAAACAATTGAAATATACTTAACATATGTATACATATATTACCATCACTGCTGCATCATATGTCGCTCTATCACATGTGATTATTTTCATCTTATCATCCCATCCAAAACCATTTTCTGCTCGAATTGTGCATATAATCTGCCACTGGTGTTTTACAGTCCTCAATTGATTTTTTACATGCTTCGCATCGCATTGGACTTGAAATCTTTCAGAAATAGCTATGGCAACTCGATTAATAGAAACTGATATGAAAGTGTTAGAAGGCTTATTTCCTTTCTAGGCCTCATCTGCTAGAATTTCAAGAAAAAGATGTTCCATCGGTTTTGTCCACTTGAATTGCTTGGAGGTCCCTTCTTTGTTGCCCTTACTCATTTTACATTAATAATTGTTATTATCAATCATTTCAATATCCAACAAGCTTAAAACATAATAATTCACTATCTAACAAATTCAAGACATAATAATTTTAAAATCCAACAAATTAATTTCAATATCATTATCCAACCAACATTAAAAAAAAATTTAATACTAAAACATACATAACATAGAAACAATAACCCTAAGCCCTAAACCTACCTAATATTTCTAGCCATATAATCAGTCCATATAGTTTGTGCAATTTCTTTTCTCTTAGCAGACCATTCTCTTGCTTCACTTTCTTCTCGCTCCGTAAGAGTTGGTATTAGACTCAGGCTCCTCATATAATCATTGATTAATTAAATCATTAGGATCAACTCCCATTATATGATTATGAATGATACAACATGCCAAAACTATATCTACTTGAGTTTGAAAATTCCAAAATGGTTCAGCATCTAATACACAAAACTGTTTCTTCAAAATCCCAAAAACGCGTTCAATAGTGATTCACAATGATGAATGACGAAGATCAAAGAGTTCCTTTGCATTTCCAGGCCACTGAACACTAAACTCTTTTAAATGATATCGGACACCACGATATGGGATAATATATCCATTTCGGATGCCATATCCAGCATCAGCAAGATAATATTTACCTACAATTTTACAAAACATAATTATTACTAATAAATTATGAGCTTACTAGAACTATTTTCTATTTAATGTTAATTCTTACATTTCGAAATTCTTAATCCTCTTGGGCATGAAAGTGCATCACTTAAAATACGTGAATCATGTGCACTACCTTCCCAACCAGCTAGAACATAGGAAAATTTCAAATAAAATGTAATGGCAGCCAATACATTTTGTGTCGTCCCCCCTTTACGGCTACGAAATCTTCCTTGAATGCTAAGTGGAACAGATGCACAAACATGAGTTCCATCTAATGCTCCAATACAATCTTTAAAATAAGGATAAAACCTTGGATTGTTTCTAATCTCACTAGGAGTTGACTCATCAGGTAATCTAATAACTAGTTTATAGAATTTCAAAATAGCTCACAATACAACCCTAAAGTAATAGTGAATCGTCTCAATTGATCTATAATATCTAGATCCAATCATTCGAAACCTTACATTATGATCAATTATATGTAAAAATATAACTACTTGCTCCTTAATATTCACCGATTTAGTTGATTGTAACAAATTATTCCTACTAAGAATATCACACAAATTAAAAAAGGCAATCGGTCTCATCCTTATCACATCAATACAATGCTGGTCACCACTATATAAAATACTATTAATATAATTTTCTCTTTCATAATCTCGATTCACACGAGGGTGAGAAGCAATTTCCTTCCTAGTTTTTAATTTTTTTAATCCAAAGAACCCCAAAAGCTAAAAATGAAGCCACGACTCCGACAATTGCATTTTGATCTTGATTATGATCCATCTACACAAAATAATGCCACACAAATATTTGATCACTACAAAAAAGATGCAAGCTTTTTATAAGATCACACAAAAATTTACAAACTAATATGCAATTATTACAAATCAATGTGCAATTAATTTGAAAATTAATAATAATATGATATAACTTAAAGAAATGGCTTAACGAAATCTAAATTTAAAGATTAGTGAAATTAAATTCCGTGAATTTAAAGAAGATATTGACATGATTTTTATGGTATATTTTGCATGAATTTATTTATGGATCTACTCACAATAATTAAAAATTGTAATTTATATGTATATGGCACACAAAGACAGCAAGAGCATCAATTTTCAAATGAAAAAAATGTCCCAACAGAAAAGGAGAGAAAAAGCCAAATCTAATTAAACTAGTTTTAAACTTATAATTTTTTAATTGCTAAGGTTATGACATAGAAGAACCTAGATTCCATACTTGAATAAATACAGATGTTTATCCACGAAAGTAAATTTTTAAAATGCTTACTGCCTACACAAACAAAAAAGAAGTTCAAAATATTAGAAAATCTTTCAAAAAATACATAAATGAATCAATTCATTTATCTTGGGGATTATTAGAAAAAGAAAACACGGGAATTGTTTTGGGTTTGAGCAGAAGCAACATACATGGGCCTGGAATAAGAGGCTTGGTCAATTACACCCTCTTGCAACCTGATTTTATTATTTTTTATTATACTGGGATCCAAGGGCCTCCCCGGTTCTATCATTCAATACCAGTATTACTCCATTTCTAATCCCTATCTATACAAATATTTAACTGTGATCAATATTTTATGGCCCCAAAAAACTGTGATAAATATTGGAATAATAAATATCTATTATCTACTCCTAACATTCAAGACTAAATCAAATGACATTGATGGCTTTTTTCTTTTCAATCATCAGCTATGTGCAGTATGAACTATGAACCGCATTATAGAACAGAAATAGGGCATGTTATTTTCTAAAAATGTTCCATGTTATTCAAATATATGTATATTATATAATAATAAAACCTTAGCTCATGTCTAAATACACTTCACACTAGTACTCCAAACTAAAACAAAAGGACTGAAATTAAGACAGCATTGTGTGAATATCGGGTGAAAATTTTACACTATATTAAAAAAATTAGAAAAATTTCAAGTTTCAATCAACATTCGATTTACAAATACCACATGGCAGAGACAACATCCAATAGGTTGGTGCTCTTTCAACATATGGTAGAAGATTAAAATACCACATCCAAAAGATTTTGATATCCCAATTGGAATTTGTAAATAAAAGTCCATCCACCTTTTACTGCTTCTCATATAAAAGCACCAATTAAACAAAAATCATTGACAAATATCAGTCAAAAGAAACTTCTACTGAAATTATTAAGTTTTGGTATGACTCTATGTCCCAATATAAACAATTCATTGGTGTTGTGACTTTTAATTTCTTGTCACTAAGTTATTAGAGATAATAATGATACAATAACGTTGGCAAGCTTTATTTCTAAAGCAATAAAACTCTTCAGATAAAGAAAATTCCTTGACAACTAAACATCATTAGGAATATCAATTCAAAGACTGTAGTTAACGTACTACATACTTTTAGATTGTCAAGCATTCTAATATGCTAAGGAAAGGCTTATTAACAATGGAGGGGCACAAAATAGGAGCAGAACCACGTGAAATTGAGTAATAATCAAAGGGATTACAAGCCCCACATCAGAATCCAAAATTTAATAATGTGTAAGGAGCAGAATAGCACACCTGAAACTGACAATGGGCAGCACAACTATAGGAATCAGGATCCTAACACACAAATCCCTTACTATTGTAAAATGAAATAATTAATATTGTAAAATGAAAACACAGACGGGAAGAAATAATTAATATTGGTATTAATAAAACAACAACCAATAAGAGAAAGGTTAAGGTTTAACTTACTGTAGGTACAACGGTAAAAACGCCGGTAATGGCAGCAGCCTTGAGACCGGCACTAATACCTTCTGCATTAGTTTCCTAAAATATTAATATTTAATATATATATATATATATATATACACTCAATATGACTGCTTTTGAGTAACACTAATGAATTTTAAGGAGTATAGGTTTCAGAAAATACCTCCACTTATGATAAGAGCTTGAGCAGTATGGTTAAGGTTTGCCTTTGCCCAAGCAACCTTACGAACTGCAATCATATACTAGAATCTATAAGAAACAATGTAACACCCCAAATCCGGCTTAGAAGTTAGGCCCGAATCTGGCGTGTCACATTGGGGTGCTTTTCGAGAAACCATGGTTCCATTTGAAAACCTTTCTTGATATTAAAAACTAAAGTCCCAGTTTGCGTTTGTTTATTATTAATCGACATTTATTAAAAAGTTATTACCTAAAAAAATTTTGTTTGTTGCGGAAACTTAATTAAAATGACTGACTTGTGAAAACGTGATGTTTACGACCTATTCGCGAAAGCGTAGCATTTTGAAAGCAGATATTGTTTTGGAAAATCATGATACAAAGTTTAGCATATTTAAGACATAATAAATTAAAAATCCAAAACTAAAACCAGAATTTATGAGAGGCCTTATTACAAAATATTAACCCAAGTTAAAAATAAGTAAAATACTAGAGTCCAAAACTGCTCGTAGTGTGGCCACCTCCGAGTCCTCTAGCACGTTGAACCGCTTACTGAGGATTACCTGAGAAAAAATATTAAAAAGAGGGTGTGAGTTTACGAAAACTCAGTGTGCATAACCCTCATCAATAAGAACACGAATCACAACAGTTTGGGCCGAAGCCCATTTCAGTAACGGTGGCAATTGGACCTTAGCCCATAAAAGCCTCAGTTGGGCCTTAACCCATAAATGTCACAAAACATATTTATCTGGGCCTGAGCCCATCTCAAATAAAACCACATATGCAATGCATTAATGCCTATATCAACCACACTCTGCCTCTCTGTCCAACCTCGCACTCTGTGGGATTTAATCGACCCACCCATCCCTACACTCCTTATGTAGCACCGGTTGCGACACTAACTTATCGGTGCAGCATAGCTGCTCGGTGGCTAAAAGCCTTCGATGGATCCACAGTCGTCAAGCGACCATGCGATCCTATCTGCACTTCCCCTTTCGAATAATCCCATCCCCATGCAACATAATAACACATGAATACAACATACAATAATAATCATACGATAACAATCATAAATCACATACAATAATAATCATATAACATGTAGGGGCATTTTCGTCATTTCCCTACCTAAGGGTATTTTCGTAATTCTACCCTACAGGGGTATTTTGGTAATTTTACAAATCAGGGTTATTTTAGTAATTTCACAAATTAGGGGTATTTTGGTAATTTCAAAAATCAAGGGTATTTCGGTAATTTTGCAAATCGGGGGTACTTCGATAATTTCGCAAACCGAGGGTATTTTGGTAATTTTGTAAATCGAGGGTATTTTGGTAATTTCACAAATCGGGGATATTTTGGTAATATCACAAATCGGGGTTATTTCGATAATTTCGCAAACTGGGAGTATTTCGGTAATTTCACAAATTGGGGGTATTTTGGTAATTTTGCAAAACAGGGGTATTTTGGTACTTTACCAATATAAGGGTATTTTAGTAATTTAACAAATATAAGGGTATTTGGTCCCTCTCGGATTTTAGTTATGAACTTTGGCCCATCAACAAGTCCTCGCGGCTAAAGTGAACAGACACTACGCACCAGCTAGGATTCTAGAAAAGAGGAGGTGGGCCACTAGGGCCGCTTAAGTACCAAGCTCTCTCTAGATCCAATTCTAGACATGCGTATGCCCGTTGCACACCTAACCCAAATGACTTGTTCACGAGACATGTTTAATTAGAAAAATTAAGTCTTATGGAATTTAAGAGTTGTTCAAACTAGACCTAAGGTCTATAAACCCTAGCATACATGTCTACGTCCCCATAAGCCCATCAAGCCCAAATCACTCCCTTACGGCCCATTAGGCCCAAATCTCATCATATGGCCTATTAAGTCCAAAACAAATCCAATTCATGTATCATGCATGACTAATTCAATTCGTATGCCCAACCAAACCATTTCATAAAACTTAGCCTCAGGGCCCACCGGGCCCATTTAGCCACTTTCGTCTTTTCAGCTTTTCAGCTTTTCGGCATTGCGATATCGTGTGTGTAGTGTTTGTACACACCTGGTAACCTCACGTGCTGTAAACCCCTTAGTCACGAACCTACAATCGACATCACCTAACGATTAATCATAACTTAATATACACTTATCAGAAACCGAAACCTCACCATAACCTTACCGTGTACCTCACGTTCTAGTAGCCATTCCTTTGCTGCTATTGGCGATTATCCTCTAGGTCTGCACCCAAACGCCCACCAAGGTATATTAACTCTCCTCATAGAATGCTCTATATATAGCTAGCTTCTTACCTTCCTTCTTCGTATTTTACCGATGTGGGATCCCTCCGTTAGCAGAGTTTAAATCCAACTCAAACTCTTCTCGTCCAATTCGCAAAATAAATACTCCCTTGCTTGTCATGAGATTCGAACCCAAGCTCCCTTGCACCCTTAATGACGCCTTGCCACTAGACCACTCACTTTCTTGTGTCTAAAATCATGCGCAACTAAATATAACCCTATGGCAAAATTCTATAGTCCTTTTAAAAAGAAATCCAAAATGCAAAAGCCAAGACTTGAACCTTGGACCTCCTTCCCTCCTTGTGGCGTCACCCCCTTGCCTCTTATGTGGCATCACTTCGCCACTACACCACACACTCCACTTGTCATTTTTCCCCACATTTTATTCTTAAAGCCTACCTACCAACTCCCAGAGTTTTTTTTTCACCTAAAACCAAAATTTTTCCTATGGCCTAACTTTAACCCGGGACTTTATAAAAGCCCCCTAACCTTCCAAAATCACTCACCTAATAGGTCCAACTTGCCTTAGTACCATTCTCTTGTTCTCAAAAATTTTAAACGCGACTACCCCCAAGGCCCATTGGGCCCAATCCTACTAGGCCCAGTTCCAGGATGTTACAAACTATAAAATGATAAACCATACAACAGATTATGTACCGAGAACATCTGCCAAGCCTTAGTGAAATAAGCTCAGCAAGAGGGCAACATATGCACAATTTAACTAAAACAAACAGTTTCCTCTGTTCCTTTTCGAAGTTAACAATTAACAGTAAACACTGTGATCAAATTTCCTATAGCTACAACAACTTTCCGGAGCAATCTACATCATTTAGAAAAGTTTTCTAGCTATTCAGTAGCATAATCTACACATCATTTAGAAAAATTAGTGTAATGGGCCTATTTTGCCTGGGCCCAAATTAGAAACAATAAATCAAAATTTAAACCAAAATAAAAAGGGTCCAATAATTAACAGTCCAAGTTTACTGTTGCAAGCCCAATTTACAAAATAGCCCAACAATTAAAAAACCCTAGAGCCCAAACAGCCCAAACGTAAACTGCTTTCAACCTAACAGCATAAATGAGGAACCCTAGCTAGGTGTGCCGCCGCAGCCCCTCCACGTCCCCACCCATACCTCCAAAACAGTACTTGCAAACGAGACAAAAACACAACAACACAGAAAAAAACTGAGCAAAAATATTGTATTTTTTTATTTATTTTTTATTTCAGCTATAAAAATCCAGGAACAAACCTTTGTAATTTTTACAGATGAAATTGAATACAAAAGAAAAACAAAATTTCGAATAGAAGAGAAAATACAGAAAAGAAATCAAATCGCAAAAGCTTAAAGATGGTTCCTTATGTGTTATTCTTTTTATTTTTTCCATCTTTTACTAGTCTTTTAAAGAAAAATAACAAAAAAATAAAAAAAGGGGTAGAAAATCGCCTGACCTTTGGTATTCGGCCACCTACGGCGACCGAGGTTTGCCATTGCCGATGAAAAATGGCGTCTGGGGGGCTCGAATTTGAAAAGCCAAGAAAAAATGGCTCTTTTTGAAATTTACGGCCACCGTGGGCGGCGTCGCCGTCGCCTGTGACTGGTGGCCGACGGCCAGAGTAAAAACTCCAGCAAAGAAAACAAGAAGTTTTTTTTGGTTTTTTTTTTTAATTTCGGCAGAAATGAGTTTGTTTTAAAAAATTTATTATTATATAGCAACAAGAAACGGCGCCGTTTTGAGGATTAATTTTAGAGGCCAAAATGACGTCGTTTTAGCCTCTAACCCGAAACCCGACCCATAATCGCCTAGGATCCGCGTGTTTTTGGACTGAGGGTCTATTTGCGCCCTCAGTCCTCCCGCTTTTGAGGCTATTTTCTATTTGGTCCCTATTTTAGTTTTCTTTTATCTTTTGAATTTACCCCTGCAAATTTTGTTGTTGTTTTATTTGGTCCTAAACAATGCGCATAAAAGGGGTTTGCGATATTTTCCCATATGACCCCTACAGTTTTCGAGCGTTTAGGTTGTGGTCCTTTCGCATTTTCTATTTTTAAAGCTAGATTATTTTATTTCTAATTTGTACCCCAAATTTTATTTAGATTTCATTTTCATCCTAAATTGGTCTAACTTCATTTTTTTAAAGAAACTGTTTTAGTTAATATTTCATTTAATATTTTATTTATTTATCTATTTCATTTCAATTTTTAATCGAATTTATATTAGTTTTTAATTATTTATTTACTTATTCTTTGGCTCCTTTTTGATGGCGTATTTTTATATTTTTATATGCATATTTTTATTATTCTATTTTATCTATTATTACGTCATTTACTTGTTTATATATTCTTTTAAAAGTATAATTGATTATAACATCTTATTTATGCCAGATTTTATTATTATCATCATTATATTTATTTTAATTCTTCTTTTCTTCTTTATCACTTACTTATTTCTTGTTTTTGATACTTTCTGTATATTTTTTTATATCATGCATATTCCACTTTCTTTTATTATTATTATTATTGTTTAATTAATATTAGGTTTAATTAGCTAATGCCATTACTTATTTTACTTATATCATCGTGTCATGCATCATCATTTTATTATTATTGCAATCACACCGTGAACCGTTTTAAATTTTCATTCTATCAAGTCCCCAATAAAATCCTCGACATTTCAAATGTTATATTCATTTTCACATAATCGCATGAAAAAGATTTTCTTAAAAGTAAGCATGGTTTCGTATTTGGAGATTCGGAAAAAATCGTTCCCTAACTTACGAGGATTTGATTTTCTCGATAAATCCGAGTAAACGAAATTTTTAAAGCATGAATTTTGAACATTCTCGGGAATTAAGAAAAATCGTGTTCCAACTGACGGAATATGATTTCTTTCTAAAACCAAGATAATCGAATGTCTTTCAAAATAAACAAATTTTTATTATTCTCGTTTCGAGTTTTAAGATGCTGTGTCCTAACTTAAGGGATGTAATTTTTTATTCTTGATTAACGTGAAATATGCCCTCTTCTCAGAAAAATTTTCTATTAAGCAATGTTTTAACAAAGGATCGTATTTTTAAAATCTCTTCAATTTTTCGATTCTCGATGCTAAGACATTAATTAATCAACTAGGTCTCATTTTTGGGCGTTACGAGGGTGCTAATCCTTCCTAGTGCGTAATCAACTCCCGAACCCGTTTTTTTGAATTTCGTAGACCAAAACCGTTGTTTTAATAAATCAAATCTATTATTAAAATGATCGAATTACGAGGTGACCCGATCACACCTCATCAAAAAAAGATTGATGGCGACTCCATTTTCGTTTTTATTAAAAATAAGTTGACCCCGTTTTCACAAAAAAATAATTTCGACAATTAGAAAAATTTTAAGTTTCAATCAAGTTCCAACATTCGATTTGCCAAACAATGTTTTAGACCCTAATGGCGAAAGATGTTCCTTTCCTGGGCTGGAATCTGTAATGAAGAAAAACGGGTTCATGAAACTAGAGGATTTTTGTTTTATGGTCCTGTTTGTCTGTAACAAACAATAGAACATCAACTTTCAAGTTTGTTTAATAGATATCATGTTTCTTTTTTTCCCTTCCTCAAACCGGCTAACGACAAACCAAAGTTGAACATCAGAAAAGACAACACCCTTTCCCCATATCAAATTTTTTGGTTCTTACTTTTGAGAGAGAAAGATGAGCGCCAGTGCAGATTTTGACAACGAAAGGTGAAGATGGGGAAAATCAAAGATGAACGCCGGCATCTGGTGTTGAGAATCATTGTTGGCTGACGGCAAGCAGAGGATTGGGGTGTCAAGAATGGGGGAAGGGGAAAGGGAAGATCGGTGTTGGCTTCTTTTCTTGAACATGTCTTACCAAAATAAGAAGGGTAAGGCATTTTCCTAAATTAAAGGCTTCTTTTCCCGTGTTTTGTAATACATTTTACCTTAGGAAATTATTTTCAGCCAAACAAACACTGAAAAAGGCTGAAAAGCTTTTCCGAAAAATATTTTACTGCCAAATAAACGGAGCCTAAAACTCAACCCAATCGGTAAAATCACAAAACTTTATAGGAATATATTTCAAAATTGTTACATATCTCATTTAGTTAATTTGTATACACATGTCCTATAAACATGCACATGTTTATTAAATTTATTAAAATATTTTTGATAGTATATTTTAAAATTTATAACGTGAAAAATAATATGTTTCCAAAAATAAATCATCATTGTTGAAATCATAAAATAATATTAAAGCCTCCATGTGTAGAAGTTTCCTAAAAAAGCATATGTACGGTGTAATATAATAGTTTTTTACCTATATGATTTATAAGTTAGTAGTATGTACTAGTTGAATTATTTTTAAAAATTTTAAAAGTTTATAACACTTCACAAATAATATAAATCAAAAATCAAAACACAATAATATATGTTTATTTTCAAATTTTTATAATTATTATTGATATTAGAACAATTTTGGTTCTAAGGAAATTAAATTTTACAGAAGCAATAAATTGTTACACCAAATATTAAAACCTACAAACTATAAAAGTAGGCACTAAAATGAGATATCAATAATGTAAATATATCTAATAGATTTGATTTCAAATTTAAATGATAAAATTAAACTAATTTCAAAAATAGATGAAAATATTATTTATTATCATTAATACTGTGTCTTAATTTTCATTTTAATATTACAAAATGTTGATGTGTCAGTTAATTAAGTTTCACTTGTTACACTATAAACTCTTTCGTCTAGAATTGTTTCAATAAGAAAATCTTATTTTAAATAATATATATGATAAATTATATTATTAATAATTTAATTATGGGTAAATTTTTATTTGATCAGTTAACTAAAAGTTATAACTTGGTTACTAATTTTTTAAAAAAAAAAATTCACTCAATTATTAAGGGGGAGTTAGGATGAGCGGTGTATTTATCTGTGATTAGTGTAAAAACAATGGTAGTTGTGAGATTAGATACTATAGCGTGAGATAAAAAGTAAGCTAAACGCACCGCATCTCACCGCCTATCCAAACTCATCCTAAATGGCTAACAATGGAACTTTTTATTTGGTATAATAATAATTTTAGTCCTCAACTTTTGTAGTTTTTGTCAATTTGACCCTAATCCTATATAAAATTAGAAATTATTAAAAAATCAAAATTATTTAAAAATAAAAATTCTATATAAAATTCTAGAACAATAAAATCTCGAATGTGTAGTTGTTGAAGAACTAATATGTACGGAAATAAAGAAAATTTAAAAAACAGAACAAAAAAAAAGTTAAACCATTACATGCTCTTTCGGTATTTCTTAAAACCAAATTAGTAATATTTTCAAGTCAAGTTCCTTGCTATTTAAAGAACATCTAAAATTGATATTATCAAGGTTTGTGAAATTGACTCTAATGCCTTTTTTTAGCTAAAAATACAGAATATACCACAATATTCTTTTTTAAATTCAATTCATTTAAATTATTTTCAAAATTCAAGTTGTAAAAATAAATTATTTTATGAAATTTGTCTTCTCTTATAACAATAAAGTTATGTCAAGAAACAAAAGAGGTGCCAACAACCTCTTGATCTAGCGACAAGAACATTACGTTGTAGGGATGAGAGTTTGGGTTTGATTCCAAGTAATCCCATTCTTCTCTGGGGCGAAGCCAGGACAATTTTTTAGGAGAGTCGGATGAAATTTTAATTTTTTATAGTTTTTATCTTTCTAATTTGTATAGGATTAAATCGAATTTTTATAATTTTAAGGGGCCAAAATATAATTTTACCTTTATTAATTTAAAATTTTAAAAAAATTTAAAGGCTTAAATAGTAATTTTACCTTTTAGAAAGGCCGGGGTCATGCCAGCCCCCTGGCTTCGCCCTTAATTTCTCTCCCCCAATTATAAAAAAAAAAAAAAAAGAAGAAGAAGAAGAAGAGAAGAGATAAAGAAAACAGAGAGCTAACCATTTTACTTAATGTTTCTTTTTTCCTATGTTCTTCATTTTCTCTAACTTTATCTCTTTATATAATTTTTTCTACTTTTATATAATTTTTATTTTTAAAATTTCTTAAATTTTAAAAAGAATTTTAATTTTTACCATTTTATATAGAATAAAGGTTAAATTGACAAAAGTATAAAAATTGTGAATTATAATTATTATTATACCAACTAAAAAATACTAACCACTTAACAATCGAATGAAAAAAAACTGAAACTATTAGTAATAAAATTATAATTTTTAATTAAAAGTTAAAATAAAACTTACGATAATTTAATGACTAATAGTATAATTTATTAATAAGGATACTTATTGAATTAAAAAAAAAACTCTACCAAAAGCACATCAAATAATTACCTTATATTTTATAAATAAAATTAAATAAAATTTAATTACAAATAACCTCAAAGTTACTTTATTTAATATCAATATTTTTGTTGATTATCCTTTTCTAATGCAAAATAATTTCAATTGCATTTATTCCAATAATTTTTTTATAATTTTTTTTTAAAAAAAGTTAACGATATAGGCATTTGGGTATTGAAATTGTGGTAGCGACCATTAATTAACTCGATTCCACGACCTTTTGTGCGTACGAAAGAATAAAGTTGGTTCTATGGGGAAATTAACAATATTAATAAATTATTCTAAAAAGAATAATATTAATAAATAATATCAAATAACTTTGACTTCCCGTTCCAAAATTCAGCCATCAAATGGATGGATCGTCTTTTGCGATGTTGCTTATCTTAAAGTAACCAAATGAATCAAACTTCATATATTATTTTTAATTTTTTAAAAATTTTATATTTTTAAATTAATATTTAATAATTTTTATTTTTATTTATTAAATTTTATATTTAAACATTTTAATATTTTTTAATATTACAATATAATATTATATATTATTATAAATTTTATTTTTGTACACTATAAATTACATAATATTAAGGTTTTCAAAATTGGACTGGTCAAGTTACTGATTTGACAGTTCGATTGGTTTGTACAATTCGATTAAATAAATAATTAAAAATTCATAAAAAATAGTTCAATTGGTTTTTAGCCCAATTCAACCAATTTGGCAATCAACTAATATGATGCCTCTCTTTGGATCGGTACCCCAGTTGAGTCCTGATCCAATCGGTCTGACCGGTTGGTCTAGTTCAAATAACCATCCATGATATAATATATTACAACTTAGAAAATAGGCCAAGCCAAACTCAGGTTTTGAAAGTTCAAGTTTAAGCTCGACCCATATTTTAAATGATCTTAATTTTTTTGCCCAAACTCATTTTTCGAGCTTAATATTTTTGTCCAAACCCTCTAAAATTCCAGATGAATTGTTGAACTTAAACAAATAACTCGACTCATAAATAGCTCTAACTAACAAAAATTCAAAAGAAAAAATGAGTCAGAGTCAACTCAAACTAGACAACCAGTATGAAGCAACTTGTTAAGCTCGAGATTTAGCCTTGAAATATCTTATTAATATGCACTAGTATGATTCTCACACTTTGCGTTGAGTTGATTATTTTGTTGTGCTAATTTATGAAGTAAAATTTGAAGGCTATATACTCTAATTCTATTTTTATTTTTAAGAAATTTAAACCTATCACACCCCAAAATATAAGAGGTTAATTATATTAGATAGACAAAAAAATTGAATAGGACTAATGGTTAAACATGTTTGTTCCCCCTTGCTTACCTAAGTTTAAGTCCTCTCGTTCCTTTTTAATTTTAAGATTTCAGCAAACATAAAATATATACTATTTAGATTAAAAACTACACAAAAAATGAGCAATAACCAAAATAGTTAAGAGCTAGCCTTCCTCCTATGTGTTTCTAAGTTCCATTCATGCCCTTCCTTTCCATTTTTTTTTGAAATTCGTACTATTTAGATTAAAAACTACACAAGAAATGAGTAATAGCCCAAATAGTTAAGAGCTAGCCTTCCTCCCATGTGTTTCTAAGTTCCATTCATGCCCTTCCTTTCTATTTTTTTTTTTGAAATTTGACTAACTTTGATGAAATTGCAAGTGATACCCCTAGCGTTTACAAACCCTAGGAATTGACCCAATTCCTCTCCAATTAGAATTCATAGCTTTTGCTAAAAAAAAAAAAAATAGAATTCATAACTTGGCCCTTCTCAAAATTCCAATAGAATTAAAATTCCACCTTGCTTTTCTTTTCAAATCCTAATAGAATTTGTTCTCCATTCTCTATTTATTCTCTTTTTTATTTTATTTCTCTTTTCTTGACACCATATTTTCATCCTAATAGTTGATAAATATTTTGCTTTCTTGAATCAAATAATCCTCCATTCAATCTTCCTTTCTATCGGGTTTGAAATTGCCATTGATAGCATCGCTATTCTTGCTAAAAATCGGTAAGTACATCTCATTTTCGATATTTAGATCCTAAATTTTTGTAATATTATTATCCAACGTAAATCTTTCGTTCAATTTAAACAATCTTTTTCGGTTCTTGACAAATCTTTCGACAATCTTGAAACCATCCATTAATTAGTGTGCATATTATCTGAAGGACTTGATTTAGGTGAATAGAATTAGAATCGGGTGTGAGGAACATCAATCGGACTCTCGATCAAAGGTGTGTGTCTTTTCTCAAGCAAATCGATGGTGAACATGCATAGAAATAGGGACACATGGTCTCCCACACAAGCATGTCGACCACACGACTCCTCACACGACTGTGTGCCTTGGAAACCCTAGGTTAGTTCGTGAACCACACGGCCAAGCCCATTTCACACGGCCGTGTCTCCTATGTAGGTTCATTTTTACATTTTCCACATGACCATAGCCTGACACATAGCCTAGCCACATGATCGAGTACCCCTTCCACACGGCCTGTAGGCTCTCACACTGTCGTGTGTCCCTTATTTTACAGTTTTGCCCATAAATTTATGATATGTTCATTTTAGTCTCTATATATGCCATGAATTGTTTTTAAAGTTTTATTTTCGCAATTAAGTCCCTCATATTGTGCTATTGTGGAATTTGTGATTTAATTCTTATAGTGTTATGACTGTATTGTAAGTGAAACGTATATTATATGCTACTATCATTGTGGCACAGATAAACTGTTAGTGTTAATATTGTCACCACCCTGTCGAATACCTATTAAAGCATGTTAATTCCTAATGATGAACCGAATACATGTTAAGCATGATTATTGCTAGTGTTGATTTATTCTATTACAAAACATGTTATACTGCATTGTAGCAGGCCAATTCTGCCCAGACCAATAAAAATAAATAAAACCCAAAAATAAATAGCCCAAAACAGTCCAATTACAAACTACCAACCTAAATTACAATGGCCCAAATGGCCCAACAAGATAAAAAAACCCTAACAGCCCACTAGCCCACAACATATTCAGAGGAGGCAAAAACCTTAGCCTCTTTTGTGCCACTGCCTCCTCGCACGCGTCTAACCCCTCTACCACCTCCATCAGCCACTGCCATTGACACCTGCAACACGCAACAAACACGCGAGAGAGAAAAACAACGGAGAAAAAAATAAAAAAATAGAGACAAACCGTTTTGTAATTTGGCTATTAAAGCCGTAACTGATACTTTGTAATTTTTTGGACACATACAGAAAGTAAAATACAAGAAAAGAAATCAAGCAGACACTAGTCTTTAAGGTGGTTATTCTTTTTTATATTTTTTCTTGGTTGTTTTATTTCTTTTATTTTTTATTTTTTTAAAAAAGTAATAAAAGTAAAAAGGAGAACCTTTTTATTCGCCGTTTCGTCGCATCGTCGGCGTTGTCTTGTTGTCCCAAAAGTCGCCGAGTCCTTGGGATTTCGGCCAAGGCCGCATGAGGGGAGGGGGACGCTGAGAACCAAAAGGTTCTCTCTCATCTTTCAGATTTCTCGCTTTAGTTTGATATTTTTCTAGCCTTAAAATCTGTCTCTGTTCGAAAAATAAAAAATTTGGATTTTTTCTCCATGCCAGTGAATGGCCAAGGCCAGTAGCCAGAGATTCCAGAGTAGCCACTTGGCGGTCGACCACGAGCCATGGCCGGAAGGGAAGAGGGTGAAAGAGCAAAGAGAGGGCTTTCAATTTTTTAAAAAAGAAAGCGTGCAGAATGAATTTAAAAAAAAAAACTCAGCTTATATAAGCCCTATAAAACGACCTCGTTTTGGGGCTATTTGAATCAGCCCTAAAACGACATCGTTTTGGCCTAACCCAATTTTTGACCCGCCCCTTTAAGAGGATCCGCACATTTTTTACCAATGGGTTATTTGTGCGGTTGATCTTTCTGCTTTTTCGCCCATTTTCAATTTAATCCTATTTTTTTTCTTTTTAATTTTACCCTACAATTTTGGTTTCGTCTCATTTTGGTCCCTTATGAAACGGTGTACTTTGGGGACTGGGAATAATTTCCCATTTAGTCCCCGTCCTTTTTGCGCACGTCTTATTTAAGCCTAATTTATTTTTTTCTTTTTAGATTTGGCCATTTAATTTTATTTTATTTTTAATTAAGTCCCTTGATTTGCCAAGAGGAACGATGCGTTTAGCGAGGTTTGGGATATTTTCCCAATTAATCCCTCGTCCTTTTTATGCATTTCGAATTAGTCCCTTTGCTTATTTTTTTATCTTGATTTATCCCGTTAATTTTAATTGAGTGACAATTGGGTCCTTTATTCCTTTTAATTCCTTATGTATTTATCTGTTAGCCTATTTTATTTATTTATTTTATTTATTATTATTTAAAACTGTTCTCTTATTTTTTTTACTAGGCATCTATTTGTTTATTTTGTTTTGTCATCCATCATTATATATTTATGTACTTTATTACAAATGGCTCTCCAAATTTCATTTATATTTTAATTTGGTCCCTTATTTTCAATTTTTTACAAACTATTTCCTCAATATTCATTTATGTATTTATTTATTTATTTATTCCTTTGTCCTTATTATTTTAAAAAAAATTGGTATTTTCTTTTTGTGCATTGTTTTGTCATTGTTATTATTTATTTCATTATTTATTTTCCTTTGATTGATAATATTGGTATTAAAGTGACATGTATTATGTGATTATTGCCATTATATGTATTACTTAATTACTTATTAGTACATTTATATTGTTGTCATTCATTAGCATAACATTTTATCCATACTTCATTTTAATTTTACATTAATTTTTACCCAAATACACAAAAAAAAAATAATTTAAAATAAGGCAATATTTCAT
Source organism: Gossypium rotundifolium (assembly GCA_025506655.1). Classification (NCBI taxonomy): domain Eukaryota; kingdom Viridiplantae; phylum Streptophyta; class Magnoliopsida; order Malvales; family Malvaceae; genus Gossypium; species Gossypium rotundifolium. The sequence continues at coordinate 64,348,762 of CP106734.1, forward strand.
ATTTGGGAGATTCGAGAAATCGTACCCTAACTTACGGGGTTTCAATTTTCTTGTTGAACTCAAATAACCGAATATCCTTTTAAAATTAAAATACATAAGATTTCAAATAAAAAAATAAAGACAAGCTTATTCTCAAAGGTTCAAGGTGTCGTGTCCTAACTTACGGGATGTGACATTTTGTTATCTCGAGACGAGAGGGTCTTTAACATTTATTTCAATTTGTTCAAGCGGTTTTTAATTAAAAAAATAACATAATACAAAGAGGGGTCGTATGTTTTCAACTTTCGACATTAAGACATTAATTAATCAATTAGGCACCAATTTTGGGCGTTACGAGGGTGCTAATCCTTTCTCGTACGTAACCGACTCCCGAACCCATTTCTGGATTTTTGTAAACTGAAAAACAATATTTTAATAAATCAAATTGTTTATTAAAACGATCAAATTGCGAGGCGATCCGATCACACCTAATAAAAAAGATTGGTGGCGACTCCATTTTCGTTTTCAAAATAAAGTCAATTTCAAAAATAGGTTTCGACAGCTTGGCGACTCCACTGGGACCCAATAAGAGAGTCAAGTCGCAAATTGATTATTTTCTATTTTTTGTCAAAAATTGAAAATCTAGTTTAAATTTACGATCCTTTCGTTGTATTTCATCCGTCATTTTTGTGGTCTTTGCTTTATTAGATTGAGCCTTTTGATATATCTCCGCATATTGCATCATATAAATCGGTCGATTTTACCCTTTTAAGTGGGAGTGAGAAACTATTCCTTCATGAGGTCTTCACCTCCGTATATGATAGTGGATCGCTTTCGGGATACATCTGTACCTATGTCTTTGTAAGATTTTCATCTTCATATAACCATAGGGAAATGTATTCCCCTGAACTAAACTCGGTCCATATGAGTCTATAATGGGTGAGGATCGAGGAATCTGCCGGTTCAGGTACCTTTGCCTTAGAACCAAACCGCATATAATAAGCCCTGTGATAAACTGTAAAAGTAACATATTTTAACCCCATATTTAGTATGCTTTTGGATGATTTATCCCTGATTTATGTAAAAAGGTGCTCTTAATCCTTTCTTTTCATGTCTTATGCTCAGGAAAGCACCTAAGGATAAAAAGAACGTAAAACGGGCTTAAAACGGATCAAATTGAGCCAACCTAAGAAATTGACACGGCCTGGACTTCAAGCCACACGGCCGTGCCTTGCCATTTACTTCACAGGGCCATGCCACGATTTACACGGCCATGCCCCAATCGACAGAATCGAGACATGGCCTGAAGACGATTTACACGGGCGTGTGCCATGGCCGTGCCCTTGCTACGGGAATGAGCAATTTCACTCGGATTTGGATGCTTGAAGCCAAAGAAACATACTCCTAAGTCCACTTAAACATCCTAGGAGGAATTTTACTTGAATTAGGATACTTAGGAGCCAAGTAAAGCATCTCAAAGCCTATATAAACACCCAAGGTAGCAACTAAAAAGGGAGTTCGGCAGAAGCAGAAACAGGAGGCAGAGTTTTCTGCCAAAGCTTTTATTCTGGGAATTACTCGAAGATAGCCAGTTGATCCATCTCAAGAAGCCGGGGTTCTACTCAAGACGGAGGATCTCCTCTTCAATTCCTTCAGGGGGTTTTAGGGATTTCTGATGTTTTGTTTTATCTTTTCTCTTGAGATGTTTTCTTATTTAGTCATGAACTAAACCCTTCAGATACCTGAATGGGATGAAACCTATGATGGATTTTGTTATTTGATTTCTAAATTATATGATAAGTACTTAGTTTGTTCTTAATTATGTTGCTTAATCTAATCTCATGTGCTTAGGTGGAGGAGGAATAGACCCTGCTTAAGAGTAGATCTAGCATAATTGAGCGGAGTTGATCGGGCGCCTAGAGATAGGGTTACGAGATTTTACCAGATTAGGGTGAAACCTAATATTTTACTACTTCCTTAGGGGGTTATTATAAGAGAACGAGAGTTCCACTAATTAACCTAAGGTTAGACGTTATTCGCCTCGAGAGAGGGTTTAATATAGGTTAGGGAGTCTCACAGATCAAGTTAAGTATAGAAATCATATGGTTTGGGGAATAAATAATAAGTGAAGTCATAGGTGGAATCTTCCTGAGGGTATCGTCTTCATCAACTGAGTTTTCCTAAAGTCTTTCTCCAATTCATTCTTTTGTCTTTGCATCTAGTTTAAGTATTTCATTTAGATTAATAAACCAATCACTCTATATTTCAGGCTAAATAATAGAAAGAAAGTGAGTAGTAGTACTTTTAGGTTCTTTTGGGTTCGATAAGATATTCTTGCCTAAACTATACTACTGTTTTATAGGTGCACTTGCCTCTATCGTTGTCATAGATAGTCTACAGGTTCGATCATTCTTTTATAAATATTAAAACTCGACTGTTTGACACGATCAAGTTTTTGGTGCCGTTGTCGGGGAACACTAAAATATTAAGAAAACTCTATTTCTATTACTTTAGCCAAATTTTTTTTATTTGCAATTTATTATTATTATATTATTCTTTATTATTATTTCTTTTTACTTTGCTAATTTTTTCCTCTATTTTGCTTTTGGCAAAAAAATTTAGTCTATGGAAAAGATGGCACTGAATAATTATCAGTGGCAAGGCATGGGGGCAATTCCTACTAAAGCAACTAGTGTTTTCAACCTCGACGTGGTCACCAGGTTATCTAATCAGTTAGAGATGATGAATAAAAAGATGGATGGTTTGAATAGTCTCTCGCGGGTACATCCAGAAATACAATATGATTTGAATCTAGGAGGCGTGGCGAATCCTAAGTACCCACCCTACGGATATGGCATGGAAAATGAGCAAGCTCACTATACAGGTAACTATTCTAGATATTAAAATAATTTTTATAGTGACACTTATAATGTAGGTTGGAAGTACCACCCAATTTCTCGTGGGATTATCAAAATAGCCAAAGATCGGAACTTCCTCCAGATTTTCAACAACCAGCTCACCAACAAGAAGAGGAGCCGAATCTTGAAGAGATCTTGGCAATTTCATGGCGACCTGATTCTCGTCTCCAAAAGACTGAAGCAGCACTTGATGAACAACAAAAATCGATCAAAGGGATCGAGAATCAAGTTGGAGAACTTACTAGGTCAGTGGGACATCTCGCAAAGCTAATACGACCGCTAGGACGTCTACCAAGTAACACCGAGGTTAACACAAAAGAGCACATTCAAGCCATCTCAGCTCAAGACAGTAAGGGGTTGATGAACCAAACTCAATACAAGATAACAAGGTAGACGAAGGTAAGGTAGAGGTAACACAAGAAAAGCCAGAATCGGCAATTACAGAGTACCAACCTCGAGTGCCATATCCCGATGCAATAAAGAAAGACCACACAGAGGAAGAATTCAGTGAACTCACACTTCGTGTAGACGACGAAACGATCACTCTTCAAGCTCTTAACTCAGCTAGGACATCGAGTAATAAAGGTACGAACGTTAATTCTATTGATAATCATTTGGTTCAACCTTCTTTACTGGAAGCATCACGAAATCACTTAGCTGAGCTAGATCCTAGACCTCGTGCCAACAAAGAAGAAATACACAAGGAACAAAGCCATAGGGTTGACAAGCTAAAAGAGCAGGAAACACAAATCAAAGAGGAATAGGAACCGCACGAAGTGAAACCGAAGGAGCCCCCAGACGAGCTGATAGGAACAACGAATCACATCAAAATAGAGGATCAGGTATTGTTGAATAAGGAAGACCCTCGAATCACCAATTCAGAACTCAAGGCAAACGAAGAAATCACTTTTGAGGTACTAAAGTCTTCCTATACTGCACGATCGAGGTCAAGAATCCTAAATTTGACACTTTTGAGGTAAACATTACTCGACTTAAACTATATATCCATAACAAAGTGATCGCATGAGAAAGGATTTTCACCTCCTCAAACCACCATGACCATACTAATGAGAGGTAAAGTCTAGCTAAGACTATAAACGAGCGCTTCTCGGGAGGCAACCCGAGCACTAACCCCCTTTTACATTTTTTTTATTTTTTATTTTTTTCTTTTTCTTTTTAGCACCTAACCATAAACTAACCAAAGAGCAGATTTCTAGGCCACATGGCCCCACACACGGGCGTGCCCGTGGTCGTGTAGAAGCCAGGGATGAACTATGGGCGTGCCAGTAGCCGTGCACGACATAGAAAAAATTTTTTTCCCAACATGGGTGGCGATAATAGTCCACACCCGTGCAGACGCCCCGTGCGAGGTTACTGACTTGTCAATCACGGGCTAAACCCAGCTGTGCCTACCAATCGTGCCAACTTCTGATTTATCAAACACGGGAGGAGCACGCCTGTATTAAATGACCATGTGAAGAAAGACACGGGCGTGCCACGACACTGAAACACCCCAAACCCGGCCCACAAGCCCTGACCGGATTTGGTATGTTCCTCGAGTAAAACTTCAATTATTCTCGTTTTGTTTTATAAGAAAAAATGATGGTTTCGTATAAAATGGATCTTATTTAGTGGTCGCGTTGTAAATGGTGTTTAATATAGTTGGTGTCTCATTAAAACGTTATCTTTAAGAGAAAGATTTTAAGTTAAAAGAAAACAATTTTTATGAAAAACTTATTATCATTGTAAAAAACCATAGGTGTTTAGGTGTCAAAATAGTTTAAGTTATTTTTCGAAATCATTTAATTATTTAGTAAATATTTGATTGATAGCAGATTAAAAATCTAAAACGTAAAAATTTAAACAGTTCATAGCGGCCTTATTACAAAAATAACATAACCCAAAATAAATCCTAAATAATAAAAATAAACTTAGTAGGTTTAATTAAAAGAAACTCAAATGCTTAGTTGAGCAATGGCCACCACGTAATCCTCATTGACCGATCCATCACGCTAAGCGTCATCCTAAAATATATCCCATAAAAGGGTGAGTAAATGACTCAATGTGTAACATTACACTAAAAGCCCAATCGATCAAAGCCATTAAGCCCATTTAAAACATATTTAGCCATAAGCCCATTTTATATCAAATCGATAAAATCGATTAAATCACATGTATATATATAAATGAAATGCAATCTCGAGCCCACCTAAAAATCCATCCGCTACACACCACCCGTACCTACCAATCACACCGTGGGGATTACTAAATCGACCCTCCATCCGCTACACACCATCGAAGGCGATTCTTTGCGGTCAACATGCACATCGCCTTATAATTTTACGGCATGGCCACCAGATAATTGTGACCGAAGTCACCGGATTCATATATGTGACCGAAGTCACCGGATTCATATTATGTGACCGAAGTCACCGGATTCATATTATGTGACCGAAGTCACCGGATTCATATTATGTGACCGGAGTCACCGGATAATGTGGTAAAAACCACCGAAACACTTCCCCTTTATCAATATAACCCATATGCCCATGCAATAAACATATTATTTCAAAATCACGCCATATACCCCCAAAATCATAACGGAATCATACACATTTCATATTCATGCTTATAGCATTATTAACGAAGCATAAGGGGTAAACATACCTGAATAACATGTACCACTGAATGGTACTCGCAACCATTATCATACATATTTTCATACAAATCATTATTATTTTAGATCTATGAGAAATTTAGTATAGTGTTACACACCTTATAACAGTGAGAACAATACCTTCCCGCTCGTCGACACCTAATTATTTATCACACTTGATTAGAACACACTAATACTTATAAATCTATACTATTGATGGATAATCTAATTCCTTACCCTCGGAATCTCGGACAACTGTTATAAGTGATTTTTCTCCAATAGATGGATCAAAACCCGATGACAAACCACGAACAAAAAGTGGCTCGGGTGTACGCACGACTTCAAATAATCGATCTTCGTTGGCAGAGGGTCCACAACCCGGTGGAAAATCTCGAATCACGACATGACCTTCGTTTGAAATTTGAGGTATAATGAACCACCCTCTTCCAAACACTCCTTACCGCTCTTTTCGAACCTATTTTGTTAGTTCCAAAATCTTACGTTTACGGGAAATGATCGAGCGATAGAGTCCCCTAAAATGAAAGCGATTAGTAATCTATCTAAAACGATATAACCAATAATATGACAATCCTTACCTTGAATGATCCCGAATGATTTCTCCTTAATCGTTGGCTACAAAAAGAATCCCAAAATCCTCCTTCAGAGATTCGACCGAGGAGAAATAAGAGGATTAGATTTCTATAATCGGATAATCCAAAAGAAAAGAAAGAAAGACGATTGATCGATAATCCTTACCCGTAACACGGAGATTGATTCACCCTTACTTGAACTATAAAGAAATTCGGCCTTAACAATTAAGAAGAAAAGAAAAGATAGTGGTTTCGGCTTTAACAAAAGAGAAGAGAAATGATGGTGGTTTCGGTTATGGTTATAGTGAAGGATGGTTTCGGCTAAGAGAAAGAAAGAGAAAAGAGAAAAAGAGAAAAAGAAAGAAAAAGAGAAAGAAAAAGAAAAAGAAAAGATAAGAAATGCCCTTGGTACTAGGATGATTTTGGCACTAGATAGGAAGAAAAGAAAAGAGAAATGTCTTCTAAACTTTTTGGTGTTTTCGGCAATAGAGGAAAAGGAATTTGAGAGAATTGGCACTTAAACCAAAATGGTCAAAAAAAAATGATAGCCAAACAAAACAAAACTTACACCTATTGCAAGTGATAATTTCAGCTAAGAAGCAAAATTTGGAGAAAAGGAAAAGATGCACAAATTGATAAGGTTTTGGCCAACTATCACCCCTAATCCCATTACAAAATTCGCCAACACACACATGCCAACATAATCCCATTTTTTTCTCCTCATTTCTTCCTATCATCCCTTAATCACTATCACAATTAAACCAACCCCTTAGCCCCTTATGTTGTCTAGGTTCATGGTCAAATGACCATGGAAAAACTTCAAAACATCACCCACTCATCAAGCCTTTTGTCCCTTATCCTTCCATAACATCTTGATTCCATACCTTAACTACTAACTTGCCTTTTTCCTTTGGTCTATTATCCCAAAATAAGAAAAATCCATCCATACTAGATAAGGCTTGACCGACACTATAGTAAAGAGAGCAAAATTAAAATCCTTCCAATTGCTAGCTAAGGGATTCAACCTCTCCCCTCATGCATTCATCCATGCGCCAACTCCACTTTGCCAATTGACTTGTTATGATAAAAACCTCATGCCAATTTTTCTTAAAGCCTATCTTGCTTAGCTCTATTTTAAGACTTAAAAATTTAATAATTTTCTAGGGCATACTCTTACATACTGAAGTTTTAAAACTCCCAAAGCACACTCAACTACATATAGGCATGCAACCACATACAATTAAGTTAAAAATACATAACCCCTATATTCAGGATATTACAGTTCTACCCCCTTAAAAATAATTTCGACCTCGAAATTACTTGGTTAGAACAAGTGAGGGTATTACTGTCGCATTGATTCCTCCGGCTCCCACGAAGCTTCTTCCGATCCATGATTACGCCATAACACTTTAACGAGAGGAACTGATTTCCTCTGTAACACCTTTACATCCCGTTCTAGAATTTGAATTGGCTCCTCTTCGTAAGACAAATCTGGTCTTAATTCCACCTCCTCAACTGGCACTACATGAGATGGATCCGACCGATAACGACGCAACATTGAAACATGGAACACATCGTGCATTTGCTTCAATTTCGAAGGCAATTCTAACTGATATGTCACTGGTCTGACTCGCTTCAAAACCTGATAAGGTCCTATGAACCTGGGACTTAACTTCCCTTTGCGACCAAATCTCATCACCTTTTTCCAAGGTGAAACCTTTAGAAATACTTGATCCCCCACAGCAAATTCTATTTCCTTCCGCTTAAGATCTGCATACGACTTTTGCCTATCAGATGCCTCCTTTAACCAAGCTCGGATTACCTTAACCTTTTCTTCGGATTCAGCCACTATTTCTGGACCCAAAACTTGACGTTCCCCTAATTCTGTCCAACACGTAAGAGTGCGACACTTCCGCCCGAGATAGTGCTTCATACGGTGCCATCCGAATCTTGGCTTGGTAATGTTATGCATAAATTACGCTAAAGGTAAGAACTCCTCCCAGCTTCCTCTGAAATCTATCACACCTTCCCTTAACATATCCTCTAAGACTTGGATTACTCGCTCAGACTGACCATCTGACTGTGGATGAAATGCCGTACTGAAGTCTAACCTGGTGCCCAAAGCCTGATGTAATGCTTTCCAAAACTGAGACGTAAATCTTGAATCCCTATCCGAAATAATTGACACCGGCACTCCATGCAACCTCACAATCTCAGCCACAAACAACTTCGCCAATTTCTGCAAAGAGTAATCAACCCGAACTGGGATAAAATGTGCAGATTTCATCAATCGATCCACTATCACCCATACCGAGTCTTTCTTAGTAGGCGTAGGAGGAAGCCCACTAACAAAGTCCATGGTGATTCTCTCCCACTTCCACTGCAAAATCCTTATTGGCTGAAGCAATCCTGAAGGTACTTGATGTTCAGCCTTGACTTGCTGACATGTTAAGCACTTCCCTACGAATTCTGTAACTTCCCGCTTAAGACCAAGCCACCAAAATTGATCTCGTAAATCTCGGTATAACTTACTTCCTCCAGGATGCATAACATAAGGGCTACCATGCGACTCCTGAAGAATCCTTTGCCTCAACTCCTGATTCCTTGGCATACAGACTTTACCTTTGAAATACAATACCCCATCGTTGTTAATACCATAATCTTCTAATTCCCCATTCTGCACCTGCCGAAGCTTAGTACTCAGATCATCATCTACCAACTGTCTTTCTTTCACTTGACTCAACCACGTCGGCTTTACTTGTAATTCCGCCAGCAAGCTTCCGTCGTCATAAAGACTAAGATGTGCAAACATCGCCCTCAAATCCGATATTACTTTCTGACTTAGAGCGTCTGCCACCACATTCGCCTTACCCGGGTGGTACTCTATAGAACAGTCGTAATCTTTCAACAACTCTACCCACCTTCGCTGTCTCAAATTCAGCTCCTTTTGAGTCAGTAGATATTTCAAACTCTTGTGGTCTGTGTATATCACTGATTTTTTCCCATATAAATAATGCCTCCATACCTTAAGAGCAAAGACTACAGCTGCCAATTTCAAATCATGCGTCGGGTAATTAACCTCGTGTGGCCTCAATTGCCGAGACGCATACGCAACTACCTTTCCATCTTGCATCAAAACACATCCTAATCCTGTGTGAGAAGCGTCACAGTACACCACGAAATTCTTCCCTACCTCAGGCTGTATCAAAATCGGAGCTTCAGTCAAAACCCTTTTAAGCTTCTCAAAGCTCTATTGCTGCTTATCTGCCTGTATGAAAGGTACCTCCTTTCTCAACAATTTCGTTAAAGGTGCAGCTATCGATGAAAATCCTTTGACGAATCTTCTGTAATAACCTGCCAAACCCAAGAAACTGCGAACCTCAGTTACGAACTTAGGTGGTTTCCAATCTAGTACTGCCTCAATCTTCCAAGAATCCACCCTTATCCCTTCTGCAGACACCACATGGCCTAAAAATGCAACTTCTTTCAGCCAAAATTCACATTTGCTGAATTTGGCATATAGTTTCTCCTCTCTTAGCACTTGCAACACTATCCGGAGATGCTCATCATGCTCTATCTCGGACTTAGAATACACTAGGATGTCGTCTATGAACACCACGACGAACTGATCCAAGTAGGGTTGGAAAACCCGATTCATCATATCCATGAACGCAGCTGGGGCGTTTGTCAATCCGAACGGCATTACCAAAAACTCATAATGCCCATATCTTGTTCGGAAAGTTGTCTTATGGATATCCACTTCCTTCACCTTAAGCTGATGATACCCCGACCTTAGATCTATCTTTGAGAATATCGCAGCTCCCTTAAGCTGATTGAACAAGTCGTCGATCCTTGGTAAATGATACTTGTTCTTGATGGTCAGCTTATTCAACTGCCGGTAATCTATACACATTCTCATCGTTCCGTCCTTCTTCTTTACAAACAAGACCGGTGCTCCCCATGGAGACACACTAGGTCAGATAAACCCACGATCAAGAAACTCCTGGATCTGAGCTTTAAGCTCAACCAACTCTTTCGGTGCCATTCTATACAGAGCGATAGAAACTGGCGCCGTTCCAGGCAACAAATCAATCCCAAATTCCACCTCACAATCCGGAGGCAATCTTGAAAGTTCTTCCAGAAAAACATCCACAAATTCTCTTACAGTCCTGACTCCTTCAACAGTTGCCTCCTTAGCCTCCAAGGCACTAACCAACATCAAAAAAGCTACACATCCCTTTCTAACCATCTTTTCTGCCTTAAGGGCAGATACTACATTTAATAAGTAATTTCGTCTCTTGCCCATCACCACAACTTCTTTGTCATCAATAGTTTTTAATGACATCCGCTTAGCAGCACAATCCACATTTGCACGATATTTTACTAGCCAATCCATGCCTAAGATCAGGTCAAATTCCCCAAATGGCAACTCCATTAAATCAGTCGAAACTGCGTCCCTTGAACTTCTAAAGGCACTTCCTTAAAGAGCTTATCTACTACTACGGTCATCTAAAGGACTAAATACCATCTTCCTAGATACGGTCTTAGAGTTCACATGCGAGTCCGGATACTTCACTAGCGATGTATGAATGAGTTGACCCTATATCTATCAAAGCAATAAAGGGCAACCCGAAATCGAAACGTGCCGTAATAACATCAAAAGGTCACTATCTTCTCTACGATTTAACATATATACGGACACTGGTTGTCTCGCCTCGGTGCTACCATCGCCTCGCCTAGAGTCCCGCGACCTCTACCGAAACCATTACTTCTTCCATTCGACCACGACCCTCATCGATTCTTTGTCCACCTCTGTCGGCTGATTAGCACCTGACTGCATTGGGCGGTTCTTATCTGTATTCATCGGACAATCCTTAATCATATGATCTTTAGACCAAGACTTGAAACATCCCGGTCTTTTTTCAACATTCTCCCGGGTGCATCTTCCCACATTGAGCACAAGTACGATATTATCCTCCCATAGCAACCTGCTGACCTCGCGGCCCATCAACTCTAGGTTTCTTTTGAAAATTCCCGAATGATCCTAAAGATCCAAAACTTTTCTTATTCTTATTCTGACCTCTGTCCCGATTTTGTCTTTCAGTCTGCTTAACTTCTTCAGCTATCCTTACCCTATCTACTAAGACTGCAAAGTCTCTTTCCGATCTTGAGCAATCAACACTGCATGACTCATCTCTCACCCATCCTCGAATCTGACACACCGCTCATAATCAGTAGCTACTATCCTTCTAGCATATCAGCTAAGTCGCAAGAACTCTGCTTCATACTCAGCTATCGACTTATTTCCTTGCACTAAATTTAGAAACGCCTTTCTCTGAGAGTCGATATAGCTAGCTCCAATGTATTTCCCTTCAAACTTAACCTTAAAATACCCCCAATCCACTCGATCCACAGGGGTACTCTCCTTGACAGTAAGCCACCACTGGTAGGCCTCATCACGAAGTAGTGAAACAGGACATTTCAACTTTTCTTCAGCAGTGCAGTCCAAATCGTCCATGATCCTCTCTACTGCCTCTAACCAGTACTCCACTACATTTGGAGCTACTCCAGATACTCCCCTAAAAATCTCAGCTCCATTTGATCTAAGTCTCTCAGCTACTGACTTTCGAGCCCCATTTCCCATACTAGCTCCTCGCTACTGCTTCCAAAACTCACAAAGATAGCTGCGATCTGCGTCATCTCCTCCAGCTTTGCTCTTGAAATTCCACCCCAACAATAGGTGGCGAGCTTCATTTGAACCCCGACCGGATCTAATCGGTTCAAACACGACCATTCTGCCTCTACCGCGTCCACGATGACCACGTCCCCTAGAACTCATGTCTACTATGCGTCTTATCTATTTTTACGAAAAAGTTTTATGTATTAGAGTCTTTTCACTTCTTGTTTAAAGAAAATTTTATGCAACAAAGATTTATTCAGTGGTTTTTCCGTAGAAGTACACATACACCTAGGGTCCATGTCTCTAAAGTATAGTTTCCTTATCCTTATCACTTAAAATATCATACATTCACATCAATTTATCGATAAAAGAACTTACCTGGCAGACCTGGGCTTCTATAAAATCATTTTAACTAAAGAAAATTTTCAAAAAGTCATTTGGGCCTAATTTTGAAAACGTTGTGGGCTTCAAAACCCAAGGCCGAGAGTTTAAAACTGGGCTCTGATACCAAGTTGAAACACCCAAAACCCGGCCCACAAGCTCTGACCGGATTTGGTATGTTCTTAGAGTAAAACTTCAATTATTCTCGTTTTGTTTTATAAGAAAATATGATGGTTTCGTATAAAATAGATCTTATTTAGTGGTCGCGTTGTAAATGGTGTTTAATATAGTTGGTGTCTCATTAAAACGTTATCTTTAAGAGAAAGATTTTAAGTTAAAAGAAAACAATTTTATGAAAAACTTATTATCATTGTAAAAACCATAGGTGTTTAGGTGTCAAAAGCAGTTTAAGTTATTTTTCAAATCATTTAATTATTTAGTAAATATTTGATTGATAACAGATTAAAAATCTAAAACGTAAAAATTTAAACAGTTCATAGCGGCCTTATTACAAAAATAACATAACCCAAAACAAATCCTAAATAATAAAAATAAACTTAGTAGGTTTAATTAAAAGAAACTCCAAAGTACTTAGTTGAGCAATGGCCACCACGTAATCCTCGCTAACCCGATACATCACGCTAAGCGTCATCTGAAAATATATCCCATAAAAAGGGTGAGTCAACAGACTCAATGTGTAACATTACACTAAAAGCCCAATCGATCAAAGCCATTAAGCCCATTTAAAACATATTTAGCCATAAGTCCATTTTATATCAAATCAGATAAAATCGATTAAATCACATGTATATATAAATGAAATGCAATCCTGAGCCCACCTAAATATCCATCCGCTACACACCACCCGTACCTACCAATCACACCGTGGGGATTACTAAATCGACCATCCATCCGCTACACACCATCGAAGGCGATTCTTTGTCAACATGCACATCGCCCTTATAATTTTGTGGCATGGCCACGGATAATTGTGACCAAGTCACGGGTTCATATATGTGACCAAGTCACGGATTCATATTATGTGACCGAAGTCACCGGATTCATATTATGTGACCGAAGCCACCGGATTCATATTATGTGACCGGAGTCACTGGATAATGTGGTAAAAACCACCGAAACACTTCCCATTTATCAATATCACCCATATGCCCATGCAATAAACATATTATTTCAAAATCACGCCATATACCCCCAAAATCATAACGGAATCATACACATTTCATATTCATGCTTATAGCATTATTAACGAAGCATAAGGGGTAAACATACCTAAATAACATGTACCACTGAATAGTACTCGCAACCATTATCATACATATTTTCATACAAATCATTATTATTTTAGATCTATGAGAAATTTAGTATAGTGTTACACACCTTATAACAGTGAGAACGATACCTTCCCGCTCGTCGACACCTAATTATTTATCACACTTGATTAGAACATACTAATACTTATAAATCTATACTATTGATGAATAATCTAATTCCTTACCCTCGAAATCTCGGACAACTGTTATAAGTGATTTTCTCCAATAGATGGATCAAAACCCGATGACAAACCACGAACAAAAAGTGGCTCGGGTGTACGCACGACTTCAAATAATCGATCTTCGTTGGCAGAGGGTCCACAACCCGGTGGAAAATCTCGGATCACCGATACAGCCCTTCATTTGAAATTTGAAGGTATAACAGAACCACCCCTCTTCCAAACACTCCTTACCGCTCTTTTTGAACCTATTTTGTTAGTCCCAAAATCTTACGTTTACGGGAAATGATCGAGCGATAGAGTCCCCTAAAACGAAAGCGATTAGTAATCTATCTAAAATGATATAACCAATAATATGACAATCCTTACCTTGAATGATACCGAATGATTTCTCCTTAATCATTGGCTACAAAAAGAATCCCAAAATCCTCCTTCAGAGATTCGGCCAAGGAGAAATAAGAGGATTAGATTTCTATAATCGGATAATCCAAAAGAAAAGAAAGAAAGACGATTGATCGATAATCCTTACCCGTAACACGGAGATTGATTCACCCTTACTTGAACTATAAAGAAATTCGGCCTTAACAATTAAGAAGAAAAGAAAAGATAGTGGTTTCGGCTTTAACAAAAGAGAAGAGAAATGATGGTGGTTTCGGTTATGGTTATAGTGAAGGATGGTTTCGCTAAGAGAAAGAAAGAGAAAGAGAAAAGAGAAAAGAAAGAAAAAGAGAAAAAAAGAAAAGAAAAGATAAGAAATGCCCTTGGTACTAGGATGATTTCGGCACTAGATAGGAAGAAAAGAAAAGAGAAATGTCTTCTAAACTTTTTGGTGTTTTCGGCAATAGAGGAAAAGGAATTTGAGAGAATTGGCACTTAAACCAAAATGGTCAAAAAAAAAATGATAGCCAAACAAAACAAAACTTACACCTATTGCAAGTGATAATTTCGGCTAAGAAGCAAAATTTGGAGAAAAGGGAAAAGATGCACAAATTGATAAGGTTTTGGCCAACTATCACCCCCTAATCCCATTACAAAATTCGGCCAACACACACATGCCAACATAATCTCATTTTTTTTCTCCTCATTTCTTCCCTATCATCCCCTTAATCATCTTCCCCAAAGTATTAAGGCATATAGATGAGGCAGTTTCAGATTTATTTGACCAACTTTACAAATGGGTCACACCTGTCTCAGTAGTCTTGGCCGAAACCTTCAGATCTTTGAGTGCATAAGAGTGGGTGAAGAAAGGTTCATTGCGTGTGCGTAACTTTTATTAGCATGGTTTCAAAGCCACTTTTGGAAGATATAAAAAGTTTCTTATCGAGTATTATCTGAGAATTACTCTCCTTTGAAAGAATTAGTGGCTACACCCAGGCGAGACGACATTTTAGAAGAAAAGTGGATGGTGATTCTCCAGAGTCTCCAAGACGAGGATGTCAAATGGAGAGCCCCTTAGATGATCCCCGATGAGATTTTGTAACGATATGGAGACTTTGACGGGGTTCCTCTGCTTGGGATTTGAGGAGCTGTTGGATATGCTCATTTGCTTGTATTGAGACAGTATAGATCAAGACAGTTCATACCAGCGACGCAAGGGTTGGCTCAGTGTGAGTTTTCGTATAATGGTGATAATTACAAGAAAAAGGTTCATGAAATATCGAACGCTTGGAACCAAACCTGCAGAATGAAAATATTTGCTGCAAACTCGATGACAACCCTCGAATATAGTTAATGGTGGGGTAAAAGAGTCAATGACAACATCCTTATGCCAAGTCAAGAAAACACTCGACCAATAGAAGAGCATCTACAAGTAATCCCTTCTGAGTTAGAGACTATCAAGCAAGACTTTGAAAAAAGAAGTTCAGAATTAGGAAAGAAGATAGAGCAGCTAGAGGAGGAAAAGATGCAGCTAGGATTAGACGTCGACATCCAAAAGCTAGAGGCCGAGAAATTGAGGAAAGAAGAGAACAAGGTCGAGAAATATTTGGACAGTTTAAAAACGGATTATAAGAAGTTGCGTTTGTCAATAAGAACTGCCAGTTTGGGTAAAACATTGAAGCAATGGCGACAAGAAATCAAAGAAGAGAAGATTAGAGTCGATCAGTGGGAAAAGAAATTCCAAGATGCTCAAGCTCGAGAAGATGCTTTGGAAAGGAGTTTGTTAGAAAACTAAAATAAGAATACGAGATTAAGAGCTCGAGTACCAGAATTAGAAAAGTTACTTCATCAATATCATAGTGGCAACTCCGCAATCGAGTTGAGAGCAAGCCTAAGTAAGATCGAAGAATTGAAGGGAAATATAGAAGAGCTCGAGACTGCATTGAAAAATTACGAACTTCGAGTTGAGTTTCTTGAAATGAATAATAAACACTAGAAAGAGCAGCTCCAACGTTCTTAAGGTCAGGTTAAGGATAGAGACTACATCATGGACGAAGCTGTGGCTCAAGTACGGGAAGTGGCCGATCATTTGCAAACCCTAGCAGTTCAAGCCAACATGCTAAGCTTAAAGTACAAATTAGAATCGGATCGGAGCCTAGAATTAGCTTGGATTCTTAGGAAAGTTAAGGCTTTGAGTATTAGGGCAAAGCTGTATATGTAATCCGTTTTATGTAAAAAAATTTGTTTTCTAGTAAAGTTGTTTTAATTGAGTTGAATCAGAATCAACGCCTCTTTTTGCATTTATTTCATTCATCTGTATTGCATTTCATTATATGCATTAAGTTTCATAAAAAAACCCTAGTTAATTAAAATTATAACAGTTACCCTGGAAACCAATGAGAGCTTACCAACTAAATATCGCTACAGTACTCACCACAAAACTAAGGCAATGGATCAAAGATTGGAAAGATTATAAAAAATGCAAAGAGTTATGCAAGATCAATTGCAAGCACAAATATAAGAACAATTAGCCAAAATTCAACAAGATATGAGGGATCAAATGCAAGAATCCCAAAGAAGTATGATAAACCAATTGACGCAGTTACTGACTAGAGGACCCGAAAAGGGAAGAGTACTGCAGTTAACTTGGGGGATGATAATGAAGACCCTACCTATCCCCAGATTTTACTCCGATAAATGTCCAGACTCAACCAGAGGCGTGCCCACGAAGGGTACCCGTTACTATAAGACCCCAATAATACCAAACCGGTACCTCGACACCAACGAACTACCCAATAGGTTCTGGCTCCAATCCGGAGGATAATCCAACCAATCCCATCATTCCTGATCTAGATGATGTGACATAAATGGAAAAAGCAAGAGTGGAACTGGCAAAGTAACTTGAAGTTCGATGCAGATGGTTAGAAGAAAAATTCAGAGTAATGGAAAATGCTAATTATCATTACGAAATTGATGCTAAGGACTTGAGTATGGTCCCAGATCTAGTGCTCCATCCCAAGTTTTAAAACTCTAGAGTTTGAAAAGTATAATGGGACTAGCTGTCTTGAAGCTCACATCACGATGTTCTGTCGAAGGATGGCAGGATATGTTAATAAAAAACCAATTATTAATTCATTGCTTCCAAGACAGTCTGATCGGGTCAGCAGCCAAATGGTACAACCAATTGAGCCGTGCCAAAATCAATTCATGGAAAGACTTAGCACAATATTTTATGAAGCAATATAGTCATGTGATGGACATGACACCCGACAAAATCACGTTGTAGAATTTGGAGAAGAAGCAAAGTGAGAGCTTCAGGCAATATGCCCAAAGATGGAGAAAGATAGCAACACAAGTCCAACCATCTCTTCTGGAAAAAGAAGCTACAATGCTTTTCATAAACACTTTAAAATCCCCGTTCATCAACCATATGTTGGGAAGCGCTACTAAGAGCTTCTCGGATATAGTAATGTCTAGTGAAATGATTGAAAACGCAATAAGAAGTGATAAGATAAATGCAAAGGAAAGTGCCAAAAGGTCAGCCCCGAGGAAGAAGGACAATGAGGTGAATAATGCAAGCACATATAACAAGGGTTATTCAAAACCAATCATTGTAGGTCAGCCAAGGACAGTAACTACTAGCCATCAAGGACCCCTAAGACAAGAATCCAACCCAAGGCTAAATACAAAAAGGCTCCAGTTTACACTCATCCCGATGACATATAGGGAGCTATATCAAAGTCTGTTTGATTCACAGGTATCCCCTTTTTACTTGAAACCTATGCAACCTCCATTCCCCAAATGGTAAGACATAAATGCTCAATGCGAGTACCATACGAGAATCACAGGACACTCAATCGAGAACTGTACCACTTTTAAAAAGTTAATTGAAAGGATCATTAATAAGAGAATTGTAAAATTTGACGACCCATTAAGACCTAATATGGCAGGAAATTCGTTACCCAGTCATTCTGATAAAGGGGTAAACACGATATTGAGAGTGGAGGAAAAAAAACCAAAATTGATGTGGCAAAAGTAAAAACCCCACTGAGATGAGTTTGGAAAAAGTTGGTAGAAGAAGATTATCATGTAAGATTCAGATAAGAGACCCGAAGGGATGAGGAACTACTATGAGTTCTATACTAAGGAGGGTCATGAAATCCAAGAGTGCATTGAGTTTAGGGCCCTAGTGCAAAATCTGATGGATAACAAGAAAACTGGATTTTATGAGGAGGTTAAAAGCTTAGAAGAAGGAGATATTTCTGTCTCAGAGGAAAGATTGACGGAGAAGGTCCATAAGGTCAACCACCCGATGGTTATTATTTCACGACTAAGAAGCAATGAAGCTGGAGTACAAATTGCACCAACGGTCATAATCCAGAAACTTGTAGCTTTTTCCTACAAGGACAGCAAGAAGGTTCCTTAGAATTATGACTGCAACGTGACTATCCCGGGAGAGGAGAACCCTGTTAGCACTTCAGAAGAGGGCCAGGATGTGGGTTTCTACACACACAGTAGAAGGCGCTATGATCCTACAAATACAAGACCCAAGCCCGTTAAAGGAAAACTTTCGGTGGTTGAACAAAAAAAGGAGAAGACAGCCAGACATTAATCGCTTGTTAATGAGTCGGTAACTGGGAAAGAGGCTAGGAAATTCTTGAAATTCTTAAAGCACGGCAACTATAGTGTTGTAGAGCAACTACACAAGCAGCCAGCCTGCATATCAGTGCTAGTTTTACTCTTAAGTTCGGAGACACATTGTAGCGTGTTAATGAAAGTGTTGAATGAAACTTATGTCGCTAATAATATCTCTATGAACAAGCTGGACCGCCTAGTTAACAATATAGTGCCGACAACTTTGTATTTTTCAATAACAATGAAATACCTCAGGGAGGCAGGGGATCTACAAAGGCTCTGCATATCACCACCCGCTGCAAAGTATATACATTGCCAGGGGTGCTAATTGATAATAGATATGCACTGAATGTCTTGCCCTTATCCACACTGAATAGATTGCCTGTGGATAGCTCTCATATAAAGACGTTCCAAAACATAGTGAGAGCATTCGATGGTACTGAAAGGAGAGTAATGGGAAGGATTGAGATGCCTCTTTTGATTGGTCCAAACACGTATGAGGTAGATTTCTTGGTGATGGACATCAAGCCTTCTTATAATTACTTGTTGGGGAGGCCCTAGATTCACTCAGCAGGGGATGTGCCGTCATCACTACACCAAAAGCTAAAGTTGGTAATAGAAAGTAGACTGGTAACGATAAACGTGGAAGAAGACATTATTGCATTCGTAACCAGTGACGCGCCATACATAGGGGTAGATAATGAAGTGATAGAATGTTCTTTTCGATCGCTGGAATTTGTGAATGCAACCTTCATTGTCGAAGGGAACAAGATCCTGATGCCAAAAATCTCCAAAACTACAAGGATGGGTCTGCAACTGACGGTTGGAAAAGGAAACTTACCGGGAAGAGAACTCAAAAAATACCTCCAAGAAAAATTTGAAGCACCGATGCTGAAGGACAAACAAGATCGCTTTGGCTTAGGATTTAAGCCAGATGTGAGGAAAAAGAAGGAGTTGGAGAGGTTAAATGGGAATCGATGACCTTTCCCCATATATCTAGAACATTTGTATCAAGAGGAACTATTTACCCTAAACAGAAGATGTCAATGAAGGAAATTGTGGAAGAAATGTTGGGAAATCTAAACATTAACGCCATATTCGAAGAAAGAATTAGAGAAGAAAATTTATCGGGCATTTGTCATTATGTACCGGGAAGTGTTTGAACAATTGGACTGCAGAAGAGATTCCTATAATTTTTAGAGCTAATTCAGAGTAATGTTCAAAACACGCTTATTGCTCTAAGCCTAAGAGTAATAAGAATCCTTTTGTGAAAAGGCATATGTCCAATATTTTTATTTTAGTAAAAATGCATCTTTCTGTCTCATTTTGAGCAAATATTCTTTTATTCTTTCCATTTCATTCATAATCATACCATACAGATAATTATTCTTAGATTCTTTTGTTCTTTGGATCTTCCTTCATCCCTATAACAGGTCTTTAGATATCAATGATATAAGCGACGCCGCTATTGACTCAGAGTCTCCTTTTAAGCAAGATATGTGTATGGAGGATTCTCAAGATTTTGAAGATGATCGAGACTGTAACCTATCTCCTAATTTGTTGAGGATGGTAGAACAAGATGAGAAACAAATTCTACCTTACAAAGAGTCAGTGGAAATTGTGAGCTTAGGAGAGGAAAAAGAGGTGAAAATTGGAGCTTGCATTGTTGCCGGGGCAAAGCAAGACCTTATTAAGTTACTCCAAGAATTTAAGGATGTCTTCGCATAGTCATATCAAGACATGCCCGGGTTAAGTACTGATATTGTGGTACACCGGCTCCCTATAAAGAAAGAATGTAAGCCAGTTCAACAGAAGCTCCAAAGGATGAGTCCTGATGTCTTGCTGAAAATAAAAGTAGAGGTCAAGAAGGAATTTGATGCTAGTTTTTTACAAGTGGTTAAATACTCAGAATAGGTAGCCAATATTGTCCCCGTCCCTAAAAAAGATGGAAATGTACAAATGTGCGTAGACTACAGGGATTTGAACAAAGCCAGCCCGAAAGATAATTTCTCATTACCTCATATCGACACCTTAGTGGACAACACGGCAGGTTACTCACTATTCTCCTTCATGGACGGTTTCTCCGGATATAACCAGATAAAGATACATCCTGAAGATATGGAGAAGACCACATTTGTAACCATGTGGGAAACATTTTGCTATAAGGTGATGCCATTTGGACTAAAAAATACGGGAGCAACTTATCATAGAGCCATGGTAACCATGTTTCATGACATGATGCACAAAGAAATTGAAGTTTATGTCAACGACATGATTGCAAAATCCAAAACGGAAAAGAGGTATGTGCAAGTCTTAAGGAAATTGTTCTTAAGGTTGAGAAAATTCCAACTAAAGCTCAATTCAGCAAAATGTATCTTCGGGGATAGGTCGGGAAAATTACTAGGATTCGTGGTCAATAAAAAGGGGATCGAGATTGACCCAGATAAAGTCAAGGCTATACAAGAGTTGCCTCCACCGCGCACTCAAAAAGAAGTCTGAGGTTTCTTAGGGAGATTAAATTACATCGTCCGGTTCATTTCACAACTGACTGAGAAATGCGACCCTATATTCTGTCTCCTTAAGAAACACAATTCAGGCGTATGGGATGAAGAGTGTCAGCAAACTTTTGACAAGGTCAAACATTACCTGTCCAGTGCCCTAATGCTGATGCCTCCTAACTTAGATAAGCCGCTGATATTGTATTTGGTAGTATTCGGTAATTCCATGGGATGCATACTTGGTCAACATGATGAGTCAGGAAGAAAAGAAAGAGCGATATGCTATCTCAGTAAGAAATTCACTGAATGCGAGACAAGATATTAGCCAATCGAGAAGTTGTGTTGCGCCTTGATCTGGACAACCCGAAGACTGAGACAGTGCATGTTGTACCATACAACTTGGCTCATCTCAAAACTGGACCCTCTAAAGTACATGATGGAGTCGACTATTTTGAATGGAAGGATGGCCCGATGGAAAATTCTACTTTTAGAGTTCGATATAGTCTATGTGAACCAGAAGGTGGTAAAAAGGAGTGTAATAACAGATTTTCTAGCCAATAGAGCTCTAGAAGATTACAAGCTTTTGAATTTTGATTTCCCGAATGAAGATCTAATATATGTTGCAACCACTGAAGAAGACTCTCAAGAAGGCCATCTTTGGAAACAAAACTTTGACGGAACCTCAAATGCTATGGGTAATGGAATCGGGACAATCTTAGTATCCCCAAATGGAAATCATTATCCCTTTACTAGTAAATTGGATTTTGATTGTACAAATAATATAGCAGAATACGAAGCATGCATCATGGGTATTTGTGCAGCCATAGAACGCAAGATCAAAGTACTAGAGGTATGTGGTGGTTCTACATTAGTGATCTATTAACAAAAAGGCAAATGGGAGACGAGAGACCCCAAATTGATCAATTATTGAAGGCTGGTTCTTGAATTAATTGAGGAGTTTGATGATATCACCTTCTGCTATCTCCCACGAGATGAAAACCAAATGGCTGATGCCTTAGCTACTTTAGCTTCCATGATCAAAGTGAACAAACAAGAGGACATAAAACATATCCAGATGAGTATTTATAAGGCTCCGGCTCATTGTTACAATGTTGAGGAAGAAGAAAATGATGGTCACTCTTGGTACCACGATATACTGAGATATGTGAAGAATCATGAATACCCTGACCAAGCAACTGAGAATGATAAAAGGATGTTGAGAAGACTAGCCAGTGACTATGTCTTAGATGAGGAGATCCTATACAAAAGAAGAAAGGATTAGGTACTACTAAGTTGTGTGGAAGCTGTTGAGGCCAAGAAAATCTTGGAAGAAGTCCACGAAGGAGTCTGCGGAACACATGCTAATGGTTTTACGATGGCCAGGCAGATCATGAGATTCAGATATTATTGGTCTACCATGGAAGGGGATTGTATCAGTTATGCCAAGATATGTCATAAGTGCCAAATTTATGAAGACAAAATTCATGTGCCTCCCTCACCTCTTCATGTCATGACTTCTCCATGGCCTTTCTCTATGTAAGGCATGGATGTCATTGGGTCGATATCGCCAAAAGCTTCTAATGGGCATCGATTCATCTTCGTGGTCATTGATTACTTTACTAAGTGGGTAGAAGCCACTTCATATGCCAATGTCACCAAGTTGGCAGTTAGCAAATTCTTGAAGAAAGAGATCATATGTCGGTATGGGATGCCAGAAAAGATTATATCTGACAATGCATTAAATTTGAACAGCAGCACGATAGCAGAAGTCTGTAGTCAATTTAAGATCAAACACCACAACTCGTCACCATATCGCCCAAAAATGAATGGTGCGGTGGAGGCAGCCAATAAGAACATTAAGAAGATCATGGGGAAAATGACTGAGACTTATAAAGATTGGCATGAGAAGTTACCATTTGCCCTCTGTGCTTATCGAACGTCTGTTAGGACCTCCACCGAGGCAACGCCTTTCTCTTTGGTCTATGGAATGGAGGTGGTTCTGCCTATTGAGGTTGATATTCCCTCTCTCTGAGTTTTTTCAGAATTAAAGTTAGATGGAGTAGAATGGATCCAGTCTCGATATGATTTGCTGAACTTGATTGAAGAAAATAGGTTGAAAGCTATCCGTGATGGTCAGATGTACCAAAAACGAATGATATGAGCTTATGACAAAAAGGTTCGCCCCAAAGAATTTCATGAGGGGGACCTCGTATTGAAAAAGATCCTACCCATACAAAAAGATTTTCGAGAGAAATGGATGCCAAATTGGGAAGGACCTTATGTGGTAAAGAAGGCCTTTTCTGGAGGAGCGCTAATTTTGACGAGATGGATGGCAAAAACTTGTCTAATCTTGTGAATTCAGATTCAGCCAAGAAGTACTTCACCTAAAAAAAGAGGCCAAGGCGAAAACCCGCAAAGGGCGCCTTGAGACCAAAGGGGTTTTAAGTTGAAAACCCAAGAAAAGGCAATTCAAATTTTGATTGAAGATAGGGCATGTGGTAGTCTTGTCTTCTTAGAATTAACAAGGAGGAGAAATGTTACATCTTGGGGCATCAACAAAATACTCTGGATCTCTTAGACACATATCAGGCTCAAAATAGTCTTCAAGAAGTTTGTACAAAGAAGCTCATGCTGCGATATCTAGGGCACCTAGTTTTCATCTTACTCATATTGTATTTTAACAGTATTTACTATCTTTGATTAATTTATTCATTTCAAGCTTTGCTCCCAATCAATTTCAATCTTGTCCATTGTTACGATCTTTTTCAAGCATTTTTCATTGAAATAATGACTAATGGACTAATAATATTCAAGTAAAAGGATTTCTGCATATTGCTCTGAAAGGTTTTCTAAATAGTACAAGGATCTAAAACAGGAGCACTAGTCAGAACTAACCAAAATTAAGAGTTGGAAATACTTGAAAAAAAATCTAAATTGGTGATTATTTATTCGGGTTCTCTGTCAAAGATACCAACTGAACAAGAAGGCAGGGTAATACGTCAGTGATAGAACCCTGATGAACAACGAGCAGTGTCAACCTAAGCATTAAAAGGGGATCATTCTCAAAAAATGACATTCTGCATTCATGCAAATATCATTCATACATATCTAGTTAGGAGCATTTTGATTCATTCTGATCATAATATCCTAATCACTCGACATAAATATAGACCCATGAAATGGATTCTACAAGTCATGTTCCCTAGAGAATGGCGTAACAGATTAGTGAAACTATAAATCTTGTACCCCTAAAGTTATAGTGGGACAGATTTAAGTCATCGTGGCGAATCTTATCTCCCTAAAGTTGTAGTGGAGCAGATTGAAACCACAAACCCTATCTCCCTGAAGTTACAGTGGAGCAGGTTGAAGTTACAAATCTCATCTCCTTGAAGTTGTAGTAGAACAGATTAAAGCTGCAAGTCACAAATCCTATACCTATAAAGTTGTAGTAGGTTGGATTAAATCTACTATGACGAAATTTATCTCCCTGAAGTTGTAGTGTAGCATATTGAAGCCACTAATCTTATCTCCCTGAAGTTGTAGTGGAGTAGATTGAAGCCACAAATCTTATCTCCCTGAAGTTGCGTGGAGCAGATTGTAGATGCGAGTCTAATCTTCCCGAAGTTGCATTGGAGTAGATTGTAGATGCGAGTCTAATCTCCCTAAAGTTACAGTGGAGTAAACTGAAGCACTAATTCCTATACCTGTAACATCCTGAAATTGGGCCTAGTAGAATTGGTCCCAATAGGCTTTGAGAATGGGAACGTTTAAAATTTTTGAGATGCATGTAGCACTTAGAATGTTATGGTAAGGTATTAATGGGCTTGTGCATTGTGTGTAATGTTATGTTTAATATGTTAATTTGAGGTTCAGTTGGGCCCAAAGAATTGGGTCAAAATTTTGGCAGCCAAGGTGAGCTAAGGGGGGACGGCACAAGGCTATAATTTAGGGATTATTTTTGTTTAATTAATGAGGATAACAAGCTGATAAAATAAAGGGAGAGTTGGTGCAAATGTGGCCTCTTATGGATGAGTGTTTTGATAGGGATAAGGGATAGAAGGATAGAAGAGGAAAGATAGGAGTTATCTTCTGAGTACAGAGTTGGCCGAAATTCCATCTCCTGGAGGGGGTGCCGAAATTCCTTATAAATAGGGGGTACCTCTTCAATTCCGGCATTTTGAACCCCATTCTCTTCTCTCATCTTCTGTGCCGAAATTCTCAGTTCTTCTTGGTAATCTCTTTTCTTTTGATTTCTTCTGAAAGCTAAAACCGCTAAGTATTCTTTCTCTCCACTTTCTTTTCACTTTCCTTCTAAGCTGAAACACTTCACTCAATTTTTCTAAAAGCCGAAAATGCATCAGTTCATCTTTTCTGGGATTTTCATAAAAGCCAAAATCGCTAGATCTCATCTCTTGTGGTTGTCGAATCCTCTTTAATGGAGTCTGCTTGTGCCGGAATCTAAAGGAAACAATAGGTAAGTGTTGATTTTGGGATTTCAATGTTCTTTCGGCTTTTCAAAGTCCTTAGCCGAATGGCTATTAGAAACTAATCTCTTATTTCACACTTCTTTTCGGCATTCCGGGATTTGAAGAAGGAGGCCAATCGCATAGATCTCTAAGTTATAGAATCGTGTTACTTTCGAGATTTCAAGGTAAGAGGATTTGTTTATTTATATATATAAAATCGGGTAGAATACTAACCATGGCCGAATATAGGAGAGGGCATATTTTCACAGTTTTTCGGCTTTTAAGCAAAGTTATAGATTGAGGATAATAGATCCGGATATCAAGGACATCGACTAAGAATATTGGATTTCGCGATATCATGTGTGTAATACTTCCCCACCATTTAGATCTGTCTGTTAAATACATGTTTATAAGTATTATATGTTGTGATAAATGCCGAAATCCCGGCATAAAGATGGAAGCCCAAAGAGGGTAAAAGCGAATCACTAGGTCAGTGAATATTCTGATTATATGTTATAAGTGTATTGATTTTTGTGATTGCATGGGGTGGGTTTGATGAAAGGAGGAAGTTATACGTTATATGTGTAGCGGTTTTTACCGTGATCTGTTATATGTTGTAGAGGCTTTTGCCGTGATCTGTTATAAGGGCTTTGGCCATGATATGTTGATGAGCAGCATGACTGCCATCTTGGCGTGTAGCGGTGTGGGTTGATTGTAGAAATCCCCAATGGTGTGAATGGTTGGTACGGGGGCATGTAGCGGATGGAAACCTAGGCAAATGGGTTGGGCCTTGCATATTATTTGTTATATATGTACATGAATTTATTATTTTATTTTTATGGGTTAAGGCCCAAATCTAATGGTGCATGAAGGTTGCACACTGAGTCTCGCGACTCAACCAATTAATTAACATTTCAGGTAACACTTAGTGCATCGGACCGAGCTGGAGAGGAGCACAAGATGGCCATGCAAAAGAATATGTGGATCCGGCAAAAAGACTCAAGTTAATTATTTTTATATTATGTTTTATTTAATAGATTTTAAACCTCGTTGTAATAAGGCCATGGGCCACTAGTTTATATCTTGTTTTATTATGGGATAAATTATTTTTAGTTATTCAAACATTTATTTTATTTAAATTATTAACTATTAATTTTTCCCGAATAAAGGGTTAAACATAAGAAAAATATTTTCTAAAAATACGACATGTTTTACAAAATTTCCTTAGTGACATACCAGATCCAGTCGTGGTGTTTGGGCCGAGTTTGGGGTGTTACAATACCCCTAAAGATGCAGTCGGATGGAATGAGGCTACTTGAAGAAGAGAAGCACTAAAGAAGTCGAGATTCAACAAGACCAGGAAAAATTGGTCTTTTCAAAAGTCTTTGCTCCATTCCCGTTACAGGATAATGAGCAAAGAAGGGCAGCTGTAGCAGACCAATTCTGCCCACCCCAATAAAAATAAATAAAACCCAAAAATAAATAGTCCAAAACAATCCAATAACAAACTATTAGCCTAAATTACAATGGCCCAAACGGCCCAACAAGATAAAAAAAAACCTTAACAACCCACTAGCCCACAACATATTTAGAGGAGGCAAAAACCCTAGCCTCTTTGCGCCGCTGCCTCCTCGCACGAGTCTGACCCCTCTGCCACCATCGTCAGCCACTGCCATTGACACCTGCAGCACGCAACAAACACGGAGAGAGAAAAACAACGGATAAAAAAACAAAAAATAGAGACAAACCGTTTTGTAATTCGGCTATAAAAGCCGTAACTGATACTTTGTAATTTTTTCGAACACATACAAAAAGTAAAATACAAGAAAAAAAATCAAGTAGACACTAGTCTTTAAGGTGGTTATTCTTTTTTATGTTTTTTATTGGTTGTTTTATTTCTTTTATTTTTTATTTAAAAAAAGTAATAAAAGTAAAAAGGAAAACCTTTTTATTCATCGTGTCGTCGCACCGCCGGCGTTGTATCGTCTATCCTAAAAGTCGCCGAGTCCCTGGAGTTTTGACCAAGGCCGCACGCGGGGGGGGGGAGGGGGGACGCTGAGAAACAAAAGGTTCTCTCTCTTCTTTCGGATTTCTTGCTTTAGTTTGATATTTTTCTAGCCCTAAAATCGGTCTCTGTTCAAAAAAATAAAAAATTTGGATTATTTTTCCTCTGTCCACCGTGGACGGCGGAGCGATCGCAACCGGTGGTCGACGACCAGAGCCATGGCTGGAGGGGAAGAGGGTGAGAGAGCAAAGAGAGGGCTCTCGATTTTTTTCAAAAGAAAGGGTGTAGAATGAATTTAAAAAAAAAAACTCAGCTTCATTAGGCCCTATAAAACGACGCCGTTTTGGGGCTATTGGAATCAGCCCTAAAATGACGTCGTTTTGGCCTAACCCGATTTTGGACCCACCCTTTTAAGAGGATCCGTGCATTTTTTACCAATGGGTTATTTACGTGGTTGATCCTTATGCTTTATCGCCCATTTTCAATTTAATCCTATTTTCTTTTTAATTTTACCCTGCAATTTTGGCTTCGTCTCACTTTGGTCCCTTTATGAAACGGTGTACTTTGGGGACTGGGAATAATTTCCCATTTAGTCCTCGTCCTTTTTACGCGCGTTTTATTTAGGCTATTTTTTTTCTTTTTAGATTTGGCCATTTAATTTTATTTCATTTTTAATTAAGTCCCTTGATTTGCCAAATGGATCGATGCCCTTAGCGAGGTTTGGGTTATTTTCCCAATTGATCCCTCGTCCTTTTTGCGCATTTCGAATTAGTCCATTTGTTTATTTTTTTATCTTGATTTATCCCGTTAATTTTATTTGAGTGACAATTGGGTCCTTTATTCTTTTTAATTCCTTATGTATTTACTTGTTAGCATATTTTTTATTTATTTTATTTTTATTTATTTATTATTATTTAAAACTGTTCACTTATTTTTTTACTAGGCATCTATTTGTTTATTTTGTTTTGTCATCCATCATTATATTTTTATGTACTTTATTACAAATGGCTCTCCAAATTTCATTTATATTTTAATTTGGTCCCTTATTTTCAATTTTTTACAAACTATTTCCTCAATATTCATTTATGTATTTATTCCTTTGTCCTTATTGTTTTAAAAAATTGGTATTTTCTTTTTGTGCATTGTTATTATTGTTATCATTGTTATTATTTATTTCGTTATTTATTTTTCTTTGATTGATAATATTGGTATTAAAGTGATATGTATTATGTGATTATTGTCATTATATGTATTACTTAATTACTTATTAGTACATTTATATTGTTGCCATTCATTAGCGTAACATTTTATCCATACGTCATTTTTAATATTACATTAATTTTTACCCAAATACGCAAAAAAAGGAAATTTTCAAAATAAGGCAATATTTCATATTTGGGAGATTCGAGAAATCGTACCCTAACTTATGGGGTTTAGATTTTCTTGTTGAACTCAAATAACTGAATATCCTTTTAAAATTAAAATACATAAGATTTCAAATAAAAAAATAAAGACAAGCTTATTCTCAAAGGTTCAAGGTGTCGTGTCCTAACTTACGGGATGTGACATTTTGTTAACTCGAGACGGGAGGGTCTTTAACATTTGTTTCAATTTGTTCAAGCGGTTTTTAATTAAAAAATAGCATAATACAAAAAGGGGTCGTATTTTAAATCCTTTTCGAGTTTTCAAATTTCGACATTAAGACATTAATTAATCAATTAGGTACCAATTTTGGGCGTTACAAGGGTGCTAATCCTTCCCCGTACGTAACCGACTCTCGAACCAATTTTTGGATTTCTATAGACCGAAAAACAATGTTTTAATAAATCAAACTGTTTATTAAAACGATCAAATTGCGAGGTGATCCGATCACACCTAATAAAAAAGATTGGTAGCGAATCTATTTTGGTTTTCAAAATACAGTCGATTTCAAAAAAAGGTTTCGACATGCATTGCATGGGGTGAGATGATACGTACGGAGAAAGAGTAGCAATTTATTAATCTTCAAATAGTGTGGTTCATACATGAACCACATGACAATTTGCTTAATCTACAAGTATGTTGTGCACCCACAACAAGTGGTTGTTATTGCAAATATGTGGTTCGATCATGAACCAAGTGGCAGCTTGTCTGCAAATGTTTTTGTCTAAAAATACTGGTGGTTTGCCATAATTTTTACAAACCTAGTGACAACTTTTATCTGCAATTATGTTGTGTACCCACAACTAGTGGCAATTTATCTGTAAATCATCGGTGGTTAATTCACAACCCGAAGTTAAAAGGCTGGATGAGTTTTAGGGAACTTATAGTGTGGTGTGTAGCTGTGGGGTATGACCTTTTCTGATAAACTAAAATTGCAGTGTCATACATAAGCATGTGCATATAAAATTGTGAATTCTAAAATATTATAGTGATGTGCTATTATGATAAACCATTACTGTGAAATTGTGAATTGCTATACAAATGTGTTTACCTTAAGAATTGTTATCTTGTATGCTATGTTTACTATCTCATACTGATTTTTCTTCTGATTGAACGCACACTAAGCTTCTTAAGCTCACCCCCTTATTTTTCGTTTTTACAGATAACCCACCAAGTTAGGACACAGACACAACATTTGGAGGGCTCGAAACCATTTTTATTATATTAAAGTATTTTAGACACTATGTTATAATTCCTATTATTCTAGAATTGTATTTCTTTGTTTAAACTATGGCATGAGACTTAAGATTAGGGTTTATTTTAGCATGCATGATATTTGATTCGAATTTAGGATATTAAACATGGATTAAAAATTAAATATGCACAAAATAATTCTGATTTTTCTTAATTAAAACTAAGTTGAATACCACTTTTCATTGCTAGATTATAAATAAATTTTAGAAGAATAAATAAATTAAAGTAGTTACCGTTACAAGAAAAATGTTTTACTTAATCAGTTTTTTATTAACTAGTGAATTTTTCTGAAAATAGGCTTAGTTTTTCTTCTAAGATAAAAAAACATTTTAAAATAAATGTTTTCAAAACACTGATAGCTTACTGGGCCATTTTGGTGGCTAATGAAATCTTTCGAATTCGAGTCTAACGTCTAGGCCGAATTGGGGAGGTTACGTTAATGGTATCAAAGCCTAGGTTTTCTAAACTCGGATCGTGGAAATTTGAGTGAGTTTATATGCATTGAAAATGGGTATTTTGGGAAAAATCATGCCACAAGTTTTTGAAAAATTGATTTTTTGTTGGAAATTAAATCTGAGACTTCAATGTTGGTCCTACCTTAGTTATTGATTACTCTTGAAACTTTAGATAAATTACAAACGTTAGATTGTGAACACTAAGGAGAAATAGTTGATGCTTGAACGTTTTTTTTTAGAACCGTAGATATACTTTAGATATTAAAATATCTGTAATATCACAATAAACACTCAAGGTATACGGGGTATGGATAGGTCGCGTAGGGTTGCACCTATTAAGCCACCTACTGTCTGGGGAGAAAACCCAATCTTTGAGGAGGATTACGTTGAGAACTTTATCGTCAATGGTGGCGGAGGCTATGAAAACAGCGATGACACAGTGACTCAGACGATGTTGAAGGTTTCACAAAATGTTGTTGGAGCCCAATCTAGATCGGGGAGCTGTGAATTTGTTTCAAAGAGGCTCCGATCGAATGGGGCTAAGATATTGAAAGGCATTACTGGAATAACTCCCACTGTGGCTGAGTACTGGATAGAGTCGAAAGAAAGAATTCTGGAGGACTTAGATTGTACTCTGGAGTAAAAATTGAAGGGCATTGTGTCCTTGCTTAGGAAAAAGGCTTATCGTTGGTGACAGTTTATTGTAAGGGGTACGTAGGCTGAGCGTATAAACTAGGAGTACTTCTAAGAGGCCTTCCAAAAAAAATATGTGGGCATTAGGTATGTGGAAGTTCGCAGACTCAAGTTTATCGAGTTAAAGTAGAGGATAAGACTATAGCAGAGTATGAGGTTGAATTTTTAAGGCTTAGTCGTTATGCCTAAGGAATGGTCTCCACGAAGTAGGATAAGTGTGTGAGGTTCAAAACTGGGCTGTGTTTCGACCTCAAAATACATGTTGCTCCACAACAGGAATGAGTGTTTGAGATCCTAATAGAGAAAGCCAAAATTTTAGAAGAGATCAAACAAGTTGAACGTGAAAAACATGAGAAGAATAAGGTCCCGGTTAAGAGAGATTCTGGTTCCACTAATTCAGATTCTCGTCCCATAAAATGAGCCAAAGATGGTAGACTGTAGCAAGGGTTTGCTGCAACTAATTCTAGGGGTAGGACTTCCAACTGTACATATTGTAGTAAATACCACTCGAGCGAGTGATGTAGGAAATTGGGTGCGTATTTGAAATGTAGGTTGATAGTGCATATGGTTAAGGATTATCCATATCGAGTCAAACTGGATCAAGCTCCAACTCAAAATTAGGCCCAAAACTAAAGGTCGAATCAGTTACCTCCTGAGGGAGAAGGTCAAAATATGGTTGCAAATACCATAGCAACTGGTGTGAATCGAACTGAGGCTAGACAGCCTACCCTTGTTTATGTCATTAGAGGTTATGAGGATAAAGATACGTCTGATGCCATCGCATGTATTTTGCTCTAGTAGACATAGAATCCACCCATTCATATGTTACTCGTAATATGGGAATTCGACATAGATGAAATCGTTAGTGAAGTTATCGAAGGACAATCCGTGGCAGTGAGTAGGATCTTCAAGAAAAGTTATAGGAAGTTTAAGGAGAATAATAATCAGAATTGTGCAGCGAAAGCATGGTGGTTGGTTTAAAAAGAGAAATAACAAGTTGATTGACTAAGGCCTTGTTTAGTATTGCTTAAAAAAATACTTTTGGAAACAAAGTTGTGTGAAACAAACTGCTTTTGGTTGAAATTTTTGACTTTTTTTTGAAAAGTAGAAGTTAAAATTTTTAGCTTTTCTTCTACCAAAAGCACTTTTGGTGCTTAATTACTTTTTCACCCCTCCAACAACATGGTATTTTTCCTTTTTTTTCTTGGTGCTTAATTACAAATGTGTTAAATTATTAATTAAAAATAAAAAAAATTTATTTTTAAAATAATAAAAATATGTTAATATCTAATTACAAATATTTAATGGTTATATTTAAATATTTAAAATATAGTTTATATATTCTAATTAAATTTTATAAATAATTAATATTTATATTTCATATATTAAAACAAGTTATAATAAATTATTGTTTATATTCTTACTAAAATATAATAATATTAACTAATTTGAATATTATTTAAATAAATATTTGTTCTTTGATAATACAATGTTTAAAATGGAAATTTTATTTTTCAAAAGCACTGTTTGATAACAATGCTAAACACTCAAATTTTAAACCAAACTTTTCAAAAAAACTTCTCAAAATCACTTTTCCAAAGCACGTTTTAAAAGCATTTCTTAAAAGCAATGCTAAATTAGCCCTAAGTGATTGATGAGTCAACAGAGAAATTTTGAGGACGAAATTTCTCTAAGGAGGGGAGAATTATCATGCCCTAAAATATAAGGGGCTAATTGTATTAGATAGACAAAAAAATTGAATAGGCTTAATGGTTAAATACACTTGTTCCCCCCTTACTTACCCAAGTTCGAGCTCCCTCCATTCCTTTTAATTTTGAGATTGCAACAAACACAAAATATATACTATTGAGATTAAAAACTACACAAGAAATGGGCAATAGCCCAAATGGTTAAAAGCTAGCCTTCCTCCCTTGTGTTCCTAAGTTCAAATCATGTTATCCACTTCCATTTTCTTTTGAAATTCGGTCAGCTTTGCGGAAATTGAAAGTGACGCCCTTAGAGTTACAAACCCTAGGAATTGACCCAATTCTTTTCTAATTAGAATTAATAACATGCCCCTTCCCCAAATTCCAATAGAATTAGAATTCCGCCTTGCTTTTCTTTTCAAATCCTAATAGAATTTGCTCTCCATTCTCTATTTATTCTCTTTTTTATTTTCTTTTTATTTTCTTTACACCATATTTTCATCCTAATTGTTGATAATTATTTTGCTTTCCCGAATCAAATAATCCTCCATTCAATCGTCCTTTCTATCGGTTTTGAAATTACCGTTGATAGCATCACTATTATTGCCAAGAATAGGTAAATACAACTCGTTTTCAATGTTTAGATCCCGATTTTTTGTAATATTATTATCCAACGTAAATTTTCATTTGATCTAAACAATCTTTTTCGGTTCTTGACAAATCTTTCGACAATCTTGTCAAATCTTGAAAGCAACCATTAGTTCTTATGTAAATATCGTTTAAATAACCTAATTTAGGTGAATCGAATCAGAATCGGGCGTGAGGAACGTCGACCAGATTCTAGGTGAAAGGTGTGTGTCTTTTCCCAAGAAAATTGGTGGTGAACGTGTGTAGGAATAGGGCCACATGGTTTCTCACACAGGCGTGTGGACCACATGCCCCCCAACACGGCCATTTACCCTAAAAACCCTAGGCTAGTTTGTGAACCACATGACCAAGACCCTTCCACACTGTCGTGTCTCCTTTGTAAATTATATTTTGCATTTTCTACATTGCCACAGCCTGTCACACGGCCCAACCACACAGCCTTGTACCCTTTCCACACGACCTGGCCACATGGACGTGTGTCCCCTGTTTTATAGTTTTGCCCATAAATTTATGATATGTTCAGTTTAGTCCTTGTATATGTCCTAAATTATTTTTAGAGTTTTATTTGCTCAATTGAATCCTTGATATTATGCAATTGTGGAATTTTTGATTTAATGATTAAAGTTTTATGGCTATACCGTATGTGAAACGTATATTACATGCTACTATCATTTTGAAACAAATAAACTGTTAGTGTTAATATTCTTACCACCTTATCGAGTACCAATTAAATAATGTTAATTGCTAGTGATGAACTGAATACTTGTTAAGCATAGTTACTGCTACTTTTGATTTATTCTATTACAGAGCATGTCATACTGCATTGCATGGAGTGAGATGATATATACGGAGGAAGAGCGACAATTTAATAAGTGTGGTTCATACATGAACCTAGTGGAAGTTTGTTTAATCTACAAATATGTTGTGCACACACAACAAGTGGTAGTAACTGCAAATATGTGGTTTGATCACGAATCAAGTGGCAGTTTGTCTGCAAATATTTTTATCTAAAAATACTAGTGGTTTACCCAAAATTTTTACAAACCTAGTGGCAGCTTTTTTTTGCAATTATGTTGTGTACCCACAACTAGTGGTAGTTTATTTGCAAATCAGTGGTGGTTAATCCACGATCGGAGTTAAAAGTCTAGATGAGTTCTAGGAAACTCATAGTGTGGTGTGCAACAGAGGGGTAGGACCTTTTTTGATAAACTGAAATTGCATTGTCATTCATAAGCATGTGCATATAAAACTATGAATTTTAAAATATTATAGCGATGTTTTTATGAAAGTAGGCTAAGTTTTTCTTCTAAGTTAAACAAATGTTTTAAAATTGTTGTTTTCAAAACTCCGATAACTTACTCAGCATTTTGGTGGCTAATGTTATCTTTCGAATTCGGGTTTAATGTCGAGATCGGGTTGGGGAGGTTACAAGACCCTTTACTATTTGGGTTTAAAAATTTAGGTCCAATTGCTACCCCTATTAAAAATTTTCTATTAAATTCATTGGTGTGACACATAGAAATTAAAATAAATCAGTTGATAGTCATGTAACAATAAAAATAACATTGAAAATACTTCTATAGACTTTTTTTCTTAAAAACATTCATTCGAATTTGTCGTGATAAAATAATTTTTGTTGGAATAGTGTTTTTAAGAAAAATTAACGTTAGCATTTTAATTGAAATAGTTAACAATATTAAATATTTAGGCTAACTAATGACATTATAAAAGTAGAAGGATCAAATTATGTAAAAATAATGTATATAGATTAAATTCCAAGTTTCAACATAGTATAAGGGCTAAAGCTAAAGTTTGATCATTGCCTTATAATATCAAAAAAAAGGAAGAAGAAGAAGAAGAAAAAAACAAGGCAAACCTAAAAGAAATAAAAAACTATAGCCCCCTCTCTAAGGCACTTAGGGAATCAAATTATATATAACCACATAATGTTTTAATCAAAATTTAATGATATTAACTATTTGGACTAATTAATAACATTATAAAACTATAGGGACTAAATTACATTAGAAATTAAAGTGTGGTGGTTAAATATCAAATTTAGGCATAATATAGGGTTAAAACAAAATTTAATCATTTTTAAAAATTGCAAAAGAAAAAGAAAGAAAAGGTAAGCATCGATGTAAACCTAAAAGAAATGAGAAGCCACGATCGATTTACTCTTAAGGTATTCAAATTATATATAACCACATAATGTTTTAAGTAAAAGTGAATAACATTAATTATTTAGACTAATTAATAATATTATAAAATATAGAGATTAAGTTGTATTAAAATTTAAAGTATATAGAATATCAAATTTAAATATATTAGAGAGACCAAAGGTGAAATTTAAACATTTGAAAGAGCATCGTAAGGGAGCCAACAGAAGGTTCTTTTATATAGGTAGTATAATATTAGAGGGACCAAAGGTGAAATTTAACCATTTGGGTAAAATGAAAAACAAAGAGAAAGAAATTGGTGAGAGAGCCACGTGCCATCAGTAGGAAGGTCCAAACTTTTATATAAAGGTACCTACTGTCTGATTGATGTTACACACTAATTCAGTTGTATAATTACTAAAATATTCTTATTTTAACGGATCATTATTTGGATATTTTATATTTTCATATCTTTATGTAATTTTCAAATGAAATAATTAAAAAATATTATTTAGAAATCAAACACAAGATCAACAATTTCTTATTAAAAATTTTTACTATTCAACTAATAATAATTTATAAATTTATTTTATAAATATATATTTTAAATATAAAATATCTTCATTACAAGTATTTTTGTTTATTTTAGTTAAAGGCTTACGAGTAATTTTAAATGCTGTAATCTATAGAGAAACTTGAGATTGAATAAAGAGGAGTGATTATTTTAAGCTAATTTTAGCAATTGATTTTTAAAATATACCAACTAAACTATTAATATTTCGGCTTTTCTATAATATTAATTATTATATCATGTACATTGCATGTGATGCTATATATTTATTTTTAAATTTATTAAATAATGTAATTTTATTTTTGTAATTAATGAAAAATAATATTATTTAAATTCTAGTTAAAATGAATTAATTATTTAAAAGGAATAAATATATTAATTGCTTTGATAATTAAAACATTACAAAAAATGTAAATATATTAGCTATTTTGATTATTAAAATATTACAACAATTAAAAAATTCAAACCATTGTTATAATGTAAAACAAAATAATAATAAAATTCAAAATTTTTGAATAACTTTTTTGGCTAATAACCAAATGAAAATATCTAAATATTGAATGTTAAAATATCTAATTTATAGTGGTAAGTCGTTGTTTTATGTTATTAAAATACCAATGAAAATATAACTCAAAATTGAATTATATAAATCACAGTAAACCAATAATTGAATTATGCGGCTATAGTACGGGATTTTACAGGTCGTGTGCTGAAGTGTTTGCTGGGGTTTGAGTATGCTCGCTTTTGTCCTTGCATTGCTGAAGCTTGTGCTATACGGGAGGCACTTCCATGGTTAAAAACGTTCTCTTGATAATGTACTCATTAAGTCGAACTGTTTGCTTTTTATATCTGCTTTGTCTTACCCATTATTTGATGCATATCAATTAGGTGTATTGCTATATGATTATTTGCTTATGAAAAATCATTTTCAGTATTTGTCTTTTTGTGAATTTATGGTGTTCCAACAAGATAACCCATTCATTAGTGCAAACAGCTTTATTGTATGCAGACCGCACGAAATGAGATACTCTTCCTAACGTTAGTATAATTGAAGATTGTGAATGACAGGTTTAGGTGTAGTGGTAGGCCTGTTGGCTTGGGTTTAGTAGTTCGTATTCTCTTTTTGCTTGTTGTTTTGTAACTTTCTTATTAATGAAATTTTTTTCCTAAAAACATGGATACAAAATTTGATTTTAATTTTAATAAAATATTATTTTAATATTAATTTAATAATATGATGAGTAATAAAAATATTTCGCTAGTTCAAAAGTCTGTATTAACTCAAAATAAATTACTTGATTTAAAGTGAAAGTATAATTTAACATAAATACAAAGTTTAATTTCAAATTTTCAACCAAAAGCTTAATAATAAAATAAATTATTATCTTAATTATATTTTTTAATAATAATCAAAGAAAATATTAATTATCAACAACCTCTTGACCTAATAACAAAAATATTATGTTATAAGCATAAGAGTTTAAGTTCAATCTTAAGTAATCTCATTCACCTCCTCAATTATAAAAAAAGAAGTTAATTTAATAATATAATAAATTGTACCTTAAAAATTGTTGCATACACATTAATAAAATAAACAGTAATGTAAAATATTTATTTAAATCACAAGTAGAAAAAATAAATAAGATACATTTAGGATCCTTATTTATTTTTATATTTTGGATAAGTTAGAATTTATAATATCAAAAATAAAATGCTATAACAATATTGGATGTGCATTACTTATCTTTTGAGTTGTTAGCTATGAATTATCTTGCAATTTAGAATTTAACCGTAATTAAAATCATAAGGTTCATAATTCATAAATATAAGAATTTTTTAATAGTAAAAATAAATAAAACTAAATCTATCTTACATGCCAATTTTAAGCTTTTTGACTCTATATTTTACTATGTTCATAGATTTTATTTTAATATTTCAAAAGAAAGTTATATTTTGATAGTGAAAATTATCCGCTAATGTATTAAATAATAAAAGTATTATTAAATATAATATAATATTAAAATAATAATATAGTAAACATTAAATATATGAAATATTAATGATAATTTATTTATTTTCACGATGAAAACAAAACCTATCAAATAATACTAAAACTTATATGTAATAAATTAAAAAATTCAGCTTCCTAAGAATAATTAATATGAAATTAAATTAAGACAAACTAAAATATTCAACTTTCTCAAACAATAAAAACAAATAGTAATATTACAAAAACATTTAAGGTTCTCAATATGCATCATCTCCAAACCAAAAATAAAAAATAAAAATTGCTAACTCAAAATCAAATCCTGAAAAATTTTGTTGCAATCAATATAAATTTATAATAATAGAAAATAAAAAAATAAGTACTACCACGATTTCTAACTCTATTTAGAATCATCCTCTAGATTCTTATTTGTCAACTTCGTTTAATTTCTATTGTTTAATTTTGGCTTTTGTTCTTTCATTCAACTTCACAAGAAAAAAATGCTAATATCCATATATCAAAAATAATAATAATATAATTTAAATTAAACATATCAAATTATGATAAAATCAAACTTTTTCTTTTGTGATTGAAAGAAAATTTTATCAAATAATACTAAAATTAATTTTTGTCTAAATGTTACTTGAATAAAATTGCCTCCCTAATTCTCTATTTATTATGTTAAATTTTAGTTTTAATTCATATATAACTGTAACACTATTTAATTAATAATAATTATAAATAAATATAATTTAATATAGATTCGAAATCTAATTAAATGATAATATTCGTAACACTAATAATAAAATTATTAATAAAATAATTATAATTATAATTATTGTTTTTATATTAATAATATTTTTGTTATGATCATATAATAATTAATAGTATATGTAATATCTATACATCATTTATCTAAAGGATTTATTATTTTAATTTATCTAATTAGATTCAATGTTTTAATAGTTAATTAATATTACTCTTATTATTATCATATAATAATTAATATTATATTAATAAGTTATTATTTTTATGTCAATTTAATAATAAAATGAAAAATAAAGAATATTCTAGTCAATTCAAAATTTCTCTAAGCCCATTGTTTATATGTATACATATATTATAAATTCTTTAAGTGTGTGATTGGGTTGGTTTACGAGTCAACTAGACACTAACTTAATCAATGAAATTACTAGGATATCCTTACATATTTTAAATAAGTCATATTATTATGAGTGTACTTTTATCTTTTTCTTATTTTTCAAAGAAATTAATAAAAATTACAAATGTTAAAATTTGAACCTATGCCGCAAAACATATATAATACCTTTTTTTTTTACTACTCCAACCAAAGTTTTATTTTGATATTTTATATATATATCAATGTTATTACACAATTTTTCACTCACATCAAATATATACAAGAAAACCTCGATAAATGAATATTCAATAAATTAATAATATTGGTTAAATAATAATTTTTTGGTCCCGACTTAAGCCAAGGGATAAAATAATAACCTCACTAAATGCATAAGATAATAATTTTAGAAGAATCCTTAAGGGCATAAACGAAATATAAAATAATAATTCATTAAATATATTGACAATTTCATATACAATATATAAAACTAAAGTGCTTTCTAGACAACTCTTAATTTTTCAATTTTATTCTTTGCTAAAATATGCATCTATAGTTAACTACTTCTTTGCATGTGAATCAAATACAATTTCATCTTTAACTTTTAGAAGGGTATAAACCAAATATGGTATATTCTTCTTGTGTTGTATTAAATAATTCTTCAAGGTATCTATAGCTAGAAAAGCCTCTTTGGGAGAAACATGTGATAAAACACTACTGTTATCTGGATCTAGCTCCTCATCAGCTGGCACATCCATTACTCATTGAATAATTTCTTCATACGTAGGTGATTCCATCAAAGATTCATTTTCACTTGGATAATTCAAAATCTGCTCAACATCCATGGCATTTATATAGTGTAAATAAAAAATTACTTCTTTTAATTTATGAATGCCTTCAACATCACCAATTTCTTGTTCGAGAGGCATATACTCCTCGGATCGAATTTTGCTGTAACACCCTGAATTAGGGGTTATTTGTAATTTAAAAAAATTTCCATGTGTGCTTGAAGAAATAAATATTTTAATTGCTAGACATGTTTAAGGGTCTAAAAATAACCCGAGCTAGGCCTGACCCAGTATTAAAAATCTCTTTTCAAGGGCTTAAAAAGGAGGGAGCTAGGTGGAGATAGGGTTTAAATAAAAATTGGGAGAAGCATGACACAAGAAAGTAATTGGCACATTGGCTTGGTGCGCCTAGGGGTTAAAAAGGGGGTCTTGGGTTCGATCCATGGGAGATACAAGGAGGAAATATTTTTCCTTGTGGGCTTTTTGGGCGTTAGGGCTAGGAAGGTTTTAAATAAATTTCGGGTAAGGTTTGTGACATGAAAGATGGGTTCGGTGGAGTGGCATGGGGCGTGGCTTAAGGGCCTTGGTATGAGGTCTCGGGTTCGAGACATGAAGGAAGCTAGGAGATTTATTTTTTGGGGCTTGGGCGTTAAAGGAGTAAGGGCCAGGTATGAAGGCCTTATAATTAAATGATGGTGTTATTTGACATGAAAGTCAATTGGGAGAGTTGGTCTGGGGCGCTTAAGGGGGGCTGCTGCTATTGCTAGGTCGCTGGTTCGAATCATAGAAGCAGCATCTTGGTTTTATTTTCTCTCTTTTGCAGCTGGCGTTGGAGGGGGGTGTTGGCAGCATATTGGACACTTAATTGATAAGAGATTGAGCTTATTTTTTTTTGCTAATATTCGGCTGGAAGAGGGGGAGTTTTTAGTGTTTTATTTGCTATTAAATTGTTGAGGGGATTAGGAGATTAAAAGGATGATAAAAGCTAAATTTAATTGTGATAATTCAAGGCTGAAAACTATCACAAAATATAGGGTGTTTGCTGAAATTTGGACTTTTTGGGGGCTATCTATAATCAGTTTGTATAGCAAAGAAAGTGCCAAAAAGTTCAACAAAAAAACTCTTTTCTTCTCCCCAAATTAGCTGCTGCCGAATTATCCATTGTCTCATAGCCAAAATCATTCAAAACTTCCAGCTTTTCTTGCTTCCTTTTAGCCGAATATGCCCCCTCTCTAAGAGAAAATTTCCAGCAAATTCTTTTCTTCTTTCTCCCTTTATTGTGCTACCGAATTCTCCCTTAAACTCTTAGCCAAAATTTGCTCAGAAATTTCCAGCATTGTTGTTTCTTCTTAGTCAATACCCTTCTCTTCTTCTTAAAATTCCAGCCTCCATCTTGTGCTTAGGCGAATCTTACATCTCCAACAAGGTGCTGCCAATTTTCATTAAGTGTGGTAAGGGTAATCATCTCTTTGGAATTAAAGTTATGGCCTATAATTCTTACTAATACGATTAAAGCAATTGTAGGGAAGTGAAACGGATTTATATATCGTAAGGTGGTTAGTGTTCAAAGGACGTGTAGGTAAGGTTTCGGGTTCGTATGAAACCCTTTGGTACAATCCTAGTTTGGCCGAATAGGCTTTTGATACTAACAAAGATGATTGGCCAAATGTAGGGTCAAGATCTAGCATTGTAGATCGGAGTTTCGAGATCTAGGAATTACGATAGTAACAGGTGTGTAAGATCTCAATACACACTTTATTAATTTCATGACTTTATTGTTTGCCCTTAATCTTTTGGTTGTGATTAGCTTGTGGCATAATCATGGTTTTCGGGTAAGTCCCCTAACTTGTGACTTTTGATATATGATTTGCATGCTATCATGTGATATTAAATGCTATGACATTATATATGAAAATTGATATAAAAGCATGTGATGGTGGGATTGATGAGAGGAGGGGGATGATTTTATAGACTTTCGCCAGTGGTTTTGACCACAAGATGGGTTGGCCCCATCAGATTATTTGTGACCTATGGTCATCAGTGGTTTTGACCACAAGATGGGTTGGCCCCATCAGATTATTTGTGACCTATGGTCATCGTGGTTTTGACCACATCGATTGATTATTTGCGACTAAGTCCCAAAGTGGTTTGGAACCACCAAAGGGTTTTGACCACACTTGATTATTTGTGACCTATGGTCATCGATGGTTTTGACCACACGATGGGTTGGCCCCATCATTTGATTTGTGACTCTAAGTCATCGATGGTTTTGACCATCGCTGGTTTTGACCACACGGGTAGTTAAGGAGTATGGATGGTTAGGTTGGGTTGCATGTGCATGTTTATTAATGACTTGTGTATGAGTTGCTTTATCGGGTGGGGGATTACACACTGAGTCTTGGTGACTCACCCCCTTTCCCTTAACATTTTGCAGATGAATAGATCGCGAAG
This sequence comes from Gossypium rotundifolium, assembly GCA_025506655.1. Taxonomy (NCBI): domain Eukaryota; kingdom Viridiplantae; phylum Streptophyta; class Magnoliopsida; order Malvales; family Malvaceae; genus Gossypium; species Gossypium rotundifolium. The sequence continues at coordinate 64,391,730 of CP106734.1, forward strand.
ATGGAGCCAGAGAGGACTCGAAGTGGCTATGCTTATTGTTGGATTCGATTTACTTTGCTATTGTTAAAATTAATTATTTTCTAAGTCTTTTATTTTGGGATTATAATAAGGCCGCTATTATTATTTTGGATGTTTGTTTCACTGTTTTATTTTACCTATGTTATGTTACAAATGGAATTTTATAAATATCAATTGAACCGGTTAAAAGTAACCTTTTCAAACTTAACAAAATTTAACGGGTTTTCCAAGAAGTTACCATCGGGTAACAAAATTCACTAAGTCAACTATCACTTTGATGATTTTAAAATGATACATGATCAATGTTTTCAGAAGGGTCTATCAACCCAACTATGTTTATAAAAGCCCAACTAAGTTTTCAAACCCCGTTTTCCTACTTCAGCCAAATTCTACCAAGTTTTCACCAAGTTTTCAAAGTGACTCAAATTTTTTTACTCCGTGACATACCAGATCCGGTCAGGACTCGTGGGCCGGGTTTGGGGTGTTACATTTTTGGTATCAGAGCCTGGTTCAAAACTCGGCTGTGGGGGGCCCAAGGCCTAAAGTGTTTGGTTTTTGGATAGTAGGCCTTATTATGATGTTTTGAGAAACTGTTTTGGCTTGAACAAAGATAGCACCGAGTCTCCCAGCACCTATCCGCCTGTAAGTACTTCTATCCATTTTGTGAATTCTTTTGATGAGGGTAGAAGGGTAAATCAGAACGTAGACTATTAGAGTAGAAATTGTTGAACCTTGGGCAAAGATACCTCAACTATGCATAAGACTTAATAATTCTTTAAACAAACCCGTGAGTTGTCACTAAGCAAAAGATGTGGCAATCGTTATACGCATGTCTAGGATTGGATTCTTGGGGCTCAGTATTTAAGCAGCCCTCGTGACTCACCTCCTACTCACTTGAATCCTACCTGTGCATAGCAACTGCTCATCCTAGTGAGACGACGCACTACCACAAAGTGAACATGATAACTAAAACCCGAAAGGGACTAGCCATTTTGTTTTTTGAAATAATTAAAACTTTAGTTTTAAAAAAAATAAAATGACCAAAATATCCCTGGTTTGTAAATTACCAAAATACCCTCCGTATGAAATTTTTTTTCAAATAAAAAATTTCAAAATATCCTCCTTTTGTGAAATCACTTAGAACTAAATTTTTGGAAATCATTTTGTGAAAATACCCTAATTAGGTGAAATTACTAAAATACCCTTAGGGGTAAAATTTCAAAAACGCCCTTGATTTATGATATTCCCAAAATACCCACAGTTTTAATCAAAAATTTCACCACATAAAAAGTGCTCAAAAACCTTAAATTGTAAAAAGGTCAAAATTTTAGAAATTACAAAAGTGCCCCTAACCTACAAAATTACCAGAATACCCCTGACTTTCAAAATTTTGCAACATCACTAATTTGGAAAATACAATTATCAAAAAGAGCCCTCAAAGCTTTACAACTTTTGAAATATCCCTGATTTGATAAATTTTACAAATTTACCCTGATTTGTGGAAAATTACCAAAATGCCCCTAAACTTTGAAATTACCCAAATACCCCCGGATTTCAAAAATTTTTCAAAATACACCAGAAAATTAAGAGTTTTAAAATAATTTTTGATAAAATCATCCGAGAACCTGTATTTTTGAAAAAATTACAAAAATACCCCTGTAGGACAAATTACGAAAATACCCTTGGGTAGTGGAAAAATAATCACAACGAAACTACAACGTCTCTTTGGGATGAATGAATGAAAGACTGTGTGCTTGTTTGAATACGAAAGAACCACTTCTAAGCCCCCTATCATAAAATTTCTTCGCGGATAACCAAGTGAAATACTAATGCATAAAATTCTTAAACAGATAAACGAAGTCGATAGAATGAGTTCTAGAGGTCGTGGACGTCCCGCCTGTGGTGGCATGCATAGAGGTAGGATGACCTTGTCAGAGCCAGCAAGGTCCGGTCATGGGTCCAGGAATGAGATGCGATCTGCCGAGCCAAAACCGAAGTTTCGAGGATCGACGGCAGAACGACGTAGTATCGAGCGCAAAGCGAGTTTTAGAATGAGTTGCGAGGTCAAAAGTGTGTAGAGCCCGCAAATCATGGTTGAACGACTCCTGCTAACGGAGCGAAGTATTCGAGGGTATCCGGAGTAGCACCAGTCTTGCGCGTAATATTGGCTAGAATCCACCGAAAGAATTATGGGTGATTTAGATTTCACCGAGGAGAAGCTAAAGGTATCATCTCTTTGCTTCGGGATGAGTCATATCGATGGTGGCTCACCGTAAGGGATGGAACAGTGGCGTAAAATCTTACTTGGGAATTCTTCGAGGATGCCTACCGTAAGAAGTATATCGAACCGATTATGTGGATGCACAATGAAAGGCTTTCTTGAACTTGGTTCACTAAATAAGTCGATGGCGTAATATGAGGTCAATTCCTCCAATGAGTAGGTATGCTCGTGGTATTGTAGGTACCGAGCATGAACGCTGTGTTAGGTGTGAGGATGGCCTTAGAGATGAACTGAGGATGATGATAGCTCCACAACAGGAAAGGGAGTTCCGGTCTTAGTGGAGAAATCTAAAGTTCTTGAGGAGTAAGACATCGGTTAGATTTAAATCAAGATAGAAATTAGAATAGGAGGGCTCAAACCTTCAAGGTTCTCGGGTAATGAGCGAAGAGGACAAGGATTGATGGGTGGGATCAAGTCGCTAGGCACATTCTCGCCGCTAATCCTCAATGGCCGCCACGGTGTGATAGGTGTAGCAAGTTTCACAAGGGGGAGTGTTGGAATGGTAATCGTGGATGCTTGAATGTGGGTCTATGGAGCATCGAGTTAGAGACTGTCCAAAAAACACAACTAGATCGAGATCGAGAGGTGAGGATCGTGCACCAATAGAGGGATAACCAATGACCACAGAGGGTCGAGGTGCGATTAGGGTAATGGAAATGGTATCGAGCGTGGCGAGATCTGTCAAGGTGCAGAGGCGAGACAACCAAGGTTGGTTTATGCGGTTGGTCGTCATGAGGAGGACGTTGTGCCGGATGTGACAACGGCATGCCCTTAATTCGAATACCCTAATTGCTTTGATTATTGTAGAGTCTCCGGTTTTACTAGGAAGTGCACAAACCTTGGTTGTGAACTTAGAAATTGAGCTTAGGAAGTAAGATAGTTTTTTTTTAAGATCAGAGTGCGCAGCGTAGTGCGGTGAGTTAAGATGTACGATTATACGTTAGTAAGTAATTTCGAGGACGAAATTATTTTTAAGGGGGGTAGAACTGTAACACCCTGAATTAGGGGTTATTTGTAATTTAAATAAATTTCCATGTGTGCTTGAATAAATAAATATTTTAAATGCTAGACATGTTTAAGGGTCTAAAATAACCCAGCTAGGCCGACCCAAGATTAAAAATCTCTTTTCAATGGCTTAAAAGGAGGGAGCTAGGTGGAGATAGGGTTTAAATAAAAATTGGGAGAAGCATGACACAAGAAAGTAATTGGCACATTGGCTTGGTGCGCCTAGGGGTTAAAAAGGGGGTCTTGGGTTCGATCCATGGGAGATACAAGGAGGAAATATTTTTCCTTGTGGGCTTTTTAGGCGTTAGGGCTAGGAAGGTTTTAAATAAATTTCGGGTAAGGTTTGCGACATGAAAGATGGGTTCGGTGGAGTGGCATGGGGCGTGGCTTAAGGGCCTTGGTATGAGGTCTCGGGTTCGAGACATGAAGGAAGCTAGGAGATTTATTTTTTGGGGCTTGGGCGTTAAAGGAGTAAGGGCCAGGTATGAAGGCCTTATAATTAAATGATGGTGTTATTTGACATGAAAGTCAATTGGGAGAGTTGGTCTGGGGCGCTTAAGGGGTCATTGTTGTTGCTGTGTCACGGTTCAATCATAGAAGCGAGATCTTGGTTTTATTTTCTCTTTTTAAATTTGGCGTTGGAGGGTGTTAGCGACATATTGGACTCTTAATTGATAAGAGATTGAGCTTAATTTTTGCTAATATTCTACTGGAAGAGGGGAGTTTTAGTGTTTTATTTGCTATTAAATTGTTGAGGGATTAGGAGATTAAAAGAATGATAAAGCTAGATTTAATTGTGATAATTCAAGGCTAAAATTATCACAAAATAGAGGTGTTTGCTGAAATTTGGACTCTTTGGGGTGTCTATAATCGGTTTGTATAGCAAAGAAAATGCCAAAAGTTCAACAAAAAACTCTTTTCTTCTCCCCAAATTAGTCATGCTTAATTATCCATTGTCTCATAGCCAAAATCATTCAAAACTTCCAGCTTTTCTTGCTTCCTTTTAGCCGAATATACCCTCTCTAAGAGAAAATTTCCAGCAAATTCTTTTCTTCTTTCTCCTTTATTGTCTTCTTGAATTCTCCTTAAACTCTTAGCCAAAATTTGCTCGAAATTTCCAGCATTATTGTTTCTTCTTAGCGAATACCCTTCTCTTCTTCTTAAAATTCCAGCCCTCCATCTTGTGCTTAGGCGAATCTTACATCTCCAACAAGGTGCTGCCAATTTTCATTAAGTGTGGTAAGGGTAATCATCTCTTTGGAATTAAAGTTATGGCCTATAATTCTTACTAATACGATTAAAGCAATTGTAGGAAGTGAAACAGATTTATATATCGTAAGGTGGTTAGTGTTCAAAGGACGTGTAGGTAAGGTTTCGGGTTCGTGTGAAACCCTTTGGTACAATCCTGGTTTGGCCGAATAGGCTTTTGATACTAACAAAGATGATTGGCCGAATGTAGGGTCAAGATCTAGCATTGTAGATCGGAGTTTTGAGATCTAGGAATTACGATAGTAACAGGTGTGTAAGGTCTCAATGCACACTTTATTAATTTCATGACTTTATTGTTTGCCCTTAATCTTTTGGTTGTGATTAGCTTGTGGCATAATCATGGTTTTCGGGTAAGTCCCCTAACTTGTGACTTTTGATATATGATTTGCATGCTATCACGTGATATTAAATGCTATGACATGATATATGAAAATTGATATAAAAGCATGTGATGGTGGGAATGATGAGAGGAGGGGGATGATTTTATGGACTGTCGCCAGTGGTTTTGACCACAAGATGGGTTGGCCCCATCAGATTATTTGTGACCTATGGTCATCAGTGGTTTTGACCACAAGATGGGTTGGCCCCATCAGATTATTTGTGACCTATGGTCATCAGTGGTTTTGACCACATCGATTGATTATTTGTGACTAAGTCCCAGTGGTTTGGTACCACCAGTGGTTTTGACCACACTTGATTATTTGTGACCTATGGTCATCAGTGGTTTTGACCACACGATGGGTTGGCCCCATCATTTGATTTGTGACTCTAAGTCATCAGTGGTTTTGACCACCAGTGGTTTTGACCACCAGTGGTTTTGACCACACGGGGTAGTTAAGGAGTATGGATTGTTAGGTTGGGTTGCATGTGCATGTTTATTAATGACTTGTGTATGAGTTGCTTTACCGGGTGGGGGATTACACACTGAGTCTTGGTGACTCACCCCCTTTCTCTTAACATTTTGCAGATGAATAGATCGCGGAGATGGAGCCGGAGAGGACTCAAGGCGGCCATGCTTATTGTTGGATTCGATTTACTTTGCTATTGTTAAAATTAATTATTTTCTAAGTCTTTTATTTTGGGATTGTAAGAAGGCCGCTATTATTATTTTGGATGTTTGTTTCACTATTTTATTTTACCTATGTTATGTTACAAATGGAATTTTATAAATATTAATTGAACCGGTTAAAAGTAACCTTTTCAAACTTAACAAAATTTAACGGGTTTTCCAAGAAGTTACCATCGGGTAACAAAATTCACTAAGTCAACTATCACTTTGATGATTTTAAAATGATACATGATCAGTGTTTTCAGAAGGGTCTATCAACCCAACTATGTTTATAAAAGCCCAACTAAGTTTTCAAACCCCGTTTTCCTACTTCAGCCAAATTCTACCAAGTTTCCACCAAGTTTTCAAAGTGACTCAAATTATTTTACTCCGTGACATACCAGATCCGGTCAGGACTCGTGGGGCGGGTTTGGGGTGTTACATTTGCAATGTTGGAAACAATTTGCAATAGTTGTAGGCTTCACATCAATATTCCAAGCAATATTAATAAAATGGATTGCATCCAATTTATTAATCTTTTCAGGATTTATTTCTCCTTTCTTGTAACCTTCCAAGATGCTAGAATAAAAGCGACTCCGATAATAAATCTTAACTACTCTAATAATTCCAGCATCACATAGTTGAATTTTTGATGTTGAACTTTGAGGCAAAAAGAATAATTCAACGTTTCTCAAGCCTTCAATAACCTTGGGATGGGCTGAGCAATTGTCTACTATAAGCAAGACCTTTCTACCAGTCATTTTAGCATCAAACCAATGAACAAAATCTTGAAAAGGTCATCCAGTCATCCATGCTTTTTCGTTGGTTCGATAATGACAGTTAAGATTGTCAATATTTATATGTTTAAAGCATCTAAAATTAGCAATGTAAATACCCAATTTTGCCCGGGCCTTTAAAAAACCAAAACAGAACAAAAACAAAAATAAAAATGTCTTTTTAACAGTCCAGTACAAAATAAATGGGCCTGAGGCCCGAATCCAATACCCTAAATTACCCAGCAAACCCAAACCTAAACCTACCCCAAATAGACCACCCGAGCCCCAATCCATTACACGCTGACCCAGCAGACCTTAAAACCTACGGCCCAAGAGGCCCAAACCAATCTTAACAGAAGCCTAGGGTTTTTAAAACCCTAGGCGCCGCAAGAGCTAACGTCCCTTCCTTCACGCCGCAAACGTCGTAGTCACCGACCCTCGTCAGACCACGATTCATGCGAGTAAAACCCTATCATCACCGCTCTCTTCGTCGTCAACCTGCAAAAGGGAACAAATCGACAGCAAAAATAGGGAAACAGAAGCAAATAGGGATTTATTTCTTTTTTTTTTTTTTTGGTTTTTCATTTTTGGGTATAAAAACCCATTTGTAAAACTCAGAATGGGGAGCATCATTACAGGGATTTTTAGGGAATACTGAAACATGCATAAAAAAGAGAGAAAGAGATTGGAAATATACAGATCTGAAAAAACTCAAAAGCATATACTGAAATCAATAAAATCAAAGCAAGGTTTCTTTTACTTTTCTTTTTTTATTTACGAGTGCATTTATTTTTTTATTTTTATTTATTTAATCTACATATAATATATATATATATATATATATATATATTAAAATATTAAAAAAGAAAAAAACTAACCTTTTTAGAACTCCGGCCACAGCGCGTGACAGACGGTGATGGCGGCAGACGGCAATCAGAATCCCCTGGAGCATCGCCGAAAATCTCACAGCAAGAGAGAAAAGAGAGAGGCTCTCTCTTTTTTTTTTTTTGAAGAATGAGGGAGAAATGGTTTTTTTGCAAAAATTCTAACTTATATAGCAATACCAAAACGACGTCGTTTTGGCTTAAAGCAATAAGCATCAAAACGGCGCCGTTTAGCTTTTACCCGTGTCGACCGACCCGCCACCGTGATCCCTGTTTTATTAAAAAGGGAAATTTACCCTTTTAGTCTCTCCGCTATTTCATTAATTTTAATTCATTGAATTCGCATTTTTATTTATTTTAAAATTAGCCCTAAAGTTTGTTTTGGGTTCAAATTTAGTCCCTATTCTGCTTTTAAAGGTAAAATTAGAACGACGCGCTTTTTAAAAAAGATTTAATTTCTATATTGGTCCTCGGATTTAACGTGTTTTGATTTAGTCCTTTTAATATGTTTAAATTGTTATTTGACCCATGTTTCTTGGTTTTATTTTATTTTTATCTTTTATTTTATTTTTATTATTATATAGTATGTTAAACTATTTTATTATATTATATTCTATATTATTTTCCTATATTTATTTATTAATATTGTGAAATTTATATACGTATATTTTATATGTATTATTTTATTATATATTTAATTATTACTATATGTATTATTTTAATTGTTTAATAATTTATATATATTTATATTTTGTACATTATATATTAGTATGTTACATTTATGTATTATTTTTAAAACTTTATTTTTATAAAATTTATTCATATTACCTAATCTATTTTATTGTTTATATTATGTGTAAATTTATGATTAGTGTATTATATATATATATATATATCATTTTATTTTAGTTAATATTATTTTAATTATATATTATTTTCATAAATTAGTTATTATATTATTTTATACAAAATATATTTATGTTTCATTTATATTATTTTTATTTTATTTTATTTATTCAAAATCATTATATACTATTCCTTTTATTTATACATTGTTTGCATTATTTATATCATATATGTATGTAATATTTTTATTTTATTTATTAATCTTGCATGTAATATGTTCATATTTGTTTTATTATTTATTGTATTTGTCTATACTTCATCATGTATTCACTATTGCCTTAGTGTAAGAATTATTACTTGACATATTTTGTATTATCATTTCTTTGTTGCCTATCTTAAACGTTAGTATATTTGCTTTTAATATTTGTGTTCGATAATTAATGCAATGTTGTTACATGGTTATTATTTATTATAAAAATCCATTTTTTTTTTTTGCAAAACCATTATATTTTTAAAAGTTTTTAAAATAAGGCAATGTTTTGGTATTTAGAAAATCAAGAAACAGTGCCCTAACGTGTTGGGTGCGATTTATCGTTTGGCTAAGTAACTAAATATCCTTTTAACAAGTTTCATAAATTATGAGATGATCTTAATTACGAGGGTTTAAAAAATGTCGTGTCCAATCGTGCTGGATGTGATGTTTATATTCTTTCGGAATAAAGAAATCTCAAAGTTTTAAATCAAATAAAAAAACCTTATTTTTGGGAATTCAAAACGTTGTATCCTAACTAATTGGGTGTGATGTTTTGTATCTCGAGGTAAGAATTTTCTAAAAAGATGTATCTAGCTTTGAAGTTATGAGATATTGTATCCTAACTTATTGGGTGTAGTATTCTTATTTCTTTGAGATAGGTAGTCTTGGTTTACCTTCAAATAAAATGATCATTTTTTAACCTTTTTAAATCTCAAACATTTGGACATGATTTTATCAATTAGGTACCAATTTTTGGACGTTACGAGGGTGCGAACCCTTCCTCGTGCATAACCGACTCTCGAACCCGTTTTCTTGCTTTTTTCGTAGACCAAAATTAAATGTTTTAAAATAAAACGTTTTACATGGTGATCCAATCACACCTAAGTAAAAAAAGGATTGGTGGCAACTCCCATTTTATTTTAAAGTCGATTCCCATCTTTTCAAAACCCGATTTTAAAAATGGTTTTGACAGCTTGGCGACTCCACTGGGGACTTAGAGAGTCAGGCCGTAAAATTGATAATTTCATGTCCTTTTGTTCAAATTTAAAAATTCTGATTTTAAAAATATGATCCTTTTATTGTATATGGTTTTAAATATATTGCTCTGCATTGCACTGCATGACCGTCGTGGTCATACCCTTAAGTGGGAGCGAGAAGCTATGCCTTCGTGAGGTTTTCACCTCCGCATGAGCTAGTGGATTGCTTTTGGGATACATCTGTACCTATGTCTTCGTGAAGTCTTCACTTTCGCATGGCCATAGGGAAATGTATTCCCCTGAACTGAACTCAGTCCATATGAGCCTATAATGGGTGAGTATCGAGAAATCTGCTGGTTCGGGTACCTTAGCTTTAGAGTTAAACCACATGTAGTGAACCCTAGAGGCTTACCCTAGGTAGAACTATGTCAAACCCTAGTGGTCACCCTGATAGGTGTTCTATGATATTTATTTTTCCTATGCTAACGTGTTCTCTTTTGTTTTGGTTGCGTTGCATTCATATCATAGAAAAGAGGCGTTGATTTGTAATTTGATTTCTAAATAGAAAAGTTTGTCATAAGAAGATGGGTTTTTTGATAAAGTGGATTATAATGAGGTCTCGTCTGAATATAGTCTAAGTGAACACAACAAGAGAAGACTGATAGCCGACGAAGGAATACAAGACTTTAGGATTCAAGCTGACAAAGAAAAATCGAAAATCACCACTGTAACACCCCAAACCCAGCCCAAACACTACAACCGGATCTGGTATGTCACTAAGGAGATTTTATAAAACTTGTGGCACTTTGGAAAAACAATTATTAGGTCTAAACATTTATGCCGAAAATTTAATAATTTGTCACATGCCTTAACTTAATTTAAACAAAAAATTTAAATGTTTACTAACAATAAAACCCAACATAAAACCCAAAATGATAAAGTCTACTGGCCCATGGCCTTATTACATTGAAATTTAAAACTCATTAAATAAAAATATAAAATAATAAACTAAAGTCTTTTCTTTTCTGAATCCAAATGTTCTTTTGCATGGCCACCTTGCACTCCTCTCCAGCCCTGTCCGAAGCACTAGGCGCTACCTGAAAAAAAATGTTAAATAATAGGTTGAGTCGCCAGACTCAGTGTGCAACCCTCATGCACCATTAGATTTGGGCCTTAGTCCCACATAACAGAATAACAGAACATATTATATATGAAAATATGCAAAGCCCAACTCAAATCCTAGGTTTCCATCAGCTACACGCCTCCCTCACTTGCCAGTCACACCATTGAGGATTTCTACAATCAACCCACACCGCTACACGCCATTGATGGCAGTCATGCTGCTCATCGTCAGATCATGGCCGTAGCCACTACAACAGGTCATGGTAAAAGCCGCTACAACAGGTCACGGCGAAGCCGCTACAACAGGTCACGACAAAAGCCGCTACAACATATTACTTCCCCTTTCATCAGAAAATCGGCATACTCATATCATTTAATCAGAACATTCACTTAGAATGACAGGGATCACTAACATGGTGATTCGCTTTTACCCTCCTCGGGTTTTCAACAGCCTTGCCGATATTTTGGCATTTTACAGAATATTACAGATTTATAACATATTTAATCAGGCAATCTAAATAGTGTGAAAGTGTTACACACCTGATATCGCTTAGTTTTACACCCTTAGTCAATATCCTTACTATTTGGATCTACAACCCTTAGTCTAAAACCTTGCTTAAAAGCCGAAAAAACACGAAAATTTGGGCTCCCCTACATTCGGCCAAGGATTAATAAATACCAGAATTTACACATTAAAATCAATAGATCTCCTCACCTTGAAATCCCGAAAGTAACACGATTCGAGTGTTACTAAACTATGACTTAGAGATCTACGAGATAGACTCCTCTTCAAATCCCGAAATGCCAAAAATAAGAGAAAACAAGAGATTAGTTTCTAAATGGCTATTCGACTAGAGACTTTGAAAAATCGGAAAAGATTTGAATCTCTCGAATCAATACTTACCTAAAATTTCCTTCAGATTTTGGCAATCACAGGAGACGAGATCTCACGATTTCGGCTTTTGTGAAAATCCCGAAAAAGATGAACTGATGTGGTTTCTACTAAAAAGAAAAGTGAAAAGAAAGCAAAGAGAGGTTTGAAGAGTCGGCTAAAGTGTCTGAAAGAGATGAGAAAGGAATTGTCAGAGGATTCGGCCTAATGGAAAAAGAAAAGAAAGAAAAATTTGAGAGGGAGAATGAAGTGGGAATTTCGACAGAGAAAAGAAAAAGATGATGAGAACCTGACAGCAATTTCTGGCACATACTTCTGCCTATACTAAACCGATTCTCTCCCCCCTGTAGTTGATTTTTGGCCAACTTTGCAACCCAAAAGATAGCTCGTATCTTTTTCCCTTATCTTGATCTACTGACTCATTCAAAAGAGACTTAATTAGCTCCAACTCCTCATCCTTTATCAGCATAAAATCCACATATTTTAAATACTAAAAATAAAAAATAAAAAAACTCCTAAATACTAGCCTTGTTGCCGTCCCCCTAAGGCTCCCTGTAAGTGCCGAATTTGGCCCTATAACTTGGGCTCCAAACAGACACAAATTGGGCCTCTTCCCTTTCCTATTGACGCCAATCATAGCCCTCCTTTTCTGCGCCCCTAGCTGCTGAGCCACAAGCCCAGTATATCAATTAAATTACCCAAAACTTTATTTTAAGCCTTAGAGTGTCTAAAGAAAATATTTAATCAAGGCCCCAGCCCAAACCTGAGCCCCATTTTCACCCCAAATTCTCAAATTAACATATTAAGCAAGCACCACATAAAATGCACAGGCCCATAACCTTAGGATGTTACAGTTCTACCCCCCTTAAATTAAATTTTGGCCTCGAAATTTACCTGATCAGAAAAGATGGGGATATTGCTGTCGCATAACATCCTCTGGCTCCCACGTTGCCTCTTCTGCACCATGATTCCGCCATAAAACTTTGACTAAAGGGACAGACTTCCTTCTCAACACTTTTATGTCTCGATCCAAGATTTGCGTTGGTTCCTCCTCAAAAGACAAATCTGGCCTTACTTCAATCTCTTCCACCGGCACTACGTGCGATGGATCAGAATGATAACATCTTAGCATCGAGACATAAAACACGTCATGTATCTGTTTCAACTCTGAAAGCAACTCCAAACAATAAGCCACTGGGCCCACACGTTCTAGTACCCGATAAGGCCCAATAAATCGTGGACTTAACTTACTCCTCATTCCAAACCTCATCACCTTCTTCCATGGAGATACCTTCAAAAAGACTTGGTCTCCTATTACAAATTCGACCTCCTTCCACTTTAGGTCCGCATAAGATTTCTACCGATCAGATGCTTCCTTCAACCGAGCCCGTATTAGCTTAACTTTCTCTTCCGTTTCTGAAACTAGTTCTGGACCCAACACCTGACGTTCACCCAACTCCGCCCAACAAGTTGGGGTACGACATCTCCTTCCATATAATGCTTTATAAGGCGCCATCTGAATACTAGCTTGATAACTGTTATTGTATGCGAATTTCGCCAATGGTCAATACTCCTCCCAACTGCCCCTAAAGTCAATGATGCAACCCCTTAGCATATCCTCCAAGATCTGAATTACCCTCTCAGACTGACCATCAGTCTGTGGATGAAAAGCGGTACTAAAATCTAACCTGGTTTCCATTACTTGATGAAGAGCCTTCCAGAATCGGGATGTGAACCTAGGGTCCCTATCTGATATGATCGACACCGGTACACTATGTAGTCTTACAACCTCAGCTACGTACAACTTAGCCAACTTTTGTAAAGAATAGTCAACACGAACCGATATGAAGTGAGCAGACTTCGTGAGTCGATCCACAATCACCCAAATTGAATCCTTCTTAGTGGGCGTAAGGGGTAACCCACTAACAAAGTCCATCGTGATCCTTTCCCACTTCCACTGCGAAATCTTTACCGGCTGCAACAACCCCAAAGGCAACTGGTGTTTCGCTTTCACCTGCTGGCATGTCAAGCACTTACACACAAATTTTGTTACCTCTCGCTTCAGACCTGGCCATCAAAATTGTTTCCGCAAATCACGGTACATCTTAACTCCTCCAGGATGCATAGCGTATGGACTACTATGTGCCTCCCGCAGAATCATCTGTCTTAACTCCACATCCTTTGACATACAGACTCTCTCCTGGAAACACAAAACTCCATCACCACTCAAACTATAGTCCTCTCCTGCACCATCCTGCACTTGTCGGATTCGAGTACTTAAGACATCATCCAGAAGTTGCTTCTCTTTGATCTGACTTGTCCACATAGGTCTTACTTGAAGTTCAGCTACCAAACTACCATCTCCATACAGACTAAGATGAGCAAACATCGCCCTTAAATCTGCTATCGCCTCGTGAAGATGTTCGTCATGCTCTTCCTCAGACTTAGAATAAACCAGGATATCGTCGATGAACACCATGATGAACCGATCAAGATATGGTTGAAACACCCGGTTCATCATATTCATAAAGGCTGCTGGCACATTCGTCAACCCGAACGGCATCACCAAGAACTCATAATGACCGTACCGAGTCTGAAACACCGTCTTATAAATATCTCCTTCCATAACCCTTAATTGATGATATCCCAACCTTAAGTCAATCTTAGAAACGACCGAAGCTCCTTTGAGCTGATCGAACAGGTCATCGATCCTTGGCAATGGGTACTTATTCTTAATCGTCAACTTATTCAACTGACGGTAGTCCACACACATACGCATGGATCCGTCTTTTTTCTTTACGAATAGGACCGACGCTCCCCATAGAGACACACTCGGTCGAATAAACCCTCGTTTCAATAGTTCCTAGATCTGAGCTTTGAGCTCCACCAACTCATTCGGCACCATTCTATAAGGAGCAATGGACACCAGAGCTGTACCCGAAAGTAGCTCTATTCTAAACTCCACTTCGCGATCCGGGGGTAATCCTGACAACTCCTTTGGAAAAATATCCGCGAAATCCTTGACTGTTTGAACCTCATCGACAGTCACCTCCTTAGCATCCAACGCACTAATAAAAGCTAGAAAGGCGTTACATCCCTTCCGCATCATCTTAACAGCTTTCAATGCCGAAATTATGTGGGACAAATAGTTCCTTCTTTCTCCTAACACAACCACCTCCCCGCCTTCCCGGGTACTCAACACTATGCGCTTAGTCTCACAATCCAACTTAGTACGATGCTTAGTCAACCAACCCGTTCCTAAGATAAGATCAAACTCTCCAAACAGTAATTTTATTAAGTCTGTCGGGAACACTACCCCTTGAGTCTCTAAAGATACCTCCCTAAATAGTTTGTCCACTACCCTAGATTGTCCTAAAGGACTAACCACAGTCATCTTCCTAGTAGTTGTTTCAAAGTTTATATTTAGGGTCTCAGATACCGAACATGCAACATAGGAGTGGGTTGACCCAATATCAATTAAGGCAAGAAAAGGGTTACCAGCAATAAGAAACGTACCGGTTATAACATCCGGTGCGTCACCATCCTCCCGTCAGTGAACTGCATAAACTAGACCCAGCTGCCTTACGTCTACATTACCTGCACCCCTACTAGGAGCTCCATGACCCCGACCAGACCCATTTCCTCCTCTGGCCGCGCCACGACCCCTTAGTCCAGACTGATCACCTCTCCTAATCTGATCAGAACCTCAGCCCGCTGGCTGTACTCGATCTACCTGAGGATAATCTTTAATCAGATGCTCCGTGGATCCACACCTAAAGCATCCACCGATTTTCATTCTGCACTCCCCATAATGTGCCTTCCCACATGAGGGACATGATAGATTCTGGCCCATCGAAGCACGAGCTGGCCCATCAGTCCTAGGCCTTTTCTGAAAATTTCTCGATGCTCTTGATGGCCCAAAACTTCTCTTATTCTTACCCCGATCCTTATCCCTTTCTTGTCTTTCAGTCCGTCTCACCTCCTCAGCTATCTTAACCTTCTCCACCAAAACAGTAAAATCTCTCTCTCACTGCGGTGCTATCAAAACCCTTAACTCATTCCGTAGCCTATCCTCGAATCGAACATAATGTTCATATTCAGTTACCACCATTCCTTGAGCCTAGCGGCTCATGCGCAGAAACTTTGCCTTATATTCAGCTACAGACTTACTTTCCTGCACCAAATTCAGGAATGCCCTCCTTTGTGCATCCATATAGCTGGCCCCAACATACTTTCCCTAGAATGACTCTTTAAAGAAGTCCCAGTTAATCCTATCTGCAATAGTACCCTCCTTCACCGTGAGCCACCACTAATAGGCCTCTTCTCGAAGAAGAGACATGACCCCCTTCAACTTCTCCTCCACAGTGAAGTCAAGGTCATCCATTATGCGCTCAGTTGCCTCCAACCAATACTCAGTTTTGTTAGGGGTTACGCCAGAAACTCCCCTAAACATCTCAGCTCCGTTGGCTCGGAGTCGTTCAGACACAGATTTTCGAGCTCCTGAACTCATGCCTGCCCCAACAACTCTCTCTAGAATCTGCAACATTGCCTGAGACACTACATCGTCTCCATCCGTTTGGTCCTGAAATTTTTCCTCCACAAATTACGCCTCGGTATCTCATTTTACGCCCGTGGCTGACCTCATGGATCGACATGGTCATCCTACCCCTACCACGACCACGCGGCAGACGTCCATGACCTCTTGTACTCATGCTACCGTTCGTGATTTATCTAATTAAAAATTTTATGAATTATTAACTATTTCCACTGATTATCCACGAACAATTTTATGAAAAAGCAGGTTGATAGTTGTTATTTCGATTTCAGATTCTATCCACCAGTTCAGTTCTCAAATCAGCCTTTCCTAGTTCTAGAGTTCACATTCAATCATACAAACAGCATCCACAGACGCACATTCAACGTGTAGGGGTATTTTTGTCATTTTACTACCCAGGGGTATTTTCGTAATTTTAACCTATAGGGGTATTTTTGTAATTTTTCAAAATAAAGTTTCGGGTGGTTTTGCAAAATAAGGGTATTTTGGTAATTTTCAACTCGGAGGTATTTCAGTAATTTTACAAAGCAGGGGTAATTTGGTAATTTCGTAAATCAGGAGTAATTCGGTAATTTTACAAACTAGGGTTTATTTTAGGATTTTACAAAACAGGGTGGTTGGTCCCTTTCGAGTTTTAATTATAAGTTTTGGCCTGTCAACACGTCCTTATGGTTAGGGTGAATAGTCACTATGCACCAGGTAGGATTCTAGCGAAGAGGAGGTGAGTCACTAGGACTGCTAAAATACCAAGCTCTCCCTGAATCCAATCCTAAACATGCGTATACCTGTTGCCACACCCTAACACGGCGACTGGTTCACAGGATTTGTTTGGATAGATTAAGTCTTATGAAATTTAAGAAGTTGTTTGAGCTAAGCCTATAGTCCATCAAAGTCTATTTAAACTAATCTACGTCCCTTACAGCCCATCAAGCCAACATATATACCACACAATAGTTCAGAATACTTACCTGGCGGACTTGGGTCGGAGACGAAGGTGTCATGTTGAGCTAACAAACCTGTTATCATAAAAAAAAATAGCAACATGCATGTTTCAAAAACCCACCTTTAGAAAATGTTTTGAGCCCAAAAACCCCAAAGTCAAGTTTTGAATCAGGCTCTGATACCAATTTGTAACACCCCAAACCCAGCCCAAACACTACAACCGAATCTGGTATGCCACTAAGGAGATTTTATAAAACTTGTGGCACTTTGGAAAAACAATTATCAGGTCTAAACATTTACGCCAAAAATTTAATAATTTGTCACATGCCTTAACTTAATTTAAACAAAAAATTTAAATGTTTACTAACAATAAAACCCAACATAAAACCCAAAATGATAAAGTCTACTGGCCCATGGCCTTGTTACATTGAAATTTAAAACCTATTAAATAAAAATATAAAATAATAAACTAAAGTCTTTTCTTTTCTGAATCCAAATGTTCTTTTGCATGGCCACCTTGCGCTCCTCTCCAGCCCGGTCCGAAGCACTAGGTGCTACCTGAAAAAAATGTTAAATAATAGTCTGAGTCGCGAGACTCAGTGTGCAACCCTCATGCACCATTAGATTTGGGCCTTAGCCCCATAGAACAGAATAACAGAACATATTATATATGAAAATATGCAAAGCCTAACCCAAATCCTAAGTTTCATCCGCTACACGTCTCCCTTACCTGCCAGTCACACCATTGGGGATTTCTACAATCAACCCACACCCTACACGCCATTGATGGCAGTCATGCTGCTCATCGTTAGATCATGGCCGTAGCCACTACAACAGGTCATGGCAAAAGCCACTACAACAGTCACGTGAGCCACTTCTAGCGTGACACGGCAAAAGCCGCTACAACAGAATACTTCCCCTTTCATCAAACCCAACCCGATGCAATCACAAAAAATCAGCATACTCATATCATTTAATCAGAATATTCACTTAGAATGACAGGGATCACTAACCTGGTGATTCGCTTTTACCCTCCTCGGGTTTTCAATAGCCTTGCCGATATTTCGACATTTTACAGAATATTACAGATTTATAACAGATTTAATCAGGCAATCTAAATATGTGGAAGTGTTACACACCTGATATCGTGTAGTTTTACACCCTTAGTCAATATCCTTACTATCTGGATCTACAACCTTTAGTCTAAAACCTTGCTCAAAAGTCAGAAAAACACGAAAATTTGGGCTCTCCTACATTCGGCCAAGGATTAATAAATACCTAAATTAACACATTAAAATCAATAGATCTCCTCACCTTAAAATCCCAAAAGTAACACGATTCGAGTGTTACTAAACTATGACTTAGAGATCTACGCAATAGACTCCTCTTCAAATCTCGAAATGTCAAAAATAAGAGAAAACAAGAGATTAGTTTCTAAATGGCTATTCGACTAGAGACTTTGAAAAACTGAAAAAGATTTGAATCTCTCGAATCAATACTTACCTAAGATTTCCTTCAAATTTCGGCAATCATAGGAGACGAGATCTCACGATTTTGGCTTTTGTGAAAATCCCAGAAAAGATGAACTGCTGTGGTTTTGGCTAAAAAAAAAGTGAAAAGAAAGCAAAGAGCGGTTTGAAGAGTCGGCTAAAGTGTCTGAAAGAGATGAGAAAGGAATTTTCAGAGGATTCGGCCTAATAGAAAAAGAAAAGAAAGAAAAATTTGAGAGGGATAATGAAGTGGGGATTTTGGCAGAGAAAAAAAAAGATGATGAGAACCTGACAGTAATTTTTGGCACATACTTCTGCCTATACTAAACCGATTCTCTCCCCCTGTAGTTGATTTTCGGCCAACTCTGCAAGCTAAAAGATTACTCATATCCTTTTTCCTTATCTTGATCTACTGACTCATTCAAAAGAGACTTAATTAGCTCCAACTCCTCATCCTTTATCAGCATAAAATCCACATATTTTAAATACTAAAAATAAAAAATAAAAAACTCCTAAATACTAGCCTTATTGTCGCCCCCCTAAGGCTCCTCAGAAGTGCTTAATTTGGCCCTATAACTTGGGCTCCAAACGGCCACAAATTGGGCCTCTTCCCTTGCCTATTGACGCCAATCATAGCCTTCCTTTATCAAGGCCCCTCTATTCCGAGCCACAAGCCCAAGATATCAATTAAATTACCCAAAACTTTATTTGCCTTAGAGTGTCTAAAGAAAATATTTAATCAAGGCCCCAGCCCAAACCTGAGCCCCATTTTCACCCCAAATTCTCAAATTAACATATTAAGCAAACACCACATAAAATGCACAGGCCCATAACCTTAGGATGTTACAACCACGTCTCTACTTTTTTGAAGAAGCTAACGAGTATTATGGAGCAGTGAGTCGCTTCCCAGATCAAGCAAAAAGAAGCTAGAGGAGGCATCTATTAGAAGTTTGCAAGACTTGACTTTTGCGAAGAAGGGATTCATATTTTCACTTGGACTATGAGGATAAGACCGTGTATGCGATCCGTTTTATGTAAAGAAATTTGTTTTCTAGAAAAGTTTTCTAATGTAACTAAATTTAGAATCAACACCTCTCTTTCTCTGCATTCATGCATTACATAACATCATATTTTACTTGCTTTATATCTTATTCTGCGGTGCTAATTTTTTGTGTTTTATTTGTACACACCATTTCATGCATTAAGAGGTGTCGATTCACAATCAATTTTTAAGTTAGAAAGCTGGTTATAGAGAACGAGTTCCTTGATAAAGTGGAAGACAATACAATCGTTCGTATATGGTTAGAGCAAAACTAATTAGAAAGAAGATTTTAAGGTATGGATTTGTTTGAGTAAAAGAGAAATGGGGCAGCACTGGAATCCCTACCTTTTCTGCCACTTGTGCCTCCTGATGTCATTCCAGAATTAGATGCGAAGAAGATTGTACAACACCTATGGCAAAGTGTGGTGTTTGAACTAAAGGGTAGGAGGTAACTATATTCACCAATCACTTCAAAGTGAGCGTGGGAAATACAGATGGACACTTCTACCATTACAGTATTTCTCTTTCATATGAAAATGGTCACTTAAATAGACGGACGTATTCTGTTAGCACCAAGGTTAAAAGTAGGCAATAATGAAGATTTCTTTCCAAGGAATGGGCATTGGAATTTTAACAACAAGGAATTGGTGGAGCCGTCTAGGATTGAAGGATGGACTGTTGTGAAGTTCTCGGCTCCTCGTTGTGATCCAAACAATATTGCAAGAGATTTGATTCATTATGGAGAAATGAAAGGAATTCGTATTGATTCCCCATTTGACATATTCAACTAGAATAGACACTTTTCAATGATATATTCAAAATATTTGAACAGATACAATCTAAACTTCTAAGAAGCTCTACAGTTCTTTCTTTACACCCTGATAGGAAAATTTTGATCTTTATGGGTCATAGAAGCGGAAGAATCTTTCTGAGTATGGAATTGTGACTCAGTGTATGACACTAGTTAGGGTGAATGATTAAATCTTCTTCTGAAGATCAAAGACTAAGCTTTGACTATCTCATAAGGGAAGCCATATTTCAGATTCGAGAAGTAGCTGACCACCTACAGAGTTTGGCAGCGCAGATCGACGTATTGAGCATGAGGTATGAGCTACAGGCATATCGTAGTCAAGAGCTAGCTCTATTACTTTGGAAAATCAAAAGTTTAGGATTTAGGGCGAAAGCATGTAGTAGTCCATTTTATGTAAAAGAATTTGTTTTCTAATAAAGTTTTCTACAATGAAGTTGATCAGAATCGATGCTCTTTGCATTCATACATTTGCATTACATCATTTGCATTAGACATTTTACAAGAGAATCCTAATTAGGTAAAAATATTTCAGAGTTAACCTGGAAAACATGAAACAAAGGTTGGTGAGGATAGAGCAGATGCAAATACAAATGTAGAGGCAACTGATCGAGATTCAACAAGAAATAAGGGAATTCCAAAGGAATATGATAGGCCAGCTACCCTAGTTACTAGCCAGAAGACTTGGAAAAAGGAATGGCTTAGTGGACAATAGTGAGGATGACGAGGAAGACATCGTTTACTCTCTAATGGGTGTTAACCCCAGCAACGATCAAGCCAAACCATTTGTTCTAGTAGAAATGAAGGAAAGAGGAGAAGGGACCTCAAAAGCCCTGAAGCAGAAGGAAAAGAAAACGAATAATGCCGGTAGGTATAACTCTGAAAAGCTCCAATTTACGCCAATCCCCATGACATATGAGGAGCTATATCAAAGTTTGTTTGACGCACATGTGGTGTTCCCATTTTATTCAAAACCGTTGCAACCTCCGTTCCCAAAATGGTATAACGAGAATGCCCAATGTGAGTACCACGCGGGAATAAAGGGCCACTCAATTAAAAACTGCAATACGTTTAAAAATTTGGTCGAAAGGTTTATTAAAATGGGAGTTGTGAAGTTTGACGATCCATCAAAACCTGATCACTTTAATGAGGAAGTGAATGTAGTGATTGAAGGAGGAGACAAGAAAGTTGCTACTCCTTGAAGATGAAGAGGGAATTAGAGAACAAAGTTTCCAAGTTCTTGCGTACTTGGGAGGGTTTTGAATAATGAGATTGTGGAAGAAATCTTTGTATTTTTAGGGCTAATTTAGGGTAATGTGCAAAACATGCTTGTTGCCTTAAGCCTAGAGGCAACAAAAATCTTTTTGTGAAATAGGCTTATGTTCAAAATTTTATTTCAATAAAATGCATCTGTTTGAGTAAATATTCTTTTATTCTTTTTATTTTATACTATACATTCTTTTGTTTTTATTCTTTAATTCTTTATTCATGACCATACCAATAATCATCTTTAGAATCATTTATTCTTTGGATTTATTCGCCTTCGTACCTAGGTATCCAGATATTAACGTCATGAGCGACGTTGTTACTGACTCTCTTTTTTGAATGAGATATAGGTCTAGGGGATCTAAGGACTTTGAAAATAACAGAGATTGTAATGTATCTTCTGACTTGCTAAGAATGGTTTAACAAGATGGAAAACAGACCTTACTCTACAAAGGGTTATTGCGAACTTAGGAAAGGAGAGAAGATTGAAGCCTAGCTCACCACAAAAATAAGGCAAGACATCATTGAGTTATTTTTAAGAATTTAAAGATGTTTTTGCACAATCATATCAGGACATGCCTTGGCTAATAAGAAGTAGGCTAAACAAAGAGGATCGGGCACTGTTGATTCACCATGAAAGGGGATTGCATCAGTTATACCATAAATACGAGATTAAAGAAGGTAAGATTCATGTGCCTACTCCAGTTCTTCAAATTTTCCATATGTGGGGCATGGATGTGATGGAGGCAATCTCGTCAAAAGCTTTTAGCCAATATCGACTCATCGACATAGTCATCGTTTACTCCACTAAGAGAGTGGAAGTAGCTTCGTATGCCAATGTTATGAAGTCGAAGTCATCAAATTTCTCAAAAAAAAGATCAGATGCTAGCAGAATGCCATAAAGGATCACATTTAAACAACTGAACAAAGTCAAAGTTTACAGTTTGTCCAAAGATTAGGTAGCATATCACAGTCCAACAAAAGTTTCCAAAAAAAAGGTGGCTAAGACTTGTAAAGATTGGCATAAGAAGCTATCACTACTCTCTATGATTATCGAACGTTGGCTAGGACCTTTGCTGGGGGCAACGTCTTACCTATTGGTTTATGGAATTGAAGCGTTTTGCCAACTGAACCTAATTGAAGAAAAGGTTAAAAGCTATTTGTCACGGCTAGATGATACAAATTTACGAAGTTCATCTTAGGGAATTCCATGAAGAAACCTGATGTTGAAAAAGACTTTTCTTCTACAAAACGATTTTAGAGGAAAGTATATGCCAAATTGGGAAGGACTTATGTAGGGCCTGTTCTAGAGGAGCATTGATATTGGCCGAGATGAATGGCGAAAACTTACCCAATCTGGCGAATTCAGGTTTAGTCAAGAGATATTTTACCTGAAAGAGGAAAGACCAAGGTGAAAACCCGTAAAGGGTGCCTCAAAAAAATAAAAAAAGGAGAGGTGAAGGCGAAAACCCGCAAAGGGCGCTTTGAGACCAAATGGGATTTGAGTTGAAAACCTGAAAAGGGCAGCTTAAATTTTGAAAAGTAGGGCATACAGTAGTCTTACTACATCTGAATTAGCAATGAAGAAGTATGGCATGTCTTGGGGCATTGACAAAGTACTCCTGATCCCCTAAACACATATTGAGCTTAAAATGGTCCTCAAGAAGTTGGAACAAAGAAGCTCAGGCTGCTATATTTGGGGCATCTAGTTTCTATCCTACCATTTTTGGATTTCTTATCTTTGATTGCTTTATTCTTTTTAAGATACACCTAAATCAATTTTCTTTTATTGCATAGGTTAATCTGATTAAATTATTTTTCTGAGCTATGCTCCTGACTAATTTCTTTCTCATCCATTTCTGTGTTCTTTTTCAAGCATTTATTGAAATAATGATTGATGGACTAAAAACACTTTCATAAAAGGAGTTTCGTATATTACTCTAGAAGCTTCTAAATAATATAAGGAATCTGAAACATGACTATTGTTCTGACCTCAACAAACCTACGAGCTGGAAACATTGAAAAATGATTACCTCTTCAGATTCTTTTTGGATAAGACAATTTTGTTGGTGATATCACATTGGCAAATGACGAACAAAGGAATCATTGTTAGGATACCCTGCAGACACATTACATCCGGTCATTACACCCAGGGAATGGTGTAACAGATTGAAAGTGATACAAGTTCTGTACATCTGAGTGGTAACAGAAATATGAAAGAAACCAAATATCATTCCCCTGAAGTTACAGTGTGAGATTCCAACTTCATGTTCCAAGGTTCAAGCGGGGCTGACTCAGAAATTACATTGGGGCAAGAGCATGATTGATTAACAAGAATGAAAAAACAAATGACTGATAACACCTAGAGTAGGAATCATACTTATAACATTTTTGTATTATAGTAAATTTCATTAGGTGCATTTGATTCATTCTAGTCATTGCATTCTAATCCTAATCATT
Organism: Gossypium rotundifolium; assembly: GCA_025506655.1. Taxonomy (NCBI): domain Eukaryota; kingdom Viridiplantae; phylum Streptophyta; class Magnoliopsida; order Malvales; family Malvaceae; genus Gossypium; species Gossypium rotundifolium. The sequence goes on from CP106734.1 coordinate 64,415,664, forward strand.
TTCATATTGCATTCATGTCACTCATAACACATGAAACCGAGTCTACAGGATATGTCATTTAGTAGATGGTGTAGCGATATCGGTGAAATTTTAGATCTTTTCTTCCTGAAGTTGCAGGAAGCAGATCAAAAGACACTTTCAATCTTATCTCTCTGAAGTTGCAGTAGAGCAGATTGAAGTTACAGTAGAGCAGATTGAAGAAAGCAGAAGATCTTATCTTTCTAAAGTTGTAGGAAGCAGATCAAAGATGTTTTAGTCTTATCTCCCTAAAGTTACAGTGAAGTAGACTAAAAATGAAAGATTTTATCTCCCTGAAATTACAGTGAAGTAAATCGACCGCAGAAGATCTTATCTTCCTAAAGTTGTAGGAAGCAGATAAAAGATGTTTTAGTCTTATCTCCATGAAGTTGCAGTCGAGTAGACTAAAAACAAAAGATTTTATCTCCCTGAAGTTGCAGTGGAGCAAATCGACCACAGAAGATCTTATCTTTCTAAAGTTGTAGGAAGCAGATCAAAGATGTTTTATTCTTATCTCCCTGAAGTTGCAGTGGAGTAGATTAAAGACAGAATATTTTATCTCTCTAAAGTTACAGTGGAGCAAATCGGCCGCAAAAGATCTTATCTTCCTAAAGTTGTAAGAAGTAGATCAAAGATGTTTTAGTCTTATCTCCCTGAAGTTGCAGTGGAGTAGATTAAAAATGAAAGATTTTATCTCCCTGAAATTGTAGTGGAGCAAATCGATCGTAGAAGATCTTATCTTCCTAAAGTTGTAGGAAGCAAATCAAAGATGTTTTAGTCTTATCTCCCTGAAGTTGTAATCGAGTAGACCAAAAACAGAAGATTTTATCTCCCTAAAGTTGCAGTGGAGCAAATTGACCGCAGAAGATCTTATCTTCCTAAAGTTGTAGGAAGCAGATCAAAGATGTTTTAGTCTTATCTCCCTGAAGTTGCAGTGGAGTAGATGAAAGACAGAAGATTTTATCTCCCTAAAGTTGTAATGGAGCAAATCGACTGCAGAAGATCTTATCTTCCTAAAGTTGTAAGAAGCAGATCAAAGATGTTTTAGCCTTATCTCCCTGAAGTTGTAGTGGAGTAGATTAAAGACGGAAGATTTTATCTCCCTGAAGTTGCAGTGGAGCAAATCGACCACAGAAGATTTTATCTTCCTAAAGGTGTAGGAAGCAGATCAAAGATGTTTTAGTCTTATCTCCCTAAAGTTGCAGTGGAGTAGATTAAAGACAGAAGATTTTATCTCCCTGAAGTTGCAGTGGAGCAAATCGACCACAGAAGATCTTATCTTTCTAAAGTTGTAGGAAGCAGATCAAAGATATTTTAGTCTTATCTCCCTGAAGTTGCAGTTGAGTAGACTAAAGATAGAAGATTTTATCTCCCTGAAGTTGCAGTGGGGAAAATCGACCACAGAAGATCTTATCTTCCTAAAGTTGTAGGAAGCAGATTGAAAACCATTTCAGCCTTATCTCCCTGAAGTTGTAGGGAGTAGACTGAAGACAAAGGATCTTATCTTCCTAAAGTTGTAGGAAGCAGATCGAAGATGTTTTAGTTTTATCTCCCTGAAGTTGCAGTGAAGTAGACTAAAGATGGAAGATTTTATCTCCCTGAAGTTGCATTGGAGTAAATCGAAAGCAGATCTTATCTTCCTGAAGTTGCAGGAAGCAGATCAAAGATATCAGTCTGGTGATCCCTGAGTTTGCAAGAATCAGATTAAAGATAGCAGATCTTATCTTCCTGAAGTTGCAGGAAGCAAATCGAAGACATCAGTCTGGTGATCCCTGAGTTTGCAGGGATCAGATTGAAGAAAACAGATCTTATCTTCCTAAAGTTGCAGGAAGCAGATCGAAGACATCAGTCTGGTGATCCCTGAGTTTGCAGGGATCAGATTGAAGATAGCATATCTTATCTTCCTGAAGTTGCAGGAAGTAGATAGAAGACATCAGTCTGGTGATCCCTGAGTTTACAGAGATTAGATTGAAGATAGCAGATCTTATCTTCCTGAAGTTGCATAAAGCAAATTGAAGACATCAGTCTGGTGATCCCTGAATTTGCAGGGATCAGATTGAAGAAAGAAGATCTTATTTTCCTGAAGTTGCAAGAAGCAGATCGAAGACATTTTTAATCTTATCTCTCTGAAGTTGTAAGGAGTAGACTGAAGACAACAGATCTTATCTTCCTGAAGTTGTAGTAAGTAGATCGAAGGCACTTTCAGATCTTATCTTCCTGAAGTTGTAGGAAGCAGATCAAAGACATCAATTTGGCATTCTTGAAATTGCAAGAAGCAAAATAAAGCTAGCAGACTTACTGAAATCGAGATGAAGTTCCAGTACCCCTGAAGATGCAGTTGGGATTGGAAGCCATTTCAAGAAGATAAAACCGAGCAAAATTGGTCCTTCTATAGTATTTGGTCTATTCTTGTTTCACAACAATGAGCAAATAGGGGTAGCTGTAAATACCCAATTTTGTCTGGGCCTTTAAAAAACCAAAACAGAACAAAAACAAAAATAAAAATGTCTTTTTAATAGTCCAGTACAAAATAAATGAGCCTGAGGCCCGAATCCAATACCCTAAATTACCCAGCAAACCCAAACCTAAACCTACCCCAAATAGACCACCCGAGCCCCAATCCATTACACGCTGACCTAGCAGACCTTAAAACCTACGGCCCAAGAGGCCCAAACCAATCTTAACAGAAGCCTAGGGTTTTTAAAACCCTAGGCGCCGCAAGAGCTAGCGTCCCTTCCTTCACGCCGCAAACGCCGCAGTCACCGACCCTCGTCAGACCACGATTCACGCGAGTAAAGCCCTATCATCGCCGCTCTCTTCGTCGTCAACCTGCAAAAGGGAACAAATCGACAAAGAAAAATAGGAAATGAAGCAAATAGGATTTATTTCTTTTTTCTTGGTTTTTCATTTTGGGTATAAAACCCTTTGTAAAACTCAGAATGGGGAGCATCATTACACGGGAATTTTTCAGGGGGAATACAGGAAACACAGACAAAAAACAGAGAGAAAGAGATTGGAAATATACACAGATACAGAAAAACTCAAAAGCATATACGAAATCAATAAAATCAAAGCAAGGTTTCTTTTACTTTTCTTTTTTTATTTACGAGTATATTTATTTTTTTATTTTTATTTATTTAATCTACATATGTAATATATATATATATATATATATTAAAATATTAAAAAAGAAAAAAACTAACCTTTTTAGAACTCCGGCCACAGCGCACGGCGGACGGCGATGGTGGCGGTTGGTGATCAGAATCCCTTGGAGCATCGCCGAAAATCTCACAGCAAGAGAGAAAAGAGAGAGGCTCTCTCTGTTTTTTTTTTTGAAGAATGAGGGAGAAATGGTTTTTTTGCAAAAATTCTAACTTATATAGTAATACCAAAACGACGTCGTTTTGGCTTAAAGCAATAAGCATCAAAACGGCGCCGTTTAGCTTTTACCCGCGCGTCAACCCTACCCGGCCACCAGGTTCTACGTGTTTTATTAAAAAGGGAAATTTACCCTTTTAGTCCCTCCGCTATTTCATTAATTTTAATTCAGCCCAATTCGTATTTTTATTTATTTTAAAATTAGCCCTAAAGTTTGTTTTGGGTTCCAATTTAATCCCCCGGTCTGTTTTAAAGGTAAAATTAGAATGATGCCGTTTTTTAAAAAAGATTTAATTTCCATATTGGTCCCTGGGATTTAACGCGTGTTTTGATTTAGTCCTTTTAATATGTTTAAATTGTTATTTGACCCATGTTTCTTGGTTTTATTTTATTTTTATTATTATATAGTATGTTAAACTATTTTATTATATTATATTCTATATTATTTTCCTATATTTATTTATTAATATTGTGAAATTTATATACGTATATTTTATATGTATTATTTTATTATATATTTAATTATTACTATATGTATTATTTTACTTGTTTAATAATTTATATATATTTATATTTTGTACATTATATATTATTATGTTACATTTATGTATTATTTTTAAAACTTTATTTTTATAAAATTTATTCATATTACCTAATCTATTTTATTGTTTATATTATGTATGTAAATTTATGATTAGTGTATTATATATATATATATATATATATATTATTTCATCATTTTATTTTGTTTAATATTATTTTAATTATATATTATTTTCATAAATTAGTTATTATATTATTTTATACAAAATATATTTATGTTTCATTTATATTATTTATATTTTATTTTATTTATTCAAAATCATTATATACTATTCTTTTTATTTATACATTGTTTGCATTATTTATATCATATATGTATGTAATATTTTTATTTTTTTTATTAATCTTGCATGTAATATGTTCATATTTGTTTTATTATTTATTGTATTTGTTTATACTTCATCATGTATTCACTATTGCCTTAGTGTAAGAATTATTACTTGACATATTTTGTATTATCATTTCTTTGTTGCCTATCTTAAACGTTAGTATATTTGCTTTTAATATTTGTGTTCGATAATTAATGCAATGTTGTTACATGGTTATTGTTTATTATAAAAATCCATTGTTTTTCAAAACCATTAAATTTTTAAAAATTTTTAAAATAAGGCAATGTTTTGGTATTTAGAAAATCGGAAAATAGTGCCCTAACGTGTTGGGTGCGATTTTTCGTTTGGCTAAGTAACTAAATATCCTTTTAACAAGTTTCATAAATTATGAGATGATCTTAATTACGTGTAACATCCTGAATTTGGGCCTAGAATAAATGGGTTTCGTGTGTCGAGAGAATGGATTTTGTAGTAAAAAAAAATTAATATGTGGTTTATACTAAAATAAGATAATGGTCAATTTTTAATTGACCCCTAGATTATGCTAAAATTTGGGGATTTGATTTATATGCTTTATTTTTTTTTTTTACATAGTTTGTTCCTCTACTTTTATAATGTCACTAATACATTTAAATAGTTAATTTTTCTTAAAATATTATTCAAATGAAATAAATTATTTTATCATGAAAAGTTTGAATGGACATTTTCTTTTAAAAAAAATTATTATTTCATGTTTAGTTTAATTCTTAGGAGGTTTAGGAAGGGTTGGTAGTGTTGGAGAAGTCCTAGGCTCGATCTAGGGCTTTAGCAAAATTGTTTTTTTTTTTTAGGGAGGTTGGTGGTAGTCATAAGGCTTTTAAAATATTGTTGGGTTAAAAGATATCACAAAGAAGTAGGTGGTTTGGTGGCTTGGGGCGTTCTCAATAAGCTGGAGGTTAAAGGTTCAAGTCTTGGGTATGGCAAAAAAACAAAAATTATTTTGCATATGTTAGTATGAAGGCGAGTTTAGGCCTTATAATTTGTTGAAATGTTTCATGACACAAGAAACGCTCGCCCAATGGCAAAGGCGTTAGGAGCGGGAGGGGAACAAGGTTCTAGTCTCGTTGTCTTGAAATGTTGGGTTTCTTTTTTTAAGTAAACCTGGAGCATGGAATAAAGGTTGATAATTAATTGGGAAGGAATTATGACTCAAATGAAACGGGTGGCGCAGTGGCAAGGGACGTGCCTCATAGTGAAAAGGGCGGAGGTTTGAATCTAGGTGTTGGTTAATATTTTGGATTTCTTTGGATGATTCGGTCGCTGGAAAGTATACTTTAAAAGAAGTTGACAAGGGAATATATTACAAGAATGATTCTGGTGCAGTGGCTGGTAGTGTGTGGTTGTGCTTGGAGGTCTCGGGTTTGAGTTGCCTTGTGCGCAATAACTTGAAATTTTGCTGCTGGCGTGGAAGGTGTTTGAATTGGACCAAAATTCCAAAAGATGGCTGCTAATCGGGAAGCTATTTGAATGAAATTCAAATTGAATTTTTGGGCTAAATAAAAGGACATTTTGATGAGGATAAATTTTGAAGATAATAAAGGAATTTGATTAGTGATAAGTTTGAGTTGATTAGGGAGTGTAGGTTTATTCTATTTATCTATTTATTTTAGTATATATGGATACCGAATTTTCCCTTTTATTTTAGCTTAACTTTTAGTTATCAGGAAGGGCGTTTTCGGGTTTGAACAATAGGTGCCGAAATTTCTATAAATAGGGGAGGATATCTCATTGATTCTGACATTTAAAAAAAACCCTAATTCTCTTTATTCTTTATGCCGAATTCTTTAGCCTCTCCCTCTCCAATTTCTTTAAAAGCCAAAACCTTTTCTCCATTCTTTTTCCCTTGAGCCGATTTGATCATATACATTAAAAGCCAAAACTCAAACACTTCCTCCCTCTTGTCGACACTTTGAGTTGGTGAGCCAATTACGTTTTGATCATTCTATTTGGTAAGGATCTCTTGATCAAACTCTTATTCTTTTCTTTCTCTGACCATCGAAAATTAAGACTCTAATCCTCTATGTTCTTTGGCCAAAACCATGAAGGTGATTCTGGGATTTCTCTTGTAGCTGATGGTTTAAAGATTAATTTAAGGATCTAAGATTCACAAGGAAAGTGCATGTAACATTCGGCCATAGGCCATATTTTAGTATTAATGCCTAACCGATTTTAACTATAGGTATTAGGAAGGAGTGCAATCGGTTTTGGTAGATTTTCGGGATTTAGTGAAAGCGTTAATACCAGGTGTGTAACCCACACTGAATCTTAATAGATTTACGGATTTTATGTAATATATGTGTTAATAAGAATGTGAAAGATATGGCTTAAGGTACCATTCAATGGTACGGCATATTCAGTATCGTTATTCTCTAAAACTATGTTAACAATGTTACGAATACATTATGACACATATGTGAATATTAGTAAGAATGTGAAATAAAGAATGTGGCATAATCTTTGCATGATTTGTATGACATGGGGCACATGGGTGATTATGAAAGGGAAGTGATTTGGTGGTTTTATACGACAATATCTCGAATGTGGTGACTTATGTCACGAAATCGAATGTGGTGACTTATGTCACAAAATATTATCCGGTGGCTATGCCACGAAATTATAAGGCGATGAGCATGTCGCCCAGCATGACGCCTTCGATGATGTGTAGCGGATAGAGGGTTGACTTAGTAGTCCCCACGGTGTGATGGTTGGTACGGTGATATGTAGTGATGGTTATCTAGGTTTGGGTTCGTTTTGCATCATTGATATTATATGTTTATTATGTATGATTTGACATGCCTAAATTGTTTGAGACTTGTGTTGGTTGTTACACATCGAGTCTGCTTTGACTCACCCGTTGTGGGATTATTTTTCGGTGACACACGGTGATGGACTGGGTCGGCAGGAGCTCATTGGTGGCCATGCTTAGCTCAGAGATTATTTTTATTTTTATTAGTTTTTAATATTTAAGTATTGAATTATTTCGGGTTTTGTTTGATGTAATAAGGCCATAAGTACTAAACAGATTATGCATGCATTTTAATTATTTAAGTATGATACGATTTTTATTAATTTAAAGTTAAAGTCAATTTTTCATAAATATAAATATTAAATGTTTTGACACCTAATCAATACGAATCAACTGTTTCTCAAAAACACACAAGAATTTTTGGCGAAGTTCTAATAAGTTTTGAATGGTTTTTCTCTAGAAGCATACCAGATCCGGTCAGGGCTTGTGGGCCGGGTTTGGGTGTTTCAAATTGGTATCAGAGCCCAGTTCAAAACTCAGCCTTGAGAGCTTTTTGGGCCCAAAATGTTTCCTTCTTTTGAAATTGGGTTTTATAAGCAATTGGGCGGGTTTTCTGGCATGGCACCTGAGTCTCCGGCCCGAAGTCCACCAGGTAAGTACTCTTAACTCTTTTGTGATTGTATGTGGGATTTATAGGGACGTAGATTAGTATATTAAGTTATTAAACCCTAGGATTAGCTTACTCCAACACAAAATTGCATAAAGCTTTAAAGCCTAATTAAACAAACCTGTGTCTAAGTCGCCGAGTTATGGTGTGGCAACCATTGTGCGCATGTCTAGGATTGGTTTCGGTGGGAGCTTGGTATTTAAGCAGTCCTAGTGACTCACCTCCTCTCCACTCGAATCCTACCTGGTGCGTAGTGACGGTTCACCCTAACCAAGAGGACTCAATCACAGGCTAAATTCAATAATTAAAACCCGAAAGGGACCCTCACCATGTTTTGTGAAATTCTAAAGTCAAACCATGATTATAAAATTCCAAAGTACCCTTGATTTAAAAATGACCAAAATACCGCTGATTTGTAAATTGACCAAATTACCCCTAACCTGTACAAATTACCAAAATACCCTCAGTATGGAAAGTTGCCGAAGTACCCTCAAATTAAAAATTTCCAAAAATACCCTTGTTTTGAAAAGTCACCTGGAACCATAATTTACAAAATTACCGAAATGCCCCGGCTTGTAAAATTACAACAATACCCCCAGTTTATAAAATTACCATATTACCCTTGAATTTTCTTACCAAGTATTTCAATTTTGTAAAAACACCAAAAATCTCTACTTTGCGAAATTTTCAAATGCCCTAATTTGAAAAATTACTAAAATACCCCTATAGAATAAAATTTCAGAAATACCCTTAGGTAGTGGAAAACAACAACAATAGCAACCACAACACTTTTCTGTGATGAACGCAAGTTCATGAATGAGATGATTGAATGAATGAATTTAAGACTGTGTGTGTATGAACTCGAAAGAACTACTCCTTAGAACTATTGAACATAAGACTGTTCGCGATAAATCAGTGGAACAAAAACTAATTCATAAAATTCTTTAATCAGATAAACGCGAACCGATAGCATGAGTACAAGGGGACGAGGACGCTCTAGATGTGAATATCGGTGCGTACTCTACCATAGTGGTTATTTTGGGTTTAGAATTGGAGTGCGCAGCGAAAGCATGGTAGTGAGACTTAGGTAGTATGATTACTAGTTAGTTGGAATTTCGAGGACAAAATTTTTGAGGGTAGAATTGTAACATCCTGAATTTAGGCCTAGAATAAATGGGTTTCGTGTATCGAGAGAATGGATTTTGTCGTAAAAAAATTAATATGTGGTTTATACTAAAATAAGACAATGGTCAATTTTTAATTGACCCCTAAATTATGCTAAAATTTGGGGATTTGATTTATATGCTTTATTTTTTTACATAGTTTGTCCCTCTACTTTTATAATGTCACTAATACATTTAAATAGTTAATTTTTCTTAAAATATTATTCAAATGAAATAAATTATTTTATCATGAAAAGTTTGAATGGACATTTTCTTTAAAAAATTATTATTTCATGTTTAGTTTAATTCTTAGGAGGTTTAGGAAGGGTTGGTAGTGTTGGAAAAGTCCTAGGCTCGATCTAGGGCTTTAGCAAAATGTTATTTTTTTAGGGAGGTTGGTGGTAGTCATAAGGCTTTTAAAATATTGTTGGGTTAAAAGATATCACAAAGAAGTAGGTGGTCCGGTGGCTTGGGCGTTCTCAATAAGTGAAGGTCAAAGGTTCAAGTCTTGGGTATGGCAAAAAAAAAATATTTTGCATATGTTAGTATGAAGGCGAGTTTAGGCCTTATAATTGGTTAAATGTTTATGACACAAGGAAACGCTCGCCCAAAGGCAAAGGCGTTAGGAGTAGGAGGGGGAACAAGGTTCTAGTCGCGTTGTGCGCGAAATGTTGGGTTTCTTTTTTTAAGTAAACCGGAGCATAGGATAAAGGTTGTTGGTTAATATTTTGGATTTCTTTGGATGATTCGGTCACTGGAAAGTATACTTTAAAAGAAGTTGACAACGGAATATATCATAAGAATGGTTCTGGTGCAGTGGCTGGTAGCGTGTGGTTGTGCTTGGAGGTCTCGGGTTTGAGTTGCCTTGTGCGAAATAGCTTGAAATTTTGCTGCTGGCGTGGAAGGTGTTTGAATTGGACCAAAATTCCAAAAGATGGTCTGCGATCGGAAGCTATTTGAATGAAATTCAAATTGAATTTTTGGGCTAAATAAAAGGACTTTTGATGAGAATAAATTTTGAAGATAATAAAGGAATTTGATTAGTGATAAGTTTGAGTTGATTAGGGAGTGTAGGTTTATTCTATTTATCTATTTATTTTAGTATATATGGATACTGAATTTTCCCTTTTCTTTTAGCTTAACTTTTAGTTATCAGGAAGGGCATTTTCGGGTTTGAACAATAGGTGCCGAAATTTCTATAAATAGGGGAGGATATCTCATTGATTCTGACATTTTTAAAAAAAAATAGTTAATTTTTCTTAAAAATATTATTCAAACAGAAATAAATTATTTTATCATGAAAAGTTTGAATGGACATTTTCTTTTAAAAAAAATTATTATTTCATGTTTAGTTTAATTCTTAGGAGGTTTAGGAAGGGTTGGTAGTGTTGGAAAAGTCCTAGGCTCGATCTAGGGCTTTAGCAAAAATGTTATTTTTTAGGGAGGTTGGTGGTAGTCATAAGGCTTTTAAAATATTGTTGGGTTAAAAATATCACAAAAAGTAGGTGGTCCGGTGGCTTGGGCGTTCTCAATAAGTGAAGGTCAAAGGTTTAAGTCTTGGGTATGGCAAAAAAAAAATTATTTTGCATATGCTAGTATAAAGGCGAGTTTAGGCCTTATAATTTGTTAAATGTTTCATGACACAAGGAAATGCAGCCCAAAGGCAAAGGCGTTAGGAGCAGGAGGGGGGAACAAGGTTCTAGTCGCATTGTACGCGAAATGTTGGGTTTCTTTTTTTAAGTAAACCTAGAGCATAGGATAAAGGTTGATAATTAATTGGGAAGGAATTATGACTCAAATGAAACGGGTGGCACAGTGGCAAGGGACGTGCCTCGTAGTGAAAAGGGCGGAGGTTCGAATCCAGGTGTTGGTTAATATTTTGGATTTCTTTGGATGATTCGGTCACTGGAAAGTATACTTTAAAAGAAGTTGACAACTGAATATATTACAAGAATGATTCTGGTGCAGTGGCTGGTAGCGTGTGGTTGTGCTTAGAGGTCTCGGGTTTGAGTTGCCTTGTGCGCAATAGCTTGAAATTTTGCTGCTGGCGTGGAAGGTGTTTGAATTGGACCAAAATTCCAAAAGATGGCCGCTGATCGGGAAGCTATTTGAATGAAATTCAAATTGAATTTTTGGGCTAAATAAAAGGACCTTTTGATGAGGATAAATTTTGAAGATAATAAAGGAATTTGATTAGTGATAAGTTTGAGTTGATTAGGGAGTGTAGGTTTATTCTATTTATCTATTTATTTTAGTATATATGGATACCGAATTTTCCCTTTTCTTTTAGCTTAACTTTTAGTTATCAGGAAGGGCATTTTCGGGTTTGAACAATAGGTGCCGAAATTTCTATAAATAGGGGAGGATATCTCATTGATTCTGACATTTAAAAAAAAAACCCCTAATTCTCTTTATTCTTTATGCCGAATTCTTTAGCCTCTCCCTCTCCAATTTCTTTAAAAGCCAAAACCTTTTCTCCATTCTTTTTCCCTTGAGCCGATTTGATCATATGCATTAAAAGCCGAAACTCAAACACTTCCTCCCTCTTGTCGACACTTTGAGTTGGTGAGCCAATTACGTTTTGATCATTCTATTTGGTAAGGATCTCTTGATCAAACTCTTGTTCTTTTCTTTCTCTGACCATCAAAAATTAAGACTCTAATCCTCTATGTTCTTTGGCCGAAACCATGAAGGTGATTCCGGGATTTCTCTTGTAGCCGACGGTTTAAGGATTAATTTCGGGATCTAAGATTCACAAGGTAAGTGCATGCAACATTCGGCCATAGGCCATATTTTAGTATTAATGCCTAACCGATTTTAACTATGGGTATTAGGAAGGAGTGCAATTGGTTTTGGTAGATTTTCGGGATTTAGTGAAAGCGTTAATACCAGGTGTGTAACCCACACTGAATCTTAATAGATTTACGGATTTTATGTAATATATGTGTTAATAAGAATGTGAAAGATATGGCTTAAGGTACCATTCAATGGTACGGCATATTCAAGTACGTTATTCTCTAAAACTATGTTAACAATGTTACGAATACCTGTTATGACACATATGTGAATATTGGTAAGAATGTGAAATAAAGAATGTGGCATAATCTTTGCATGATTTGTATGACATGGGGCACATGGGTGATTATGAAAGGGGAAGTGATTTGGTGGTTTTATACCACAATATCTGAATGTGGTGACTTATGTTACGAAATCTGAATGTGGTGACTTATGTCACAAACTATTATCTGGTGGGTATGCCAAGAAATTATAAGGGCGATGAGCATGTCGTCTGCAGCGACTGCCTTCGATGATGTGTAGCGGATGGAGGGTTGACTTAGTAGTCCCCACGGTGTGATGGTTGGTACGGGTGATGTGTAGCGGATGGTCATCTAGGTTTGGGTTCGGGTTTGCATCATTGATATTATATGTTTATTATGTATGATTTGACATGCCTAAATTGTTTGAGACTTGTGTTGGTTGTTACACACTGAGTCTGTTTGACTCACCCCGTTGTGGGATTATTTTTCAGGTGACACATAGTGATGGACCGGGTCGGCAGGAGCTCATTGGTGGCCATGCTTAGCTCAGAGATTATTTTTATTTTTATTAGTTTTTAATATTTAAGTCTTGAATTATTTCGGGTTTTGTTTGATGTAATAAGGCCATAAGTACTAAATAGATTATGCATGCATTTTAATTATTTAAGTATGATACGATTTTTATTAATTTAAAGTTAAAGTCAATTTTTCATAAATATAAATATTAAATGTTTTGACACCTAATCAATACGAATCAACTGTTTCTCAAAAACACACAAGAATTTTTGGCGAAGTTCTAATAAGTTTTGAATGGTTTTTCTCTAGAAGCATACCAGATCCGGTCAGGGCTTGTGGGCCGGGTTTGGGGTGTTTCATTACGAGGGTTTAAAAAATGACGTGTCCAATTGTGCTGGATGTGATGTTTATATTCTTTCGGAATAAAGAAATCTCAAAGTTTTAAATCAAATAAAAAAATTTATTTTTGGGAATTCAAAACGTCGTATCCTAACTAATTGGGTGTGATATTTTGTATCTCGAGGTAAGAATTTTCTAAAAAGATGTATCTAGCTTCGAAGTTATGAGATACTGTATCCTAACTTATTGGGTGTAGTATTCTTATTTCTTTGAGATAGGTAGTCTTGGTTTACCTTCAAATAAAAGGATCATTTTTAACCTTTTTAAATCTCAAACATTTGGACATGATTTTATCAATTAGGTACCAATTTTTGGGCGTTATTTAGGTGCTAATCCTTCCTCGTATGCGTATAAACTCCGAACCCATTTTCTTGCTTTTTTCGTAGACCAAAATTAAATGTTTTAAAATAAAACGTTTTACATGGTGATCCAATCACACCTAAGTAAAAAAAAGGATTGGTGGCGACTCCCATTTTATTTTAAAGTCGATCCCTATCTTTTCAAAACCCGATTTTAAAAATGGTTTCGACAAGCAAACTTAAACCCAAAGAGGTATTTTATCTGAACCATCCCTATTGCAACGAACCACAACAATAAGTCTTTCATTCTTCTTTTTTCGTCCTTCTAATTGCTTTGTAGCCAATTAATGATATGCTTGCAAACGATAAAATAAACCTGTTTCATCCATATTATAGATATCCTTCCAATCCAAAATTTTCAATTTAGCTCTTATTTGAGGTAAAACATCTTCAATATTCTCCATAACAACTGAATCACTTTCACCAAATCTTCTGTAAGACTTAATCCCATGTTTTTCCTTGAACCGTTCTAGCCAACCAATTGAGAAGTTAAATTTAGAATTTGCATCACCATACATTTTCTGCAGAAAATCTTTTTCTTTAGTTTAAATCATTTCTCCAATCATGTTTACTTTCTCTTGATATTGGAGAAACCACTTATACAAAACCTCCTCTAATTCGAGATATATGGCTAATTTGTGCCTTTTAACATTGCTATTCTTTATCTCCTTTGACAAATATTCAAATGACCTTTTAAAAGTATTTGATATTATTGATTGGCTAACAGAGAGATCAAATGTTTGTTGAACCCATTGTTGCAAATCTTTTTTACTTGAAGAGGGATGCTTATTTTTGTACTTACATAATGCTTTTCTCATCTCATTTGTCAATGTAGACTTTTTTACACCTTTCAAATGGAAAGCCATGGAGAAAAAGATTATATGAATTATGATATTTTGATACGTACATGTGTTTATTTATAATAAAATTTTAATCTATCCAATGAATATATACGTATTGGATTTTGAAACCATTTACTCTTTTTTCTTTTTGGTTACATGAACCAATTAATTAACTCTTTTTTTTTTTTTGTTACATGAACCAATTAAGTTTGATTCATTGCACCTACATGCATATTGGATTTTGATATAAAAACCCATGCATAAAGTATGAAACATTCTCTAAATTAATAAATATTAATTTATTGATAAATTAATAAAATATTCATTTATCGATAAACTAATAAGCTCAATAAAATAATAACTTTTGGGTTCCAAAGGTATTATTTTATAGAGTTTTTATGTATATATAAGAAGGAACACAAGCAAATACGAAAATATTGAGTTCTAAATTAATTCTTTGAGGTCTAAAATGTTTTCTTTTTAATTATATTAATTATTTTGATATTACATTTAATTGTATTAAACAATTTTATTTATATTTAAATTTGAATTTATGGCAATTAATATTATATTAATTATTATTGTCTTTGAATTTTAAAATAAATATTATCTTATTTTTGTTTATATTCACGTTTTATTTTTAATATATACACATAATTTTTAATTATGAAAACCATAATTTTATTAATATTAACAACTATACAAAATTCTATTTAATTCTTATACTACAATTAGTTAATAAATAAAAGAATTCATTACCACAAGTATTACAACTATTTTCTCTTAAAATTCCTTCTTACACAATTATATTCTTTAAGTTCCAAAATGTTTGCTTTTTACACCATTGTACTTATTATTTTAATAATCAAATTAAATTTGTTTAAAAAAAAAACTACATATTTGAGTTATTTTGCGAACCCAAAGTTGGGCCATTCTATTTTCTTTTGGGTTCATTGATAGGCCTAATAAAGAAGCCTTGAGTCATTGTATGGAAGTAAAAGTCACGGGCCAGAGATGAGAGTAATGAATCTTAGTTTTAAGGGCTAGATTTTGTCAATTAACACCAAATAATGCCCAGTCTCTTACACTTATGTCCAATTCTTTTATCAATCATCTTCAAATTATCAGCAAACAAAGCCCAATGGTGGGGTCGATGGGTCACTCAGAAAATAGAAAAAGTACAATATACCAATAAACAAGCAACAACAAATCAAAATCTTTATATTCAACACATGTATATTCTATCTTTTTTCCAAGCGTTTATCATGTCAAGAAAAATAAATAAAGAGTGGGGGCTACCTACACCTCTCCGTGGTTGAGCCGAGATTGAGGCTCGGTTCAAAAAAAAATTTATGTCCCAAGTTCGTTTTTTTTGGATAGTTCATACAAAAATAAAAATCAATTTACTGTTTTAAAAAATGTTTTAAAAAATGTTTACTCAATATTTTATATATTTTATAATTAAATTCAAATTAAAAGATTATTTTTTATTATTTTTAAAATAATAACAAAACAAATCTCAATCCTTTTTCTATAAAATATGGAGAAAAACTTATTCCATTATATGGGATGTGCCTCACATTTCGTCCGAAACAGAGTCGACATCGTGACAATGAAGAGCATACGTCCTAACGACACGATACACAACATCCCAACAAGAAGAACTTGTCTCGACGATGTGACAAATGACGTCCCAACGAGTTGATAGCAACGTCACGACGTGGCGATGTGTTCCCCACCCAATCAAGTTTCTTCTACTAGTTAAATTCTGCTATTTTTTTTCCAGTGAAACTCTAATAACTCTAAGACTGTCACGTCCCAAAATATAGGAGATTAATCGTAATGAATAGACAAGAAAATATATAGAGCTAAATGGTTAAGTGTTTAGGGCCTTGTCTTAGAGGCCTTAGGTTTAAGCTTTCTTCCTCCCTTTTTTTTTTTTTTTAAATTTTTAGCAACCTAGGAATAAAACCACATTAAAACAAATATTATTTGAAGTAAAAATTGAATAAGATATAGGTAGCAACCTAATGGTTAACATTAGGGGTGAGCGTTCGATCGAATCGAATTGAATGAAAAAATTTCGAGTTAATCGAGTTGACGAATCATATTTTATCATCCTAATTTGATTTGAAATTTTCTCGAATCGAGTCGAGTGAGATGGAATTCGAATCAAATCGAATTGAATATATTTGTTCGAGTTAAATTTTAAAAAATAATTTTGGGTCCTTGTAACCACTGTCACCCATCGTAATAAAATTTGTCCACCTTAATCAAATTTTTTATTAACTTTCATCACTTCATAATTTATTTAGTAATCTTTTATATACGAGTTACCTTCTTTGCTTGCTTAGTTGTTTCAATTATCTTCAGATTCTTGTCACTATGTATTTTGGAATTAAAATATATATTAAATGTAAAATGTGATTTTTAATAAAAGTTATTTTAAAGATAAAATGTGAAATTGATACCAATACAAAATTTTAATACTGAATATTTTATGGTATAATTGATAATTTAATTTTAATATAAATATTCAATATGACTAAACAATTCAATAATATAAATAGTATAAAATGTGAATTTAATTTAATAATATAAATAGTATATATAAATAAAATTATTACAATTTATGTTTAGTGATTTTTTTTGGATAATTTTAATTTTTATTTGAGAGTAAAGGTGAGAAGTAAAAGTTTAGGGGAAAATTAAAAAAAAAATTGGGGGGGGGGATGGGTTTGGGGTAGATGGGAGGTGGGATGAGAAAATAGTAAAAGTTTTAGGGGAAAAGTGGGAGGGAGTAAAAATTTGGGGGGAAAATAAAAGGTTTTGAGGGTTTTTTGGAGTAAAATTTTGGTGGGAAATGGATTTTGGGTAGATTGGAGGGTTGAGATGGGAGGGGAATAAAAGTTTTGGAGAGAAAGTGGGAAGAAGCAAAAGTTTTGAGGGAAAATTAAAAAGGTTTGAGAGTTTGGGATAAAAATAAAAATATTATATTTTGATATTCGAATTATTTGAATTCGAAAACTCAACTCGATTCGAACTCGAAATTCGAAAAAAAAATTCGAGTTGACTCGAATAACTCGATTAACTCGAATAATTCGATTCGTTTAACTCAAAATTCGAATTTTTTTTATTTTTTCGAGTCGAATCGAGTTTTGCTCACCCCTAATTAACATGCCACTCTCCCCTTTGGATACCCAAGTTTGAACCACACCTTTCCCCTCCCATTTTCCTTTTAATTTTGCCCAAAATTTGGGGAAATTACCCTTTACGCCCTTAGGGATTTACAAACCCTAGCTATTTAGTCCTTCCTACTCCTATTTGGGTTAGAATAACAATCTTTTTCACATTTCTAGTAAAATTCCTCTTCATCCTCTTTTTATTTCTTCCTCTTTCCTTTTCCACCTCTTTTCTCTCATAATTGCAGTATGTTTCCATCCTTGAACTATTGATTATTTTCTTTCTCGTATCGAATCAACCCCTCACACAGCCATGTGCCCTGGAAACCCTAGTGTAGTTTGTGAACCACATGGCTTAGACCCTTCCACACGGCTTACCACATGACCTTGTCTCCTTTGTAGGTTATTTTTTCATTTGTCACACGACCACAACCTATTACATAGTCATGTAACCCTTCCACACGGCCTATAGCGCCCCACATAGCTTGACCACACGACCGTGTGAACTTTGTTTTACAGTTTTACCTAGAATTTTGTGAATTGATCAGTTTAGTCCTTGAATAGTCCCTGAACTATTTTTAGTGCTTTATTTCATTAAATTGAGTCCTTGATAATATGAATAATGTTGGAATACATTATCTGATTGATTGAATTATTATTGTTTATGCATGATATGAAATTATTACATGTTTACTATTACTGTAATTCTGATGATCTGTTTACATTTTCCATACCACTATGATTACTGGTTGCATGACATACATGCCTACCGTTACTGTTAAACTGAACTCATGTTAAGTGAGTTTATTATTACTGTAATGATATGTTATAAGCATGATAATTGCTATTGTATATACTTGTTATAAGCATGTTATTGCTACAGTACTAGTCTATTACAGCATGTCATGTTGCATTGCATGGGGTGGGATGATATGAACGGAGGATTTGCTAGTAGCTTGTCTGCACTGTTTAGTGGTTAATCCACATCGTGTTAGTAGCTTTTATTTGCACCGAATAGTGGTTTATCTATATCGTATTAGTAACTTTTATCTGCACCAATTTGTGGTCTATCTAATCCGTACTAGCAGTTCATTTGCAATGTTTAGTGGTTCATCTACACCGTGGTGTAAAGGTAGAGAAGTTCTGGGGAACTCCTACTATGGAGTGTAACAGAGTTTGGTAGGACCTTTTCTATTAAATTGAAACTGCATTGTACTCATCAGCACGTACGTACAAAATTGAGAATTCTGAGATGATCTTGTTTTGAATTGATCCGAAATAGTGATACTTTGAATTATTATTTGATGATGATTATTTTTACGCCTTATTATTATTCAGTATATGGTATCTACTGTTTGCAATGATTTATTTTGTGGTGGAACTCACACTGAGCTTCATAGCTCACACCCCTTTTATTTCCATCTCTACAGATAGCCCACCAAATTAGGACGTGGGCACGACATTCGGAGGGTCTCAGCTCAAAATGTTTTATTTTTATTAAAGTACTTTAGGATTGTTATTTGATATTGTTATTCAAATACTGCATTACTTTATTATTAAACTGTGACATAGGACTTGGGTTTTGGTTTTATATAACATGCATTTCATTTGATTCGATTTTAGGACATCAAAATATAAATATTAATTAATTAGGCATGAACTTCGGTTTTTATTAAAAATACAAACTATTATCACTTTTTCGCTGCTAGATTTAATTTAAGATTTCGAGTAACGAATAAATAGGAATTTAACTAAGTTTATTTTTTAAAGAGAAGTAGACATAGTTACATTGTTAATCTAAATCGGTTTTTGGATAACTCGCGAGCTTTTACGAAAATAGTTTAAGTTTTCTTCTGAAATAAACAAATATTTTAAAATGATTGTTTTATAAACTTCGATAGCTTACTGGGCCATCTGATGACCAATGTAATCTCCCAAATTCGGGCCTGACGTCTAGGCCGGGTTGGGGTAGTTACAAGGATATTTCTAATCAGATTAGTAATGAATTTTAGCCTATAAATAGGGCTTGTAGCAATCCTAGAGAGATTGATTGAATAACATAATTAAGAGAAAGTTTGTGAGAATTTTGAGAAAATTTTGTATTTTGGGTTTGGGGTTTTTTTTCTCTCCATCTTGTACTTCCCTTTCGATTCTTTTCGTTTTAGTCAAGTTTTTCTTTGCCTGTGATTTTTTTTTTATCCTTTTTGGAGGGATTTTTTCACGCAAATATTTGTGTCTGATTTTTCTCCTTTTTTATTCATGTTCGTTGCATAATTTGGGTTCGACCCCACACATTAATCATTTATTTGACTTTAATTTCTTAATATATCTTTTTTACTTAACATTTCTTTTCTAACTAGTTTTCTTTCTCACATGCCTTGCATGTAGGGACAAAGTGAAAAATTATTTTTTGGGGCCGAATTTGAGTTTCGTATTTTATGAGAGTTAAAATGCAATTTCAAAATTTTCTATTAGCTTATATCTTTATAATTTTGAAGGATTAAATTAAAAATTTATTATTTTTAGGGTTGAAGTGTAATTTTACCATTAACTAATATATAATATTATAAAATTTAAGGAATCAAAATGATATATTTTTCATTTACACAATTTTTTATAAATTAAAATGAATAAATATATAACATATAACATATATAACACAAATAATGTTTAAATAAATAATATTTTATAAATAAAAGAAATTGAAATCATTATTTTAAATTAACAATAAAATAAAATACCTAGTAAAAAATAAAATATTGAATCTTATAGAAAGTTAAAATTATAATACCAAGTAAAAATAACAATATGTGCTCTTTCAAAATAATTTATCTTTCAATTTTATCACACCATCATTCAACATCATTACTTGAAATTTAGTTCTTTGAAATAATCCAGTTCCAATGTAAAATCATTATTTATCTAAAAATCAGTTAAACATTGAATTAATATATAAAACTATTGAAAATAATATAAAATTTAGAACTATATTAGAAAGTAAATTATGACATTAAATTTAAAGTAAAAAAATAGGTAAAACAAAATACAACAATTATAATGATGATTCATGATAAATATGAAAAATATTTACTGTTAAATTGATAAGCACATTAAATATTAATGAATAAAAATTATTGAAATATTATACGATGAATCCTTTTTAATTTTTCTTTCTAATCTTCCTCTCATTTGTTTCCAATTTCAGTAATAATAATAATAAATAAATAAATAAAATGTAAAGAAGAAAGTATAAAAGAGTGTTTGCTTCATTCAATTCAAACAACTTATCAAAAAAAATAAAATAAAATGATCTTATATATCTCTCCGTTGACATCATTGTTCGAATATGATTCGCTTCAAAGAACATTACAAAAAAAATGTTATTTTAGTCATTCCTATTAGATGAGTTGTCAATTTTAGTCACTCTCGTTAGATAAGTTGTCAATTTTAGTCAATCTACCGTTAAAATGGGTTTGATCACAAAACAAAATATTGACATGGCGTGGTATAATAACAAAATTAGCCTTCAATGTTTACCTTTTTATTAAATTTTTTTGTTGGTGAAAAGAAAAGATGAATTACTTCAATTACATAAAAGTACCATTAACTTTATCTTTTTGTAAAAATTCTAAGATTTCCTTGGGTGCTTCATCAAAGACCTGTAAGGTTGATTTCCAATTCAAGCTAAGCTTAGCAAGTTGATCTGCCACCAAGTTCTGCTCTCTTGGTATGTGATTGATACTCCATTGTCCTTCAAACTTCATAATACGTTGAGTCCTTCTAAACACAGTAATCCCTGGATCCTCCAATCCCAAATCGATTAAGGTTTGGACTACTTCAAGGTTATCAGTCTGAATTATGGTCCTTTTATATCCTTTATTAAGTAAAATAAGGATCTCATTTAGGATACCCTAAACTTCAGCCTCAAATGGTGAACAGACACCTAAATAGCGACTGAATCCCATAATCCAATTTCCATCCCTGTCTTGTTCCATGTCTCCTGTTGTAGTATAACCAGTTTCTCTCGCCACAACACCATCAGTGGATGTATTATCAGAAATATTAACAGGGTTCAAGTTGGACACATTGCTTTTGTATCCACTAAAGTCTGATTCAAATTGGCGAGCCTAGCTAATAGATACTTTCACCACTTCAGTTGCCGACCAAGAGATATTCTGAAAGATAAAGAGATTCATATTCTTCCAGATACGCCAAGCAATTAATCCAAAGAGGCACGACTAAGTGACTCCACTATCCTGCAATTTCACATTGCAACAAAGGTTAGATGAAAGCCAAACTTGGAATGAGTCAGAAAAGAACTTTTGCTTTAGATGGTTTGGAAGCACATGCATCCATACATCTTTTGTTGCAGACAATCGCAAAGAACATGGGCCATATCCTCAAACTCATGTCCACACACAGTGTAAGAATTGCTTTGACCGATCCCCCACCTTGTACGCTCCAAATTAGTAAGAAGTCTCTGCTTAAAATCAATCCAAAAGAAAAAATCTCACTCTCTGTGGACCCTGATATTTCCAAATAGTTTTCCAATTCTCCTTTCGAGAACTCCAAGTGTCTTTTTTTTAAAGTCCAGAAAGCACTACGAACTGTAAAAGCACCTAACGTCGATCGAGCCCATATCACCTTGTCCATTCCTGAGTCTGGATGAGGAAGATGGATACTAATAATTCTATTAATCACATTTTTAAACAGCCAGACACGAAACAAATCCAAGTTCCAGCTTCCATCAGAGTTGACCAACTCCTTAACAAAACAATCCAAATCAAGGTTAGTAGAAGATGGAATTTTTGAAAGTAAAGGGTCCATAACTGGGATCCAAGAATCCTTCCAACAATGAACACTTGCGCCATCTCCAATAGCCCAAGTTAAGTTTTCACAGAGTAATAGCCATATCTTTGACAGAGACCTCCATAAATGTGAGCACTGACTCCTATTAATAGCTTTTGGGATCTGCTCTTTCCATCCATACTTAGATCGAAGGACCCGAACCCATAAGGTATTACTCTTCGAGACTAAATTGAATCCAATCTTCATGAGAAAAGATATGTTTTGATCACTTAAGTGCCGAAACCCTAGCCCACCTCGAGACTGTGGCTGGCATATAGAGTCCCAACCCACTAAGAACATTTTTGGGTGACCATCAGCATAACCCTAAATAAACTGTTTGATCAATCTTTCAATTTCTGCATAGACTCCTTTAGGTATCAACATCAACTGCGTAAAATAAGTAGGAATGGAAAGTAGTACTGATTGGGCCAAGGTGATTCTTTCCGCTATGGACAACTTCCTCGTATCCCAATTGTGAAGCTTACGCCTTACCTTATCAACCACAAAACTCAAGGTGTTTTTAGTTACCTTATTATGAAGAAGAGGGACACTTAATTAAGTGCCAAGATTCTAAACCTCCTGAAAGCTGAACATTTGAACAATCTGGTTGCGAACATCATTATTAATACATTTAGAAAAGTAAATATTACTTTTTCTAGTACTAATTCTATGACCTGAAATCTCGCAAAATTGGATTAAAATATTCTTCAATAAACGCGCTTGATCAAATTGAGCTTTGCAAAAGATTACCAAGTCATCGCAAAGAATAGATAGAAGATTGCTGGACCTGTTTTTGAAAGCTGAATAGGTTTCCACCTACCAATATCAATATCTGACTGAATAATATGCCCCAACCAATCCATGCGCAGCACAAAAAGATAAGGCGATAAAGGACACCCTTGGCAGATTCCTCTAACTGGCTTAGACTTCTAGGTAGGCACGCCATTCCAAACTATTTGCATAGAAGAGGAAGATATAGCTGACATTATCACTTTTCGCAGAAATTCAGGTATTCCAACAACCGTCAAAGAAGCACATATGATGTCCCAACTAACTCTGTCATATGCTTTCTCCAAATCCAACTTAATAGCCATCCAATTTTTCCCATTTCGCTTGCAGTGCATAGAATGTATGACTTCTTGTGCTAAAATGACATTATCATATATGTTCCGACTAGCTATGAATCCAACTTGTTCCTGGGAAATAAAGTTGGGGAAAACCAACTTAAATCGGTTAACAATTACTTTCATCACCAATTTATACCGAACAGAACACAAACTAATAGGACGAAACTGATTGAAATCATCGGGATAATCCTTTTTGGAGATTAGAATAATCAGAGTATTATTCAAATCCTGCTCAATAGGTTGCCCAGCAAAAAATCCCTTAACCCAATTGTAAATATCATTACCAAGAATATCCCACTAGTTTTGAAAGAAATGAGCATGATAACCATCACTTCCGGTAACTTTTAAAGGTGCCATGTCAAATAAAGCCCTTTTGATCTCCTCATTTGTGATTAACTCCTCAAAGAAAGCAATCTCTAAGGGGTTCAAATATGGAAAACCAATATTAGAAAGTCCCCCAAGGCTTGAGGCAATTCACCATAAAGATTCTCAAAGAAGCTCACTGCTTCTGTTTGCAATATTTCCTGATTAGAGCACCACTCACCATTGCCAATACGTAGTGTCGTAATACAATTAAAATCCCTTCTATTAATTGTGTGACTATGAAAAAAATTAGTGTTTCTATCCCTCAATTGAAGCCAGTCACACCGAGCGTTTTGTCTCCAAAGTAAATCTTCATGGTTAAGCACGTTTTCCAACTCATCTCGAACTTTCATTTTTTACTTAGCTAAATGAATTGAGGCAGAGTGATCTAGGGCCTTTTGAATGTTGTTGAGCGATCTCATGAGGTGTCGCTTACGGGAACCCAAAAAACCATAGACGTTCTCGTTCCAATCTTTGATATATGAGGTAAAATTATTCAAAGAAACTGCTATATTGCTCGCAAAATTCCACTTTTCTTCGACAAAGGTGGGAAAATTATTGTGCTTTGTCCAACCTGCTAAAAATCTGAAAGGTCTTCCTTTAGCCAAGTTCAAGTCCGGTCTTGTAGATAGCAGAAGAGGTCGATGGTCAAATTTAATGAATGAGAAATGAGAGACTAAACACTGTGGAAAAGATGACATCTATACATCATTAGCTAAAGCTCAATCTAATCTGACAAAAGTACCACCTCTCTGCCAAGTGAAAAAAGGATCGCAATATCCCAAATCCTGCAATTCACAAGAATCAACAAAATTACCAAATAAATCACATCTCTTAGCCATGGTAAAAGGGCTTCGCTTATCCTTAGGTGATAAGATGGCAATAAAATCTCCCATTAATAACCAAAGGATCGATTGGAGAGGCATTGCAGATTTTAATCCATCCTAAAGGAGCTTTCGTTTTGACCTGTCTGGACTGTCATAAACAAAGGAAATAAGAAATGAGTTATTGGGAACATGGTCATTAACACGAAGAAGAATAAATTGAGGGTGATTTCGAAGGATTTGAATTCGCACAGAATCTTTCCAACCCACCTAGATACCACCTGAAAATCTAATAGCCTCAACTCGATGAGAAAAATTAAAACCCAATTGATCAATAATATAATTTTCTTTTTTTATTGCTCACTCTTAGTTCTAATATGCAAACGATGTCAGGATGGTGCTTTACATTGTATTCTCGAAAAACTCGGATAAACTTCCTGGTAGCACACCCTTGATAGCTCCAAGTAAATATTTTCAAATTTGAATTCATGTCAATTATAAAATAATATAAATTTGAATTCATGTCAATTATAAAATAATATAAAATAAAACACTTAAAAAATAAAATAGATCAAACACCAAGTATCAAAAAAGAACATAAACATAAGATAGAAGAGAATCCCATCTTTACTGTCCGAGGAGTTCACCTCCCTTCTGTTGCGCTTCACTTCTGGAGGGTCCTTCTAAACCAGGTTTGTTGTTGGTTAAAGTCGAAATACTTTCAACCAATTGAACCATAGAATCTTTTAGCAACACACGTTGGCTACCATTTTTTTTGAAACAGCTGCTGCTACTAGAATGCACTTTATTTAACTTTTTTGTGATACCTCTTCCTCTAGATTTAACACCTCTTCCCTGACCAAAAAACACCACCTGATTCAAGACCAAATTGGTCTTTAAAGAAGGAGAGGTATAGTTGTTTTTTTTTTATTTTTCAGAAAGACCACCGCCGAGTGTTTGCCGGAGTCAAGGCTCCTCACCTCCACCACCAGTTCGTCAGTCAAGCGTCCTTCCATAGGTGAAATAGGTTCGGAAAAGTTCACTGAAGGCCTATCATTGTTAAGGAGGGAATCCCCAATTTCTTGGCCACACGAATCTCTTGCCGTCGTTAGGTTTCCAGTGCTGTTGATTGCGCCAGCAAGCAGATTTTGGGCCACCGTTCCTTGCCCTAATTGGTCCAACAAGGATTGGGCTTGAGTGGACGAAGAGGCACCAAGGCCTAATCTGTTAGGTCTCTCTTTAGTTGGAATAAGACTGTTAGGGCTCTCTTTAGTTGGAATAAGACTCCCTACCCGACTTTTATTAACCAAGTTGGACCCCACACTCGGCCCAGCGTTATCAGATCCTTTAATCATCGAATCTAGTCCATTTTTAAGGCCCAACTCTTTCCTTTGTTCTTTGAATCCATTTCCAACCGACCGTTATAGTAATAACGACTTGACTTTGTTAATTTTCAATGAGAATTTCTTTCCCTTGATTGCGTCTATGATCTTTTATATCTCTTCCAGTTAATTTTTGATTCAAATTCCTATTATTTAGGGCCCTAAAACGAGAACCTTCCTTCACCCTCTCCTGATTTCCATAAAGTGCTGCACATTATCCCTGAATTTTCACCTTGGTCTCCTTTTTACGATCATCCACTGCCCATAATTTTCGTCTTTCTCCTCCTGTCAGTCCTCGACCAAACTGTGATTTTCTGGTATCATTTCAGGCGGAGCTGTTTCCTTTTCCATGTTGATTCCAGCACTCCTAAAGGAGCAATTATCCTTCACATGACCATACCTCCCACAGTGAAAGCAAATTGTCGGTCCACTCTTTGTGAATGCCTATTGATTAAAATTTGGGAAACCAATGGCCTCTCCAAATTAACAGAGACTGCCATCTGAGCAAAACGGCCTCTCATCCTACTGTCTGTGTTCATATCTTACTCGACAACCTTTCCAACCATTTATCCTATCTCAGCCAAAATTTTATGTTTATACAGATATCTAGGTAGACCAGGGAACCTGATCCATGCCATAACCACATTCGTATAAGCTTTGGAAGGGTCAAATGCCATCGTCCAAGGTTGTGCAGTCAAGTATTGACCAAATATGGTCTAAGTACCTTCAAAAGAGCCTTCTCACAATCTAACTTGTTCTGAAATTTTACTAGGAAATACCCATTTTCAATATCCATTATGTGCAAAGGTGCTGAGGGCTTCTACAAACTATGAATTTTATTCTGCAAAACCGAAAAACTAATGATACGACTCAAAAATTTTAAAACTACTGTATTGTCCATACCTAAATAAGGATTTAAAGAATCTTGTCCGAGAAAGAGAGAGAAGAAACTCCATTCACAAAGGATTTCTGAATATCCCCTTCGAATATATCAAAATCTTCCTTTTCGTCCAATTCTTTGTAGACATACTTGGAAGAATGGCCTACTAGCTTATCCCTCCAAGAGGTTGGTTGATCAATAGACAGATCGATCATTATATCACTATGCGTATTTCATTTTTATATCTGAATCGAATTTTTTTGGTATCAATTCTTCCACTAGATTGTTTTAAGAACCACAATTTTTACAGAGAGAAGACATTACACAAATTTACCCTTTTATTAATTAAACCTTGATTTAAAAAACCCAAATTGAACTCTTATTATTTATACATTATACCAATCTGATCATGATTCTAAAATTAGAAAATATAAATTAAAAATAAAAAACCATAAAAATAAAAATTATTAAAATTTATAAAAATATAAAATGCTCAAAAAATTATAACGAATAGGCGTTAACCCATGAGCAATTCCATGAAAGGTTCGCTCTTTCTTTTTTTCTTTTTCCTTTTTAATTTTTTATCGTGTGAATTTTGCGTCTTTGTTTTTTTACTTGCGGTTTTGCAAATTGTGTCTGATAAGCAGAGATGTGAAGATATTGCAAGAGAAGTTGACGAAAAAGGTGGCATAGGCGACGATCGCAGGAAACAATCAGAGTGAAAAGGTAAAAAGTAAAAACAATAAATAATAGTGAAAAGATGACGAGGATGAGATGATTTTAGATTACAGGATAAAGAAGAATAGAAGATAGTGTTACTATTATATTAATTGGATTTGGAAAATCGAATATTTGTCTATCATTTTAACAAACACTTAGGTGTGCATTTATTTTAAGTGGTTTGCAATGGAATCTGATTTCCTCTTTAGCATCATTATTTAATTAATTGCCTTTCAAATTCTAAAATTCACAAATTCTCCTTGTTATTATTTTGATTCGAATAAATAATCCAAATTGAAAATGAAAAATTAATCCATTTTTACAATGAAAATTAAAGTCAAACTTATATAAGCTCAAAATGATAAACACTAAAAATATTTTAGAGAATGAGGAAAAAAACTGGTGTTGATTCAGGAAGATGAGAAAGAAAAGTGTGGACTTTGGGGGGAAAGAAAGGTGTGAAAATATATTAAATTTTAACCATTTTTAAATATAGTTTTATACTTTTTGAGTATTTTATATTATTTTATAAATTTTAATAATTTTGAATTTTTATATAATTTTAATTTTAAATTATATTTTCTTAATTTTAGAATCATGACCAAATTGGTATAATTTGTAAATATTAAGAGTTATTTTTTTAAAATCAGGATTAAATTAATAAAATTGGTAAACATTGAAGGCTAATTTCGTTATTATACCACACCACATCAACATTATGTTTGGTGATCAAACCCATTTTAATGGTAGAGTAACTAAAATTGATAACTTATCTATCTAATGTAACAAATTTTTGAAATGAGTGACTAAAATAGGAACGTGAGTGAACTCGGGTGATTAAATAGGTAATTTACCCTTACTCTATACTCCATTCTTTTTAGATACTTCTAACTTATTAATAGTAACAACTTTCATTCTTTATATCCATGATTTTCTTAGATACTACTAATGTATGCTATTTATCGAACTAAACTAAAATTTTAATTATATACAACTTTAAGACTAACTAAGTGATAATTAAAAATAAAATTAATCTTTATTTAAACCTTAATTAATGAAAGACTTTTTTCCATCTCATGCCAATAATAAATCATTAAAGCTTTGTAAAAAATCATTAAATGTGCATGGACTTAACTAAATGTAATTAAACAATACTATATAATTGTTATAATCTTAATTATTAGTTATTTTGACCGGTAAGTTTAGATTTTTCTTGAAGTTATAATTCTATTTTAAAGTCAATAAAATTATCACAACTAAAGTTATAATTAATAATTCTAAATTAAATTTTAAATATTTTTAAATGTCAATTTAGTAATATGTTTGAAAATAAATGGTATTCTCATCAGTTCAAATGTTTCTCCAAACTTGTACTTTTATATGTACTAGTTTTCATGTCATGTTTACTTGTTTATTTATTAAATTTATTAAATAATATATTTTTATATTAAATGAAAATCAGTGTAACTCATATAAAATTCCATTAATTTTGAAAAATAATTGAGAGAATAAAATAATATTTTAAAAGTAAAGAAAATAAAAATGAGAAATAACCAATAGTAAAATATTTAGTAATTAAATAAAATAACTTGTTATTCAATTTGAGTAAAAAATTCACCTATGAAGAACCATTACTTTCATACTTTATTACTTTTGACATAATATTTCACAACACAACAAAAAACAATTTTTAACATTGTTAATGACTGGCAATGTGATACACGGTTGGCAACTTTAGGTACCAAATTGATACAAAAAATTCCTTAGGTACCAAAGTGATAATTGCATGAAAGTTTGGGGTAAATAATACATTAACATTATAAATAATGTTATCTCACACATTTAATTTTATTACTTATAAAAAATAATTTTGTTATAAAATAAAGAAAGATCGAGAGAATAAAGAACAAATAAAATATGAAAGCAATAGAGAATGTATTTTATTGATAAAAGAGATGATTACAATGCTTCATCGTAGTTTTTATTTATAGGCATAAGAAGTATAAGAAGTAGAAATTTAATTCTAATAACTACTAGAATTTAAAGTACATCAAAACTTTATCTTTATCATGATGGATATACACTAAATAAGATATTTATAACAATTTTAATTTATATATATATATATATATATATATATATATATATATATATATTTGTTTAATTTAAAATTTTGAATTTTTATTATCTTTAATTTATCCAAATATATTTAATTATTTTATAAATTTATAAATTTATTAATTAATAATATATTATGTTATTTTTAAGTAGAACTTTTAAAAGATATGACCAAATTAATTAATTTTATATTAATATATTATTATATTAATTAATATTTAATTAATATCACTTTTACTATTATCACACAATAATATTAATAAATTATTATTCTAATGTTAATTTAATAAGATAATTAAAAATAAAAGGTATTCTCGTCAATTCAAAATTTTTTCCAAACTCGTGATTTTTATATATATTATAGATGATAAATAAATATGATAAAAGATTCTTAGTATAATGCTTAAACTAAAACTAAAGGAATAATTATAATTATTTTATTAATGATATTAATTAAAACAACATATTATAAATTATTTTAAATATAATCCTACCAAATAGAAAAATTATTAAACCACTTATGACATTAATAAGCAAAAAATTCATTTATAACATTAAAATAAATGCAATTTTTTTTCTCATCCAAAAAAAAAAAATAACTATAACACAATAATTTATGCATTGAATATTTTTTTTTTGGTAGAAAAGAAATAAGCTCAAAGAACTAGCTACAATAAGGCTGATGGGAGCTTATATTACCCATTGCTCGATGAGCATCTTTTTCAAACAAAGATCAAGCACAATCAGGTGGGTCTTCAAAAGCTGATAACCTATTAAGATCACTAGGAACAACTTTGACCATGCAATTTGCCAGTCTATTTTGCTCTCACGGGACATGCTAAAACTTAAGTTTGCTAGACTTGCTTGCATAAATCATGTATTAAATGATCTTCAGAAAGGTTATTATTAGCCGCATAACCATTCCCAATTATATCAATCAACAATGCTTTGTCGCTTTCAATCACAACCTTGCGAAACCTTTTCTTCCAAGCTAGAGTGAGTCCTTCATATATAGCTCGTGCTTTAATCTGAAAAATGTTAGATACACTAACCTTCATAGCAAACCCAAACAGTCAGCCTCTTGAATCTCGAAGAACGCCACCAATAGCAACATTAGAGTACTGTAACGATAGTGCGCCATCTGTATTAAGCTTTACCCATCCTTTCTTAGGTGGATACCAATTATCACGAGTGGTTGTGCTGCACATAAGTCGATCCATACATTTATAATTAATTATACTTCTTGTCCAGGTCATGCATTTTGAAATCAGATTGCTACTATTACTACTTGCCTATTGGAAAATAAATTCATTTCATCCCTTCCAAAGTAGCCAACACAAGATTGAAAAGAAAGTTGGTCATTCGCCATCAACTTTCATGATGCCTCCCTTATTCATGATGTTCCATTTCAACCAAGTTTCTAGTAGGTAATTAAAGAAAGAAGTCCAAACATTTCTAGGTACAATAGTCTTCCAAACCGTGATAGTAAAATTGGTAGTCTCATGCAGTGTGAATTGCTGTTACTACAGGTTCACCATATTGCACAGAATGAACACCATTAGCCATTCCACGTTTCACTCTTTCCCCATTAGTAAGCATTTGAGTATGTCAGAGCAACTGTAAGAAGACCCTTACTCATTGGACAGTATTAACTTTCCAAATCATTGAGTCATCGCTTTGTAGTAGTGGATCTCTTCTCTCAACTAGTTATCTATAAATTTTAGAAGAAGAGAAATGACCAACAGATGACCATCTCCATACAAGCCGATTAGGACTTGCAGCTTGTGTAGGCTACAAAATTACTGCAATACAAGCTAGGATGTGTTAAGGAAGAAGCAATTCAAGTTGATGCCAATTCCAAGTTTCACTAACTGTGACCAATTCACAAACCTAGAAAGTTTCATCGATGTATACTCTTCCTATATGATGCATTCGAAGAGGACCGATATCTTTTACCTAATGATCATTCTAGAAATTTGCTAGCCGTCCTCCACTAATAGACCTCTATGACACCATCAATAACTTCATGCCAAACACTTATGGGGGATCGCTAAATATATGAGCAATTTCTACGTTCTATGGATGTTGAAATAACCTCATACACATTATATTTGTTTCTTAGAACTCGAACCCAAAGGGTATCTATATTAGCAACAATATTGTAACTCAATTTTAGAAGGAAAATCTTATTCTGGTCATTTAAACTTCGAATGCCCACTCCTCATCTCTCAATAGGCAAGCAACAATCCCTTCAGTTAACTAAAGTATGATTTCTTTCTGACACACTTGATCCCCATATAAAATCACGCATAATTTTTTCAATTTCTTTGCACATTGAAATGGGAATATGAGCAGTATTAATAAAATAATTTGGTATAGCAAAAAGCACCGATTTAGCAAGAGTAATTCTTCCTACCATCGAAAGTCTTCGAGCCTCCCATCCATTAAGTTTGGCACAGACTTTATGAACCAAAAATTGGAATGTATTAGTAGAAACCCATTTGTGGAACTCAGACATTCTTAGATACTTTTCCAAATCACCCACCCTTGAGAAGCCGAGTCTATCACTGACATTTACAGCCATTGCTTTAAGAGTGTTGGATGAAAAGAAAATCTGAGTTTTTTTTTTGTATATTTACTTTGTGTCCAGAATAAGAGCAAAAAGTACTCAAAATAACATTAATCTGCTCAACACCTTGACTATCGAATTTAGAAAGCATGATCAGATCATGTACAAAGAAAAGGTGTAAAACACCCGGACCTCGTTAAGAAAGTAAAAGTGTTTCTCAGTCCTTGTTGTCAACTACCCGATCTATTAAGTGTCCCAGATGCTCAATTCCTAAGACAAATAGATAAAGAGATAAAGGATCTCCTTGTCTCACCCTTGTTGTTGGACAAAAAGGTTCCGTGATTTTTTCGTTCCATAAAACCTACAAGGTCGTCAAATTGACACAATGCATAATCACCTTGATAATAGTATTAGGAAAGCCTACATCATTAAGTCTATCTTCCAAAAAGTCCCACCAAACTTTATTAAATGCCTTCTCAAGATCAATTTTGATAGCCATTCAATAATTTTTTACTCTTCATTGTCTTCATTGTGTGCACTGCCTCTTGGGTAATGATAATATTGTTTGAGATATTACGACCTGCTATAAAACTAGCTTGATTTTTTCGTATTAATTTTTTTAATGAGAGGACAAAGACGATTCACCAAATTCTTAGTGATGATCTTGTAAAGTATGGTATAAAGACTGATCGAAAAAAATTGGTTAAGGGACTCTACACCTATGGTCTTTGAAATTAAAACTAGAAGCTTCTTGCTTATACCAGGATCTAGCATGCCCCTTTCCATATCACGTCAAACAAGATGATAGATATTTTTACCCACTAAATTCCATTGAGATTGATAAAATATTGCATGAAATCCATCAATAACTGGCGCCTTCAAGGGTGACATACTAAACACCTCCTTCTGAACCTCTTCCATCGAGAATGAAGTAATTAGATTTACTTTTCATTCTCTAAGAATGTAACGCCCCAAAAATGTAGGGTTTTTATTTCATGCTGAATTTGCTTAAATCTTATGATGTGCTTGAGTGGTTAGATATTTGAGCGTATTTGGGGTTCTAGAGAGGCCTGGGTTTGAGTCTGAGCTGTGGAAGAATTTTAGTTTTTGGGTCTTAAGAGGAAAGGGCTGTTAGCAGTGGGACTTAAGTATGAATATGGGCGTTTAAATGACACAAAATTGAGCATTGGACTTAGTGGCTGTGGCGTCACTGGGATGATAAGGAGGAGTAGGGTTCGAATCCCACGAATAGAAAATAGGGACTCTTATTTTATGCCTCGAGGGAGGAAGAAGTAGAGTTTGGATCAAAATTTGCAAGGGAGGTTGAAGACTTGGTTAAAAATTTCAAATGGAAGGTTGGGAGCGATTCTAGGAGGTTGTGGTAGAGAGTTTGAGGGAGTTGGAGGGGAGAGGAGTCTTGGCCGAATGAGGGAGAGTGGCTAAGGGAGGAATTTCGGCTAGGAGGGTGTCATTTGGGCATTTTGGCAACCTTGTGTGGTAGTAGAAACCGAAATTTTTTTTTGCCTTTAAGGTTTTCTTTTGTCCATGTCAGGTTTTCTTTCTATGGTGGTGTCTCATGCAACATTGTTACCATTCGGGCCTTCTTCTCATTCGTTATTTCCCCAACTGCTGCCCACCCCTTGCCGAAACATCTTTTCTTCTTTTAGTTCCTCTTGGCCGAACTCAACTTTCTCATTTCCTCTCGTTCTTCTTTTCTGTTCTTTTCAAGATGGCCGAACCTATCTTTCCCGTTATTCTCAACGTCTCTTCTCTTGTTTTCTAATCTGAGTAAGCCAAAATCAACCTCTTCTTTCCTTCTATCATATTCCCTTCTTTAGGGCCGCGCGTGTCTATTCCTTCTACTCAAGGAACTTATTATTTTCGAATTTGAGAGTAAGTAATATGGACTTTCTTTTAGTCAATTTTTGTTGTTGGTACTATTCTTTTTCTCTCGTGTCGAATCTTCCCTTTCTTCTTTAGTCTGATGTAGATTGGTATTTAAGTTCTTTCAAAGAGTGAAAAAGGGGCAAGCGATCGAAAGTTATCGATACGTTACTTTTAGTCATTGATCAAGTAAGCATTCTCTTTTTATGTTTGATTTAGGCACTAGTCTTTCCTGAGGGTTTTGTTTTTATAAAGGGTGGATTTTAACCACATGTTTGTGCAATCTTTTTTAAAAAGAAGGGTGTTTTGTAACGCAGAATCCATTCAGGGGCTCTTAATTTTCGCTAATAGTGGGAGAAGACTAAGCAAAACTTGGTCATTTAAGGTATGTATAAGGGTGGTTTCAGTTTATGTTGAGGAAAATGAGGATAACTCTTTTGATTGGATGACTAACTGATAATTTTACTTAATGTAGGATCGGTGCTAGGGGTTTCGTGGCATGTTTCGTAATTAAGGTGTGTAATTATACGACCATTACCGCATTGTTCAAACACTGGATAATGATGTCTTACACTTTTGTGCTACGGTGTATTGGCAAAAGACGAAAGGTCGCAGTTCTTGCATCTGACGGCCCTCGAGCATGTGAACGTTCGTAAGGATAAATCGAGCCAAAACCGTTAGCGTTAGATCGAAGAGGCCTCCATGAACATTCCCGTGGGTTTAGGTCATAATGGGCCTCGATGGGCAATAGGGGCCTAATGGGCTCATGTGGGTAAAATCCCCGGGAAAATGATATGAATGGATTGGGCTGCGCAATTCATATAGCTGCACCCGAAATTGGGCTGAACGGGCCACACGAGCGTGTGGGCCCACTTGGGTCGAAAGTTAGGCTTTAGGCCAATAGCACCGTTTGACCTAAAAGGGGTATATGTGCCGCTCGAAGCATTTGTAGGCTGTTGAAAAGGCCGTTACATGACTAAAAATTACCGAAATACCCCCGAAAGGTGAAATTATCGTTTTACCCTAACCAAAAAAATGACCGTTATAACCCTCGTGGTAGTGTAAGTGATGTATGTGAGGTATTTGTATGATTGATTATGATTGTGACATTCTGCATACATGGGTTAGTTATGACATGACATACTGCATTGGGTTGGGTTTAGTATGAGGAGGAAGTACTGTACTAGTGGCTCTGCCACGTTTCTTGATTAGTGACTCGATCACGTATCTCGATTTTAGTGGCTCGACCATATCTATCGATTTTAGTGGCTCAGCCACATATATTGTCATTAGCAGCATTGCTGCGTTGATATTAGCAGCTAGGCTGCGTTATTGGTGTGCTAGCTGGGTGGGTCGACTTGGTCCCCACGAGATGGGTTGGTTGCTACGGGAGGTGTGTTGGCTGGACAGGGTTGGGTTGCATCTCTATTATGCATTATCATGATGTTGGGCTTAGGCCCACTTTGTTACTGTATAGGGCTAAAAGCCAGGTTGATCTGTTATCATTTAGGACTTGGGCCCAGATTGTTAGGGGATTACACACTGAGTTCTTGTAACTCACCCTTTTTTCTTAACTGTGTAGGTAATCCCTAGCTTTAGATGATTTGGAGTTGCGGGGGACTCGGAGGTGGCCATACGCTCGATTTGCTTAAATTTTTAGACTTAGCTATATTAATTTTTAATAATTTATTTCGGGTTGGTATTTTTGTAATAAGGCCACTTGATGTTAACTTTTATTTGGTATTTTCTTTTAATTACGATCTGCTAGACTAGGAAATATGGGTTTTTAAAACTATAACGTTTTCTAAAGCAAATTATGATTTTCAAAAAAATTGACAACTTGAACATGCTTCCATGATTTTTAAATCCTGATTAATAACTGATATGACCAATAAAGAAATAACGAGTTTTATGATTTTACAACCATAACATCTTCAAAAAATTTATTTTAGTATTGAGCTGTTATCAAACTACTGGTTTTCAAACGACACGTTGATGTGACAGTCAGATCCGGTTGTAACGTCTAGCCCGGGTTTGGGGTGTTACATTTAGTTGTATTAGAGCTAGGTTTGCAAAACTTTGCTGTGGAATTGGTTTTAAGAATTTTTTAAATCTGTCTAAATTTTGGTTTGGAAAGAAATGTTGTTATTGAAAGTGTGGCACACCGAGTCTTCGGTGCCAAATCTGTAAATTCTCTGACATTGCTTCCTATTGTACATTGAAATGGTTATGCTGAGAAACTACTAGGGATAGCAGCACGACACTGAAACTCTTTAGTTAGAGTAAACTGAGACAGTAGGAGACTAAAAACTGTAGTGAGGTTTCGATCTGTGAAAACAACCCTAATTACTGTTTATCATAAAATATTAGTTAATAATTATGGGAATTATAAGCTGATGCATAAAACTCTTAAAACAGATAAATACACTACATTGATATAAGCACAAGAGGTCGCGGAAGGGGTACACGTGGTCGCGGTAGAGGCCGAGGTGCTAGGGCTGGGTCTTCGGCATCGGGACACATGCCTGCTAGGGAAACACCAGCCTCACCAGTGATTGAGACGGGGTCTTATGACCGAGTCGCTAGGGATGATGCTTTGTCCCAAGCGATGTTACATGTTCTTGAGAGGGTTGCTGGGGCAAGTACTAGATCAATGGGTCGAGGGTTAATTTCTGAACGACTCCAGTCTAACGGAGCTAAAATCTTCAGGGGCATCTCTGGTATAGCCCCGAATGTGGCAGAATATTGGTTAGAGGCTACCGAGTGAATAATGGATGACCTCGATTGTACTGTGGAATAAAAATTAGAAGGAGCGGTGTCTTTACTACGAGACGAGGTGTATCAATGGTGGCTTACCGTGGGGAAAGGTACGCAGGCCGGCCGTTTGACATGGGACTTCTTTAAGGTGGCCTTCCAAAGAAAATATGTTGGGGCGAGTTATGTGGACGCTCGAAGGAAGGAATTTTTGAGTCTGGTCTAGGGGCATAAGTCTGTAGCAGAATATGAGGCAAAGTTTCTGCAGTTGAGCCGGTATGCTCGGGGTATAGTCGCAACTGAGTATGAGCACTGTGTGCATTTTGAGGATGGTCTTTGAGATGAGTTGCAGGTGTTGATAGCTCCGTAGAGGGAAAGAGACTTTGCTGCTCTAGTTGAGAAGGCAAAAATTACCGATGATGTGAAATGCTCAGAGCATCAGAATCGTGAGAAAGATAGGGGTAGAAATAAGAGGGAATTTGAGCCCTCAAGTTCTTTTGGTGGGCCTAGGAAGAGGCCTAGATTTGATGAGCCAGCTCGAGCTGATGTTCCTATTGTTGTTGTCAGACTGCAACCTTGTGCTGATTATGGGAGATTTCATCAGGATGAGTGCTAGAAAAGAACTGGGGCATGCTTTAGATATGGGTCCACGAATCACCAGGTTAAAAACTACACTCAGAGGCCTGTTCAGGGGCAAGCCCAGGTCAAGGCTATATGTAGCTAGAGAGAGGTGGTTAGCAGCCACCGAGAGGCCGTGGTCAGGCCAGAGGGGGAAATGGTTTGGGTAGAGGTTGTGGAGCACCAGGCAAAAGCGCTGGTAATATCGATGCAATACAACTAGCTTTGGTCTACGCTGCTCAGCATCGAGAGGAGGGCGACGTCTCTGATGTCATAACTAGTGCATTTCTCATTTATAGTGTGCCATATACTGCTTTAATTGATATTGGGTCTGTACACTCGTATGTTGCATGTACTGTGTCTGGGACGTTGGGCATACAGTTCAAAATTACTGATAGAGAAATATCGGTGATAAGTCCACTAGGACAGTCGGTTAGAGAGAATAAACTGTTTAGAGATGAGCCCCTAGAAGTCCAAGGGGTTGTCTTTCCGGTAGATTTGATAGAGCTGCCGTTTGGCGAATTCGATCTTATTTTGGGCATGGATTGGTTTGTGAAACACCATGCGAATTTGGATTGCACTGCTAAACGTATGGTATTGAAGACTTCAGAGGATGAGGAGGTGATCGTGATAGGGGAGCGAAGGGATTATTTATCTAATGTAATATCAGCATTAAGGGCCAAGAAACTGGTTCGCAAGGGTTGGGAGACATTATTAGCTTATGTCAGCATTTCTGATTCTATGAGTCTGTCTACTGAGAATGTCATAACTATAAAAGAGTTTTCGGATATATTTCTCGAAGAGCTTTCTAGGTTACCTCCAAACCATGAGGTCAAATTCGACATTGAGCTCCTAATTGGAACGGCTCCGGTGTCCATCGCTCCTTATAGGATGGCGTCGAAGGAGCTCAGAGAGTTAAAGGCACAGATTCAAGAACTCCTAGACTGAGGTTTCATTTGGCCGATGTGTCTCCATGGGAGCACCAGTATTATTCGTGAAGAAGAAGGATGGGTCTATGCGCATGTGCATCGGTTATCGTCAACTGAACAAATTGACGATTAAGAACAGGTACCCTTTATCAAGGATAGATGACCTGTTCGACCAGCTGCGAGGAGCTTCGATTTTTCCAAGTTAGATCGGGGTACCATCAGTTAAGGGTTAAAGAGGTTGATGTGTACATGCCAGCATTCAGGACTCGTTAAGGGCATTACGAGTTTTTGGTCATGCCATTCGGGTTGACAAATGCACCAGCTACTTTCATGGATATGATGAACAGGGTTTTCCAACCCCATTTAGATCGATTCATGGTGGTGTTTATAGATAACATTCTGGTGTATTCAAGAACTGAGGAGGATCATGATTCGCATCTCCGAATTGTATTGCAAACACTGAGGGAAAAACAGCTTTATGCCAAGTTCGGCAAGTGTGAGTTTTGGCTGCGAGAAGTGACATTTTTGGGTCACGTAGTGTTTGCCGAGAGGATTAGGGTTGATCTAAGGCCGTATTGGATTGGAGACCACCAAAGACTGTATCAAAGATTCAAAGTTTTCTGGGTTTGGCGGGGTATTACAGATGTTTCGTTGAAGGGTTCTCACTGATTGCTGCACCTCTAACTAAGTTGCTACAAAAAGGGGTACCGTTTAATTGGACTGATAAGCAGCAGGAGAGTTTTGAGAAACTGAAGAAAGTTCTGACTGAAGCTCCAGTATTAATACAACCAGAGTCAGGGAAGGAATTCATTGTCTACTGTGATGCGTCGCACACTAGATTGGTATGTGTATTGATACAAGAGGGTAAGGTGGTGGCTTATGCATCCCGCCAGCTTAAGCCTCACGAGGTGAATTACCCCACTCACGACTTGGAATTAACTGCGGTGGTGTTCGCACTGAAGATATGGAGACATTACTTGTACGATGAGAAGTCGATCATTTATACCGACCATAAAAGCCTCTAGTACCTCCTTACTTAGAATGAGTTGAATCTTAGGCAACGAAGATGGATAGAGTTGCTTAAGGATTATGATTGCTCGATTAAGTACCATCCGGGTAAAGCTAACGTGGTAGTAGATGCATTAAGCCATAAGGTTGTATCTGATCTAAAAGCAATGTTTGCTCGTCTCAGCCTGTTTGAGGATGGTAGTCTGTTAGCGAAACTTTAAGTGAAGCCAACCTGGATTGATCAAATTAAGGAGAAGTAGTTGCTGGATGAATCGTTGGTTTCCTCGTTTTCGACTGGTGGAGAAGGGAGAGACTGCAAATTTTGGGTTGAATAGTGAGGGAGTGCTATGCTTCCGTGGGAGAGTCTGCGTACCGATGGATT
Source organism: Gossypium rotundifolium (assembly GCA_025506655.1). Taxonomy (NCBI): domain Eukaryota; kingdom Viridiplantae; phylum Streptophyta; class Magnoliopsida; order Malvales; family Malvaceae; genus Gossypium; species Gossypium rotundifolium. Next base: position 64,455,349 of record CP106734.1, read on the forward strand.
CTGAGCTAAGGTAGTCTATACTGCGGCAGGTGCATAGTAGTCCATACGCTATGCATCCTGGTGGAAACAAGTTATACCGAGATCTGCGTGAACTGTACTGGTGGCCAAGGCTTAAGTATGAGGTTACTGATTTCGTGGGTAAGTGTTAGACATGCCAGCAAGTGAAGGCTGAGCATCAATTACCTTCTGGATTACTGCAACCTGTTAAAATTCCACTCTGGAAGTGGGAGAGAGTAACCATGGACTTTGTTAGTGGGCTACCCCTGGCGCCTACTAAGAAATATTCGGTATGGGTTATTGTTGATTGACTGATTAAATCCGCCCACTTCATACCAGTCCGCACTGATTATTTGTTACAGAAGTCAGGTTATACGTGGCGGAGATTGTGAGGCTGCATGGGGTACCAGTGTCTATCATTTAGGACATGGACCTTAGATTCACATCACAATTCTGGAGAGTATTACACGAAGCTATGGGTACAAGGTTAGATTTCAGCACGACATTTCATCCTCAGACTGATGGGCAGTTAGAAAGGGTAATACAGATTTTGGAGGACATGCTAAGAAGCTGTGTGATCGATTTCAAGGGAAGTTGGGAAGACTATTTACCGTTAGTAGAGTTCGCATATAACAATAGCTACCAATCCAGTATTCAGATGGCACCGTTCGAGGCGTTATATGGTCGTAGGTGTCGTACCCCTACTTGTTGGACAGATCTGGGGGAGCGGCGAATGCTGGGGCTAGAACTAGTTTTTGAAATCGAAGAAAAAGTAAAGTTGATCCGGGATCGATTAAAAGAAGCATCTGATAGGTAGAAGTTGTATGCTAATTTAAAGCGTAAAGAGATTGAATACACGGTGGGGGATTATGTCTTCTTGAAGGTCTCACCATGGAAGAAGATTCTGAGATTTGGACTGAAAGGCCAGCTGAGCCCTAAATTCATTGGACCCTACCGGATATTAAAGCGTGTGGGACCGGTCACCTATCAGCTTGAGCTGCCTCCCGAGTTAAACCGTATACATGATATGTTTCACGTTTCTATGCTAAGGCGATACCATTCTGATCCCTCTCATATTATGCCGGTAGAGGAGATCGAGGTTAGGCCTGACTTCACTTTTGAGGAAGAATCGGTGCAAATACTGGATCGTGATGTTGAGGTTTTGAGAATGAAATCTATCCCGTTAGTCAAGGTGCTTTGGCATAATCACGGTTCCGAGGAAGTCACATGAGAGCCTGAGGAGGCAATGTGACAGCAATATCCTCACCTCTTTTGATCAGGTAAATTTCAAGGCTGAAATTTTTTTAAGGGGGTAGAGTTGTAACGCCCTATAAATGTAGGGTTTTTATTTCTTGCCAAATTTGCTTAAATATCATGATGTGCTTGAACGATTAAATATTTGAGTGTATTTGGGGGGTTCTAGAGAGGCCTAGGTTCGAGTCTGAGCTGTGGAAGAATTTTGGTTTTTGGCTCTTAAGAGGAAAAGGCTGTTAGTAGTGGGACTTAAGTATGAATATGGGCATTTAAATGACACAAAATTGAGCATGAGACTTAGTGGCTGTGGCGTCACTGGGATAACAAGGAGGAGTGGGGTTCGAATCCCACGAATAACGAATGGGGACTCTTACTTTATGCCTTGGGGGAGGAAGAAGTAGAGTTTGGATCAAACTCTGCAAGGGAGGTTGAAGACTTCGTCAAAAATTTCAAATAAAAGGTTGGGAGCGATTCTAGGAAATTGTGGTAGAGAGTTTAAGGGAGTTGGAGGGGAGAGAAGTCTTGGCCGAATGAGGGAGTCTGGCTAAGGGAGGAATTTCAGCTAGGAGGGTGTCATTTGGGCATTTCGACAACCTTGTGTGGTAGTAGAAATCAAAATTTCTTTTTGCCTTTCAGGTTTTCTTTTGTCCATTTCGAGTTTTCTTTCTGTAGTGGCGTCTCATGCAACATTGTTACCATTCGGGTCTTCTTCTCATTCGTTATTTCCCCAACTGCTACCCACTCCCTGCAGAAACATCTTTTCTTCTTTTAGTTCCTCTTGACCGAACTCAACATTCTCATTTCCTCTCGTTCTTCTTTTCTGTTCTTTTCAAGATAGCCGAACCTATCTTTCCCTTTATTCTCAACGTCTCTTCTCTTGTTTTTTAATCCGAGTAAGCTAAAATCAACCTCTTCTTTCCTTCTATCATATTCCCATTTCTAGGGCCGTGCGTGTCTATTCCTTCCACTCAAGGAACCTGCTATTGCCGAATTTGAGAGTAAGTAATATGGACTTTCTTTTAGTCAATTGTCGTTGTTGGTACTATTATTTTTCTCTTGTGCCGAATCTTTCCTTCCTTCTTTAATCTGATATGGATTGGTATTTAGGTTCTCTCGAAGAGTGAAAAAGGGGCAAGCAATCGAAAGCTATCGATACATTACTCTTAGTCCTTGATCAAGTAAGCATTCTCGTTTTGTGTTTGATTTAGGGACTGGTCTTTCCTGAGGGTTTTGTTTTTATCAAGGGTGGATTTTAACCACATGTTTGTGCAATCTTTTTTTTTAAAAGAAGGGTATTTTGTAACACAGAATCCATTCAGGGGCTCTTGATCTTCGCTAATAGTGGGAGAAGACTTAGCAAAACTTGGTCATTTAAGGTATGTATAAGGGTGGTTTTGATTTATGGTGAGGAAAATGAGGATAACTCTTTTCAGCGGATGGCTAACTGATAATCTTACTTAACGTTGGATCAGTGCTAGGGGTTTCGTGGCACGTTTTGTAATTAAAGTGTGTAATCATACGACCATTACCGCATTGTTCAAACACTAGATAACGATGTCTTACACTTTTGTGCTATGGTGTATTGGCAAAAGACGAAAGGTCGCATTTCTTGCATCTGACGGCCCTCGAGCGTGCGAACGCTCGTAGGGATAAATCGAGCCAAAATCGTTAGCGTTAAATCGAAGAGGCCTCCATGAACATTCCCGTGGGTTTAGGTCATAATGGGCCTCGATGGGCGATGGGGGCCCAATGGGCTCATGTGGGTAAAATCCCCGGGAAAATAATATGAATGGATTGGGCTACGCAATTCGTATAGCCGCACCCAAAATTGGGCTGAACGGGCCACACGGGCGTGTGGGCCCACTTGGGCCGAAAGTTGGGCTTCAGGCCAATAGCACCGTTTGACTTGAAAGGGGTATTTGTGTCACTCGAGGTTATTGTAGGCTGTTGAAAAGGCCGTTACATGACTAAAAATTACCAAAATACCCCCAAAAGGTGAAATTATCGTTTTACCCTAATCGACAAAATGACCGTTATACCCCTCGTGGTAGTGTAAGTGATGTATATAAGGTATTTGTATGATTGATTATGATTGTGACATTCTGGATACATGGGTTAGTTATGACATGAAATACTGCATTGGGTTGGGTTTAGTATGAGGAGGAAGTACTGTACTAGTGGCTCTGCCACGTTTTACTGATTTAGTGGCTTAGCCACGTATCCTGACTTAGTGGCTCAGTCACGTATCTTGATTTTAATGGCTCAGCCACGTATACTGATTTTAGTGGTTCAGCCACGTATATTGTTATTAGCAGCATTGCTGCATTGATATTAGTAGCTAGGCTGCGTTATTAGTGTGTTGGCTGGGTGGGTCGACTTGGTCCCCATGAGATGGGTTGGCTGGTACGGGAGGTGTGTTGGCTGGACTGGGTTGGGTTGCATCTCTGTTCTGCATTGTCATGATGTTGGGCTTAGGCCTACTTTGTTACTGTATAGGGCTAAAAGCCAGGCTGATCTGTTACCGTTTAGGGCTTGGGCCCAGACTGTTAGGGGATTACACATTGAGTTCTTGTAACTCACCCTTTTCCCTTAACTGTGTAGGTAATCCCCAGCTTTAGATGATTTGGAGCTACGAGGGACTTGGAGGTGGCCACACGCTCGATTTGCTTAAATTTTTAGACTTAGCTATATTAATTTTTAATAATTTATTTCGGGTTGGTAGTTTTGTAATAAGGCCATTTGGGATTAACTTTTATTTGCTGTTTTCTTTTAATTACGATCTGTTAGACTAGGAAATGCGGGTTTTTAAAACTATAAAGTTTTCTAAAGCAAATTACGATTTTCAAAAAAATTGACAACTTGAACATGCTTCCGTGATTTTTAAATCCTGATTAATAACTGATATGACCAATAAAGGATTAACGAGTTTTATGATTTTACAACCCTAACGTCTTCAGAAAATTAATTTATTATTGATCTTTTATCAAACTAACCGATTTTCAAACGACACCTTGATGTGACACGTCAGATCCGGCCGTAACGTCTAGGCCGGGCTTGGGGTTTACAAAGAAGATTGGAAATCAGCCTCTGCAAGGAAAGCAACCAACAGGTTGAGTCTCTACCGAGTAGAGTTGTTTATAAAAATCAATTGCATGTTGTTAAAGAAACTCATCATCAAAACACCACCTAGTATCTGCAGTTTGAAGAGCTTTAATCCTATTTTGCTTTCTGCAAGTAAGAGTACGATTTTGAAAACACTTAATACTTCGACCTCCACTAGTTAGCCATTCACTTCTTGAATTTTTGTACCACAAAAATTCTTCTTCGAATAAAATGTTCTCTAAATCAAATTTGAGATTCAATTCACGGGCTTGAAGTCGCGTAGAGTCATGAAACATTCTTATCACTAAGGGTTAAATATAAAATTAGTATCCGAACATATCCACTTCTCTCAAATTGGTACCCGAACTTGTTTTTTGTCCATTATATTGGTTCTTGAGACTAATGATGTTAATTTTTTGCTACGTGACAGCGCTGGCCAATCGCACGCAGCCATGTGGTGTCCTACTATATATCTTTTTTCTTTTTCTTTTCATTTTCCCTCCTCTTCCTTTCTTTTCTCTTTTCTTATTTTTCTTTTTCTAGGTCTGTTTTCTTCATCTTTCTTCTTTCTTTTTTCCTCCAAAAACCACCAAAAAAATTCCCTCACTTTCTCACCATCCAATCACCATTAAAATTCCCTTTTTGCTATATTATGAAAATCGATCTTAGATGATAAGCTTCTGATACAAGTCATCCTCTAAGTAGTAAATAAATCGACCTATGTTTACTGTTTTCTATTTTTTCCCAATGGATGAGTAAAACAATATGGAAAATTTGGAATGAAAATTTAGTCTCTCTCATATTTGTTCTCTCGATTCCTCTTATTTTATCTCTTTGGTTTTCTATTTTCTGTAAACGATGACATCATCTTCTAACGAATATTTCCTATTTTTGTGTTTAAGAATCTTTTACTTTATGATATGTATGGTTTTTTTTTGTATTTTCCTTTATTTTTATGGTATAAAGTTTGTTTTTCCCCCTCTTTGATCCAAAAAAATCCCCTAATTTACCTTTGTTTTTCTTCCTTATTTGAAGATGGTTGAACAATCTTTTTGGGTTTTTTTATTTGGATTTTAAGGTATTTTGAGTTGATTTTTTTAAAAAAATTCTGGGAATATTCTTGCAAATGTAGTTTATTTTTTTATTTGGTGATTTTTATTTCATTATTGGGAATTGAAGTTGAAGGTGGATACGGTGGATAAGATGTCGTCTCTCAGTAGAGAGCTTGTGTTCTTGATCTTACAGTTTCTAGATGAGGAAAAGTTTAAAAAGACTGTTCACAATTTTTTTGAAACTTAAATGGATTTGATTTTAATTAGTATTTTGTTGTTAATAGATAAAATTTAAAATGTGATTATTTCTTTGAATTTAAACAGGCTTGAACTGGAATCTAGGTTTTTCTTTAATATGAAATATTTTGAGGATGAGGTACATAATGTAAATTGGGATGAAGTTGAGAAATACTTATTTGGTTGATTATAATCGGTATTCGATGAAAATCTTTTTTGACATTAGAAAGCAAGTAACACCCTAGATTTCGAGGTTAAAAATTTTGAGATTTGTAGTTGGAGGGCAGTGGTTAGGTCGAACAATTAGGTTAGAATGGGCCTGTTGGTCTGGTAGTTGGTTGTGTGTTAGTGAACCTTTGGTTCCTGGGTTCAAGTCCTCAGGTGTGTGTTCTGAGGAATTATTGTATTTTATTTTAATTTTTGTTTTGTGATAACAATACATATTAGTTTTTTTTATTGAATTAGGAGAGAAAACAACCCAAAATTAGTTTTTCCATGTTCTCCCCTCTCCTATGTATATCTCTTCCCTCTTTTCCCTCACCATTGTTTTCTTTTCTTTCTCTTTTCTTTGCTAGGGAAAATCTATTTTTGTTTTTGGTTTCAAAAAGTTTTAGTTTCCTTGTCGTCAGGTCGGTGTCTGAGCTCTATTCAATTCTTATTTGGTTGTTGCTAGTTCGTTTACATTTTTCATTGACAAAAGCTTCGGGTTCGTAGGGTGGTCATCGACGTGTGTTGATAGATTTCTGGGCATTTTGATTGTGATTCAAGTGTGGGTTTCAAACTTTTCAATTTCATTAACGAATTGTTGGTCGAATTGCTATAGAAGTCGATAATTTTGTGTGTGTTCGGGAACCTTGTAATTTTGATAACGAATTGTCGGTTTGTTATTGTGAAATTCAGCAATATGTGTTTCTAAAATTAGTTAATCAAAGTGTTTTTTGGTTGTCAAAATTGCATGAAAATCGATATATTATGGTGCTTTTCTGGGTTACTAAGGGTTGGGAATCGTTTTGACAACAAAAGCACAATCTGCAACCAGTTTTGGAGTGGTTTCATGACCACACGGGTGGCCACACCGGTGTGTGCCCTACATGGGTGGTTCACTTGACCGTGTGCATTTGGGAATTAAGGATTTTGGAATGAATTTGGTGCCACACGGTCGTGTGGCCGATAATTGGAAATTCAGGGATTTTAGGTCGATTTTCACATGGGCATGTGTTCTAGACACGGTCGTGTCCCGTGGGCACACGGGCGTGTGAGGCTTCCACACGATCGTGTCTGCACTACACCTCATTTTAGCACAAATGGACAGAGAGTTACACGGACTTCCATAAGGCCATGTTCCTGGGTCACACGGGCGTGTGCCTCCTTTACATGGGCGTGTTGACTCGACACGACTGTGTGGCCCTATTTTGCAAATTTTGGGGGTTCTAAGTCGAACTGTGACTTAATTGTCTTCCTGTGTGTTTCGAACCTTGGCTAGGCCTTAGTAAGGGTAGTTGAGACCCTGTTTTGGCTCGGACATATGTGTTCTATGTAATCATTACACTAGTTTAATGATTCATTAATGTGATGTTGCCTAATAATTGTGTATCATGATATTTGATTCTAAACCTGGTTGATTGGATGTGTGCACCTCTGATTTGGTTTGACTGTCTATACGCTATTTCTGTAAGTTTGTTTGCATACATGCATTTGCATAAAGTTTTTGGGATTGGTTGCGAAAAAAATAAGTCTGATCCGATTTGACAGTTCAACTGCATTACATCTGTACAGCGATTTACCGCACAGTATGATGCATATGTCAGCTCAACTGCATATTGTCATTTACATGGCTTAGTTCCACATATGTGGTGTGTAGGGTTGGATGGGCCTTTCACGGTCCTATGTGGTGTGCATGGTTGGTTGGCTCATTGTTGGTGTGAACAGGGATCGGAATGGTATTCGGTTGGTGGGTGGGTTTGTTTTTAATCTGTTTTGCATTAGTTCATACATCTATTTGTTGGAAAGATATGTTCACAATGATATGATGTGCTTTGTTTGATATGTATGGTTGGGATGTTGGTTCCGTGTTTACATTCCGGATTTGTAATAGCCTTGGAAGTACGTTTAGCTATTGAACTACTAATTGAAATTCTATTTTGTAACTTTGTTTTTTGTTATGTTTCAAACTCACACTGAGCTCGTGTAGCTCGCCGCTTAGTTTTCCTCTTTCTAGGTACTCTGGTTTTTTGAAGCTGGACTCGGCATGCCGGAGGTCTCGAAAGTGTCACAACTTTAAACAAAATAATTGGTCTTCTCTTTTTAATTTCAATCTGTTTTGGACTATGCGTACTAAAAAGGGACTGTGGTATAAATTAAATTTTGAAATTTCCATAATTTGAGTTATCTTGGAATGAATTTTTGATTTTTTGGATTTATATTTTTGAATGTTTTAACGTATTTTGAAGTTTTCTGCTTTAAATCCTGAAATATTAAATGGAGCTGTGTTTGAATGAGATTCTGAAAATCGTTTGTGAATGGCTTTCCGATCACTTCGGTGGTCAATGTGACCTCCTGGATTCGGTCTAAACTTCTAGGCCAGATTTTAGGGTGTTACAAAACAGAAATACCTTGAAGCATTGGATAAGTAAACTTTTTGTATACTTTTGATTTTTCTATTCGTATTTGTTAATAATCGGATGTTTGCAAAAAAATTGGAATGATTGAATTTAATTTAGGGGATATAAATAGAGTACACAATGGCAAAAATGATATTTTGGTGATGATTGGATGGTGAGAAAGTGGGGGAAAATTTTTGGGGGTTTTGGAGGAAAAAAGGAAAAAGAAAGAAAACGAAGCAGACCTAAAAAAAAGAAAAATAAGAAAAGAAAAGAAAAAGGAAAAAGGAGAGAAAATAGAAAAGAAAATAAAAAGAAAAAGAAAAAAAATAAAAATGAGGTATAAAAAGGATGCCACGTGGTGGCGTGTGATTAGTTAGTGCTACCATGTCAGCAAATATTAACATCGTTAGTCTCATGTACTAATATAGTGGACAGAAAAGAAGTTTGGGTACAATTTGGGACAAAAAAAAAAACCATAAGTATCAATTTGGGATGTAACGCCCCGAATTTTTAAACTATTGTTTGCTAATTTCTGTCGATAATTAAGTCTCTGTATCCGTGGTTAAGGGTAACATCCTAAATGTGGGCCTGTGCATTTATATGTTGGTTTAATATGTTAATTCAAGAATTTAAGGCTCGGGCTGAGGCCTTGATTAAATATTTGGATTAGGGTTTAAATTAATGTTCTGTGTAATTTAAGTGATATTTTGGGTTTTAAAATTTGGGCTAAGTGGCAGATAAATAGTGTTAGTTTATAATTTAAGTTAGGTAGCAAGCTGGGCTTGTGGCCCAACTTTTGGAAGAGTTTGGGCCTTGTGTGGCCGATTGGGCCTCAACATTTGTGGGTTAAAATTCGGCATAGGAGAGAAGAGGGTGGACGGCACATGTGCTATAATATAGGGGATTTAATTCTTTTATTTTTATTGATTATTAAATGATGATAATAGGAAGGGAGGAGTTGGTTTGAAGGAAGTTTCTTCTAAAGGCAAGATAAGGATTGGGTTATCATGCAAGATAAGAGCTATTAGGAGGGGGAGAGTTGGCTGAAACTTCAACACTGTGTGTGTGCTGAAATTTAATAGCTTGAGTGTCCAGCTTTCTTTCATTTTTTTCTCTTTTCCCTCTGCCTTTCTCATTTTTTTTCTCTCTGGCCGAAATTTCTTTTCTTTCCTCTTCTCATATTTTTCTCTCTTTTAGCCTAAATTCCCTAGCCTTATTTCCCTCTTCATTATATTTTCAAACGCTGAATTCTCCCTATGCATATCCTTTTCTTCCATAGCCGAACCATCAGGTGAGATCTTATTTTTCCCGAAGGTGCACCATAGCTGAATACTTCTCTTTAATCTGGTAAGTTTCGGGATTTTGCTTCTTTGCGATTTCTTCATTCTCTTTTATCAAGTTTCTAATCCGAATCAGTTTTCTAAGGCCCTGTCGATTTCACTCTTTGTACCTAGAAGCCAAATCTATTTCATTAAAACCTCCTGTTCTGATTTGTGAAAAGCCGAAGGTAGGTGGTCAATGGTAGGTTCGGCCGAATGGCCACTTTCTTGTTCTTTTGTCTTTGGCCAAATGTCATAAGGTGTTAGATGGGTTGCGATCATCGATTTGGTTAACTATTTTTGGTGATGGCCGAATGTAGGAAGGGAGGTGACGTGTTCTCAAGGACATTCGGGATTCGATTAACTAGGTAAGAGTTCGTTTTAAGTGTTATAGTTGTTTAAGTAATTAGATCTCATCGTTTAAATGGTTTAGTGATTAAGGGATTATGATGGACTCGAATAACAGTCAGGCAGAAAAGGTTGGATCTGTAAAACCAACACCTAAATACAAGAAGCGATCTATTTGGTGAGTGCGAGATTGGCCATCGGGGTGTGGGCGACATCAAGTCGGATCGTGGGCGATAGTGGTAGTCTCGAGTGATAGTAACGTAAACATAGCGAAAGCGTTAATACGAGAATCAGGTGTGTAATACTTCCTCACCATCTAGATCTGATTATTAAATATATGCTCATAAGTTTTATATGTTATGATAAATGCCGAAATCTCGGTTTAATGATGGAAACCCAAAGAGGGTAAAAGTGAACCACCAGGTTAGTGAATAATTTGATTAAATGTTATAAGTAAAATTTCTTGTATGTGATTGACTGGGTTGGGTTGATAAAAGGAGGAAGTTATACGTTATATGTGTGGCGGTTTATATCATGATCTGTCGTAGCGGCTAATGCCGTGATCTGCTATAAGGGCTTCGGCCATAATATGTTGATGAGCAGCATGACTGCCATCTTGGCGTGTAGCGGTGTGCGTTGATTGTAGAAATCCCCAATGGTGTGAACGGCTGGTACGGGGGTGTGTAGCGGATGGAAACCTAGGAAAATGGGTTGGGCTTTGCATATTATTTGTTATTTATGCAAATGAAATTATTACTATGTTTTATGGGTTAAGGCCCAAATCTAGTGGTGCATGAGAGTTGCACACTGAGTCTCGCGACTCAACCAATTAAATTAACATTTCAGGTGACACTTAGTATATCGGATCGGGCTGGAGAGGAGCGCAAGATGGCCATGCAAAAGAATATGTGGATCCGACAAAATGACTCAACTTAATAGTTTATAAGATATTTTGTTTTTATGGATTTTAAACCCCGTTGTAATAAGGCCAAGGGCCACCAGTTTATTTATTTTTATTTATTTATTTACTTTAATTAAACTAAGACCTGTAATTAAGTTTTGGGCTTTTAATTATAAAGGCATATTTTATAAATTACATATGGGCTTTCTGGCAACCTAAATTGTTTTATTAAAATTTTTCTTAGTGACATACCAGATCCGGTTGTAGTGTTTAGGCCAGGTTTAGGGTGTTACAAATTGGTATCAGAGCCCGGTTCAAAACTCGGCTATGGGGGTTTTTGGGCTCAAAATGTTTTCTAAAAATGGGCATTTGAAACGTGGATGTTTTTAAGTAAAGGTTTGTTAGCTAGCGTGGCACCTGCGTCTCCGGCCCAAGTTCGCCAGGTAAGTATTCTGAACTCCTGATTGCGATATAAATGTAGGCTTAATGGGTTTTATGGGATGTAGATTATCTAGGTTAGAACTTGATGGGCTCTAGGCTTAGACAAACAACTCTTAAAATCCATAAGACTTAACTTCATTAAACAAAACCTGTAAACAAGTCACAAGACTAAAGTGTGGTAACAAGCATATGCATGTCTAGGAGTAGATCCTAAGAGCTTGGTATTTAAGCGGTCAGAGTGACTCACCTCCTCTTATTTGGAATCTTACAGTGCATAGTGATTGTTCACTTTAGCCATGACGAGTGTGGCAATAGGCATATGCATGTCTAGGAGTGGATTCAGGAAAGCTTGGTACTTAAGCGATCCTAGTGACTCACCTCTTTTCACTAGAATCCTACCCGGTGCATAGTGACTATTCACCCTAGTTACGAGGACGTGTTGACAGCCAAAACTTACAATTAAAACCCGAAAGGGACCGACCATCTGTTTTGTAAAATCTTAAAGTAAACCTTAGTTCTGAAATCACCAAATTACCCTTGATTCGTAAAAATTACCCTGATTTTAGAAAATGACAAAAATACCTATTGTCTGAAAAATGACCGAAATACCCTCGAATTTACAAAATTATCGAAATACTCCTGAGTTGAAAAATTATCGAAATACCCTTATTCTGCAAAATCACCCGGAACCATATTTTGAAAAAAATTTAGAAAAATACCCCTGTAGGTTAAAATTATGAAAATACCCCTAGGTAGCGAAATGACGAAAATACCCTTAGGTGATGGATGTTACTTGTATGAATGTTGTGTTGCATAATTCCTAGAATTAGGAAGACTGAAAATTGTAGATAGGTTCGAATTCGAAAGAATCACTTTTAAAAACTATGTTTCATAAGATTGTTCGGGGATAATTAGTAGAAACAACTAATGACTCATAAAACTTTTAAATAAGATAAATGCAAACTAGAAGAATGAGTACAAGAGGTCAAGGACGTCCGCCACGTGGTCGCGGTAGAGGTAGGATGACCGTGTCAAAACCTGTAGGATCGGGTCATGGAGTGCGAAGTGAGATCTGGGTTCCATCACCGCTTGAGGTGGAATTTCGAGGACGGACAAGTGGAAAGGACGTGGTGTCTCGAGTCAGATCTTGAGGTTTTGGAAAGAGTGGCTGAGGTTGGTATGGGAATAGGAGCTCGAAAATCTGTGCCAGAGAGGCTTAGGAACAACGGGGCAGAAGTATTTAGAGGAGTCTCTGGCATATCCCCAAGTTCCGCTGAATATTGGTTGGAGGCAGTGGAATGTATAATGGATGACTTAGACTTCACGGTGAAGGAGGAACTGAAGGGGGTCATGTCTCTTCTTCGAGACGAGGCCTACCAATGGTGGCTCACAGTGAAAGAGAATGCGACCATGGACTGATTGGTAGGGATTTCTTTAAGGAGTCATTCGAGGGAAAGTATGTTGGGGCTAGTTATATGGATGCTCAAAGGAAAGCATTTCTAAACTTGGTGCAGGGGCGTAAGTCGGTGGCTGAGTATGAGGTTGAGTTTCTACGCTTGAGTCATTACGCTCGGGGAACGGTAGCAACGGACTATGAACGATGTGTTCGATTCGAGGATGGGCTACGGAATGAGCTAAGGATTCTGATTGCACCGCAGCGAGAGAGAATTTTCACAGTTTTGGTGGATAAAGTTAAAATAGCTGAGGAAGTGAAACGGGTGGAGAGACAAGAGAAAGATAAGGATCGGGGCAGGAGTAAGAGAAGTTTTAGACCATCTAGAGCAATTGGAAATTTTCAGAAGAGGCCTAGGACTGATGGGCCAGCGCTCCAGCGGGCCAAGATCAAGCATGTTCTACATGTGGGAGAACCCATTATGGGGAGTGCAGAATGATAACCAGTGGATGCTTTAGGTGTGGATCCACAGAACATTTGATGAGAGACTGTCCTCAGATGGATCGGGGACAGCCAACGGGCCGAGGTTGTGACCAGCCAAGGAGAGGTGATCAGCCTGGACCAAGGGGTAGAGGTGCAGCTAGAGGAAGAAATGGATCTGGTCGGGGTCGTGGAGCATCTGTCAGAGGTACAGGTAATGTAGATGCAAGGCAACAGGGTCTAGTTTATGCAGCTCATCGACGGGAGGACAGTGACGCACCGTATGTTATAACCGGTACGTTTCTTGTTACTGATAATCCTTTACTTGCCTTGATTGATATTGGGTCAACCCACTCTTATGTTGCATGTTCAGTATCTGAGACTCTAAGTATAGACTCTGAAGTAACCACTAGAAAGATGATTGTGATTAGTCTTTTAGGACAATCTAAGGTAGTGGACAAACTGTTTAGGGATGTACCTTTAGAGACTCAAGGGGTAGTATTCCCAGCAGATTTAATGGAATTACCGTTTGGAGAGTTTGACCTTATTTTAGGAATGGATTGGTTGACTAAGCATCGTGCCAAGTTGGACTGTGTGAATAAGTGTATGGTGTTGAGTACCCCGGAAGGCGAGTAGGTGGTTGTGTTAGGAGAAAGAAGGAATTACTTGTCCAACGTGGTATCATCTTTAAAAGCTATTAAGATGATTCGGAAGGGATGTAGTGCATTTCTAGCTTTTATTAGTGCGTTGGATGCTAAGGAGGTGACTGTTGATGAGGTTCGAACAGTCAAGGATTTCGCAGATGTCTTTTCGGAGGAATTGCCAAGATTACCCCCGGATCGCGATGTGGAATTTGGAATAGACCTACTTTCGGGTACAGCTCTAGTATCCATTGCTCCTTATAGAATGGCGCCGAAGGAGTTGGTAGAGCTCAAGGCTCAGATTCAGAAACTATTAGATCTAGGGTTCATTCGACCGAGTGTGTCTCGATGGGGAGCGCCGGTCCTGTTCGTGAATAAGAAGGACGGATCCCTGCATATGTGTGTGGATTATCGTCAACTGAATAAGTTGACGATTAAAAACAAGTATCCATTACCGAGAATCGATGATCTGTTCGATCAGCTCAAAGGAGCTTCGGTCTTTTCTAAGATTGACTTAAGGTCTGGATATTATCAATTAAGGGTTAAAGAAGGAGACATTCATAAAACGGCGTTTCAGACTCGGTACGGGTATTATGAGTTTTTGGTAATGCCGGTCGGGTTGACGACGCACCAGCGGCCTTTATGGATACAATGAACTGGGTGTTTCAGCCATATCTTGATCGGTTCGTCGTGGTGTTCATCGACGATATCCTGGTTTACTCTAAGTGGGAGGAAGAGCATGATGAACATCTTCGCGTGGTGTTGTAAACTCTAAGGGAGAAGCAGTTGTTTGTAAAGTTCAGTAAATATGAGTTCTGGCTGAAGGAAGTGACTTTTCTAGGACATGTGGTTTCAGCTGAGGGAATCCGGGTGGACCCTCGAAAGATAGAGGCTGTATTGGATTGGAAACCACCGAAGTCTGTGGTGAAGGTTCGGAGTTTCTTAGGATTGGCAGGGTATTACTGAAGGTTCGTTGAAGGGTTTTCTCTAATAGCGGCACCTCTAACTAAGTTGTTGAGGAAGGGAGTATCGTTTGTATGGACCGACAAACAGCAAAAGAGCTTTAAAAAGTTGAAGAGAATCTTGACGGAAGCGCCAGTGTTAATTCAGTCGGAGGCAGGAAAAAAATTTACCGTCTACTGTGATGCATCACACACGGGTTTAGGGTGTGTGTTGATGCAAGAAGGAAAGGTGGTGGCGTATGTGTCTCGACAGTTAAGACCGCATGAGTTGAACTACCCTACGCATGACTTGGAGTTGGCGGCGGTAGTGTTTGCCTTGAAGATTTGGAGGCACTACTTATATAGGGAGAAGTCGGTAATTTATACTGACCATAAAAGTCTGAAGTACCTCCTTACCCAGAAGGAGCTAAATTTAAGACAACGTAGGTGGATCGAGCTCTTGAAGGATTATGATTGTTCGATCGAATACCACCCTGGTAAGGTGAATGTGGTGGCAGATGCGTTAAGCCGTAAGGTAGTATCGGAACTAAGAGCCATGTTCGCTCATCTGAGTTTATTCGACGACGGGAGTTTGTTGGCTGAGTTGCAAGTAAAGCCGACATGGGTAAGTCAGGTTAAGGACAAACAGTTAGTGGATGATGTCCTGAGTGCTCGACTTTTACAAATGAGGGACGGTGGAATGGAGGACTATAGTTTGAACAATGATGGAGTTTTGTGTTACCGTAGGAAGATTTGCATGCCTAAAAACGGGGAGTTACGGCAGATGATTCTTTGGGAATCGCATAGTAGCCCTTATGCTATGCATCCTGGAGGAGTTAAGATGTACCGTGATTTGTGAAAGCAATTTTGGTGGCCAGGTCTGAAGAAAGAGGTAACGAAAATTGTAGGAAAATGTTTGACGTGTCAACAGGTCAAAGCTAAACACCAAGTGCCTTCGGGATTTTGCAGCCGGTGAAGATTCCCCAATAGAAATGGGAGAGAATCACGATGGATTTTGTTAGTGGGTTACCCCTTACACCCACTAAGAAGGATTCGATTTGGGTGATTGTATATCGATTGACAAAGTATGCTCACTTCATACCGATTCGAGTGGACTTTTCTCTACAAAAGTTGGCTAAATTGTATGTGGCTGAGGGTGTAAGATTGCATGGTGTGCCGGTGTCGATCATATCAGATAGCGACCCTAGGTTCACGTCACGATTTTGGAAGGCTCTTCATCAAGCAATGGGAACAAGGTTAGACTTTAGTACTACTTTTCACCCACAGACTGATGGTCAGTCTGAGAGGGTAATTCAAATTTTGGAGGATATGTTAAAGGGTTGCATTATTGATTTTAGGGGCTGTTGGGAAGAGTACTTGCCTTTGGCAGAATTCGCATATAATAATAGTTATCAAGCTAGCATTCAGATGGCGCCTTATGAAGCGTTATATGGAAGGAGATGTCGTACTCCAACTTGTTGGACGGAGTTGGGTAAACATAAGGTGTTGGGTCCAAAATTAGTTTCGGAAACGGAGGAGAAAGTTAAGTTAATACGGGCTAAGTTAAAGGAAGTGTCTAATCGACAGAAGTCTTACGCGGATCTAAAATGGAAAGAGGTGGAATTTGCGGTAGGTGATCAAGTCTTCTTGCAGGTATCCCCGTGGAAGAGGGTAATGAGGTTTGGACGAAAGGGTAAGTTAAGTCCACGGTTTATTGGGCCTTATTGGGTACTAGAACGTGGGGGCCCAATGGCTTATCGTTTGGAGTTGCCTTCGGAGTTGGAGCAGATACATGACGTGTTCCATGTCTTGATGCTGAGACGTTATCGATTTGATCCATCGCACATAGTACCAGTAGAAGAGATAGAAGTAAGGCTGGATTTGTCTTTTGAGGAGGAACCAGTGCAAATTCTAGATCAAGATGTAAAAGTGTTAAGAAGATTCCTTTGGTCAAAGTCTTGTGGCAAAATCACGGTAGCAGGAGAAGCGGCGGGGAGCGAGAGGATGTTATCATGCCATAATACCCCGTCTTTTACGATCGAGGTAAATTTGGGGCCAAAATTTATTTTAAGGGGTAGAAGCGTAACATCCTAAATGTGGGCCAATGCATTTATATGTTGGTTTAATATGTTAATTCAAGAATTTAAGGCTCAAAGTGAGGCCTTGATTAAATATTTGGATTAGGGTTTAAATTAATGTTACATGTAATTTAAGTGATATTTTGGGTTTTAAAATTTGGGCTAAGTGGCGGATAAATAGTGTTAGTTTATAATTTAAGTTAGGTAGCAAGTGGGCTTGTGGCCCAACTTTGGAGGAGTTTGGGCCTTGTGTGGCGATTGGGCCTTAAGATTTGTGGGTTAAAATTAGACATAGGAGAGAAGGGGTGGACGGCACATGTGCTATAATATAGGGATTTAATTCTTTTATTTTATTGATTATTAAATGATGATAATAGGAAGGAGGAGTTGGTTTGAAGGAAGTCTCTTCTAAAGGCAAGATAAGGATTGGGTTATCATGCAAGATAAGAGCTATCGGGAGGGAGAGTTGGCTAAACTTGACCTTGTGTGTGTCTTAGAAATTTAATAGCCTGAGTATCCAGCTTTCTTTCGTTTTTTTCTCTTTTCCCTCTGCCTTTCTCATTTTTTTTCTCTCTGGCCGAAATTTCTTTTCTTTCCTCTTCTCATATTTTTCTCTCTTCTAGCCAAAATTCCCTAGCCTTATTTCCCTCTTCATTATATTTTCAAAAGCCGAATTCTCCCTGTGCATATCTTTTTCTTCTATAGCCGAACCATCAGGTGAGATCTTATTTTTCTTGAAGGTACACCATAGCTGAATACTCCTCTTTAATCTGATAAGTTTCGGGATTTTGCTTCTTTGCGATTTCGTCATTCTCTTTTATCAAGTTTCTAATCCGAATCAGTTTTCTAAGGCCCTGTCGATTTCACTCTCTGTACCTAGAAGCCGAATCTGTTTCATTAAAACCTCCCGTGCCGATTTGTGAAAAGCTGAAGGTAGGTGGTCAATGGTAGGTTCGGCCAAATGGCCACTTTCTTGTTCTTTTGTCTTTGGCCGAATGTCATAAGGTGTTAGATGGGTTGCGATCATCGGTTTGGTTAACTATTTTTGGTGATGGCCGAATGTAGGGAGAGATGTGACATGTTCTCAAGGACATTCGGGATTCGATTAACTAGGTAAGATTTCGTTTTAAGTGTTATAGTTGTTTAAGTAATTAGATCTCATCATTTAAATGGTTTAATGATTAAGGGATTATGATGGACTCGAATAACAGTCAGGCAGAAAAGGTTGGATCTATAAAACCAACACCTAAATACAAGAAGCGATCTGTTTCGGTAGTGTGAGATTGGCCATCTGGGTGTGAGCTGACATCGAAGTCAGATCGTGGGCCGATAGTGGTAGTCTCAAGTGATAGTAACGTAGACATAGCGAAAACGTTAGTACGAGAATCAGGTGTGTAATACTTCCTCACCATCTAGATCTGATTATTAAATATATGTTCATAAGTTTTATATGTTATGATAAATGTCGAAATCTCGGTTTAATGATGGAAACCCAAAGAGGGTAAGCGAACCACCGTGTTAGTGAATAATCGATTAAATGTTATAAGTAAAATTTCTTGTATGTGATTGCATGGGTTGGGTTGATGAAAGGAGGAAGTTATCGTTATATGTGTAGCGGTTTATCTTGTGATTCATTGTGGCGGCTAATCTGTGATCTGTTATAAGGGCTTGACCATAATATGTTGATGAGCAAGATAGCGCCATCTTGGCGATGTAGCGGTGTGGGTTGATTGTAGAAATCCCCAATGGTGTGAACAGCTGGTACGGGGGCGTGTAGCAGATGGAAACCTAGGAAAATGGGTTGGGCTTTGCATATTATTTGTTATCTATGCAAATGAAATTATTACTATGTTTTATGGGTTAAGGCCCAAATCTAGTGGTGCATGAGGGTTGCATACTGGGTCTCGCGACTCAACCAATTAACTTAGTGTATCGGATCGGGCTGGAGAGGAGCGCAAGGTGGCCATGCAAAAGAATATGTGGATCCGGCAAAATGACTCAACTTAATAGTTTATAAGACATTTTGTTTTTATGGATTTTAAACCCCGTTGTAATAAGGCCAAGGGCCACCAGTTTATTTATTTTTCTTTATTTATTTACTTTAATTAAACTAGGACCTGTAATTAAGTTTTGGGCTTTTAATTATAAAGGCATATTTTATAAATTACATATGGGCTTTCTGGTAACCTAAATTGTTTTATTAAAATTTTTCTTAGTGACATACCAGATCCGGTTGTAGTGTTTGGGCCGGGTTTGGGATGTTACATTAAGTATTTTGTTTATGTGTTTGAGATCTGAATTAGACTGTATAACTTGATATTTGATATTCTAAGGCTGAATAATCGATTATCGGTGCGTATAATTGGTGTAGTAATTGTTAATTGATAATAATTTGTATTATCTGATTGTGGAATGTAACTGAATAAACTGTATGTACATCCCTTATATTTGATATCTGTAATCTGCATCTACATTGGGTGGGAGTGGTATTAAGAAGGAAGTGCCGGCAGTTTAATAATCTGCCAAACTGAGTGACTAAGCCACAACTCTGTATCCGATTCTGGCAATTTTTCGTATTTTGATCTGGCAACTATTCTGTAATTACTTTAAAATGTGTCATACTGACACTAATTGGTGTGTAGGGCTGGATGGGTAGTTAATACCCTATATGGTGTGCTGGGATGGTCGGAGATGGCATGTAGCGGATGGGGGTAGGAAACTGCATCTAATTTTGATATGTTACGCATCTGTATTTGATCTATTCTGCATTTGTATTTGATCTATTCTACATCTTACCTAAACTGTTACAACATTAATGAGTATTATTTGTTTTTGATTCTGTATATGAATTTGGACAATTACTGTTAAATCTGTATAACTGTCTTACCTACATATTGGTTACTCGTCGGGTTATAAACTCATTTTATTTATTGACTGCATTATAGGTAACACATAAAATTAGGAGGCTCGGCGTGTTGGGAGCTCTGTCCTCTCTCTTTATTAGATACTCTACTATTTTTTTATATTTGGATTAATGTATGTTTTATTTTGTATTTCGGTTTGTAAAATCCATGTTGGTTTGATTGGGTTGGTGTTTCTAAGTGACGAACTTTAAATTACTTTAAGGTTGGTTTTTCCTAAACGTTTTGATGTAGCCTCCACACTTGGTCTAAACGTCTAGGCCGGGTATGTGGTGTTACATGGGAGAAGTGGACAAGTTTGAGTACTAATTTTATATTTAACCTTATTATTAATTACTTTAAATGTTGAAGTTCATAAAGAACGGTAGGCCCAACTGCACAGCCTCCTAATTTCTTTGAACATTCTTATCACTCATTGCCATAGGGTTCACCTTTATCTAGGTAAGAGTTTACTTATCGATAATGAA
Source organism: Gossypium rotundifolium (assembly GCA_025506655.1). NCBI lineage: Eukaryota > Viridiplantae > Streptophyta > Magnoliopsida > Malvales > Malvaceae > Gossypium > Gossypium rotundifolium. The sequence goes on from CP106734.1 coordinate 64,475,524, forward strand.
AGCTTCTTATATTGGCAACCAGTTGCAAATAAACACTTTCCCAGTACGTAACATGTAAATTATAGGTTGTTTTAAGTATATAATATAAAAAAATAAATATCTAAAATGGTATACCAGATCAATTAATTACGAAAATAGTATGGTAGGAGTGGTGGAGGGTGTCAAAGAGATTGCACTACCCTTCTTTTTTGACACACATCAGGCACCGTTAAACAAAAAAAAAAATTATATTGGGTGAATGTTTATTAAATGGTGACACCAATATGGGTTTTTTATACGGGTTAAATACGGGTCTAGGTCAAATACGTTTGGTGGTGTCCATCTCATATGTAACACCCCAAACCCGGTCTAAACATTACGACCGAATCTGGTATGTCACATGAAAAAAATAGTTTTGAAATTTTAGTGAAAACATTGCAATTTAGAAAAAAACTTTTCGTTTTGTGTTTCCATCATTAAAATTCAGTTTTAAGGGTTTCCTTACCAACTTTTATTTAAAAGAACTAATAGTCGAATATGGGTTTTGTGATACGAAAGCCGAAATTAGGGGATTTCATAAACGTGACATTTAAAAAAAAAGTTTGTATAGTTTTAGAAAAATTTCTAGTTTCATTATTATTTTGCTAGTATTCACTTGTTAATATTTTGGAAAATGTTTGTTATATTTTTAGGAAAAACTCTGTGTTTATCATTTTCATAATATAATAATAACCGTATTAAAATAAAAACCCAAATTAAAATTATGGAGGCCTTATTACATAACAAAATCCCAAATTAAAAATAAGTTTAAAAGAAGGAAACGAAATTTACGAAAGAAATAATGCATGGCCACCTCGAAGTCTACCTCGGCTCCAAATCCACAATTAGGGGTTACTTGCAAAATTAATCAGAGAGGGGTGAGTCACCAAGACTCAGTGTCTAATTCCCCTAACGAACGCAATCTGGCTTTGAGCCCACAGACGCACATTGAGCCTTAGCCTTCACAATATAGCATATTAAAAAGTGTATGCAATGCAACCCATCCCAACCTAGTATTCCATCCTCTACATCACCTGAACCAGCCAAACACCTGTGGCACCAAGCCACTGTGGTACCAAACCACTGTGACAGAGCCACTAAAATATATATATGTGGTACCAAACCACTGAGATAATGTGACATAGTCATTGATATATGTATATGTGGTACCAAACTACTGTGACAGAGTCACTGAATTACACTTCCCCTTTCAATCATATCCCAAAGCCCATGCAACATATTATCATATTGTGATGAATGCAATCATATTTCCAATGTGCAATAGATAATCAAATCATACATATGTTTAGGCTATGTTGTTCGAAAGACAGAATCATAAAGGTACTTACCTGGTGTCTCCAACCTTACCCACAAGGGTATCTCAACTGTCTATACAGTCGTTTCGGCTTTCAGCCAATACAATTATTAATACAAAATAATAAAGGAAGGTGTGCGCACTACACACCTGATTACGCGTAGGACTAAACACTGTAGATCGTCGACACTCTCACTAGCGGGAATAACCACAATTTGCCTATCCCAAGTAGGTGTTAGCTCTCTACCACAACCCGACAGAAAGTCTCGAACCGCTGAAACAGCACGTCGTTTAAACTTAGGAGCAGAGACTACGAGTCCACTCCCCTTCTTAGATTGGCTTGATTACTCTGAAATCGTCCCAATGGATTCGGCTTGCGATTCCAGATGAATCCCACCCTCTTTACGTGATTTTGAAATTAAGAAGAGGCTTAAAGGGGTGTGCTTGCACTCCAACAGGTTCGGCCTTGCAAATTGCACCTGCCGAATGTAGAGGGACTCTCGGCAGATAGAAAACTAACTACTCTGCTTCTTACGGTTCGGCTAAAAGAAAAGAAAAGCTAGAAGAGGATTCGACTAGAGGAGAAAGAAGTAGAGGAGAAGAGATGAAGAAGAAAAAGAAGTAGTAGAAGAAGAAGAGAATTGAGATGAAAAGAGAGATGATATGAGTGAGGTAAGGTTCGGTTATGGTGAAGAAAGCATGTTGTAGGAGATAAACAAAAAGGAATTAGGCCTAGGGAAAAAATAAAATGGAAAGACAGTGGAAGAAAGGGAAGTTTCGGCTTTAAGAAGATAGAAGAGAAAATAGTAAAAAGAAAAGAATAAAGGGAGGAAGAATCACTCTAGTTTCGGTTAACCAAAGTGGCAAGAAAAGATGCAGAAAAGGGTACTGGAAGTTCGACACAAGTAAAGAATAGGAAACTAGAAAAAGAGAAAAGAAAAGAATCTCAAAGAAGATTTGCAAAATTCGACACTTCACTCCCACAAGGTTCAGTTTTGCTATCACACCACCCATGCCGAAACCCCCTAGCCTCAACATCACATAGCCAAAATCCCTCTCCCACCTTTCAAACATTCGGCCAACTCTCACTCAACCTCCCCACTTCCTTGATTTGCTCCTTGATTTGCTCCCCTAAGTCCTCTCCATCCACCGTTTGAATCGGTTGACCCATTCAAATTCCTCCAAGACCTCTCCTCCATCCATTTCAAATTGGTTGACTCATTCAACAACCACCCCTCAGAGTCCAAGCCGAACACCACTTCTTCCCCATCCTGGCGCAAAATACATACCCCCAAAATGTAGCCTATGGGATTCGAACCCACTCCCCCTTCCATGCTCCATTGTGAGGCCAACCATCAAGCCACACACTCCACATGTGACATCAAACATAAATAAATATCCTTAAAGCCTGCTTCCCCTAGCTCTCCCCTTAAAGTGCCCAAATTTTTTTTACCAAGGCCCTGCTCGAACCCGAGCCTCCCCAGGACCCCCAAACAACCTAAATAACAAGCTAAACGAGCTAAACGCATAGAATAGCACAAAATGCAGAACCCCTAATTCTAGGATGTTACATCATAGGCGGCATCAGTGGTGCCCATCTCATAGGTGGCACCAGTGGCATAAAGCCCTTCTTAGAGACGACACCAATCAAGCCATACCATTATTTAACCAATGTTTTGTGCAATTTTTTTTTTGAAAATTTAAGAATAACAAAGAAACTTTTCTGTAGAAAAATAGTAAACTAACAAAGAAGAATTCACAAGGTTAGTAGATATGAAATTCACTTTTTTACAGTATTTTTTCTTGAAATTGTATTGAGAATTTTTATTTCTTTTTTAATAGATTTAGTATTGAATATGTATAATAAAATTCTCCTATGCGTTTATTTCGATGGAGTAATGTTGACAGCATTTGGATGTTTATTTAAATGTCACCAACAAATAGCAATGAGATTTAATGGAAATGTCTTGATTGATGATATGAAGGGAATGATTAGTGCAAAAAATTATTAGACGTTGGGGGAGAAGGATCTCAAAACTTTTCTACAAGTTTCCAGTTTCGACAGATCCATTAAATTTATCAAGATGAAACCTGTAGACGATGAAGTCGTGGAGACAATGGTCACTCTTTATTGTGGAAATCAGAGCCACCAAAATGCACCAATTTAGTTATTTGCTGAGTTAGCTAATGTGGAGCCAGCTGAAGATCCCACGCCATTAGGTGAAGAGCATGAAGTTCAAGATCTATGTGCAGTGGTTTTGATATTGTATGTTGATAGTCAATCAACTGTACGCAGGATCACCATCGACCTTAATGTTGCACCTGCTTCTGAGAACTAGAACTCGGGCTCCCATTTAAAAATACATCTAGTCGTGTTTGAGACTGATGCGGATGGTGATGATGGATATGATAATAGTGATCTTTCTGATCACGAGGTCTATAGTGATCCCAATCTAGATGATGTTCCGGATGATATCAACGACGAAGGCTCGAATGATGATGCAAATGATAACGCGTCTTTAGCCGGGAACCTGACTTGGTGCATTGTGATTCGCAATGATCTTGGGGCACACATGTCACTTATAGACCCTGATGTGGCGTATGCAGCTGAGTTTTCAAAGTACCCTGATTACTATCTGCTCACCGGTTGGCCGTAGATTCGAACCTCATGAGTTGTTTGTAACAACCCATTTATGGCCGGGCCCAAACGAACAAAAACAAAATAATAAGAAAATAAAAATCTAGTGTCCAATCTTATTGCAGTCCATTTGAAACAGACTACCCCAAGCCCAATTACACACTCAGACCCAAATACTAACCCACTACCCGTGGCCCAATTACACCCAAACCCAAAACCTAGGTGGCCCAAGGGAGCCCAAAACCCAAGCAATTTCAGAAGCCTAGGGTTCTCAAAACCTAAGGCGCCATAAGCAATCTGACCCTTTGGTCAAGCGCAATCAACAAGACAGATCGCATCCCATCGCTAGATTTCTCGCTGTTCGCCTGCAAAAAGGAAAGAAAAGCCAGAGAAACAAGCATATGGCAAGAAATCGAAAAATACCAAAACTTGTATTTTGACAGTGGCTATAAAAAGCCGAATACGTTTGATGTAAAGGACTTACGGGAAATAATAAGAACACACAGTCGAAAAATGAGCAAAGGTTTTTGTTTTCATTTTTTCTTTCTTTCTTCTCGAAATAGTATACATACATACACAAATTATATATATAGTATATATATAATAATATAAAAATATGACAAAGAGAAAATTTTTTTTACCTTTCGGAGTTCCTGCCACCGTGCACAGTGGTCGGCGGTGGCGTCACGGCGGCGATCGATCCGAGCCCTCGCCAGAGTTTGGCCGAAAATCGCTAGAGGGAGAGCAAACAGAGAAAGCTCTCTATTTTTTTTAAACAGAACAAGCAAAGTGAATTTTTTGGGCTAAAGAATGGTATTTATATACCTGCTAAACGACGCCGTTTTAGGCCTTGGCCAAACATGCCAAAACGACGTTGTTTCGAGGCTAGGATTTGGTCTTTGACCCGACCCGGGGAGGATCCGCGTGTTTTTATAAAAGGGGCAATTTTCCTATTTAGTCCCTCCGCAATTTTATTCTTTGTAATTTCGTCCAATTTAAATTTTCTTTTATTTTTTTAAATCTAGGCCTAAAAGTTTGCTTCTATTTCAATTTGGTCCCTCGGGCTATTTAATGGCTGATATCAGAACGTCGCCGTTTAGGAGATTGGGCATAATTGCCCAATAAGTCCTTATAGTTTGGCACACAATCCAATATCATCCTTTTTACAATTTTACCTTAGTTTTTTTATTTTAATTTGATCCCTGTTTCTTTGATTTTTAATTATTTTTATTTTCATTTTTATTCTTATTTTTAATTATTTTAGTATTATATATATGTATTAAATTATTACCATTTATTATTTATATTAGGTTATTTTATTAAATTCAATATTATTCATATATTATATAAAATTTGCACATTAATTACACTTTTTATTTTGTATATTATATTATATATAACTTTTAAATTATTTTATCCTTAATATTATATATAATTTTGTATCTTGATATTGTTTATATTATTTATTCTTAAATATGTAATTTTATGCATTTATGTATTAGATTATTATATTATAAATATATTTTTATATCATTTATTTATTTAAAAGGTATTTTACTTATTTTCTCATGAATATATATATATATATATATATTATTTTTAGATTATGCCATATCATTTTTATATATATTTTTATTTGCAATATCTATTATTATATATTACTCATTCTATGTTGTTATTTTATTTTACACTTAATTTGGATGTAAAGTTTCATATTTATTTAGTAGTTTTTTTTATCTTTCGCCATATATCTTATATTTGTTTGTCCATGCTTTTTATTTGTTTATAATTTTTATGTTTGCTTTAGTATAATTATTCTATTATTTGTATCATTTGTTATTTCATATTATTCTTTCTTTAATTATCTATATTAGTAGTAATTGTTAATATGATTTGTAGTTATGGTGAATTGCCATTTGGTATATATGTTGTAACGTATTAATGCAATATCTTGCTCAAACTATATATATTTTTTAAAAAAACACATTTTGTTAAATTGTCTCATTTTATTTAAAAGTTTTAATCTGATACATGAAATTTGGGGACTTCTGAAAAAATTATACCCTAACTCACTGGGTTTTAATTTTTCTCGTGGAACTTAAGGTATCAAGTATCTTTTTTTTTTTAACCCATAAACTTCAAATCAAAACTTATTCTCAACAATTCAAAATGTTATATCTTAACTTATTGGATATAATGTTTTGTGTCTTGAGGTAAGGATTTTCTATAAATAAAGGCAAACTTAATTTCGAAGTTTTGAGATGTTGCATCTTAACTTATTGGGTGTGACATTTTATTTCTTTGAGATAAAAAAGTCTTAGCTTTCTTTCAAATAAAAGGATCGTATTTTAAAATTTTTAAATTTTCGATATTAGGACAATAACTAATCAATCCAGTACCAAATTTGGGCGTTATGAGGGTGCTAATCCTTCCTTGTACGTCACCGACTCCCGAACCCTTTTTATTGAATTTCGTAGGCCAAAATCAATGTTTTGAAATAAAATGTTTTATAAGGTGATCCGATCACACCTAAGCAAAAAGGGATTAGTGGCGACTCCATTTTCGTTTTAAAGTCGATCCCTATTTTTTTTCAAAATATAAAAAATGGTTTCGACAGCTTGGCGACTTCCACTGGGGACCTAAGAGAGTCAAGCCGTAAATTGATTAATTTCTGTCCTTTTGACGAAAATTGAAAATCAAATTTGAAAATTACGTTATTTTATTGCATTTGTTTGGGTCATTTAGTTGGTTGTGATTTGAGTGTCTAGGGTACTCTTGCATCATATTGCATGACCGTTGTGGTCACACCTTTTAATTGAGAGTGAGAAGCTACTCATTCGTGAGATTTTCACCTCCGTGCAGGATAGTGGATCGCTTTTGGGATACATCCGTACCTATGTCTTCGTGAGATTTTCATCTCCGTGTAGCCATAAGGAAATGTATTCCCCTGAATTGAACTCGGTTCGTATGAGCCTATAATGGGTGAGGATCGAGGAATCTACCGATTCAGGTACCTCTGCTTTAGAACCAAACCACATGTAGAAAGCCTTAAGAGCTTACCCTAGGTAGAACTACGCCGAACCATAGCAATCACCCAAGTAGGTGCTTGATTATTTGTCGTTTGCCTTGAATTTTATTTTTGATATGGTACTGACTTATTGTGTTTTGTCGAATTGATTATTTTGTCTTTTATCGAAAATTAAAATTTGATTTTGATTCTTTCACCGCATAAGTTTGTACCGTGTCATATGTTTGTTGTGGTTTGAGTCTTGTGGGATATTCCCACATCATATTGCATGACCGTTATGGTCATTCCTTTTAAGTGGGAGTGAGAAACTATGCCTTCGTGATGGTTTCGCCTCCACATGGGCTAGTGACTGCTTCTGGGATCATCCGTACCTATGTCTTCGTGAGGTTTTCACCTTCGCATGGCCATAGGGAAATGTATTCCACTGAACTAAACTCGATCCATATGAGCAAATAATGGGTGAGCATTGAGGAATTCACTGGTTTAGGTACCCTCCCTTTAGAATTAAGCCACATATAGTGATCCTTAAGAGACAACCCTAGATAGAGCTATATTGAACCCTAAGGGTCACCCAGATAGTTGCCCTATTTTGTTATATATTTATCTTGTGTTAACGTGTTCTCTTTTGTTTTGATTGCAGTGCATTCACATCATAGAAAAGAGGCGTTGATTCAAATTTGATTGCTAAATAGAAGAGTTTATCATGAGAAAATGGATTTCTTGATAAAGTGGATTATAAAACGGTTGTCCGAATATAGTCTAAGTAAACACAACAAGAGAAGGCTGATAGTCCATGAAGGAATACAAGACTTTATTGTCCAAGGATTTAAGCTGACAAAGACAATTCAAGAATCACCACGTCTCAGCTTTCTTGAAGAGGCAACAAGCATTGCGAGGATATGTAAGTAATGTATCGCGGCCCAAGCAAAAAGGAGCTAGTGTAGGCATCTATTAAAAGTTTGTAAGATTTGACCTTTTCGAAGGAGGGGATTGATGTTTTTGCTTGGAATATGAGGGAAAGGCCGCATATGTAATCTGTTTTATGTAAAGAAATTTTCTTTCTAGAAAAGTTGTTCTAATGGAATTGAATTCAGAATCAACGCCTCCCTTTCTTTTTGCATTCATTTCATGCATTTGTATTACATCAGATCATATGCATTTAAGTCCATAGAAAGATCCCAATTAGTTGAAATTATTACAGAGAGAGAGAGAGAGAGAGAGAGAGAGAGAGAGAAGGAAAAATATGGAAACTAAACACCGTTATGGTACACGCGCTAAGATAAAGAATATGGATCAAAGACTCGAACAGTTCCAGAGAGACATGCAAGATCAGCTGCAAGAGCAGTTAGCAAAAATCCAGCAAGATATGAGGGAACAAATGATAGAGGCCCAAAGGAATATGGTGGCTCAAATGACTCAGCTATTGAAAAGGGCAATGGACAAATGAAAATTTCCCATGACTGATGCTGGTGAAGATAATGAGGGCTTCTCTCCAGGTTTTACCCCGTCGTATAGACAAGCACAACCTGAAGAGTATCCCTGAAGGCCATCTGTCATGATTAGGCCTCAACAAGGGCAAACTGATGCAAGAGTGCCCATGAACTTCCAAGTGGGCACAGGAACTAATCCAGGAGATAACCCTGCTAATCCTATTATCCCCGACTTAGATATAGCAGAGAGGGATGGGATAAGAATTGAATCCTCAAGGCAATTAGAGGATCGCTGTAGATGGTTGGAAGAAAAGTTCAAGGCATTGGAAAATACTGATAATCACCATGGAATTGATGCTAAAGACTTGAGCTTGGTTCCAGATTTGGTGCTTCCTCATAAGTTCAAGATGCTAGAATTTGAGAAGTACAATGGGACTAGCTGCCCTGAAGCCCATATCACCATTATCTGTAGACGGATGATCGACTACGTTAATAATAATCAACTCTTGATTCATTGTTTCCAAGACAGTTTGGTAGGGGCAGCGTCTAGATGGTACAACCAACTCAGCCGTGCTAGGATTAACTCTTGGAGGGACCTGGACCAAGCTTTTATGAAGCAATACAACCATGTCACAAACATGATGCCTAACAGAATCACTTTGCAGAATATGGAAAATAAGTCAAATGAAAACTTCAGGCAGTACGTGCAAAGATTGAGGGAGGTCGCCATGCATGTTCAGCCACCACTCCTAGAAAAGGAAACTACAATGCTTTCTATTAATACCTTGAAGGCTCCATTCATCACTTACATGATAGGAAGTACCACCAAGAGCTTTGCGGATATAGTAATGGCAGGAGAAATGATTGAAAATGCCATAAGGGGTGGCAAGATTGAAGTAGTGGAAACCACTAAAAGGTCTACTTCTAGAACAAAGGATAATGAGGTGAATAATACGAGTACATACAAGAAAGGGTACTCGAAGGCAATTACTGTTAGCCAGCCAAAAGTAATTATTACTGGGCAACAAGGGTCGGTAAGACAAGAATTAGGCGCAAGGCAAAACTCTAATAAGCTCCAATTTACGCCAATCTCGATGACGTATAAGGAGCTATATCAAATTTTATTTGATGCACATGTGGTGTCCCCATTTTATCTAAAGCCGTTACAGCCCCCATATCCTAAATGGTATGACTCGAACGCTCAATGTGACTACCATGCGGGAATAACGGGTCACTCAATTGAAAATTGTACTACGTTTAAAATGTTGGTCGAAAGGTTCATTAAAATGGGAGTTGTGAAGTTCGATATTTCATCAGAACCTGATCAATTTAACAAGACAGTAAATGCAATAATGGAAGGAGACAAGAAAGTTGTGACTTTTTGAAGAAGTTAAAAGCGAAGAGGGAATCAATGAACGAAGTTTCCACACCCTTGCATACTTGAGAGTGTTTTAAATAATGGGGCTGTGGAAGAGATCCTTATATTTTTAGAGCTAATCTAGAGTAATATTCAAAACATGCTTGCTACCTTAAGCCTAGAGGAAATAAGAACCCTTTTGTGAAATAGGCTTGTGTCTAGAATTTTTATTTCAATAGAATGCATCTTTTTAAGCAAATATTCTTTTATTCTTTCATTTTATACTGTACAAACAATTGTTCTTATTTTTTTCTTTTGTTTGGACTTTCTTTCAAGTATTCTTTCATTCTTTATTCATGACGATACAAATAATAATTCTTTGAATCATTTATTCTTTGGAATCTTCCTTTGAACCTATAATAAGGTCTCCAGATATCAACGATGTGAGCAACGCTGTTATTGACTCAGAGTCTCCTTTCAAGTGAGATATGTGTCTAGAGGGATCTCAAGATTTTGAAGATGACAAAGATTGTAACCTATCTTATGATTTGTTAAGAATGGTAGAACAAGATGAAAAATAGATCCTACCTTACATAGGGTCAGTGGACATTGCGAGCCTAGAAAAGATGTGAAGATTGCAGCTTAGCTCACCACAGAAATAAGGCAAGACATCATTGAGTTATTTTCAAAAATTCAAAGATGTTTTTGCATGATTATATCAGGACATGCCTGGGCAACTGAGACGTGGGTACGTTGAAATCTTAAAAGAGATCCATAAGGATGTCAGGACACATGCTAATGGTTTTACAATAGCCTAGCTAATCATGAGGTTTGGGTATTGCTAATCTACATAGAAAGGGATGGCATCAGTTATGTCGTATTTGAGGAAGACAAGACTTATGTGGCTCATCTATTTCTTTACAGATTTTCTATATGTGGGGAATGGATATTATGGGGCTGATCTTGTCAAAAGCTTCTAGTCGACATCAATTCATCATCGTGGTTGTCATTTACTTCACTAGGATGGTGGAAGTAGCTTCATATGCCAATGTTACAAAGTCGATAGTCATCAAATTTTCCAAAAAAAAAAAAAAATCAAGTGATGACAAAGAGTGCTAAAAAGGACAATGTCAAAAGTTTAGAAGTTTGTTCAAAGATCAGACGCCATATCACAGTGCAGTAAAGGCAACAAAAAAATCACGGGAAAGATGACTGAGACTTGTAAAGATTGACCATAAAGAAGTTACCATTCACCCTCTATCTTATCAAACGTCGGCTAGAACCTTTGCTGGGGCAATACATTGGAATAGAAATAGTTTTACCAATTGAATCTAATCGAACAAAAGGTTAAAGTTATCTATCACGGTCAGATGATGCAAGCTTACGACAAAGAGGTTCATCCTAGAGAATTCCACGAGGGGAACCTGATGTTGAAAAAGATCTTTATTCTACAAAATGATTTCAGAGGAAAGTAAATGCCAAACTGGGAAGGACCTTGTGTTGTAAAGAAGGCCTGTTCTGGAGGAGCATTGATATTGACCGAGACGGATGGCAAAGACTTGCCCAATCCGGTGAATTCAGGTTCAATCAAGACGTATTTTACCTGAAAGGGGAAAGGCCAAGGTGAAAACTCGCAAAGAGCGCCTTGGGTTCAAATTCAAAAAAAAAAAAAAAAAAAAAGAGGAGAGGCCAAGGTGAAAACTCGCAAAGGGCGCTTTGAGACCAAAGGGGTTTTGAGCCGAAAACCTAAAAGGGCGACTAAAATTTTGATCAAAGATAAGACATGTGGTAGTCTTGCTATGCCTGAATTGACAATGATGAAGTATGCTACGTCTTAGGGCATTGAAAAAGTACTCCGGATCCTCTAAACACGTATTGAGCTCAAAATGGTCCACAAGAAGTTTGTGCAGAGAAGCTTAGGGTACGATATCTGGGGCACCTAGCTTCTATCTTACCCATTTTGAATTTTCTATCTTTGATTACTTTATTTTTTTCAAAGATACACCCCAATCAATTTTCTTTTATGGCCTTGGCTATTTTTGCTTACTTTATTCTTTTCAAGATACACCCCAATCAATTTTCTTTTATTGCCTATATTAACTTATTTGTTTCAAGCTATGCTCTTGATTAATTTCTTTCACATCCATTGTTGTGATCTTTTCAAGCATTTTATATTGAAATAACGATTAATGGACTAATAATACTTTCATAAAAGGAGTTTCGCCTATTACTTTGGAAGCTTCTAAATAATATAAGAATCTGAAACAGGACTATTATTTAGAACTCACCAAGCCTAAGGGTTGGAAATATTGAAAGATGATTATTTGTTCAGATTTTTATTTGATAAGAAATTTCGTCAGTGATATCATCTCGAAAAATGATGAGCAATGTCAACCCAAGTGTAAAAGAGGATCATTCTCAGAAAATAAAAATGATACCCTGCATTCATGCAAATTTCAGGCACATACACCGGGTCATTACACTCAGGGAATGGTGTAATAGATCAAACTGAAAATGATACAAATCCCATACCTCTGAGTGGTAACAGGATGGATGGAAGAAACCAAATGTTATTCCCCTGAAGTTTCAGTGGGAGGTACAAACTTTATGTCTCAAGGTTCAAGTGGAGTGGACTCAGAATTACCATGGGGTAAATTATTTGAGCAAAATATGATTGATACTTCGAGAGGAATGAAGATGACGAATAAATGAGTGATGACACCTGAAGTAGAAATCATTCTCATAACATTTTTCCATTCACATATCATAATGCGTCTAACTAGGAAGCATTTGACTCATTTCGATCAGGGCATCCTAATCATTCGGCATAAGCATATACCCATTCTATAGGTTATGTCCTCTATAAGACAATGTAGTAGGGCAAATTGACACTTTCAGCCTGGCATCCTTGAAGTTGCAGTGGAGCAGTCTAAAGACAACAGATCTTACCGTCATGAAGTTACAGGAAGAAGATCGAAGACACTAGTCTTGTTTCCTTAAGTTTGCAGTGGAGCAGACTAAAGATTTTAGATCTTGTCTCCCTGAGTTTGCAGTGGAGCAGATTGAAGATAGCAGATCTGGCATTCCTGAAGTTGCAGGAAGCAGATCGAAGACATTAGATCTTGTCTCCCTGAGTTTACAATTGAGCAGATTGAAGATAGAAGATCTGGCATTCCTGAAGTTACAAGAAGCAGATAGAAGATATCAGATCCTGTCTCCCTGAGTTTGTAGTGGAACAGATTAAAGATAGCATATCTGGCATTCCTGAAGTTGTAGGAAGCAGATCGAAGACATCAGATCTTGTCTCCCTGAGTTTGTAGTGGAGCAAATTGAAGATAGCAGATCTGGCATTCCTGAAGTTGCAGGAAGCAGATCGAAGACATTAGATCTTGTCTCCCTGAGTTTGCAGTGGAGTAGATTGAAGATAGCAGATATTGTCTTCCTGAAGTTTCAGTGAAGCAGATCGAAGATACTAGTCTGGCGTCCCTGAGTTTACAGTGGAGCAGACTGAAAATGCAAATCTTATCTTCCTAAAGTTGCAGGAAGCAGATCGAAGATATTAGCCTGCCTCCCTGAGTTTGCAGTGGACCAAACTGAAGATAGCATATCTTGTCTTCCTGATGTTACAGTGAAGCTGATCGAAGATATTAGTTTGTCTCCCTAGAGTTGCAGTGGAGCAAACTAAATACAGTAGATCTTATCTTCCTGAAGTTGTAGGAAGCAGATTGAAGATACTAGTCTGGCATCCCTAAGTTTACAGTGTCGCAGACTGAAGATAGCAGATCTTGTCTTCCTGAGATTGCAGTGAAGCAGATCGAAGATACTAGTCTGGCATCCTTGAGTTGTAGTAGAGTAGACTAAAATAGCAGATCTGGCCTTCCTGAAGTTGCAGTGAAGCAGATCAAAGACATCAGCATTGCCTCTCTGAGTTTGCAGCAGAGTAGGCTCAAAGACAACAGATCTTGCCTTCCTGAGATTGCAGTGAAGTGGATCGAAAATACTAGTATGGCATCCCTAAAATTGCAGCGAAGCAGACTAAAGATAGTAAATCTCATCTTCCTAAAGTTACAGTGAAGTAGATCAGAGATATTAGCTTGTCTCCCTGAAGATACAACCATTTGACAAGACCGGACAAAATGGGTCTTTTATCGTCTTTGCTCTAATCTCGTTACACGACAATGAGCAAAGAGGGGCAGCTATAATAGACTATTTATGCACCGGCCCAAACAAACAAAAATAAAATAATAATAAAATAAAAATCCAGTGTCCAATCTTATTACAGTCCATTTGAAACAGGCTACCCCAAGCCCAATTACACCCTCAGACCCAAATACTAACCCACTACCCGTGGCCCAATTACATCCAAACCCAAAACCTAGGCGGCCCAAGGGAGCCCAAAACCCAAGCAGTTTCAGAAGTCTAGGGTTCCTGAAACCCTAGGCGTCGCAAACAGTACAGAACCTTCCTCGCGCCGCAAACAGCACAGCCCCTCCGGTCAAGCCACAATCAGCGCATGGATTGCATCCCATCGCCAAATTTCTCGCCGTTAACCTACAAAAAGGAAAGAAAAGTTAGAGTAAAAAGCTTATGGCAAGAAATCGAAACATACTAAAACTTGTATTTTGATAGTGGTTATAAAAGGCCGAATACGTTTGATGTAAATGACTTACGGGAAATAATAAGAACATACAGTTGAAAACTGAGCAAAGGTTTTTGTTTTCATTTTTTCTTTCTTTCTTTTCGAAACAGTATACATACATATACAAATTATATATATAGTATATATATAATAATATAAAAATAAGAAAAAGAGAATTTTTTTACCTTTCGGAGTTTCGACCACCGTGCACGGTGGCCGACGGCGGTGGCGTCACGGCGGCGATCGGTCGGAGCCCTCGCCAGAGTTTGGCCGAAAATCGCCAGAGGGAGAGCAAACAGAGAAAGCTCTCTGTTTTTTTTAAACACAGCAAGCAAAATCAATTTTTTTGGCTAAAGAATGGTATTTATATACCTGCTAAACGGTGCCGTTTTAGGCCCTGGCCAAACATGCCAAAACGACGTCGTTTCGAGGCCAGGATCCGCGCGTTGACCCGACCTGGAGAGGATCCGCGTGTTTTTATAAAAGGGGCAATTTTCCTCTTTAGTCCCTCCGTAATTTTATTCTTTGTAATTTTGTCCAATTTAAATTTTCTTTTATTTTTTAATCTATCCCTGAAAGTTTACTTTTTTTTTCAATTTGGTCCCTCGGGGTATTTAATGGCTGATATCAGAACGGTGCCGTTTAGGAGATCGGGCATAATTGCCCAATAAGTCCCTATAGTTTGGCGCACGATCCAATATCGTCCTTTTTACAATTTTACCTTAGTATATTTATTTATTTTAATTTGATCCCTGTTTCTTCGATTTTTAATTATTTTTATTTTCATTTTTATTCTTATTTTTAATTATTTTAGTATTATATATATGTATTAAATTATTACCATTTATTATTTGTATTAGGTTATTTTATTAAATTCAATATTATTCATATATTATATAAAATTTGCACATTAATTACACTTTTTATTTTGTATATTATATTATATATAACTTTTAAATTATTTTATCCTTAATATTGTATATAATTTTGTATCTTGTATATTGTTTATATTATTTATTCTTAAATATGTAGTTTTATGCATATATGTATTAGATTATTATATTATAAATATATTTTTATATCATTTATTTATTTAAAATGTATTTTACTTATTTTCTCATGAATATATATATTATTTTTAGATTATGCCATATCATTTTTATATATATTTTTATTTGCAATATCTATTATTATATATTACTCATTCTATGTTGTTATTTTATTTTACACTTAATTTTGCATGTAAAGTTTCATGTTTATTTAGTATTTTTTATCTTTACCACATATCTTATATTTGTTTGTCCATGCTCTTTTATTTGTTTATGATTTTTATGTTTGCTTTAGTATAATTATTCTATTATTTGTATCATTTGTTATTTCATATTATTCTTTCTTTAATTATCTATATTAGTAGTAATTGTTAATATGATTTGTAGTTATGGTGAATTGCCATTTAGTATGTATGTTGTAACGTATTAATGAAATATCTTGCTCAAACTAAATTTTTTTTAAAAAAAACACACATTTTGTTAAATTGTCACATTTTTTTTTAAAAGTTTTTAATACCGCGATACATGATATTTGGGGACTTCTGGAAAAACTATACCCTAACTCACTGAGTTTTAATTTTTCTCCTGGAACTTAAGGTATCAAGTATCCTTTTTTTTTTAAACCCATAAACTTCAAATCAAAACTTATTCTCAACAATTCAAAATGTTATATCTTAACTTATTGGATATAATGTTTTGTGTCTCGAGGTAAGGATTTTCTATAAATAAAGGCAAACTTAATTTCGAAGTTTTGAGATGTTGTATCTTAACTTATTGGGTGTGACATTTTATTTCTTTGAGATAAACAAGTCTTAGCTTTCTTTCGAATAAAAGGATCGTATTTTAAATTTTTCAAATTTTCGATATTAGGGCAATAACTAATCAATCCGGTACCAATTTTGGGCGTTACGAGGGTGCTAATCCTTCCTTGTACGTAACTGACTCCCGAACCCTTTTTCTTGAATTTCGTAGGCTAAAATCAATGTTTTGAAATAAAACGTTTTATAAGGTAATCCGATCACACATAAGCAAAAAGGGATTGGTGGTGACTCAATTTTCTTTTTAAAGTCGATCCCCGTTTTTTTCAAAATATAAAAAATGGTTTCGACATTATTCATGGGAAAAAAATTCGTAACCAAGGAAGAATGCTTATTTTCCATTAACCAGTATGACATGAATGTGTCAGTGGACTAAAAAGTTGCCGTGTCTAAATTGAAATTGTATATTGGGGAGTGTTGGAGGTCAACAGAAGGTTGCAATTGGTGGGTACGAGCCACATTTATCCAGAAGTCGCAAATGTAAGAGATACAAAAATTTGTTAGGCCTCACACATGCACTTCAACACGTATGACAGAAGATCACCAAAAACTTAACTCTAAAACTATCTACACATGCATCATGCCAATAGTGAAGGACATGTCGACCATTTAAGTTTTGGTAGTGATTGCTGAAATGCAAACACAATTCCTGTATCGAGTATCATACCAGAAAGCATGG
Organism: Gossypium rotundifolium; assembly: GCA_025506655.1. Classification (NCBI taxonomy): domain Eukaryota; kingdom Viridiplantae; phylum Streptophyta; class Magnoliopsida; order Malvales; family Malvaceae; genus Gossypium; species Gossypium rotundifolium. The sequence continues at coordinate 64,492,495 of CP106734.1, forward strand.
ATAGCTAAACAGATGGTAATAGAGCAGTTTTACGGAGATTGGGATGTGTCGTACAATGAGCAGTTTTCCTTCGAATGTGCTAGATGTTTTATCCATGCGTGTGGGCATTTCCCACTGCAAGCCGCTTGTGTAGGTAGATGAGACCTAGTTATACAAGAAATATACACAGATCCTAGTTGTTACAATTTCTCAATACGGGAACAAGAATGTGTTCCTGATAGCGTTTGCCGTTGTAGACAAGGAGAACATAGAATCATGATAATTCTTCCTCTCGAACCTATGAAGGTATGTTGTTATGGACGATAATATTTGCATCATATCCGATAGAGGGAAGGGAATAATTATCACCATTAGGTGTTTTGGTGTTCCATGGAGATCCATTTACTGCATTCGACACATTGCATCTAACTTCCAACTAGAGTACAAGAATGTAGATTGACAGAGACAAGTTGTGAAAATCGGTAAAATTTAGTTTCAATATATGTTCTAATGTTATAAATACTAGAAAAAACTAAATCGAGACTGTAACTTGTATTTTATTTATACATATACAACGTACGAGCTAGAGCCACACCTTTTCCGGCAAAGAATGACCTGACTTGAGGGTGACATGTAAGGAGATATGAACACTCATTTTCGACAATGGTTAGGTACCATAGAGCCATGGAAATGGGCTCAAAGTTTCAATGACGGGTTTTGATATGGTCATATAACCACTAACCTGCCAGAGGCGATTAACTCCGTGTTGAGAAAAACATGACATCTTTCGATTTCATCTGTGTTCTCAACTACATTCTACAAGCTGGCTACCTTGATGCCAAGAATGAGGCTGAGTTAAGTCAGTGAATGTAGAAATATATTCACAACAATTTGAAACATTTCGAGTTATAAAGTCCATCAGTCATCAACCCGGTATCCTACCTAGGTCCTACGGAGTTGATCTTCGAAACAAATAGTACGATTGCGGGAGGTTCGAAATAATTCGCTATCCCTGTGCGTATGTCATTTTAGCCTATGCTCGCGCCTCAATTAATGCTAAACAATTTATCGTTAAGGTGTACACTTTTGAGCACATGTTGCATGTTTGGAAAAATGAGTTCCCTGTCCTGCGTGATCTGTCTACATGGGAGGTGCTTCCGACAACTTTCAAGCTTGTCCCAAACAAAGGGTTGCGTAGGAATCTGAAAGGTCATCCTTAAGTGACCAAAATTCATAATGAAATGGACATTAGGGAGAAAACCAACGGGAAGCTTTGTGGTGTGTGCATATTAGCAAGGCATAATCGGGGTAAATACCCACAACCAACCTACCATATTGGACAATCGTTGTGATAGGGTGGGGATTGAGCTAATGTACTCCATGTTGAAATTTGGATATATATTTTACAGAGTTTGTTCCAATTTTGTTCTAATGCATCTAATTTATATTACAAAGTTTGTTCCAAGTTTGGTGCAATACATCTAATTTAAATTACAAATTTTGTTTTAAATTTCTTCCAAAGCATCTAATTTTTTGCATATATATTTCTACATATATGTTTTTGCATGTATGTAAGTCGATAATTTATATCTTAGACACTATCTCATTTAAATTTAGTAGCAAAATATCCAAAGTTTGCTTCACGAGAATTATGTTAAATGCCTAAATAGTAATATAATTAAATAAATACAAACTTTAACATTGAAATTATAGAAACCCCTAAAATTGATGATCCGATGGTGTAGTCCGAAGGGTAAATCATTATGGTGCCCGGTGTTGACGTTGTGAGTGCTCGCGGCGATCAATGTTATCCTCACCCGAGTCTGGGGGTGTGCTAAACATAGTGGAAAAATCGTATGCCCATATGTTTTCCCGGGAGGAGTGGAGAACTACTGTGGTAATGGGCTGAAGATTTCAAACATCATCGATAACCTCGGATCCGAATGATTAGAACTAGATTCAGAAAACTCTGAATTATATCTGTAGCCTGACGAACCTTGAAAATAGTTATCAACCCCCAAGTCCAGATGATGAGAACTACCTCTAGACTTGGGCGTCAGCTCGTGTATGTGCGAGGGCTCTAGCTTAGGTTCGGGTGTAGGAGGCGGATGTAGGAGGGGATGGGTAGGTTACCCAAGTCGTGGCATGTTCAGAAGGACTACCATCAATTGCCCACCAAATAAATACGGTTTCCCCATCTTGAAGTATCGCTGTATATATTCTAATGAGGGATCCAAATCGAAAGAAAAATCCATATGAGGTCTCCGTCCCATCCGATTTCTCCACACTGCAATATATTGTTGATGCGCTGCCGCCTAGTTCAATCCTGGTTTCCCCCTTTTATTAATTCCTTAGATCTTCCCCAATTCCACTGGTAGTGCTGGGATGTACTGTATGGACCCAAACTGTTGCATTACTCAATCCCTGTGATACCACTCTACTAATTGGAAATTGATAATAAGTGCATTAATGTACCACGGATGTGAGTGGATGTGAGCAAATGTGGGAATAAAAGTCGCAATGTCTGGGAAGGAATAGGGCATCCAGATGAACTATACAATTATTAACATGGTTATAGTAACACAGGTCAAATAAGATAAATAAAGTAATTGCATGTCACAAATAACTTACCCCCTCCCCGGCATGTGTTTCAATCATCTGACGGTATATCAGAACCGTGTATGACCTCTTGATACCCGAATTGGTACTCCATCTATGAAATAAGAAAACTTGATACAACAAATTTAAACAAAAAATGTCAAATAATTATTATAATGCTGAAATTTTATCAAATATTCATGAGCGAAAATACATATGCTTGGTGACTAACTGATGCCAAGAAAGGCATCCGATAAAGTGCCCAAGATTGCAACAATATGAAGCAACCATCTATGTCCACGGCAAAGGGATTTGTCATTCGACAAAAGTTGCGATACAACATAGTTAGAACTATTGAAACCCAACTATATGAATGGACGTTTTGCAAATCAGTTAACAGGGGAAAGTACATCAATTGGGCCTTGTTGTTGTTTGCATCTGGCATGAGTAAACCCCCTATAATGTGCATAATGTATGCTCGAGTGGCGTACATCACCTCTCGCTCAGTGGCAGTGTAGCATCCCAGTTTAGACCCTAGTCAGAATAGTGGTTTCGAGACCACAAATTTGAGGTCAAAGAAATATTTTAATATTAATTTCTGTATTTATTATATGTGATTTAGCCTGTGTGAAAGTTTCGTGTGAAGATTTTATCGATTGTGTGTTTAATTTACGAAAAGGACTTAATTGCATAAAGTACAAAAGCTGTGTGCTGATTGTTTAAGTGCCTAATTATTGTTGTCTTTATAATTTGGAGGTTTTATGATGCAATTAGCCCACTTTATAAGATAGTGGAAGATGATAGCATGGTTTTGGTGTTATTATTAATTTTCATTAATGGTAAAATGGTAAAAAGCCTATTAAGTTAATATTAAATGAAACAAAATAAAAAATTTGCTCATCTTTTACTCATCCTTGCCGAAATTTGCTAAAGAAAAAGAAAGGAGAAGAGTTTTAGGGTTCGGCCATTTCTGTCTTTGATTAAGGTCTGTTTCAAGCTCAGTTTTTGATAATTTCTACGTTTTTGTAATCATTGCTTTGTGTCCTACAAAACTCATGCTTAAATTTTGTGAATTGATGATAAATTTGAAATGTGCCATGGATGAATTCATGAGCTTTATGAAGTTTGGTGATGGATTATGAAAGATATGTGTTAGATTAACATATTTTGTCTTTGAATTTTTTGATGAATTTGAGTAAATTGGGCTAAATTAAGAAAAGTGTAAATTGAGGGACTAAAATGTGAATTAAATGAAATGTATGGACTTGTATGAACATAGAGAGAATTTAGCTAGGCATGGGTGAAGTGAAATTACGTGTATTTTGTGATTTTATGAAATAGGGACTAAAGTGTCAAAATGTGAAAATGTGAGGGCTATTTTGCAAAAGGCCCTAAATATATGTATGTGGACTAAATTGAATGAATTGGTGATTGAATGAGTTGAATTTAAATTTCTATATATCAAGAAAAGAGAAGTTCGGATCGAGATTGAGGCAAAGACAAAGTGCTCGATTAATCGACCATTTTGGTATTACGACGTCCGAGGTAAGTTCAGATATAATACTTTCCATTGAACTTGTATCTATGCAACGAGAAATGAAAGAATGTATATTAATGTAATAGAAATGTGTTATACATGAACTCGAGTAGTGAGGCACTAAGTGTGTGAATTTGGAAAACAAGACAGAGACAATTAGTACTGTGTGTGTGAAACAATAAAAGCTTCGGCTTATTAAGTTGGCACTGTGTGTGCGATACTGATATAAGCTCGATTTAATGTATTGGCACTAAGTGTGCGATGAAAATTATGTTTCTACTACGAAAATGGCACTAAGTGTGCGAATAAATCAAAAGAATAGCAAAGGTTGATCGAAATGTAAATTCGATCGGTTGAGTAGTATGATCGATGAGTAACTATGTGTTGGCAAAGGTATGTATGATACCTATGTGGTTGATGAACTTGAAAGTAGATGAATGGAAGGTTATGTGAGTATTGGATATAGTTGAGTTTGTGTATCATTGGTAAATTATCTATGTGATGGTTCAATTTGTAGATTGGTTTAATGAGTTAATTGTATTATATTACGAACTTACTAAGCTTTTGAAAGCTTACTGTGTGACTTGTTTCTCTGTTTTACAGTGTCAGTAAATCTAGCTCGAATTCAGGAATCGTCAGCATCTCTATCACACTATCAACAATCTATTTTGGTACTTTGAAGATGTGTATATTTGAATATGGCATGTATAGGCTAGTCAACATGTTTTGAGTTGTATAGCCTTGCCATGTGATATGGCTTGAAAATTGAATGTTGTTAGTTTATATTTGAAGCTATGAAAATGATGATTTTGGTTGGATATAGTGAGATTGGAATTGGTATATTTCATACTTGAATTGGTTGATGAGAATGGCATATTAAGTGTGAATTTGTAATATGATTAGATGATGTCTAATCATGCATAATGATAGGATTTGAGATGTGAAATTGGTTGTGTTTGGATGAGCTTATGTGAGTAGAAATGATGTGGTTAGAGATGGTATAATTGATGATGAATTGGTGTCATTATTGGTATATTTGGATGCATTTTGAGGTATGATTTGGTATTGATTTGAGGCTTGTAGGTGATTCAAGGTGAGGGGGACAAGTTTGGCCTTGAAAATGGCCTATAACTGCCCACACGGTTGAGGACACGGGCGTGTGGCTCGGCCGTGTCCCTCGTGGTTATATTTCAAGGCAAGTCAGTAGCGACCACGGGCTGGATACACGGGCATGTGACTGGCCGTGTGGTGCAAGTTAGGCTCGACCACGGGTGAGGCACACGGGCGTGTCTCAAGCCTTGTGGTCAAGTTAGTAGGTATGCCCTGTTTTGCCAAGGCTTGGACACATGGGCGTGTCCGAGGCCGTGTGAGGCACACGACCTACCCACACAGGTGTGTGACCTTTGTAACTTAGAAAAAAATGTTTGAATTTCAGAAATTTTCTTAAGTGTTCGATTTAGTCCCTGCCCTATTCTAAAGCATGTTTAAGGTCTCGATGACCTCACTAAGGGACTATATGATTATGTTTGAATATGATTGAATGATAATTGATTTGGTGTCGCGAACTGGATATGAAATGTTTCGATTGATCGGTAATGCCTGTTAACCTTATTTCGGCGACGATTTTGGGTTAGGGGTGTTACAGGCAGTACTCGATAAATGCTTGAAATTGATCTTTAACAATGAAAACCTCAAACCCATAAATTTTGACTCAACATCACCGGGCGAAAATCCTAGTAAGTTATAACAAAGGGCGGTTGGCTCAGAGATTGTACTTACGCCCGTAAACACACTCCCGTTGATTGGGAGCTCGAGTTACAGTGTAACATCCTCCAGTGTGATGTTGCAGTGCAACATACTCCCCACACGACAAATGAAATGTGTGGATCTTCGGACGCCACCACTCGACCAAATTAGTTATTAAGTTGTATTGCAAATCAAACGTTTGGATCAATGCCTCTGATCTGAATCTGGCTGAAACCAAGTATGGCATGAAGCGTTTATTTAGCAGATAGCCTACACGATTCACAGAACCCCTCAATGTGCGTATGGGCCTTGACAATATTAAATTACCGAAATAGTTAATATAACCTAATTTAATTCCATAAATGACGTGATACTTTTTGTTAGGTACCCGTGAGTAACAAATAGTAATTTTATTACCATCACATTAACCGTTTTTGATATGTGATTATCATCGTTAACCAAAGAACTCATTTAGATATCTGCAATTTAAAAAGAAAAATGAGTTCAATTAGTTTATTGCAAAAAACACATTTCGGTAGGTAAATAATTTCTATTTGTGCCTTTTTATCCCAATAATAGGAGAAGCAATATTAAAATACAGAAATGGGCCACCCTAACAATTTGTTCAAAATAACACATTTCGATAATTAATTTTTAAGAGGGTCCATTTTCAATAATTATCATAACACATTATTATACAATAAATATAGTACACTAATAATATAATTATAAAAATACTAAACAGTTTGGTACACATCACATTTTTTGCCATACTATTTCAGTATATAATAAACTTATTTATACTACTGAAATAAATAAATAACAAAAAAAATATTTCATAAATTCCAACTCAATGGTCCCATCTTTTATAACAGCCCGATTTTGGGGCTAGTCAGAACAGTGGTTTCGGAACCACCAATCCAAGGCCCGAGAAATTATTTTTAATATTATTTTATGTGTTATATCATGTTTATATGAGTGCATGAAAATTTTGGTGAATTAATTTTGGTGATTGCATGCGTAATTGCGAAAAATGGCTAAATCACATAAAGTGTGAAATTTTTATTTTTACTAGCTAAAAGTGCTAAATAGCTATAGAACCTTAAATTGGAGGTCCTTAATGTGCAATTAGACCCTTAGGCAAGGGTTGGCCGGCCATAGGGGACAAGAAAATAAGAATTTGGTCAAAGTAGGTGAATTAGATGACTAATTGATGAGATAAAATAAAATAAAGAGAAAGATGATATCATATTTTATCTTCATCTTCTTCCATCAAAAATATCAGCCAAAGAAGGGTTTTGGAAGCTTCAAATTTTCAGCAACTTATCCTCCTTGCAAGTAAGTGATTTTGGTGGTCTTTCTTGATAATTTTTGTACTTTTGGGACCCTTGTAGCATAATCTAGCTAATGAGGGGATTATTTTGCAAAATGGTAGAGAGTCTAGGGTTTTTCCATGTGAATATTCATGTTGATTTCTGAAATTTTATGGAAGAAAATGATTCTTGGTTGTTAAATACACAACTTTTGTGAAAGGTGTTTCCATGAAAGCACCTAAAAAGACCTTTTTGTAAAGGTTGTAATATAGGTGGTAAATGTGTGTAATAATTGAAATCTTGAGTTGCTATAAGACGGAAAATGAATTATCTAGGCTTGGGTGTGTGAAAAATGAGCACATTTCATTTTACGAGCCTAAGGGCAAAATTATAATTTTACAAAATTATAGGGGCAAAACAGTAATTTTTCCAAAATAGAAACTTTGAAATGTTTTGGATAATGTCATGATTTAATAAGTTAAATATGTCATTATAGATCAAGAAGAACGTGGAATCAAATTTGACTGAGGAAAAGGCCAAGTTTCTTACTAAATTGTAAATTGACATATTTTGTATCAAGGTAAGTTTATGTGTAAATGATACATCCTTTTTACTTATGTTTTTACATATTAATGCATTGTGTGAAATGAAAATGAATATTATTAATATCTATTAGAATGATAGGAAGTGAGGAAATTCTTGGATGAACATTTGGAATAGAAAAAGGATTCGGATAAATCTCCGTGGTTATATTATTATTGGTGGACTGTGATGGCTGTCGATTCCACCAATATAAACCTACACCTAGTTGCAAATTCAGGTAGTATAGGGAGTAGGGTCGATCCCACAGAGACTGGGTTTACTAGTAATTGTTTCTATCTCGACCAGATTTATGTCTGGGCAGTTGTCGTGCCCGCGAAGTTGGGGTGAGAGTAAAGTATGTAACCTGAAATAACAGAGAAAACGTACAAAGTAAAAGACTAAATAAAAAAAATGAAGTAACTTGAAAAATAAATCGATTAGACTTAGCTCAGCCTTAAGCGCGGGTTTTTTCATCATTGACCCGATCCTCGAAATTAGATGAACTCATCTTTTCCGATAAGCTAGTTATAGCTACCAAGGACGCCTCGGACACCAACTCTTCCTTGTGTAAGTTAGTTATGGAATGTCCTATAACTAACCCTTACCGATCGAACAATCTACGAAACATTCGTGATTTAGAACTTTGGCAGCTTTGTGTTCTAGAAGAGCCTAGCTCGAACTAATGCCCTCAAACGTTTGGACATTCAAATCTGGTTACTACTTCCCTTGACGGAACCAAATAGCAATCTCCACTTGGCATGCCAATGTGTTCACGAAAAACTGATTAGACAATCGATCCTTTTGGAATCCCAACTGTACGTCTAGCCGCACTAACTCAAGCGACGTCTTTTTTAACTTAGCACGACTTGACTTTGTGAGTTGACGAAGTCAAACTCTTAATCCGGAGAAATAATAAGTATCGGAAATTTGGAGTTGAATAGCTCGAGTTCGTAACTCACGGGTTTTTGACGGGGTTGATACCGACTTAAAGCTAAAAGGGGTTTAGTGTGGCATGATTTTACTCATGCTTGAAGGTGGTGGAAAATGTTTTTGTGGAGGATGATGGAAATTGGAAAGGGAAGGGGCTTTGAAGGAAATTAAACCAATTTTGGGAAAACAAACAAAAATAATTGAAATAAGCAGAATGTTGGACGTTGGCTTGAAAAATAGAATAAAATAAATCCTATTCAAAATTGAAATAGGAAAAGAGAGAAAAACAACTCCAAATAGGAATAGGAAAATAGAGAATTGATTGATTGATGATTATCCAAATACAAATAACCCCTATTTATACTAATTGATTTACTAAAAATAGGCTTAACTAATTTAATAAAAATCTTAAAAAATAAAAATAAAATAAACTAAAAATAGCATTTTCCATATTTGGCTTTTTACAAAGTCAAATTGCTTGATATGTCATTGGCTTCCTCCATCTTCTTGATTTGGCCCAATTTCCATGATTTTCTTTCAATTTGGCCCTTTTTAGCATGCTTTCGATCAATTGCATCCCTGACATGAATTAAATCATATAAATACAAATTAGCAGGGATTAATTTAGAAATAAACCGAATTAAATACAAGAAATCATGCAAAATAATCATGTTATCAAATCCCCCTACTTATCTCATGCTTGCCCTCAAGCATGTTGTTCTTTCAAACACTAGAATCAATTTTACAATTTATTAAAAATTAAGCCTTCTTTTTGCATCCACACTCAACGTAAACAGCATAGGCAAAAATAATTAAATAAATGCTCAAAACATATAATTTAATCAACAAGACAAGTGTCATACAATTCGACATATGCGAACTAGATAATTTCATGAAATAGAGTTTGAATCCAATAAATAAGGCATTATTAATATACTTTTAGAAAAATAAACTAGACATGGTCAAACCTTTTACGCGAACTAGGATGACAACCCAAGCACCCTATCCCGGTTACTCAGTTCAAGCAGTCTTTATTATTGGGCTCTGTTAGCGGAATGTTATTAAGTTGTCGACTTGTCACTCGAACCTTTTTACGCGAGACGAGATGACAACCCAGGCACCTCGCCCCTGTTACTCAATCTGGTCACATTTTCAAAACTTTCACTCATAACTTGAGCCTTTTAAGTTTTTTCATTTTTTGTTTTTGTTTTTGTTTTTTTTTTTCATTTATTCATGCACAAGCAAATATTTTTTTCAAACAATCAATTCATGAAAATCTAGCTACATACATCAACCTTAAAATACAAGTGTCGATTAATCTATATACTTGAGCATTTAAATTCAAAAAATTTTCCCAATTGTCCAAGTTGACTAAGTGTGAGATTAAAGGCTCAATGTCAAATAAACTGTTGAATAAATTCAATGCAAGATTGAACATATGCAAAATAGAAAACATGCAGCAAGAACCAATCAACCATCCATGCATACATACTATATTCATATATATTCATCCCCCCTACTTATTCTAAGCTTGTCCTCAAGCATGCATGTGTCATATTATAGATAATTAAAGAATAAATAAGCAGCTCAAATAAACAAAATAAAAAGTTCAGAGTACTCCCCATGTGTGTCTTTAATGATTTTGTCGATGTTGGGGGTAACGGTTTTGCAAGATATCGAGGATTATGGAGACTTGATTAAAGTGAATAGATGCTATGCACCAGGTAGGATTCCAGAGAAGAGGAGGTGAGTCATTAAGACTGCCTAAGTACCAAACTTTCCCTAGATCCAATCCTAGACATGCATATACCCATTGCCACACCTTAACCTTATAGCAAAGAGGGGGAAGACGACGACAGTAGTGCAGTGACATCGTGATGGTAGTGCGACGGCAACGACGACGACAATGGGTGCTACGATAGTGACAGAGATGGTGACGGCGGTGTGGGTTGGTTGTGGGGGAGAGAGTTTGTTTTGAGGGTGTTTTTGGGTAAGTGTGGATGGGTTGAATGGACAGGTATTGGGTTTGGGTTTTGGTGTTTTATGAAGGTTAATTAGTTGGGTTTTTTTAGGTAAATATTTGTCACCAAATTATCATGTCGTGCCCGCGCCACCATTATTATCTAACTCTCAGAAAAATTCATGCTCTCCATTATTTTCCTGAAAACATCAAATTAACTGAATTAAATAAAAATTTATTTATTTACACCCTAAATCTTACTAAAACTTAAAATAAAATAAATCAAAAGAAATTTGGGTTGCCTCCCAAAAAGCGCTTTTGTTCAACATCGTTAGCTCGACGACCCTAAATGTTATCCGTTTGGCTTATTGAGAATTAAGTTTTCCATCTTGTGCACTTGGATGTCCTTGCGGAAAGGTTTTGACCTTTTTCCACTATCCTTGAAGCCCTTCCCAGGTTCCCCTATCATTAGTGGATTGAGGAGTCTTTGAGCTTCTTCGTTCAAGTTTGCATTTTTCACTATCGGAATACTTGTACGTTCTAGAAATGATTTTAGCTCTAACTTCGAGGCTTTCATGACAGCTTCACGTACTGGTTTTTGGATTATCAATAATTCCTCTTGCTTAACATCAAGATCAGCATTCCTGCAAGGCACAGTTTGTAACTTATCATTGGGATGTCTTATATCCTCATAAACATTAAACCTAACCACTTCGCCATCAAATTCCATGGTGAGTGTTCCACTCCAAACGTCAATTTTCGTTCGCGCGGTACTCAAGAATGGTCTCCCAAGAAGTATCTCAGATGAATTGGCCGAGTTGTCATCTTCCATATTAATAATGTAGAAATCTGTAGGGAAAACTAATTCGTTAACTTTAACAAGGACGTCTTCAAGCAGCCCTTTGGGATAGACGGCTGACCTGTCCGCCAACTGGATTATTACTCCTGTTTCTTTTAAAGGAGCCGCGTTAATCAACTTATAAGTAGAATAAGGCATAAAATTAATTGAAGCCCCTAAATCACACATGGCTTTCTTAATGCCTACACTACCTATCTCACAAGAAAGAGCAAACATACCTTGGTCCTTGTATTTGGGAGGAACTTTCTTTTGCAGTACTGCGGAGACATTTTCTCCTACATTTACTCTTTCATTACCTATCAACCTTCTCTTGCTAGAACACAATTCTTTGAGAAATTTCGCATAACAAGGGATTTGTTTGATAGCGTCGAGTAAAGGGATATTTACCTCTACCTTCCTGAATGTCTCAAGGATTTCTTTTTCCTCCTTCTCTTTGTTATCTTTTGCAAGCCTCCCTGGAAAAGGAGGTGGCATCACAACTGGTTTTTGAATTTCTGACTCCGGCCTAGCTGTTGGATCCGTCATTTGCTTTTCCCCTTCCTTGTCATGCCCACGACTTTTGGCTGGCACTGTTTTCAGAACCTTACTGATATGAAGAGTTATTGCACTTACATTCTGTCAAGGATTCAGCTCCGTCTGGGAAGGCAATTTACCTTGAGACTCCAAACGATTAATTTCCATCGAGAGTTTACTAACTTGATTAGTTAGTTCTTGTATTGATGCATCTGTCTTCTGTTGATATTTTGCAGCATTGGCGGCAAGTCTTTCCACAATAGCTTCTAGATATGGCTTGGGTTGCTGTTGTGGTGGTTGCAGAGGTCTCGGTTGGTATGATAGATTATATCGGGGATTACCTCTATAATTTAGGTTGAGATGATCCTTCCACCCAGGATTGTAGGTGTTGGAGAAAGGATCATAGCATCTTCGTGGAGGTCCCAAAAAATCTTTGACAGCATAAACATGTGCCGTTGAATTGTCGTTAAGGATTGGGCACGACTCCGTCGGATGTTCAGACGTAGTACAAATTCTACATAGATAGGTCAGATTTTTCTTTTCTATAAGCAAAGATTGAACAACATTGGTAAGTTTATCCAATTTATCTTCTAAAGATGAAACGTTTACCCCATTAACCTATCTTGTGGGTTTTGAATTAGGTCGATACTGTTGAAAATTTACCGCCATGGTGGATATCAATTTTCTCACCTTTTGAGGAGTCAAATTGACAAGCGCCCCTGCACTAGTAGCATCGATCATCTTCATTTCCATAGGGAGCAATCCCTCGTAGAAATACTGAAGGAGTGATTATTCTGTCAACCCGTGTTGAGGACAAATTGCACATAGTTTTTTATACCGCTCCCAATAGTCGTAGAGCGATTCATTCTCCATTTGGCGAATTCCCATTATGTCCCTCCGAAGTTCAGCTGCTCGTGACGCTGGGAATAATCTATTAAGAAAAACACGAGATAAGTCATCCCACGTTGTGATAGAATTGAGGGGTAAGTAAAATAACCATTCTTATGCTGTATCAACTAAAGAAAAAGGAAAAGCCCGAAGTTTGATTTCATCTTCGGGTACTCCCTACGGTTTCATGCTTGAGCAGACCATGTGGAATTCTCTCAAGTGGGTGTGTGGATTTTCATTCTTCAAGCCTCGAAAGGTGTGAAAAAGGTGAATCAAGCCCGACTTCAACTCGAATGGGGTTCCTCCGGTTGGATAGTTGATGCATAACGATGTTTGCTCGTTGGGAGCAGCAGCTAGTTGACGAATGGTTCAGTTTGCCATTTTTTCTGGTTCACCAAGGTTGTCTTTCACTTCTTTTGGTTCAAGAAGTGGTTTAGTCTCAGGTCCAACCACTTCGACTTGTTTCCCAAGTCAAATTGCATCTGCACGAATTACTTCGCTCAATTTTTCGACGTCAAATTCTAGGATCCCTTGTCCTAGTTCAGCTTCTGCTTTACTTACGTGTTTAAGAGCTTCTATCTCCTTTCGCCGCACTCGCGCTGATTTCTTGATCTATGGGTCGTATTCAAGATCACCTGATGAAGATCTGGTCATGAAGACGATTTAAACAATTGTAAGTGTTGCCAGTCCCCGGTAACGGCGCCAAAATGATGGTTGTCGATTCCACCAATATAAACCTACACCTAGTTGCAAATTCAAGTAGTATAGAGAGTACGGTCGATCCCACAGAGACTGGGTTTACTAATAATTGTTTCTATCTCGACCAGATTTGTGTCTGGGCAGTTGTCGTGCCCGCGAAGTTAGGGGGGAGTAAAGTATGTAACCTGAAATAACAGAGAAAATAAAAACATAAAAAGTAAAAGACTAAATAAAAAAAATGAAGTAATCTAAAAAAGAAATCGATTAGACTTAGCTCAGCCTTAAGCGGGGGTTTTTTCATCTTTGACCCGATCCTCAAAATTAGATGAACTCATCTTTTCTGATAAGCTAGTTATAGCTACCAAGGACGCCTCGGACACCAACTCTTCCTTGTGTAAGTTAGCTATGGAATGTCCTATAACTAACCCTTACCGATCGAACAATCTACGAAACATTCGTGATTTAGAACTTCGGTAGCTTTGCGTTCTAGAAGAGCCTAGCTCAAACCAATGCCCTCAAATGTTGGGGCATTCAAATCCGGTTACTACTTCCCTTAACGGAACCAAATATCAATCTCCACTTGGCACGCCAATGTGTTCACGGAAAACTGATTAGACAATCGATCCTTTCGAAATCCTAACTGTACGTCCGGCCGCACGAACTCAAACAGCGTCTTTTTTAACTTAGCACGACTTGACTTTATGAGTTGACGAAGTCAAACTCTTAATCCGGAGAAATAATAAGTATCAGAAATTTGGAGTTGAATAGCTCGGGTTCGTAACTCACGGGTTTTTGAAGGGGTTGATACTGGCTTAAAGCTGAAAGGGGTTTAGTGTGGCATGATTTTACTCATGCTTGAAGGTGGTGGAAAATGTTTTTGTGGAGGATGATGGAAATTGGAAAGGGAAGGGGCTTTGAAGGCAATTAAACCAATTTTGGGAAAACAACCAAAAATAATTGAAATAAGCAGAATGTTGGATGTTGGCTTGAAAAATAAAAATAAAAATAAATAAATAAAAATAAGTCACCACATTCATATATTGTGACATAAGTCACCACATTCGGATATTGTGACATAAGTCACCACATTCAGATATTGGGGTATTAAACCACCAATTCACTTTCCCTTTACATATCACCCATATGCCCCATGTCAAACATATCATGCAATAACATGCTTTATTTCACATTCTTATCACTATTAACATATGTGCCATAATAGATCATAACCTACTCATAGTAGGAGTGGGTAAACATACTTGAGTATTTCGTTCGTACCATTGCATGGTACTTTTAGCCACTTTACATATATTTTTATTAACACATATATTAACGCATAACCATAAATTAATTGAAGCTTAGTGTGGGGGTACACACCTGATTTACTTAGCGCTTTATTGAAATCCCGAAAACCCGATCTAATACTTTTAAACCCTTAATCCCTATATTTGGCCAACCTTAAACACTTTAGCATAAACCCATTCGGCTAATTAATTAAATCTCAAAGGACTAATGAAACCGAAATCTTACCTTATTGCCGATTTCACTACTAACAAATCCCGGAAACTTGTAGTCTTTCCTTCCTTGCAATCGGCTAACACTAAGTCACTTGATTTGGTTAGTTTTGGATTTTTGAATAAACATGAAATAGATCTAAAACATTAACTATTGCCTTGGCCGATTATTATGTCTACTTAACTTGTAGATTTAAATCCCGGAAACCTCAGCTTACTTCTGTCGACTTTCTCCTAAAAGCCAAAGTCACCTCAATTTTACCTACATTCGGCCATTCTCCACTTATTCAACAATCCAAAAATCACAATTAACTTAGCTCATATGGCATTCGGCCAAAAAGAAAAGAACAGAAAAGGGCCATTCGGCCACCTACCATCAACCACTCACCTTCGGCTTTTCCAAAATCGGCACTTCTGGCAATTGTAAAATAGGATTCGGCTTCTAGAGATAAAGAGGAGAAATTGATAGGCATAAACAATTGATTCGGGTTAGATCTTGATGAAAAGAAAGGAAGAAATCGCAAAGGAAAGAAATCCCGAAACTTACCGAATCACTAAGGAACATGCGGCCTATGGTGCACCTTCGGGAAACTAAACCACCCTTGTAGATTCGGCTTTGATGCTTAGAGAATAGTTGGCTATGAGTCACTTGTGTATTCGGCTTCAACAAGAGTGAAAAGAGAGGGATATGAGGCTTAGAGAGATTCGGCTATGGAGTTTTTTTTGAGAAAAGAATATCCGATTTTGGTCAAATGAAGAGGAAAGGAAGAAGAAAGCAGAGAGAGCTAATTGAATCTCCTAAGAATTTTCGACACAAATAAGTTGAGTGAAGAGAGAACTAAGTTTGACACTACTAGAGAAAGAAAGAAGAACCAAAAGAACCTCTAAACCTCCCTTTAGCAATTGGCTAAGATCGAAATTGGTCACCAAGGAATCCTTGGCCTACCAACACTATCCTCCTCTCCAATTCCACCTTTTTTTTTCTTATCACTTTATTTAAGATTAATAATAAAATTAATCCATCATTTATCCCTTATCTTGGCTGAATTTTAAAAGGAAATTTAACTTAATCTACACACCTCCACTCAGTGCCCCATTGCCATCCAACACCTCTTCTCCTAGCAGCAAAATTAAACTCTTTATTTTACTTCCCTTGTGACTCGAACCTAGGCCCATTTGCACCTGCTTGTGGCGTCACTTACAGAGGCTTTAAGTGGCACCTCCAAGCCACTTAACCAAGCCCATTTGTATGTCATAACTCCCCCATTTATTTTCTTAAGGCCTATCAGGCTTAACTTCCTCTTTTAGACTTAAAATTAAATAATTTCTAAGGCATTCACCTACGCACTAAGGTTCACAAAATTCATAGAACACATTCTTAACACACAAAGGCATGCTATTTCATACAATTTAGTAATAATGCATAAGCCATAGTCTGGGATATTACAATTCTACCCCCTTAAAATAATTTCGACCTCGAAATTACCTGGCTAGAATAGGTGGGGGTATTGCCGTTGCATTGCTTCTTCTGGCTCCCAAGAATCTTCCTCCAATCCATGATTTCGCCATAACACTTTGACTAAAGGGACTGACTTCCTCTGAAGCACCTTCACATCTCGTTCCAGAATCTGAATCGGCCCTTCCTCATAAGACAGATCTGGTCTCAGCTCTACATGAGATGGATCTGATCGATATCGACATAGCATGGAGACATGAAATACGTCGTTCATCTGCTTCAATTCTGGTGGCAACTCCAACTGGTATGCCACTGGTCCAACTCGCTTCATTACTCGATAAGGCCCTATAAACCTTGGACTTAGCTTCCCTTTTCGACCAAATCTCATCACCTTCTTCCAAGGCGAAACTTTAAGGAACACTTGATCTCCCACATCAAATTTTATTTCCTTTCGTTTGAGATCCGCGTACGACTTCTGTCTATCAGATGCCTCCTTTAATCGAGCTCGAATTACACTAACCTTCTCCTCAGACTCTGCCATAATTTCCGCACCCAAAATCTGACATTCTCTCAATTTCGTCCAACATGTAGGAGTCTGAAACTTTCGACCATACAGTGCTTCGTACGGTGCCATCCGAATACTTGCCTGATAGCTGTTATTGTATGCAAATTCCGCTAGAGGCAAATATTCTTCCTAAATACCTCTGAAGTCTATCACACAGCCTCTCAGCATATCCTCTAGTACTTGGATCACTCGTTCAGACTGGCCGTCTGACTGTGGATGAAAAACTGTACTGAAATCCAATCTAGTGCCTAAAGTCTGATGTAAAGCTTTCCAAAATCGAGACGTGAACCTCGGATCCCTAATCGAGATAATTGACATCGGCACTCCATGCAACCTCACAATCTCCGCTACATACAACCCCGCTAACTTCTGTAGGGAGTAGTCAACCTGCACTGGAATAAAATGTGTGAACTTTGTCAGCTGATCCACTATCACCCATACCGAGTCCTTCTTAGTAGGCGTAAGGGGAAGCCTACTAATGAAGTCCATGGTAATTCTCTCCCATTTCCATTACGAAATTTGTATTGGCTGAAGCAATCCCGACGGAACTTGATGTTCAGCCTTAACTTGCTGACACGTTAGGCATTTCCCTACAAATTTGGTAACTTCCCTCTTAAGACCAGGCCACCAAAATTGTTCCCTTAGATCTCTGTACATTTTACTACCTCCAGGATGCATAGCACAAGGGCTACTATGCGATTCCCGAAGAATTCTTTGCCTAAGCTCCTCGTCCTTCGGCATACAGACTTTTCCCTTGAAACGCAATACTCCTTTATCGTTAATACCAAAATTTTCCAACTCTCCATTCTGCACTTGTCTCAGCTTAGCACTCAGATCCTCATCTACCAACTGTCCCTCTTTCACCTCATTCAGCCATGTCGGCTTAACTTGCAACTCTGCCAGCAGACTTCCATCATCATACAAACTCAAATGCGCAAACATCGCCCTTAGATCCGACACCACCTTCCGACTTAAGGCATCCGCCACTACATTTGCCTTGCCCGGATGATACTCTATTGAACAATCATAGTCCTTCAAAAGTTCCACCCACCTTCGCTGTCTCAGATTCAGCTCTTTCTGAGTCAGCAGATACTTAAGGCTCTTGTGGTCTGTGTAGATTACCGACTTTTCTCCATAGAGATAGTGCGTCCACACCTTAAGAGCAAATACCACTGCCGCTAGTTCCAAATCATGCGTCAGGTAGTTAACCTCATGTGGCCTTAGTTGTCGAGACGCATAAGCAACTACCTTCCCATCTTGCATTAACACGTATCCCAATCCTATATGGGAAGCGCCACAATACACCACAAAATCCTTCCCGCCTTGGTGAATCAAAAGCGGAGCTTGGTCAAGACCTCTTAAGCTTCTCAAAGCTCTCCTTTGTTTATCTGTCCAAACGAAAGGTACTTCCTTTCTCAAAGAACTTTGTCAAAGGCGCAGCTATCGACGAGAACCCTTCCACAAACCTTCTATAATAGCATGCCAATCCTAAGAAACTCCGAACTTTTGTCACAGACTTAGGGGGTTTCCAATCCAAAACTGCCTCAATCTTCTGAGGATCCACCCTTATTCCTTCAGCAGATACCACATGTCCTAAAAACGTAACCTCCTTAAGCCAAAATTCACACTTGCTGAATTTGGCGTAGAGCTTCTTTTCCCTTAACACTTGTAACACAATTCGGAGGTGCTCATCATGTTCGTCCTCAGACTTCGAATACACTAAAGTATCGTTTATGAACACAACAACAAACCGATCCAGATAGGGTTGGAAGACCCGGTTCATCATGTCCATAAACGCGGCTGGGGCATTCATCAATCCAATCGACATTACTACGAACTCAAAATACCCATATCTTGTCTGAAAAGTCATCTTATGGATATCTACCTCCTTCACCTTAAGCTGATGATACCCGGACCTCAGATCTATCTTTGAGAAACCCGCGGCCCCCTTAAGCTGATCGAACAAGTCATCAATCCTTGGCAAAGGGTACTTGTTCTTGATGGTCAGCTTGTTCAACTGACGATAATCTATGCACATGCGCATAGTTCCGTCCTTCTTTTTTATAAAGAAGACCAGTGCTCCCCATGGAGACACATTGGGTCGAATAAACCTGCGGTCTAGCAACTCTTGAATTTGAGCCTTGAGCTCAACCAACTCCTTTGGTGCCATTCTGTATGAGGCAATTGACACAGGAGCTGTACCCGGGAGTAAATCGATTCCAAACTCCACCTCCCTGTCTAGGGGTATTCTTGGTAATTCCTCTGGAAAGACATCCACAAACTCCCTTACAGTTCTAACTCCACTAACTCCCCCTTCGTTTGTATCCAAAGCACAAATGAAGGCCAAAAATGCCTTACATCCCTTCCGAACCATCTTATCCGCCTTTAATGCCGAAACTACATTAGATAAGTAGTTCTTTCTTTCTCTTATCATAACCATCACCTCATCCTCTGGGGTCCTTAACTCCATTCGTTTGGCTGCACAATCCAATACAGCCCGATGCTCCACTAGCCGATCCATGCCAAGTATAAGATCAAATTCCCCGAAGGGTAATTCTATTAAGTCGGCAAGAAATACCGTTCTTTGAAGTTCCAAAGGTACTCTCTGAAACATCCTATTCACCACTACAGTTTGGCCTAATGGGCTTACTACAGTCATCTCCCTATCAGATAGTTCAGAGGCTATCCCTAGAGTTTCAACTACTCTACATACAACATAAGAATGGGTCGAGCCCACATCAATCAAAGCAACATAAGGTTTGCCAAAAATAAGGAACATACCAGTTATAACGTTCGGTGCTTCTCCTCTTCCTTTCGGTGAATCGCATAAACCAAACGTGGCTGCCTGGCCTCCGTGTTACCAACACCTCAGCCCGGTGTACCTCGTCCTCTACCAGAACCATTACCTCTGTCAGCCGAACCACGACCTCGCGGTGGCTGCTGTCCTCCTCTTCCAGCCTGGTTAGAACCTTGGGTTACTGGTCGTCGTCCCCTTTCAGTTATCATCGGGCAATCCTTAATCATGTGGTCCATGGACCCATACTTAAAACATCCTCCCATCTTTTTCCAATACTCATCCAAGTGCTTTTTCCCGCACTGATCACAAGCACGATACTGCCCTCCTGAAGCAGCTTGTTGACCTCGCGGCCCGTCAACTCTAGGCCTCTTTTGCTCATTCCTAGATGGCCTTGATGATCCAAATCCTCTTTTCTGCCTATTCCGATCGGTGTTCTACCTTACAGAATCCTTAATTCCCTCGGCTACCTTAGCCTTCTCCACCAACACAATAAACTCCCTCTCCTGTTGTGGAGCTATCAGCAACCTTAGATCATCCCTTAGTCCGTCCTCAAACCGGACACACCGCTCATGCTCAGTATACACTATCCCTCGAGCATAATGGCTCAGCCTTAGGAATTCAGCTTCATACTCAGCTACGGACTTGTTCCCTTGAACCAGCCCCAGAAATGCCTTTCTCTGCGCATCAATATAATGAGTGCCAACATACTTCTTCTGGTATGCTGCCTTAGTATAATCCCAAGTGAGTTCCTCAGCTGTAGCACCATCCCACACCATGAGCCACCATTGATATGACTCATCGCGGAGAAGCGACACCAACCCTTTCAGCTTTTCCTCATCAGTTAAATTGAGTTCATCCATAATCCGCTCGGTCACTTCCAACCAATATTCATGATCTTTGGTGCCACACGGATATACCACGGAACACCTCAGCTCAGTTGGCTCGAAGTCGCTCAGGTACCGACTTTTGAGCTCCCATGCCTCCACCCACTCTAGCCACCCTTTCCAAAACCCGCAAAGATCGCTTTGTGACCTCGCATCATCCCGTCGATCCTGATATTCCACATCAGCGGCTGGTGGTGGTGGTGGTATTTCATTCTCAGATCCTTGACCCGATCTAATGGGTTCAGACACGATCATTTGGCCTTTTTCATGGCCACGTACGTTGTGACCACATCCCCTAGAATTCATACTTCCGCTTTGCGTTTATCTGATTAAAGAGTTTTATGAATTAGTTTGGTTCCACTGATTTATCACGAACAGTTTTATGTTTAATAGTTCTAGGAAGTAGTTCTTTCATTTCATACACATACAGTCTCACATCATTCATTTAGTTATACATATGAACTTGTGTCCATTACAGAGAAATGTTGTAATTGTCGTTGTTTGTTGTTTTCCACTACCCAAGGGTATTTTCGTAATTTTGTCCTACAGGGGTATTTTGGTAATTTTTCAAATTAGGGTATTTGAAAATGTTGCAAAATAGAGTTTGTTGATATTTTACAAAAATTAAAATCCTTGCTGTAAAAATTTCAAGGGTGAAATGATAATTTCATACACTAGGAGTATTTTTGTAATTTTACAAGCCAGGGTCATTTCGGTAATTTTTCACAAAATATGGTTCCTGGTGACTTTTCAAAATGAGGGTATTTTTAAAGATTTCTAATTTGAGGTATTTCGGTAATTTTCCTTCTTGAGGTATTTTGGTCATTTATACAGTTAGGGTAATTTGGTCATTTTGCAAATCAGGGGTAATTTCGTAAATTTTCCAAATCAGGGTGTCTTATTATAAAGTAGGGTGTTTGGATATTTGTAAGGTAAGAGAATCTTGATAAAAACTGTGGTAGTATGGAAATTTTATAAACCAAGGGCATTTTAGTAATTTTTTCGACCAGGGGTATTTGAGTAAATCGAGATTATTTTAGAAAAAAATTTCAAAATAGTTTTCCTATACATCAGAGGGGTAATTTGGTGATTTTAAAACTAGGATTTTTGTGGAAATATGGCTAGTCCCTTTCGGGTTTTAGTTATTGGGTTTAGCTTGTGGCTGAGTCCTCTTGGTTAGGGTGAACCATTACTACGCACCAGGTAGGATTCAAGTAGGTAGGAGGTGAGTCACTAGGACTACTTAAATACCAAGCTCCCACTGAAACCAATCCTAGACATGCACACAACGGTTGCCACACCCTAACTCGGTGACTTAGACACAGGTTTGTTTAATTGTGCATTAGAGTTTTATGTAATTGTTGGGGTAAACTAGTCCTATAGTTCAAGTACTTATCATACTAAGCTACATTCCATTTTTACCCCTCTACAAATCATACAATACTTCACACAACGGATAGGGTACTTACCTGGTGGACTTCGGGTCGGAGACTCAGGTGCCACGCCAGAAACCCTGCTCACTTCTTAGAAAAATCCAATTTCAAAAGACAGAAATTGTTTTGGGCCCTAAAAGCCCTCAAGGCTGAGTTTTGAACCTGGCTCTGATACCAAAATGAAACACCCCCAACCTGGCCCACAAGCCCTGACCGGATCTGGCATGTTTCTAGGGAAAACTAGTCGATTCTTATTCGAAACTTTGCTAAAATTTTGCGTGTTTTTGAAAACAGTTGATTTGGGTTGGGCTCGAATTTTAAAACCCGTGTTGATTATGTGTCAAAACGTTTAATATTTATACTTAAGAAAAATGGACTTTAACTTTGAATTATTAAAATCAAGTCATACTTAGATAATTAAATATGCATGCATAACAGTTCAAACCAAGGCCTTATTACATCAAATCAAAACCCAAATTAAATTCAAAATACTTAAAATATATCAAGTCCAAAATAAAATAAAATCTTGAACTGAGCATGGCCACCACTAAGCTCCTGCCGACCCGGTCTATTAATGAGAGTCACCTGAAAAGTAATCCCACAACGGGGTGAGTCAAACAGACTCAATGTATACAGCCAACATAAGTCTCAATTAATTCAGGCATATCAATTCATACATAATAGCACATATACTTAATGATGCAAACCCGAACCCAAGCCTAAGTATCCATCGCTACACATCACCCGTACCAACCATCACACCGTGGGGACTACTAAGTCAACCCTCCATCCGCTACACACCATCGAAGGCAGTCACTGCAGTCGACGTGCTCATCGCCCTTATAAAATTCGTGGCATAGCCACCAGATAATTATTTTGTGACATAAGTCACCACATTCATATATTGTGACATAAGTCACCACATTCGGATATTGTGACATAAGTCACCACATTCAGATATTGGGGTATTAAACCACCAATTCACTTTCCCTTTACATATCACCCATATGCCCCATGTCAAACATATCATGCAATAACATGCTTTATTTCACATTCTTATCACAATTAACATATGTGCCATAATAGATCATAACCTACTCATAGTAGGAGTGGGTAAACATACCTGAGTATTTCGTTCGTACCATTGCATGGTACTTTTAGCCACTTCACATATATTTTTATTAACACATATATTAACGCATAACCATAAATTAATTGAAGCTTAGTGTGGGGGTACACACCTGATTTACTTAGCACTTTATTGAAATCCTGAAAACCTGATCTAATACTTTTAGACCCTTAATCCCTATATTCGGCCAACCTTAAACACTTTAGCATAAAGCCATTCGGCTAATTAATTAAATTCTGAAGGACTAATGAAATCGAAATCTTATCTTACTGCCAATTTCACTACTAATAAATCCCAGAAACTTGTAGTCTTTCCTTCCTTGCAATCGGCTAACACTAAGTCACTTGATTTGGTTAGTTTTGGCTTTTTGAATAAACATGAAATAGATCTAAAACATTAACTATTGCCTTGGCCGATTATTATGTCCACTTACCTTGTAGATTTAAATCCCGGAAACCTCAGCTTACTTCTGTCGACTTTCTCCTAAAAGCCAAAGTCACCTCAATTTTACCTACATTCGGCCATCCTCCACTTATTCAACAAACCGAAAATCACAATTAACTTAGCCCATATGGCATTCGGCCAAAAAGAAAAGAACAGAAAAGGGCCATTCGGCCACCTACCATCAACCACTCACCTTCGACTTTTCCAAAATCGGCACTTCTGGCTATTGTAAAATAGGATTCGGCTTCTAGAGATAAAGAGGATAAATTGATAGGCATAAACAATTGATTCGAGTTAGATCTTGATGAAAAGAAAGGAAGAAATCGCAAAGGAAAGAAATCTCGAAACTTACCGAATCACTAAGGAACATGCGGCCTATGGTGCACCTTCGGGAAACTAAACCACCCTTGTAGATTCAGCTTTGAGGCTTAGAGAACAGTCGGCTATGAGTCACTTGTGTATTCGGCTTCAACAAGAGTGAAAAGAGAGGGATATGAGGCTTAGAAAGATTCGGCTATGGTGGTTTTTTGAGAAAAGAATATCCAGTTTTGGTCAAATGAAGAGGAAAGGAAGAAGAAAGCAGAGAGAGCTAATTGAATCTCCTAAGAATTTTCGGCGCAAATAAGTTGAGTGAAGAGGGAACTAAGTTTTGGCACACTACTAGAGAAAGAAAGAAGAACCAAAAAGAACCTCTAAACCTCCATTTAGCAATGCGGCTAAGACTGAAATTAGTCACCAAGGAATCCCTTGGCCGGCCAACACTATCCTCCTCTCCAATTCCACCTTTTTTTTTTTCTTATCACTTTATTTAAGATTAATAATAAAATTAATCCATCATTTATCCCTCATCTGGGCCGAGTTTTAAAAGGAAATTTAACTTAATCTACACACCTCCACTCAGTGCCCCATTACCGTCCAACACCTCTTCTCCTAGCAGCAAAATTAAACTCTTTATTTTGCTTCCCTTGTGACTCGAACCTAGGCCCATTTGCACCTGCTTGTGGCGTCACTTACAGAGGCTTTAAGTGGCGCCTCCAAGCCACTTAACCGAGCCCATTTGTGTGTCATAACTCCCCCATTTATTTTCTTAAGGCCTATCAGGCTTAACTTCCTCTTTTAGACTTAAAATTAAATAATTTCTAAGGCATTCACCTACGCACTAGGGTTCACAAAATTCATAGAACACATTTTTAACACACAAAGGCATGTTATTTCATACAATTTAGTAATAATGCATAAGCCATAGTCCGGGATATTACAGATACGGGCATGTGTCAGGCCGTGTGAAAACCCCTGTAAGTTCGATATGAGAAATAAATCTACATGGGTGTGGAACACGGGCATGTGATATGCCACATGGGCATGTGGACTGTTTGATGAGAATTTTCTAAGTTTTTCCAGAGATCTTCTAAAGAATTCAATTTGATCTTGAACTGTTCCTAAAGTGTGTTTTGGGCCATATAGGCTTGATTAAGGGGGGTTATGTAGGTTTATGAAAAGTTTTAAATTTGAGCAAAAATTCATGTTTCGATTTTGTATGATTGCTTGCGTACAAGTCTGGTAACCCCTCGTACCTTATTCCAGCGTCAAATACGGGTAAGGTGTGTTACATCTTTTACCTACATAAAAATAACAAAAATTTATGTTAAAACAACAAAAACTATCTCAACATAATATACCTAATGGGACTAATGTTGTTATTTGAATATAATAAAAAACATAAAAAATACGAATGATAAAATAAAATAGAAACATACTTGCACACTTTCTTTCAAACAACCTTCCTTTGTTTAAAAATAATACCTTACAAAAATAAATAAATGAAATTAATCGAATATGAATTAATAAAACATTTCTAAAATAAATAAATTTTTTATAACCTATAAATTAAAAAAACTAAACTAAACAAAGAATTTATAAATACTAAAAATTACATCTTTTGATCTTTTCTAAACGAATTCCTCTTTTGATTTTTTAAACCCTCTTTTCAATCATAACCCTAAATAGAACCTACAAATCCTTCTTTTTTGTTCAAACCCTAAACTAAACAGACCCCAAATATTTTTTTCCTTTCTCCTTTCTTTCTCTTCTATCTTCTCTACTATTCTTTTTTTTTTCTTCTCATTCTCTTCTCTATTCTACTACTATCTGTTTCTTTCTTTCTACCTTCTCCTTCTCGTTCTCTTCTCTAACTCTTCTTTTGTTTTCTCTTTTTTTCACATTAGGGGACCATTGTTATAAAGTCCCCTACAACCCAATTTCACGATACCCTTAAGGGTCTCGTCCCATCACACTGTAGCAGCAGCAGACACTGGTGGTACTACCTCTCAGGTAGGCTTCATCATTGCTAGTGCCACCTATTAAGTAGGCTTCACCAGTTTTCTCGGTTCTATTTCTTTATGGGTTGTTTTTGAGTTCTGTATGGGTTGTATTCGGGTTGTACTTGGGTCAATGGGTTCTGTTCACTGCCGCCTACCAGCTAGCCTCCTTCAATAAAAAAATCAATTTTTGTAACTGATTACTGACATGTGTTGGAAAAGAGTGGTGGTGTCGCCTCTCCACCACCTTCCACCACATTCAACATACCATTTCGGTAATTAATGGTGGTGGAATACTATTTTGAATATTTATTAATTTTTATAAATTATATAGGTAAAAAAACCTAAATTATGTATGCACAAAAAAGAAAGGAAAAAAAAAACAAATAAAGTATGAAGTAAACAAATAAGTTAGTAGGTGGTGATTCATAATAAAGATATAAAAATAGCCAATTAAGTATGAAGTAAACAAATAATGGTTAAGATCGTTTCTCCTATGCACTTATTTTTGTTACCACTAACTAATAGCTTCTGCACGGCTCTAGTACGGTAGGATCAAATAGTTGATTATATGTGTTTTAATTTCTAGAAGGGTACTTGAATTGTCCTCACGAATGTTTACTAAAGCTAGTAAAGACAATTTAAGGAAATACATTTTTTATGTCTACACAAAGGGTTACTCACGAAAACATAAAACGTACGTATTTCGAAAGCATTTCGAGGGTTACTCACAAAGGTGTATTATTTTATACTCTTACTTAAATAGATAGAGTCCGAGTATAGAGCTCATATTATGTAAAATGTGTAATAAGACCATTTTGCCCGGCCTATGAAAACCAGAATAAAAATAATAAATACAAAAAATGTCCCTTTTACAGTCCAAAACTAAGGCCCAAATTTACAAACAAATTATCGTGGCCCAAAACAGACCTAAACCCAATCCCACCTAAACCCAATCCTACCCAGACCTAACCAATAGACCCAAAACATATGGGGCTCAACACGGCCCAAATCTTAAACAGAAATCAGAAGGCCTAGGGTTTTCTGAAACCCTAGGCGCCGCAAGCACACCAACAGCACCCCTAGCCTCGCGCCACAATCAATGCCTCGCACCCACGCTAGCCCTCAGTAGCGCCGTGGTCCGCGCCCGAATGATGCCCACGTCGAGATCTGCGCCCTTCGACCTGCACAGAAAAGGAGAAACACAGCAAAAATGGCAAAATAGTAGCAAAAATATTTTGTTTCCTTTTATTTTGTTATTTTGAAGGCTATAAAAGCCTTCCAAAATTTGTAAAAAAAAAAAAAAACAGATAGAGAAAAAGAATACAAAAAAATATTCACAAGAATATACATAAATAAAAGTTTTTTTATTTATTTATGAAGGTAATACATATTTTGTTTTTTTATTTTTATTTTCGTTTCGTGCATGTTTTTATTCATAAAATAAAATAAAATAAACGACGAAGTTTTACCTTTGCTTGTGCACAGTATGCAGCAAGTCGTGCGTATGGCGCGTGGAAGGGAGGGTCCCGAATACGATGACCAAACTCCGGCAGAGGAAATGAAGGTTTTTGAGAGCATTTTTGAAGGTTTTTTTTTTTAAAACACAGGGCAAAAATGATTTTTTTTAGGAAAATGAGTTTTATAACAATAATAAAACGGCACCGTTTTGCCTAAACAATAGGCATTAAAACGACGTCGTTTTAAAACCTCAGACCCGCACTTTGACCCGACCCAAAGGCAAGATCCCCGTGTTTTCCCTTTAATGGTCTAATTTCCTTATAGGCCCTTTCGCATTTTTACAAAATTTCAATTATGTCCGAATATCATTTTACTTTATTTTCAATTTAACCCTAAATTTTATATTTGGTTTCAATTAAGTGCTCAGGCTCCTAAAGGGCTAAGATCTAAACAATGTCGTTTTAAAATTTGGCATAATTGCCATTTTAGATCCCACGGTGTAATGTGCCTTTTAATTTAATCCTTACTTTATTTTTTAACTGCTTTTAATTATATATTTTTTCATAATTTTATATTTATTATTGTATTTTATTTTTAAATTTTATATATTATATTATATTATATATATTATCATTTTATATTTAATAAATTTTGTATATTATATATTGTTTATACTCTTTGTATTAAAAATATATATAGTTTTGTATTATATTACATTTTTTATTTAAAACTGTTTGTTTCAAAATATACCTAATTTTCTCAATTTATATATATATATATATGTGTGTGTGTGTGTATATATATATATATATATATTTGTTATTCTTTTTATTCTTGTAATATTTGTTAATCATTTGGTATATGTTGTTGCATAGAATGTTTGATCTCGTAAGAAGTTTTCGTCTTTACTTTGTAGTTTTTTACTATTTATCGCAAGAAGTTTTCGTCTTTACTTTGTAGTTTTTATTATTATTTATCACTCTATATTTGTCCATAATCTGCCATATATTTATAATTGTTTAGTGTAAGTATATTTGTTAGATATATTTTATATTACTTGTATTAATATGATATTTTCTTAAGATCATTGTTTTAAAATAAAAATGCATTTTGCTAAATTACTACATTTTACCTAAAGAATTTAAAATAAGGCAATATTTTGGTATTTAGAAATTCGGGAAATAGTGACCTAACGTGCTGGGTTGCGATTTTTCGTTTGGCTAAATTACTAAATATCCTTTTATCAAGTTTTGTAAATCATGAGATGACCTTGATTACGAAGGTTTTCAAATATCATGTCCTAACGTGCTGGATGTGATGTTTATACTCGTTCGGAACAAAGAAATCTCAAATTTTAACTCAAATTGTTCAAAGATTGTAAGAAATTATATTTTTAAATTCTTTTAAATTTCAAACATTTAGACATGATTTTATCGATTAGGTACCAATTTTTGGGCGTTATGAGGGTGCTAACCCTTCCTCATACGTAACTGACTCCCGAACTCGTTTTCTTGTTTTTCGTGGACCAAAATCAAATGTTATAAATAAAACATTTACAAGGTGATCCAACCACACCTAAGTAAAAAGAGATTGGTGGCGACTCCCATTTTCGTTTTTAAAAGTCGACCCCATTTTCTAAAACTTTAAAAATGATTTCAACAAAATGCAAGTGAAAATTGAGTGAGGAGAAACTCGTAAACAGTTTATTAAAATTAAAACTCGAGAAATAAATAACATAACAAATAAACATGCATTATATTAATTAAAGAAAATATGTATACAATATGCATGAATGCATGAGAACATGTAAAAAAAAGTAATTTCAAAAAATGAAGGGATTATAATTAAATAGCTAATTGAACCATTAAATTCAAAAAATTGAAAAACGCCTAATTAACATTAGCCTTGACTGTAAAAAAATGTTCTTAATGGATTTGCCAAGCCATCCAACCAGGTCTTGATGATATTTAAGAAGAATATGAAATTTAATTTTTACACTCTGGATTTTGTTTCATCCATTTTCTTTAAGTGTGATTAGACAACTATAAAATTATTTTTTAAAAGAAATTCAAAAATTCTTTTAAAAAGACAATTTTGGAATTTATATGAAAAATCAGAAAAAATTGGAATTTGAAAGCCGGCTAGGCATGAGGAAAGTTTTAGCACTTTCACAGCACTCAAAATTGATAATTGTTAAACTTGTGTATTTTGAATTTCAAATATTATAAGTTTAAATTTACATATTTAATTATGATTCCATATTTTATTTAATTGAGTAAATTAAATTTTAAAACTTAAAATTAATTCAAAGGCGGCATTTTATTTTTATTATAACAAAACAAAACTTAAATTAGAGAAGGGCATTCTCATATTAACAACAATAAAACAAGATCACATTCTAATAATTTTGTCCACCACTTCGTCAAAATGCGTTAAAATAAATAAATAATGAAAGCACTTGTATGAGTATGCATGCATCACATATAATTGATATTGAATGTGAATAATAACACACAACAAAGCACCAATAAGAATATATAATCATGACATTACGATATAATTATTTGTATTTATAAATACAATAGAAAAGTCGTCTTTATCACTTCTGTATATATTAGATATTGAAAATGGCATTTAAATAATATAATATATTAAAATGGTTTATGACACTATAAATGACCAACCATCTCCATCATATTAATTATTTGTGTAACGTAGATATAAAGCATGCAACATCGTGTCATTTTTTAATTATTTATGATATTTTATTAAATTATTTTATTTATATTTTTAATTATATTATTTATATTTATATTTATATTTTATTTATATTTTATTCGAATGTAATCGGAGAAAAAGATGTTAAAGTTTATTTTTGGTAAGTTTTTACGGTTTGGACTTTTAATATAATGCAATTTTAGAATTTTAGCTATAATTTGGTTACAGATATCTATTTTGAGCCCATAATATACCGATTTGAAGGAAATTGAAAGATCTAGCTAAATTTATCTTATGAATCAAGCAAAAAAACATCAGGAAGGCACCCAAAAGCGACATGGAAGTTTGACGTAAAAATTATCAAAAAACCTAGAAATTCTGCTTTGTGTATTCAAGGGCACTTTTGTATTTCTCCATCATATTAATTTTTTCCCTTATAAGTTGACATTATTAGGAGGGGACTGGGAGCCTCTCTTAGTTTTATTTTGATTTTGTGTTTTCTTTACTTTATGAGCTTCTAAACTTTTTTTCTAGTCGAAGGTTAATCGAAGTTTGATTCTCTAAAGTTTGTGAGATCTAATTATTCTTAATATTTTCTTTGCTCTTTAGTATTTGCATGTCTTCTGGTTTAATTACAATTGTTCAAGTTTGCTAAATATTTGGCCCGTATTTGATAGCTTAAAATTGTTGCTTTGTCAATTAAAGATTTAGTCGATTGGTTGATTTCTAATATTTGTTAGGATTGCATAACTATTTGTGTAATGTAGGCATGTGATCTAACTGAAAAAACCTTGATTGTGTGTTTGTTGGTTAGGATAGAGTCTTTTTCGTTCTTAATTCTATTAGATTAAATTTGTAACACCCCAAAATATAGGGGGTTAATTGTAAAAAATGACCAAGTAAATGATTAGGTTTGATGGTTAAGTGTTTAGTGTACTCCTTAAAAGTTTTAGGTTCAATTCACATTTCTCTCAATTTTTTTCTTATTTTTCAGCAACCTCTGATCAAAACCATACTTGAATATATATTAATTGGGGTAAAAACTTAACAAGTGTGGGTAATAGCCCAATGGTTAACGCTATTCCTTCCCCTTGCTTATCCAAGTTCAAGTAACACTATCTCTTTTATTTAACCAATCATTCCTCATTAGGATTAGGTTTTCCCTTTTCAAATTTTAGTAAGACTCTCTCCATCTTTCCATATCTTCCTTTTTTTCTTTTCTTTTCTTTTATCATCTTTACACAAAAGTTTACTTCTTTTCGACTAAGAGTTATTTTGTAATCCCGGATCAAAATTAAAGTCCATTTACTCATTTTTCTACCAGTTGCCGAATTATTGTCAATAATCTTTGTATTTTCATTAGAAGTCCAATAAGTGTTCTTGTTTCAACTAGTAGAACCCGTAAATTCTAAAATAAAGTCGGATCATGTTAATCTTTCGATTTAAATTCAATCTATTGTGATTTTTTTCGAAATCTTCCATTAACCCTGATTAAGTCTTGAAATTTGTTATTGATTCATGTGTAAATCTCATTTGAAGGACCCATTTTAGGCATCCTAGATCAGACTCAAGTGCAATGAATAATGTTCGAGACCCTAGTGACAGGTGTGTGTTCTTATACAAGTCAATCATGGCAAAACTGAGCCTAGAATAGGGCCATATGGCCAGTCACACGGGTGTGTGGGCCACCCGTATAGACCACACGACCCCTATGCACGACCATGTTCCCCTTGAAACCCTAAATTTTTTGATTCTCACACGGCCTAGAACCTTCCACATAGCTTGGCCATACGACCGTGTACTCCATCCACATGGTCCAGGGCTTCCCACACTGTCCGGTCATAGGCCATGTGTCCCCTGTTTCCCAAATTTTATAGTTTTGCCCATAATTATATGATTTGTTCAGTTTAGTCCCTAATTGGTTCCCAACCTATTTTTAGTGTTTTTTTTTGCTCAATTAAGTCCTTGATAATATGATTAATGCAAGAATTCATGATCTAATTAACTGAATTATCAATTTTATGTATATGTACGATATGTTTAGTTTAGTCCTTGTATATGCCCAGAATTGCTTTTAGAGTTTTTATTCGCTTAATTTAGTCCTTGATATTATGTTTTTTTGGAAGTTGTGATTTAATGACTGAAGTGTTATGGCTATATCGTACGTGAAGTGCATTTTACATGCTACTGACATTGTGAAATAGATAATCTGTTAGTGTTAATATTGACACCACCTTAATGAAATCTCTCTTAAAGCATGTTAATTACTAGTGAATGAACCGAATACATGTTAAGTGTAATAACCCGATTTTTAGGGCTAGTCGGAATAGTGGTTTCGAAACCACTAAACCGAGCTCGTAGAAATTATTTTTATATCATTTTATGTGATATAGCATGAGTATAGGAGTGCATGAAAATTTTGGTCAATTAATTTTAGTGATTTTATGCTTAATTTTGAAGTAGGACTAAATTGTATAAAAGGTTAAATTTGTGTTCTACTAATTAGAAGAGTTATATAGCTGGAGAACCTTAAATTAGAGGTTCTTAATGTGCAATTAGACCTTTAGGAGGATGTTGGCCGGCCATAGGGGACAAAGAAATCGAAATTGTTCATAGTTGGTAGAGTAGGTGACTAAATTGATGAAATAAAATAAAATAGGAGAAAGTTGTCATCTTTTTCATTCTCTCTTCTCCTCCACTGATTTTTCACTCAAGAAAAGGGCATGGAAGCTTGAAAATTTCAGCAACCTTTAAACCATTGCAAGTAAGTGATTTTAATGGTCATTTTTGATAATTTTTGCACTTTTGAGACCTTTGTAGCATAATCTAGCTAGTGAGGGGACTATTTTGCACTATGGTTGAAAGTTTAGGGCCTTTCCATGAGAACATTAATGTTGTTTGTTGAAATTTTATGGAAGAAAATGAATCTTGGTTGTTAAATAAATAACTTTTGTGAAAGGGGTTTCCATAAAAACACCTAAAAAAGACCTTTTTGTAAAAGTTGTAAAATAGGTAGTAAATGTGTGAAATAATTGGTATTGTGAGTTGTTATAAGAGTAATAAATATTCAACTAGGCTTGTTAAAAGAGGAAATTTGATTAGAATTGTTTTGAGAGCCTAGGGGCAAAATCATAATTATGTGAAAGTCTAAGGGCAAAATGGTAATTTTTGCCAGAGTAGGAATTTTGTAATGTCTTGATTAATGTGGTGATTAAATGAGTGAAATTTTATCGTTATAGATAAAGAACAACGGAGTCTGGACCTAGACCGGGGGAAATCTAAGCTAGTAGACTAATTCAAACTAGTCGTTCACTTTTTGTATACCGAGGTAAGTTGTACGTAAATAATACAATGTTATTGTATTTAGGCATTTAAAAATTGATATTGCATAAAATGTTTGATTATTGCTATGAATATGCATGACGAAAATTGATGTGACATACTCCCGGTTGAACCTTAGGAATAGATTGGATATCCAAGCCGTGACATCGGCGTTGATATGTGTACTAGTGTAAGACCAATTGACCATATTAACAGAGAAAGTGTACGACTGTGTTTGGGACATGGCATCGGCGTTGATATGTGTGCTAGTGTAAGACCATATCTAGGACATGGCATTAGCCACATTAAGAGAGCCAGTGTAAGACCATGTCTAGGACATGGCATCGGTATCAAGACGAGAGCTAGTGTAAGACCATGTCTAGAACATGGCATCGGCATCAAGATGAGAGCTAGTGTAAGACCATGTTTGGGACATAGCATTGGCCTCGATATGTAAGCCAGTGTAAGACCATGTCTGGGACATGGCATTGGCATTTTACCCTCTTGTATGAGGCTTGTCGGGTATCCTTTGGTATTCCAACTGGTTCAACAGGTAAATTAAAGCTTGTGTCAAATGTGAGAAAAGTTATAATCATGTTGTAAGTGATACAGGTACCTACATGAGAGTCATGAGAAATAAGCAAGGCTGAATGACAGTAACAAAATATGAGTGTAAGTTTGTGAGACTCAGGAAATATGCTAGGGAGTGCGTATCTACCAAAGCCATCATGTGCAAGAGATTTGAGGATAGATTGAACGAAGACATTCGATTATTAGTTGGCATCTTAGAATTAAAGGAGTTTGTGGTGCTTGTTGAAAGAGCTTATAAGGCCGAGGATTTAGCCAAGGAGAAAAGGAAAGCTGACATTGAGTCTCGTGACTCAAAGAAAAGATAGTTAGGGAAATCGTTTCAGTCCTCATCCAAGAAATCAAGAGAGTTCACTACTCGATCCAACGCTTTAGTTGGATTCTTGAACAGATATAAGAATAAGCAATACACGGTGACTAAAGCTCAAACCACTTCAATTGCGAGTGTTGGTAGTGCCCGACCTAATAGACTGGAATGCTCATAGTATGGTAGACACCACTTCGGGGGATGCCGAGGAAATGAAAGAGGCTGCTTCAAGTGCGGTTCACTAGACCACTTCATTCGAAACTATCTTGAGATGGAGGAAAAAGACTGAAAGCAAGATGTACGAGCGAGTAAT
The DNA here is from genome assembly GCA_025506655.1 of Gossypium rotundifolium. Taxonomy (NCBI): domain Eukaryota; kingdom Viridiplantae; phylum Streptophyta; class Magnoliopsida; order Malvales; family Malvaceae; genus Gossypium; species Gossypium rotundifolium. The sequence continues at coordinate 64,527,347 of CP106734.1, forward strand.
GCGCCTTCGAGGGGTAGACCACAAAAGAACCCGGGAAGTGGGGCTAGCAGCAGAGGTGCACCTAAAGATTGCACCGTAAGGTCTGAGGGCTGAGCGCCTGCAAGGACTTATGCCATTCACGCTCGCAAAGAGGCATCATCTCCAGATGTGATAACAGGTACTTTTTCTCTTCATGATATCTCTATTGTTGTTTTGATTGATCCAGGGTTTACCCATTCCTATATTTGTATGAAATTGGTGTCTAACATGAGTATGCATGTTGAGTCTACAGAGTTCGTGATAAAAGTGTCAAACCCGTTAGGTAAGTATGTGATAGTTGACAAAGTGTGTAAAAACTGTCCCTTGATGATTAGAGGCTATTGTTTTCCGGCTAACCTCATGCTACTACCGTTTGATGAATTTGATTTAATTCTTGGCATGGATTGGTTGACTGTTCATAATGTGTTAGTAAACTATGGTAGTAAGTTCATTGAATTGAGATGTGAAAATAGGGATATTATTTGGGTTGAATTAGGTAAACCAGATAGCTTACTTGTATTGATTTCTTTTATGACTGCTGAAAAATACGTGAGAAAAGGGTATGAGTCCTCTCTTGCATTTGTGCTGAATACTCAAGAGTCGAAAGTAAAAATTGAGTCAATGCCTGTGGTATACGAGTATCTAGATGTGTTTCCGAAAGAGTTACTAGGATTGCCTCCAGTTAGGAAAGTTGAGTTTGGTATCGAGTTAGTCCTTGATACGTCACCTATGTCAGTTGCCCCGTATAGGATGGCACCGTTGGAGTTAAAAGAGCTGCAGGTTCAGCCACAAGAGTTAATAGATAAGGGTTTTACGAGACCGAGCTATTCTCCGTGGGGTGCTCTGGTACTATTCGTTAAAAAGAAAGACGGGTCGATGAGGTTATGTATAGACTACCAAAAACTCAACAAGGTTACAGTTAAGAACAAGTATCCTTTGCCAAGGATCGACAATTTGTTTGACCAATTGAAGGGAGCCACAGTGTTTTCTAAAATAGACCTGAGGTCCGGTTATTATCAGCTGAGAGTTAAGGAACAAGATGTACCAAAAACTGCATTTCGGACGAGGATGACCATTATGAGTTCCTTGTCATGCCCTTTGGCTTAACGAATGCTCCTGCCGTTTTTATGGATTTAATGAACCATATTTTTCGATCGTACTTGGATAAGTTTGTAGTTGTTTTTATTGTCGGGATGAGAGTGAGCACGTGGAGCACTTAAGAACCGTTTTACAAACTTTAAGAGATGAGCAATTGTATGCTAAGTTTAGAAAAAGTGAGTTTTGGCTTCGAAAGGTCAGATTTTTAGGACACATCGTGTCGGGAGATGGAATTAGAGTTGACCCGAGTAAGATCTTGGCTATTGTTGAGTGGAAATCACCGAGAAATGTGTCAGAGATTAGAAGCTTTTTGGGCTTAGCGGGTTATTACAGGCTATTCATTAAAGGATTCTCCATGATTACTACACCGATGACGAGGTTGCTACAGAAAGATGTTAAGCTCGAATGGACAGGGAAGTGCCAACAGAGTTTTGAGAAACTAAAAGCATTGTTGACTGAATCCCTAGTTTTAGTACAACCGAAACTGGGAAAGAAATTTGTGGTGTATAGCGATGCGTCCTTAAATGGATTGGGGTGTATACTTATGCAAGAAGGAAAGGTAATAGCATATGCCTCTTGACAACTGAAGCCGCACAAGAAAAGTATCAGACTAATGACTTAGAGTTAGCTGCCATAGTGTTCGCACTAAAGATTTGGAGACACCATTTGTATGGTGAGAGATGCCGAATGTTCACTGACCATAAAAGCCTAAATTTTTTGATGACTCAAAAGGAGTTAAACCTACGGCAGCGGAGATGGTTAGAGCTGATAAAGGATTATGAGTTGATAATTGACTATCACCTTGGAAAGGTGAATGTGGTCGTCGATGCTTTGAGTAGGAAGTCATTGTTTGCCTTGAGGGCTATGAATATCCAGTTGTCAATGATTGATGATGGTTAGATTCTAGCCAAGTTGAGAACGAAATTGATGTTCTTGCAAGAGATTTACAAAGCTCAGAAAAGTGATAAAGAGTTGCAAGCTAAGATAACCCAGTGCGAGACTGGTACAGAATCAGACTTTCGGATTGGTTCAGATGGCTGTTTAATGTTTCAAGACAGAATTTGTGTACCCAAAAACGATGAACTTATTCAGAAGATTTTGCATGAGGCACATAGTGGATGTTTTTCCATCCATCTGGGTAGTGTGAAAATGTACAATGATTTGAAAAAAATGTATTGGTGGTCAGGAATGAAAAGAGACATCTCAGAGTTTGTCTCTAAATGTCTAATCTATCAGCAACTGAAAGCCGAACACCAAGTACCTTCAGGTTTACTTCAGCCCGTGATGGTTCCCGAGTGGAAATGGGACCGTATTACCATGGATTTGTGTCTGGTTTGCTATTGACACTAAGGAATAAAGATGCCATTTGTGTTGCGGTTGATAGGCTTACGAAATCGGTTCATTTTATACCGGTGCGTACCGATTATCCACTTGAGAAATTGGTCGATCTGTATGTTTCTGAAATTGTGAGACTTCATGGAGTGCTTTTATTGATCATTTCGGATAGAGATCCAAGGTTCACATCACGATTTTGGAAAAAGTTACAATAAGCTTTGGGAACAAAGTTGAATTTAGCATTGCTTTCCATCCGCAAACTGACGGTCAGTCAGAAAGAGTAATTCAAATTCTTGAAGATATGTTGTGTTGTTGTGTTCTTGAGTTTCAAGGTAGTTGGGAAAAGTACTTACCGTTGGTAGAGTTTGCCTACAACAATAGCTATCAGTCGAGTGTGAAAATGGCGCCTTATGAGGCTTTTTATGGGCGTAAGTGTCGAACGCCCTTGTATTGGACCAAACTCAGAGAAAATCAGATACACGAGGTTGACTTAGTTAAAGAAACAAAGAGAAGGTAAAAGTGATTCGTGGTTGTTTGAAGGCCGCTTCAAATAGATAGAAATCCTACGCGGATTTGAAACGAAAGAAAATTGAGTTTCAAGTCGGTGATAAGGTATTTTTAAAAATATCTTCGTGGAAGAAAGTCTTCAGATTCAGTAGAAAAGACAAATTAAGTCCACGTTTTATTGGACCTTATGAGGTGACTGAGAGAATTGGGCCAGTAGCATATCGTTTAGTGTTGCTGTCTGACTTAGAAAAGATCCACGATGTATTTCATGTGGCTATGTTGCGCCGTTACTGTTCTGACCCATCACATGTGATTTCACCAACAGAGGTTGAGATCTGTTTAGACATGACCTATGGTGAAGAGCCGGTTAAAATTTTAGATCGGGAGGTCAAGAAATTGAGGAATAAAAGTATAGCACTCGTGAAAGTACTATGGCATAGACATGGGACTAAAGAGGCCACATAGGAGCCCAAGGAAACTAGGAGAGAGCAATGCCCGAACCTTTTTGCTAGTAAGATTTTCGGGGACGAAAATCCCTAAGGGGGAGAATTGTAACAGCCCGATTTTTGGGGCTAGTCAAAATAGTGGTTTCAAAACCACTAAACCGAGGCCATAAAAATTATTTTTTATATTATTTTATGTGATATAGCATGAGTATAGGAGTGCATGAAAATTTTGGTGAATTAATTTTAGTGATTTCATGCTTAATTTTGAAAAAAAAAGACTAAATCGCATAAAAGGTAAAATTTGTGTTCTACTAATTAGAAGTGTTATATAGCTAGATAACCTTGAATTAGAGGTCCTTAATGTGCAATTATACCTTTAAGAGGATGTTGGCCGGCCATAGGGGACAAAGAAATGGAAATTGGTCAAAGTTGGTAGAGTTAAGTGACTAAATTGATGAAATAAAATAAAATAGGAGAAAATTGTCATCTTTTTCATTCTCTCTTCTCCTCCACTAATTTTTCACTCAAGAAAAGGGCATGGAAGCTTGAAAATTCAGCAACCTTTAAACCATTGCAAGTAAGTGATTTTAATGGTCATTCTTGATAATTTTTGTACTTTTGAGACCTTTGTAGCATAATCTAGCTAATGAGGGGACTATTTTACACTATGGTTGAAATTTTAAGGTTTTTCCATGAGAGCATTAATGTTGTTTTTTGAAATTTTATGGAAGAAAATGAATCTTGGTTGTTAAATAAACAACTTTTGTGAAAGGGGTTTCCATAAAAACACCTAAAAAGGACCTTTTTTGTAAAGGTTGTAAAATAGGTAGTAAATGTGTGAAATAATTGGTATTGTGAGTTGCTATAAGAGTAATAAATGTTTAGCTAGGCTTGTTAAAAGAGGAAATTTGATTAGAATCATTTTAAGAGCCTAGGGGAAAAATTGTAATTATGTGAAAGCCTAAGGGCAAAACGGTAATTTTTTCCAAAGTAGGAATTTTGTATTGTCTTGATTAATGTGGTGATTAAATGAGTGAAATTTTATCGTTATAGATCAAGAACAACAGAGTCCAGACCTAGACCGGGGGAAATCCAAGCTAGAAGACTAATTCAAACTAGTCACTCACTTTTTGTATACCGAGGGAAGTTGTACGTAAATAATACAACGTTATTGTATTTATGCATTTAACAATTGATATTGTATAAAATGTTTGATTATTGCTATGAATATGCATGACGAAAGTTGATGTGACATACTCCCGGTTGAACCTTAGGAATATATTGGATATCCAAGCCGTGACATCGGCGTTGATATGTGTGCTAGTGTAAGACCAATTGACCATATTAAGAGAGAAAGTGTAAGATAATGTTTGGGACATGGCATCAGTGTTGATATGTGTGCTATTGTAAGACCATGTCTGGGACATGGCATCGGCCATATTAAGAGAGCCAGTGTAAGACCATGTCTGGGACATGGCATCGGCATCAAGACGAGAGCTAGTGTAAGACCATGTCTGGGACATGGCATCAGCCATATTAAGAGAGCCAGTGTAAGACCATGTTTGGGACATGGCATCGACATCAAGACGAGAGCTAGTGTAAGATCATGTCTGGGACATAGCATCGGACTCGATATGTGAGCCAGTGTAAGATCATGTCTGGAACATGGCATAGGCATTTTACCCTATTGTATGAGGCTTGTCAGGTATCCTTTGGTATTCCAACTGGTTCAACGGGTTAATTAAAGCTTGTGTCAAAAGTGAGAAAAGTTACAATCATGTTGTAAGTGATACAGGTACCTATATGAGATTCATGAGAAATGAGCTCGAATTATGTTGAATGATTAGCAAGGGTGGAAATGAGTAAGTTATGTCTTAATTATCCGAGAATTATGTATAAGTTTATGATATGTTATGAGTTTAATAATGCATGGTAATTGTTGTTAATTATTTACTTGCGACTTACTAAGTTTTATGCTTACTTTCTCTTCTTTCCATTTTCTTATAGTGTCGCCAAGCTAGCTAGGGGATCAAAAGACGTTGGAGGCTCGATCACACTATCACTCTGAACATTTGGTATAGTTAGATTTATCATTTTGAGTATGGCATGTATAGGGACTTGATATTTTGTTAAGTTTCATATTGTTTTGGCCAAAAGTGTTCGCTTGTTTTAAAGATGAATCCTTTTTGTATAAGGCCATAGTTGATGGCTAATACTTATTATTGATGTATGAAAATGATGATGTTTTTCATGGGTGTGTATATGCTTGATTGAGTAGGTTATTTATTGTAGCTCATTTTGGTGCAAGTAAGGGTGACAAAAAAAGGGCTTGGTAAATAGCCTTGATATTGTCCACACGGGTTGACACACGGGCGTGTGTCTAGACTGTGTGTGACACATGGTCCGCCCTATGGGCATGTAGTTCAGTCATGTGGTCCCCTGCACCCTAAGTTGGCAAAACATAATGCCTAGTAGTAACCACATAGGTTAAGACACGACCGTGTGTCTCAATAGTGTGGAGGACATGGCCATAGGACATAGGCATGTACCCAGGCCGTGTGAAATCTGCACTTGATTTTAGGAATTTAAACCGTCACACGACCTAAGGACACGGGCGTGTGCCATGCCATGTGACATCCTAACTTCTCATGAAGCACAAGTTAGGCTAGTGCACGGGCTATGGACATGGTCATGCCAGCCACATGGTCATGCCATATGTTCACACGGGCGTGTGCCCTAATTCCCATGAGATTTTCTGAAGTTTTCTAAGGAACTCGGTTTGGACCCGAACCTTTTTTAAAGTATGTTTTGGGTCTCGTAGACCCATATTAAGGACTTTAAGATGAAGTTTGAAAAGTTTTAATTTTGAACAAAGTTTTATAACACGGAGACGATTGTATGTATGATATTAAGTTAGGTAACGCCTCGTACCTCATCTAGGTATAAGATACGGGTAAGGGGTGTTACAGTCAGCATAAGTACTGCTAGTGTTGATTTATTCTATTACAAAGCGTGTCATATTGCATTGCATGGGGTGGGATGATATGTATGGAGGAAAAGTGTAGTTTAATCTACAAATAGTGTGGTTCAATTATGAACCAAGTTACAGTTTGTTTAGTCTACAAATATGTTGTGAACTCACAACAAGTGATAGTAACTGCAAATATATGGTTCGATTATGAACCAAGTCGCAGTTTTTTTAATATGCAAATATGTTGTGCATTCATAACAAGTGGCAGTACTACAAATATGTGGTTCGATCATAAACCAGGTGGCAATTTGTTTAATCTTTAAATGTGTTATTTTACTATTGCAGGAAAATCTTTTAATAAATGAAAAGAAAGATTTTGGACTGTTATTTCTTTAACAAATCCCCATTCAATACTAGTTATATCAAATGGTTTATGATCTAGCCTAAATTTGATAGTAGGAAATTGTTCTCCTATATGTGCACCCACAACAAATGCCAGTAATTGTAAATCAGCGATGGTTTATCCACAACTTAGAGTTAAAGGTTGGATGAGTTCTAGGGAATTCATAGTGTGGTATGTAACAGAGGGGTAGGATATTTTCTATTAAACTGAAACAATATGCAATTTATAAAGCAAAAGCGTACAAACTAGATTTTCTATGATGACATATTTATACTTATGTATAAATTGTTAAGTGAACACTGATATTCTAAAATTGCTATCATGAATTCTGAAATACTATTGATGGTTAATCTGAAAAACTGATACTTTGATTTGTTAGTTATCAACAATTATCCTATGCGTTATGTTGAGTATGACTTCTATTTCAGTCAAATTTGAGAAATAATCTTTCAGTTAAACTCTGTTTATTTATTTCAATCAAACTTTGATTAGTCTAGATTATTTTATTATTATTTGATCTATGAATTTAGCTTATAAATATGCTCTTTTACAACATTAGAAAATACACCCATTAGAGATTAGAACTCATAACACATTTAGAGAATTTTGTGTTTACATTTTGAGGGTTCTTTGTTTTCGGAGTTTAGGTTTTATCTCCATTTTTTATACTCTTCGTTCTTTTACCATTATAGTAAAATTATTTTTTTCTGTGGTTTTTTTTATCCTCTTTAGAGGGGTTTTTCCATGTTAAATTTATGTGTTCAATTTCTCAATTTCTTTCGCTATTTTTACTTATTTGTTGCTTAATCGGGTCGATCCTCAAAAGTGGTATCAAAGCTAGTTCAATTTTCATATATCAGCCCGTTCAGGGATGACAGCAACAATGTTTGAAATTGAGAACTTTGATGGTAAGACAAATTTTAATCTGTGACAAGTTCTGATGATGGCAATTCTAGTTCAAACTGGCTTGAAAAGGGTTGTTACCGGGAAAAGCCTGAGAATCTAAATCAAATAGAATGGGAAGAGCTTGATGAAAAGGCCTTGTCTGCAATCTAGTTGTGCCTCGTAAATACTGTATTGCAGGAGGTATTGATGGAGAAAACCTCATCCGCCTTGTGGAAAAGGTTAGAAACTCTTTATGCGACTAAGTCTCTGGCTAACCGTTTAGTGTTGAAACAACATCTTTTTACGTTTCGCATAAACGAATGTGAGCTTCTTAGAGATCACATCAGTCAATTCATTACTCTTTTAAATGATTTAAAGAATGTTGAGGTTCATATTGACGATGAAGATTAGGTTATGCTATTATTGTGCTCTTTACCCCATTCATACAAGTTTTTTAGGGAGACCCTGATTTATGACAGAGACAAACTCTCGTTCGAAGATGTGAAGGGTCATTTGCTAAATAGAGACAAACTTGACATGAGTTTGGTTTTAGATAGCAAGGCAGATAAGCAAGCTTCCATTTTGGTAGCATCAAAGAAACGAGACAAAAGGTGTCGCTATTGTAAAAAGTTAGGTCATGTCAAAGTAGATTGTTATAAATTGCGAAATAAAAGAGTTGCTGACAGTAACAAGGAAGATGTAGCTAGTGCTAATTTGGCCGATAAAAGTAGTGATGATTTCTTGTTAGTGTCAACGAGCGATAACTCCAAGCTCACGTCCGAGTGGATCCTAGATTCGAGATGTTCTTTCCACATGTGTCCCAATAGAGAATGGTTCTCCACATACAGTTTGGTTGAAAGTGGAGTTGTGCGCATGAGAAACGATTCATCTAGTAAGGTAATTGGTATTGGTACTGTTAAAATTAGGATACACGATGAGACAATTAGGACACTCTCATATGTCAGGTATGTAACTGATTTATGAAAGAATTTCATCTCCTTGAGTATTTTAGACTTGAAAAGATGTAGAATCAACATCGAGTCAAACGACATTAAAGTATCTCATCGAGCTCTCATTTTTATTGAATGGTAAAAGAACCGGCAGTCTTTATATTCTAGAAGGTTCTACAGTGACAGGTGAAATCGGACGTCCCTCGTCCGTTACTGTAACACCCCTTACTCGGGTTCTATGCCAGAACTGGCTTAAGGCATTACCTTAATAAAATCCTCACGTTTTCCACTCAGGCTCATCGACTTCTCTCAAAGGTCATTCCAACAACCTCATTCTCAATTTACGAGGCCCCATTCATACATACGAGGGCTTTCGAGACTATTTCGAAACTTTTTCGAATCTTAAAAATTTTCTCTTTTGTACAGGGCTAACACGCCCGTGTAAGAATAGACACGCCCGTGTGTAGTCACACACACCCATGCCTTCAACCTATGGTGAATAAGTGTGTAGTCACACACGCCTATGCCTTCAACCCGTGGTGAATACTGACTTCACTTACACGGACTCAAAGTTAGTCACACACCCGTGTGACTAGCCCGTGGTCTATCCTGACTTAAAAGATTAACCTGCAGGGGACGCATGGCCAGAGAACACACCCGTGTACTGACCATGTGTCACACATGGCCTAGACACATGCCCGTGTATCTATTCATATGGACAAGAACAAAGCTATTTGCTAAGCTCTTCTTACCCCTATGGCGTTCACAACATGCACTCATACAACACATCCATAATCAACTTAAATTTAGAAGAAATCTCATATAGAAAACTACACCTTTTCATATAATATGATAGCCAACGACTATGGCATTATACAAAATTTACTATCCATCTAAAGGCCAACACATCTTAGCCATATATAACAAAAATTCACTAACTTGTCTAGCCCCTATACATGCCATATACAAAACATTAAATCTCATATACCAGAGTGTGTTGATATGTGGGCTATCTTCCAATGATCCTTGTATCTCGATTCACCACTTTTACTCTATAAACAAAGGAAAAGAAAAGGGAGTAAGCTTTGAGCTTAGTAAGTTTATACATAAACAATTAAGCATCATAGTATAAGCTATACAACAATTAGCATTATACTAACATATAAGGTACAACTATGCTTACTTTTTCTATTTCTTACCACATTTCCAACACATTATGAATCACATACTTATAACCATTGGAATGCATTCCTGCATTCAGTATCACATTTACACAATATACAACACATCATTATTACTCGATAACACATCCACATAGGTATACTACTCACTACTACCACCACACAGCTAATCCACACAGCTAATTCACACATCTAATGTCTCGGTGGTTCTGCACCTAGCTCACCACAATCAATTAATAAGGTAGTATCACACTTAGTCTACCGCAAAGGTAATCATAGTGGTCTCGCACTTTGCCCACCAAACGATATACCTAACGATGGCATTGCACATAGCCAGCTCATCATTAATATGCATTAGGATGGAATTGCACTTAGCCCACCATCTAGCATTATCAATACACATTCACATGTTTACTTACTCTATTAATCATTCACAAATTCTAACACACTCATCCCACATAGGTTCTCAATCATTCTCAACCATTCTCAATCATTCTCAACCATGCTACACACTAGCTAGCATTAATAAATTCGTAAGATAAATGCATTGTTTATGCATAGACTTACCTCGATACTCAAAAGTATAGAAACGGGCAATTTAGTCCACCACATTGCTTTTGCCCCAGTTTCGATCTGGGCTTTGTCTTTCTTGATCTATAATAAATAAACTAGCTTATTCAATACACACTTTGACTAAATTGACTCACATCTCATACTTTAGCAAAATTACTATTTTGCCCCTAAACTTTCTCATATTTACACTTTAGCCCCAAGGCTCGTAAAGTGATTTTTTTATTCAAATTTCTAGCCTTTCATGCTTAGCCGAATCACTTATTCAACTATAGCATTCATCCATTCTCACTAAATCACACATGTATGACCAAACTCAAGATTTTCACAAATTAGTCCCTACATGCATTTTCGTGAAAAATCACTTAGCAAAAGATGTTTCTACTACATCAAGCTTTGATATTCTTCCATAAAACATCAAAATACATGCATTTCATACATAAGAACATTTTTGAACATCCATTTTATCTCATCAAATAGCTAAAAATAGCTTACTCATGCTACTAGGACTTCAAAAATACGAAGTATATCAAAAACCAGGCTTAAGAGAACTTACCTCCAAGCTTGAAAATTTTGAAGAACCCTAACAATGGCTATTGAAATTTTCGGCAGCTTGGGGAAGAGGATGAATGAATTTTTATCATCTTTTCACCTATTTAATCATTTAAATAACCAAATGACCAAAATGCCCTTTTTGATAAACTTCCTATTTTAATTCATCATTGCCCAATTTTTTCCAAAAACTAAAATTTGGGAAAATTGTTCATTAAAGACCTTTAATTAATATTCTAAAGCTATTTCACACAAATAGCTTCTAGAATCTCATATTTTGCAACTTTTGCAATTTAGTCCTTTTGGACAATTCAACCACTATTTCACAAAAATACTTCATGAAACTTTCACATTAGCATGCACACATAGTATAAACCTAAAAAAAAACTCATTCATAACCCTCATATTTGTGGTCTCCCACCACTATTTTGACTAGACCCTAAACCGGAATGTTACAGTTACAGAGTCAAAGTCAACTCGTTTGGAGTGAAGGCAACTTAGTCATAGGAGGGAAAAAGGTATGACCATTTCGTTGAAGAGATGTTCTCTTTTGGATGCAGGTTTTGCAAAGTTAGGGCACTGTGTTCGTGAAAATTAGACCCAGGTTAATTTTGATTTGGCAGTGTACAAGTCGAAGGCTAGAAGTCTTCCAGTTTCTAAGCACAGATTTGACTCAATTAATTCCCTGCATAGTTCAAGATAGGCTCGTGGCGAGCTTTGGAAAAGATGGCATTGTGGAAATATGAGTCAAGGTGGAGATTTGTTAAGTATGACTCCTATTTCAGTCAAATTTGAGAAATAATCTTTTAGTTAAACTCTGCTTATTTGTTTCAATCAAACTATTATTAGTCTATATTATTTTATTATTTTATCTATGAATTTAGCCTATAAATAGTCTCTTTTACAACCTTAGAAAATACACCCATTAGAGATTAGAATTCATAACACATTTAGAGAATTTTGTGTTTACGTTTTAAGGGTTCTTTGTTTTCTGGTTTTCGAGGTTTAGTTTTTATCTCCATCTTTTGTACTCTTCGTTCTTTAACCATTATAGTAAAATTATCTTTGCGCGTGGTTTTTTTTATCCTTTTTGGAGGGGTTTTTCCACGTTAAATTTGTGTGTTCAATTTCTCAATTTCTTTCGCTATTTTTACTTGTTCGTTGCTTAATAGCGTCGATCCCCAACACGTTATTATTTAGTATGACTTATCCACTATTTGCACTGGTTTTGCTTGTGATGGAACTCACACCGAGCTTCATATCTCACTTATTTTCTAATTTCCATCTTTTCAGATAACCCACCAGGTTAAGACGTAGACACGACATTCGAAGGGGCTTGGCTTGAAACTGTTTTTCTATATAAATATTTTAGATTTATTATTTGATAATTTATTATTCAGAGACTGTATGGACTTATTTTTGAACTGAGGCATTGGAGTTAAGTTTTGGTTTTATTTAGCATGCATGATAATTAGGCTATTTTTTATAATTTAATCTTAAATGTTGAAATACATATTTTATTTAATTATGCACAAAATATGGATTTTATTAAAACTAAGTGAATAAAACTTTTCCGCTGCTAGATTATAAATAAAATTTGGAAGAATAAACAAATTAGCTAAGTTTTCAAAAATAGTCACCGTTACAAGAATAAGGTTAAAATTAATTGGGCTTTGTTAACTCGCTAGTTTTTCTAAAATTAGGGTAAGTTTTCTTCACAGATAAATAAATATTTTAAAATGACTGATTTATAAACTCCGATCATACTAGGCCATCTCGGAAGCCGATGTAATCTCCCGAATTCAGGTCTAATGTCTAGGCCGGGTTGAGAATGTTACAAAATTCGTAAGCGATTGTTATAGGGTTGTTTGTTAATAAGGGAATTAATTAATGACGATTGTTTTGATTATTGAGAATGTAAGAAGATGTTAGGTTAGTAGGCAATCGTTGGCAACTATAACTAATTTATTAAAGAATATTGAAAATCATCTTTATATCAATAGTCAAACCCTTGAATCAAACGGGAATTTTACCTTTGACTAAAGTTTCATCACATTAGTTTTCTTTTACTATTTCTTTTTTACTTTGTTTTAATTTTAATTTTAGTTTTTAATTTTAAACCCCAAATTTTATTTTTATTTTACTTGTTTATTAAAGAAATAAAATTATCGATGGTCTCTATGGATACAATCCTGCTTGTTGCTATCTATTAATTTATATTTTTAAGTAGATTTTATTTTTGGCTGCATTCACAACCATACAGGTCAAATGATAAAATTTTTACCAACCAAACTAAACCAAACCCTATGGATTTAGAACATGAAGTCGAAGTTGAAAACCGCATCAATATATGAAGATCACTCTTTGATCAACTCCAATCTTGGTTATGGATTCTTGCTCCTTTTCACCTTACCACTGTCAAGATTTCCAAATGAACGCCTGAAATCCCGTGAACTGAAGAAAACCCAAGAAAGGTGGGTAGGGTCGAATCTACAAACACCGGTAATAATTTTATTTATTTAATAAAAATAAAAAAATAATGGGGTTTGGAATTAAACACTAAACTTAAAATTAAAGCGATCATAAAATAAAATATAAAAGAATCAACAAGATAAAGCTCTAGCTAATTAAAGGTAAAATCCTCATCTCATTCATGAGCTTGATCATCGATGCAAAAATAATTTTTAGTGTTCTTCAATAAACTGGTTATAGTTATCGATGAACACCTAGCAATTAATCTCTTCTTACATTCTCACTAGTTAAGTTTTAACACCATTAATTATTTCCTTTATTGATAAACAACCTTGTAATGAGCGGGTAAGATTTAATCTATCATTTTAGTTAAAAAAAAAAGAGAAAAAGATTTAATCTATCAATAGCATTAAGAATGAAAGACCTAATTCTAACCAACAAAAAAAAAAAAAAGATTTAATCTATCAATAGCATTAAGGATGAAAGACCTAATTCTAACCAGCAACTACACATGTTTATTTAAGTTAGATTGCATGCCCACTCAACATAGAATGTTTATCTTTATCATATCCAACTATGTTGTTCATCACAATTATTAGATAAACTAACCAATTACGAAATTAATAATTCTATTTATCGGGATAAATATTCTAAGCAATTGAATACTGAAACCTATATTCAACAAACTTGAATATTTGTAATTTAATTAGAAGACATACAAATTCTAAAAACAAAGAAAATATGAAGAACAATTAGATCTCACAAACTTTTGAAATAAAATTTTGAAATTCCTTTAACTAAAAAGAAGCGTAAAAATCTATGAAAAAAAAACACAAAAGCAAAATAATTCTAAGAGCAACTCTCCTAAGTCTTAACCTAAAACTATATATTAATAGGGAAAAATAATATATTAGAAAAAAATATAAAAGTGTCCTTAATTAAATAAAATAGAATTTTTAATTTTTTTGGCAATTTTTATATTAAGTTTCCAGACTATTTTTGCACGCTTTCTTGATTTTTTTTCACTTCAGGCTTGATTTGTAAAAAAACATCGGTTAAATCTTTCAATTCCATTTGAAATGGTATATTATGGGTCCAAAGCGAAGTTATTTAGTTCAAGTTATGGCTAAAATATTGAACAATATTGTGTTAAAAGTTCAATCCGCAAAAGCTTGCTAAAAGTAAACATTAAGCTCTTTTTTCTTCAATTATTCTCCTAAATCTATAATAAATACAATGCGAGACAAAATAAGACTATTAGGGACGTAAATAGCATAATCCAAGAGAAAAATTATCACAAATAAATAGCATAATTCAAGGGAAAAATTATCACAAATAAATGGGAAACGATGCACTTTTCATGAAACAAACAATTTGTTTAACAACATTGAAATGTATAAAAATATTAAAATAAAGTTTTGATTGAAGTGGTAAAAAAAATATTAATAGGTATTAGTGATATGTGTTAAAATTAACATTTGCAACTTTTTATTGGTTATCTAAATAAAAAATGACAAAATTACTCTTGTAATAATATAACTTATTTAAGATATATAAAGTTATTTTAGTAATTTTTTAACTAAATTAATGTTGAGTTAACTTGTTATATCAATTTAGTGACACATTTAAATAATAGCATAGATATACAAATGACGTGGATGAAGAAATATGTGTAATAATATTAAAATGTATAAAAATATTAAAATAAAATTTTGGTTGAAGTAGTAAATAAAAGATTTTATTAAAAATATAGAACACAAAGTAGCCTAATAATAATAGAACTTATTTAATATGTAATGTTATTTTAATAATTTTTTGATTGAATTAATTTAATTATACACCTATATAATAATAAAAATAAGTAAACGGATTCATACATTTAATCTTTTTTAAAAAATAAATTTACTTACAATCTCGTCTCCTATTTATTTATTTATTTATTTATTATAAAAATCTAGTGTTCTATTCTCGCTCAACGATTTCGCGATAAAAGGAAGCCAAAGTGGGAAAAGCTAAATTGAACATTAAATTTATATATTTTGATTTCCCTTTAGGTGCTGCAACATGAAAATATCCTCCACTTGTTTTCAATGGTAAAATGCATATTTAAGCTATAAAGATTAGCATGTTTAGAGAGATGTAACCCCAAGAATAAGGGGATTCTCCTATGCGTAGTGCACCAACCAGTACTAAAGTAATAAAATTTTGAGTAAAAATTAGATATTTGTATGTGCGCAAGGTGATAGTGGAGACCAATTTTAAGTCTTTTCATGGTTTTAAGTTTTACATATATTGTAAACTAATTGGTAGATGTAAAACTATTTGATTTTTTTTAATTTTATTTTCAAAATTTAATCACTCTACTTTTAAATTCAATTATTAATATTTTAAAATTCTTTTATTAATTTTAACATCATCATAACATTTTTTATCAAGATATCAATCCAATAAATTTAAGAGACGAAGTTTAACTGTTTTAATAATTTGACTTAAATTTAAAATCTAAAAATTATAAAATAAATAATTTTAAAATAAAAAATGTTAGGAAACTCAATTTTCTCAGCAATTGGAACTTGGAACCGAATGTTAAGAAAGTTAATAAATTAGCAACATGATTTTGGGGTGAAAATTAGTTTGAAGTGATTTAATGAAATATGTTTAAGTATGTATTTCAGTTACATGGTCATTGTTTTTCTTATGTACGAGAGGCACTTGCTTTCAAATCTTAAAGCTCTCTCAAAATTGATTAATAATTAAGTATTCTCCAATCCAAATGGTTGTGATGCTGACTTACTCACCATATCATAATCCACATAATAATAATAATAGTTGAAACATTAAATCTGCAATCATATGCTGCATCCTCATCGTTTACCTACATATTCATGTATATGTCCATTTATTCTCATCAGCCAACACACAAAACTTATTAATACTAATTATCACACGAAATCAAGTAATAAAATGATAAAAGATATTAATTTTATGAGTACCGAATTTTAAGATGTTAAATATCAATTATTCAGTTTTATTTAATTCAACTCAAGAAAATAAATTCTATTTGCTACTAAAATTAAACTAAAGGAATACAAAATTTTATTAAACTAAAACAATAAAAATTTCTAAATTTCTCAATGAATTTTAAGATATTCAAACTCTAACTTCACCTATTCTAGTTAATCAATTATCTCTCATTTAATTGTTCAATTTATGTAATTATTAACTTAATATTCAATGGCATTAACTAGACCCTTCAAGTATTTAGCTAAGTTAATCCCCCTTCCCCATTAGCTATATTCCTATGCTAGGCAAATTGGGCAAAGTTACCATGAACAACCTATTGGGTTGATTATGGCATCATGTATATTCCTATCATAGCCACAAATTAACTTGTTCATCGGCGTTACTAAAGTTAATCTTAATATATTTAGTCGAGATTTAAGTCTTAATTTTCTCTTCTAAAACAAATCAATATTTTCAAATTAATGCAACTTGGTGATCAACCAAACAAATTAAATAAGCACAAAATTGAATAAATAATTAAG
Source organism: Gossypium rotundifolium (assembly GCA_025506655.1). Taxonomy (NCBI): domain Eukaryota; kingdom Viridiplantae; phylum Streptophyta; class Magnoliopsida; order Malvales; family Malvaceae; genus Gossypium; species Gossypium rotundifolium. Next base: position 64,544,280 of record CP106734.1, read on the forward strand.
AGATCGGAACAATTGAAGAGAGAATAAATTAATTGATGAAAAATAGGATCGATCATTGTTCCAAGAAAATAAAATTTGGTTCATGTTGAATTGAGAAGACATCACAAGAAGAAATCCAAAACAAACTTGCATTGAGAAAAGGTAAAAAGAAATAATTTAGAGATAAAAATAATTATCAAATTGATGTCAAACACTCGGGATCTCTTTTTCTTCTCGTCTTTCCAAGCTTAAAGTTCCCCTTTGTGTGAGAGAATTGTTTCTTAACCTCCAAGTTGATTTTTTTCTTTTCTTTTTTTCTTAAATTACGTCACTCCTTATTTTTAGGGTTTTAATCGTTCTGCTCCACCAAACACAGAACTACAGTGGAATGGACTATTTGCTATTTGAAATTTTTGAATTAAAGATTGTGCGCCATCACATTGAAATTCAATAGACTTCCCTTCACTACTTTTTACATTATGCTTCAAGCCTTTCATTCTTCATCGGAGACCTACAAATAGAAAAGAAAATAATAAGTAAACTCAAATTAACTCTAAAAATTATAAAAATAAAATATAATTAAGTGGAAAAACTATAAAGCATAATAAAACTAACCTAAATGCTAATTATCTCCTAAAATGCTATAAAAATATATTTATATAACTCTAAATATGAGAGTTATTACATCATATATATATATATATATAAAAGTATGAAAGCATATATGGAAATATTGAGATTTGGATTTGTTGTTTGAATTTCAAAATGTTTCCTTTTTAGTTATATTTAAAATAGATCATGTTTTAAAAATAAATTTTAAATATGATTTTTTATATTTTTAATTAGAATTTATTTACAATTTTAATAATGGTGTATATTTACATTAGTGAGACATTTAAATATATCAATTCTAAACTCATAATTATATTTGCTTTAGTGACGATCTATTAACATATGAAATGACACATCAATCAATAATGATTATTACATTTATTTTATTGATAATATATGAAATCGTATATTAACATTATAAATATTTTTTAAAAAATTCTCATTAATAAACACATGTATTAAATATCATATGATAATCATGAAGTATAAAGGGTATAAAATTGCAACTAATATCGATTATTTATTATCTATTTTATATTTTTAACCTGTCAAAAATATAATTAAATGATCTTTTAAAAATAATTACATGATAAAATTTATGACCCTATAATTACAAGTTTTATAATCTGTTAATTAAATATAATTTTACATCAAATATTTTATCTAAAGTAATAAATTAACCCAAAATGAAAACAAACGCTTTTAGGTAAGTTGGATTTTTGCCAAGTGGCACATCTTGAAACTAACGAATGATTTACCCTACATATGAAAATTAACAAATATAAAAAATTATAAATATGTAAATTTATTAAAAAAACATATATGAAACTAACAATTTTAAGTAATGTCACAAGTATTTTAAGAAAACTTCAAAAAGATTTATTGTTTATAAATTTAAAGTTGTATGTACTAAAAAATATTAATTTAATTCATATTGTTTTAGAAAATAATAAAATTTAATAAAAGTTCTAGTAAAAATTTATTTAATTCAGTTTTAAATAGTATTACTTTTAAAAATCAAATATTAAAAATGTTAAACAACTTTAATTTTTTTAAGCCACAATTTTAATTTCTAAACAATAATTCTTTTGAAGTTTTTATTGAATATATATTTTGTTTTGAAGTTTTGAACATTATTAAAAAATTTAAAATATTTATTAAAATCAAAATTTTATAAGAGCAATATTAAAATCGATGTTTACTTATTAAAATTCAATATTTGAATATATTTCTTTCGAAGTTTAAAACATTATTAAAAGATTTTATAATGTTAAATAATCAAATATTAATAAATAATTTACAATAATTTAATGCTATACTATTTATTTAGAATTATAAAGTTACTTTTGACCCGTACATCATAAGGCAAATAAATATATGTATAAAAAGAAATTTTGTGGGGATGAGAAATAGCTACATGTTAGTTTGAAAGATGGCTGATGAGGAGGAGCGATTTCTGCCAATAGCCAACATGGGTCGGATCATGAAAGGGATATTGCCACCCAGTGTCAAGATTTGAAAAGGGGCTAATCAGACATATATATATATATATATATATATATATAGCATCCATGTCACTTAGATTCCGCTCAGAGTGTTGGATTTGTATATCATATTGTATTCAATATGATTATATTCCATCTCCTTTTATCCATATTTGAATATATATATATATAGGCATGGATATTTTAAAGAGATGTAATGTAACGATATTTTTGTTTAATTTTGGTGAGGATTAATGAAATTTGATTGTATAACCTGAGCAAGGACCCAGGAAATTTTAAAAGATCTTGATTTCATCTTCTCTTTTTCACTTTCGTTGCGAAAGGAAATAACTATGAAATGGGTAATGTTGATATTAACATATATACTACATGTCCATTTTATCTACCTCACTTTTTAGAAAAATTGTATTTAAGTTTATGCAAATTTTAGTCGAGTCATTAATCAACTACTATAATTGTTGGGGATCGACCCGTATAAATAATGAGAAAGAAGGAATAACTAAAATTGGGCACACAAAATTATGTGAAAAAACTCTTCCGATGAAAAGGATACGGGCAAATGAGACTTCACTAATAAGCAAATAAATGAAGAGTACAAGATGCAGATATTCAAAACAAACCCTAACCTTGGAAACAAAGCTCTATCAAAACTCTCTCTTAATTTTCTCTCTTAATATGGTGTTATGAATATGATTATTCTAAGGTTACTAAGGCCCTTTTCATATGCTAATATTAGATTTGTAATCTGACTGAAATATCTTTGGAATAATCAGAGTTTAACTGGGAAAAGTAATCATGCTGAAAGTCTAATTATGCAGTTGCTTTGAGATAGAATTTGTTGCGCCGTTGCGTCGTCGCGACATCACCTCTGCTTTGCTCTGTTTCGGATGCCTCCAAATGTGTGAACATTTAGAGTAAAACTCATGCAAATAAAATATATATAATTAAAGTACGGTATCTACTAGCAAATAGATTAAATTGGAATATAGTTTTTTGTTACAACGAGACACTGATAAGTATTCTGAGGATCGTACCAAATAGAGTTTAGATTAAATAAAAAAATATCGTCTACAGTAGTAGGTCTAAATAGTAATCACTAAAAATTATATTACGATTATTAATGCTAACAATTAAGGTCATAAAATAAAAATTAAACTACTATAACGAAGTTCGCAAACGAAAAACTCTCAATAACAAGCAAAAGATTAATTCTGTAATAGCCTGTTTTTAGTCAAATCAGAACAGTAGTTTCGGAACCACAAATTCGAAGTTAAAATATTTATTTTATTATTTTAATAAGGTTTACATCATGATAGAATTATTGTGTGAAAGTTTCACAAAGAAATTTTACTGTTTGAATGGTTAAATCGCGTAAAAGGACTAAATCGCATAAAAGGTAAAATGCATGTTCTATTAGTTAAAGGTGTCAAATAGCTTTGAATTTTAATTATGGTGGCCTTAAATGGTAATTAAACCATTTGATTTATGAGTGGACTTATATGGAAATATTTTATGTGTTTTAAATGAATTATAACAAAGGTTAATATAGTAATTTGTGAATAACTTAAGTTAAAATAATAAAGACATAATATCATCATCTTCATTAAGCTTCATCATCGAAAATTAGCGCTAAAAAGAAGCCATTTCTATACTCTTCATTCTGCTATGCTATCTTTGCTAATTAACGTACGGTTTTTGTCCCCTTTTTAATGATTTCAATGTTTTTGAGATCGTTGCAGCTAGTACTAGCTAGCCCAGGGACTAATTTGCAAAAATTTTAAAGATTTTGAATGTTTCCATTGATGAATAAGTATGATTTTTGATGTTTAGTGATATATTATGAACATTTGATGTTAGTTAAACAAGTTTTGTTAAGTGATTTTTGGTGAAAATGCAAATTAAGGGCTAAATTGTGAAATGTGAGAAATGTGTGGTTAAAATGTGAAATAAATTATAAATATGGGCTAATATGGACACTAGTGAAATTCGGCTATCATGAAATTGGATTAAATTGTATGAATTTTTTATTTTATGCAACAAGGACTAAATTGTAAAAAATGTGAAAGTTTAGGGGTAAAGGGTAAATATACCTTAAAGTATGTTTTGGACTAAATTGAATGAATATATGATTGAATAAGTTAATTTTGAATAGATTTAGATCAAGAAAAGCAGAATTCAGATCTAGATCAGGGAAAAACGAAAGTGATCGATTAAATGACTCGATTTGCCGTTCTAGCATCCAAGGAAAGTTCATACGTGATAAACATTGTTACAGTTATGCTTTTAAATGCCTTTTTATTGCCTAAATTGTATGTACAAGACTACGGTCATGTTCAACGACAAATCGGCTATGTTTAGCACTTAGTGTGCGGAATTATAATAGCTTCAGCTATGCGATGGCACTTAGTGTGCGAAACATTGAGTGAGGCACTTAGTGTGAGGGATTATAATAGCTTCGGCTATGCAATGGTACTTAGTGTGCGAAACATCGAGTAAGGCACTTAGTGTACAGAATTATAATAGATTCGGCTATGCGATGACACTTAGTGTGCGAAACATTGAGTAAGGCACTTAGTGTGCGAAACATCGAGTATTCGACAGTGTTACGGGAAGATATGAGTTCGTTATGAATTTGTGCAGGTATGTACATGTAAGTATGAAGTTCAAATAGAAAAGGTTATGACATTACATATAAGTATATGAATAAGCTTATGGAAAATAGAAAAGGTTATGACATTACATATAAGTATATGAATAAGCTTATGGAAGGTTTGATATTATCATGAATTATACATTAACTTGTTGAAATTGCTGATTTGTGTTTTATGAATTGTTGAGTATATTTAGTACAAATTTACTAAGCTTTGTAGCTTACTTTGTTTGTTTTTCCCGTGTTTTATAGTGAATTCAAAGCGACCTCAGATTCGGGGATCGTCAGAGTCTACGTCACACTATCCAACCATCTATTTGGTACTTTTGAGTTGTGTATATATGGTATATGGCATGTATAGGCTTGATTCATTTTGGTTATGTTTTGAAAGTGAATATTGCCATTTGAGATGACTTATGAATGGTTATGTTTTTTTTGTATTTATAGCCATGAGATTTGGCTTAATTTAGCTAGTTATTATTTATATATAAGTGTGCTTATGGTTTATATTATGAGGTTTATAGAATTGGCATTATGCTTGTGAAATGGGACAAAATGATGTATGTTTGGTAAATGTTTTTAGATATGAGCTAATGATATTTTGTGAAGTGTTTAATGTTACTTGGAAATGGTTGATAAATTGATGATGATTGGGATTGAAGTTTAGGCTAAGAAATGTTAGATGAAATGGTAAGATTTATAGTTGATTTGGTTGTTATGGATTGCCTATTTTGCTTTGTTTTTGTGCCATATGTGTAGGTAAAGGTGTGTACCAAATGGGGTGGCAAAATGGCTTGGTAAATAGCCTATTTTTGTCCACATCGGCAGAGACACGGGCGTGTGTCTCAGTGGTGTGTGACACACGGTCAAATTACAAGGCCGTGTGTCCCTTGGTGTTGAAATTAAATTGAAGTTAGTATGCTCTACACGGTCTCACACACAAGCGTGTGACTGGCCGTGTGCTACAAGTCAATATACCCCCTAAATGGCAGACGGCCTAGCATACGAGCGTGTGACTTGGCCGTGTTGTACAAGTCAGTATACCCTACAGCTTTGGTAAGGCCTAACACACAGCCTGGCACACGGGCGTGTGTAGCCACTTCGAAGGGTACACGGGCTAGACACACTTGTAGTCAGCCCATTTTGCCCGGGCCCATTTTATTCAGAAAAAACAAAATAAAAAATAAATAAAAACCAACGTATTTAAACAGTCCATTTTTACAGCTCACTTAAACTCAAACAAACTAAACCCGTGGCCCGTTACAATACCTAAACAGACTACCCAACCCAATACCTAAAACAGCCTACCCAAAAACCCAATTACAAATCCTAAAAACCCAGATCAGGCCCAAAACATTTTAGCCCAACACTAAACAGTTTCGGCCTAGGGTTTCTGAGGAAACCCTAGGCGCCGCATTGCCCCAGCCTTAGCGCCGTAAACCCTCGCACCTAGCAGCCTCGACACCCATCGCACCGCAATCTGCGCGAGCCATTTCGACATCCACGCACGGATAGCCTCCGTCGCGAGATCCTTGCCTTTGACCTGCACAAAAAAGGAAGGAACAAGCAGCAAGATACAGCAAACATGACAACATTTTTTATTTCCTTTTTTATTTTCATTTCAAAGGCTATAAAAGCCCTACCCAAAACTGTAAAACACACAAGACACAGAGAATACTCAAATATTCACGATATACAGAGAGAAATAAAAACAGAGACAAAAATACATTGGAAACAGAATACAGAGATTTTCTTTAGCAGAGGTAATTTTCGTGTTATCTTATTTTGTTTATTTTTTTTTAGATCTACTTTTTTTTTTACATATAATTACTATTTTAAAAAAAGAAAAAAAGAGGACAAAGATTCTTACCTTTGCGCCGCCATGGGCGACGGCACGTGAGGCGCGTGCGCAAGGATGGCCGGAGGTCGAATGACCTGTGAAGGTAGAGCAAATTTTTAGCGTCTCTGCAATTTTTTTTTTAAATTCGGTGTTAAAATGAATTTTTTTGACCGAATTTGACTTTTGTAACAGTACAGAAGTGGCGCCCTTTTTTTTGCTTAATCCAATAAGCATAAAACGACGTCCTTTAAAGGCCTATAACCCACGCGTTGACCCGACCTAGGGAGGATCCGCGTGTTTTCGTTAAAAGGTCTAATTACCGAATAAGCCCTTCCGCATTATTTCGATTTTATAATTATATCCTGTTATTTTTTATTTTTACAATTGTACCTAAAATTATTTCTTTTGTTTCAATTTGATCCTTCGGCTGTTTAAAGGCCAAAAATCGGAACGATGTCGTTTTGGAAAGAAGGCATATTTCCTAATAAATCCTTAAAATGTGATACGCGTTTTGATTTGATCCCTTTACATTATTTTTATTTGTTTATTTTTAAATTGTTTTATCATGTTAAAAATCCTTTATTTTTTATTATTTATATATTAACCTATTAATAGTATAAAATTTTATGTATAGTTTTTCTTAAATATATATTATTTTTATAAATATTAAGTTATTATTATTTATTATTTTATTTAGGTTAATTATTTATATATATTACCTATTATTATTTTAATTTACATATATTAGATTTTATATAATATATTTTAAACTTTTGTATATTATATAGTATTATATTATATCATATATTATTTTTAAAATTTTATTTTGTATAAAATCTATTTATATTATATATATTTATTTATTACATATGTAATTTTATGATTAGTGTTTTTATTTAAAATTATTATATACTATTCATTAATTATTTTTATTATATGTAATCATTTATATATATTAAATTATTAAATTATGTATTTGTTATAAATACTTTTATTTTATTTCATTTTAGTTTTTTTAAAATCGTTATATTCTTTTTTTTTATTTCAATGTTTAAATATATCATTCCCTTTTCATTTGATTTTATTATTTAGTAAAAATCTTAGTTATCGCTATTTATTTTATATCCTATGTTTATTTATTTACGTTTCTTTAATTGTTTATTATTGCTTAACATAATTCTTTAATTATTTATTGTTACTATAATTTGTAGTGATGCTGAATTACTATTAAGTATGTATGTTGTATGTAATAGCCCGATTTAGGGGCTAGTCGAAACAGTGATCTCGGAATCACTAATTCGAGGTTTGATAAAATTATTTTCATGTTATATTATGTGTAATAACATGTTTATAAGGATGTATGGAAATTTTGGTGCTTTAATTTTAGCGATTTCATGCTAAATCGCGAAAAAGGACTAAATCGCATAAAGTGCGAAAGTTCCATTCTATAGGCTAAAGGTACCAAATAGCCATGAAATTTTAATTGGAGGTTTTTAAATGGCAATTAGACCATCTTGAATGTGTTGGCCGGCCATGTAGACAAGGGGGACAAGAGCTTTTAATTTTGGTCAAAGTCGGTGGCTTAAATTGATGTTTTATAATAAAATAAAGAAAGGAAAAAGATATCATCTTTCCTCTCTTCTTCTCCATCAAAAGTTTCACCAAAAAAGGGCTGTTTGAAAGCTAAAAATTTCAGCAAACTTTACTCCACTCAAGTAAGTGATTTTGATGGTTTTTCTTGAAGAAAATTGTACTTTTGAGATCCCTAAAGCTTAAGCTTTCTAAAAAGGGGACTATTTTGCATTATGGTAAAAAGTTTAGAGATTTACCATGTGAGATTTTAAGTTTTTAGCTAAGTTTTTATGGAAGAAAATGAATGTTAAAGTGATGAGAAACAACTTTTGTGAAAGGTGTAGCCATGAAAACACCTAATTGGGACTTAAATGCAAAAGTTGTAATTTGTTCATTAAGGTATGAAATAGATGAAATTGTGGATAGTTATAAGATTATTAAATGTTCATCTAGGCTTGCTTAACAAGAAAATGTGATAAAAATTTATTTACGAGCCTAGGGACAAAATTATAATTTTTCCAAAGTGTAGGGGCAAAATAGTCATTTTTCTAAAGTGTATATTATGGTATAATATGATTTACGAGTGATTAAATCAATAAATTCCATTGTTCTAGATCAAAGAAAATGAGTTTTGGAACTAGAACGTGTGAAAAGAGAAATGTGGGCAAAAAGGTTCCTTTCGGCCCTTTCGACATCGAGGTAAGTTCATGTGCGATTGTTACAATTACGTACGAGCTAATTTAATATTACAATATAATATGGAATGTATATTTATTCAATGAATGTTTGAAATTCCTTTTTATGAGATGTTAAAAGAATCTAAGAGTAATAGAAAATATATATAACATGATATGATGATAGTTAAGGTCTCGTGTAAGACCATGTTGGCATATGAACTCGGTGTGAGATATTGAATAAGACTATGCCAGGGACATGGCATCAATACGATATATCATGTAAGACCCTATTGGGGTATAATGTCAATATGACGTTATGCGTATAAGACTCAAGAGTGTTATTTAATAATTTGAGTGATTCAACGGGTATGTTGAAAGAGAGAAACTATGTGGTTGTGCCATGAGAAGCACAAGTATGTGTTAGAACTGAATTGAGATGAATTTAGAATATGATAAAACTTAGTGGATTATGTGTAATCAATGCACCTAGTTGCATAAGATAGATTTATAAATGCATTGTGTGAATGTGAACGATTATTGTAGAATCTAAGTAAGAATGATAGTGAGTGAGGATGTTCACGGATGAACATTTGAATTAGAGAAATGTATGTGGATAAATATTTGTGAATGTATAATAATGGTGAGCTATGTGCAAATACACCTCATTGAGGGTTATTGATGGGCTGTGTGCGATACGATCAACTATATTATTATCGGTGGCTATGTGCGTAACCACATGACTAATTATTAATTGATGGGATGTGTGCGATACCATCAACTATATTATTATCTGTGGGATGTGTACGTAACCACCTGACTAATTAGTAACCGATGGGTTGTGTGCGATACCATCGCTTATAAATGATTGGTGAGCTAAGTGCGAAATCACCATAAGTATAAATGATTGGTGGGCTTTGTGCGATACCACCCTATTAGAAGTTGATGGTGGGCTAAGTGCGAAACCACCGAGAGATTAGCAGAATGAGTGGCTTATCGAAAATGCTAGATGTGTTGTTTTATATGATCATGTGTGATCAGTGTACGAATGTATGTTAATTAAACGAGCAAATTGGCTCGTGGCATGGTAATAATGTGATAGGAGATAGGATGAGTAAGCTTCAAGAATGATTGAGTTAGTAATCATGAGCTAATGAGAAAAACTTGACATATTACCTCGTAGTTATGTTTATTCAATGAATATCAATAATTTTCAAATTATGCAGATGAACTTACTAAGCATTATGGCTTACTCCTCTTCCTTTCTCACCTTTTATAGGTTATTTTAGCTAGCTCGGGTTGGAGATCACCGGAGATGTTTTCACACTATCGAGCAGACACTTGGTATGAGGTATCAAGTCCTTATGAGTCATGGCATGTATAGGGCTAGTACTTGAGGTTGATTAAATCTTTTTTGATGTAGCCAAATTGTGTTGGCCTAAGAGAAATTATAATTGGGTTATGTGTAGCCATAGATGATGGCTTAAGTTGTTGTAAATGTATTGGGAATAGTTCTTCCTAGCGTGAGGGATGAATACTTTATCACTCTTATGATTAAATGTCCTTAATTCAAGAGTTATATTGATGTTATGTGATATTATGTGCTAATTTATGATGGTATGCAAATGAGAGTGGAAAAAGGCTTGGTAGATAGCCTCTAAGTGCCTACACGAATAGACACACGGGCATGTGCCTAGGCTGTGTGTTCCCTGCATGTTAGTGTTTTAAGTCAGAATAGACCACGGGCTAACCCCACGGCCGTTTGTATAGGCCGTGTGTGACACACAATTAGTACATGGGGGTGTGCTCCAAGATGTGTGAATAAGTCAGTATATCAAGGTGTGACACACGGTCTGAGGCCACGGGAGTGTCAAGGCCATGTGTAATTTGGCAGTGTCCACCACGGGTGGAAGACATAGACGTGTTTTAGGGGTACACGGGCGTGTCCCTAAGCCTATACGGGCGTGTGACCCCTGTTTAGGTTAAAATTTTCCAACTGTGTAAAAGTTTTCGATCTATTTTTGAAACCTTTTAGAGGCATGTTTAGGGCCTCATAGGCCCATTATAAGGATGTTAGAGGTGTGTGTGTGGAAAGGTTGTAATTTGGAATGAAATTTGATAGCCCAAAGTCGTATGACCCTGTGAGTTAAGTACGGTAACGCCTCATATCCGGTTCCGATGTAGAACACGGGTAAGGGGTGTTACATTGTAATTGCTGAAATACTCAAACCATCATTTTATAAAAACACCTTTTAAATTGACACATGTTATTCAAATAGTTTTAAAAAAATACGATGAGATCTAATATTTGGGACTTCGAGAAAAATTGTGCCCTAACTCACTGGGTTTTGATTTTTATCGTTGAACTTAAAATATTAAGTATCCATTTTCTTTTAAAACTAAAACTTACAAATTTCAAATCGAAAACTTATTCTCGGAAAATCAAAACGTTGCATCCTAACTTACTAGATATGATGTTTTGTGTTTTGAGATGAGAATTTTCTATAAATAAAGGTGAGCCTAACTTCGAAGTCGTAAGATGTTATATCTTAACTTACTGGATATAACATTTTATTTCTTTGAAATATGTAAGTCTTGTTTTTTTTTCTAATAAAAGGATCAAATTTAAAAAAAAATTTCAAATTTTGAACATTCAGACATGATTTTATCGATTAGGTACCAATTTTTGGGCGTTATGAGGGCGCTAACCCTTCCTCATATGTAACCCACTCCCAAACCAGTTTTCTTATATTTCCTGGACCAAAATCAATGTTTTGAAATAAGATGTTTTATAAGGTGATCCAATCACACCTAAGGAAAAAGGATTGGTGGCGACTCCCGTTTTTGTTTTTTAAAGTCGATCCCCATTTTTAGAAACAAAAAAGAAATAGTTTTGACAGCTTGGTGACTCCAGTGGGGAACAATAAGAGAGTCAAGCCGTAAAATCGATAATTTCATGTCCTTTTGTCTGAATTTAAAATTCTAATTAAAAAAACCATGATCCTTTTATTGCATGTGGTTCTAATTTTTTATATATGCATTGCACTACATGAGCGTTATGGTCGCACCTTTAAGTGGAAGCGAGAAGCTATGCCTTCGTGAGGTTTTCACCTCCGCATGGGCTAGTGGATTGCTTTTGGAATATATCTGTACCTATGTCTTCGTGAAGTTTTCACTTCCACATGGCCATAGGGAAATGTATTCCCCTGAACCGAACTCGGTCTGTATGAGTCTATAATGGGTGAGGATCGAGGAATCTGCTGGTTCGGGTGCCTCAACTTTAGAGCTAAACCACACGTAGAAAACATAAGAACTCACCCTAAGTAGAACTTTGTCGAACCTTAGTAATTACCCAGATAGATGTTTGTTACTTTGCTTGCTTTTTATTTTGTGGTACTAACTTGTTGTGTTTTCTTCGAGCATGTCATTTCATATTTAAAGAGATATCGATTCACGGTCAGTTTCTAAAGTTAGAAAGTTGGTTATGGAGGATGAATTCCTTGATAAAGTGGAAGACAATGCAGTCGTCCGTATATGGTCAGAGCAAATGCAATTAGAGAAAGGGGATAGCTTAGCTGAGGGGTATGGGTCGAAACTATGGAATTTCACTCGTATCAGTGTCACACAAAATGAGCTTCAAGAGTTGAAGGGAATATGGACCCAGTGGGACGATGAGGCAAAGCAGCTGTTCTATTGTAATTATGGTGATCTACCTTACTTGCTCGATGTTAAAGTGGATAAGTATCTATTCCGCGCTATGTTTAGTTTTGGAATTATGCTTGTAGTTGTTTCACTTTCGGGAAAGTAGATTTAGTGCCCACGGTAGAGGAATATACGACCTTGCTTCCTTGTTCAAGAATCCAAGTCGACAGAGTTTATTCTAGGGCTGCTAATGTTCCAACTTTTGTGAAGAAGTTAATGAATATCACGGGGATGAGTGAACAGTGGGTTGCAGCCAGAATTCAAGAGAAAGGTGAAGGAAAATGCATTCCTTGAGAGAGTTTGAGGGATTTGGTCCTAACACATCCAGATGTAAAGAAGAAGATTGACGTCTTGGCCTTGTGTATTTACGGTTTGGTAATCTTCCCTAAAGCTCTAAGACATGCAGACGAAGCAGTTACTGATTTATTTAATCAACTTGACAGAGGAGTCACGCCTGTACCTACGATCTTAGCCGAGATGTTCAGGTCTTTGAATACATGTCGAAGAGCAGGTGAAGGCAGGTTCATTGGAAGAGTGCAGTTGTTGTTGGCTTGGTTCCACATTTATTTTTGGAAGGTGAAGAAAAGGTCTTATCAGGTTTTCTCTGAGAATTACTCTCCGTTGAAAGAGATAGTAGTTACACCACGGAGAGAAGACATGTCTAAGGAAAGCTGGATGGCACTCCTTCAAAACCTTCAAGATGAAGACATCGAGTGGAGGGCTCCTTGGATGGTTCCCGATGAAATCCTCTATCGATGTGGAAGTTTTGACTGGGTTCCTTTACTTAGAATCTGGGGAACAGTTGGGTATGCCTCTTGGCTCATATTGAGGCAATATGGGTTAAGACAGTTCGTACCAACAACATATGGGCTGGTTCAGTGTGAGTTCTCATATAGAGGGGAAAACTATAAGAAGAGGGTTAAGAAAATTTCTGGTGTTTGGAATCAGAGTCGTAGGATGAAAAGATTATTCGCGGTCTAATGACGACTCCAGAATATAGTGGATGGAGGATTAGAAGGATTAATGACAATATCCCTGAGCTAAATCCTGAAGGCCCGATCGAGAGAAGAATTCTTGTAAGTGGTCCCATCAGAGTTAGAGATTGTGAAACAAGACTTTGAAAAGATGAGTTCAGAGCTTGGAAAGAGGATAGAAAAGTTGGAAGAAGAGAAAATGTATCTGAGTTAGACGTGGATGTTCAGAAGTCAGAGGCTGAAAAACTAAGAAAAGGGAAGAAAATGGTCGAGGAAGATCTGAATGACTTAAAGGCAAAATATAAGAAGTTGCGTCTGTCAATGAAAAATGCTGGATTGGGGAAGACTTCAGAATAGTGGCAACATGAGGTTCAAGAGGAAAAGGCCAAAGCTGACCATTGGGAGAAGAAGTTTTTAGAGATGCAGATGCAAAATGAGGCCTTAAAAAAGAGGTTAGCAGAAAGTCAAAAGGAAAAGAGTGGATTAAAAGCCAGAGTGGCTGAATTGGGACGGTCTCTTCACCACCACCGAAGTCTTAATTTTGCGAACGAGTTGAGTTAAGTCTGAATAAGATCGATAAAATGAAGGGCAAGACTGAAAGATTATAATTAGCATTGCAGAATTGTGAACTCCGAATTGAGCAACTTGAAGCAAGAGAAGGGCATTAGAAGGAAGAGCTCCATCATTCCCATATCAAGTCAGAAGTCAGGCTTACCTCATGGGTGAAGCAATAGTTTAGATTCGAGAGGTAGCTGATCATTTATAGACTTTGGCAACACAGGCTGATATATTGAGTATGAAGTATGAGCTACAGTTGGATTATGGTCAAGAGCTAACTTCTTTGTTTGGGAAAATCAAAACTTTAGGCCTTAGGGCGAAAGCATATTTGTAATTCATTTTATGTAAAGGATTTTTTTTAATAAAGTTTTCTAAATGAAGTTGAATCAGAATCGATGCCTCTTTGCATTCATGCATTTACATTACATCACATCATATGTATTTAAGTCCATAGAGAGAGTCTAATTAGTTAAAATTATAACACACAGAGAGAGAGAGATAGAAAGAGAAGGAAAATCTAGAAGTTGAACATCCTTATGGTACACGTACCAAATCAAAGAAAATGGATCAAAAATTGGAACAATTCCAAAGAGATGTGCAAGACCAGATGCAAGATCAAATAAAACTCCAACAAGAAATGAGGGACCAAATGTTGAAAGCTTAAAAGAGCATGATGGCTCAAATGGCCCAGAGGCTAAGTAGGGAAATGGACAAAAAGAAAGGTCTGATAGTTAATGCTGAAGACAATGAGGACTTTCCTCAGGGTTTCACCCCACTGCATGTACAACATGAGGAGTATCCCCAAAGGCCACCTATCACGATTAGGCCTCGACAGGGGCAAGCTGATAATAGGCCACCCATGAATGTCCAGGTTGGTTCAGGATCTAACCCAGGAGATAACCCTGCTAATCCCGTTATCCCTAATTTGGATATAGTAGAGAGGGAAGGAACAAGAATCAAATCCTCGAGGCAGTTAGAGGATCACTACAGATGGTTGGAGGAAAAGTTCAAGGCTTTGGAAAATACTGATCATCACCATGGTATTGACGTGAAAGACTTGAGTTTGGTTCTAGATTTGGTGCTTCCTCATAAATTCAAGATGCCAGGATTTGAGAAGTACTATGGGACTAGCTACCCTGAAGCCCACATCACTATTTTTGTAGACGCATGACTGGTTACGTGAACAATGATCAACTTTTGATTCATTGTTTCCAAGACAGTTTAGTGGGGGCAGCATCTAGGTGGTACAATCAATTTAGCCGTGCTAATATTAGCTCCTGGAGAGACTTAGCCCAAGCCTTCATGAAGTAGTATAATCATGTTACAGACATGACACCTGATAGAATCATGTTGCAAAACATGAAAAAAATCGAATGAAAGCTTTAGGAAATACGCGCAAAGATGAAGAGAAGTTGCCATGCAAGTTCAACCACCTCTCCTAGAGAAGGAAAACACCATGCTGTTTATAAACACTTTAAAGGCACCTTTTATCACCCATATGATAGGAAGCACCATTAAAAGCTTTGAGGATATAGTGATGGCAGGGGAAATGATAGAAAATGCCATAAGGGGTGGTAAGATTGAAGCGGGAGAAACCACTAGAAGGTCTGCTCCTAAGAAAAAGGACAATAACGTGAACAACACAGGGTATTCGAAGGCAATCACTGTTAGCTAGCCAAAGGTAGTTACGACTGGGCAACAGGGGTCGACCAGACAAGAATCAGGCGTAAGGCAAAATTCTGAAAAGCTTCAATTCATGCCAATCCTAATAACGTATAAGGAGCTATATCAAAGTTTATTTGGCGCGCATGTAGTCTCCCCATTCTATCTAAAATCGCTACAGCCCCCATATCCTAAATGGTACGAGTCAAATGTTCATTGTGATTACCACGCAGGAATATCATGACATTCAATAGAAAACTACACTGCCTTCAAAAAGGTAGTAGAGAGGCTCATCAAAATGGGGATCATGAAGTTTGATAATACACCAAGTGCAGACAACCCCTTACCTAACCATGGTGATAAAGGGATAAATGCGATCGGTGAGAAGGTCATGAGAAAAATCAAGGAGGATATTTCATAAGTGAAAACTCCATTGAGAATGGTTTGGAGGGAAATGGTAATAAGGGGACTAATAGAATTAAGTTCTGAGGAATGAGGTAAAGAACCAAGGAACTACTTTGAGTTTCGCGAAGCAGAGGGACATGGGATCCATGAATGTACTGAGTTTAGGGTCTTGATTCAGAGCCTTATGGACAATAAGGAATTGGAGTTTTATGAAGAAGGCTCAGAGGAAAGAAACGTATGTGAATCTGAAGGAGAATTGACAAACCAAAAAGTCAATTATCTAAGGATTATCATTTTCCAACAGAGAAACATAGAAGGCGGAGCACAAATCGTGCCAAAAGTTGTAATCCAGAAAATTGTGTCCTTTTGTTACAAGGATAACAAAATGGTACCATGCAATTACGACTGTAATGTGACGACACCGAGAGTGAAAAACTCAGCTATCACTTCCAAGGAGGCCCAAAGTGAGGGATTCTGCACAAGAAGTGGAAGGCATTATGACTCGATAAGCATCAGAATAGAACCAGCGAAATCAAAGATATGGCAGTT
This sequence comes from Gossypium rotundifolium, assembly GCA_025506655.1. Classification (NCBI taxonomy): domain Eukaryota; kingdom Viridiplantae; phylum Streptophyta; class Magnoliopsida; order Malvales; family Malvaceae; genus Gossypium; species Gossypium rotundifolium. Next base: position 64,560,962 of record CP106734.1, read on the forward strand.
GAACTAGAGAAAGGACCTGGTGCCCTTATCAATGAACCTGTAAAGGAGGAAGAGGCTAAAGAATTTTTGAAAATTTTGAAGCATAGTGAATACAGCGTGGTAGAGCAGCTACGAAAGCAACCGGCTCGCATATCAGTGCTAGCCTTACTCTTAAGTTCCGAAGTGCATCGTGAAGCATTGATAAAAGTGTTGAATGAAACTTATGTTACTAAGGATATATCCGTCAACAAGCTTGATCACCTGGTTAGTAATATAAGTGCTGATAACTTCATTTCCTTCAGTGATGATGAAATTCCACCCAGGGGTATTGGATCGATCAAGGCCTTACACATAACTACTTGTTGCAAGGGATATACCTTGCCAAGTGTGTTAATTGACAGTGCATCAGCCTTGAATGTCTTACCGTTGTCGACACTAAAGAGGTTGCCGATAGACAGTTCTCACATGAAGACATGCCAGAACTTAGTGAGAGCATTTGATGGCACTGAAAGAAGAGTGATGGGAAGAATTGATATACCGTTACTAATTGGGCCAAACACGTATGAAGTGGTTTTTTTGGTAATGGATATCAAGCCCTCGTACAATTGATTACTGGGAAGGCCCTGGATTCATTCGGCAAGAACAGTGCCCTCATCACTGCATCAAAAGCTGAAACTGGTGACAGATGGTCGGTTGGTTACTATAAACACGGAGGAAGACATCATAGTGACTATTACCAATGACGTGCCATATGTAGAGAGAAATGAGGAGGCCATTGAGTGTTCTTTCCAGTCTTTAGAGTTCATCAACGCGACATTCGTTTTGGAAGGAAATGAGGTTTCGGTGCCTAAGATATTCAATACCACGAGGATGGGCTTACAAATGATGGTGGGGAAATAAGCCTTACTAGGAAAAGGACTGGGCAGACATCTCCAAGGGGAAGTTTAAGTGCCGATGCTGAAAGAGAAGAGAGACCATTTTGGCTTGGGTTTCAAGCCAGATACTAAACAAAAGAAAAGAGAAATAGTAAAGAAGCAGGAAAGAAGAAGAGCACGTCTGAATAGAGAAGAAATCCAGTGGGAATCGATGATATTCCCTCACATATCCCAGACTTTTGTATCAGGAGAGATAATTCACCCGGAGAGAGGGTTGTTGGGAAATGAAAGTCCTCACATCAATGCCATACACGAAGAGGACACTAAGCAAAGAAACCTGTTGGGCATTCTTCCTTATGAACCTGGAAGTGTTTTGGACAATTGGACTGTAGAGGAACTTCCTATAGTTTTTAGAGATTATACAAAGTAATATTCCGAACGCAGTAGCTGTTTTTAAGCCTAGGAACAATAAGTTTTCTTTTGTTAAATAGGCTCATGTTTAGATATTTTGTTTCAATAAAATACATCCTTAATGACTAATTTTGGCAGATATTCTTTCAATTTTATTTCATTCTTTTAATTTTTTAATTTCATCTCAAATTTTTTATTCTCATTCATACCATACAAATAATTGTTCTCGAATTCATTTGTTCTTTGTACATTCTTTGGTGCCCACCATAGGTCCCTAGATATCAATGACATGAACAATGATACAACAGATCCAGAGGCCCATTTTGAGCAAGACATGTGTTTAGAGGAATCTCAGGATTTTGAAGGTGACAGAGATTGTGACTTATCTCCAGATTTGTTAAGAATGGTAAAGCAAGAGGAGAAACAAATTTTACCTCATAAGGAGGAGGCAGAGAACATAGCCTTGGAGGAAGGAAAGGTTGTGAAAATTGGAACACGCATAGCCAAGGAGACGAAGCAAGACCTTGTTGAGTTATTGCAGGAATTCAAAGACGTCTTTGCATGGTCATACCAAGATATGCCTGGGCTAAGTACTGATAGTGTAGTACATCGCTTTCCCATAAGATAAGAGTGCAAGCCAATTCAGCAAAAGCTACGAAGGATGAGGCCTGATGTAGTGTTGAAAATAAAAGAAGAGGTCCCAGAAACAGTTTGATGCTGGTTTTCTACAAGTGGTCAAATACTCAGAGTGGGTTGCCAATATTGTTCCTGTCCCTAAGAAGATGGAAAAGTCTGGATGTGTGCAAACTATAGGGACTTGAAGAAAGCCAGCCCAAAGGATAATTTTTATTTGCCTCATATTGACACGTTGGTGGATAATACGGCGGGATATTCATTGTTTTCTTCACGGATGGTTTTTCGGGATACAATCAGATCAAGATGCACCCTGAGGATATGGAGAAAACTACTTTCATAACATTGTGGGGTACCTTTTGTTATAAGGTAATGCCATTCGGACTAAAGAATGTTGGAGCAACATATCAAAGGTCCATGGTAACATTATTCGACGACATGATGCACAAAGAGATTGAAGTATACGTCGATGACATGATTGCTAAATCTCAAAAAAAAAAGGAACACATTGAGGTTTTGAAAAAGTTGTTTTTGAGGTTGAGAAAATTTTAATTGAAGCTTAACCCGGCAAAGTGTACTTTCGGAGCTTGGTCAGGGAAATTACTGGGTTTCATAGTCAACGAGAGGGGAATCGAAGTTGATTCAAATAAGGTCAAAGCTATACAAGAATTGCGTCCACCGCGCACTCAAAAGGAAGTTCAAGGTTTTCTTGGAAGGTTAAATTACATTGCTCAGTTTATTTCACAATTAATTGAGAAGTGTGATCCTATATTTCGTCTTCTCAAGAAACACAACCAAGGTGTATGGGACGAGGAATGCCAGAGAGCTTTTGATAAAGTCAAGTAATACCTGTTAAATGCCCCAATATTATCCTGGCCTAATCTAGATAGACCGTTGATACTGTATCTATCCGTGTTCAATAACTCCATGGGATGTGTGCTTGGTCAACATGATGAATCGGAAAGAAAAGAAAAGGCGATATACTATCTCAGCAAAAAGTTCACTGAATGTGAAATGAGATATTCGTCGATTGAAAAATTGTGTTGCTCCTTGATTTGGACAACTTGGAGATTGAGGCAGTACATGCTATATTATACAACCTTGTTAATTTCGAAGCTTGATCCGTTAAAGTATATGATAGAGTCAACTGCTTTGAATAGAAGGATGGCAAGGTGGCAGATTTTGATTTCTGAATTTGATATAGTCTATGTGAACCAAAAGGCTATAAAAGGGAGTGCAATAGCATAATTTCTGGCTAGTAGAGCTTTAGAGGATTATGAACCTTTGAGCTTTGATTTCCCTAATGAAGAGTTGATATATGTGGCAAATACTGAAGAATGTCTATGGAAGCTAAGTTTTGATGGAGTGTCGAATGCTGTGGGAAATAGAATTGGGGCAATCTTGGTATCCCCTAGTGGTGATCATTACCCATTCACATGCAAACTGGATTTTGATTGCACGAACAACATGGCAAAATATGAAGCATGCATCATAGGAATTCGAGTAGTTGTAGAGCGTAAGATCAAAATTCTAGAAATATATGGAGATTCTTCTCTAGTAATCTACCAACTTAAATGAGAGTGGGAGACAAGAGATCCCAAGCTAAGTGATTACCGAAAAATAGTTTTGGGATTGATTAAAGAGTTCGACGACATTGCTTTTAATTATCTCCCACGTGAAGAAAACCAAATGGCGGATGCTTTGGCAACCTTGGCTTCTATGATCAAAGTAAACAGGCCAGAGGATATGAGACCTATTCAGATGAGCATTTTCAAAGTACCAGCTCATTGTTATGACATAGAAGAGGAGGAAAGAGATGACCACCCTTGGTATCAGGATGTATTACGATATGTGAAAAATCGTGAATGCCTGGAGCACGCAACTGAGAATGAGAAAAGGACATTAAGAAGATTGGCCTCTGATTATGTTTTAGACGGGGATATCTTGTATAAAAAAAGGAAAGATCAAGTGCTATTGAGATGTGTTGATGCTGTGGAAACTAGGAAAATCCTGGAAGAAGTTCATGAGGGCGTTTGTGGAACACATACTAATAGATTTACAATGGCCAGACAGATAATGAGATTTGGATATTATTGGTCCACCATGAAAGGTGATTGTATCAACTATGCCAAGAGAAGTCATAAATGCCAGATTTATGGAGTTAAAATTAATGTGTCTCCGTCACCTTTGCATGTTATGACTTCCCCATGGCCTTTTTCCATGTGGGGCATGGATGTTATTGGACCAATCTCACCGAAAGCTTCGAATGGACATCGATTCATCTTCGTGGTAATTGACTACATCACAAAATGGGTTGAGGCTGCTTCATATGCTAGCGTCACTAAGTCAGCAGTTAGTCGATTCTTGAAGAAGGAGATCATTTGTCAGTATGGAATGCCTGAGAGGATCATATCAGACAATGCACTGAACTTGAACAACAACACGATGCAGGAATTTGTTGACAATTTGGGATCAAACACCATAACTCATCTCCGTATCGTCCAAAAATGAATAGGGCAGTGGAAGCGACCAATAAAAATATCAAGAAGATAGTAGGGAAGATGACTGAGACTTATAGGGATTGGCATGAAAAGTTACCATTTACACTCTATACTTATCAGACGTCTGTCAGAACCTCTACTGGAGCAACACCTTTCTCATTGGTCTATGGGATGGAAGCAATTCTACCTATTGAAGTGGAAATACCTTCTCTTCGAGTTTTATCAGAAATAAAGTTGGATGAGGCTGAATGGATCCAGGCTCAGTATGATTAGTTGAACTTAATTGAAGAAAAAAGGCTAAGGGCTATTCGTCATGGTCATATGTACCAAAAATGAATGATGCAAGCCTACGATAAAAAAGTTCGCCCAAGAGAATTTCATAAAGGGGACCTTGTACTGAAAAAGATATTCCCATACAAAAGGATTTCAAAGGAAAATGGATGCCGAATTGGGAAGGACCATATGTTGTGAAGAAGGCTTTCTCTGGAGGAGATTGCTCTTGATCGAAATGGATGGGAAAAGTTTACCCAACCCTGTGAATTCTGACTCAGCCAAAAAATATTTTGCTTGAAAAGGAGAAGATGCTAAAGTGAAAACCCGCAAAGGGTGCTTTGAGTTTCTAAAAAAAAAAGAGAGGCCAAGGCGAAAACCTGCAAAGGGCGCTTTGAGACCAAAGGGGTTTTGAGTTGAAAACCTAAAAAAGGTGGTTCAAATTTTGAATGGACATGTAGTAATCTTGCTCTACTTGAATCAACCAAAAATGAAGAATGTTGCATATCGGGGCATCAACAAAGTACTTTGGGTCTTCTAAACACATGTTGAGCTCAAGGCAGTCTTCATAAAGTTTATATATAGAAGCTCAATCGGCGATATCTAGGGCATCTGATTTTGTCCTATTCATTTTACTATCTTGGGATTCTTTTCTTCTCAAAGATATATTTCTGGTTAATTTTCTTTGTATTTTTGATAATTCATTCAACTCTTTTTTAGATCAATTTATTTGTTACCCATTATTCATAATTGTGTTGCATTGAAATAATGATTAACAAACTAACAATTTCACAAAAAAAGTTCTACATATTACTTTGGAAATTTTTAGATAAGATAAGGAACCGAAACAGGACAATTATTTAGAATTTCCATAGAGACTATTTCTCTGAACTCTTTGTCCAAATGGACCAAATAATGAGTTGATGTGATCAGGTCATAACAATTGGGGAATGGTGTGATAAACTAAGAAACCCTGAATTGTGGTGAAATGTGTTGAATTCGAAACAAACCATATACCCTAAAAATTGTAGATGGGATGGATTGAAAAGGTTTCAATTCCCATTGAGGTAGGATGGTACAAGCCTTGTGTTCTCAAGATTCAAACGGAGTTAACTCAGAAATTACATTGGGGCAAGCTTGTTGAGCAGAATATGATTGATGAACAAGAATGAAGAACAAATGAGTGATAACACCTAGAGTAGGAATCATACTCATAACATTTTTGTATCATAGCAAATTTCATTAGGAGCATTTGATTCATTCCGATCATTGCATCTTAATCCTAATCCTTTAAAAGGAATCATTTTCATGGCAAGTTACATTCAGGTCACTCATAACACATGTAGCTAGTAGCATTTGATTCATTCTGATCATAGCATCTTAATCATGTGACATTAATATACGAAACTGAGTATACAGGACATGTCTTTCAGTGGACGGTGTAGCAATATTAATGAATTTGTAGGTCTCATCTTCCTGAAGTTGCAGGAAGTAGATCGAAGACATCGATCGCATACCGAGTTCTGATGGAAGCGGTGAAGATACCATCGGCATTCTAGAGTTTGAAGGAAGCAGATCAAAGATACCAATTTGGCATCCCTGAGTTTGCAGGGAGCAGTTAAAATAGTAGATTTGACATTCCTGAAATTGTAGGAAGCAGATCGAAGACATCAGTCTGGCATCCTTGAGTTTGCAGTGGAGCAGATTAAAGATAGCAGATCTGGCATTCTTGAGATTGCAGTGAAGCAGATCAAAGATACCAATCTGGCATCCCTAAGTTTGCAGGGAGCAGATTAAAATAGCAGATCTGGCATTCCTGAAGTTGTAGGAAGCATATCGAAGACATCAGTCTGGCATCTCTGAGTTTGTAGTGGAGCAGATCGAAAAATAGTAGATCTGGCATTCTTGAGTTTGCAAGAAGCAGATCGAAGATACAATCTGGCATCCCTGAGTTTGCAAGTAGCAGATTAAAATAGCAGATCTGGCATTCCTGAAGTTGCAGGAAGCAGATTGAAGATGTTAGTCTGGTATCCCTAAGTTTGCAATGATGCAGATTGAAGATATCAGTCTGGCATCCCTGAGTTTGCATTAGAGTAGATTAAGATAGTAGATCTGGCATTCTTGAGATTACAGTGAAGCACATCGAAGATACCAATCTGGCATCCCTAAGTTTGCAGGGAGCAGATTAAAATAACACATATGACATTCCTGAGATTGCAGTAAGCAGATCGAAGATACCAATCTGCATCCTTGAGTTTGCAGGGAGCAAATTAAAATAGCAGATCTGGCATTCCTGAGATTGCAGTGAAGTAGATCGAAGATACCAATCTAGCATCCCTGAGTTTCCAGGGAGCAGATTAAAAAAATAGATTTGGCATTCCTGAGATTGCAGTGAAGCAGATCGAAGATACTACTCTGGTATCTCCGAGTTTGCGAGGAGCAGATTAAAATAACAGATCTGGCATTCCTGAGATTGCAGTAAGCAGATCGAAGACATCAATCTGACATCATTGAGTTTGTAGGAAGCAGATTAAAATAGCAGATCTAGCATTCCTGAAGTTTCAGGAAGCAGATCGAAGACATCAGTCTGGCATCTCTGAGTTTGCAGTGGAGCAGATTGAAAATAGAAGATCTGGCATTCCTGATTTTGCAAGAAACAGATCGAAAACATTAGATCTTGTCTCCCTGAGTTTGCAGTAGAGCAGATTGAAGATAACATATTTGATATTCTTGAAGTTGCAAGAAGCAAATAAAAAACATCAGCCTTGCCTCTCTGAGTTTGTAGTGGAGCAGGCTAAAAGACAACAGATCTTGTCTTCCTGAGTTTGCAGCAAAGCGGATCAAAATACTAGTCTGACCTCCCTGAAGTTGCAGCGGAGAAGATTAAAGATAGCTGATTTTGCCTTCCTGAAGTTCCAGTGAAGCAGATCAAATCCATCAGACTTATTGAAATTAAGATGAAGTTCCAATACCATTGAAGTTACAGTGGAGTAGGAAGCCATTTGACAAGACCGGGCAAATTGGGCCTTTTGAAGTCTTTACTTTATTCTCGTTACACGATAATGAGCAAAGAGGGGCAGCTATAGTCAGCCCATTTTGCCCGGGCCCATTTTATTCAAATAAAATAAAATAAAAAATAAATAAAAACCAATGTCTTTAAACAGTCCATTTTTACAACCCACTTAAACCCAAACAGACTAAACCCGTGGCCCATTACAATACCTAAACAGACTACCTAACCCAATACCTAAAACAGCCTACCTAAAACCCAATTACAAATCCTAAAAACCCAGACCAGGCCCAAAACATTTTAGCCCAACACTAAACAGTTTCGTTCTGAGGAAACCCTAGGTGCCACATCGCCCCAGCTTTAGCACCGCAAACCCTCGCACCTAGCAGCCTCGACACCCATCGCACCGTAATTTGTGTGAGCCATTCTGACATCAACGCACGGACAGCCTCTATCGCGAGATCCTCGCCTTTGACCTGCACAAAAAAGGAAGGAACAAGCAACAAGACACTGCAAACATGGCAACATTTTTTATTTCCTTTTTTATTTTCATTTCGAAGGCTATAAAAGCCTTACACAAAACTGTAAAACACACAAGACACAAAGAATACTCAAATATTCACGATATACAGAGAGAAATAAAAATAGAGACAAAAATACATTGGACACAAAATACAGAGATTTTTCTTTAACAGAGGTGATTTTCGTGTTATCTTATTTTGTTTATTTTTTTAGATCTACGTTTTTTTTACATATAAATACTATTTAAAAAAAAAGGATAAAGATTCTTACCTTTGCGCCGCCATGGGCGACAATGCGTGAGGCACGTGCACAAGGATTGCCAGTGTAACATCCGGGTTCTAGGGGTTATGCATTTAGTGCATAACTCAAGTGATGGGAGGCTTTTTGTGAGGTTGGATAAGTTTTATGGGGGTTTGGAGAACCCTAGAATGTAGGAGATGGCTTAAGGAATTAGTGAATTTTTAGTGATAAAAAGGGGGAGCTGAGGGAGCTAGGGGTTATAAGTATTTCAAGTGGGTTTATGACACAAGAATTGCTTTGGTAGAGTGGCAAGGAGGCACCACTTTAGGCTTTGGAAGGTGACGCCTCAGGGAGATGAAGGGGGGACAAGGTTCGAGCTGCAAAGGCAGCAATTTGGCCTTTGTTTTTGCGTCAAGGGGGGGAGAGGAGTTGGGCGGCTTGTGGATACTGAAAAGATGAGGTTAAAGACTTGGTCTTTTATTTTTTAAATTCGGCTAGGGAGGTAAGATTAAGGTTGGACTCTTTCAAACTTTTTGAATGAGTGACAAGGAGGAAAAATAGGAGGAGATTTTGGGATATGGGAGGAGATGAGCTAGTGGCCAAATTTAGGGAGCCAGAGGAGGGCATTTTCGGCTTGGTGGAGTGTGTTTAAGTGTGTGCTGAAATCTAGTAGTATTTATAGGGGGTGCTCATCTTTTGGCCACCCTTTTCTTTATTTATTCTCTCATTGCCGAAAATTGGTTCACCCATTTCTTTTGTGTCGAATTATCTTGTTTCTTCCCTTAATCTCTTGCTGAAGGTAAGTCAAAAGAAACCCTCTCTGTTCCTCTTATTCCTTTAAAGCTAAAATCGAGATTGGGCGTGACCTTTTGTGCATCAATTTCCTCTCTTCTTTCACACCTTTCTTTTAACTCTGTTTAAGCCGAAATCACCCCTAAAGCTTGCCATTGCTGAATATTCCAACTCCATCTAGGAGTCATTGCCGAATCATTCAGTCTCTCATTCTATCTGCTATGTTTGCAAGTCCTTGAAGCCGAACTTTAATTCTTGTGGTGGCCGATTCTTTGTTAGGACAAAAGGGAGTGGTTATCAAGGTAAGGTTGCGATAACTCTTCTTTGTTTTGGGATTCATGTCATGGCCGAGTGGCCTTAAGATTTCTCTAAAAGTGCTAAGGCCGATTGTAGGGAGGCGAGCCTAACGCAGAGACCTTTTCAGAGGCGTAAAGTCGGCGTTTGCGAAGGATCTACGAATTTGGAGACTTGAGGTAAGTGACATGTGCTTTTGGCCAAGGGCCATATAGTCTTATGTTTAAGGGTGAGGCGAATTAATATGGTATCATTTAGGGATTTGACGGGTTTGTAGGAGCAACGAGATTCAATCGGTTGAGGAGTTTCGACAACCCATTTTCAATAGGTGACTTAGGGATTAGTTGTTAAGGGCAAATCGTCGAAGCATATAGTAGCCTCCGGATTCGGGGTGTTTTGGTAAAAATATTTGGTAAGATTCGATACTTAGATTTATGACTTGGAGGATTAACCGTTTGATCGATTAAGTGTATTGATGGAGGCGAATACCGGTCAAGAAGGGCAAGGAAAGTACCTATCCCAAGTTTAAGAAAAGATCTGTCTCGACGGTTCGGGATTGGCCAAGGTGTGGGCCAAAGAGGAGAGAAAGCTATAGGCGGATAGTCGTAGTCTCGCTTAGCGATAGCATTAGGATCGAGTTTAGAACTCAAGTAATCAAAAGCGTAATTAGCGCCTTGTTTCTCTGATAGTTGTGTCTTGATGTATATACTTGTATATGATGTGTGGTAGCCAACAATAAAGGCTAAAGTGGTGGATACCCATGTTTGGGGTAATCGGTTAGCAGGTTAGTAGTTTGTGAATTAAAATTATTTATGGTATATGTGTGATATGGTAACGAGCATGTGATGAATACCCATTCTATATGTTGATTTGACATGATACATTTACATATATGAATGGGGGATTGGATGTGATCAAGGAAAGACGGGGTGTACATATTTATGTACGTGGACTAATGTTAGCCTTGTGCTACATTAGCGCTTGATGAGTAGCTGTGTGCATCATCAAGGGAGGTGTTGGCTAGGTGCCCAACTCGGCGGTTGATAGCTATGTGCATCACTGTAGACGGATTAATATTGGGATCACCTATGTGATAGGTGGCTCAGCCACGACCTTGAGCAGCGAGCTTGCCAAGGTAAGATATGTGGATCACGACGTGATCAGTGGTGGATTAGCCACGGCCTTGGGCAGGGAGTCTGCTAAGGTTGGTGTAACGGGTGGATTTTAGGTTGGGCTGGGTTGCATTTTGAATGACTGGTTATGTGTACTGTGTAGGTATGGGCCAAGCCCATGCTTGTGGAAACATGTGGTATAATTATGCACTAAGTCGTGGACTCACCCAATTTTCTTAACCATCGCAGTGATTCGTGAATTACGGACCTGGGTTGGAGAGGATACAAGGTGGCCCATGCAGTAGATGATTTAATTATTTTATTCATTTTTATATTAAGTATTTTAGTAAGTAATGGCTTTAATAAGGGCTTATTTTATTTTTGGTATTATTTTATTATGGCTTGATTAAATTAAATTACTATGTGCAAATGATTTTATTTTAGCAACTTATTTATTCAAGTTATTTATATATATACTAAAGGGTAATTCGGATATTTTATAACAATAAAGTTTTACATAAAATTTTTAAATGGGCAGATTTTCAAAAGATGACAAAATTTAATGTTTTATCTTAAGTCGAAAATATTTTCAACCGTTTTTCCACAGTGACACACCAGATCCGGTCAAGACTCATGGGCCGGGTTTGGGGTGTTCTGATTTATATCGAGCCTTGGTTCAAAACTCGGCTTTGAGGGTTTTGGGCCCAAAAATTTCTGTTGGGCTTTTCAAAGATTTGGGCTTCCATAAATTCTCAGGATGTTCTGGCATGGCACCTGTACCTTCAGCCCGAAGTCCACCAGGTAAGTACTTCTAATCATTGAAGTGATTTGTTTGTGTGAAGGTTATGGGCTTATTTGGGCTCGTAGATTAGAATATTAGGGCTATTGGACCCTAGGACTAGTGTACTCAAACACATGCATAAGATTTAAAGATTATTAAACAAACTTGTGAAGTAAGTCGCCGAGTTAGGGTGCGGCAACCCTGGTACGCATGTCTAGGATTGGTATTCAGTAAGAGCTTCGAACTTAAGCAGTCCTAGCGACTCACCTACTCTTTACTCGAATCCTACCTGGTGCATAGCTACGGTTCACCTTAACCAAGAGGACCTACTCACAGGCTAAACCCGATCATTAAAACCCGAAAGGGACTAGCCATGCAGTTTATTAAAAAAATCCGAGTTTTTAAAACATTAAATTACCCTTTTTGATTTTGTACAAATTATTTTGAAGACATTTATCAAAATATTTTCGATTTACAAAATTACGAAAATACCCCTGTGTTGAAAATTACCAAAATGCCCTTGGCTTAAGAAAAAAATTTCCTTGACTTTTACTAAAATATTATTATTTTACAAAATATCCGAAAATCCTATTTTGCAAAATATTGAGTTATCCAGATTTGGAAAATTTACAAGAATACCCCTGACTTACAAAATTACCAAAATAACCCCTAATTTTTGAAATTTCAGCGACACTTTTTAATTTGGAAATTTTCAAAATACCCTTAAGTTTTGAAATTTTGAATGCCTCTATTTGTAAAGATTTTCCAATTGACCCCGCCATTTACTACCAAAATGCCCTAGGCAAATGACTAAAATACCCACAGGTTGGGAATGAGCAGAATGCCCATAATAGTGTGTTGAATGTTGTGATTCTCTGAATTAAAGTAAGGAACTTGAACTGGAAACTTTGGGTGATCGAAAGAACTACTTCTAAAAACTTCTTTTCATAAAATTGTTCGCGGATAAAACAGTGGAACAAAGTACTAATGCATAAAACTTTTTAAACAGATTAAATCACGACGCTAGATATGAGTTCTAGGGGGCGTGGTCGCAGTACTCGTGGGTGTGGTAGAGGCAGGATGGCAGTATCGAAACGAGTTGGGTCTGGCCATGGGTCAAAAAATGAGGTGCCGCCACCACCAGCTGTTGAGGTCGAACCTCAGGATCAGACAGGAGGAGACGACGCAGTATCGCAGGCTATGCTGCGGGTGCTCGAGCGAGTGGCAGGAGCTAATATGGGCATTGGGACTCGGAAGTCAGTGCCCGAAAGACTTAGGTCGAACGGAGCCGAGGTTTTTAGGGGAGTGTTTGGGGTAGCTCCGAATGTGGCAGAATACTGGCTAAAGGCAGTTGAAAGGATTATGGATGACTTGGATTTAACTGCTGAGGAGAAGCATAAGGGTGCTATTTCGTTGCTACAGGATGAGGCCTACTAGTGGTGGCTCACTGTTAAGGAAGGTACCCCTGCCGATCGAGTGGACTGGGGTTACTTTAAGATCAAGTTTGAGGGGAAGTATATCGGAGCGAGTTATGTGGATGCTCAGAGGAAGGCGTTCCTCAATTTGGTGCAAGGTGGCAAGTCAATAGCAGAGTACGAGGCTGAGTTTCTGTGTTTGAGCCGGTATGCTCGGGGCATCGTGGCTACCGATTATGAAAGATGCGTCAGATTTAAAGATGGGCTACGGGACGAGCTGCGGGTTTTGATTGCTCCGCAACGAGAAAGAGATTTTACCATTTTGGTGGAGAAAGCTCGGATATCTAAGGAGGTCAAGAGGACCGAGACGCAGAATAGAGATAGAGAAAGAAGCCGGGATAAGAGGAGTTATGGACCGCCAGAATCATTTGAAAGCTTTCAGAAAAGACTAAGGGTCGAGACTTTTGCTCGTATTTCTAAGTCCACTATTGGGAATCCGGACCGTCCATGTGCTCGGTGTGGAAGATATCATGTTGGCGAGTGCTGGAATCAAGAACGAGAGTGTTTTAGATGTAAATATAAGTCCCATCTGATAAAAGATTATCTTCAGGATCCGAATAGGGCTCGGGTAGTTGGCCAAGGTCATGTGCAACCAGACAGAGGTGGTCAGCAGGCGATAAGGGGTCGTGGTCCGAACCATGGAGGAAATGGTTCCGGTCGAGGTCGTGGAGCACCAAACAGAGATGTTGAAGGTGCAGAGGTGAGGCAACCAAGGTTGGTTTATGCAGTTGGCCATCGCGAAGAGGAAGATGTGCCAGATGTGACAACGGGTACGTTCCTTATTTCTGGAATACCCTTAATTGCTTTGATTATTGTAGAGTTTCTTTTTTTGTTTTGCTAGGGAAGTGCCTGAAACCTTGGTTGTGAACTTAGAGATTGTGCCTAGGAAGTAAGATTGTTTTATTAAGATCAGAGTGCGCAGCAAGAGTGTAGTGTGGTGAATTAGGATATACGACCGTTAGTCAGCCAAGTAATTTCGAGGACGAAATTATTTTTAAGGAGGGTAGAATTGTAACATCCGGGTTCTAGGGGTTATGCATTTAGTGCATAACTCAAGTGATGGGAGGCTTATTGTGAGGTTGGATGAGTTTTAAGGGGGTTTGGAGAACCCTAGAATGTAGGAGATGGCTTAAGGAATTAGTGAATTTTTAGTGATAAAAAGGGAGAGCTGAGGGAGCTAGGGGTTATAAGTATTTTAAGTGGGTTTATGACACAAGAATTGCTTTGGTAGAGTGGCAAGGAGGCGCCACTTTAGGCTTTGGAAGGTGACGCCTCAGGGAGCTAAAGGGGACAAGGTTCGATTTGCAAAGCGATGTCGCCTTTGTTTTTGCGTCAAGGGGAGAGGAGTTAGGCGGCTTGTGGATCTTTGAAAAGATGAGGTTAAAGACTTGGTCTTTTATTTTTGAAATTCGGCTAGGGAGGTAAGATTAAGGTTGGACTCTTTCAAACTTTTTGAATGAGTGATAAGGAGGAAAAATAGGAGGAGATTTTAAGATATGGGAGGAGATGAGCTAGTGGCCGAATTTAGGGAGCTATAGGAGGGCATTTTTGGCTTGGTGGAGTGTGTTTAAGTGTGTACCGAAATCTAGTAGTATTTATAGGGGGTGCTCATCTTTTGGCCACCCTTTTCTTCATTTATTCTCTCCTTGCCAAAAATTGGTTCACCCATTTCTTTTGTGCTGAATTATCTTGTTTCTTCCCTTAATCTCTTGCTGAAGGTAAGTTAAAAGAAACCCTCTCTGTTCCTCTTATTCTTTTAAAGCTAAAATCGAGATTGGGCGTGACCTTTTGTGCATCAATTTCCTCTCTTCTTTCACACCTTTCTTTTAACTCTGTTTAAGCCGAAATCACCCCTAAAGCTTGCCATTGCCGAATATTCCAACTCCATCTAGGAGTCATTGCCGAATCATTCAGTCTCTCATTCTCTCTGCTATGTTTGCAAGTCCTTGAAGCCGAACTTTAATTCTTGTGGTGGCCGATTCTTTGTTAGGACAAAAGGGAGTGGTTATCAAGGTAAGGTTGCGATAACTCTTCTTTGTTTTGGGATTCATGTCATGGCTGAGTGGCCTTAAGATTTCTCTAAAAAGTGCTAAGGCCGATTGTAGGGGAGGCAGAGCCTAATGCAGGAGACCTTTTCAGGAGACGTAAAGTCAGTGTTTGCAGAAGGGATCTACCGGAATTTGGAGACTTGAGGTAAGCGACATGTGCTTTTTGGCCAAGGGCCATATAGTCTTATGTTTAAGGGGTGAGGCCGAATTAATGTGGTATCATTTAGGGATTTCGACAGGTTTGTAGGAGCAACCGGGATTCGATCAGTTGAGGAGTTTCGACAACCCATTTTCAATAGGTGACTTCCAGGATTAGTTGTTAAGGGGCAAATCGTCAGAAGCATATAGTAGCCTCCGGGATTCGGGGGTGTTTTGGTAAGAAATATTTGGTAAGATTCGATACTTAGATTTATGACTTGGAGGATTAACCGTTTGATCTGATTAAATGTATTGATGGAGGCGAATACCAGTCAAGAAGGGCAAGGGAAAGTCCCTATCCCGAAGTTTAAGAAAATATCTATCTCGTGAGCTGGGATTAGCCACAGGTGTGGGCGGTGACGGGAGAAAGCTATAGGCATATAGTAGTAGTCTCGCTTAGCGATAGCATTGGGATCGAGTTTAGAACTCAAGTAATCAAAAGTAATTAGCGCTTTGTTTCTCTGATAGTTGTGTCTTGATGTATATACTTGTATATGATGTGTGGTAGTGACAATAAAGGCTAAAGTGGTGGATACCCATGTTTGGGGTAATCGATTAGTAGGTTAGTAGTTTGTGATATTAAAATTATTTATGGTATATGTGTGATATGGTAACGAGCATGTGATGAATACCCATTCTATATGTTGATTTGGCATGATACATTTACATATATGCATGGGGGATTGGATGTGATCAAGGAAAGACGGGGTGTACATATTTATGTACGTGGACTAATGTTAGCCTTGTGCTACATTAGCGCTTGATGAGTAGCTGTGTGCGCCATCAAGGAAGGTGTTGGCTAGGTGCCCAACTCGGCGGTTGATAGCTGTGTGCATCACCGTAGACGGATTAATATTGGGATCACCTATGTGATCGGTGGCTCAGCCACGACCTTGAGCAGCGAGCTTGCCAAGGTAAGATATGTGGATCACGACGTGATCAGTGGTGGATTAGCCACGGCCTTGGGCAGGGAGTCTGCTAAGGTTGGTGTAACGGGTGGATTTTAGGTTGGGCTGGGTTGCATTTTGAATGACTGGTTATGTGTACTGTGTAGATATGGGCCAAGCCCATGCTTGTGGAAACATGTGGTATAATTATGCACTGAGTCTGTGGACTCACCCAATTTTTCTTAACCATCGCAGGTGATTCGTGAATTCTGGACCGGGTTGGAGAGGATACAAGGTGGCCCATGCAGAAGAAGATGATTTAATTATTTTATTCATTTTATATTAAGTATTTTAGTAAGTAATGGCATGTAATAAGGGCTTATTTTATTTTTGGTATTATTTTATTATGGCTTGATTAAATTAAATTACTATGTGCAAATGATTTTATTTTTAGCAACTTATTTATTCAAGTTATTTATATATATATACTAAAGGGTAATTAGGATATTTTATAACATAGAAAGTTTTACATAAAATTTTTAAATGGACAGGATTTTCAAAAGATGACAAAATTTAATGTTTTATCTTAAGTCAAAAGTATTTTCAATCGTTTTTCCGCAGTGACACACCAGATTCGGTCAAGACTCATGGGCCGGGTTTGGGGGTGTTACAGCCGGAGGTCGAATGACCTGTGAAGGCAGAGAAAATTTTTAGTGTCTCTGCAATTTTTTTTAAATTTGGTGTTAAAATGAATTTTTTTGACCAAATTTGACTTTTATAACAGTACAGAAACGGCACCGTGTTTTTTCTTAATCCAATAAGCATAAAACGACGTCGTTTAAAGGATTGTAACCCACGCGTTGGCCCGACCCGAGGAGGATACGCGTGTTTTCGTTAAAAGGTCTAATTGCCGAATAAGCCCTTCTGCATTATTTCAATTTTATAATTATATCCTTTTTTTGCAATTGTACCTAAAATTATTTATTTTGTTTCAATTTGATCCTTTGACTGTTTAAAGGCCAAAAATCGGAATGATGTCATTTTGGAAAGAAGGCATAATTGCCTAATAAATCCTTAAAATGTGATACGTGTTTTGATTTGATCCCTTTACATTATTTTTATTTTTTTATTTTTTAAATTGTTTTATCATGTTAAAATCCTATATTTTTTATTATTTATATATTAACCTATTAATAGTATAAAATTTTTATGTATAGTTTTTCTTAAATATATATTATTTTTATAAATATTAAGTTATTATTATTTATTATTTTATTTAGTTTAATTATTTGTATATATTACCTATTATTATTTTAATTTACATATATTAGATTTTATATAATATATTTTAAACTTTTGTATATTATATAGTATTGTATTATATCATATATTATTTTTAAAATTTTATTTTGTATAAAATCTATTTATATTATATATTTATTTATTACATATGTAATTTTATGATTAGTGTTTTATTTAAAATTATTATATACTATTCATTAATTATTTTCATTATATGTAATCATTTATATGTATCAAATTATTAAATTATGTATTTGTTATAAATACTTTTATTTTATTTAAATCTTAGTTTTTTTTTAAAAATCGTTATATTCTTTTTTTTATTTCAATGTTTAAATATATCATTCCCTTTTCATTTGATTTTATTATTTCATAAAAATCTTAGTTATCGCTATTTATTTTATATCCTATGTTTTTTATTTACTTTTCTTTAATTGTTTATTATTGCTTAACATAATTTTTTATTTATTTATTCATGTTATATTATTCTTTAATTATTTATTGCTACTATAATTTGTAGTGATGTTGAATTACTATTAAGTATGTATGTTGTAATTGGTGAAATACTCAAACCATCATTTTATAAAAACACCTTTTAAATTGACACATGTTATTCAAATAGTTTTAAAAAAATACGGTGATATCTAATATTTGGGACTTCGAGAAAAATTGTGCCCTAACTCACTGTGTTTCGATTTTTATCGTTGAACTTAAAATATTAAGTATCCATTTTCTTTTAAAACTGAAGCTTACAAATTTCAAATCAAAAACTTATTCTCGGAAATTCAAAACGTTGCATCCTAACTTACTGGATATGATGTTTTGTATTTCGAGATGAGAATTTTTTATAAATAAAGGTGAGCCTAACTTCGAAGTCGTAAGATGTTATATCCTAACTTACTAGATATAACATTTTATTTCTTTGAAATAGGTAAGTCTTGGTTTTTTTTTTCTAATAAAAGGATCAAATTTTTTTAAAAAAAAATTCAAATTTTGAACATTTGGACATGATTTTATCGATTAGGTACCAATTTTTGGGCGTTATGAGGGTGCTAACCCTTCCTCATACGTAATCGACTCCCGAACCCATTTTCTTATATTTCGTGGACCAAAATCAATGTTTTGAAATAAGATTTTTATAAGGTGATCCAATCACACCTAAGGAAAAAGGGATTGGTGGCGACTCCCCTTTTTGTTTTTTAAAGTTGATCCCTATTTTTATTAAAAAAAATGGTTTTGACAACATTGATACAGCCACAACCCGAGACGCTCCTAGAGTTGGGGTGGAACCTTGGGAAATGCCATTGGGGTTTATCGAGAGTTCATGGAAAAACAAGCCAAGCAACCCTTGCAACCTGATTCGAGCTCATTTTGCTCGATCCTAGCTCATTGAGCTCGATTCTTTTTTTTTTTAATTTATGCAATTTTAGTTGCTGGAATAAATTAAATGCATTTAGTTAATTTAGGTAATTCAGCTCAAGTTAATAAATATGTGCTAATCTGAACATGTTAATTAAAGTGTTAAATATTTTTTAGTTAATACATGTTAATAGCTGATTTAATGTGTCTAAGTTTGAGACAAATTAAATGTGTCTTAGTTAATACATATTTTAATTTGTCTTAACTGCATTTATAGATTATCATAGCTGCCGAATTTATTATGTCTTAAGCTGATTTAATTTGCTGAATTAAATTGTTCTAGCCACATGCATGGACGGTTTGAATGAAAGGTGTGCTGATGATTTAGGTGCTCCAAGCAACTCTTCGTGAAAACCAAGGGACAAAGGTGAGCTGCTGATTCCTTTCTCCAAGCTGCCACTTCGTGGAGTCCAACAGCCCTAAGAGCTTTCACACTTGTTGGAAATTGCTTTCACACTTGTTGCCCATTTGATTTTGAGCATTCACACACAAAGACTACTCAAATTTGTTGGTTCACACCTAAGGACCATTGAAGTGCCCAAGCTGACTTTAACAAGTTCAAAACTATTCAGCTGATCAAAGTAGGCCATTTAAGCAAGTGCACACCTCTTGGCAGAATCTAAGCAAGTCCATTCAGCTTATCACTTAATTTCATTAACTCCAGCTGATTAGAAACATCAAGGGACAGTCCATTGGTGTCACCAAGGCTAAGGAAGCTTCAAGGAACTTGTTTGGAAACTTCATGGAAGTTTTAGCTCATTTAAGCTGCAAACAATCTGTCTTTTTAGTTGCTTAAGTGTCTATTTGGCTAGCCTATAATTTTAGCTATAAATATGAAGCTCCTAAGTTGTAATTCAGACTTTTTCTACTTGAATGAATTTTAATATATTTTTGAGTATATTCAACTCTCAAATTTCATCCAAGACTCAACTTGACTTATCTAGCTAGCTAGTAGAGTCAACCTGTTTCCTTGAAGAACTTATCACTCAATCGAGTGTAGCATTCAAACCATTGATACCTTTGGTTCCTATCTCCTTATAGATAGTGGGTCAAGGTCCCGTTTTCTATCCTTCATCCACCTTAGGAGTCTTATAAGATTTGGGTCAATACTTTAACATAGAATTGGTTCTTTCTTGATTCTTAAGGTTAACTTCCATTAAACTATCATCATTTATTTGTTTTGTTTCTTTCTTTAGCCGAACCTTAGCTTATTATATCCTTAAACACATTAAAAACCTATTGTTACACCTATAATTAGCCGAACCTTATCAAATTTCAAGCAAGAACGATACTTCTCATATTTAACGATAGGGCACAACTACGACCCGAAATACTTTCGCAACTCGGGATCTTATCACACACGGGCGTGTGGTCGGTTGTGTGACCCAAGTCAGTATGTATGCCCTGTTTTAACATGGCCTGAGAAATAGACATGGACGTGTCTACTAGCCGTGTGAGGCACACGGCCTGTTCACACGGGCATGTGACCCTTATTTACATGAAAAATTTCTAAGTGTCTAGAATTTTTGTATGATATCTGTTTAGTCCTGAACCACTTCTAAAACATGTTTAAGGCTTCATAGGCCCTTATAAGGGACAATGTGTGTAACAACCCGATTTAGACCCTAGTAGAAACAGTGGTTTCAGGACCAAAAATTCTAGGTCAGAGAAATAATTAAATATTATTTTTGATGTTTGTGGTATGTGATAAAGTATGTGTGAAAATTTTATCGTTTGAGTGCCAATTTGTGAAAAAGGACCTAATCGCGTAAAATGCAAAAGCTATGTGCTAATAGTTAAAAGTGTTTAATTGCCATGTATTATTAAATGAAAGATCCTTATGTTGTAAATGAACTATTGGTCTAATGAATGGACATAGTTGGACATGAGTTAGTGGATTTTAAATGGAAACATTAAGGTTAAATTGGTAAAATGATAATTAAGTTAATATTAATTAAAACAAAACATGAATTAATGGCATTTGTGTTCATCCTTGCCAAAAATACAAAGGAAAAAGAAAAGAAAAAGAGTCTTAGGGTTCGGCTAGAATTTGGCTTGATTAAGGTATGTGTTTTGATCCGTTTTTTATGATTTTTATGTTTTTGTGATCGTTGCTTCGTATTCTAGCTAGCCCGTGCCCTAATTTTTGAATTTTTTGGTGATTTTGTAAAATGCCATTGATGAATGCTTAAGCTTTGTGATAGTTGATGATGAATAATGAGTAATTGTTAATAGATTATAATGTTTTGTAAAGTGATTTTTGACAAAAATGTCAAAAATGAATTAAATTGTGAAATGTGTAAATTGAGGGATTGAAATGTGAAATAAATGTAAAATATGGGCTGCTAGGGGCACTATGGTAATTCGGCTAAGCATAGATTAAATTGGATTTTGTGAATTTGATGTATTTTTGAAATAAGGACTAAAATGTCAAAATGTGTAATTGTGAGGGATAAAGTGTAAAATGCTTTAACTATGCATTGTGGATTATTTTGGATGAAAATGTGATTGAATGAGTTGAATATGATATTATATAGATCAAGAAAGGAGAAATTCGGACTTAGATCGAGGCAAGAACAAAGTGCTCGATTGATCGACTAGTGTCATTATTTTTACGTTCGAGGTAAGTTCGTGTATAATACGAATTGTTCAAATGTTCACCTATTATGAAATGAATGGAAATGTGATTTTTGAGTTAGTAATGCGATATGTGAGCTCGAAGATATGTGGCACTAAGTGTGCGTGAATAGAATAGTTACTGCAATGAATTGCACTAGGTGTGCGAGATAAAGAAATGTATCGGCTATGTTAGTTGGCACTATGTGTACGATACCGAGACATCTCTGGTTTAATGTGATGTAACTAAGTGTGCGATACTATTGGATCTTCGGCTAATTAAATGGCACTGAGCGTGCAAGTTCATCGAATGTTTAAAGAGGACCGAACAAATTATGGCTTGGAGCATTGAGTGGTAAATGTGATGTATAAATCGTGATGGTACAAGTATGTACAGAATCTATGTGGTTGATGATATTGTGTATGAGATCAATGGATGAATATGAGAATGAATGATGAAAAAGAGATGGTTTAAGTAGCATTAAAAATGCTTGTACTTGAATCTATAGATATGGTATGAAAGTGAGTAATAGCTAAGAGTGAGATTGAATAGTAATATGAATTGAATCAAATGATAGTTAATTTTGGTTATTGAATCTAAATTGTTGAGTTAATTGTGTTGTAACACCCCAAACTTAGCCTAGAAGTTAGGCCCGAATCCAGAATGTCACATTAAAGGCACAATTCAAAACAGTCTTTCTAATTAAAAGTTTAAGGCCCAAAAGCCTAAAAATCTATGAGTCTTAATAAGTAAAGATAAAAACACGTTTCATTATTTTAAGTATTTCGAAAACCAAGTTTAAACATAAGAGCTTACTTAGGTTTAATAATTAAATAATCAATTAACCTCAAAACCCAAAATAAATCTGAAGTCAAAACGGAGTACAAGGCCTTATTACATCCACTGAAAATTAAGTAAATAAAAACATTTATTTTGAAACAAATAAATGAAAATTCAAACATCTTGTAGTGTGGCCATCTCCGAGTCCTCTCCCACGTCAAGCCATCTATTCAGGATCACCTGAAACATTAAATTAAAGGGTGTGAGTTTCGAAACTTAGTATGTACAACCCTTGGTAATCCAAATCACATACAAACATTCACATTGGCCTAAGCCCTATCAAAATCAGTGGTCTTGGGCCTTAGCCCACAATGACCTCATATCATACCATAACGCATCACATACAAACAAGATAATGCAAAACCCACCCCAAAAATCCATCCGTTACATACACCATTTCCCTTCTAACCTCATGACTCCTGTGGGGAATTCTAGCTCGACCCACCCCTCCGCTACACACCAAGTGTAGCCCAGTTGTGGTACTACTGAACGTTGTGGCAAAGTTGCTAATCATATATTGGCTTAAAGCCTCCGGTGGATCCATACCATATGACCATGTGATCCTCAAATCTTTCTCCGTACCATAATTTCCACCCATATGCATCCTAAGCAGAATATCATATGAATGCATCAAACACACGAGTAACATCTATAAACTCATATTCTTCACGTAGGGGTATTCTCGTTATTTCACTACCCAGGGGTATTTTCATAATTCTACCCTACAGGGGTATTTTGGTAACTTGGCAAAATAGAGGTATCTTGGTAATTTTACAAAATATATATATTTTGGTACTTTTGCAAAATAGGGGTATTTTGGTACTTTTGTAAAACTGGGGTATTTTGGTACTTTTGCAAAATAGGGGTGTATTGGTAATTTTATAAATTTAAGGGTATTTTAGTAATTTACAAATCTAGGGGTATTTTAGTACTTTACAAATCTAGGGGTATTTGAGTCCCTTTCGGGTTTTACTTATGACCTTTGGCCCATCAACAAGTCCTCGCGGCTAAAGTGAACAGACACTACGCACCAGGTAGGATTCCATAGAAGAGGAGGTGGGCCACTAGGACCGCTTAAGTACCAAGCTCTCCCTAGTTCCAATCTTAGACATGCGTATGCTCGTTGCCACACTCTAACCCAGCGACTTGTTCACCGACATGTTTAATTAGATTAAGTCTTATGAAATTTAAGAGTTGTTCAAACTAGGCCTAAGTTCATGAACCCTAGCATATTTGTCTACGTCCTCATAAAGCCCATCAAAACCAAATTCTAACCTTATGGCCCATTAGGCCCGAATATTATCAAATGGCCTATTAGGCCTAGAACAAATCCATATCTTGTATCATGCATGACTAACTCAATTCGTATAACAAACCAAACCATTCCATCAAACTTAGTCTCAGGGCCCATCGGGCCCATTTAGCCACTTTCAGCTTTTCAGCTTTTCGGCATTGTCGATTTTGTGTGTGTAGTGTTTGTACACACCTGGTAACCTCGCGTGCTACAAACCCCTTAGTCACAAACCTACAATCGACATTACTAGTGATTAACCAAAGTTTTAACACATACTGATCAAAAACCGAAACCTCACCGTACCCTTACCATGTGCTTCACATTCTAGTAGCCTTTCCTTTGCTACTATTTGCGATTACCCTCTAGATTTGCACCTAGACACCTATAACGTCAAAACCAAGTGACCCATATTGTTCATAAGACACCCCTATGAGCCACAGTAGATTCGGCCATTTACTAAACCTTGATTGAGTCGAGAATACTTACTGCCTTGATAACAATCCTTACCTACCACGCTTGCGATTGTTGAGCCACACCCTTGTTAATACATGTTAATGGCAAAGAGGGGTTAGATAGCCCTCCGGCTTTTAATAAATCACACTAAAAATTCAACTAAGCTCTTACCGAAATCTTCCTTTGATCCTATGGCTTAAGTCCGGCTTTTGCAACTAGCAAAGTGACAGAGGCAATTTGGAAACACTAGGGAGAATAAGAAAAGAGGTGATTCGGCTAGAACCAAGTGGTGAAGGAAACTTGAGAAGGAAGAGTATGAATGATTCGGCTTTGGCACACTTAGAGAAAAAAATGTCTGAGAGAGCAAAAATTCGGCATTAACTTAGGAAATTAATTAGGCACACTGCAGCATAAAAAGGGCTTTAGCGGCGTTTTTAGTGGTGTTTGCATACAAAACACCGCAAAAGTTATACATTAGCAGCGTTTGCAAGAAAACTCCACGAAAAAACTGAGCAATAGTGGTGTTTTACCCGAAAACGTCGTAAAAAATGAACAATAGCGGCATTTTTTTACAAACGCCACTAATAAAATGAGCAATAGCGGCGTTTTTGTTTGAGTGCCGCTAATAAAATGAGCAATAGCAGCATTTTTGTATGAGCGCCGCTAATAAACTGAGCAATAGCGGCTTTTTTATTCAAGCGCCGCTAATAAACTGAGCAATAGCGGCATTTTTGTACAAGCGCCACTAATAAGCTGAGCAATAGCGGCGGTTTTGTACAAACGCCACTAATAAGCTGAGCAATAGCGACGTTTTTGTACAAACGCCGCTAAAAGTTGAGCAGCCATTTTTGTGTAGGGACTCGTTTCGATTTGATCCGATTTAAATTTCAAATTTTTTTCTTATTCTTGTTTTGAATTATATTTTATTTTGATACATTCACTTATAAGCAATGAGAAAGTTTCATTTTAGTAACTTAATTATGAAAAGTTACAAATTGCTAACTAAACTATTTAGAAGTTTTCATTTAAGTTACAAAGCTATTAAAATTGATCTAGGGTTTAAATTTTAGTAAGTTAATTTTATGTGTTAGGGTTTGTTATTTTGGGTTATGGGTTTAGTGTTTTAAAGTTTTTTATTTGGGGTTTATTATTTAAAGTTTAAGATCTTAGTGTTTAACGGTATTAAGGTTTAAGTGTTAGTGGTTAGGGGTTTAGGTTAAGAGTTAGGTGTTTATGGGGTTAATGGTTTAGGGTTTATAGTTTATGTTTTGTGGCTTAAGGTTTAGGGGATAGTGGCTGGGGTTTAGGGGTTTATTGGTTAGGATCTAGGGTTTTGGGTTATGGGTTATGGGTTTAGGGTTTATATTTTGAAATTTTTTGTTTTTGTTTTATTACATAAAAAAAGTATATAAAAATATGTCATGTATCTAATTCTTTTAAATATTACTCAAAGTTTCAAAAAAATATTTATTTAAAATTGATATGAATTATATAATAATTAAATATAAAATTGTAATAAATGTCAAGCAGTACTCTTTCATCCTCTTCTATTTATTATTTTATGGTTTAAGTTATATAGTTTAGGGGTCAAGGTTTAAGACTTACTATTTAAAGATTTATAGATCATGGGTTTAGGGATCATGTTTATTGATTATAGTTTAAGTGTTGGAGTTTAAGGGTAATGGGTTAGGGGTTATGGGGTAATGGTTTGGGGTTAATGTTTAGGGGTTATTATTTTATGGTTTAGGGTTTTAGGGGTTATAATTTAATATTTAAGTTCTATGAGTTACTATTTCAACGGTTTAAGGTTTAGGGATATTATGCATGGTTTATGTATTATGTTTAGGGTTTATGGTTTATAGTTTAGGGTTTAGGTTTTGGTGTGTATGATTTAAGGTATAATTTTTAGGGTCTAGGGTTTATGATTTAGGGATTAGTCTTGGATTTTAGAATATAAAAAAAAGATAAATATAAATTATTAGTTTAAAAGAATATATATCAAAATGGGTTAAATCCCAAAAGCATACATGAACTTTAATTTGATCCGAGATCTTGTAAAATATAAAATAATTATTGATATTATTAACATCATTTTTAATTTATATATTGCATACATAAAATTTATATTTACTCAATATAAAAATATATTGATGTATTTATATTTTAAAATAATGTGTATGATTAAATCAAAATTAAAATTTTAATGTATATATATATTTAGGGTTTAATTAAAGATTAAGGTTAATGGTTTTAGGGAATTTAAGAAATAATTAAACTATTAAAATGAATTACTATGAAAGACATTAATGGCGTTTTTTGTCAAAAACGTACCACTTTAGCCAAAACGGTGTCGTTTCAGTTGTGTTTGTTGTGGCATTAGTGGCATTTTTACTAAAAATGCCACTAAAGATCAAGAATTAGCGACGTTTTTCAAAAGCGCCACAAAATGTAAAGTTAAACGATGTCATTTTTGTTTCATCAATTCTCGAAACCCCTTACTGGACGACGTCGTTTTGTCAAAATACAAAAAAAAGTTTTAGTGGCGCTAGTGGATAAACGCCGCTAAAACTTAGGCATTAGTGGCACTAGGGTACAAATGCCGCAACATGTATTTTGATTTTGAGCAAAACGACGCCGTTTTTGTATGCTCGATTTTATCCCCATTCAAACCTTGAAATCCTTAACTCCCTAACCTTATTGTTTTCCCCTAAAAAATTACCCAAAATCCCTAACTCCCAAAATCTGCTCCGGTCAAGTCATATTAGACCTCTCCTCCACTGTTAAGAAACTCGTTGAGAACAACCTTGACTCTTGCGCCACCAATATTGAAATCGCTCTCAAAAGTACGGGGAAGAATGGTTTCAGGTCATCGATAATGGCTGTGGTATTTCACATGCTAATTTCAAGGTAAAATTCCACCATTATCCGCACAATATTTTTACCTTTTGTTTTTGTTTATATTTTTAAATGTAAACCTGATAATGGCTTGCATATTTTCCAGACCTTGAATCTACCATTAGCCGCATAAGTTATTTTCGAATCTACCAGTGCGAAGTAAGGAATTTCATTGCAACATAAGCAAGGAGTATGGAAAACTTATTTCCATATTGAATGTGAGTGCATCCATGGTTATCTAAAGCTTTAAAATGTGAGTGCATCCATGGTCTTTATTTGTTCTGCCAATTGGAGACTGTAAAATAGGGTTGACATAACGTGTTTATTAGGTTTTGTCCTTAATTTAGAAGCAACATGCATATGAGAACTGTAACAGTCCGGTTTATGCCCTAGTCGGAACAGTGGTTTCTGGACCACGAATTCGAGTCAGTAAAATATTTTTAATATTATTTTTCGTGTCTGCAGTATATGAATTAGCATGTGTAAAAATTTCTATGATTTAATTTGTTCATTCGTGAGCTTAATTTGAGAAAAAGACTAAATCACATGAAAAGTAAAAGTAGTCTTCTATTTGATTAATGGCTAAATTGATGTGGCTTTTAAATGTGGAGGGTTTACATGGCAATTTGGCCATAAGTGGAGTAGTGGACGGCATATTGACATGATATATAGAGCTTATTATTATTATTATTATTTTATTAATAATGGTTTAATAAATGATAAAAAAATTATATTATAAGGTTATAATAATAATAAAAGCTTAAAATAAGAAGCCACTACATCTATGTTCATCTTGGAATGCCAAAAATAAGAAAAGAAAAAGGATTTCAAGCTTTCATGACTTTCGGCCTTTGTTGAACAAAATTAAGGTATGATTTTGATTCGATTTTTGATAATTTCTACGTTTTTGCAATCGTTGCTTTGTCAACTACAAAACCCATGCTTCAATTTAGAGAATTGATGATGTTTGTGAAATGAGACTTAGATGAAATCATATGAGTTATGATGATTTAAGGTGTTAAATGAAAGATATGTATTTGATGAAATGTTTTGTTCTTGAATTTTTGATGAATTTAGCTAATTAGGGCTAATTTGAGAAAATAGAAATTTGAGGGACTAAATTGTGAATTTGATGAAATGTTTGGACTTATATGATATATATATGTATTTGGCTATGCATGGTTAAATGATGATTTTGTGAATTTGATGTTTTGAGAAAAATGGATTAAATTGATAAAATGTACAAAAGTGATGGCTAATTTTTTAAATTTCCCTAAATATGTGCATTTGGATTGAATTTAGTGTATTGATAAATAAAAGGGTTAAATTTGAATATGTATATATCAAGAACTGAAGAAATCGGACTTAGATCGCGGGAAAGTGAAAGTAACTGAGTAGCCATTTTTGTTTCAGTTAAATCAAATCCGAGGTAAGTTATTATTCAAATAAACATATTTGTATTGAATTTGGTATGCTCGTATAATTATTGATGATGATGATTGTTTAAGAAATGATGTGTGCAAGAACTCTAAGATAAGAATGACATAGGTGTTTATTCCGAGATATCAAGTAAGACCACGTCTGGGACGTCGACATTGATTTGTGATTTACGTGTAAGACCATGTCTGGGACATTGGCATCGTATTAATTCGAGTAAGACCCTGTCTGGGACAGTGGCATCGATATTTGATTACGTATAAGACCCTATCTAGGACAGTGGCGTTGATGTCTGATTACGTGTAAGACCATGTCTGGGACATTGGCATCGTATTAATTCGAGTAAGACCCTATCTAGGACAATGGCATTGATATCTGATTACGTATAAGACCCTGTCTGGGATAGTGGCGTCGATATCTGATTACATATAAGACCACATGCGGGACGAAGGGCATCGATATTTGATTACGTATAAGACCACATGCGAGACGATGGCGTGGATATCGATTACGTATAAGACCACATGCAGGGGACGATGGCGTCAATATCGATTACATATAAGACCACATCTCGATACGGTGGCATCGATATCTAATTATGTATAAGACCCTGTCTGGGACAATGGCATTGATATCTGATTACGTATAAGACCCTGTCTGGGACAGTGGCGTCGATATCTGATTATGTATAAGACCCTGTCTGGGATAGTGACATCGTTATCTGATTACAATTAAGACCACGTCAGGGACACTGGCATTGTATAACTATTCTGGGCACTTTATGTATTCTATTATATTACGAACGGTTCAATAGTCAAGTTCAAGAAATGAATGAATATGTAAATTGTATATTGTTTCAGGTATGTTTGATAAGTACACTTTGTGTGTATAAGAAGGTAAGTATTTTCTTAAACTTACCTGGATGAATTACATATTTGAATATGAGAATGTAAGTGTGTTACATGGATAGAAAAGCTATGAGCTAATAAAGTATGTACTGATATGCAAATTTTGAAAGATAAATGACCTAAGTGAATGTACTAAGAAGAATTATGATGGTGCAATCGAGCCATTAGTGAATTTAGATTTATTATATGTTTTGAATGTTTATATGCTAAGTTTATTTGTATATGGCTTACTAAGCTTTTGAAAGCTTACCACGTGTGTGTGATTTACTTTATTTTATAGGTCATCGAAGCTACTGAAGGCTGGGGGATCGTAGAGGATCGTCATCACACTACTCAGCTTATTTTGGTACATTTTGGAAAATGTATAAAGCTAGATATGGCATGTATAGGCTAGTTATTGAATAAGTATGAGATGTGAATTAGCCATGTGATTTGGCTAATTATGTGTTAGTTATATGCTTTTGTGATTATGACATATTTGGTATATGTTTTGGTATGGTTGAAGCACTTGAGTTGGTCAAGCTTTTGAGTAGGTAAATGAATGAATTAATGCTTGTGTTGAGATGAGTTTTAGTCTTGTAATTTGGCATGGTTGGAATTGGTATTGAATGTATGGATTGGATGG
The DNA here is from genome assembly GCA_025506655.1 of Gossypium rotundifolium. Taxonomy (NCBI): domain Eukaryota; kingdom Viridiplantae; phylum Streptophyta; class Magnoliopsida; order Malvales; family Malvaceae; genus Gossypium; species Gossypium rotundifolium. Next base: position 64,590,780 of record CP106734.1, read on the forward strand.
TTAATTTGGTATGTTCTTGGTTGCGAAATAGGCATGAGATGTCTTAATAATTTTGCTTGTAAGTAAGACCCAAGTGGGTGGCATTTTGGCCTTGTAAATGGCCTATTTTTCCACACGGTTATGACACACGGGTGTGCCTAATGACCGTGGGGCTAAGTTAGTAGCTAGCTTAGGGGCACACGGCCAAAACACACGGGCGTGTCTAATAGCGGCATGAGAAAGTCAGTATATGGCCTAAGAGTACACGACCTTAGCACACGGGGGTGCTTGAAAGCCGTGTGGTTTTGGCAGGATCGACCACGGTCAGGGTACACGGGCGTGCCTGGTGCCTGTGGTGATATTTTAGATTCGACCACAGGGAGGACACACGGGGGTGTCTAGTAGCCGTGGGAGGCACATGGCCTACCCACACGGGCGTGTATCCCTTGAAGATTTGAAAAGTTTTAAATTTTTGAGAAATTCTGTATGTGTTACGATTTAGTCCCGACCAATTTATAAGCATGTTTAAGGTCTTGTTGACCTATTTAAGGGACATTATGTTTGAGATTGATGAATGTTTGTATGAATTTCTATAAATGTTTCTGATCTATCCGGTAACGCCTTTAACCCTAGTCCGGCGACGGATACGGGTTAGGGGTGTTACAAGAACCTTTCCATAGTAAGATTTGTGATTAATTATCAAGAAGGCACTGAAAAAATGCCTATAAAGTATGACTAGAGTCTATGTAATCCTCAATGAGTTATGCTCAATGAGTTTTTGATTGGATATTGTTTGCTTAACCTTGTAGTATCCTGTACATGAGGAAAATAAAATTTGGTGTTTATTTGCTGGAAATTAAGACTAGAAAGTTTTGATATTTTTCTTAATTTGCTAAGACACAAATTAGGATGGCTGTATACTGTCCTTTGTGCTATAAGCCATATATACTTCTAAGTATTGTGTGATTGTGATTCAGATATACATTACTTTGATAAAAGTTTGTGAATGGTTGAATTGATTCTGAACTGTTCTTTATTTCTCTGTAACATCCTGAATTAGGGGTTGTTTGAAAATTTAATTATTTGTTTCCCATGTGTGTTTGTGCTTGAAGAAATAAATACTATGATTTATTTGGCATGTTCTAAGGTTTAGAAATAAACCCGAGCTAGGCCTGACTTAGGGTTAAAATTTCTTTTTAAGTGCTTAAAGGAGGGAAGCTAGGTGAGATAGGGGTTAAGAAAATTTTCAAAAGGAACTTGACACCAAGAACTAATTGGCTAAGTGGTTCCATGCGCCACTTAAGTGTTGGAGGTGAAGAGGGGCGCAGATCATAGGTTCGAGTGGCAGGAGGGGCGTTTTGCGTTTTTTTTTTGTATATGAGGTGATGGGCTTAAGTAGTAAGGCTTTAAAGTTTAATGAGGGGGTTTTATGACATGAAAGTCTAATGGGAGAAATGGCATGGGCGTTGAAAGGAGGGTGTGGCATGAGGTTCCGTGTTCAACCAAGGCAACTGCGAGTGGGCATTTTATTTTTGAAACCCAAGCGTGATTGAGAGAGGGAAGTGATGGCTTAATTTTGGGTTCTTTAAATGATAAGGATAAAGCTTATTTTTTTTGCACTTAATCGGCTGGAAGAGAGTAGTATTAGTAATTTTATTTTCATTTAAATTGTTGAGAGTAGCTAGGAGATAATGTAAGATAATTTTGTTTTATTTTTTGATAATTAAAAGCTGGAATTATCATCTAAAAGGGAGGTGATGGCCGGTTATAGGACTCCTTAGGGGAGGGCCATACACATTCGGGTTATCACTAAAGGAAGGGGCAATTTCTTAGAAAAATTCTTTTCTTTCTCTCCAAATTGTCATTTTAAATTCTCCTTGTTGCATTGCCTAAATTGTTTAAAACTTCCACTTCTTTTTCTTCTACCAAGTCGAAACCACCACTACTTCCCTACATCTCTTCTTTCTCTTTCTCTTGTTTCTTCTTAGTTGAATCTTCCCTCTAACTAAGTCTTTGATTTCAATAGTTTGGTAAGGGTAATCTTTTCTTGACCGATTTTGTGTAGTGACTTTACTACAGTTCTTTCTTCATCTTAGTATTAAACCCTATTTTTGTTCTTTGAAGGAGCCGAAAGCTAGTGACATCAATTAGGGTGCCGAATATTGGTGTGACTTGCCGAATCCATCATTAAGGTAAGGGGCTACACTCTCTTTTAGGAATTAAGATTATGGCCGAATGGCCTATGACTCTTAATGATGTACTTAAATCGATTGTAGGGGCTAATTAAGGCTTCGGGATTTGCTAGGAAATCAAATTCGTTCAAGGTAAGTACCGCAATAGCCTTCGGTATTTCTTTTGGTTGGCTGAATGGTCCATGGCACTAACTTTGGGTAATTGGCCGAATATAGGGTCAAGATCTAGCGTCAAAGATAGGATCTTCATGATCTAGGGATTTCGGTAGAATAGGTGTGTAAGAACTCACTACACACTTTATTAGTTTACATGATTATGTTGTTGCCTATTTACCTTTTTGGTAGTGATTTGCTTATGGCTAGGCGTGGATTCCAGGTAAGTTCCCTATTACGTGATCTTCGATATATGATTTTGCATGCCATCACATGATGTTAATTACTATGCCTAAATACATGATATATGAAAATTGATATATAAGCATGTGATGGTGGGTTTGATGAGAGGAGGGGGATGATTTTATGGACTGTCGCCAGTGGTTTTGACCACAAGATGGGTTGGCCCCATCAGATTATTTGTGACCTATGGTCATCAGTGGTTTTGACCACACCGATTGATAAATTGCGACTAAGTCCCAGTGGTTTGGTACCACCAGTGGTTTTGACCACACTTGATTATTTGTGACCTATGGTCATCAGTGGTTTTGACCACACGATGGGTTGGCCCCATCATTTAATTTGTGACCCATGGTAATCAGTGGTTTTGACCACACGGGGTAGTTAAGGAGTATGGATGGATAGGTTGGGTTGCATGTTTGCATGTTCATTAATAAATTGTGTGTGAGTGCATTTCCGGGTGGGGGATTTACACACTGAGTCTTGGTGACTCACCCCATCCCTTACCATTTTGCAGATGAGTAGGTCGCGGAGATGGAGCCGGAGAGGACTCGAGGCGGCCATGCTTATCATTGGATTTGAAATTACTTTGTTTTAGTTATTATTATTTATTTTCTAAGTCCTTTTTATTTTGGGATTATAATAAGGCCGCTATTATTATTTTGGATGTTTATTTTACTGTTTTATTTTACTTATGTTATATTACAAATGGAATTTTATAAATATTAATTGAATCGGTTAAAAGTAACTTTTCAAACTTAATAAACTTCTACGGGTTTTTAAAGATGTTACCATCGGGTAACAAAAATAAACCAAGTCCACTATAACTTTGACGATTTTAAAATGCTACATGATCAAATGTTTTCAAAAGGGTTTATCAACCCAACTGTATTTATGAAAAAGCCCAACTAAGTTTTCAAACACCGTTTCCATACCTTAGCCAAATTTTATCAAGTTTTCACTAAATTCTTAAAATGTTTCAAATTATTTTACTTTGTGACATACCAGATCCGGCCAGGACTCATGGGCCGGGTTTGGGGTGTTACATTCTCAGTTTGGCTACACAAAAAAGCAAGAGGAAAAGCATTTTCGAGGTGTCATCGTGTTAAACGTAAGAATACATTTCTTTACGTTTTAATTTTGAGGAAATTGTTGTTGTTTTGTATCTGTTAAATGTTTTGAACATTTCAAGTAATGAGTTCAAGTAATCATTCACTGATTAGATATTAATTAGATTTATATGCAAATAAATATGAAGGGACGATTAAGGATAATAAAATATCTCAAGGTACGCTTATTTACATTATGTTTGGACTTAAGTCCGCTTTCATTTTATATTGTTTCAACCGGTTGTGGCACTTAGTTATGGCTTTTTACTATATTAATTGTTGTTAGTGATTTATGTATAATGCATGATATTAAATGTAAGGTAAAAGGTTATATATATTGCTCTATCATTTCATGATATTGTTTCACATCTTTGAATTTTATTTTAATAAAATTAAATGTAAGGTAAAACGTTACTTAGGTTTTGTCAATTTTATCAAATAATTCGAAAATTATTTGAATTATTAATGAGACAAAGGTGATATAATTAAAAAATTTATAGACAAAGGCCCGAAGAAACACTATCATCAAAACAAAGGAAAAACCAAAAAGGTATGAGTTTGTCATTATTTTATTTAATGAGAATGAGATTTGATTTTTAGTTGGTCTCTTCTTTTTTTTTTTTTTAACATATTGACAGATAAAAAGTGTTTTCCTTTTACTTTATTCTTTATTTTTTACTGATAAATTGTGATGGTGTATGTGGGTGTGTTTAGATCTGGCTTAGGTTCATGTTTAGCTTGGTAAAAATGAGTTATTTATATTTAACTTGTTTATATATATATTATCTTTTTATTTTTATTTAATATTATTATTGAATATTTATTAATTATATATTTTACGTTTATTATTATTTTTGAAATGATAATTTATTTATTTATTATATAAAGAAAGCAATTCATAAATTAAGCAAGAGTACGATATAAAATAGAGCTATACAATATTCTCTTGTCATGCCAAATTATTAGTTTCTTATCATATAAATGTGTGTAAATGGCTTATTTTTCTTTCTTTATTTAAATAACAAAGATTTTTCTTAACCTTAAATGGCTTATTTTTTATTATTGCATTTTGTTCTCTCACTAATATTTCAAGCTTTCATTATCATTGAATGTATTTTGATTATTCTCTAATTATAATTACAACCATTATTTCATAACCCTTTTCTGTATCTGGTCTATCTTTCTCGTGGTTGCAGGCTTCCATTGCTATAATTCTGCTGCAAACTGCTTCCTTTGACCTCAAAGAATATTTAGAAAAATAAGTTACTCCAAATTTGCAGTTAACACTATAAGAGGAGAGAGAGACAGAGACGGAAAGTTGATGATATAACTGTTGTTTTGGTACTTGGAGTTTTCTATAGATATAGATTATTGTCTTTGCTGAATTTTTATGAGACTTTGTTTTGGATCTTTTTATCTTAATTGTTTTGACTTTGTTTTATTGTAGTAAAATGTGCCCCCCCATTTGTAGGTTCTACACTTCCGGTCTTAAGGTTCAAAAAGCTCTTACTTGATATTTGTAGATAAAATTCCAGCAGGTATCAACACTTATACTTCCATTGGTAAAATGTTAAGTTAAATTAATGTTGTTTGATATTATTTTTATTTTCTGTTTTTTTTAAAAGTATTAGTGAGTTAATGTTGTTTGTATTTCTAACTGCAGCCTCTGTTTCTTGGTGAGAGTGGAGTAGACCAGCTTCTTGAAATTATTAAGGTACGTTTTAGTTCAAAATTCTGATCAGTAATAGTTATATCATGATGAATTTGTCCAAATTGCTGTCCAAATTGCTGTTTATTATCCTGCTTGGTTGGTATATATGCTGTTTATTATATTGTTGTCCAAAAAAAAAAAAAAGATTCAAAGTATATAGGCTGGAAACCTAACGGGTTGCCTTATATCTCATTGTAAGATATAATGGATCCTCCCCAGGTGTAACAATGCCACGTATGATGAATCTTACAAAATTTCTGTCCAAATTGTTGTTTATTATCTTGCTTGGTTAGTATATATGCTGTTTATTATATTGCTATCCAAAAAAAAAGATTCAAAGTATATAGGCTGGAAACCTAACGGGTTGCTTTATATCTCATTGTAAGATATAATGGATCCTCCCCAGGTGTAAACAATGCCACGTATGATGAATCTTACAAAATATCTATCCAAATTGCTGTCCAAATTGTTGTTTATTATCTTGCTTGGTTGGTATATATGCTGTTTATTATATTGCTGTCCAAAAAAAAAAGATTCAAAGTATATAGGCTGGAAACCTAACGGGTTGCCTTATATCTTATTGTAAGATATAATAGATCCTCCCCAGGTGTAACAATGCCACGTATGATGATTTTTAAAAAATTTCTGTCCAAAATGCTATCCAAATTGCTGTTTATTATCCTGCTTGGTTGGTATATATGCTATTTATTATATTGCTGTCCAAAAAAAAAAAGATTCAAAGTATATAGGCTGATGTAATATCCGGGAATTAGGGCTTGTGCATTTTTGCTTAACTACATATGCTTGTATGCCTGTGTATATTATGAATGTGTTTTATGAATTTTGTGAACTTCAGAATGTAGATAAATGCTTTAGAAATTATTTAATTTTAAGTTTCAAGAGGGAGCTAAGCCTAAGAGGTCTTAAGAAAATTAGTAGGGGAAATATGACACAAAAATGGGCTTGTTTAAGAGGCTTGGAGGCGCCACTTAGGGCCTTAGAGTGTGACGCCACAAGCAGGGTGCAAGGGCCTAGGTTCGAGTCACAAGGGAAGCAAATAAAAGTTTTATTTTGTAGCAAGGAGACACAGAGGGGGACGGCATGAGGAGACTAGATGGATGAGTTTAAGATGTGATCTAATCCGTTTAAAATTTCGGCTAAGGTAGGAGATAATTATGGATTTGTTTTAATTATTTTTGAATAAGTAAAGAAGAGAGAAAATAGGGGATTGGATAGAGAGAGGAGGAGTTGGCCGGCCAAGGGAGTCTTTGGTGTCAAAAATTTGGCTAGGTGGGTAAAGGAGGTGTAGCCGAAACTTCATTAAGGGTTAATAGCATTTTTGGGTTCTTTTCTTTCTCTAGTAAGTGTGCCGAAATTTCTTCTCTTCTCACTTTTCTCATTTGTGCCGAAAAATTTCCAAAGAATCCAACTTGTGTTCTTTTGCTCTTCTTCTTTTGTTTTTGCTACTCACTTCCAAAAGCCGAAATCTTCTTCTATCTATTTCACCTTTGCGCAACATCTTCAACCCAAATCACCCTATTGCCGAATCTCTTTGCACCCTATTCTATTCTTATTCCACAATTTCCAAAAGCCAAAATTTAGTAGGCAACATCTAGTCTATAGCCGAATATCTCTGTGGATCTAAACAAAGGTGCCGTCGACTACAGTATTGAGGGTAAGGTTAGTTGTTATTCGATTTTCAATCCTTTCTCTTTTAGTCAAAAGTTTGAATCTAATCCTATTATTGTACTTTGGCCAAAACTCTGAAGGAGGGTTTCGGGATTCTGCTACTGTCGACTACAAGGGAGGAGGTCTTCGGGATTTTAAGGATCTAAGGTAAGCAAGGTATAAGATTAGGCCGAAGGCCATTTATTTGAATGTTAGAATTGGATCTAACATGTACCCTGTAGGATTTCGACATCTTCTTAGCCAAGAGACTACTTTAAGGATTTAATATCGCAAGGTAAGTGTACATGTATATTCGGCCAAGGCCAAATTTAGTGAATTAAATCTGTTTCTTATTTGTTCAAAAGCCAAAACTAACCAAGTCCAGTGAGCTAGTGTTGGCCGATTGCAAGGAAGAAATATCACGAAATTTTGGGATTTGATTAGTAATCAAATCGGCAAAGAAGGTAAGATTTCGCCACGTTAATCCTTCGATTTGATTATTTAGCGAATGGCTTTTTACCAAGTACTTAAGGTTGGCGAATATAGGAACTAAGGATTTAAAGCATTAGATTGGGTTTTCAGGATTTCAGTGAAAGCGTTAAGTGAACCAGGTGTGTACCCCACACTAACTCTTAATAGATTTACGGCATCAATTTAATATATGTGTTTATAATGATGTGAAATGTGGCCAAAGGTACCATGCAATGGTACAAAGTACACAGGTACGTAACCTTAACATTATGTTAATAAATGACATGAATATTTGGAATATGGCACATATGTGAATATTGATAAGAATGTGAAATAAGGTATAAGGCATGATGTTGCATGATTTGTATGACATGGGGCATATGGGAAATTATTTTAAGGGGGAGTGATCTGGTGGTTTATACCACAATATCTGAATGTGGTGACTCACGTCACAAAATCTGAATGTGGTGACTTATGTCACAAATGATTATCTGGTGGCTATGCCACAATATATATATAAGGGCGATGAGCATGTCGTCTGCAGCGACTGCCTTCGAAGATGTGTAGCGGATGGAGGGTCGACTTAGTAGTCCCCACGGTGTGATGGTTGGTACGGGTGATGTGTAGCGGATAGTATCTAGGTTTGGGTTCGGGATTGCATCATTATATTTCTAATTGTTATATGTATATGTATGATCCGATATGCCTGAATCGTTGGGACTTAGTGTTGGTTGTTACACACTGAGTCTGTTTGACTCACCCCGTTGTAGGATATTTTTCAGGTGACGCTCAGTGATGGACCGGGTCTGTAGGAGCTTAGCGGTGGCCATGCTCAGCTTAGAATTTATTTAAATTTTGGACTCTTTATTTTTAAGTATTTTGGAATTATTTCAGGTTTTGTTTGCTGTAATAAGGCCATTAGATTTAAACTGCTACGCACGCTTTTAATTTCTGTTACGATACGATTATTTTTTTTAAAAAAGTCAAGATTAAATTATTTTTCCTAAAAATAAATTCTTAAAAGTTTTGGAACCTAACCACAAATGGTCTTCAATTTAAAAGTAACTCTAAAACAACTCGACTTTTTTTTGTTAACTCCTAGTTTCGAAACTAATAATAAAGTTTTATTAAAACCTGGACTTTTCAATTCGAACCCAACACAAAACAAATTTTCTTCAAAAACCACCCAAATCTTTCCAAGGTAACAATCTGTTTTAAAATGTTTTACTCAAGGAACATACCAGATCCGATCATGGCTCGTGGGCTGATTTGGGGTGTTTCAGTTTAGTATCAGAGCCCGGTTCAAAACTCGACCTTGAGTGCTTTTTGGGCCCAAAACGTTTTCTTTCTTGAAAATGGACTTTATAAGAAATTGAGCAGGTTCTGGCATGGCACCTGAGTCTCCGGCCCGAAGTCCACCAGGTAAGTACTCCTAACTCTTTTGTGATTTATATGTGGGAAACTATAGGGACGTAGATTAGTAGACTAGGAATTAAACCCTAGGATTAGCCTACTTCAACACCAAGATATATAAAACTTAAAGTCAAACCAAACAAACCTGTGTCTGAGTCACCGAGTTAAAGGTGTGCCAACCGTTGTGTGCATGTCTAGGATTGGATTCAGTGGGAGCTTGGTATTTAAGCAGTCCTAGTGACTCACCTCCTCACCACTCGAATCCTACCTGGTGCGTAGTGACGGTTCACCTTAATCAAGAGGACTCAGTCGCAGGCTAAACTCAATAACTAAAACCCGAAAAGGACCCGTCGCCTTGTTTTGTGAAATTCTAAAGACAAACAGTGATTTTAAAATTCCAAAAGTACCCTCGTTTTTTTAAAAAAATGACCAAAATACCATTGATTTGCAAATTGACCAAATTACCCCTAACCTGTACAAATGACCAAAATACCCTCAGTGTGGAAAGTTACCAAAGTATCCTCAAAAATTAAAATTTCTAAAATACCCTTGTTTTGAAAAGTCACCAGGAACCATATTTTGTGAAAAAATTTACCAAATGCCCCTGGTTTGAAAAATTACAAAATACCTCGATTATAAAATTACCATTTTCCCCTTGAAATTTTCTTACCAAGTATTTCAATTTTGTGGAAATGCCAAATTCTCTACCTTGTGAAATTTTTAAATACCCTAATTTGGAAAATTACCGAGATACCCCTATAGGATAAAATTACGATAATACCCTTGGGTAGTGGAAAACAACAAAAATAACAACTACAACACTTTTCTGTAATGAACGCAAGTTCATGATTGACTGAATGAATTTGAGACTGTGTGTGTGTATGAATTCGAAAGAACTACTCCTTAGAACTATTAAACATAAGACTGTTCGTGATAAATCAGTGGAACAAAACTAATTCATAAAATTCTTTAATCAGATAAACGTGATTCAGAAGCATAAATTCTAGGGGACGTGGTCATAACGTGCGTGGCCGTGGTAGAGGCCGAATGACCGTGTCGGAGCCCGTTAGGTCCGGATAAAGGTCCAAAAATGAAATGCCACCACCACCAGTCGCTGATGTGGAATATCAGGATCAGACGGGGGATAATGCAGTATCACAGGCGATGCTGCGAGTTTTGGAAAGGGTGGCTGGAGCAGGTGGAGGCATGGGAGCTCGAAAGTTGGTATCTGAGCGACTTCGAGCTAATGGAGCTGAGTTTTTTCGTGGAGTATCTGGTTTGGCACCCAATACGGCTGAGTATTGGTTAGAGGCGACGGAGCAAATTATGGACGACTTGGACCTAACTGCCAAGAAGAAACTGAAAGGGGTAGTGCCGCTACTCCGCGATGAGTCATATCAATGGTGGCTCATAGTTCGGGATGGTGCTGCCGCTAATGATCTTACATGGGAATACTTTAAGGCGGCATATCAGAAGAAGTACATTGAAACTAGTTATGTGGATGCGCAGAGGAAGGCATTTTTGAGGCTGGTTTAGGAGAATAAGACCGTAGCAGAATACGAGGTAGAATTTTTGAGGTTGAGCTGATATGCTCGAGGTATTGTGTCGATGGAGCATGAACGGCGTGTCTGATTTGAGGACGGACTAAGGGATGACCTGAGGTTGTTGATAGCTCCACAACAGGAGCGAGAATTTACCATATTGGTGGAGAAGGCTAAGGTAGCTGAAGGGATTAAGGATTCAGTGAGACAGAATACGGACCGAAATAGGCAAAAGAGAGGTTTTGGATCAGCAGGGTCGTCTGGGAATGTGCAAAAGAGGCCTAGAAATGATGGGCTACGAGGTCAGCAGGCTGCTACGGGAGGACAATACCGTACTTGTAGCCAATGTGGGAAGATGCATCTAGGAGAGTGTTGGAAGAAGACAAGAGGATGCTTTAAGTGCGGGTCTAAGGATCACATGATTAAAGACTATCCGATAAAGATAGACAGGAGTCGACCATCAGGTCAGGGCTATAATCAGACTGGAAGAGGTGGACAGCAGCCTGAGCGGGGTCGTGGTCCAGTTGGTAGAGGTAATGGTGCTGGAAAAGGACGTGAAACACCGGGCAGGGATGGTAATAATACAGAGGCAAGACAATCGGGTTTAGTGTATGCAATTCATTGGAGAGAGGACGGAGACACACCGGACGTCATAACCGGTACGTTCCTTATATTTGGCAAGCCTTACTTTGCTTTGATTGATGTTGGCTCTACCCACTCTTATGTTGCATGTAGAGTAGTTGAAACTCTAGGCATAGCCTCTGAACTGTCTGATAGGGAGATAACTATAGTAAGCCCATTAGGTCAAACTGTAGTGGTGAATAAGATGTTTCAGAGTGTACCTTTGGAGCTTCAGAGAGCGGTATTTCCTGCCGACTTAATGGAATTACCCTTCGGAGAATTTGATCTCATACTTGGTATGGATTGGCTAGTAGAACATCGGGCTGTATTGGATTGCGCGGCTAAGCAAATGGAGTTAAGGACGTCGGAGGATAAGGCGGTAATTATGATAGGAGAAAGAAGAAACTACTTGTCTAACGTAGTTTCGGCATTAAAGGCTGATAAGATGGTTCGAAAAGGGTGCAAGGCATATTTAGCTTTCGTTAGTGCTTTGGATGTGAAAGAAGGGGGAGTTAGTGGAGTTAGAACCATAAGGGAGTTTGTGGATGTCTTTCTGGAGGAGTTACCAGGAATACCCCCGGACAGGGAGGTGGAGTTCGGAATTGATTTGCTGCCAGGAATAGCTCCTGTGTCAATTGCCCCGTACAGAATGGCACCAAAAGAGTTGGTTGAGCTCAAGGCTCAGATCCAAGAGTTGCTTGATCGTGGGTTTATCCGACCCAGTGTGTCTCTATGGGAAGCACCGGTCTTGTTTGTAAAGAAGAAGGACGGAACTATGTGCATGTGCATAGATTATCGTCAGTTGAATAAGCTGACCATCAAGAACAAGTACCCTTTGCCAAGGATAGACAACTTGTTCGACCAGCTTAAGGGGGCGACTGTATTCTCGAAGATAGATTTACGGTCTGGATATCATCAGCTTAAGGTGAAGGAGGTAGATATCCATAAGACAGTTTTTCGGACAAGATATGGGCATTTTGAGTTTGTAGTAATGCCGTTCGGTTTGACGAACGCCCCAGCCGCGTTCATGGACATGATGAATCGGGTTTTCCAATCCTATCTAGACTAGTTCGTTGTTGTATTCATAGACGATATTTTGGTGTATTCCAAGTCTGAGGAAGAACATGATGAGCATCTCCGGATAGTGTTGCAAGTGTTAAGGGAGAAGAAGCTCTATGCCAAATTCAGCAAGTGTGAATTTTGGCTGAAGGAAGTTGCGTTCTTAGGGCATGTGGTATCCGCAGAAGGAATAAGGGTAGATCCCATGAAGATCGAGGCAGTGCTAGATTGGAAACCACCTAAGTCTGTGGCTGAGATTCGTAGTTTCTTGGGATTGGCAGGCTACTACAGAAGGTTTGTAGAAGGGTTCTCATTAATAGCCGCACCTCTGATGAAGTTGTTGAGAAAGGAAGTACCTTTCATATAGTCAGATAAGCAACAAGAGAGCTTTCAAAAGCTTAAGAGGGTTTTGACTGAAGCTCTAGTTTTGATTCAACCTGAGGCAAGGAAGGACTTTGTGGTGTATTGCGACGCGTCCCACACAGGATTGGGATGTGTTCTGATGCAAGATGGGAAAGTAGTCGCTTATGCGTCTTGATAATTAAGGCCACATGAGGTTAACTACCTGACGCACGATTTGGAATCGATGACAGTGGTCTTTGCTCTTAAGGTGTGGAGGCACTATCTTTATGGAGAAAAGTCAGTAATCAACACAGACCACAAAAGCCTTAAGTATCTGCTGACTCAGAAGGAGTTGAACCTGAGACAACGAAGGTGGGTAGAATTGTTAAAGGACTACGATTATTCCATAGAGTATCACCCGAGCAAGGTGAATGTAGTGGCAGATGCTCTAAGTCGAAAAGTAGTGTCAGATCTGAGGGTGATGTTTGCGCATCTGACGAGGTTGTGAAAGTCTGCTGGCAGAGTTACAAGTCAAACCGACATGGTTGAACGAGGTGAAAGAAAGTCAGTTGATAGATGTTGATCTAAGTGCTAAGTTACGACAAGTGCAGAATAGAGAGTTAGAGGATTATGTCATTAATGATGAGGGAGTATTATGTTTCAAAGGTAAAGTCTATATGCCGAAGAATAAGGAGTTAAGGCAGAAGATTCTTCAGGATTCGCATGGTAGCCCCTATGCTATGCATCGGGGAGGTAGTAAGCTGTACAGAGACTTAAGGGAACAATTTTGGTGGCCTGGTCTTAAGCGGGAAGTTACTGAATTTATAGGCAAGTGCTTAACGTGTCAACAAGTTAAGGCTGAACACCAAGTTTAGTCAGGATTGCTTCAACCGATAAAGATTCCACAGTGGAAGTGGGAGAGAATCACCATGGACTTCGTTAGTGGGCTTCCCCTTACGCCTACTAAGAAGGACTCGGTATGGGTGATAGTGGACCGATTGACAAAGTCCGCGTATTTCATTCTAGTGCGGGTTGACTATTCTCTCCAGAGGTTAGCAAAGTTATATGTGGCAGAAATTATGAGGTTGCATGGAGTGCCGGTGTCAATCATTTCAGATAGGGATCCAAGGTTTACGTCTCGATTTTAGAAAGCACTACATCAGGCTTTAGGTACCAGATTAGACTTCAGTATGGCATTTCATTCACAATTGGATGGGCAGTCTGAGCGAGTGATTCAAGTGTTAGAGGATATGCTGAGGGGATGTGTGATAGGCTTCAGAGGAAGTTGGGAAGAGTATTTGCCTTTAGCGGAATTTACTTACAATAACAGCTATCAGGCAAGTATTTGGATGGCACCGTATGAAGCACTGTATGGACGAAAGTGCCGCACTCCTACATGTTGGATGAAATTGGGAGAACGTCAGATTTTGGGTCCGAAAATTATGGCAGAATCGGAGGAAAATGTTAAGGTAATTCAGACACGGTTAAAGAAGGCATCTGACAGGCAGAAGTCGTATGCCGATCTCAAACGGAAGGACATAGAATTTGCTGTAGGAGATCAAGTGTTTCTCAAAGTTTCACCTTGGAAGAAGGTGATGAGATTTGGTCGCAAAGGGAAGTTAAGCCCAAGGTTTATAGGACCTTATCAGATATTAAAGCGAGTTGGACCAGTGGCCTACCAGTTGGAGTTGCCTTCGAAATTGCAGTAGATGCACGATGTATTCCATGTTTCTATGCTACGTTGTTACCGATCGGATCCATCTCATGTAGTTCCGGTTGAAGAAGTGGAGCTAAGGCCAGATTTGTCCTATGAGGAGGAGGTGATTCAGATCTTGGAACGGGATGTGAAAGTGTTGCGAAGGAAATTAGTTCCTTTGGTCAAAGTGTTGTGGCATAACCATGGATCGGAAGAAGCTTCTTTGGAGCCGGAAGAAGCAATGCGACAGCAATACCCCCACCTATTCTAGCCAGGTAATTTCGAGGTCAAAATTATTTTAAGGGGGTAGAACTGTAATATCCGAGAATTAGGGCTTGTGCATTTTTACTTAATTGCATGTGCTTGTATGCCTGTGTATATTATGAATGTGTTTTATGAATTTTGTGAACTTCAGAATGTAGATAAATGCTTTAGAAATTATTTAATTTTAAGTTTCAAGAGGGAGCTAAGCCTAAGAGGTCTTAAGAAAATTAGTAGGGGAAATATGACACAAAAATGGGCTTGTTTAAGTGGCTTGGAGGCGCCACTTAGGGCCTTAGAGTGTGACGCCACAAGCAGGGTACAAGGGCCTAGGTTCGAGTCACAAGGAAAGCAAATAAAAGTTTTATTTTGCCGCAAGGAGACACAGAGGGGGACTATTAAGATGTGATCTAATCCTTTTAAAATTTCGGCTAAGATAGGAGATAATTATGGATTTGTTTTAATTATTTTTGAATAAGTAAAGAAGAGAGAAAATAGGGGATTGGATAGAGAGAGGAGGAGTTAGCCGGCCAAGGGAGTCTTTGGTGTAAAAAAATTGGCTAAGTGGGTAAAGGAGGTGTAGCTGAAACTTTATTAGGGGTTAAGAGCATTTTTGGGTTCTTTTCTTTCTCTAGTAAGTGTGCCAAAATTTCTTCTCTTCTCACTTTTCTCATTTGCGCCGAAAAATTTCCAAAGAATCTGACTTGTGTTCTTTTGCTCTTCTTCTTTTACTTTTGCTACTCACTTCCAAAAGCCGAAATCTTCTTCTATCTATTTCACCTTTTCCGCAACATCTTCAACCCAAATCACCCTATTGCCGAATCTCTTTGCACTATATTCTCTTCTTCTTCCACAATTTTCCAAAAGCTGAAACTTAGTAGGCAACATCTAGTCTATAGCCGAATATCTCTGTGGATCTAAACAAGGGTGCCGCCGACTACAGTATTGAGGGTAAGGTTAGTTGTTATTCGATTTTCAATCCTTTCTTTTTTAGCTGAAAGTTTGAATCTAATCCTATTATTGTACTTTGGCCGAAACTCTGAAAGAGGGTTTCGGGATTCTACTACTGTCGACTACAAGGGAGGAGGTCTTCGGGATTTTAAGGATCTAAGGTAAGCAAGGTATAAGATTAGGCCAAAGGCCATTTATTTGAATGTTAGAATTGGATCTAACATGTACCCTGTAGGATTTCGGCATCTTCTTAGCCAAGAGACTACTTTCGGGATTTAATATCGCATGGTAAGTGTACATGTATATTCGGCCAAGGCCAAATTTAGTGAATTAGACCTGTTTCTTATTTGTTCAAAAGCCGAAACTAACCAAGTCCAGTGAGCTAGTGTTGGCCGATTGCAAGGAAGAAATATCACGAAATTTTGAGATTTGATTAGTAATCAAATCGGCAGCAAGGTAAGATTTCGGTTATGTTAATCCTTCGGGATTTGATTATTTAGCCAAATGGCTTTTTACTGAAGTACTTAAGGTTGGCCGAATATAGGAACTAAGGATCTAAAGCATTAGATCAGGTTTTCGGGATTTCAGTGAAAGCGTTAAGTGAACCAGGTGTGTACCCCACGCTAACTCTTAATAGATTTACGACATCAATTTAATATATGTGTTTATAATGATGTGAAATGTGGCCAAAGGTACCATGCAATGGTACAAAGTACTCTGGTACGTAACCTTAACATTATGTTAATAAATGACATGAATATTTGGAATATGGCACATATGTGAATATTGATAAGAATGTGAAATAAGGCATAAGGCATGATGTTGCATGATTTGTATGACATGGGGCATATGGGAAATTATTTTAAGGGGGAGTGATCTGGTGGTTTATACCACAATATCTGAATGTGGTGACTCACGTCACAAAATCCGAATGTGGTGACTTATGTCACAAATGATTATCTGGTGGCTATGCCACAATATATATAAGGGCGATGAGCATGTCGTCTGCAGCGACTACCTTCGATGATGTGTAGCAGATGAGGGTCGACTTAGTAGTCCCCACGGTGTGATGGTTGGTACGGGTGATGTGTAGCGGATGGTATCTAGGTTTGGGTTCAGGATTGCATCATTATATTTCTAATTGTTATATGTATATGCATGATCCGATATGCCTGAATCGTTGGGACTTAGTGTTGGTTGTTACACACTGAGTCTGTTTGACTCACCCCGTTGTGGGATATTTTTCAGGTGACGCTCAGTGATGGACCAGGTCGGCAGGAGCTTAGCGGTGGCCATGCTCAGCTCAGAATTTATTTAAATTTTGGACTCTTTTTTTTAAGTATTTTGGAATTATTTCGGGTTTTGTTTGATGTAATAAGGCCATTAGATTTAAACTACTACGCACGCTTTTAATTTCTGTTACGATACGATTATTTTTTTTTTAAAAAAAGTCAAGATTAAATTATTTTTCCTAAAAATAAATTCTTAAAAGTTTTGGAACCTAACCATAAATGGTCTTCAATTTAAAAGTAACTCTAAAACAACTCGACTTTTTTTTGTTAACTCCTAGTTTCGAAACTAATAATAAAGTTTTATTAAAACCTGGACTTTTCTATTCGAACCCAACACAAAACAAATTTTCTTCAAAAACCACCCAAATCTTTCCAAGGTAACAATCTGTTTTAAAATGTTTTACTCAAGGAACATACCAGATCCAGTCATGGCTCGTGGGCCGGGTTTGGGGTGTTTCAGCTGGAAACCTAACGGGTTGCCTTATATCTCATTGTAAGATATAATGGATCCTCCCCAGGTGTAACAATGCCACGTATGATGAATCTTAAAAAATTTCTGTCCAAATTGCTGTCCAAATTGTTGTTTATTATATTGTTTCAACTGATATATAGCCTATTTTTTATATTGCTATTTATTATACTGTTTCAACTGGTATTAAATGACATCTTTAATCGTTAGCTTAATGGATCCATTTTTCTGGTAGTTTTCGCTTTTTGTTGCCAGTTTTACTTGTATGTGTAATATAACTTGTGTTCATTTCTATTTTTTAAATTGTGCTTTCATCAAATTTTTGTTTACCATCAAATAAATTTTTTTATCATCTAATTTGTACTATATTGGGTTTTATTTTTGAGAAATTGTTCTACTGAAGGAACGCTAAAATTTGGGTTTACCTCTGCTGTATCTCCATCGGCAGACCCCTGCTGCTTGTCCAGTTTTTTCCCATTCACTTTTCTGTTATCTACTATAGCGTAAGTTATTTTTCTAAAAAGTCAGTGAGTTAATGTTGTCTGATTTGATTTTTTTCAAACTTGTTGGAATGAATGGTAAATTGGAACGTACAAATTGGAGTATAAATGCATAACTTAAATTGGAGTATAAATGGTATCGAAAGAAGGGTAGGCTACTTAGGTTTTGTCGTATATAATTGTGTATAAAATAATATAATATGATGAAATTTAAATAAATTAAAAGTCTGCTTTTATTTTAATATGAAAATCAAATTCTTTTTTAAAAATTAGTATTTAAAAGAATTTTAATACAAAAATTTATTTTTTACTCATTAATTTATTTTGGTTTGGGTGTTAATAATTTTTTAAAACGAAAATTACTAATTTTTATATTAATAATGTTTGATTTTAATATTTAATATTTTGAATGCTTTTCAAGCTTATAAATATTTTTATAAATATAAAATATGTTTTTTATGTTTTTCATTATTTAAATACATTTTAATATAAAAATCAAATTACTAATTTTTATATTCATGATCATTATTTTCATATTTAATATTTTTAAATGTTTTTAAAACTTATAAATTTTTATCAATAAAATAATAACGATCTTTTTTAAATAACTTACATAATTGACTTAACTCACATAACATACATAATTTACATAACTCACGTAACATACATAACTCACATAACTTACATAACTCAGATAACTTACATAGCTTACAAAATAAATACCTTACATAATTTTAAGATCAAATATCATAACTTACATAATTTTAAGATTAAACTTCATATTGTCCACAATACTCCAAATTCAGAAGAAGCAAATAGTGAACAGCAAACAATTTTTGGATCTTCTAGTATGTCGGACATAGATGACAAGCCTACAGAATTTCAAAGTAATGTTAAGTTTATTTTACATGCATGTTGACTTTTACTATTGATTCATTTTTCAATTTTAATATAATAATATATCATTTTTCAGCTGAAGGTGGGACGCGCAGGATCGGGGACGTACATTGCTTAAAGATTTATACGACCTAAATCCTGTCAAGCGTGTCAAAGTAAGGAGAAACAGTCATGGCCAGCCTGTTGGATCTGAAGCTTGACTTTTAGCAGGCTATTTGGGCATTATAGCACGAAATGCCAATATGTTGCCCATTAACTATGAATCATGGCATCACATGCCTGATGGCAACAAAAATCAGGCTCTCGATAATATTAAGGTAACAAAACGTGAATGTAATTTATAATACTTTGGTTTAAGTTTCATTTATATTTACTTTCTAAACTTATGTTTTTTTAGGAGAGATTTGCTTTAGAGGTCTCTGATGACTATATCAAGAAGGCATTGGGTAAAAAATGGAGAGACCATAAAAGCACTTTGAAAAAATAATATTTTAAGAAAGACATAAGCCTCAACGAAAAATTGAGAAATGTCCCACCGGAAATGTTGAGGTACCAATGGGAAGATCAAGTTAGATTCTGGAATTCAAAGAAAGGACAGGTATTACGTACTTCTAAAGTCTCATAATTTTTTCGTTTTATAGCATTTACTATATACGCAATAAAAATTTCATTATGTAGGACCGTGAGCGAGTTGGAACAAGCAGTAGACAGAAACAAAAATTCACGCACACGGTAGGGTCGAGAAGTTTTGCTTGTGTAGCTGAGGTCGAGGTATTATAATTTATTAATTCTATCAAATATTAATGACTTTATACTACTAAATTATATTTTTACTACTACAATGTAGGAAGTCTCGTCTGGTTAAAATGTTGGACGCCTTCAGCTTTTTGACATTATGCATAGGAAGAAAGATGGATCTCCGATGACATCCGAAGCTGGAGAAATTATGGTATATTTACTTAATAAAATTTGATTTATTATAAATATTTATAATGTTTAAATATAATAGTTTAATTCTTCGTTAGGAGTTTTAAATTTATAATGTTAAGTTATGTTGCATTCCTTCTTATTATATATTTCGTTTCTAACTCTTTCATTGATTTCTTAGGATAAACTAAAGGAGAAGAAGGCAGAGTATGAAGCGGCTGCTTCTGTAACACCCCAAACCCGGTCAACACACCATGACCGAATTCAATATGTTACAGAGTGTAAAATATTTTGTAGAAAACAAGTTGCTGGTTTACTTTTGTGAAAAATTGTTCTCGAAAACATTTTTGTCGTTTTGGGTTTGAAAGAAAACTCCCTTGAGAAGATCGTTTGTCGTTTCTAGTTTTGGAAAGTCGTTTGGTTTTATGAAAACCCGAGCGAGTTTAGCATAATAAAGTTGAAAACCATTTTGTATTTGAACATAATGAAAACTTGGTTTGGAGAAAGTCTGAGTTGGTTTGTTGACTTCATTTGTTTAGTATTACCCGATGGTAAAGTTTGAAAACCCGATAAGTTTACAATTTTTTGAAAACGTTGATTTTACAGGCTATTAGAACATGCTATGTTATTTAACTTAGGCACAGTATGATAAAACTTAAAGCAGATAATCAAAAACCCGAAATAATAAAATTTAGAGGCCCTATTACAAATCCAAAACCAAATTTAAAAGTAAATTAACCCAAAAAAGTAATTTAAATAAAACCCGAAAACATAGTGCATGGCCACCTCGAGTCCACCCCGGCTCCACATCCGCGATCTATGCCTCATCTGCAAAATGTAAGGGAAGGAGTGAGTCACCAAGACTCAGTGTATAAATCCCCATCTCGATAATAATAAGGCACTTACACATTTCATATGTCAATATGCAAATCATGCAAAATAAACCTAACCAATTGAACTCCTGTGTCTACCCCGTGTGGTCAAAACCACTGGTGGTCAAAACCACTGGTGACCATAGTCACAAATCATATGGTGGGGCCAACCCACCGTGTGGTCAAAACCATCGATGACAATCTCGTAATCAACATGTGGGCCAACCCATCGTGGTACCAAACCAACGGGACGAGTCACAATAATCCATGTGTGGTCAAAACCACTGGTGACCGTAGTCACAAATAATATCCATGTGGTCAAAACCACTGGTGGTCAAAATGACTGAAACTAGTCACAAATAATAAGAAAAGCGGGGCCAACCCACTGTGTGGTCAAAACCACTGGTGACAGTCTAGATCATCCTTCCCCCTCCTCTCAACATATTCATCATCATGAACACATTTTCCGTGGCATATTAACATGTTTGTAATGCAAATATCACATAGCATAGCATAAAATAATATAACAGCATTTATTGATAGCCAATCCACAGGGGACTTACCCGGAGTCCACGCTCATACCCGTAAGGGTAACACACCGTTGTCAATAGCTATTTCGGCTTTTAATAGTAAACATAACTAGCAAATTAACTAATGAAGTGTGTAAGAGTTACACACCGATTACTCAGAAAGCGATGTTTTACGCTTGATCGCTGTTATTCGACACCACCACTATTTAACTATTGCGTTGCTCAGGTGTTCGCCCACACCCAGGTGGCCAATCACAAACTACAGACACGGCCCTCTTCTTGAATTTAGGGGCTGGGGTCTCAGGTCTGACCCCTCCTACTGTTTGGTTAGCCTTAGGGTCCATAAAACCTTTGGTCACTAAATCAGGTTAACACAAAGAATAACTATGAATCAAGAATTAACCCGAAAGAGTAGATCCCTTACCTAGATTGATCAATTCCCGAAGACTAATGACTTAGATCAAAGCACCAATTGAATACTCATTCAACTAATGCCAAGCCTCCTTAGCACCCTCCATTCGGCCAAGGTTTACAGGATTAGCTACTGCCTTCGGCACTTAAACACAATAGAAATTATTAAATAGCAGAAACTCTTACCACTACCCTAACAAAATCGATTGAGAGTGGATAGATAACGACGATCCGCCTCTACAACAACCAAAGAAATGATTATATAGCCAAGGGAATTTGGCCAGAGATTAAAGGAGAAGAGATGAGTAACAAAGGTTTCGGCAAAGGGTGAGGCTCGAAAGGATTCTGCTATGGCTCCAAAAGAAGAGAAAAGAAAGGAGCCGAAAGAGAGGGAGGGTGATGGTTTCGGTTCTTGCTAACTCGAATCAAAGAAGAGAAGAAGAATGATACGATTTTGAGAAGATTCGGCTATAGAGGGTTTCAAGGAAGAAGATGAAAACAAAAGTAAAAAGGAAGATAGATATGATGTTTCAAGCTTTTGAAGGAGATAGCAATTGGAACACAACTAATGGATGGTGGGCAAGGTAGATTCGGCTAACCAACAATATAGAAAAGAAAAGGGATAAAAGCTTAGAAGAGCATTCGGTTTTGGCCAAAAAAAGAGGAGAAGGAAATGCAAAAATACCAAATGGGAGGGGTTTAATTTTGGCACACATGAAACTAAGAAAGAAGGCTCTAAGTGCTCCCCAAACTAGCCGAATTTCCACACCTCACTAGAGCCTACAACCACATTCGGCCACCCCCTCTGACTAGCAACCAAAATCGATAATGTAAAGAACCCACACTTCAGATTTTGGCACACCTCCTTTCCACACACTAAAATTGAATGCTCACACCCACACCACTTCAACCACTTCAACCACTAAGCTGTTCCCCTCCTTTCTTTCCAAATTCCTCCCTTCCACTCATTCAAATTGTTTGAATGAGTCAAGCTCCTACATCCACTCCTCTCCATCCAATTCAAATGTGTTAACTCCTTCAACACCCATCCAACAGAGTCCATCCTGAGCACACTTCCTCATTGCCCCTGGCGTCAAAAATAAATGCACAAGGAGAGATTCCTGCAACTCAAACCAAAGCTTTGCCTCCTGCATGAGGCGTCACTCCCTTGCCTTCTAAGTAGCCCCTCCTTGCCACTCTTCCACTGGCTTATTTGTGTTAAAACACCCCAATAACATCTCTTAACACCTAACTCCCTTGGCTTCCCCCTTCTAAGTACCCAAAACAAAAATTTTTGCTATGGCTCAGGCCTACCCGAAGCTCATGCCAGGACCCCAAAACACTCTAAACTAGCTTAGCAATCATACTAACACATGCAAACATGCAAAAATGCAGAGACCCCGATTTAAGGATGTTACAAGTTCGGCTGATAGTTCTGTTAATCTTGAGGATATTGACAATAGAATTATTACTGATGTTTGGGTCCTGAAAGGTATGGTCGGGTTCGATTTCAAGGATCTGGTGTTACCTTGACCCATTATTTTGGATCAGGCTCCCAACAATACATGCCTTCCGGGAGTCAATCTCAAGCTAAAGTTCAGAGGTCAAAAGACTAGATAGCTCAGATGCAAGCGACCACGGTTGAGCAAATTTCTGATATTCAAAGAAAATATGAAGAACTCCAGCAATAGCTTATAGCAGATGCAGAAGCGACAGCAGCAAGGGAGGCAGAGGCAGCATCGATGCTAGCAGAGCAGAATAGAAAGTACGATGAGCTCCACCATCGCTTCAAAGATATGATACTGAATGTTTCAAAGAGCTTGCAAAAGCCGCCTTCTTAGACATTTATTTTCTCGTTGTAAGATTATTTTTAACATTATTACATTTAACATTATTGTAAGAATATTTTCAGTTATACTTCATTTATTAATTTATATCATATATCTTTTATTGAATTTGAAGTATCATTTAGAATTAATTCTTTTGGTGGGATTTTTATGCTACATTTGCTGTTTTGGGTTGGAATTATATGCTATATTTGCTGTTTTGGGTTGGTTTTAATGCAGGAGGGGTATGATATTGGACAAATTGCACAATGCAAATCTATACAAATTAACGGCGTTTGTACGAAAAGCGCCGCTAAAAGTAATGACCTTTAGCGGCATTTGTGGGAGAAGTGCCGCTAAAAGTCATGGCCTTTTAGCGGCGTTTGTGGGAAAAGCGCCGCGAAAAGTGATGACCTTTAGTGGTGTTTGTGGGAGAAGCGCCACTAAAAGTCATGACCTCTAGCGGCGTTTTTTCCTTATAAACGCCGCTAAAGTTTGCGGCGTTATATTTAGCGGCATTTTTTACAGCGCTACTAAAAGCACCGCAAATACTATTAGTGGCGCTTATAAACGCCGCTAAAAGCATAAAAAATGCCACTAAAAGTCTATTTTGTTGTAGTGGCACCCATATATATAGCCCCTAGCCGAAACTTTCCCTTCCTCATTGTCCAAATCGGCACCACTATCTCCACTCCCAATTCCTATCTTTTCTCCCTTATCTTCCCCTTAAATTTCTCTCCTGAACACACCCTTTCAGAGTCCCCTCCAATGCCAACTCCTTTTGTTCAGGCACAAAAATAAAACTCCTTAATTTTCCCATCCTAGGCCTCGAACCTTGGACCTTCTCAACTGCTCAGCATGCCACCTCATAGCCCCTATATGACGCCACTTTTCACTGGACCACAAGCCCATTTGTGTCCTCTTTTCTCTTAATCTGCTTATGAGCCATCATGCCTGGGACTAGAGTCCACTAAGTAAGAAAAATAAATTTTCCCTATGGTCACCCTAACTCTAAGGATTCAAATAATCCCGATACTACTTTAATAATATTATTCTAAGTGCTACACATACATATGTACAGACATTAGGGTTTTGAGATTTTTAGGGTGTTACAATTCTACCCCTCTAAAAAAAATTTCGGCCTCGAAATTTACCTGGTGGAAACAAATGAGGGTATTGTCGACGCATTGCCTCCTCAGGTTCCCAAGTAGCCTCCCCAGCAATATTGTTACGCCAAAGCACCTTGACTAAAGGAACATACTTCCTTCTTAGTACCTTGACATCTTGATCAATTATCTGAACCGTCTCCTCCTCAAAAGTTAGATCTGGTCTAACCTCGATCTCCTTGACTGACACAATGTGAGAAGGGTCTGAGTGATAACACCTTAGCATTGACACATGGAACACATTGTGCATTTGGCTAAATTTTGAAGGCAATTCCAGCTAATAGGCTGCTGGCCCAACTTACTTCAACACTCGGTAAGGCCCAATGAACCTTGGGCTTAACTTGCCCTTCTGACCAAACCTTAAGACCTTCTTCTAAGGGGAAACCTTGAGAAATACCATGTCCCCCACAGCATATTCGATCTCTCTTCGGTTGAGGTCAGCATACGACTTTTGCCTATCTGCTGCCTTCTTCAACAGATCCCGAATCAACTTTACCTTTTCTTCTGTGTCTGCTACCAACTCCGGACCCAAAATTCGTCGCTCCCCCAACTCAGTCCAACAAGTCAGAGTACGGCATCTTCGTCCATACAGTGCTTCATAAGGTGCCATTCTAATACTTGCCTGATAACTATTGTTATACGCAAATTCAGCTAACGGCAAATAGTCCTCCCAACTTCCTTGAAACTCAACTCTAAGTATATCTTCCAAAACTTGAATTACCCTTTTCGAATGACCATCACTCTGAGGGTGAAATACCGTACTAAAATTCAACCTTGCACCTAGCGCTTCATGCAGCTGCTTTCAAAAATGAGACGTAAAACAAGGATCTCTATCAGATATGATTGAGACCGGAACTCCGTGCAACCTCACAATTTCTTCTACATACAACCTCGCCAATTTCTGTAGTGAGTAGTCAGTTCGTACCGGTATAGAATAGGCAGACTTAGTTAACTGGTCCACAATGACCCACATAGAGTCCTTCTTAGCAGGGGCCAAGGGTAGCCCACTAACTAAATCCATAGTAACCCGCTCCCACTTCCATTGTTGGATCTTAATCGGCTGAAGTAATCTCAATGGCAACTGATGTTTTGCCTTCACTTTCTGACATATCAAACATTTGCCCACAAACTTCGTAACCTCGCATTTCAATCCCGACCACCAACAAAGCTCACGTAATTCTCGGTACATCTTGTTACCTCCAGGGTGCATAGCATAAGAACTACTATGCACTTCCCGTAGTATAGACTTCCTTAGCTCTTCGTCCCTTGCCACACAAATTTTACCACGAAAACACAATAACCCTTCACTATTCATTCCAAAATCTGCCGTTTCCCCATTCTCAACTTGCTTGAATCGAGAACTTAGAGTTTTACCCAATGACTGCTTAGCTTTAATCTGCTTAACCCACAGTGGTCTCACTTGCAATTCGGCTAACAAACTCTCATCGTCATAGAGACTCAACTGAGCAAACATTGCCCTCAAATCCAACATAGTCCTATGGCTTAGCACATCAGCCACTACCATTTACTTTTCCCGAGTGATATTTGATCGTGCAATCGTAGTCCTTTAACAGCTCAATCCACCTGCGCTGTCTCAAGTTCAACTTCTTCTGAGTCAAGAGGTACTTCAGATTTTTGTGATTCGTATAGATGGTGCACTTCTCTCCATACAAGTAATGCCTCCAAATCTTTAGCGCGAAGACTACTGCTGCCAATTCCAAATTGTGGGTTGGGTAATTTCTTTCATGAGTCTTAAGTTGGCGCGATGCATAATCAACCACCTTCCCTTCATGCATCAAAACACAACCCAAGCCCACGTACGACGCATCGCTATAAACTGTAAACTCCTTCTCGTGCTCTGGCTGAATTAGAATAGGAGCCTCTGTTAAAACCTTATTAAGCTTCTCGAAACTTTCCTGCTACTTATCCATCCATACAAACGTCACCCCCTTCCATAGCAGCTTGGTCAAAGGTGCCGCGATTAGGGAAAACCCCTCAACAAATCGCCTATAGTATCCTGCTAGGCCTAAAAAACTCTGAATCTCTAACACTGTCTTAGGTTGTTTCCAATCCAACACCGCTTCTACCTTTCGAGGGTCAACTCTAATTCCCTCAGGGGAGACCACATGTCTTAAGAAATTGACTTCCCTTATCCAGAATTTGCACTTGCTAAACTTGGCATAAAGTTCTTCTCCCTTAGAATTTGCAACACAATCCATAAGTGTGCATCGTGATCCACCTTTTTTCTCGAGTATACCAGGATGTCATCTATGAAGATTACTACAAACCGCTCTAGATACGATTAAAAAACTGATTCATGAGATCTATAAAATAGCAAGTGCGTTTGTTAACCCAAACGGCATCACCAAAAACTCGTAATGTCCATAACGAGTTTTGAAGGCTGTCTTATACATATCGGCTTCCTTAACCCTCAGTTGATGGTACCCAAATGCAAATCAATGTTTGAGAAAATTGAGGCTCCCTTAAGTTGATCGAAAAGGTCATCTATCCTAGGCAGAGGGTATTTATTCTTAATGCTTAACTTGTTCAATTGCCTGTAATCGACGCACATCCTCATGGACCTATCCTTCTTCTTTACGAATAATACTGGGACTCTCCATGGAGACACACTTGGTCTAATAAACCTACGATCCAAAAACTCCTGAATCTGGGCCTTCAACTCCACTAGTTCCTTCGGTGCCATCCTATAAGGTGCGATAGACACTGGCGCCGTACCCAGTAACAACTCTATTCCAAACTCTACCTCTCTATTGGGGGTAATCTCAGTAATTCCTCTGGGAAAATGTCAGGGACTTCTTTTACTGTTTCCAAATCCTTGACAGTAACACTCTTCGATTCCGAATCACTGATATAAGCTAAGTAAGATTCACATCCCTTCCTTACCAACTTTTCTGCTCTTAAAGCTAAAATCACGTTCAAAAAATAATCACATCGTTCCCCGATCACTGCCACTTCATCACCTTCCATATTTCTTAATACCACCCCCTTCATAGCACAATCTAAAGTTGCTTGGTGCCTCATTAATCAATTCATGTTTAAGATGAGGTCGAACTCACCAAACGATAATTCCATCAAATCTGCTAGGAAAATAAGTCCTTGAACCATCAATGGTACATTTCTAAACAGTTTACTAACTTTCACCGATTGCCCTAAAAGACTTAATACAATCATTTCATTCTCAACTATTTCAAACTCCACCCCTACAGTTTCAGTCCTGTTACAAGCAATGTATGAGTGTGTCGACCCCACATCAATAAGCGCAATATAAGGTAGCTCACAAATAAGAAATGTACCCGTTATCACATCTGGTGCATCACTTTCCTCTCTGTGACGAGCAGCATAAACCAACACTGGCTGTCTTGCCTCTACCTGACCTGCACCTCTGCCCGGTGCCCCACGTCCTCATCCTGCGTTATTTCTACCTCTGGCTTGACCACGGCCCCTTGGTGGTTGTTGTCCACCACTCTGGGGCTAAAAATTACCTCTACCGTCGGCATGCTCTTGATCTAGCCTTCTCGGGCACTGCCTAACCCTATGCTCCATCGATCCACAACCCAAACATGCTCCCGTCCTCCTCCAACATTCGCCCGGATGCCTTCTCCCACATTCTGCACAACGTGGTACTCCGTTATTAGCAGCAACAATAGGGGCCACATCTCTAACCGACCCATTCACTCTGGCCCTCCTCATGGGCCTTGTCTGGTTCCAATGGGTTCCATACTCCGCTTGTTCCTACCCTTCTTTTTCTCTTGGTTGCGGCACTCCGTGCTCTTTACCTCCTCTGCTATTTTTGCTTGCTCTACCAAAACTGTAAAATCTCGCTCCCTTTGTGGAGCTATCAGTACCTTAAGTCTATCCCTTAATCTATCCTCGAATCGAATGCACCTTTCATACTCGGTTGCTATTATCCCTTTAGCGTATCGACTGAGGTGCAAAAACTTAGCCTCGCACTCTGCTACTGACTAATATCCCAGAGTCAAACTCAAAAACTCCTTCCTTCGGTATCCACATAGGCTGCTCCAATGTATTTCCCCTGAAATGTCGATTTGAAGAACTCCCAAGTGATCTGCTTCGATTGGTTGCCCTCCTTTACGGTCAACCACCACTAGTAGGCTTCTTCCCTGAGTAGGGATATTGCTCCTTTCAGTTTTTGTTCAGCCGTGCAATCCAGGTCATCCATTATTCTTTCAGTAGCTTCTAACCAATACTCTGCCACCCCCGCTACTCCTTTGAAAATCTCAGCCTCATTAGCTCGGAGTCGCAGCCCGTTCATTTGTTCTTCTTTCAGCTACTGGTGAGCTAGAGCCTCCCCTACTCCTACATTGGGCATATGGCTGGACTCATACGATCCTGCCCTAACACCTCCATGGCCTCTACCGCGGCCTCTTCCACCTCGCCTAGCGCTTATCGTTACGTAGCTCTGAATTAAGAATTTTATGTAATTAGTATATAGTTCCACTTATTTAAAACACATGTCTTATGTAAGTAATAACAATTTTCTTAAAATTATTCCGCGATCGAGAATTCACTATAGGCTTAGGTTTCCTACGAGCTTTAGTCTCTAAAAGCCTATTTTTAAATAGCCCATTATCTACACAGTTCAGTACTTTAAGCAAATGTAGTACAGAGAACTTATTTGGTTCGAAGTCGAGGGCTCAGTGAACCACACCTTAAGAATTCTGCAAAGACTTTTTAAAACCCAAAATCTAAGGCCCATTCATAGCCCAAGCTTTGCAATCGAGCTCTAATACCACTAAATGTAACACCCCAAACCCAGCCTAAAAGTTAAGCCCGAATCTAGAACGTCACATTAAAGGCACAATTCAAAACAGTCTTGCTAATTAAAAGTTTAAGGCCCAAAAGCCCAAAAATATATGAGTCTTATTAAGTAAAGATTAAAACTCGTTTCATTGTGGTAATTTACAAATCTAGGGGTATTTTAGTCCCTTTCAGGTTTTAGTTATGAACTTTGGCCCATCAACAAGTCCTCGAGGCTAAAATGAACAGACACTACGCACCAGGTAGGATTCCAGAGAAGAGGAGGTGGGCCACTAAGACTGCTTAAGTACCAAGCTCTCCCTAGATCCAATACTAGACATGCGTATGCCCGTTGCCACACTCCAACCCAACGACTTGTTCACGGGCATGTTTAATTAAATTAAGTCTTATGAAATTTAAGAGTTGTTCAAACTTGGCCTAAGTCCATGAACCCTAGCATATTTGTCTACGTCCCCATAAAGCCCATCAAACCCAAATTCCAACCTTACGGCCCATTAGGCCTGAATCTTATCAAATGGCCTATTAGGTCCAAAACAGATCCTGTATCATGCGTGGCTAACTCAATTTGTATAACAAACCAAACCATTCCATCAAACTTAGCCTCAGGGCTCACCGGGCCCATTTAGCCACTTTCGGCTTTTCGACTTTTCGACATTGTTGATTTTGTGTGTGTAGTATTTGTACACACCTAGTAACCTCGCGTTTTGCAAACCCCTTAGTCACAAACCTACAATCGACATTACTAGCGATTAACCAAAGTTTTAACACATACTGATCAAAAACTGAAACCTCACCGTACCCTTACCATGTGCTTCACGTTTTAGTAGCCCTTCCTTTGCTACTATTTGCGATTACTCTCTAGATCTGCACCCAAACACCTATAACGTCAAAGCCAAGTGACCTATATTGTTCATAAGACACCCCTATGAGCCACAGTATATTCGGCCATTTACTAAACCGTGACTGAGTCGAGAATACTTACTGCCTTGATAATAATCCTTACCTACCACGCTTGCGATTGTTGAGCCAGACCCTTGTTAATACATGTTAACGACAAATAGGGGTTAGATAGCCCTTTAGATTTTAATAAATCACACTAAAAATTCAACTAAGCTCTTACCAAAATCTTTCTTTGATCCTATGGCGTAAGTCCTACTTTTGCGACTAGTAAGGTGACAGAGGCAATTTGGAAACACTAGGGATAATAAGAAAAGAGGTGATTCGGCTAGAACCAAGTGGTGAAGGAAACTTGAGAAGGAAGAGTATGAAGGATTTGGCTTTGGCACACTTAGAGAAAAAAATGTCTGAGCCTCTCACAAGTGAAGAAATTCGGCCAGAAGGAGAGCAAAAATTTGGCATTAACCCAGGAACTTAATTAGGCACCCATATATATAGCCCCTAGTTGAAACTTTCCCTCCCTTAGAGTCCAAATCGGCACCACTATATCCACCTCCCAATCCCTATCTTTTCTCCTTTATCTTCCTTTAAATTTCTCTCCTGAGCACACCCTTTCAGAGTCCCCTCCAACACCAACTCCTTTTGTTCAGGCACAAAAATAAAACACCTTAATTTTCCCCTCCTAGGCCTCAAACCTTGGACCTCCTTAACTGCTCAACACGCCACCTCATATCCCCTATATGACGCTATTTTCCACTAGACCACAATCCCATTTGTGTCCTCTCTTCTCTTAATCTGCTTATGAGGCCTCATGCTTGAGACTAGAGTCCACTAAGTAAGAAAAATAAAATTTTCCCTATGGTCACCCCTAACTCTAAAGCTTCAAATAATCTCGATACTACTTTAATAATATTATTCTAAGTGCAACACATACATATGTATAAAAATTAGGGTTTCGAGATTTTTAGGGCATTACACGTGTTATATTACGAACTTACTAATATTTAAAACTTACTGTGTGAAGTCTTTCTCTGTTTTTCAGTGTCATTAAAGCTAGCTAGGATTCGGGGATCATCAATGACTCAATCACACTATCGGCCATCTATTTTGTTACCTTTTTGGAAGTTGTATATATGGTATATGGCATGTATAGGCTAGTAAGGTTTTGGGATGATTTTGGTACATGTTTTACTTTGTGATAATGGTGTAAGTATTATGTGAATATGGTCTTGTGTGAATGGCCATTAGGGTATACTTTGGTGATATTGAAGTGGTATATTTCATACTCAATTTGGTAGTTGAGAATTGTGATTGAAATGTATGTTATTGATGTTGAAATTGAGCATGTAGGAATGACCCAAAATAGGTGGGAAAATGGCCCTGTAAATGGCCTATAATTGCCCACAAGGGTGAGCATACGGGCCAGACACACGGGCGTGTGACAGGCCTTGTGACTATAGTCAGAGTTGTGCACGAGATAATACATGGTCTGAGGCATGGCCATGTGAGGCACACAGTCTATCCACACGGGCGTGTGCCCTATTTTAGAAGAAAATTTTTCTAAGTTTTGTAAAGTTTTTGTATGAGATCTGTTTAGTCCTGAACTCTCTTTAAAGCATGTTTAAGGTCTCGTAGACCTTCTAAAGGAACTTTTTGCTATTGATTACTATGATGTGTTGATGTGTGAGCCATGATGGTATAAATGTTATGATTTGACCGGTAATACCTCGTAACCCTAGTCCGATGATGGATACGGGTTATGGGTGTTACAATATGATTGTGTGGAATGATTTATGAGAATAAATGCTTATTGTTGCATAAATGTATACTATATGTGTTGTGAATTGGTCGGTCATACCTCGTAACCGTATTTCGGCTTTGAATACGGGTGAGAGGTGTTACAAATTCACTTCAGTAGTGGCAATTAACTTCAGAATTTGAGTTTTATTAGTGAATTAGTTATTAACTAACCAGTATTTTTTCTCAATCTCTAATAATTAATTAATTGACCAGTACTCACTTATCTCTCGACCTCAGTTTCTTGATCAGGATAAATCACGATTTACTCGGCAAACTTATCTTTCAACCTTGTTTAACCTCGATTATTTTCTAGGGTCGTCAATCCTATGGTCTAAGCACACATAAATTTATACAAACTAATTCATATAGGGAACCCTTATTCTCCCATTAATCACTCCCATATCCGCTCATTAATCTCCCTAAAGGACTTAGCCACTCATCGATTCAATTACCATTGTAACATCCTGATAATTAGGGGTTATGCATCTTACTTAATTGAATGATGTTGCATGCTTAATTATTAATGAGTGAATGCTTAGTGAAACTTTTAATTTCTAATAATTAAGAGAGAGCTAAGCAAGTTAGGCCTTAAGAATTAATGACAAGGAGTTTTAAGCATAAGTTGAGTAATTGGCAAAGTGGTTAGGATGCATGGATGAGTGCTTGAGGGGAGAGGTTCGAATCCCCTAGCTAGCAAATGGGAAAAATTTTAGTTTTTATGTTTCCTTCCCTTTAGTGTCGGCCAAGAATATTCTAGAGCGGATGAGTATTCTTTTATTTTTGGCCATTTGACCATATGAAAAAGGAAGCTAAGAACTTATGGTATGGAATCATGAAGGATGATAAGATGAGGGGGGACAAAAGGCATGATATTGGGCAATGTTTTGGGAGCTTGTTCATGGTCATTTGACCATGAACCTAGACGGTTTTAGGGGCTAAAGGGAGTGGTTAATGGTGATAGCAAAATTAAGGTTGATAGGGAAGAAATGTGGAGCAAAAAGGGGGAGTATGTTGG
This sequence comes from Gossypium rotundifolium, assembly GCA_025506655.1. Taxonomy (NCBI): domain Eukaryota; kingdom Viridiplantae; phylum Streptophyta; class Magnoliopsida; order Malvales; family Malvaceae; genus Gossypium; species Gossypium rotundifolium. Next base: position 64,623,589 of record CP106734.1, read on the forward strand.
CTTCCTTGTTGGCGAATTTTGGTATGGGATTAGGGAGGTTTTAGTTAACCAAAAGGTTGTCAATTATGCATTTTCCTTTGTCCAATATTCTTCTTCTCTTAGCGAAATTGTCTAGTGACATTTGGTACAAGTTTGCTTTGTTTTGGCCTTTGTATTTTGACCAAAATAGGTACCTTTATTTCATCTTTTCCCTCAAAATTTTACCTTCTTTTGATACCAAAATATCGTCACTTTTGAAGACAGCTTTCTTTTCTTCCTCTCTAGTGTCAATTAAACTTTCACCAAAAGCTTTCTCTCATTTTTTTCTTCCTTTTCATTCTATTTCTCTTTTCTTTCCCTCTCATAGTGAAACTACCAAATTGCAAAGAACTATCTTTTTCTTCATTTCTTCCCTTGGTCGAATGTGCATAGGTCTCTAAACCTATCTCTTTTCTTTTCTTCATCATCACCTTTTCTTCTTCTCTCTCTTCTTTCATTTTCATTCTCTTTCTTCTTTCTCTCAAAATCGAAACCATCATATTTGAAGCCACCATCTTTTCTCTTCTCTTTTGTTAAAGCCAATCATCAATTCTTTTCTTCTTTTGTTCAAGGTCAACCTTCAAGTGAATCAAAGTAAGGTTTTTGTTTGTCAATAGTTTTCATTATTCCTTTTATTATAATTGATCTAGAAAAATAAATCTTTTATTTTTCTCTCTAGGTCGAATCCTTGGAAAGGATTTTAAGGATCTTTGTTGAAGACAACTTTTAAGAAGTGATCTTCAAATCATCAAGGTAAGATTATCCTTTTTGGTTATATCGATTTCTTTAGATAGACTATTAATCGATCATATTTTTAGGGCGATTTGAGACTAACAAGATAGGTAAGAAAAGGGCGCTTCGAGTGTTTGGAAAAGAGGAGGTATTCTTTACCATCAAACTTCAAACGAAGGGTCAGATCGGCGATTAGAGACTTTCCACTGGTTGTGGACCCTCCGCTAACGAGGATCGGTTATTTGAAGTAGTCGGACAGTAGAACCACTTTACATTGGTGGAATATCGCCGGTTTTGATCCATCTAGTGGAGAAAACCACAAATAACTCGCTGCTCGAGAATCCGAGGTAAGGATTTAGATTCATCATCAATAAGTGTAGTTTTGTTAACAATAGTGTATACTAACCAAGTGTGTTAATTAATTAGGTGTTGACGAGCGAGAGGGTATTGTTCTCACAAATCCACGAGATGTGTAACCTTACATTAAAAATCTCATAGATTTACATATATTTAAATGTGATTATATGACCATGTGTATGATTGTGATTTTGGATACCATTCAGTGGTATACGATATTCAGGTATGTTTACCCAAATATTTTGTTCATTTTGCTATATGCATAAATGTGAGATAAGTATGACTATATTATGATCGTGGGGTAAATAGCATGAAAATTTATTGATATGTATGTGCATGGGCATATGGGTATATTTGATAAAGGAGGAAGTATTCGGTGGTTTTACCACATTTACGGTGACTTCGGTCACGATATTTGAATCGGTGACTTCGGTCACGATATGTGAATCTGGTGACTTGGTCACATATTTCAAATCCGTGACTTCGGTCACATATTTGATATCCGGTGACTTGGTCACAATTTTGTCTGTGGCCTTGCCACAAAATTATAAGGGCGATGTGCATGTTGATCGCAAAGAATCGCCTTCGATGGTGTGTAGCGATGGAGGGTCGATTTAATAATCCCACGGTGTGTTGGTTGGTACGGTTGGTGTGTAGCGGATGGATATCTAGGTGGGCCGGGCTTGCATTTCATTTCATGTACATAATCATGTAATATTGAATGATTATTATTTGATCTGCTATGAAAATGGGCCTTTGGGCTAAATGTGAGCTAAACGGACTTTTAAGCTAAATATGAGCTAAATGGGCTTTTTGGCCAAATATGACTTTAATGGGCCTATGAATAAATGTGTTATGAAAAATGGGCTTTTTAATGAATGTGTTATACATTGAGTTTATGACTCACCCCTTTTGTGGGATAAACTTTTCAGATGATTCGTAGAGCGATGGATCGGGTCAACAAGGATTTCGAGGTGGCCAATGCTCAAATAATGAAGTTTGGAAAATTTCCTACTTAAACTTATTAAGTTAATTTTTATTATTTAGACTTTATTATGGGTTGCTATTTTTGTAATAAGGCCACTATAAACTATCTTTAATTTTGTGTTTGGATTTACCTTTATTTGCCATGAACAATAACTATTAAATAACTAAATGGTTTTCAAAAATAATAATTCAAAATGTTTTTGTCACTAACATATATATATGTTTTAAAGTAATTTCCTTAAATGTGGTTTTCTTTTGATTTATCAATTCCTCCTACAAGTAATGATTTTCTTTTAAAAGCTATAAATTTTTCTTTGTAAAAATGTTAAGTTAAACTGTTTTCTATAAAATCATCAAGTTTTTCTTAAACAAAAATGAGAATTCGCTATAGTTTTACTCGAGGAACATACCAAATCTGGTTAGGCTTTTTAGGTCGGGTTTGGGGTGTTTCAGCTTGGTATCAGAGCCCAAATTTAAACTCTCGGCCTTGGGTTTTGAAGCCCACAATGTTTTCAAAAATTGGCCCAAATGATTTTTTTTAGTTTTCTTAAGATAAAATGGTTTTACAAGAGCATGGCACTCGGAGTTCTCGACCCAGATCCATCAGGTATGTCTCCTTATTGATAAAGTGATATGAAAGTTTGATAAGCCTAAGGAAACTATACTTTAGAGACATGGACCCTAGGTGTTTGTGTGCTACTACGGAAAAACTACTAAATATCTGTTTCATAAAACTTTCCTTTAATAAGAAGTGAAAAGACTCTAATACATAAGACTTTTTCGTAAAAACAGACAAGACACGTAGTAGACATGAGTTCTAGGGGACGTGGTCGTCGTGGACGTGGACGAGGAAGAATGGCTGTGTCGGAACCAGTTAGATCTGGTCAAGGTTCTGAAAATGATGCTCCACCACCAGCTGTTGGGGTGGAATTTCAAGAACAAAATGAAGGAGATGACGCAGTATCACAAGCTGTGCTGCGAGTTTTGGAACGTGTAGCAAAAGCTAGTTCTGAAAATGGGTCTCAAAAATCAGTAGCTGAGAGGCTTAGATCGAATGGAGCTGAGGTTTTCAGGGGAGTATCTGGAGTAGCCCCAAATGTAGCGGAATCTTGGTTGGAGGCAATCGAGAGGATCATGGACGATATAGATCGACCGATGAAGAAAAGTCGAAGGTGCTATTTCACTACTCCGTGATGAAGCCTACCAAAGGTGGCTCACTATCAAAGAGAGTACCCACGTGGATCGATCGGATTGGGGGTATTTTAAGATTAAATTCAAGGAAAATATGTTGGAGCTAGCTACATCGACTCCGTGAGGAAGACATTTTGAATTTGGTCCAAGGAAACAAGTCGATAAATGAATATGAAGCGAAATTTACGTGACTTAGCCGATATGCTAGAGGATAGTAGCTACTTGAATATGAACGGTGCATCGATTTGAAGATGGACTTAGAGATGAGCTACGAGTGATGATTGCTCCGCACCGTGAAAGAGATTTTGCAATCTTAGTGGAAAAGGCAAGAATTGCCGAAGAGGTTAAACAGACTGAGAGACAGAATCGAGACAGAGGCCTGAGCAAGAATAAGAGAAGCTTTGGGTCTTCAGGGTCGTCCAGGAATTTTCAGAAGAAATCAAGAAATGATGGACCGCGAGGTCAACAGACTACTACGGGTGGACAAAATCGTACTTGTTCTCAATGTGGGAAAATGCACTCGGGAGAATGTTGGAAAAAGACTGGCAGATGTTTCAAGTGCGGTTCGAAAGACCATATGATCAAGGATTGCTCGAAGAGTTCAGAGAAGAACCACCCAGCAAGTCAGGGTGCTAATCAGGCTGGCCGAGGTGGACAACAGTCGATAAGGGGTCGTGGTCCAAATGGAAGGGGTAATGGTTCCGGTAGAGGTAGCGGAACTTCAGCAGAGCGATGGTAGCTCGAGGCGAGACAACTGTGTCTGTGTATGCGCTTCATCGCAGAGAGACAAAGGATGCACTGATGTTATTATGGGTACGTTTCTGATTACTGGGTTACCCTTTATTGCTTTGATAGATATAGGGTCAACTCATTCCTATATCTCTAGTGAAGTATCTGGGACTTTGCATGTGACTTTTGAAGCTGTACCTAGGAAGATGACTGTACTTAGTCCTCTAGGATAGACAGTAGTTGTAGACAAACTTTTTAAGGAAGTGCCTTTAGAAGTTCAAGGGATACAGTTTCCTACTGATTTAATGGAGTTACCATTTGGAGAATTCACCTAATCTTAGGCATGGACCGGCTTGTGAAGTATCGTGCAAATGTGGATTGTGCTTGCTAAGCGGATGTCCTAAGAACTCTTGATGACAAAGAAGTTGTAGTAATGGGTGAGAGACTAACTACTTATCTAATGTAGTATCCGCTCTTAAGGCGTAAAAGATGGTTAGGAAGGGATGTGTAGCCTTTCGATGTTGGTGAGTGCCTTGGAGGCTAAGGAGACAACCGTTAATGAAGCCGAGATTGTGAAGGAATTTGTAGATGTTTTTCCTAAGAACTTCCGTGTTTGCCTCCGGATCGTGAGGTAGAATTCGGGATTGATTTATTGCCTGGAACAGCGCCAGTTTCTATTGCTCCATATAGAATGGCACCGAAGGAATTAGTTGAGCTTAAGGCTCAGATTCAGGAGTTGCTTGATCGTGGATTCATTCGACCTAGTGTGTCTCTATGGGGAGCACCAGTTTTATTCGTGAAGAAGAAGGACGGATCGATGAGGATGTGTATAGATTACCGGCAGTTAAATAAGCTAACCATCAAGAACAAGCATCCTTTGCCAAGGATCGACGACTTGTTCGATCAGCTCAAAGGAGCTACGATATTCTCAAAGATTGATCTAAGGCCGGGGTATCATCAACTTAAGGTGAAAGAAGCGGATATCCATAAGACGGCTTTTCGAACTAGATATGGGCATTATGAATTTTTGGTAATGCCATTCGGATTGACGACTGCCCCAGCTGCGTTCATGGATATGATGAATCGAATTTCCCAGCCCTACTTGGATCAATTCGTCGTGGTATTCATAGACGACATCCTGGTGTATTCTAAGTCCGAAATGGAACATGATAAGCATCTCCGGATTGTGTTACAAGTTTTAAGGGAGAAGAAACTTTATGCCAAATTCAGCAAGTGTGAATTTTGGCTGAAAGAAGTTGCATTTTTAGGCCATGTGGTATCTGCGGAAGGGATAAGGGTGGATCCTCGGAAGATTGAGGCTGTGCTAGATTGGAAACCACCTAAGTCCGTGAATCGAGGTTCGTAGTTTCTTGGGGTTAGCGAGGCTACTACGTAAGATTCATCAAGGATTCTCATCGATAGTCGCACCTTTAACGAAATTGCCGAGAAAGGAAGTACCTTTCGTGTGGGCCGATAAGCGAAAGAGAGTTTTGAGAAGCTCAAGAAAGTTTTGATCAAGCTCGGTTTTGATTCAACCCGAGGCGGTGAAAGGATTTTGTCGTATTGTGATGCTTCTCACATTTGGATTAGGATGTGTTCGATGCAAGGCGGGAAGGTAGTTGTGTATGCGTCTCGGCAGCTTGAGACCGCACGAGGTTAATTACCCGACGATGACTTGGAGTTGGCAAATGTAGTCTTTGCTCTTAAAGTTTGGAGACATTACTTATATGGAGAGAAGTCGTTGATATACACCGACCACAAAAGTCTGAAATATCTACTGACTCAGAAAGAACTAAATTTGAGGCAACGAAGGTGGATAGAGTTATTGAAAGACTACGACTATTCTATCGAGTACCACCCGGGCAAGGCAAACGTTGTGGTAGACGCTTTAAGTCGGAAAGTGGTATCAGATTTAAGGGCAATGTTTGCACATCTTAGTCTTTACCATGACGGAAGCTTGTTGGCAGAACTTCAAGTTAAGCTGACATGGTTAAGTCAAGTGAGAGAGAGGCAGTTGGTAGATGAAGATATGAGTGTAAAGCTTCGGCAGGTACAGAATGGAGAAATAGGAGATTTTGGTATTAACAGTGATGGGGTATTGTGTTTTAAAGGTAAAGTCTGTATGCCGAGGGATCAGGAGTTAAGGCAAAAGATTCTTCAGAGTCGATAGTAGCCCTTATGCTATGCATCCCGGAGGAAGTAAGTTATACCGAGATTTGCGAGATCAATTTTGGTGTCCTAGACTTAGCGAGAAGTTACTAATTTGTAGGAAAGTGTTTAACGTGTCGCAAGTCAAGGTTTGAACATTAAGTACCTTCGGATTGCTTCAAAGATAAAGATTCCGCATGGAAGTGGGAGAGAATCACCATGGACTTTGTTAGTGGGTTTCCTCTTCGCCTACTAAGAAAGACTCCATTTGGGTGATAGTGGACCGATTGACGAAATCTGCACATTTTATCCCAGTTCGGGTTGATTACTCTTTGCAGAAATTGGCAAAGTTATATGTGGCTGAGATTGTGAGATTGCATGGAGTGACATTGTCGATTATTTCGGATAGAGATCCGAGGTTTACGTCATGGTTTTGGAAAGCATCGCATCGGGCTTTGGGCACAGATTGGACTTCAAGACGGCATTTCATCCACAATCGATGGCGGTCGAACGAGTAATCCAAATCTTAGAAGATATGTTAAGGGATGTGATAGATTTCAAGGAAGTTGGGAGGAATTCTTACCGTTAGTAGAATTTATGCGTACAACAACAATTACCAAGCCAAGATATCTGGATGGCACCGTATGAAGCACTATATGGACGGAAGTGTCGCACTCCTACGTGTTGGATGTAATTAGGGAACGCCGATTTTGGGTCCGTAAATAGTGGTGAATCAAGAAAAGGTTAAGGTAATCCGGGCTCGGTTAAAGGAAGCATCTAACAGGCAAAAGTCTTACGCAGATCTAAAGCGAAAAGAAATAGAGTTTGCTGTGGGGGACCAAGTTTTCCTAAAGGTTTCACCTTGGAAAAAGGTAATGAGATTTGGCCGCAAGGGAAGCTAAGTCCTGTGTTCATTGGACCTTATCGGATTGTGAAGCGGGTCAGATCTGTGGCATATCAGTTAGATTTGCCTTCGGAGTTGAAGCAAATGCACGATGTGTTCCATGTTTCAATGCTATGCCGTTATCGGTCGGACCCATCTCATGTAGTGCCAGTTGAAGAGGTGGAATTAAGACCAGATTTGTCTTATGAAGAGGAACCAATTCAAATTCTGGAGCGAGATGTAAAGGTTTTACGGAGAAAGTCGGTTCCTCTCATTAAAGTATTATGGCGTAATCATGGATCAGAAGAAGCTTCGTAGGAACCGGAGGAAGCGATGCGACAGCAATACCCTCACTTATTCCAGCCAGGTAATTTCGAGGACAAAATTATTTTAAGGGGGGTAAAACTGTAACATCCTGATAATTAGGGGTTATGCATCTTACTTAATTAAATGATGTTGCATGCTTAATTATTAATGAGTGTATTTTGGAAGTTATTTGAGCTTCATTAATTGAGTGAATGCTTAGTGAAACTTTTAATTTCTAATAATTAAGAAAGAGCTAAGCAAGTTAGGCCTTAAGAATTAATGACAAGGAGTTTTAAGCATAAGTTGAGTAATTGGCAAAGTGGTTAGGATGCATGGATGAGTGCTTGAGGGGAGAGGTTCGAATCCTCTAGCTAGCAAATGGGAAAAATTTTAGTTTTTATGTTTCCTTCCCTTTAGTGTCGGCCAAGAATATTCTAGAGTGGATGAGTATTCTTTTATTTTTGGCCATTTGACCATATGAAAAAGGAAGCTAAGAACTTATGGTATGGAATCATGAAGGATGATAAGATGAGGGGGGACAAAAGTCATGATATTGGGCAATGTTTTGGGAGCTTGTTCATGGTCATTTGACCATGAACCTAGATGGTTTTAGGGGCTAAAGGGAGTGGTTAATGGTGATAGCAAAATTAAGGTTGATAGGGAAGAAATGTGGAGCAAAAAGGGGGAGTATGTTGGCTTTCTTGTTGGCCGAATTTTGGTATGGGATTAGGGAGGTTTTAGTTAACCAAAAGGTTGTCAATTATGCATTTTTCCTTTGTCCAATATTCTTCTTCTCTTAACCGAAATTGTCTAGTGACATTTGGTACAAGTTTGCTTTGTTTTGGCCTTTGTATTTTTGACCAAAATAGGTACCTTTATTTCATCTTTTCCTCTCAAAATTTTACCTTCTTTTGATACCAAAATATTGTCACTTTTGAAGACACTTTCTTTTCTTCCTCTCTAGTGCCGAATTCAACTTTCACCAAAAGCTTTCTCTCTCTTTTTTTTCCTTTTCATTCTATTTCTCTTTTCTTTTTCCCTCTCATAGCCGAAACTACCAAATTGCAAAGAACTATCTTTTTCTTCATTTCTTCCCCTTGGCCGAATGTGCATAGGTCTCTAAACCTATCTCTTTTTCTTTTCTTCATCATCACCTTTTCTTCTTCTCTCTCTTCTTTCATTTTCATTCTCTTTCTTCTTTCTCTCAAACCGAAACCATCATATTTGAAACCACCATCTTTTCTCTTCTCTTTGTTAAAGCCGAATCATCAATTCCTTTCTTCTTTTTGTTCAAGGCCGAACCTTCAAGTGAATCAAAGTAAGGTTTTTGTTTGTCAATAGTTTTCATTATTCCTTTTTATTATAATTGATCTAGAAAAATAAATCTTTTATTTTTCTCTCCTAGGCCGAATCCTTGGAAAGGATTTTTAAGGATCTTTGTTGAAGACAACTTTTAAGAAGTGATCTTTCGAAATCATCAAGGTAAGATTATCCCTTTTTGGTTATATCGATTTCTTTAGATAGACTATTAATCGATCGTATTTTTAGGGGCGATTTGAGACTAACAAGATAGGTAAGAAAAGGGCAGTTCGGAGTGTTTGGAAAAGAGGAGGTATTCCTTTACCATCAAACTTCAAACGAAGGGCTGTATCGGCGGTTAGAGACTTTCCACCGGGTTGTGGACCCTCTGCTAACGAGGATCAGTTATTTGAAGTAGTGCGGACAACCGAACCACTTTACGTTGGTGGAATTTCAGTGGGTTTTGATCCATCAAGTGGAGAAAAACCACAAATAACTGTCGTTCGAGAATCCGAGGGTAAGGATTTAGATCCATCATCAATAAGTGTAGTTTTGTTAGCAATAGTGTATACTAACCAAGTGTGTTAATTAATTAGGTGTTGACGAGCGAGAGGGTATTGTTCTCACTGTCACGAGGTGTGTAACCTTACATTAAAAATCTCATAGATTTACATATATTTAAATGTGATTATATGACCATGTGTATGATTGTGATTTTGGATACCATTCAGTGGTATACGATATTCAGGTATGTTTACCCCAATATTTTGTTCATTTTGCTATATGCATAAATGTGAGATAAGTATGACTATATTATGATCTGTGGGGTAAATAGCATGAAAATTTATTGATATGTGTGTGCATGGGCATATGGGTATATTTGATAAAGGAGGAAGTATTCTGGTGGTTTTACCACATTTCTGGTGACTTCGGTCACATATGTGAATCTGGTGACTTCGGTCACGTATATTTGAATCTGGTGACTTCGGTCACGTATATTTGAATCTGGTGACTTCGGTCACGTATATGTGAATCTGGTGACTTCGGTCACATATTTGAAATCCGGTGACTTCGGTCACATATTTGATATCCGGTGACTTCGGTCACAATTTTGTCTGGTGGCCTTGCCACAAAATTATAAGGGCGATGTGCATGTTGACTGCAGCAACTGCCTTCGATGGTGTGTAGCGGATGAAGGGTCGATTTAATAATCCCCACGGTGTGTTGGTTGGTACGGTTGGTGTGTAGCGGATGGATATCTAGGTGGGCCGGGCTTGCATTTCATTTCATGTACATAATCATGTAATATTGAATGATTATTATTTGATCTGCTATGAAAATGGGCCTTTGGGCTAAATGTGAGCTAAACGGGCTTTTAAACTAAATATGAGCTAAATGGGCTTTTGGGCCAAATATGACTTTAATGGGCCTATGAATAAATGTGTTATGAAAATGGGCTTTTAATGTATGTGTTATACATTGAGTTTATGACTCACCCCTTTGTGGGATAAACTTTTCAGATGATTCGTAGAGCGATGGATCGGGTCAACAAGGATTTCGAGGTGGCCAATGCTCAAATAATGAAGTTTGGAAAATTTCCTACTTAAACTTATTAAGTTAATTTTATTATTTAGACTTTATTATGGGTTGCTATTTTTGTAATAATGCCACTATAAACTATCTTTAATTTTGTGTTTGGATTTACCTTTATTTGCCATGAACAATAACTATTAAATAACTAAATGGTTTTCAAAATAATAATTCAAAATGTTTTTGTCACTAATATATATATATATATATATATATATATATATTTTTAAAGTAATTTCCTTAAATGTGGTTTTCTTTTGATTTATCAATTCCTCCTACAAGTAATGATTTTCTTTTAAAAGCTATAATTTTTCTTTACAAAAATGTTAAGTTAAACTGTTTTCTACAAAATCATCAAGTTTTTCTTAAACAAAAATGAGAATTCGCTATAGTTTTACTCGAGGAACATACCAAATCCGGTTAGGCTTTTTGGGTCGGGTTTGGGGTGTTTCAACCATCTTCATTAGAATTAAATTAATCATGTAAAACATACAAATTAAATTAAAATGAGAGAAGGGTGGAAATTGATCCTTTTGATAAGCTGGATGTGCTCAGATCCACTAAATCCTTTAACAATTTTTGAGATATTGTTGTTTGTAAGAGAAACGTAAAAGAAAATTATAAAAATACTAAATAACGAAGACTTGGACTCAAATCGAATCCAAGTCGGATAACAAGAAATAAAACTATTTTTAAAATAAAATAAAACTAAGATAAAATCATAAACTGCTAGACTAAAACCCTAAAACAACTTGGCAAAAGCTCCCTATAGTTGAGCATAAGCCTCCTACTTATAGGCAAAGTTAACAACCCTAATTAGGTCAATTACATGACTCAGTTGTACAAAATAATGACTGTACGAAAGAAATCATCATTGCTTAATTTTTCCCTTCCATCAGACTTGTATCGTGACAGCCTAGTGTATGTCGCGACACACAACTTCGAATATAAATTCATGTGCTCGTTCAGTTGTGTTGCAACACTGAAAGCTTGTGTTGCAACTCAGCTGTCATTCTTGATGCTTTTAAGCCTGAAAATAGGTGTCCAACACACTTAATTAAATCGTTAAAACTACCTTAAGGCTGATATTGGCCCAATAGGTCAACTAACTCGAAGTATTGCATAACAATGCTTATTTTGCAATAAATTAACTCTAATCTAATAAAACTAGAAATGCAACAATCAAACATGAAACAACTTAAAAACAAGGTCATTAAGTACTGAAAAGTACTTAAATTGTCACTACAATTAGTGGAAAATCAACTATATCCCGTGCACTAATGTTATGGCATGCCAACTATACCCGACTCTACTTGAGACAATTAATAAGGCGACCAATGAATCAATACATATATGTTCATGAATCACATGTCATAGTTTCGTATCATGCTCGTTTATGCTATGCTCACCTCAATTCAATTCCCAACATTCAATATCATTATATACAAACTGAATCATGAGACAAGTAGAATGCTTACCCAAAATAGCCAATTATAACATCTAATGTATATATGTATATTGAACTCAAATCATAAAAGTACAAACTATATTTTCGTTACTCGTCTACGAATCTTATCTTTCTTTTCTCTCAAGATGGCCCAACAATCTCTTTAGCTACGTTCGATAATTCAATTATAAAAACAACATTAGTTCACATCCAAATTACATTCAAACACATAATCAACATATTTGGATTTCATTTATTTTAGTTCCTATACTCGAAATACTCATATTTTCCATATCTAACATAGGATCAAAATCTGCTTTCATATTCTTTTATTAGGGACTTGTAGTTTTCATCTATAACATAGTTTCATGGCAATTTTCAATTTATTCAATTTAATCCCTAATGTCACAAAATTTTCTAATAAGGTTAACTTAATTTCTAACTTAGTCCTTATCATAATCCAAGCTTACTAAATAACAATCTCTTTAAGTTCAAACTTAAACGCATCAATTTCACTATAATGAAAACTTGCTAAACATCTAATAATAGAAGAAATTAGCTTATGGGTTAGCTAAATCAAGTTCCCATAATTCAAAATCTATAAAAATCTTTTAAGGAAATGGCTTGTTTACCTTAAGAATTTCAATGGTCGAATGAACTAGGAGAGCTTGGATTCTTTTTTCTTCTTTCACTAAGCTGGACGATTGAAAGTTTAAGGGAGAAGATGACAATGTTTTCATCTCCCACTTAGGTTTATATTTATACTTAGATTAACCTTAATTAATCATAATGTTTAACCTTTAATCATACTTATGAAACCAATTAACTTAATTAATCTTAAGCAAGTGGATAGGGTTACGAGGCATTATTGAACATAGCACAGTTCAGAATAGTCATTTATTTCAAATTCAGCTTCGTAATTTAAAACTTATCAGAACACTTATCTTAATCACTTTTGAACTTAAATCTACTATATTACTTTCATTGGCATATTTTAAAATTATTCAGATATAAATATAAATATATATATATATATATCATTACACATCATATACCAAACATATAATAAAAATTTATCAAAAGCTAATTATCACACATCACATTTTATAATATAAGCATGTTCACATATTAAAATCAATTATCAACCACAAAATGCAATTTTGGGTATCATACCTTATGGCCAAATATATTAATGGTTAATAACAAACATGATACGCATTCACATCCAAACAAAATAAACCATAACTCAATTTAGGTATCACTCCTTTATGCAGTATTGATTTCATTTAAACTAACATAATTTAAACCTAAACTTACTTCTTTCCTAATCACCAAAACCATGCACATATGACCTTGATATTTGAAGCCATTTTAAGCACAAATAGCAACTACAAATACACATAGTTCACATGCCAATTTATATGCTTTAATATGTACCAAAATTTCATTCACACAATCAAGCTGAATTGTTTCTTATTCGGTCATTCTATATAACATTCAATACATAAAATATATTGTAACACCCCAAACCCGGTCTATGAGTTAAGACCAGATTTGGTATGTCACATGAAATGAACATACATCTAGTCATCTAATTATTTAAAGAAAACAGATCCTCAAAACTATTTTGGAATTGAAGATTATTAAAAATTGAGGTAAATTTAAAATCTATGATTTAAGACATAAGAGTTTATAAATTTGAAACTAAAAAAAAAATATTTGATTAAATTTTTCGATAAGTTTAAGAGAGTTCAAAAGAAATTTGAAAACAAGATTCTTAAAAGAATTCTTATAGAAAAATTTACTTAAATAATGATTTTTAAGAAAAACCCTTTTAGCGGAAAATTTTAGAAAATAAAATAGTCTCATTTAAGTATCTAAAACATAATTAAAATCTATCCACGAGTAAAATATCCATAAAATAATACCAAAGGCCTTATTACAACACCACTGAAATAGAAATTAAATAAAAAAATACTTAAAAGAAGTTCAAAGTTCATATATACCATTAATCGTAATATGGCCTCCACGAAGTCATCCTCGACCCAAGCCTCCATTACTGATTATTACCTGAGAAGGATAAAGGAAACGGGGTGAGTTACGTAGAACTCAGTTTGTAACCCACTTACCATAGTCCACTGGGCCAAAACCATTTAAGCATTTACTTGGGCTGGAGCCCATTTACAATTATAACAATTTAACATGTATAGCATGCATGTGATATGCAGTTCCCCAAACCAAACCTAAATTTCCATTCGCTACACACCACCCGTACCAACCAACACACCCGTGGGGAGCTTTAGTCACCCACCCCGCCAACACACCAACTGGGCAATTAAGCCATATTAAACAAGGCAATTAAGCAATTAAACTGTGCACAAAGCCATTAATTGGGCACGAAGCCATTAAACTAGGCACGAAGCCATCTTCTCTTCGTCAAATATCCCAACCCATGTAATCATGTATATAAAATGCATAACAATTCATTCATATGATAGTTCCAACATAAGGCCCATAAAAGAATTATTACATTCTGGCCCACATTACAATTTGGCCCATTTCACAATTTGGCCCATATCACAATTTGGCCCATTTCATCTCATATCACACTTGGCCAATTTTATCAAATAACTCATATGGCCCATTTATCACTTTTTATCATTTTAGCCCATTAAGGGCGATTTCAAAATTTTCACAATTTTAATATCGATTTCATGATCTTATCACTAAAGTATTAATTATACCATATTTTTCTGATTTTACCAACTTTTGCGATTTTTAATCCAATGCTTAATAACGGTATAGTCATCTAACCTATGAAATAAGTGTGAGATTACACACCTGATTACGGTGAGGACTACACTTTCCCGATCGTCGATACCTAAATACGTATCACGCTCGATTAGAATACTAACATTTAAAATAAATCTACGCTAAAGTAGGTGATCTAGATTTTTACCCTCGGAATCTCGAACAATAACTATTTGTCGATTCTCCCCTATTGACGGTTCACAACCTGGTGGAAAATCCCGAATAGCTAATGGCTCCGAACTACGAACAACTTCAAATAATGGATTCTTCCCAGATGAGGGTCCACAACCCAGTGGAAAATCTCGGATTGCCGAAATAGCCCTTCGCTTGAATCTAGAGGGAATAGCAAATTCGCCCTTCTTCTGAACACTATTCACCACCCTTTTCGACCCTATCTTGCTTGCCTCCATTGAAAAAAGAATATTAGTCCAACGAATATTTTGAAAATTAATTCTATAGGTTTTAAAGGTGAAATCAGCTTACCACGAAATCTTACGTTCACGGAATGAAAATCGAGCAATAACGTCCCTAAGATAAAATCGATTAGTAGCCCATCTTTAACGAAGAAAATCGAGTAATATGGAAGTCCTTGATAGAAACCGTTACCTTAACACTTTGAACCGAATCCTAGCGATTCACGATGATTACGAATACTCCGAGTTTTGGCCTTCTCTGTATCACTATAAGGACGAAAAATATTATCTAAGAGAAAGGGATAGAGGATGCTATTTTCGATCAAAAGACCCTCCCAAACCAATATGTATATTCGGAAAAAGAAGAAAATAAAGAATCAAAGAGGGTTCTTACCAATTGATTAAAACGAAGGTTGAAAGAATGATTAATAAGAAAATATATGTGAAGAGGGAGATTCGGCTATGAATAAAAATTGAAGAAAATGGTGTTAGCACTATTTGGCCATGGGAGAAAGAAAAAAAAATGGCCTTTGTGTTTTGGTGATTTCGGCACTAGGGGAAAAAGAACTTGAGAGGTTAGGCAAAATTTAGACCAAATGGTCAAAAAAAGAAATGACCAAAAGAAGAAAACAAGATGTTCACTAATGCACAAAATGCATTCCGCTAGGGAGAGAAAGATGAAAAGAAATGTTTTTGTGAAAAGCACAAAATGACCAAAATGAAAGTGACCAAACTTGCTACCATCCTTACCAATGCTTCCAACAATATTCGGCCACCCACTAGCCCCCAAAATCGTCTAAGTTCATGGACAAAGTTTGGCCATTCCAAACTTTCCAAAACACACCCCATAAAGAGTGCCTTATGTCCCCCTACATACCATAAGCTCATGATTCCTTTCCCTATCTGTAACATCCTGAAAATGGGCCAATGCATTTTCGGTTTAATTGTACGAAATGACATGTCTTATGTGTTATGAATGTATTTTGAATAATTTTGGAAACTTGGAAATGCCAAGTTAAAATAGGAAAGTGAACATTTTGGAAACTTGGAAATGTCAAGTTAAAATAGGAAAGTGAACATTTTTGGAAACCTGGAAATGTAAGGAAATGATTTAGAAATGTTAAGTAAAAGAGGAAACTAAAACGAGGTAACCTTAAGAAAATTAATAGGATGAATTTGACACACAAACAGGCTTGGAAAAGTGGCCTGAAGATATCACTTGAGGCCCAGGCAGGTGACGCCACATACAAGGGTATTGGGCCCAGGTTCGAGTCACTTGGGGAGCAAATAAAGGAGTTTTATTTTATTTTTTGCTACAAAGAGCAGGGAAGTGGACGGCACTAAGGAACCCAAGGGAAGAGTTTTATTCTCTTTAAATTTTGTCTAAATAGGAGATAAATAATAGATTTATTTTAGATTATTTTCAAGAGATAAATAAGGAAGAGTGGTGGCCAAGTAAGGGACTCCTTGGTGATCAATTCCAGTCCTAGCCGAATTACTAAAGGAAGGATGAGAGGTCCTTTTTCAGTTTATCTTGCTTTCTTTAGTAGTGGTGCCGAAATTGTCTTTGGAAGAGAGACCATCTTTTTCTTCTTTCCTTAATCCCTTTTTCCGAAATTTAGCTTTAGTGGGTGTGCTAAATCTTCTCTTTCCAAAACTTTTCTTTTCATCTTGATTAGTGCCGAATTTGCACCTTATTTTTTCTTTGACAAAAGCCGAAAGTTAGATACATCTATTTTCTCTCCTTCACATCTTTTTCTTCTTCACACACCCTTAAAGTCAAATTCTCCTAAGCTTTCTCTATTCTTCTTTTACTCTTCAAAACCGAATCTCCTTGAGGTGTCAGGCAAAGGTGCTGTCGACTACAACATTAAGGGTAAGAATGGATGTTATTCAATTTCCATTCCTTCTTCTTTTAGCCGAAAATCTAGAACTAATCCCATCAATATTCTTGTTTGCCGAAATTTGGAAGGATTTTTTTGGGAATTCAATATCCAAGGTAAAATCATGTGTATATTCGGCCAAGGGCTATTATTCTTGTGATTAAATGATAGAAATTGATCTAACATGTGGGTTTCGACAGATACCAAGAGTAATTAGCAATTTCGGGATTTAGATCCCTAAGGTAAGTGTACATGAATATTCAGCCAAGGCTTATTTTGGTATAAAGATCTATTTCTTAATTCACTTAAAAGCCAAAACTAATTTAGTAAGTGATTTTAGTGCCTAGCCGATTGCAAAGGGAGCACTCTGCGAAGTTTCAGGATTTGACTATAGTCAATTCGACAGTAAGGTAAGCATATAAGTGTACTAATCCTACTAAGATTTGGTTTATGGCCGAATGGTTCTTTTGTTAAAACCCTAGTAATGGCTGAATATAGGAGTTAAGAATCTAAAGCGTTAGATCGAGTTTTTGGGTTTTCAGGAAAGCATTAAAATCAGGTGTGTATTCCATACTAATTCTTAATATATTTTATGGTAATATTTAATATGTGCATGTTTATAAGTATGTGAATATGGCTAAGGTATCGTGTTATGGTACAAAGTACTCAGGTACGTTTCCTACTCCTACTAGGATTACGAAATATGTTATATTTAACATGTGAAAAGTGACATAAATGTGGATTTAAGTATGATATGCATGATATGAATAATATGGGGCATTCTAGTTATATGAAAAAGGGGAAGTGAAAGTGGTGACTTCGGTCTCACTATCTAAATGTGGTGACTTCGGTCACATTATCTGAATGTGGTAACTTCGGTTACATTATCTGAATATGGTGTCTCATGACACAATTATTTAATCTGGTGGCTATGCCATGAATTTTATATGGGCGATGATCACGTCGACTGTAGCGACTGCCTTCGATGGTGTGTAGCGGATGGAGGGTTGACTTAGTAGTCCCCACGGTGTGCAGGTTGGTACAGGGATGTGTAGCGGATGGCATCTAGGTTTTGGGTTTGGGATTGCATCATTATCTTGAATTATTATGTGAACATGATATGTATGGTATGCCTAAATCTATTCAATTTTAGTGTTGGTTACACATTGAGTCTGTTTGACTCACCCCTTGTGGGATTATTTTTTAGGTGACGATCAGTGATGGACCGGGCCGGCAGATGCTTAGTGGAGGCCATGTGGGGTTCAGATTTCTTCTATTTGGACTATTTTACTTTAAGTATTTTGAATTTAAATTTTGGGAATTATTGATGTAATAAGGCCTTAGTAGAATTATTTTATTCTGTTTTTATTTATTAAGCTTACAAATCTTTATTTAAAAGATTAAGTGAATCTATTTTTAAAACGAAGCCCAAACATTTTGTCACCTAAAGTAAAGGATTTTTAATAATGAAATAAACTTTTTTTCAACTCAAGCCCAACCTAAAACGATCTTTCTTCCAAATCACACAAATTTTTCCTAAGTAACAAAAGAATTTGAAACGGTTTACACCGGGGAACATACCAGATTCGGCCAAGGCTCGTGGGTCGGGTTTGGGGTGTTTCAATTTGGTATCAGAGCCCAGTTTTAAACTCTCGGCCTTGGGTTTAAGGCCCAAAACGTTTTCAAAATTAGGCCCAAAAAGAATCTTTGTGAATTAAGCAGGATTTTCTGGCATGGCCTACTAAGTGTCCGACCCGAAGTCCACCAGGTAAGTACTTCTATCCATTGTGTGATTTATATTATGATTTGTAGAAGGGTAGAAATGGAACGTAGAATAGAGATTAAGTACTTGAACCCTTGGATTAGTATACCCCAACAATTACATAAGACTCTAATGCACAATTAAACAAACATGTGGTTAAGTCGCTGAGTTAGGGTGTGGTAACCATGGTGCGCATGTCTAGGATTGGTTTCGGTGGGAGCTTGGTATTTAAGCAGTCCGCGTGACTCACCTCCTCTCCACTTGAATCCTACCTGGTGCGTAGCCTCGGTTCACCCTAACCAAGAGGACTTACACATGGGCTAAACCCCTAACTAAAACCCGAAAGGGACTAGCCGTAATTTCATGGAAACCCTAGTTTTAAAAATTTCTAAATTACTCTCTTGATTTGAAAAGATTATTTTTATAAATTTTCCTGAAATATTGCTGATTTACAAATTTACAAAAATACCCCTAGTGGTGAAATTACAAAAATGCCCTTGGATTATGAAAATTTTAAATACCTACAACTCTTATCAAAATTTCATTACTTTATAAAATATTCAAAAACCCTAAATTTGTCGAGTATCAAAATACCTTAATTTTAGAAAATTACAAAATTACCCCTAACCTGCAAATTACCAAAATACCCCCGAGTCACAAAATTATCAAAACAACCCTGAATCCCAAAATTTTTACAACATCACCAATTTGGAAAGCAAAATTTTCAAAAACAACCCCCAAGTTTTGTAAACTCCAAAATGTCCTTGATTTACTAAAATTTACAAATTTACCCAGGTTAATTACCAAAATACCCTCAAATTTCAAAATTTTCCAAAATACCCTCGGGAATGAAAAAATTACCAGAATACCCTTATTGACAAAATTACCAAGGAACCATATTTGAAAAATTATGAAAATACCCCTATAAGACAAATTACGAAAATACCCATGTAGGATAAATTACGAAAATACCCCTGGGTAGTGGAAAAACAACAACAATGAAAACTACAACATTTCTCTGAATGAACGAAAGTTCATAATTGATTGATGGATGTATGAATGTAAAGACTGTGTGCATGTATGAATACGAAAGAACCACTCCTAAAATCCTTTTCATAAAATTTGCTCATGGATAAACAGTGAAACAAAATTTCTAATGCATAAAACTTTCTTAAATCAGATTAAAGCGCATCGTTAGATATGAGTTCTAGAGGACGCGGTCGTCATGGATGCGGTAGAGGAAGAATAGCTGTGTCAGAACCCGTTAGATCGGGTCAAGAGTCTAACAATGAGTTACCACCGCCACCACCACCCCCAGCTATTGGTGTTGAGCAGCAAGCTCAGACGGGGGAAGATGCTGTGTCGCAGGCTGTGCTGTGAGTTCTTGAGTTGGTGGCTGGTGCAGGAGGAAAGTCAGGAGCTCGAAAGTCTATGCCTGAGCGGCTCCACACCAACGGAGCTGAGGTGTTCCGTGGAGTATCTGGTGTGGCACCTAGTACAGCTGAATATTGGTTGGAGGCAACCGAGCGCATTATGGATGAGATTGATCTGACCCCTGAGGAAAAGTTAAAAGGAAAAATGGTGGCACTGCTACGCGATGAAGCATATCAATGGTGGTTAACTGTCTGGGATGGTGCCACAGCTGAGGATCTAACCTGGGAATATGTTAAGATGGCATATCAGAAGAAGTATGTGGGGACCAGAAATATTGATGAGCAGAGAAAGGCTTTTCTGGGGTTGGTTCAAGGGAACAAGTCAGTAGCAGCGTATGAAGCTGAATTTCTGAGGTTAAGTCAATATGCTTGAGGAGTAGTGGCAACGAAACATGAGTGAAGTGTCCATTTTGAAGACGGTTTAAGGGATGACCTCAGGTTATTGATAGCTCCACATCAGGAGCGGGAGTTTTTCGCGTTGGTAGAAAAGGCTAAGGTAGCCAAGGGAATCAAGGACTCGGTTAAGCAGAGCTCTGATAGGAATAGACCCAAGAGGGATTATGAGTCGTCAGGATCGACGGGAAATGTGCAGAAAAGGCCCAGAGCGATGGGTCATGGGTCGACAAGTTGGTACAGGAGGCGATGTCGTCCTTGTGATCATTGTGGAAAGAAGCACTTAGGGGAGTGCTGGAAAAAGATGGGAGGATGTTTTAGGTGTGGGTCCAAGGACCATATGCTCAAAGATTGTCCTAAGAAACCAGATGAAAGTCGATCAGCAGCTCAAAATTTTAATCAGGCTGGTAGAGGTGGACAGTAGCCTCAGCGAGGTCGTGGTCTGAACCATGGAGGAAATGGTTTCGGCCGTGGTCGTGGAGCACCAAGCGGAGGTGTTGAAGGTTCTGATGCAAGGCAACCAAGGTTGGTTTATGTAGTTGGCCGTCACGAGGAGAGTGATGTGCCAGATATGACAACGGGTAAGTTTCTTATTTCTGGAATGCCTTTATTGCCCTGTTTATTATAGAGCCAGTTCGTTCTTGTATTGCTAGTGAATGGTATAAAACCTTGGATGTGAACTTTGGAATTGTGCATAGGAGATGTGTTAGTTTTAAGATCAGAGTACGCAGCAGTAGTGTAGTGTGGTGAGTTAGGATGTACGATTATTTAAGTAATTTTGAGGACGAAATTATTTTTAAGGGGGGGAGAACTGTAACATCCTGAAAATGGGCCTATGCATTTTCGGTTTAATTGTACGAAATGACATGTCTTATGTGTTATGAATGTATTTTGAATATTTTTGGAAACTTGGAAATGTCTAGTTAAAATAGGAAAGTGAACATTTTGGAAACTTGGAAATGTCACGTTAAAATAGGAAAATGAACATTTTTTGAAACCTGGAAATGTAAGGAAATGATTTAGAAATGTTAAGTAAAAGAGGAAACTAAAACAAGGTAACCTTAAGAAAATTAATAGGAGGAATTTGACACACAAACAGCTTGGAAAAGTGGCCTGAAGATATCACTTGAGGCCCAGGTAGGTGACGCCACATACAAGGGTATTGGGCCTAGGTTCGAGTCACTTGGGGAGCAAATAAGGCTACAAAGAACAGGGAAGTGGACGGCACTAAGGAACCCAAGGGAAGAGTTTTATTCTCTTTAAATTTCGTCTAAATAGGAGATAAATAATAGATTTATTTTAGATTATTTTCAAGAGATAAATAAGGAAGAGTGGTGGCCAAGTAAGGGACTCCTTGGTGATCAATTCCAGTCCTAACCGAATTACTAAAGGAAGGATGAGAGGTCCTTTTTTGGATTATCTTGCTTTCTTTAGTAGTGGTGCCGAAATTGTCTTTGGAAGAGAGTCCATCTTTTTCTTCTTTCCTTAATCCCTTTTTGCCGAAATTTAGCTTTAGTGGGTGTGCTAAATCCTCTCTTTCCAAAACTTTTCTTTTCATCTTGATTAGTGCCGAATTTGCACCTTATTTTTTCTTTGACAAAAGCCAAAAGTTAGATACATCTATTTTCTCTCCTTCACATCTTTTTCTTCTTCACACACTCTTAAAGCCGAATTCTCCTAAGCTTTCTATTCTTCTTTTACTCTTCAAAATCAAATCTCCTTGAGGTGTCGTGCAAAGGTCTTTGTCGACTACAACATTAAGGGTAAGAACGGATGTTATTCAATTTCCATTCCTTCTTCTTTTAGTCGAAAATCTAGAACTAATCCCATCAATATTCTTGTTTGCCGAAATTTGGAAGGATTTTTTCGGGAATTCAATATCCAAGGTAAAATCATGTGCATATTCGGCCAAGGGCTATTATTCTTGTGATTAAATGATAGAAATTGATCTAACATGTGGGTTTCGACAGATACCAAGATAATTAGCAATTTTGGGATTTAGATCCCTAAGGTAAGTGTACATGAATATTCAGCCAAGGCTTATTTTGGTATAAAGATCTATTTCTTAATTAGCTTAAAAGCCGAAACTAATTTAGTAAGTGATTTTAGTGCCTAGCCGATTGCAAAGGGAGCACTCTGTGAAGTTTCGGGATTTGACTATAGTCAATTCGACAGCAAGGTAAGCATATAAGTGTACTAATCCTACTGAGATTTGGTTTATGGCCGAATGGTTCTTTTGTTAAAACCCTAGTAATGGCCGAATGTAGGAGTTAAGAATCTAAAGCGTTAGATCGAGTTTTCAGGTTTTCAGGAAAGCATTAAAATCAGGTGTGTATTCCACACTAATTCTTAATATATTTCATGGCAATATTTAATATGTGCATGTTTATAAGTATGTGAATATGGCTAAGGTATCGTGTTATGGTACAAAATACTCAGGTACGTTTCCTACTCCTACTAGGATTACGAAATATGTTATATTTAACATGTGAAAAGTGACATAAATGTGGATTTAAGTATGATATGCATGATATGAATAATATGGGGCATTCGGGTTATATGAAAAGGGAAGTGAAAGTGGTGACTTGGTCTCACTATCTCAATGTGGTGACTTGGTCACATTATCCGAATGTGGTAACCCGGTTACATTATCTGAATGTGGTGTCTCATGACACAATTATTTAATCTGGTGGCTATGCCACAAATTTTATATGGGCGATGAGCACGTCGACTGCAGTGACTGCCTTCGATGGTGTGTAGCGGATGGAGGGTTGACTTAGTAGTCCCCACGGTGTGCAGGTTGGTACGGGGATGTTAGCGGATGGCATCTAGGTTTTGGGTTTGGGATTGCATCATTATCTTGAATTATTATGTGAACATGATATGTATGGTATGCCTAAATCTATTAAATTTTAGTGTTGGTTACACATTGAGTCTGTTTGACTCACCCCTTGTGGGATTATTTTTCAGGTGACGATCAGTGATGGGCCGGGCCGGCAGATGCTTAGTGGAGGCCATGTGGAGTTCAGATTTCTTCTATTTGGACTATTTTACTTTAAGTATTTTGAATTTAAATTTTTGGAATTATTGATGTAATAAGGCCTTAGTAGAATTATTTTATTCTATTTTTATTTATTAAGCTTACAAATCTTTATTTAAAAGATTAAGTGAATCTATTTTTAAAACGAAGCCCAAACATTTTTTCACCTAAAGTAAAAGATTTTTAATAATGAAATAAACTTGTTTTCAACTCAAGCCCAACCCAAAACAATCTTTCTTCCAAATCACACAAGTTTTTCCTAAGTAACAAAAGAATTTGAAATGGTTTACACCGGGGAACATACCAGATCCGGTCAAGGCTCGTGGGCCGGGTTTGTTGTGTTTCACTATCTTCAATTCTTACCTTAAGCCATTAGCCATCTTGCCATAAAAATATAAAGTCCAACCTACCAAAAATAGAGCTTGGCCGACACATGCTAGAAGGGTGCAGAAATTAAAGTCACAAAATGCATACCATGGGATTCGAACCTCTTCCCTCAAGCAACACTCATGGCGCCAACTCCACTTTACTACTAGCTCACTTATGCTAACTTTTGTCACTTAATTTCCTTAAACAACAAGGTTACCGGTTCCATTTCAATAAAGTACTCATTACTAAAATTTATTCTAATTCTGAATAAATCCCGAGCCTTCTCAAGAATATATTAAATATACAAATTTAATCATTCACTAACTAAGCACCAAAATTATGCAATACATAAATTCTAATTTTTTTTAGGATGTTACAATTATACCGCCCTTAAAGAAAATTTCGTACTTGAAATTTACCTGGTTAAAAGAGGTGAGGATATTGTTGTCGAATTGCATCCTCAGGCTCTCACGTAGCTTCCTCCACTCCATGATTGCGCCATAGAACCTTAACCAACGGTACCGACTTCTTTCTTAGCACCTTAACATCACGGTCTAAGATTTCCACTGGTTCCTCCTCGAAAGACAAATTCGACCTTATCTCAACTTATTCTACCGGTACTATGTGAGACGGATCCGATCTATAATGCCTCAGCATAGAAACATGGAAAACACTATGAATCTGACTCAACTCTGGAGGTAATTCAAGCTGATAGGCCACTAGTCCTACACGCTTCAACACACGGTACGGTCCAATGAACCTAGGGCTCAATTTTCCCTTCCTTCCAAATCTGAAAATCTTCTTCCAAGGTGAGACTTTCAGAAAGACCTGATCTCCCACCGCAAACTCAATTTCCTTACACTTCAAATCCGCATACGACTTTTGTCTATCCAAAGCTTCCTTTAACCGTGCTCGAATCACTTTTACCTTTTCTTCCGTATCAGATATCAATTCAGGACCCACTAACTGTCGTTCCCCCAATTCAGTCCAACAAGTACGGGTACGGCAGCTATGACCACATAACGCTTCATAGGGTGCCATTTGGATACTGGATTGATAACTGTTATTATACGCGAACTTTGCCAACGGTAGAAAATCTTCCCAACTACCTCTGAAGTCAATCACACAACCCCTTAACATGCCTTCCAAAATCTGGATTACTCTTTTCGACTGACCATCTGGCTGAGGATGAAAAGCCGTGTTGAAGTTTAACTTTGTTCCCAAAGCCTCATGCAAAGCTTTCCAAAACCGTGATGTAAACCTAAGATCCATGTCCGATATAATAGACACTGGTACCCCATTCAACCTCACGATCTCTGATACATACAACTTAGCCAACTTTTGCAGCGAGTAATCCGTACAAACTGGTAGAAAATGGGCTGTCTTTGTCAATCAATCCACTATCACCCAAATGGAATCTTTCTTAGTAGGTGTTAAGGGTAGCCCACTAACAAAGTCCATCGTTATATGCTCCCATTTCCATAAAGGAATCTTTACCGGTTGCAATAAGCCCGACAGTAATTGATGTTCCACCTTCACTTGTTGACAAGTCAAGCACTTACCCACAAAATCAGTAACCACCCGCTTTAACCTTGGCCACCAATACTGTTCACGGAGGTCTCGATACATCTTATTTCCTCTAG
The DNA here is from genome assembly GCA_025506655.1 of Gossypium rotundifolium. Taxonomy (NCBI): domain Eukaryota; kingdom Viridiplantae; phylum Streptophyta; class Magnoliopsida; order Malvales; family Malvaceae; genus Gossypium; species Gossypium rotundifolium. The sequence continues at coordinate 64,649,023 of CP106734.1, forward strand.
GGTGCATAGCATAAGGGCTACTATGCGCCTCTAGCAGAATCATTTGTCTCAAATCCCAATCCATGGGCATACAAACTCTTCCGTGAAAGCACAGCACTCCATCCTTATTCATTCCAAACTCCCCTATTACACCACTTTCAACTTGTTGCATTAACGGACCCAACTTTTCATCTGATAACTGCTTCTCCTTGATCTGTTCTAACCATAGAGGCTTCACCTGAAGTTTCGCAAGCAGACTGCCATCTTCATACAAACTTAGATGAGCAAACATTGCTCTTAACTCCGATACCACCCTACGACTCAATACATCTGCCACCACGTTAGCCTTTCCAGGATGATACTCGATTGAGAAGTCATAATCCTTTAACATCTCCACCTACCTCCATTGTCTCAAGTTTAACTCCTTTTGGGTAAGGAGATACTTAAGACTCTTATGATTCGTATAAATGATAGACTTCTCACCGTAAAGATAGTGGCTCCAAATCTTTAAAGCAAAAACCACCGCAGCCAATTCCAAGTCATGAGTAGGATAGTTGACTTCGTGCGGCCTTAACTGACGAGAAGCATAAGCCACCACTTTTCCTTCTTGCATCAGCACACATCCTAAACCTGTGTGTGATGCATCGCAGTAAACGATAAACTATTTTCTAGCAGGTTGAATCAGTACTGGCGCTTCCGTCAAAATCTTGTTCAGTTTCTCAAAACTCTTTTGCTGTTTATCTGTCCACACATACGGTACTCCCTTTCGCAATAGTTTTGTTAGGGGTGCAGCAATCAATGAAAACCCCTCAACAAAGCGTCTGTAATATCCAGCCAAACCTAAGAAACTCCAAATCTCAGCTACTAACTTTGATGGTTTCTAATCCAACACAGCCTCTACCTTCTGAGGATCAACTCTGATTCCTTCGGTTGACACCACGTGACCCAAGAAAGTCACTTCCTTCAACCAAAATTCACACTTACTGAATTTGGCATAAAGTTACTTGTCTCACAGTATCTGCAATACTGTGCGCAAATGCGAGTCATGCTCTTCTTCATTTCTCGAATATACCAAGATGTCATCTATGAACACCACCATGAATCGATCTAAATAGGGTTGAAAGACTCGATTCATCATGTCCATAAATGCAGCTGGTGTATTGGTCAAACCAAATGGCATCACCAAAAACTCAATGCCCATAACGAGTTCGGAATGCTATCTTATGAATATTTGCCTCCTTAACCTTGAGTTGATGATAACTCGATCTCAAATCAATCTTGGAGAAAATTGAAGCTCCCCTCAATTGATCAAACAGGTCACCGATTTTCGACAATGGATACTTATTCTTGATCGTTAATTTATTCAACTGCCTATAATCAATGCACATAAGCATTGACCCATCCTTCTTCTTGACGAATAGAACCGGTGCTTCCCACGGGGACACACTCGGTTGAATAAATCCCCAATCCAATAATTCTTGAATTTGAGCTTTAAGCTCCGCTAACTCTTTTGGCACCATTTTATAAGGAGCAATGGACACCGGAGCCGTTCTGGGCAAAAGCTCAATGCCAAATTTTACTTCCCGATCTGGAAGTAGACCTGGAAGTTCTTCGGAAAGACATCTGGAAATTCTTTCACCGTTCTCACACCTTCCACCGATAACTCATTGGCATCCAAAGCACTAATGAAGGCTAAGAACGCACCATACCCTTTCCGCACCAACTTTTTTGCCTTTAAAGTAGATACCTCATTTGCCAAGTAATTCCTTCGTTCGCCTATCATTACTACTTCCTTATCATCCAAAGTCCTGATTAACATCCACTTTGCAGGACAATCTAATTGCGCCCGATGCTTAACCAACCAATCCATGCCCAAAATAAGATCGAACTCACCAAAAGGAAGTTCCATCAAATCCGCCAGAAATATTTCTCTTTGAATTTCTAAGGGCACGTCTCTAAACAATTTATTCATGATTATAGACTGTCCTAAAGGACTGATTACCATGATCTCTCTATCGGTAACTTCAAATCTAATATTCAGGTTTCCAGATATGGCACTAGCAACATACGAGTGGGTAGACCTGATATCTATTAAGGCAGTAATAGGTACATCAAAGATGAAGAACGTACCGGTTATCACATCAGGTGCATCGCCATCCTCCCGACGCATAACCGCATAGACTAACCCCGGCTGTCTTGCCTCTACGTTACCTCTAAAACCATTACCTCTACCCGGTGCACTTTGACCATGTCCAACTCCATTCCCACCATGACTTGGTCCACGGCCTCTCAGTGGCTGCTGAGCTTTGGCTGGTTGCGTATCATGGTTACGGGCTTCTTGAGTCGGAGTAGTCCGTCGAGGGTAATTCCTAAACTGGTGGTCCTTAGAACCACATTTAAAACAACCACTGATTCTCTTCCAGCATTTCCCGGGGTCAGCACATTCTTGAATCTGATCGGTTGCCATAGGTGCTTTAGCTTGAGCTGGCTCATCATTCCGAGGCCTCTTTTGGAACCTTTTAGAAGAACTCGAGTACTTAAAGTCCCTCTTGCCTCTGACTCTTTCTTGGTTCTGGCGTTCTGAGTTCTTAGCCTCTTCGGCTATCTTGGCTTTCTCCACAAGCGTGGCAAAAAACCTTTCTTGTTGTGGGGCTATCAGTACCCGTAACTCATCATTCAGCCCATCCTCAAAACGTACACAGCGCTCATAATCAGTAGGCACTATTGTGCGAGCATAACGACTCAAGCGAAGAAATTCTGCCTCGTAAGCTGCCACCGTCTTATTTCCTTGGACCAAATTCAAGAATTCCTTCCTCCGGGCATCCACATAGCTTGCCCTGACATACTTCCCTTGAAAAGCAGCTTTGAAGAAATCCCAAGTAACTCGTTTAGCCTGGGTGCCCTCTCGAACAGTAAGCCACCATTGGTGCGCCTCGTCTCTCAACAAAGACACGACTCCTCTTAGTTTCTGCTCGGCAGTACACTCCAGGTCATCCATAATCCGCTCTACAGCCTCGAGCCAATATTCTGCAACATTTGGGGCTACTCCAGAAATACCCCTAAAAGTCTCGGCACCATTGGATCTGAGCCGCTCCGATATTGATCCTCAAGCTACTGTCCCCGATTCAGCCCCAGCGACCCTTTCCAAAACTCGGAACACTGCCTGGGACAAAGCAATGTCTTCCCTCATATGGTCGTGGGATCCATTATCTGACACAGGTGATGCCGGTGAATCCATTTTTGGCATATGTCTCGATGCCTCAGACACGGCTCTAGCACCTCGGCCTCTACCACGGCTATGTCTACCACATCCACGTCCTCTAGCGCTCATAATGACTAATTCGGTTTAATCTGATTACAAGTTTTATGAATCAAAATACTATTTCAATGTTTATTAATGATATTTTATGAGATATGAGAGATAAAGTTATTTTCGTAATCACATCCTATAGTCTCGATCTCTACCGTTTTCAACACCTAAAACTAGAAGTTCTATAGTGTTCCTATGATCATATCACTATAATAATAATTCAGTATACAAATACTTACTTGGCTTGGTGCTGGATGCTTGTGGTGCCGGATGCTCGTGGTGCCATACTACCTTTAAAACATAAATTATATAAATTCGAAATAGTTTCAAATGAAAGTTGTTGTTGAACCCAAACCATAGTCGAGTTTTGAAATTGGGCTCTGATACCATAAAATGTCATATCCCAAACTCGGTCTATGAGTTAAGACCAGATTTGGTATGTCACACAAAACGAATATACATCTAGTCATATAATTATTTAAAGAAAACAGATCCTCAAAACTACTTTGGAATTGAAGTTTATTAAAAACCGAGGTAAATTTAAAATCTATGATTTAAGACATAAGAGTTTATAAATTCGAAACAAAAAAAAAATATTTGATTAAATTTTTCGAGAAGTTTAAGAAAGTTCAAAAGAAATTTGAAAACAAGATTCTTAAAAGAATTCTTACAGAAAAAATTTACGAAATAATGATTTTTAAGAAAAACCCCTTTTAGCACGAAAATTTTAGAAAATAAAATAGTCCCATTTAAGTATCTAAAACATAATTAAAACCTATCCATGAGTAAAACATCCATAAAATAATACCAAAGGCCTTATTACAACACCACTGAAATAGAAATTAAAAAAAAATACTTAAAAGAAGTTCAAAGTTCATATAAACCATTAATCGTAATATGGCCTCCACGAAGTCATCCTCGACCCAAGCCCCCATTACTGATTATTACCTGAGAAGGATAAAGGAAACGGGGTGAGTTACTTAGAACTCAGTGTGTAACCCACTTACCATAGTCCACTGGGCCAAAACCATTTAAGCATTTACTTGGGCCAGAGCCCATTTACAATTATAACAATTTAACATGTATAGCATGCATGTGATATGCAGTTCCCCAAACCAAACCTAAATTTCTATCTGCTACACACCACCCATGCCAACCAACACACCTGTGGGGAGCTTTAGTCACCCACCCCGCCAACACACCAACTGGGAAATTAAGCCATATTAAACTGGGCAATTAAGCCATTAAACTGGGCACAAAGCCATTAACTGGGCACAAAGCCATTAAACTAGGCACAAAGCCATTAAACTAGGCACGAAGCCATTAAACTGGACACGAAGCCATCTTCTCTTCGTTAAATATCCCAACCCATGTAATCATGTATATAAAATGCATAACAATTCATTCATATGATAGTTCCAACATAAGGCCCATAAAAGAATTATTACACTCTGGCCTATATTATAATTTGGCCCATTTCACAATTTGGCCCATATCACAATTTGGCCCATTTCATCTCATATCACACTTGGCCAATTTTATCAAATAACTCATATGGCCCATTTATCACTTTTTATCATTTTAGCCCATTAAGGGCGATTTCGAAACTTTCACGATTTTAATATCGATTTCATGATCTTATCACTAAAGTATTAATTATACCATATTTTTCCAATTTTACCAACTTTTGCGATTTTTAATCCAATGCTTAATAACGATATAGTCATCTAACCCTTGAAATAAGTGTGAGATTACACACCTGATTACGGTGAGGACTACACTTTCCCTATCGTCGATACTTAAATACGTATCATGCTTGATTAGAATACTAACACTTAAAATAAATCTATGCTAAAGTAGGTGATCTAGAGTTTTACCCTCGGAATCTCGAACAACAACTATTTATCGGTTCTCCCCGGTTAACGGTTCACAACCCGGTGGAAAATCCCGAATAGCTAATGGCTCCGAACTATAAACAACTTCGAATAATGGATTCTCCCCGGATGAGGGTCCACAACCCGGTGGAAAATCTCGGATTGTCGAAACAGCCCTTCACTTGAATCTAGAGGGAATAGCGAATCCGCCCTTTTTTTAAACACTATTCACCACCCTTTTCGACCCTATCTTACTTGCCTCCATTAACAAAAGAATATTAGTCCAACTAATATTTCGAAAATTAAGTCTATAGGTTTTAAGGGTGAAATCAGCTTACCACGAAATCTAACGTTCACGGAATGAAAATCGAGCGATAACGTCCCTAAGATAAAATCGATTAGTAACCCATCTTTAACGAAAAAAATTGAGTAATATGGAAGTCCTTGATAGAAACCCTTACCTTAACACTTTGAACCGAATCCTAGCGATACACGATGATTACGAATACTCCGAGTTTTGGCCTTCTCTTTATCACTATAAAGACGAAAAAGATTGTCTAAGAGAAAGGGATAGAGGATGCTATTTTAGGTCAAAAGACCCTCCCAAACCAATATGTATATTCAGCAAAAGAAGAAAATAAAGAATCGAAGAGGGTTCTTACCAATTGATTAAAACGAAGGTTGAAAGAATGATTAATAAGAAAATATATGTGAAGAGGGAGATTCGACTATGAATAAAAATTGAAGAAAATGGTGTTAGCACCATTAGGCCATGGGGGAAAGAAAAGAAAAAGAAAATGGCCTTTGTGTTTTGGTGATTTCGGCACTAGGGGAAAACGAACTTGAGAAGTTAGGCAAAATTTAGACCAAATGGTCAAAAAAAGAAATGACCAAAAGAAGAAAACAAGATGTTCACTAATGCACAAAATGCATTCGGCTAGGGAGAGAAAGATGAAAAGAAATTTTTTTGTGAAAAGCACAAAATGACCAAAATGAAAGTGACCAAACTTGCTACCATCCTTACCAATGCTTCCAACAATACTCGCCACCCCTAGCCCCCAAAACCGTCTGTTCATGGACAAAGTTTGGCCATTCCAAACTTTCCAAAACACATCCCATAAAGAGTGCCTTATGCCCCCTACATACCATAAGCTCATGATTCCTTTCCATATCTTCAATTCTTACCTTAAGCCATTAGCCATCTTGCCATAAAATATAAAGTCCAACCTACTGAAATAGAGCTTGGTGACACATGCTAGAAGAGTGCAAAATTAAAGTCACAAAATGCATACCATGGGATTCAACCTCTTCCTCAAGCAACACTCATGGCGCCAACTCCACTTTACTACTAGCTCACTTATGCTAACTTTTGTCACTTAATTTCCTTAAATAGCAAGGTTAACGGTTCCACTTCAATAAAGTACTCATTACTAAAATTTATTCTAATTCTGAATAAATCCAGAGCCTTCTCAAATATTAAACACATAAATTTAATCATTCACTAACTAAGCACCAAAATTATGCAACACATAAATTCTAAATTTTTTTTTTAGGATGTTACATATATATTTAGATAAATATACTATAAACCAAATATCATGCTCATCTTTGTAGTTCCAATGCCATATTCATATATACAAATACACTTAAATTATTAAAGAAACTAAACCTCAAACATTAATAAACCACATCAACTTCATTTCGTCAAAATGCCATTATAAACCAATTACTAAACTAACCACATATACAATTTGAACCTTATACCAAACTTATTTATTTCATTTTCATTTTATAACATTCAAAACATATACATTCATGCCTTTATAAATCGACCCTAAATAATCAAATGGCATAGTTGAACATACAACACAACCAAACCACATATTTAGCTATTTTAAATTCATCACATATCTGAATAGGCAAGCACATTATAACCAATTTTGTAGCAACCCATAAGATTGAACACGCATAAATTATTACATATCATATAACCTAACTAAATGAACATTCCATCAATAGTATACTTAGCATCTCACTTATATTTTCAAATCCGCACCTCAAGACTTATACCTACCATGAACCATGACTTAATTCAAGCACTCATTAACAAAGCATATCAACCAAGTTACACATAAACTCACCTTGACTGAGATCATACACACAAACATAAACATAACAACCATGTTTCACATATAATAAGCCAAGGCCAAATTGCTAAAACCGAACACATAAAGCACTTAACCAAGAACATATAAAATCGAACTTAAACATAGCGATCAAGCCATTTTCGCATTGCTATATATATACATGTTCCAAAATCAAACATTCCATCTATGCTATACATGACATAAGCCCAAATTCAACTTAGTAAAATACCAAAAAAAAAAACTATCGATAGTGTGATTGGCTTTGTTAATGATCCTCGAGCTCATAACGTAACTCCAAAATCTATAAAGCAGAGATAACAAGAACACACACAGAGTAAGCTATTTAAGCTTAGTAAGTCATAAGCAAAAACATATATATAAACACTTTTATAATAACATTAGATTAACAAGGCCGAATATACATATCCTCAAAGTTATCATTTTAATCATACATACATATATCATATAGATAAATGCATAATTACACATAAACATATATATGAATCTCACTACTATTATCACATATACCTCATTTGGCCAAATATACATGAACACATATGTATACACATAATTCACATTTATAACTTATACAATTATGAAATCAATTTAACATCCAACTTACCTTATTTTCACAACTTAGGATAAGCACATACCTGAATCTTTTTATTCGATTTCACATTCGGTCTTTACTTCACATTGCCTGTTGAACCGTTCGAAATTAAAAAAGATACGTGGATAGTCGGAAGCTCGTACAATGCCAACATCCCAGACATGGTCTTACATGTAATCACATATCGAGGCCACTGTCCCAGACAGGGTCTTACACGAATCAAATACGATGCCAATGTCCTAGACATGGTCTTATACGTAAACACAAATCGATGCCAACATCCCAGACATGGTCTTGCACGATAACACATATTGGAAATCCTATTTCATGACATATGTATCCTATCTATTCCTAGGGTTCGTACGGGACTTTCGGACGTTGAATCTCGATCGAATCGAACTCGAAACATAGCTCATTTACTCAATTCATATTCGGCCATACACAAATAAATTCACAAAAATTCCATTCATCATGTAACATATATATATTATTAAATTCAACGACATTTATATGCTTATTGACTTACCTCGGATATCGACGGATGTAATCGACTACTCGACTACTTTTGACTTCCCCCGATCTAATTTCATTTTCTTCCATTCTTGATCTAAATAAATTTAAATTTAACTAATTTAACCACATATTCATTCAATTTAATCCAAAACACATAAATGGGTAAATTACCATTTTGCCCCTGCCATTTTACACTTTTTTACAATTTAGTCCCTATTGCATAAAACACAAAATACACAAAATTTGCATATACTATGCTTAGGCCGAATATTCACTAGCTCCATATAAGTCCATATATTTTATTTTTTTCACATTTTAGTCCCTCAAGAATTTATTTTCACAATTTAGTCCAAATTACTCAAATTTATCAAAAATTCAAAGACAAAACATATTAATCTAACACATATATTTCATAATTCATCAACTAACATCATAAAACTCATAAAGTCATCAATGGAACATTTCAAATTCTTCATCAAAATAAAAAATTCAAGCATGGGTCTTGAAGTATTCGAAGCAACAATCACAAAAACGTAAAAATTATCAAAAACCGAACAAAAACTAACCTTGAATCAAGCTTCAAAGATGGCCGAACCTAACTTAAGTTTCTTTCTTTTTCTTTTCTTTAGTTTCTGCCAAAGAACAAAATATGATAACATGGCTTTCATTTTATTTTTTATGACATATAATAACATTATTATTAATTTACCTAATTAACCTTTATAAAATAATAAATAAAACATATATAATAAGGTTACTATTGACCATTGCCACCCAATAACTTATATAATGGGCTAATTACATCATAAAACCTCCAAATTATAAAGACAAAAACAATTAGGTACTTTCACATTTAGCCATCAATTTTCATTTTACGCGATTAAGCTCTTTTATTAAATCAGGCACTCAAACGACGAAATTGAAACACGAAAATTTCACACAAGTAGATTCACACATAATAAACACAGAATATAATTTTAAAATATTTTTCAGACTCAAATTTGTGGTCCCAAAACCACTATTCCGATTAGGGTCAAAATCGGGCTGTTACAATCCACTAACTCAATTTACCTTATTGGTTAAATAACCATTTAGACCTTTTCAAAAATTACTAACTAGGTCCTCAAGCATTTTCTAAATTTAAACTTAATAGAAATTTGACTTTTATAATTTAATAGTATAGAATCAGAGAGGTAATCAGTTTCCTTAGAGGGGTTATGTTCAGAATCGAAATGGTAATGGTACTTAGGGACAGAAAGCACCAGGTCAAGGTGCAAATCGAGTTGGGTCTAGGTAGCCCGCTTTGGAATATGCTGCTAGATGTCGAGAGGGAAGAGATGTGGCTGATGTCAATGCAGGTACATTTCTTAAATTGTACTTTGCATAGATTAATTCTGGCTTCACTCATCTGTTTATAACAAGTAGTGCATATGTTAAATTGGGAATTGGGTTAGAGAATTCTATTAGTAACATTTTCGTAGTTCGATCTTTAAGAGATATTTGTTGGGAATTGAAGGACATGTATTGTCTAGAATTGTGTTGGGATTAGAGTTGAACAACGAAAGTATGGTGGCTTGGTTTAAAGAAAGGGGTATCAGATTTTAAGGCTAAGAAAATTTCGAGGATGAAATTTCTTTTAAAGAGGGGAGAATTGTCACATCCCGAAAATCGAGCTAAAAAAAATTGGAGTAGTGGACTAAAATTATCACGCTATAAACTTTAATTTAAAATTCTTAAAATTATAACAATAATGAGCTATTGGCTTAATGATTAAGGTAAATTAAGGAGTAGTGTAATTGGCTTTGAGACACGAGTTCGAATCCCTTCTCTTGTATATTTGAATTTTTGCAAAAAAAATTTCCTTACTCGTATTTTATTGTCATCCAACCTAGTAACCCTGAAACACCCCACACCCGGCCCACGAGCCTAGACCGGATCTGGTATGTTCCTTGATGTAAACCGGTTCAAAATTCTTTTGAATACTTTGAAAACTGTGTGTTTTGAAGATAGTTTGTTTGTGGGTTGGGCTCGAGTTGAAAACAAGTTTATTTTTATATTGAAAACCCATTTATTTCAGGTGACAAAATATTTAAGGTTTGTTTTAAATTAAATTGACTTAATATCTAAATAACATAAATTCGTAACATAGTAAATAAAACAACAATAAAATCATCACTATGGCCTTATTACATAAAACAAAACCCAAATAAAATTGAAGAGTACTTAAATAAAATAAAATGTCCAAATTAAATAAAACTTCAAGCTAAGCATGGCCACCACAAGTTCTGCCATCCTGGTCCATCACTGTTCAACACCTGAAACATGTTCCCACAACGGGGTGAGTCAACAGACTCAATGTGTAACCAACACTAAAATTTAACAGATTTAGGCATACCATACATATCATGTTCCCATAATTATAAAGATGCAATCCCGAACCCACACCTAGATACCATCCGCTACACATCCCCGTACCAACCTGCACACCGTGGGGACTACTAAGTCAACCCTCCTTCCGCTACACTCTATCGAAGGCAGTCGCTGCAGTCGACGTGCTCATCGCCCATATAAAATTTTGTGGCATAGCCACCAGATTTAAATAATTGTGTCATGAGACACCACATTCAGATAATAGATAATGTGACTGAAGTCACCACATTCAGATAGTGAGACCGAAGTCACCACATTCACTTCCCCTTTCTCATATAACCCGAATGCCCCATATTATTCATATCATGCATATCATACTTAAATTCACATTCATGTCACTTCTCACATGTTAAATATAACATATTTCGTAATCCTAGTAGGAGTAGGAAACGTACCTTAGTACTTTGTACCATAACATGGTACTTTAGCCACATTCTTACACTTTCATATTAACACATATATCAAGTTAAAGCCATAAATCTATTAAGATTAGTGGGAGGTACACACCTGATTCGCTTAACAATTTCACTTGAAATCCCAAAATTCGATCTACTACCTTAGATTTTAAGTCCCTACATTCGGCCAACATGGTAATATTTAGCAAAGGCCTATTCGGCCAAACTTAGTGTTTTCTTTCAAAGCCTAATATGCTATAACCCAAATCCCGAAGGATTTATGTAGTCAACTTCTTACCTTTAGTGCCGATTTGATGACTATTCAAATCCCAAAATCGCTGCTATGCTTCTTCCTTGTATTCGGCCAACTCTAGATCCTTTTAACATATTAGTTTTCGGCTTTTAAGATAATAAAAGATAGATCCAACCACTAAAATAAGCCTTGGCCGAATGCTATAGGTACTTACCTTGTGAATTTTAAATCCCAAAACTCACCGAATAACTAGGGAATACGCGGCCTATGGTGTACCTTTGGGAAAAGAACTTCTCCTTCCTTGTAGACGACACTTAGTAAATCCCGAAAGATCTCTTCAAGGTTTCGGCAACAATATATTGAGGGTATTAGAATCTTAATTTTGACAGACTTAAGTGAAATAGAATGAGTATCGAACCTAATCTTACCCTTACTAAAGAATTCGATGGAACTCTTGCTTGAACCCTTAGCACTATTCGGCTATGGCCTTGATATGTATCACAATTTTGGTTCTTGAGGCTTAGTGAGAAATCGGCTAGGGCTATTGGTACCTTCGGCTTTTGATTGTGTTTGTAATAGAAGAAGAAAAGAAAAGAGAAGAAGAGAATAGTGGCAGAGAGAATTCGGTAGAGGAAAGAAAGAAAAGAATGGAGAAATTTGCTAGAGAATTTCGGCAGAGGCTTCCTTGAAGAGAAAAGAATGAATGAAGAATGGCCTTATTTTCCTTCTATTGCCGAAATTCCTAGGCTAGAGTCCCCTACTTGGCCACCATCCTTCCTATGTGATAAATTTTTATCTTTTGATTATCACTTTATTCAATAATAGACTTAATCCCACAATTATCTCTTATCTCTTAAAAATAACAATAATTATCCATCATTTATCCACCTATTTAGCCGAATTTTAAAGAGAATTAAACTCTTCACTTAGGTTCCCTTGTGCCGTCCACCTCCTTTGCTTCTAGTAGCAAAATAATATTTCTTTTATTTGCTTCCCAAGTGACTCGATCCCTGGCCTAAATACACAAGCTTGTGGCATCACTTGTTGGGCTTTTCAGTGGTGCCTTCAAGCCACTTTGACAAGCCTGTTTGTGTGTCAAATTCCTCTTATTAATTTTCTTAAGGCCACCTTGCCTTAGTTTCCTCTTTTGAAACTTAACATTTCCATACATTTCTAGGTTTCCAAAATGTTCACTTTCCTCGTTTAACTTAAGTTTCCAAAATGTCCACTTTCCTCTTTTAACTAAAGTTTCCAAAATGTTCACTTTCCTCTTTTAACTTAAGTTTCCAAAATGTTCACTTTCCTCTTTTTGAAACTTAACATTTCTAAATCATTTCTTACATTTCCAAGTTTCCAAAAATGTTCATAATACATTTATAACACATGAGACATGTCATTTTGTACAATTAAACCGAAAATGCATAGGCCCTTTTCAGGATGTTAAGTTCTGCCCCCTTTAAAAATAATTTCGTCCTCGAAATTACTTAAATAATCATACATCCTAACTCACCACACTACACTACTGCTACGCACTCTGATCTTAAAACTAACACATCTCCTATGCACAATTCCAAAGTTCACATCCAAGGTTTCATACCATTCACTAGCAATACAAGAACGACCTAGCTCTATAATAAACAGGGCAATAAAGGCATTTCGAAAATAAGAAACTTACCCGTTGTCATATCTGGCACATCACTCTCCTCGCGACGGCCAACTGCATAAACCAACCTTGGTTGCCTTGCATCAGAACCTTTAGCACCTCCGCTTGGTGCTCCACAACCACGGCCGGAACCATTTCCTCCATGGTTCGGACCACGACCTCGGCGAGGTCAGTCATCCACCTCTACCAACATGATTAACATTACGAGTCATTGATTGACTTTCAGCTGGTTTCTTAGGACAATCTTTGAGCATATGGTCCTTGGACCCACACCTAAAACATCCTCCTGTCTTTTTCCAGCACTCCCCTAAGTGTTTCTTTCCACAATGATCACAAGGACGATACTGCCCTCCTGTACCAACTTGCTGACCCCGCAGCCCATCAGCTCTGGGCCTTTTCTGGACATTTCTCAATGATCCTAATGACTCATAATCCCTCTTGGGTCTATTTCTATCAGAGTTCTGCTTAACCGAGTCATTGATTCCCTCGACTACCTTAGCCTTTTCTACCAACGCGAAAAACTCCCGCTCCTAATGTGGAGCTATCAATAACCTGAGATCATCCCTTAAACCGTCTTCAAAACGGACACATCGCTCATGTTTCGTTGCCACTACTCCTCGAGCATATCAGCTTAACCTTAGAAATTCAACTTCATACGCTGCTACTGACTTGTTCCCTTGAACCAGCCCCAGAAAAGCTTTCCTCTGCTCATCAATATGACGTGTGCCGACATACTTTTTCTAATATGCCTCCTTAGCATACTCCCAGGTCAGATCCTTAGCAGTGGCACCATCCCTCACTGTTAACCACCATTGATACGCTTTATCGCGTAGTAGTGCCACCATTCCTTTCAACTTCTCCTTCGGGGTCAGATCGAGCTCATCCATAATGCGCTCGGTTGCTTCCAACCAAGACTTCACCGTCTTGGGTGCCACACCGGATACTCCACGGAACACCTCAGCTCTGTTGGCTCAGAGTCACTCGGTTATAGATTTTTGAGCTCCCGTATTTCCACCCGCGCCAGCCACCATTTCAAGAACTTCGCAGATAGCTCGCGATACGAAGATCATCCCCGTCTGAGCTTGCTGCTCGACACCGATAGCTGGGGGTGGTGGTGGCGGTGGTAACTCATTGTCAGACCCTTGACCCGACCTAACGGGTTCTGACACAGCCATTCTTCCTCTACCGCGTCCATGACGACCGTGTCCTCTAGAACTCATATCTAACGACGCGCTTTAATCTGATTAAGAAAGTTTTTATAAATTAGCCTTTATTCCACTGATTAACTGCGAAGAAGTTTTATGAAAAGATTTTTAGGAGTGGTTCTTTCGTATGCACACAGTCTTCACATTCATACATCCATCAATCAATTATGAACTTCCGTTCATTCAGAGAAATGTTGTAGTTTTCATTGTGGTTATTTTTCCACTACCCAGGGGTATTTACGTAATTTGTCCTACAGGGGTATTTTTGTAATTTTTTAAATAAGGTTCCTTGGTGATTTTGTCAAAAAGGATTTTGGAAATTTTAAAATCCCGAGGCTTTTTGGTAAATTTGGAAATTCTAGGGGTATTTTAGTAATTTTGAATTTCGAGGGTATTTTGGTAATAAACCAGGGTAAATTTGTAAAGTTTAATAGTTCAGGGATATTTCAAAATTTGCAAAACTTTGAGGGTTCTTTTTGAGAAATTTATTTTCCAAAACGATGAAGTTACAAAAATTTTGGAAATTAGGGTCATTTTGGAAATTCTGGTAAGTTAGGGGAAATTTTGTAATTTTCCAAAATCAAGGTATTTTCGATAATTTGCAAATAAGGGTTTTTGGACTTGTTATAAAATAATGAAAATGTTGATTAGAACTGTGGGTATTTTGGACATTTTTATAAACCAAGGGTATTTTTGTAATTTTACCACTAGAGGTATTTTTGTAATTTTATAAATCAAAAATTTTTCGGAGAATTGTGTAGAAAAGATAGTTTCCACGAATTAAAGAAAAATGATTTTAAGAGTTTTAAAATTAGGGTTCTTAAAAAAAAAACATGGCTAGTTCCCTTTCGGGTTTTAGTTATTGGGTTTAGCCTATGACCGAGTCTTCTTAGTCAGGGTGAACCAAAGCTACGCACCAGGTAGGATTCGAGTGGAGAGGAGGTGAGTCACGCGGACTGCTTAAATACCAAGCTCCCACTGAAACCATTCCTAGGCATGTGCACAGGGGTTGCCACACCCACTAAGTCCTCTGGGTTAGGGTGAACCGAAGCTACGCACCAGGTAGGATTCCTGCGAAGAGGAGGTGAGTCGCTAGGACTGCTTAAATACCAGGCTCTTTCGGATCCAATCCTAGACATGCGTGCCATGGTTGCCACACCCTAACTCGATTGACTTAGCCATAGGTTTGTTTAGTTAGGCCTTTAAGTCTTATGTAGTAGTTAGGGTAGACTAGTCCTAGGGTTCAAGCACCTATCATTCTATTCTACGTTCCATTCCTTTTCTACCCTTCTATAAATCACATAATCACACAGATGGTTAGGGGTACTCACCTGGTGGACTACGGGTCGGAGACTTAGGTGCCATGCCATCAAACCTGCCTATTTTCAGAAATACTTCCATAAAACTCATTTGGGCTCGATTTGAAAACATTTTGGGCCTTATACCACAGGCCGAGAGTTTAAAACTGGGCTCTGATACCAAACTGAAACACCCCACACCTGACCCACGAGCTTGGACCGGATCTGGTATGTTCCTTGATGTAAACCGGTTCAAAATTCTTTTGAATACTTTAAAAACTGTGTGTTTTGAAGATAGTTTGTTTGTGGGTTGGGCTCGAGTTGAAAACAAGTTTATTTTTATATTGAAAACCCATTTATTTCAGGTGACAAAATATTTAAGGTTTGTTTTAAATTAAATTGACTTAATATCTAAATAACATAAATTAAGTAACATAGTAAATAAAACAACAATAAAATCATCACTATGGCCTTATTACATAAAACAAAACCCAAATAAAATTGAAGAGTACTTAAATAAAATAAAATGTCCAAATTAAATAAAACTTCAAGCTGAGCATGGCCACCACAAGTTCTGCTGTCCCGGTCCATCACTGTTTAACACCTGAAACATGTTCCCACAACGGGGTGAGTCAACAGACTCAATGTGTAACCAACACAAAAATTTAACAGATTTAGGCATACCATACATATCATGTTCACATAATAATAATGATGCAATCTCGAACCCACACCTAGAAACCATCCGCTACACATCCCCGTACCAACCTGCACACCGTGGGGACTACTAAGTCAACCCTCCTTCTGCTATACCCCATCGAAGGCAGTCACTGCAGTCGACGTGCTCATCGCCCATATATAATTTTGTGGCATAGCCACCAGATCTAAATAATTGTGTCATGAGACACCACATTCAGATAATGTAACCGAAGTTACCACATTCAGATAATGTGACCGAAGTCACCACATTCAGATAGTGAGACCGAAGTCACCACATTCACTTCCCCTTTCTCATATAACCCGAATGCCCCATATTATTCATATCATGCATATCATACTTAAATTCACATTCATGTCACTTTTCACATGTTAAATATAACATATTTCGTAATCCTAGTAGGAGTAGGAAACGTACCTGAGTACTTTGTACCATAACATGTGTAACACCCCAAACCCGGCCCATTTGCTATGACCGAATTTGAAATGCCACTGCAGAAAAACGTTTGAAAAGCTTTTGACTTAGAGTTAAAAACATAAAATTTTGTTGTCTTTACTAAAACATTGTGTAATTAAAGTTCCAAATAAAATTAAGTTGTTTAAAAATAAAACATTTTCAAATAATAATATAATCGACAATCCAACTTAAAACATAATAAAAATCCCTAAATACTTAAAGTGGCCCTTATTACAATAAATAACCTTTCATAAATAAAATGTGTAAAACAAATAAAATATCTTCTGCATGGGCCACCTCGTATCCACTCCAACCCGGTCCGAGCATCACCGAAAGGTTTGAGAAAAATTGGGTGAGTCACATGACTCGATGTGTAATTAATCCATGAATTCCACCCACATGTTAACCACATATTAACCCATATATCAGATAACAAGATATCATATTCACTTAATAACACATTCTAGGCTTGGCCCATATTTATATCACTTATCAGGTAACAGGGTAATTAATCGCATAAATTCACATATCGGGCTTAACCCATTTCCACACTGATCCACATTCATATACTGGGCTTGGCCCATTTCTAATTAATCCACATATCCATTAAAATTATGCAAAATGTGCCCAACCCAACCTAGGGTTCATCCTCTACACACCCCCGTATCCATCCACCACACACCAGGGGATTATCAAATCACCCTCTCCTTTTTACTCCAAAAGGCAATCAATGCCGTCCACGTGCAATTAAGCACAATAATCCACAACGCGACTTCAGTCAGCGCCAATCCACGATGTAGTCGTAGCTAACACCAAAACCATGATGGGACACATAGTCACTCATCAACCACGATATGGCACATAGCCGATATCAACCATGATGAGGCACATAGCCACTCATCAAGCCACGCGAACTAAATCGTAATTAATCCATAACGTGACCTTAGTCAACGTCAATCCACGATGTAGCTCAAGGCTAACATCAAACCACGTACTCGAAGTACACCCGTACCTTCTTTCATATCATATCCCAACCCATGCACATGCAACATTCCATAATGACATAATATAATGATGCATGAGCATGTTCATCAAGCATATTATCACATATTCATATTAGAAATCACTTTTTATTAGATATGGTACTTACCGAATTATCGACATACCCCTTGAGGGTATCCACATCACAATTTCCATTGCACTAGTTAGCACATATTTAACACATACAGATATAACACAAATACCCGAAAACGGTAGGCTAA
The DNA here is from genome assembly GCA_025506655.1 of Gossypium rotundifolium. Classification (NCBI taxonomy): domain Eukaryota; kingdom Viridiplantae; phylum Streptophyta; class Magnoliopsida; order Malvales; family Malvaceae; genus Gossypium; species Gossypium rotundifolium. Next base: position 64,667,136 of record CP106734.1, read on the forward strand.
CTACACACCTGCCTATTAGTGAAATCCCGAACTACTCGAATCTAACACGATCTCGAAACGTGGTTCTTCCTTCTCCCTTAAAGCCGATTTGGTCTCCTACCAAATCCCGAATCACACTCTGAGCCCTTCCTTTAGCTACACACAAAAGAACACCTTTTTATGGCACTATGAACATTCGGCCATGCCTAAAACCAAGACTTAATCCATTGATTTCGGTACACCCTTGAAGAAATAATAAAACTGACTGCTAAGGAAGAATATACTTACTACCACACGTTGTTCACCACTCCTAAAGCACCCTCAAAGAATCGGCTCCAAGACCCCAAAGAGAAAAGAGAGATCACGCAAAAATAGAGGGAGTTGAATGCTTAGAGACGGCTATGGTGTGGAAAGAGGAAGAAAAAGAAAAGTAAAATGGAAGAGAGAAATTCAACAGAGAAAAGTGAAGAGAATTTCGGCTCAAGAGTTTGAAAGAAGAAAAGAAAGAGATGAAAGAGAGGAGATAGATAATTTCGGCTTTGAGCAAAGAAATGGCAAAGAAAAAGAAAGATATGGGAGAGTATGGTTTCGGTTTCCAAGAAGAAAAAGAGAAAAGAAACAATTGCAATTTGGCTTAAAGACCAAATGAGTAAATCATCAATTCTACTTGGGTTATCGGGTTTGCTTCAACCAAAAGCATTAGGAAGAAATTGACAAAGCAAAGGGAGATTTTGGCTTGACACAAAAACAAAGACTAACACTTACAAAACTAGCCGAAAATATCACCTAACTACAAAGAAGTTTCGGCACCCTATTTCCCCTTACACAAAACAAAATTCGGCAACCATCCTTTTGCCAACAATTCAAAGAAATTTTAAATTACACACACTCCTAATTTTCTCCCTATTTCATCCTATTCACTCACAAAACTTAAGCCAACCCCCTTAGTCCATGAAATCGTTCACATTCATGGACTTCAGAGTCAAACCTATCCACACAAAACTTACCATAACAACGCACCTTACATCAAGCCTTATGTTCTCACATTATCCTTAATCAACATGATTCTTTCCCAAACATCAAGCTTACCTAAATTATTATTCAACTTGCCATAAAAATTGAAAGTCCAACCTATCATAATTAGAGCTTGACCGTCCATTAATGCTACGACACATAAAAAAAATAAAGTCTTCAAAATGCTAATCATGCTACTCGAACCACTTCCCTCAAGCAACTCTTCATATATCAAAACCACCTTGCCACTAACTCCTCATGTGCTAGAATTTAACACTTAAATTAAATTAAGTGTCAAGTTCACCTAATCCACTTCACTAAATTTTTAATACTAAAAAAAAAATTATTCTAGCTTAGCTAATAATTCCAAGCTTTCACTAGACTATACTAACTCATGAATTATGCACGAATGCATAGCCCCTAAATCTAGGATATTACAACATGGTACTTTAGCCACATTCTTACACTTTCATATTAACACATATATCAAGTTAAAGCCATAAATCTATTAAGATTAGTGTGAGGTACACACCTGATTCGCTTAACAATTTCACTTGAAATCCCGAAATTCGATCTACTGCCTTAGATTTTAAGTCCCTACATTCGGCCAACATGGTAATATTTAACAAAGGCCTATTCGGCCAAGCTTAGTGTTTTCTTTCAAAGCCTAATCGGCTATAACCTAAATCCCGAATGATTTATGTAGTCAACTTCTTACCTTTGGTGCCGATTTGATGACTATTTAAATCCCGAAATCGCTGCTATGCTTCTTCCTTGTATTCGGCCAACTCTAGATCCTTTTAACATATTAGTTTTCGGCTTTTAAGATAATAAAAGATAGATCCAAACACTAAAATAAGCATTGGCCGAATGCTATAGGTACTTACCTTGTGAATTTTAAATCCCGAAACTCACCGAATAACTAGGGAATACGCGGCCTATGGTGTACCTTTGGGAAAAGAACTTCTCCTTCCTTGTAGACGACACTTAGTAAATCCCGAAAGATCTCTTCAAGGTTTTGGCAACAATATATTGAGGGTATTAGAATCTTAATTTCGACAGACTTAAGTGAAATAGAATGAGAATCGAACCTAATCTTACCCTTACTGAAGAATTTGATGGAACTCTTGCTTGAACCTTTAGCACTATTCGGCTATGGCCCTGATATGTATCACAATTTCGATTCTTGAGGCTTAGTGAGAAATCGGCTAGGGCTATTGGTACCTTCGACTTTTGATTGTGTTTGTAATAGAAGAAGAAAAGAAAAGAGAAGAAGAGAATAGTAGCAGAGAGAATTCGACAGAGGAAAGAAAGAAAAGAATGGAGAAATTTGCTAGAGAATTTCGGCAGAGGCTTCCTTGAAGAGAAAAGAATGAATGAAGAATGGCCTTATTTTCCTTCTATTGCCGAAATTCCTAGGCTAGAGTCCCCTGCTTGGCCACCACTCTTCCTATGTGATAAATTTTTATCTTTTGATTATCACTTTATTCAATAATAGACTTAATCCCACAATTATCTCTTATCTCTTAAAAATAACAATAATTATCCATCATTTATCCACCTATTTAGCAATTTTAAAGAGAATTAAACTCTTCACTTAGGTTCCTTGTGCGTCCACCTCCTTTGCTTCTAGTAGCAAAATAATAGTTCTTTATTTGCTTCCCAAGTGACTCGATCCTGGCCCAAATACACAAGCTTGTGGCATCACTTGTTGGGCTTTTCAAGGTGCCTTCAAGCCACTTTGACAAGCCTGTTTGTGTGTCAAATTCCTCTTATTAATTTTCTTAAGGCCACCTTGCCTTAGTTTCCTCTTTTGAAACTTAACATTTCCATACATTTCTAGGTTTCCAAAATGTTCACTTTCCTCTTTTAACTTAAGTTTCCAAAATGTCCACTTTCCTCTTTTAAATTAAGTTTCCAAAATGTTCACTTTCCTCTTTTAACTTAAGTTTCCAAAATGTTCACTTTCCTCTTTTTGAAACTTAACATTTCTAAATCATTTCTTACATTTCCAAGTTTCCAAAAATGTTCATAATACATTCATAACACATGAGACATGTCATTTTGTACAATTAAACCAAAAATGCATAGGCCCTTTTCAGGATGTTACAAACCCTAAGGTTAAATATCATTTTTTATTTTCTATACAGCCTTATTGCTCCCTTTTTCCTGTTGTTGTTTTCTAACACCTCATCTCCCTTCTCTCCCAAATCATTTTTTTTCTTTTCTCTTCTCCTCTCGTCAGTTGCCCAAACCCTAGTCTTTTACACCTTCATTTCCATCAACTTCTCCTCCATTGAAGATGGTTTGTTGGTCGTTTTATTCACCTTCTTGTTATTTCTTTTCCATTAATTTTTCAGCCTTAGTTTTTATGTTTTTATCACTAAAAAAATGCCTTTATGCCGCCACAAAAATCAACATTGCCACCCCTTCTCCTCCTTGTGTAAGTTATGTTTATTTTCTCTTTTTCTCTTCCTTTTTGTTGTCGTTTATTATTGATTTATTTTTTAAATTCTGATTATTTTGTTCAAAAACAACCTCCTTTCAGCCCCATAAGTACCCTAAAGATTACTCAAGACAACCACCTAAACTATCGTCATTGAGGGTGTTTGCCATTCATTAAAACCTCTCTTGTGGCTATCGATTTATGCCTTTAATAGACTAATATGACCTTCTATTTTCAACACCTTTTCTGTTATTTTTCAAGCTTCAAATATTCACTAATCATCCCCTTAAGCTCTTCAATGTGCCGTCGACCGCGTTCAGATGTGCAAATAAAACAAACAATTTTATTAAACAATTTTCTAAGTGTAGCTTTATTGCAAGCGTATAGGTCAGTCGTAATATTATAGTGTTACAATGGAACACCGAAATTCTCCAAGGATCGAACCTAAATGAGATGACAATTTAGCAATAAATAGCATACACGATAGAGACTAAGTGACTACTAATACAATTTTATAGTACGAAAAATCATAACAAGGAAATTTTGCAAGAAAATTAAAAATGCTAATCTAGGGACTAAATTGAAAAAAGTATAAAACTAAGAAATTATCCAAATAATGACTAATGGAGGTTGGCTGATTTTAATGTGGTTCATCAATTCTCGAACAAGGGACATAAATCGATTAAATTACTCAGAGGCTCCATTTTATCTTTCGATCATAATTTCACCGACTTAGAAGAATTAATTTGATTTATCTCTCACTCTCTCTGATTAATTCGAGACTAATAAATGGGAGTGCAACAAGATTACCTTTTGGTCTCACTTGCCTAGATATTCCCTTAGGGGCATCACTTCCTAAGCTTTTAGATCTATTCGATTTAGTCTAATTTATTACGATTTAGTCCTTTGTCCAAAAATTAGCTTACCCACATCTACATCAACCAACCCCCTTTTAGGTTTAGCTACTCATGTTGAAAATAAAGAGAATGGACATGAAAATGGAAAGCAAAGAAGCCATTATAAAGCTTTAAGAAATATATAAAAGGTGGGATTTTTATGCAAGAAAACTTAAAGAACATGAAACTAAAAGCATTCAACAAAGAAATCTAAAGCAAAAAAACAAAAAGGAACTTACTTTAACAGGTTTAAAGTAAAAGAAATTGAAATACATTAAACTAAAGCTAGAAATGTTTTACAATAAAGGTAAAGAGACTAAAATTGTAAATAAACCTAAGCTATAGTGATAACTAATTTAAATAACACTAAGAACAACAAGAATAAGAAGAAAGTGAAAAAAAAAACTCTAATACTAAGAAAGAATAAGAGAAAATGAAATCCCTAGAAAAAGTGCAGAAAAACTAAAAGAAACTAATGTTAAAAATAACCTAATGTGTGTGTGTCTCCTCCTCAACCAATTTCAGTTGTTTTGGGCTGAATTATGATGGATTTTCATTGCCAAAACTTCCCAACATAGGTCTTGGATGATTGGTGGACCGGGTGGAAAAAGACTATAACATCCTGAAATAGGGCCTGGGAGTCTAAGGCTAAGCAAACTGGATTCTCCAAGGAGTTAAGCGAATAGGAGATTGCCCAAGAATGTGACAAGCATGTATACGCTAGTAGATTAGCGAGTAGGTGTATAACCAGTAAGTTTGATGAGCTAAAGTATGCTAGTAAGCTTGGCAAGTAGGAGTTCGCCAGAAGGCTTGGCGAACTAGAGTACACCAGAAGGCTTGGTGAACTAGAGTACGCCAGAGGATTAAGTGAACTTAGATTACTAGTACGCTTGGTGAAGCAAGGATCACCAGTAGGAAATGAGGAAACTTAGAACCTATAACTTAAGCCATTTTGTTAAAGGAATTTATTATTTTGTTCTCCTAAATTTACTATCAATCACTTTGTAGTCAAGCCCTAAGAGCCCATCACTTAGAAATCAAGGTAAGGTCCTGATCTCTAGTAATGTTCACAATAAGGGAAACTAGGTTCACTAATAAGTCTAGCATGTGCAAACCTAGGATCTCTTATGTTTATGTATGTGCTTGAATGTGTTTTTGTAACTTCTGAATGTTTGTTAAGAACCTAGAAAAACCATCTTCAAACAAAGTCGGAATAGAAAAGCTTGTCTAAGTTTTCATGTAAATTGGTGAGTGTTCAAGTAAATTAGGAGCTTAGGGTTTTAACCTAAGTTCTGAGAGTAAGTCTTTTTTATTACTTCGTTTTATGAAAGTATTTAAATATGTGTTTTCATAAATAGTGACATGCGAGCTCTATATGATTATGTGTTTTGTGAACTCTATGCTAAGTAAATGTTTTAAAATAACCTTCTAAATCTTTGGATATAATGGAATGCCATAAGATTGTGAGTACTTACCTATATGTTTTATGCTTTGGGCATTGAGGCCCTGGTATAGGCTAGAGAGATAAGGGTATATCGAGCTAAGCTCCATTCAATGGGACATCTTGGTGTATTGAAGAGTGTTTAGCCTTGTGCTACACTTATGGGACATGTTAAGGACTCATTGAGTCATTCTATGGTGCTATAAAGAGATTCGATTATCCAATAGGAATGAACAAGTGAATATATGTGTTTCTCAAGATACTCTGTTTTACTAAGCTATCAACTGTAAGTGTTTGCGAATTAGACTTCACACAAGTATGGTGAACCCTAGCTCGTAGCTTTGTAATCTTGTCGATGTTTTTGGTTAACTTATGCTTTGGGTTTACTGCGTGGTTATTATTGCTTCCTATATATTCAATGAGTTCCCAAGGACTCATACACTCTTTTCCAAACACCGTAGATAAATAGATCGCAAGATGAGCAACAACGAGGCGAGTGATCCAAGCGAAAAATACATACTAGAAAGGTAGAGCAGGAAAAGTCTGGACAATAAATTCAATGTGGGATAGTCTGCTGTAAACTCAAAATTATATAGGATTTTTCTATATATTTTTACCACCTTTTGAATTAATAAATATGTTAATATTAAGTAATTGTTATTGAACTAAGTGAATTTTACTTAAATATTAATGTTGGACATGAATTTATAATGTATGTGAAATTAGCTTTATTAAATGATTTTTATGCATAATTTATATTATTTTTATGTTAATTATTAATATGCTAATTTTCACTATGCAGTGGGACCATGGAAGATGAGATTAATATAAATGTTGCATGGACATGCACATACCCACTCTGTTTGGACAGCAAGACCATGTAAACCTGGGTCATAAGGATGTTAAGTTGACCCAGTAAAAGTGTGCTACATGATGGACAAGTCTGATTATTTATTGGACTAAGAAACCGTCCAACAAGGAGGAATTAAAGCCCAATTTCAGTACAAGCAAATGGCTGCCCAAAAATAAACTTTGTGATACTTTGTTGAAGGTTCTTGCACTTGGAAAGATGTCAGAAATCAACACACAAGTTTACCCTTTGAAACCATCCACCTTATGGCTATCAGTAGCAAGGTTTTGAATTCAAAATACAGCAACCAACTCATCCCCTTTCCACAACTTGTGGCCGGCCAAGCATAAGAGAAGAAGGATGTAACACCCCAAACCCGGTCAATACGCCACGACCGAATCTGGTATGTCACTAAGGAAAATATATATTTTTTTTTGAAAGAATCGAATTAACAATTAAATTTTTGTGAAAAACTCTTTGAAATTCTTTATTTGTCGAAAATAAGTTAAAACTGAAATTTACTTCGAAATTACATAAAACTTTAAAACTTAGTTGATAAATCATAGGATAGAAAACATTTATATCATTTTAAGAAAACTCAATTATTACTTTGAAAACCATTTGCATTTGAATGTAGAAACTTAATATTTGAAAATCATTTAAATTATCAAAAACACTTAAGTTGTTTAAATTATCAAATGATTTATGTTACCCGATGATAACGTTTTAAAAACCATCGCGTTTTGTAGTTTAGAAAACTTGGTGCTCAATTTATTATAATAGTCATGAAATTCATAAACCATATTTAAAACATGTTCAAAACATAAAAATAATCCAAAACATAATTAAACAGGCCTTATTACAAATCCATAAAATATGAAAACCAAATTAAAATAAAATACCCAAATGGAAGTTCATATAAAACCAACTTTTATTGCATGGCCTCCTCGAGTTCATCCGGCTCATCATCCGCGATCTCACGAAATACCTGAAAGGATAAGGGAGAAGGTGAGTCACCAAGACTCAGTGCATATTCCCTCTCCCGGGTAAATACCACATACTTACACAAATTATAACAAAGCAACATATATGTATAATGCACCCAACCTAGCCATCCATAACCCCTTTTCTACCCCGTATGGTACCAAACCACTGGTGGTGCCAAACCACTGGTGATCGAAGTCACGATATAAATGTGATACCAAATCACTGGTGACCAAAGTCATGAATAACCATCGTGGGGCCAACCCACGTGATACCAAATCATGGCGGCGATCCCATATCTCAAAAGTGGGGCCAACCCACGGTGGTGTTAACCACGAGGACGAGTCGCTATGAGGTGCTAAACCTCTAGTGTCCAAGACACGAATGTGATACCAAATCACTTGGAGGTACCAAACCTCCGTGTCCAAGACACGAATGTGATACCAAATCACGGTGACCAAGTCACGATATCAATCTTCCCCTCCTCTCATATTGCCCATGCCAATGCAATAAATAAACAAATCATGTCAATATACTTTGATATGTATCTCATAACAAATATATCATAAATCGTAGATCATGATTTCTATCCACATGTATTTACGACATATCGAAATGGACTTACCCGAATCCTTATTCAGACCATCATGGTATCATATCCAAATCTCATCGTTTTTCCCACTTTCATAATATGATTAGTTATAACACACATAAATACATATATAAACCAAGTTATAAAGTGTGTAAGATACACACCTTTCACCAAAGCAAGAACTAACTTCCGGAGATCCGATCTATCACACTAGATCACCTTGTCCTACAATCGGCCAACACTTAAATTATAAACAAAGGCCATTCGACCCTACCACTAAATCCAATGAGTTATCACTTCGAAAACCAAGTCTTACCTACACTTACCCAAAACGATAGTCAAGATATGAGGCTTAGATTGATTCTTCCAACGTTCTGAGGAGCCTAAAAGAAATCGGTTCCTAAAATGGTTAGAACCTTGCAACAAATGCCCATAGATTCAGCCTTTGTCCACAAGAAAATAACGTAGAGAGGAGAAAAGAAATAATAGGAAAATCGGCCAATAATACTTACTTATTAACCAAAATCGATTGAAGAAAGCAAAAGAGAATCTACCCTTGAATATTCGGCCAAAACAAAACAATAAGAGAAAGGGAAGTTTCGGCAAAATGATTAAATGGTCAAAGAAATTCGGCTATGGTTGATTTGTAATAACAAAAAGGATTCGATTAAAATGGAGAAAGAGAAAGGAAAAAGGAAAAAGATGAAAGAGATTTCAATGGGAGAGGAATGTTTATGGCTTTGAACAAAAATGAAAGAAAGTAAAGAGAGATGGAGAGAAGGAAGTTTCGGCCAAGAGAAAGTAGGAAAAATGTGGGTTGAACAAGTATGAAAGAATGGGAAAGATGTTGTGAACAAAAGAAATTCGACCAAGCACAAAGATGGTTTCGGATTTGATACACTTTGATGCACTAGGGAGAAACTTGCAAAAACTAGAAAGGATTTTCGGTTATGACACCAAAATAATTATTGAAGGCCAAAACAACACCTAAAACTCACCTTATGACCAAGACACATTCGGCTATAGGAGTGTTTGAGGAGAGAAAAGAAATTGGTGATCATAAACTTAGGAGAAATGGCCAACTAGCTACTAACCTACCAAAGCTACCAACAAAAATCGGTCAAACCCTCCCCTAGACCAAAATGCCGTCCACATACATGCACTAAGGCCTTGGAATACTTTCCAAAACATTTTCCTAAAACCAAGCCTTATATCTCCCCAACCTTCCATAACCTTAAGATTCTTATCCCCAATTTCATGCTTTCCTTAAACCAATATTCAACCTACCAAAAATTAAGAGTCCAACCTATCATAAATAAAGTTTGACCGTCCATCAATGCTAGAACACAAAAATAAAGTCTTCAAAATGCTAAACATTCTACTCGAACCTCTAACCTCAAGTAACTATCCAAGCATCATAACCACCTTGCCACTAACTCCTCATATGCTTAATTTAACACTTAAATTAACTTAAGTGTCAAGCTCACTTAATCCACTTCATTATACTAAAAATTATTCTAGCTTCCTAAATAAAATCAAGCCTTCACAAGACTATGCTAACACATAAAATTCATACCCGAGCCAATACAAATAATACTCAAATTTTAGGATATTACAATTCTACCCCCTTAAGAAAATTTCGTCCTCGAAATTACCTGATCAAAAGAGTTGAGGATACTGCTGTCTCATCGCATCCTCCGGTTCCCAAGTAGCTTCTTCCACTCCATGATTCCGCCATAAGACTTTCACTAAAGGAACTGTCTTCCTCCGTAGAACTTTTATATCTCGATCAAGAATCTGCACAGGTTCTTCTTCTATCGTCAAATCTGGACTCACTTTTATTTTCTCTACTGGCACGACATGCGATGGATCAGAACGATAGCATCTAAGCATAGAGACATGAAACACATCGTGAATCTGGCTCAATTCTGTTGGCAACTCAAGCTGATAAGCTACTGGTCCCACTCGTCTCAACACCTTAAATGGCCCAATGAAACTTGGACTTAACTTGCCTTTTCTCCCAAATCTTAACACTTTCTTCCATGGCGAGACCTTCAGAAAAACTTTGTCACCCATGGAAAACTCTATATCCCTCCACTTGAGATCGGCATAAGACTTCTGCCTATCCAAAGCTTCCTTCAGACGAGCCTAAATCAATTTCACCTTATCCTCAGTTTTCGCAACCAACTCTGGTCCTAACATCTGACGCTCACCCAATTCTGTCCAACATGTAGGTGTGCGACACTTCCTACCATACAATGCCTCATATGGTGCCATCTTAATGCTTGCCTGATAACTATTGTTGTATGCGAACTCAGCTAACGGCAAAAACTCTTCCTAGCTGCCTCGGAAGTCCAAAACACATCCTCTTAGCATATCCTCTAAAATCTGAATGACCCTTTCCGACTGCCCGTCAGACTGTGGATGAAATGCGGTACTGAAATCCAACCGCGTACCCAAAGCCTGATGTAACGCTCTCCAAAACCTCGACATAAATGGGGATCTCATGCGAGATGATCGACACCGCACACCGTGCAACCTCACTATCTCGACCACATACAACTTAGCTAACCTCAAGAGGCGAGTAATCTACCCTTACAGAATGAAATGAGTGACTTGGTCAGACGATCAACAATCACCCAAACTGAATCCTTCTTACTAGGTGTAAGAGGTAATCCACTGACAAAGTCCATAGTGATCTTTTCCCACTTCCACTGTGGAATCTTCACCTACCAAGTAACCCAGACGACAAGCGATGTTCGACTTTGACCTGGCGACACGTCGACATTTACCCACAAACTCGATTACCTCCGCTTGGACACAGCCACCAAAGCGCTCTCTCAAATCACGATACATCTTGCTACCTCCGGGATGCATAGCATATGGGCTGCTATGTGCGTCCCGAAGTATCCTTTGCCTCAACTCTACATCCTTCGGCATACAAGCTCTCCCTTGAAAACACAGGACTCCATTACTGGACAAACTATAATTTTCTAAACCTCCGTTCTGAACTTGCAATCTTCGATCATTCAAACCATCATCCTCTAACTGTTTCTACTTGATTTGCTCTAACCAAGTCGGCTTGACTTGCAATTTAGCCAAAAGACTTCCATCGTCATATAAGCTAAGACGAGCAAATGTCAATCTTAAGTCAGATACAACCTTACGGCTCAACGCGTCTGCCACCACGTTAGCCTTGCCGGGATGATACTCAATCGAATAGTCGTAGTCCTTCAACAACTCAATCTATCTACGCTGTCTCAAGTTCAAATCCTTCTGAGTCAGAAGATACCTAAGACTCTTGTGATCCGTGTAAACTATCGACTTCTCTCCGTACAAATAGTGTCTCCCAATCTTCAAAGAGAATCCGTACAAATAGTGTCTTCCAATCTTCAAAGCGAAAACCACTGCTGCTAATCCCAAGTCATGCGTCGGATAATTAACCTCATGTGGTCTCAACTGTCGAGATGCATAAGCCACTACTTTCCTTCTGCATCAGACACATCCCAAACCAAGATGTGATGCGTCCACGATGAAGTGAATTCCTTGCACGCCTCGGGTTGAATCAAAACTAGAGCTTGATCGAATCTTCTTCAACTTGTCGAAACTTTCTTGCTGCTTCTCGGTCCACACAAATGGAACTCCTTTCCTCAACAACTTGGTCATCGGTGCGGCGATCAAAGAAAATCCCTCTATAAACCTTCGGTAATACCCCGCCAGACCTAGAAAACTCCAAATCTCAGCCACTGACTTAGGTGGCTTCCAATCCAACACTGCCTCAATCTTCCGAGGATCTACTCTAATCCCCTCGGCTGATACAACGTGACCCTAGAAAGTCACCTCTCTAAGCCAGAACTCGCACTTACTAAATTTAGCAAAAAGTTACTTTTCCCTTAGAATCTGCAACACAACTCGCAAATGCGCATCATGCTCCTCCTCTGACTTTGAGTATACCAAAATATCGTCTATAAAAACCACAACAAACTGATCCAAAAACTACTGGAATACCCGATTCATCATATCCATGAATGCTACCAGCGCGTTAGTTAACCCAAACGGCATCACCAGAAACTCGTAGTGCCCATACCGAGTGTGAAATGCCGTCTTATGGATATCAGCCTCTTTCACCTTTAGCTGATGATATCCAGACCTTAAATCAATCTTGGAGAAAACTGCGGCCCCTTTAAGCTGATCAAACAAATCATCTATCCTCGGCAAAGGATACTTGTTTTTGATTGTCAGCTTATTCAATTGGCGGTAGTCTATACACATCCGCATCGTACCATCCTTCTTCTTGACAAAAAGTACCGGTACTCCCCAAGGCGAAACACTTGGTCGAATGAAACCTCGATCCAACAACTCCTGAATCTGAGCCTTCAATTCCATCAATTCCTTCAGTGCCATCCTATACGGAGCTATAGACACTGGCGCCGTTCCGGGTAACAGATCTATACCGAATTTGACTTCACGATCCGGAGGCAGTCTCGAAAGTTCTTCTGGAAATACATCAGTATATTCCTTTACCGTTCGGACATTCCCTACCGCAGACTCTTTAGCTTCCAAAGCACACACATGAACTACAAACGCTTCACAGCCCTTCCTGACCATCTTCACGACTTTCGGTCACGGATACCACGTTGGATAGATAATCTCTTCATTACCTATCATGACCACTTCTTCACCTTTCGCTGTCTTCAAAACCATGCGCTTAGCAGCGCAATCCAAACTTGCTTGGTACTTAACCAACCAATCTATCCCAAGAATCAGATCGAACTCCTCAAATAGCAGTTCCATCAGATCAGCTACGAACACTACCCTTGAAGTTCTAGGGTATATCTCTATATAGCTTATCTATTTCTCAGAGTGACCTAGAGGACTAAATCTTGTCATCCTCCTAGAAGCGCTTTTAGAATCTAGATTCATAGTCTTTACTATACTACTAGCAACATACTGAATCGTCGAACCCACATCTATCAAAGCGTTATATGGAACACCAAAGGTTAAGAACGTCATGAGTTATGACATCCGGTCGTCACCCTCCTCTCGATGCCTCATTGCATACACCAAACCAGTTGTCTTGCCTCGGTGTTGCTTGCACCTCTTTGCGATGCTCCATGACCTCGACTAGAACCATTACCTCCTCTACCATTACCACGACCTCTCTGCGGTCTTTGGTCCTCCTTTCCGAATCGAGCACGGCCTTGACCCTCGGTGATTCTGGCTTGCTTACGTGGGCGGTCCCTCACACGATGATCCAGCGAACCACACTCGAAACATCCTTTCCCTCCGGTCCAACATTCGCCCCAATGAAACTTTTCACATCAATTACACGTCTTTGGTCCCGATTAGCGATAGAGACCTCCCAGACTGATTCGGCCCACTTTGCATGGCCCTCTTCTGAACATTACCAGTTGACCCAGATGATCCATATCCTCTCTTATGCTTATTCCTATTAGTAACTCGCCTTCTAGATTCCTTTATTCCTTCGGCTATCTTAGCCTTTTCAACCAAAGTAGCAAACTCTCGCTCCTGATGTGGAGTAATCAACAATCTCAGCTTGTCCTTCAAACCATCTTCGAATCGGACACATCGCTCGTGCTCCGAAGCCACAATACCTCTAGCATAACGGCTCAATCTTAAGAACTCAGCCGCATACTCTGATACGAATTTACTCCCTTGAACCAAACTCAGAAATGCCTTATGCTGCGCATCAAAATAACTAGACCCAATATATTTCTTCTGATACACTGCCTTAAAGAAGTCCCAAGTGAGATCCTCCGCTATAGCACCATTCCGAACCGTGAGCCACCACTGATATGACTCATCACGAAGAAGTGATACAATCCCTTTCAGCTTTTCCTCGGCATTCAAATCCAGATCATCCATGATTCGCTCTGTCGCCTCTAACCAATATTCAGCCGAGCTGTGAGCTACACCCGAAACACCTCAAAATACCTCAGCTCCATTGGCTCAGAGTCGCTCGGGTACAGATTTTTGAGCTCCCGTGCCTCCACCTACTCCAGCTACCCTCTCCAGAACTCGCAGCATCGCTTGAGACACTGCGTCATCTCCCGTTTGATCCTGATGCTCAACTCTAACCACTGGTGGTGGGACTGGTGGTACCTCATTCTCGGATCCTTGACCTGACCTCACTGGCTCAGACACAGCCATCCTACCACGACCACGTCCACGCATAACACGACCTCGACCTCGAGTACTCACATCTAAAGTCTCGACTTATCTGATTAAAAGTTTTATGCATTAGTCATTATTCCACTTTCTTTTAAAGCACAGTTTTATGAAAAATTTTAATAAGAGATTGTTTCGCGAGTACACCAAACCTATGGTTTTGGGTCTCTAAAGTAGTTCCTACTACTATATAGTCATATCAACATCACTAAAATCATATCATCAAAATCAACAGTTTTGTTGTACTTACCAGGGCGGATTGATGCCGGAGACTCGGGCCATGCCTTTCCAACCATAAAATTTTCAACAAAAACATTTTAAATCTATACTTTAAATCATTTTGGGCCTCAGGCCCACAGCCGAGCTTTTGAACTTGGCGCTGATACCAATTTGTAACACCCCAAACCCGGTCAATACACCACGATCGAATCTGGTATGTCACTAAGGAAAATATATTTTTTTTTGAAAGAATCGAATTAACAATTAATTTTTTGTAAAAAACTCTTTGAAATTCTTTATTTGTCAAAAATAAGTTAAAAGCTGAAATTTACTTGAAATTACATAAAACTTTAAAACTTAGTTGATAAATCATAGGATAGAAAACATTTATATCATTTTAAGAAAACTCAATTATTACTTTGAAAACCATTTGCATTTGAATGTAGAAACTTAATATTTGAAAATCATTTAAATTATCGAAAACACTTAAGTTGTTTAAATTATCAAATGATTTATGTTACCCGATGATAACGTTTTAAAACCATCGCATTTTGTAGTTTAGAAAACTTGGTGCTCAATTTATTATAATAGTCATGAAATTCATAAACCATATTTAAAACATGTTCAAAACATAAAAATAATCCAAAACATAATTAAATAGGCCTTATTACAAATCCATAAAATATGAAAACCAAATTAAAATAAAATACCCAAATGGAAGTTCATATAAAACCAACTTTTATTGCATGGCCTCCTCGAGTTCATCCGGCTCATCATCCGCGATCTCATGAATCACCTGAAAGGATAAGGGAGAAGGTGAGTCACCAAGGCTCAGTGCATATTCCCTCTCCCGGGTAAATACCACATACTTACACAAATTATAACAAAGCAACATATATGTATAATGCACCCAACCTAGCCATCCATAACCCTTTTCTACCCGTGTGGTACCAAACCACTCGGTAGTGCCAAACCACTGGTGACCAAGTCACGATATAAATGTGATACCAAATCACTTTGGTGACCAAAGTCACGAATAACCATCTGTGGGGCCAACCCACGTGTGATACCAAATCACCGGCGGCGATCCCATATCTCAAAAGTGGGGCCAACCCACGGTGGTGTTAACCACGAGGACGAGTCGCTATGAGGTGCCAAACCTCTAGAATCAAGAAGACGAATGTGATACCAAATCACCGATGGTCAAGTCACGATATCAATCTTCCCCTCCTCTCATATTGCCCATGCCAATGCAATAAATAAACAAATCATGTCAATATACTTTGATATGTATCTCATAACAAATATATCATAAATCGTAGATCATGATTTCTATCCACATGTATTTACAACATATCAAAACCGGACTTACCGAATCCTCATTCATACCATCATGGTATCATATCCAAATCTCATCATTTTTCCCACTTTCATAATATGATTAGTTATAACACATATAAATACATATATAAACCAAGTTATAAAGTGTGTAAGATACACACCTTTCACCAAAGCAAGAACTAACTTCCGGAGATCCGATCTATCGCACTAGATCACCTTGTCCTACAATCGGCCAACACTTAAATTATAAACAAAGGCCATTCAGCCCTACCACTAAATCCAATGAGTTATCACTTCGAAAACCAAGTCTTACCTAAACTTACCCAAAATGATAGTCAAGATATGAGGCTTAGATTGATTACTTCCAACGTCCCGAGGAGCCTAAAAGAAATCGGTTCCTAAAATGGTTAGAACCTTGCAACAAATGCCCATAGGTTCGGTCTTTGTCCACAAGAAAATAACATAGAGAGGAGAAAAGAAATAATAGGAAAATTGGCCAAGAATACTTACTTATTAACCAAAATCGATTGAAGAAGGCAAAAGAGAATCTACCCTTGAATATTCGGCCAAAACAAAACAATAAGAGAAAGGGAAGTTTCGGCCAAGAGAAAGTAGGAGAAATGTGGGTTGAACAAGTATGAAAGAATGGGAAAGATGTTGTGAACAAAAGAAATTCGGCCAAGCACAAAGATGGTTTCGGATTTGATACACTTTGATGCACTAGGGAGAAACTTGCAAAAACTAGAATGGATTTTTGGTTATGACACCAAAACAATTATTGAAGGCCAAAACAACACCTAAAACTCACCTTATGACCAAGACACATTCGGCTATAGGAGTGTTTGAGGAGAGAAAAGAAATTGGTGATCATAAACTTAGGAGAAATGGCCAACTAGCTACTAACCTACCAAAGCTACCAACAAAAATCGGTCAAACCCACCCCTAGACCAAAATGCCGTCCACATACATGCACTAAGGCCTTGGAATACTTTCCAAAACATTTTCCTAAAACCAAGCCTTATGTCTCCCCAACCTTCCATAACCTTAAGATTCTTATCCCCAATTTCATGCTTTCCTTAAACCAATATTCAACCTACCAAAAATTAAGAGTCCAACCTATCATAAATAAAGTTTGACCGTCCATCAATGCTAGAACACAAAAATAAAGTCTTCAAAATGCTAAACATGCTACTCGAACCTCTAACCTCAAGCAACTATCCAAGCATCATAACCACCTTGCCACTAACTCCTCATATGCTTAATTTAACACTTAAATTAACTTAAGTGTCAAGCTCACTTAATCCACTTCATTAAATAATCGATACTAAAAATTATTCTAGCTTCCTAAATAAAATCAAGCCTTCACAAGACTATGCTAACACATAAAATTCATACCCGAGCCAATACAAATAATACTCAAATTTTAGGATATTACAAAGGAGGAATTTCAAATTCTATTTTTAGTAAACTTCACCCTTTACCTTCACCTATAAATACCATACAGCTTTCACCTTTCAAGGCATCCCTCATCCCTAACATCCCTTAATCCATTCATTTATTAAGCATTCTCTCATTTTCTCTTTCTCTCTTCTCCCCACACCTAGCCACACTAGTTTCCCTTTTATTCTTTATCCAACAAAAGCCTTGTCAAGACCATCCATTGGCCGACCACCTCAAGGAACCCATAACAAAGGAGCAACAGGCGGATCGGAGAAACACCTCAGTTAGAAAGATCTGAAAGGCTGCTGAATTGAATTAGAGTTTACTATTTCCTCTTTGTTGTTTAATTTAAACATGTTTGCTAAGTTTTTATTGATCCTTTAATCAACAATTATAACTTAATTCTATTTAGCTAGGATGATTTTGTTAATTCAATAATATTTGTTTGATTCATGTTTAACGTGTTTGTGTCTCAATTTAGATCATTAAACCCGACTAAATTAGAGGTTCATAATATCTTTAGTTAGCTCTATTATATTACATAGTTTTTAGGTTTATGTGATTAAATTGTTTCAAACTTAATTGTCCCTGTTACCTCGCATAAATACTAAGAAACCCTTAATTTAATATGATCAGTAAAATGCATATTTCACTAAGTAAAAGATCCAAGAGGACTTAATTTGGTTTTCAAACTCATGAAAGATCAAGTTGTCATGGAATGTTTTCCGAACACTATTAAGCATGATGAAAATGAATTGAGTTGATTAATATGATTATCCTAGCCTATTCATGCTATTGATTGTTTGAACTATGTTTTTGTTGCTAAAATCCATTCATACATTTAGATCATTTGCATTTAGATTTAATTGCATAAGGATCACCTTGCTTCTAATTAATTTAATTTAATCATCCACCACTTAAAATATTCTGTGTTTACCACTAAATTGTTAACTTATAATTGTTAACTTATAATTTTACAAATAATCGATTAACATACACAGTCCCTGTAGAGACGATAACTCATTTGACTTACTTATTACTTGAAAGACTGTGTACACTTGCACAAAAATACCTATACATCTGCTTGGGCTTAGAAATATAAATTTAATGACCTCACCAAGTGGTTTAGAATATAGAAAATTATTTTATGTTTCTTTGCATTTTCTTTAAAGTTAAAGTGAAAACCATTAATGGTTAACAAAAACATCTGATATTTAAAGATTTTGTTATATACCAAGTTTGCTTTGATGTCCTCTTAATTCTTTTTTTCCTATAACTTTCTCTCACACTTTTGTTTTCGAACCCTTGTGACCTTAAGTAGTAGCATGTATAAGCTACATTGACTATCTTATCAAAGTTTGCCAAATTATTATTACATTTGTTGGTATCAGTGTGCGAACCCCAAACATAGTGAACTACATCCACTGGACCCTTAACATATTTCGACAATATTTCTTAGTAGAGGGTTCTACAAACTGAGTTTGCAGAATCTAAGTACTCAAGGAGAGTTCATGAACCTTATTTTGTTTTAAGACCTTATCATTTTGCAAACCCTATTCGGAAAGCTAAACCTGTCTAGAAGGACTTAAGAATCTTCGAGTATCTAGCACTTAGTAAAGTCATTAAGCGAACTAGTAGTAGGCAATAGATGAACCCTTATGTGAAACTTCACTTGTTAAAGAATACAAACCTTGATTTGTTGCAAACTATGAATAAATGAAACTTGGTTAAGTGTTATTACCTTTATGATATTTCGCTGCATGTGTGTAACTTATGCATAATTTTCATATTTACATGGTGGTGTGATAGAGGTTGGGGATTTAATGAAAAGTCATTGTGGTGGCTAATGTGGCGTTCCATAGCTCAAGCTCAACGATCGGACTGGGTATGGGGTGTTATTGTAACATCCTAGAATTAGGCGTTCTGTATTTTGCGATATTCTATGTGTTTGGCTCGATTAGCTTGTTATTTAGGTGTGTTTAGGGGTCTTGGGGGAGGCTCGGGTTCGAGCCAGAGCCTTGGTAAAAATTTTTCTTTTTGGGCATAGGGGGAGAGAGCTAGTGGAAGCAGGCCTTAAGGATAATTATTTGTGTTTGATGACACAAAGGTGAGCATAAGGTGGAGTGGATGTGGCGTCATTGGTAGAGCAAAGGGGGAGGAGTTCGAACCCCATATGTTGCATTATGGAGCTTTAATTTTTGGGCTCAAGGTGGGGAATAGGTGGCATTCGGCTGGGACTCTACCTAGGTGGTTGTTGAATGAGTTAAATAATTTAAAATGGATGATGGAGATGAGATCGAGGAGTTTGAAGTGGTCAACTAATTCGAATTGGTGGATAGGGAGTGAGTGAATGAGGGAATCAAGGGATTTGGTGTGTGGAAGGTGGTTGGCCGAATATGGAAAGGTGTTTAGGGGGCATATTCGATTGGGTGTGTGTCAAAATTTCCTTTAGCTTCTTAGGCATTTATAGCATAATCGGTCTTATGTGGTAAGTGGGTGCCAAATTTGTAAGCTCTTTTGATCTTCATTTCGGGTTGTTACTCATTTTTGTGCTTGTGCCGAATCTCTCAAACCTTCCTCTCAATTTTTCTTTTCATTTGTGTGATAGCCGAATTTTAACTCTTCTTCTACTTCTTTTTCTTTTCTTCGTTGCACCTCTATTTCTTTCTTCTCTTGATCGAACCATTTTCTTCCACACCCTTCAATTTTCTTTGACTTCCCTATACCTTAGCCGAATCACTCTTCTTCTACATTTCTTCTACTTTTCTTTTTTTCACTTTGCTCCTCTATTTTTTTCTTCACTATTCGAACCTCAGCTTGCCACTTTCTTTACTTCTCTTTTCATTTTTGCTTATTTTATTCTTGGAGCCGAAACCCCCTCTTGTGCCAAACTAAACCCGTTTCTTACATCTTTTGCTATTAGCCAAACATCAAGAAGCATCCCTTTGGTTTGCCGAAAGTCTCTTTTCAATCGGTTTTGCTTGGTTTAAGGTAACGCGTTCTCTCTTTATATATTTTTCTCTTCTCTCTTCTAAATATCAAAGTAGTCATCCTTTTACTCCTTCACTTTTTAGGCTGAATCTAAGTACTTCTCCTTCTTGAAGCGTGTTCGTTCTTTCGTAGGAAGCCAAAGCTCTTGACAATAATGGCCGAATCTAAGGCATTTTGGTAATTTTTGGTAATGGCCAATTAGGGGGGAAGAATGAATGGAGGATCTCCTTTATGTCTCAGTTAGGCCAAAAGGTCGTTTCTTATTATTTTGTTTGGGGCATCATTTCTAACTCATGAGTTACTTAGGGACTCATTCAAAATCGCAAGCCGAATTCGTTAGTGTTCAGTTCTCTATTGATCAAGGTAAGGAGTTCCTCTCTTGTTTCTTTACGATTAGTTTCTATTCGCTTTACTCTGCCTTAACTAGACCTCTTTGTTAGACAGCTGTCATTTTCACTGTGATACCTTACTGACGAGATTTTCTTCATGGAGGCGAGTGGTAGCCATTCTAAGGGGGTATCGATTGAGGAGCCAAAAGGGAGAAGACTCATAATCTCTGCTCCTAAGTTCAAATGGCGTGCAGTGTCAGCCGTTCGGGGTTTTTGATTGGGTTTTGGAAGAAAGGCGATGTCAGATCTGAATAGACAGATTGTAGTTGTTCGTGATAGTGAGGGTGAGGAAGATCAGGAGTGTATAGTTCTTCGCTAATCAGGTGCGTAATTTCACACCTCTAATTCGTTTTGTCTAAGTTATACTATGTGGTAGCTAAAAGCCGAAATACCCGTAAGAGGAATGCAGTTGAAATATCCTAGCGGCTATGGTTGGATGTATACCAGGTAAGTAAACTTATGACTATACCATTGGGAGTAAATTAGCATGATTGGATGTGTGATCTGATTATCTGACATACTTTGATATATGTTTGCATTCATCACATTATAATGTTATGACATGTTGCATGGGAAAGGGACATGACATTGATGAAAGGGGAAGTGTATTTTGGTGACTCTGTCCCATTATTTCGGTGGCACTACCACAATTTCGAGATGAGTAGCGTGACTGCCATCATGGTGTGTAGCGGATGAGGGTTGATTGTAGAAATCCCCACCGGTGTGTTATGGTTGGAACGGATGGTGTGCAGCGGATGGATTCTAGGTTGGGCTGGGTTGCATTGCATGCTTTTACCTATTTTACCATGTAAAAAGGGCTCAGGCCCAGTTCATTTTTGTACGGGCTTCGCCCAATTTAATTTCGTAAGGGCTAAGGCCCAAATTGTATCTGCTTGGACTCAGGCCTAGTTAGTATTCGTTTTGGGGATTTACACATTGAGTTCTCGTAACTCACCCATCTGCTTAATCTTACAGGTAATCCCTAGCTTTGAGGATTTGGAGACGAGATGGACTCTGTGGTGGCCATACATCTTTCTTTAGTAAATTCTATATTACTTTGCTTTAAATTTTTATTTTAAATTTGGGTTATGTTCTGTAATAAGGCCATGGGTACTTTATTTGGTTATTAACTTAAATTTGGATTTTGCTTATCATTAAATGTTCAATACGAGATTTTCTTAAAAACCTTAATACCTGTTGTTTTTCCAAAATTGTTAACAAACGGTTTTCAAACTATAATTGATTATACACTGGATTCTCATAAACATCGGAACAGTTTTCATAATATCACACCTTCGCTAATCACAGAATCTGATTTTTATTTCAAAACAAGTTTTTCGATGTTAATATTATTAACAACATTTTCGGAACATAAAAGAAAAAAATCTGATTTTTCAAACTTAACAAAACTCGAAGTTTAACAAAAGCGTAGTTCCTTTAACAAACTTTCCATGTAACATGCCAGATCCGGTTGTAACGTCTAGGTCGGGTTTGGGGTGTTACAGTTATAAAGACTACCTTTTTTTGTCGAATTTTTTTCCCTTGACGATGTCGATGTCGCAATACCCAGAGGAGGATATCGCGATATCCCAAGTGGATATTGCGATACCACTGAAAGGTATCTCCAACCTTCCATACTGTTGGAGGTATCGCGATTACAAGGTCTGGATATCACAATACCTTTTCTTTTGGTGTCGTTCTCACTTGTTTTCAACCTCCAACACGTCTCTACACCACTCAATCACACGTTAGGCCCCCCAATGACACTATTGGCCAAATTGGATCACGAAATGAGCAAAAATGAGACATTTTCACTTATTAACTAAAAATCTAAAAATTATGAAAAATTATGCAAAAGATGTTATTTTGCTCGAGAATAAGCTACTTAAGTATACCAAGAAAGCCTAATTTATCACATCAATTTGTGGTAGATCAAATTCCCCCACACTTAACTCTTTCCTTGTCCTCAAGCAAACACACCAAACGTGCAAAAGAAAAGACAACTCTTGGACTAAATCAAACAATTAAGTTACATAGCGATAAAACATCAAACTCATATGAGAACTACCTCACATACAATTTACAAGTGATATCTAGCTAACTTGTTTATCCTGATGCAAACATAATTAGTTCACTAAGTTAAAATGTTAATAGATGTAGAGCCAATATAAATGAACATATGTACAAGTGTTATCCGTCAAAATAAATTATACGAGTCACTCATAGATATTTAAAAAGAATTGGTCATGTTCATTCAAACAAATGAAAGTTATTTACAAATTATTATGTTGGTGACTTATTCGGGTTTCAAAAGTCTTCTAGGCTTGTAGCGTTTTGAAGTTTAGGATGGTTTAGAATTCAAACAACAAATACTCAAAAAGGGTTCAAGCACTAGAAACGGTTAAGCATACAACATTGTTCCCTACTTATTCTGATTTATTTACAAGCTGACCTTATTATTTATCCTTCTCTCACCTACCGTATTTCTCCAAAATGTTAGAAGGTATTACATGAGATGAGTACGTGCAAAATTTATAATTGTGAACCGAAAGATACATTTTTTAGCTTAATTTTTATTTAGCTCTCTTTTTCTTTATTTTACACTCTTTCGTTCACTTTTACTTTTTTAACATACTAATTCACGTAATCCCTTCATTTTTTTTTTGCACAGAAAGCCACCATAATGTTTCTACCTATCCCTCAATGTCTATGGTCTGATGTCCTTTACATAGTGGAATTAGAGAATAAGACAAAGAAGGATTAAATACTAGACTCGTTTAGGCTCAAGGCTTTGATATTAAGGCTCTCAAGGAAAGGGTACTTGAGGCTTAAAAAAGACATAAGAACTAGGGGTACATAACAACAAGTAAGCTTTTAGGCTCTAGGCTATTTCAAACAATGCCTAAGGTCTTTCCCAAATTAATCACTTAGAAAAAATTCTTTCAAGCATACATCTACTTAAACGAACAATTAACAATTCAAATTATTTATCTACAAGGATCTGCATATTTTATTCATCCTATGGTACACTTTATACATTTTCATTTCAGTTATTGCCTCTAGTCTATTATACACATTAACTAATTGAACTAATTAGTCTACAATTAAGAATAAGAAATTATCTAGTATCATTCAAAATTTACAAGTTTGACACTTTTATGTACTTAATCAATATGTACAACTAGTAACTTATTACCTAATTATAGTCCAAGTACCATGCAATTCTGAAAAATATAAATAAAATGAAAAATCTTTTGGGATTTTTGAAGAATTTAAAACAAAACTGGAAAATATTTTTGGAGTTTTTTTGAAAAAGTTTTTTTTTAAAAAGGCAAAAAAGATAAAATAAACACTCAACTAACATAAAAGTAAGAAAAATAAAACACATAATACTATGTACCCCCACACACACACTTAGACTACACATTGTCCCCAATATGTCCAATAAAAAGATAGGAGGTTATCAGACTAGCTTGGGGTCCACCTCTTCTTTGAAGCTTGCAATTTTGTGTAGTCTTTCAGGATAATTTGTTTCACATAAGACAAACACACAAACAAAAACAACCAAACACAATAGGAAAAATAAAAATAACAACAAACAAATCCAAAAGCATTTGATAGTTAATATGTCGCATAAAAAATGAAAATAAATGCAAAAGCATGTAAATAATCAGAGTCATCCTCGAGACCCTCGCTCAGTCCTGCAATTCCTTTTCCCTTCCCCCTTTCGAGCGGCCTTGCGGAAGACATCACAAGTCAATTACTTGGCTCATGGATGATGAGTCCCCCCAATGGGTCACTGCATAGACATGAAAGCTCCCTCGAAGTTGCCATGATAGGATGTGAAATCGTTATCCTCTGTTCCCTCATCATCCTCTTCTTTTTGATTTCCTCTTCATGATCCTCCCCGACTGTATTTCCCTCCAATGAATCACTTGATCGTTCGGCCCATTGTAAGCTTAGCGCCCCCTGGCTTGTCATGACGGTGTCCATGAATGGTTTCATGGCCTCAAGTAGTCTCATATTGCAGCACACATCTCTTCTCAGCCTATGTTCCCACCGCGTAGGCTTATCACCGGTCTTTTTTTGTGCGTTTCTTCTTCACCACTAAAGTTACTTCCATTTTGTGTTTACATTGCTGGTTCTATTCCTATATTTTCTTCCTATACAGTTCTTGGAATTGGTGGAGAAGGGTATCTCCAATAATGCTCGTAGTCATATAATGAAACTATTCAGTGGTTCCCATCACCACTCCAGCTCGACGGCATAAGGCAGTGATCAGATGAGGAAAATAGATTTTGATCTTCTTACCTGAAATACATTTTTTAATCTCTTTGTTGATCCACCTCCTAAGGTAACTCTATTTTGCTCCAAAATGCAGTACAACAAAGTAGCTCAAAACACATTAATGGTATTATTGTTAAGCAGTGGTGAGATACGAGTACATATAAGTTGCATCCACATCTTAGCGACTGGAAACATGACAGCTTGTTTAAAAGATAAGGGGTAATTATTATACCCCTTACACTTCCATTCACCTCTACCCTTTTTTAAAAATGTTAAAATGCCATCCATATAAACATTAGTAAACCTCTCGAGGTCCAAAGTGAACAAATCGTCACTAACATAATATGGCATGCCATAATAATCACTAATTTCTTAAAGGGAGATATCGACTTTCTTGTGTTAAGCATACACCTTGTTCTTTTCAGAAAATTTTAAATTGGAGTTAAACTCCAAAACTAATGGGATTTCTGCATGTGTAGTTGACACTAAAGCAAGATTCATCCATCAATGAAAATGAACCAAATCCCAAATTTCCTCGCAGTCCAAGGCGGAAAGGTCAAAGCCTCTTTTAAGGATAAAAGTCCTTCCTTGAAAGTTTAAGAAAAAGGCTTCAGTCTTTTTCCGTTTCAACTTGTCCAGAATATACTCTGGTTTCGGAGGTGGTTCGGGATGGGTTTTCAGTTGTATGTTTTTCTAGTGGGTATGTTTATCAACCTTTTGACAACGCTAACTATCAAGTTTATACTAATCAACTAACCCACAACCAATCAACACTAAAACCAAAATAAGATAGTAAAAATAATAAAAATGGAAAAAATAGCAAATGCAAACAAAAGGAAGAAAAGGGAAACTTGAACCGTGTTAGTGTTGCGTGTGAATATGATGTGCGGATTGTGCAAGTATACACGTCGAAACAAGTAATAAAGTGATAAGTGAGATCGTCTCCACAGGGATTAGATAGGCATAATTTGGTTGAGTTATTAAAGTTAATTTTGATTACTGTTAAGTAAAATAAAAATGAGAATGAAGTGGCAAAAATGAAAGAGTGATGATGTCTAAAATGTATAAAACAAAACAAATAAATGAAACAAGAATGTCACGACAAAGCCATTACAGAAAAGAAGATTAAGGAACTGAAATGTTGATTAGGATGGCTAGGATTACTGATGCATCTACCTTTTCTAACTATTAATGTCACAGCAAAGTCTTGAAGATTCTACTACTCGGTAGGTTTCTACAGCAGTCTACTTCTTTCGAGAGCAAAACCTTAGGTTACCTCCCCTAAAGCACTATATGTCTATAGACTTGAGTTTGATTACCACTAATATTTTCTACATTCTTTCTTATGAGGCAAGGTTCCATGCCTAGAGGTTGCTTCAAATAAATAATTTATCATTCACTCATATTATCCAATGTCTATCTAGTTAACCTTGTAACAACCCGATTTATGGGCTAGTCAGAACAGTGATTTCAAAATCACTAATCCAAGGTCAGAGAAAATTATTTTTATGTTATTTTATGAGTTATAGTATGATTATATAGGTGCATGAAAATTTTTATGCTTTAATTTTAGCAATTGCATGCTTAATCGCGAAAAAGGACTAAATCGCATAAAGAGTGAAAGTTATATTTTACAAGCTAGAGGTACCAATTAGCTATGGAATCTTGATTGGAGGTACTTAAAGTGAAACTAGGCCTTTCTAAAGGTCATAGCCGGCCATAGGGAGACAAGATGATTAAATTAGTCAATGTTTTGGTGGTGTTAAGTGATTAATGAATAAAATAAGAGAAAAAAAAAGAAAAAAAAGTATCATCTTTCTTATTTCCTTCACCACTGAAAATTGGCAGCAAACTAAGGGGTTTGAGAGCTCAAAATTTCAGCAAGCTTCTCTCCTTGCAAGTAAGTGCATTAGTGATCATTTCTTGATAAAAATTGTACTTTTGAAACCCCTAAAGCTTAAGCTTTCTAAAGAGGGGACTTTATTGCAATATGGTGAAAGTTTAGGGATTTTCCATGTGAGCTTTTAAGTTTTTTGCTGCATTTTTATGGAATAAAATGAGTCATAGATGTTTAATAAACAACTTTTGTGAAAGGTGTTACCATGAAAACACCTAAATGGACCTTTTTGTAAAGGTTGTAAAATTTGTTATAAATATGTGAAATGTTGGGTTTTGATGATAGCCATAAGAGAAATAAATGTTCACATAGGCTCGCTAAAGGCAAAAATTTAATTAGAATCGATTATCGAGCCTAAGGGTAAAATGGTCATTTTGCAAATATTTAAGGGCAAAA
This sequence comes from Gossypium rotundifolium, assembly GCA_025506655.1. Lineage (NCBI taxonomy): Eukaryota > Viridiplantae > Streptophyta > Magnoliopsida > Malvales > Malvaceae > Gossypium > Gossypium rotundifolium. Next base: position 64,694,487 of record CP106734.1, read on the forward strand.
TAATAATTTTGCCGAAGCATGATTATTGAAATGCAATTGTTAATGTGATAATTAAAATGAGCTAATTTTATATTATAGAGCAAGAAGAACCAAGAATCAACCTTGATCGGGGAAAGAATAAAATATCAGACTAGATCGACAATCTAGTCTATTTTGAAATCGAGATAAGTTTGTATGTGATAAATTCAACATTTATGCTAGCACGTTTGAGAATGTTTGATATTATAATGATACATGATATTCTATAAAATTGGGTATTTGGTGTTAAATGAGAAAGATGAGAAAAGTTGAGATGGATAAGGTCCCGTGTAAGACCATGTCGGGGACATGGCCTCAGCACCGAATTGAAATCCCGTATAAGATCATATCTGGGATATGGCTCCGGTATTGAATGTGAGAATCGTATAAGACCATATCCAGGATGTGGCATCGATACTTGATGTGAGGTTCCGTGTAAGACCATATCTGAGATATGGCATCGGTATTCAGAGGTAATCCCATGTAAGATCACATCTAGGATGTGGCATTGGCTTCGTGTTTATATCAATGATAATGAATATACATCCTTGAGTATCCCTAGTGATTTAATTGGATAAATAGACCATCTTGGAAATAGAAATAAGATTTGTATTAAAGCTATGTGACTGAGTGAATACAAGTATTCGTGAGTAATTCACGAGGAACATTTACGATATGTGGCATAGTATATGCTAGATAAGGGCAAGTACGAGTAAGTTATGGCAAAGAGCCTATGACTTTCTGTGTGGTTATCTAATGCCATGGATGGATATTGTTATGAACTTATCGTTGCTATTTATTTTCATGCAAACGTACTAAGCTTTATGCTTACCCCTCTCATTTCCCTTTTCCTTGTAGTATTGCTAAGATAACTCGAGGATCGTGGGACGTCGGAGTTCGGAAATCACACTATCGACATCTCTTTGTTATAACAAGTTAGACTTATTTTGAGTATGGCACGTCTAGGACTTGGGTATTTTGTTATGTCATATTGATAGCTAAAATGTTGGCTATTTATGTTATCAAAGTCATTTTGTAAATGGTTTTTGGAATTGGGCTAATACATGACAAGTTTATTTATTTTCAATAAAGATGAAATTATGAAGTTAATGCTTGTGTGGATGCTTTGAATTGAGTTCCTGGAAGTGCCTTAGGGTCATGAATTATGTTGAAATGAATTGGTATAAGTATGGTTGTTATGTAGGGTGGCATTGGCTTGGAATATAGCCCTTTTAATGTCTACACAGGTAGACACACGGGCATGTGTCTAGGCTATGTGTGACACACGGTCAGCCCTATGGGCATATTGGTCGGCCGTGTGTCCCCTTGCATGCTTGGCTTGCAAGTCAGTATGCTCAGTTGTAAACACACGGGCAGAGACATGGCCATGTGTCTCAGCACTGTGGGAGGCACGACCATGGACATAGGTGTGTGCCTAGGCCATGTGAAGTATGCACCAAAAATTTGGAAGTTAATTCGACACACGGTCTAAGGACACGGGCGTGTGCCTTGGCCGTGTGACCATAGTGAGGTGATGATGTCATAAATAGAATGCCATGGTTTTGGCACACGAGTTAGGACACGGGCGTGTCAAGACTGTGTGAGGGACACGGGCGTGTGTCTGGCCATGTGAAAACCTCTGTAGGTTCGAATTAGAAAATAAATTCCACACGGACTAACGAAATGGGTGTGTGTGACCACATGGCCTGCCCACACGGGCGTGTCCCATTTCACATGGGTATGTGGCCCCTGTTTAGACAAAAAAAATTTAGTGTACAAAAGTTTCGGGTTTGATTTTGAGACCTTCCTTGTAACACCCCTTATTCGTAATCCATGCTAAAACTGGGCCCGAGGCATTACCGGATTAAAACCATGTGATCGCCACTTAGGCTCATCGATTACTCTCTTAAGTCATCTCGACAGCCTCAATCTCGACTTACGAGGCCTCACTCATACATGCAAGACTCTCGAGACCTTTTCAAAAACTTTTGCGATTTTAAAAATTTCTTCACCTAAATAGGGATTACACGCCCGTATGAGGTGAGACACGCTCGTATGAGGTGACACACGCCCATGCCCTCAACCCGTGCATGAAAACCCAAGCATTCTGCCAATATCCCACGGCTAAGGCACACGCCCGTGCTCACCACCCATGGTGAACACTGACTTCACCACACGACATGAAGTCTAGACACACGCCTGTGTGGTTAGCCCGTGGCCTATACTACTCGAATCTGTCAAAGAGACACAGCCAAGGCACACACCCGTGGGTTGGCCGTGTGGCACACATGGCCTAGACACATGCCCGTGTGTCTATCCACATGGATAAGAACAAATCTATGTGCTAAGCTCTTCTCACCACTCAATTTTATACAACATATACTTATTCAACTCATCCATAAACAACTCAAACACAAACACAATCTCACATGGATAACTATATCTTTCCATATAATAAAGTAGCAAAAAACTATGGCATTATACAAAAATATATATACATCCATCCAAAGGCCAACACATCTTAGCCATTTACAACAAAATTCACTAACTTGTCTAGCCTCTATACATGCCATATACAAAACATTTAGTCTAATGTACTAGAGTGAGCTGATAGTGTGGGCGATCTTTCGATCAATCCTCATATCTCGATTCAACCCTCTTTCTCTATAAAACAATGGAAAGAAAAGGAGTAAGCCTTTAGCTTAGTAAGTTTACACATAAACAATTTAAGCATTCTAGTATAAACTAAACAACAATTAGCATTATACTATCAAATAAATTCACATCCACAATTATGCTTACTCTTTCTATCCCTTACCACATTTCCAAAACATTATGAGTCACATACATCCACACAGCTAAATTACTCGGTGGTTTTGCACTCAGTCCACCACAATCAGGTAATAAGGTAGTGTCGCACATAGCCTAACAAGAGGTACTCATAGTGGTTTCGCACATAGCCCACTAAATAATATACTTAACTATGGTATCGCACACAGCCCATAGTTGTTAAGTATTAAGGTGGTATCGCACTTAGCCCACCATTAAATATTATCACTACTCATCCACATATCTACTTACCCATTCATTCCATTTGAACCACATAGGTTCTCAATCATTCTCATTCATTTTCATTCATGCTACACACTAGCTAGCATTAAGAATGTATAAGTAGAACGCATTGATTACGCATAAACTTACCTCAGTACTCAAAAAGTATAAAGATGTGCAGTTTAGTCCACCACCTTACTCTTGCCTCGATTTCAATCCGGGCTTCATCTTTCTTGATCTATAATGATAAATCAACTTGTTCAATACACACATTGACTAAATTGACCATTATCTCATACTTTAGCAAAATTGCCATTTTACCCCTAAACTTTCTCATATTTACACTTTTGGCCCAAGGCTCGTAAAGTGATTTTCATTCAACTTTCTAGCCTTTCATGCATATCCGAACCATTTACTAAACTAAAGAAAACATCAATTCTCACTAAATCCCACATGGATGACCAATCTCAAGACTTTCACAAACTAGTCCCTACATGCATTTTTCATGAAATTCTCTTAGCAAAAGATGTTTCTCCTACATCAAGCTTTCATATTCTTCCATAAAACATCAAAATACATGCATTTCATACGTGGGTACATTTTTTAACATCCATCTTAGCTCATCATATAGCTAAAAATAGCTTACTCATGCTACTAGGACTTCAAAAATATGAAGAATATTAAAAATGGAGCTAGAATACACTTACTAGATAGCTTGAAAAGTTGAAGAGCCCTAACAATGGCTACTCTCAAATTTTCGGTAGCCTTGGGGAAGAAGATGAATGAAAATTCTATCATCTTTTTTCCATTTAGTCATTTAATTGGCAAATGACCAAAATACCCTTTTGTCCAACTTTTAAATTTTAATACATTCATGCCCAATTTTGTCCAAAAATTAGAATTTGGGAAAATTACTATTTAAGGACCTCTAATTGGTAATCCAAAGCTATTTCACACAAATAGCTTCTAGAATATCACATTTTGTAACTTTTTCAATTTAGTCCTTTTGGAAAATTGAACCGCAATTTGACAAAATTGCTTCATGAAACTTTCACACTAACATGCAAACATAGCATAGACTTAAAAAACTCATACATATACCTCGAATTTGTGGTCTCGCACCACTATTCTGACTAGGCCCTAAATTGGGATGTTACACTCCTTTTGTATGTTTAAGGCCTCGTAGGCCCATAATAAGGATGTTTTGAAGGTGAATGGTGTTGGAACGCCGGCACCCCCATGGCGCAGCAAAATAAAATTAATTTCGATGATCCAAACCATGAATCCATGTGTGAGGAATGAATCGGGGTGAAATAAAGGTTTCGAAATTACCGAAACTTCAATCTGAGTAGACAGCGACGCCTCGGCAACAAGAATTTTGATCTACTGTCGAACCAAGCCGCAACCTTTTCTGATGTCAGCCTCTACATAATCCACCCGGTTTGGCTATGAACGGACGAAATCTCCAAAACTGCTTTTGGAGGTTTATTTGCTTGACGGCTGCTAGACCTAACAAGCAATCTCTTAGGGTTTTTTATTTTTTAAGGTCTGTATCTTTTATTACCTTTTATATAATTGGTATATCTTTAATGAATCATAAAATTAAATAAATACAATAAAGTTTTTTAACTGAATATTATAATTACATTAATTATATCCAAAATTATAATTACATTAATTATAACATGGATTTCGATAAACTATGTTTACTTAAATTTATATATGAACCAAATTCATATATTAATAGAACTATGTTCTCATTATGTGTACAACATCCTTGTACATATATAATATGTTCAATATTTGATTGTCCAAATAAACTAATTCTTTAATTAATTTAATTCATGTGACAACCAAACACAATACCAACTATGTTTTATTTCGTTCATTTCAACCATAGGGTGTGACCCTGTGGGTTCTTGTAACATTAGCAGTAATATTATAACGATTCTAAAGTTACAAACAATTAGTGGCATCTAGCAATGCATCATTGTTACCTAAGTTACAAGAAGTCATGATTCGACATAACCTTTTGTAATTAACCTTTCATGCATTAATCCTTAAGTCTTTTATCTCTAGAAAGGACACAAGTTATGGAATAGTCACACTTTCATAGTCCATCCCATGTTTCTTGATATCTTGAGTAGACTATGATATACAAATTAGTATGACATCTCGTATCAACTTATTTGAGCATGGCCATGCATTTCTAGTCTTACTCAATCAAGTGGCCTAAGATATTACTCCTATTATGTAGGAGGGACTTATCCTCTATTGATCAGCCATATCCCTCTACATAGATTGTGGTATATCCAACATCAGCCTTTATAGAACAACTTTATTACGATTATACGTTTGATCAGTATCAAAATATACAACTCACAATGTTGGGATAATGATGATCTCAAGTTTGAGGATCATATACATATTAATCACTATGAGTAATATTGTGACAATTATATAATAATCCAAGAAACATACTCATAGCGGGTCAATCCAATATGTTGTTCTCTAACACACATATTCATGCATTGATTTTGACACTCCATATCAATGACAACTCTTTATCATCAATCAACTACATGTTAGTCTTAATGCATTATTGTTGTCCTAGTCAACAATAATACTTGACTAAGGATCTTTTAAGAATAATCATATTATTCTCAGGACATTATTATAAAATAGTTTATTTGTACACATAGAACGAAAAACTGAAATAATAATGACAACGCTTTATATTAATAAAGATGGTAAATCAAGTATGTTATTACAACCATCTCATGATTGATGTTTGGGCATACTCTTACAATCTCCCACTGGCACTAAGACCAATCTCTCATATATCTAATACCAAGTGACTTAGTGTGACGATCATGCTTCTGCTGTGTCAGTCAGGGGATCAGCAATGTTATCATCTGTAGGTAGTCTTCATATCTCTACATCCCCTCGATCGATAATCTCTTGAATAAAATGGTAGTGCCTAAGTATATGTTTGGATCGCTGGTGAGATCTGGGTTCTTTAGCTTGTGTAATGGCTCCATTGTTATCACATCGGAGTTCTATATCATCTGATATGCTAGGCACAACCCCTAGTCCAGTATGAACTTCTTGATCCAAACCGCTTCTTTTGCTGCCTCACTGGCTGCAATATACTCGGCCTCTGTTGTAGAATTGGCTACTGTACGTTGCTTTGAACTCTTCCAGCTCACAGCACCACCATTAAGGCAAAACACAAAACCTGATTGCGATCGAGAATCATCCTTGTTGGTTTCGAAGCTGGCATCAGTGTAACCTTTTACATTGAACTCTTTCTCACCTCCATATATTAGAAATGTATCCTTAGTTCTTCTTAAGTACTTAAAGATATTCTTGACTGTGGTCCAGTGACCTTCACCAGGATCTACTTGGTACCTTCTCGTCATACTTAAGGCATATGAGACATCTGGACGGGTACATAACATGGCATACATGATAGATCCAATGACGGAAACATATGGAATTTTACTCATGCGTTCTTTCTCTTGGGAGTTGAATGACTCATTTCCTTCGAGAGTGAAATACCATGTCTCATAGGTAAGAATCCTCTTTTAGATTCTTCCATACTAAACCTTTTCAGTACTTTATCTATGTATGTACTTTGGCTTAGACCTAGTAGTCGTCTTGATCTATCTCTAAAGATCTTGACTTCTAAGATGTAAGTGGCTTCGCCCAAGTCCTTCATAGAAAAACAACTTCCTAACCAAGTCTTAATAGACTGCAAGATAGGTATGTCATTTCCTATGATAAGTATGTCATCCTCATACAGTACCAAGAATGTGATAGTGCTCCCACTAACTTTCTTGTAAACACATGGTTCATCTTCATTTTTGATAAAACCAAATTCTTTGATTGCATCGTTAAAACTAAGATTCCAACTTCGAGAAGCTTACTTTAATCCATAAATGGATCTTTAGCATCCTTTGGATTGACAAAACCTTCAGGTTGTGTCATGTACACATCCTCTTCATGTTTTCCGTTAAAGAAACTTATTTTGATGTCCATCTACCAGATTTCATAATCATGAAATGTAGCTATGGCGAGCAAGATCCTGATGGATTTAAACATAGCTACGGAGAAAAGGTTTCATCATAGTCAACACCATGAATTTGGTGAAATCCTTTAGGGACTAATCGCTCCTTGTATGTTTGTACATTACCAACCATGTCGGTTTTCTTTTTGAAAACCCACTACCCCTTCGAGTGGGTCAATCAAAGTCCATACTTGGTTTTCATACATGGAATCCATCTCAGGCCTCATGGCCTTAAGCCATTTCTTAGAGTTTGGGCTCGTCACCGTTTCTTGATAAGTCCTAGGCTTATCTTGATCTATAAGAAGAACATCACCATGCGTTGTAATGAGAAATCCATATCTCTCAGGTGCTTGGTGTTCTCTTAAAGATCTACACAGTGGTTGTGTTTTTACAGCAGTTACTTGTTCCTCAATTTCTTATGGAACTTGCTGTTGTTCTATCTCTGGTTTAGTGGTATCTTGTGATTCTCGAATTTCTTCAAGTTCAATCTTTCTCCCACTTCCTTTTCTAGAAATAAATTCTCTCTTTAGGAAGACACCAGTCCGAGCAACAAACATTTTGTTCTCAGTGGGATAAAAGAAATAATATCCTTTGGTTTCTTTCGGATACCCCACAAAAATACACCTTTCAGATTTGGGTTCAAGCTTAGTAGACGTCTAATGTTTAACATAAGCTTCACAACCCCAAATTTTCATAAAAGACATACTGGGACGTTTCCCAGTCCACATCTCATATGGCGTCTTTTGAACCGATTTAGATGGAACACGATTTAGTGTAAAAGTAGTTGTCTCAAGTGCATGTCCCCAAAAAGAAGTCGGTAGATCAGCATGACTCATCATGGATCGAACCATGTCTAACAGAGTTCGATTTCTTCTCTCAGATACTCCATTCCATTAAGGAGTACCAGGAGGAGTAAGTTGTGAGACAATCCCACATTCCTTCAAAAGATCATCAAACTCTAGGCTCAAATATTCTCTACCTCGATCAGATAGAAGTGACTTGATAGTTTTACCTAGCTGATTTTGTACTTCATTTTTTAATTCCTTGAACTTTTCAAGAGACTCAGACTTATGGCGCATGAGATAAACATACCCATATCTACTTAAATCATCAGTAAAAGTAATGAAGTAGTGAAATCCACCTTTGGTCTGTGTATTTATTGGTCCACATTCATCAAAATGTATTAGGCCCAATAAATCACTAGCTCGTTCACTTTTACCAGTAAAAGGAGATTTAGTCATTTTTCCCAATAAGTAAGATTCACATACTTCAAATTGTTCAAAAAAAATGAATTCAAGAGACCATCTTTATGGAGTTTGGATATGCATTTCTCACTTATGTGACCCAAACGACAATGCCAAAGATAAGTTTGATTTGAGTCATTTATTTTAGATCTTTTAGTATTTATGTTGTAAATGGGATTCATTTGATCTAAAATATAGAGGCCATTAATCAATTGTGCCGAACCATAGGAAACATTATTGAGATAAAAGGAACAACAATTATTCTTAATAATTATCTCAAAACCAATTTTTTTCTAAACAAGAAATTGAAATAATGTTTTTAGTCAAATTGGGCACAAAATAACAATCCTCTAAACATAAATCAAGTCCATTAAGAAAAGATAAAGTATATGTTCCCACAGCTAATGCAGCAACTTTTGCTCCATTTCCAACTCGTAGGTCCACATCTCCTCTAGCGAAAGTCCTGCTCCTTTGTAGATCCTGTACAGAAGTACAAATATGAGAACCACAACTAGTATCTAATACCCAAGAAGTAGTAGTTGATAAATTAATATCAATAACATAAATACACAAAGCAGACGTTCGCATTTCGGCCTTCTTGACTTTCTCAAGATAGAGCGATTCGCTTCAATGTCCAATCCGCCACAATGAAAGCGGTTTCCTTCCTTAGACACCCCACCTTTAGGTTTCAGGCAGACCTTTCCTTTTCCAAGCTTGGGCTTACCTTTGCCCTTGGGCTTTGTCTGAACTTTGGCCTTTCCCTTGCCCTTGTTGTTACGGACCATCAGTATGGGCTTGGTTCCAACCTTTTTCATGTTACCTTCAGCAGTTCGTAACATACTAAGCAACTATGTTACCTTTTTCATTCATATTGAAATTGAGGACAAACTGGCTATAGCAATCTGGCAATGATTGTAGAATAACATCAGCGACCAACTCTTGGCTCAATGGAAACCCAAACTTAGACAGGCTTTCAATATAGCCAATCATCTTAAGGACATGAGGTCCTACTGAGCTTCCTTCAGCCAACTTACATTGGAATAGGGCCTTAGAGATATCGAACCTCTCTTGTCGTGCTTGCCCCTGATAAAGTTCTTTCAGGTGCTCGATCATATCATAAGCAACCATGTCCTCATGTTGCTTCTAAAGCTCAGGATTCATAGTGGCAAGCATAAGACATCCAACTTCTACCATGTCATCAAGATACTTCTTGTAAGCATCTCTATCAGTCCTCGAGGCATTAGCGAGTGGTTCATTAGGAAGTGGTTGTTCAATGACATATAATTTCCATTCTTGTTTGAGGACATTCCTCAAGTTACGGAACTAGTCAAGAAAATTCAAACCATTCAATTTGTCCTTCTCAAGGACTGATCGTAATGAGAGTGTGCTAGTGTTTGCAGCCATAATATATCTACAACAATTAAATATGCATGTGAGTAAATTACCAAGTTTATATCAATCATTAAAAAGACTTTATTAAATGATGTTCCCACTATTTATTTCAAAATTAATAACCCTCAAATATTAATTTCAGAAAAACTTTCTCAAAAGTATTTCTAATGGTTTAAGGATCCATATTTCACCTCCTCTTAAGTCAGCTTTGGCTTTAGTCTCAAGACTATGGTTATTTAGGTAAGCAACATTTGCTAATTACATCATATGTAACTCCTAACATTTGGTGAACAACTCTTGCTCTAATCATCTTATGGTTTATCCAATTTACTTGCCTCTAGGTTTCTAATCCTATTAGAGTAACCTAGTTAAGTCATTAACCAATTTTTAGCCAACGAATATCACTTGTTTATTCTTCGCGTTTAACCAAGATAAATACTAGTACTTCGCTTTGGCAGAACCTACATAGTATTGATCGAGGCCTTAACAAGGGCAAAATTGGAAGGCTAGGTTGACTTAATATTTTAATAGAGGGATTTTATTAAGGTTGTTGCATCTCACCAATTATGGTCTACTTTAGCCCATTTAGTCTTTTAATCGATCTCATCAATTAATGGGGTTTATTATTATCAAATTTTAATATATATTAAAAATGGCATGCTTTAGACATCCATAGCATCTCATACATGAATAAATAAAGCAATAAATAAATGCAATAGTTATAGCCCATAAACTAAGGTGGTTCAACCCAAGCCAATGGGAGAACCAAAAGGAAACCTAAAGGTGTAAGCCGTTTCACAAGCTATCAATCCACAATAGATATCCCAACTTCCTTCTCGTCTAGCCCACAGTAACTCTTGCAAATTACAATATGCAGAAACTCGTTTTACATAGAGGGAGTAAGATGAGAAGAGAAACACAAGAGAATAGTAGAAAGGCACGACACGCAGGCTGTATATATATATATATACAACCTTTTATTGAATGGGTCATCGGGCTATAACTATGCATTTCAAACACCGTGCATGTCAAGAATAGCATACATAATCCAACAATTTGCTAAGGTGAATTATTAAAAAATCCTTTCAACCTTTTGTGGCCCACCAAGTTTATTAATTTTATTAACAAAACATATTGTAAGAAGATGGGGTCTGAGGCGGTCGGAGGAAGCGGGCTGAGCCCCCGCAGTAGGAACCGCATACCCCAGTCAAATGAAACCTCATAATTTGATAACCTTTATCAACATAATTGTGTTTTCAGGATTTTAATCCTTGAGGTTTCATATCGGAACAACCCTTGTTCCACTAGTCAGTTAACTCTTACTGGAATTTGTAAATACCACCGTCTCATCATTATAGATTTGTTAATAGTTAACTATAATAACATAAAATCGAATAGGCCACAACACCATGATTAAAATTTAATCAATTTTGAAAGGAACAATAATCAGGTTATGCTTAAATGATTTAAACAATCAAAAACGCAATAAAATTAAAGCATGCATCTCATACAACTGCATCACCCAAGTATTTAAACCCAGTCCGTATCACACAAGTGGTACTGATACCACTGTTGGAATGCCGACACCCCCATGACACAGCAAAATAAAATTAATTTCGGTGATCCAAACCATGAATCCATGTGTGAGGAACGAATCGGGGTGAAATAAAGGTTTCAAAATTACCGAAACTTCAATCTAAGTAGACAGCGATTCCTCAACAACAAGAATTTTGACATACCGTTGAACCAAGCCACAACCTTTTTCGATGTCGACCTCTACGTAATCCACTAGGTTTGACTATGAATGAAAGAAATCTCCAAAACCGTTTTTGGAGGTTTATTTGCTTGACGGCTGCTAGACCTAATAAGCAATCTCTTAGGTTTTTTTTTTATTTTTTAAGGTCTGTATCTATTATTACCTTTTATATAATTGGTATATCTTTAATGAACCATAAAATTAAATAAATACAATAAAGTTTTTAACTAAAAATTATAATTACATTAATTATATCCAAAATTATAATTACATTAATTATAACATGGATTTCGATAAACTATATTTATTTAAATTTATATATGAGCGAAATTCATATATTAATAGAAATATGTTCTCATTATGTGTACAACATCCTTGTACATATATAATATGTTCAATATTTGATTGTCCAATTAAATTAATTCTTTAATTAATTTAATTCATGTGACAACCAAACACAATACCAACTATGTTTTATTCCGTTCATTTCAACCATAGGTGGCATCTAGCAATGCATCATTGCTACCTAAGTTACAAGAAGTCATGATTCGACATAACCTTTTGAAATTAACATTTCATGCATTAATCCTTAAGTCCTTTATCTCTGGAACGGACACAAGTTATGGAATAGTCACACTTGCATAGTCCATCATATGTTTCTTGATATCTTGAGTAGACTATGATATACAAATTAGTATGACATCTCATTTCAACTTATTTGAGCAGGCCATGCATTTCTAGTCTTACTCAATCAAGTGGCCTAAGATATTACTCCTATTATGTAGGAGGGACTTATCCGTTATTGATCAACCATATCCCTCTACATATATTGTGGTATATCCAACATTAGCCTTTATAGAACAACCGGTTACGGTGTACGTTTGACTGTATCAAAATATACAACTCATGATGTTGGGATAATAATGATCTCAAGTCTGAGGATCATATACATATTAATCACTATGAGTAATGTTGTGACAATTACATAATAATCTAAGAAACATACTCATAGCGGGTTAATCCAATATGTTGTTCTCTAACACGCATATTCGTGCATTGATTTTGACATTCCATATCAATGACAACTCTTTATCATCAATTATCTACATGTTAGTCTTAATGCATTATTGTTGTCCTAGTCAACAATAATACTAGACTAAGGATCTTTTAAGAATAATCATATTATTCTCAGGACATTATTATAAAACAGCTTATTTGTACATTCAAAAAGAAAAACTGAAATAATAATGACAACGCTTTATATTAATAAAGATGGTAAATCAAGTATGTTATTACAACCATCTCATGATTGATCTTTGGGCATACTCTTACAAATGGAAATTTTAAGGTTGGAATGAAATTTTATAGCCCAAAGTTGCATGTTTAAGTGAGATAAGTCCAGTAATGCCTCGTACCCGATTTCGGTGTTAAATACGGTTAAGGGGTGTTACAAACCAAACCCTATCAGAATTAAGTTATTTTAATAACCTGCTACACATTCCTCAATACAAAGCCTGCTTATAACATGAAATACCATTGAATAAAACAACAAAACAATTCAAACTCAAATTATAAACATTAATAGAAAATAAATGGTTTATCAAAGTAATCCCGAGCCTAAGAGATTTAGCTCATAGATGGGCAAATCAAGTTCGAGTTTAATTCAACAACCAACATCATTAATAACACATAAGTTCTAAAAGAAGCCTGATAAGAATCAAAGGAGAAAATCCGAGATGATAGCTTTCGCCTATCCAGCTCTCAACACCAGCAACGCAATGTCTTGTAACTGCCAAAGATGATGCAGTCATTTTCTCCTTCTTTTGTAACATCTTAAAAAAAAATTAGAATTTATGTGTTGCATAATTTTGGTGCTTAGTTAGTGAATGATTGAATTTGTGTGTTTAATATATTCTTGAGAAGGCTCGGGATTTATTCAAAATTAGAATAAATTTCAGTAATGAGTACTTTATTGAAGTGGAACCAGTAACCTTGTTGTATAAGGAAATTAAGTGACAAAAGTTAGCATAAGTGAGCTAGTAGTAAAGTGGAGTTGGCGCCATGAGTGTTGCTTGAGGGAAGAGGTTCGAATCCCATGGTATGCATTTTGTGACTTTAATCTTTGCACTCTTCTAGCATGTGTTAGCCAAGCTCTATTTTTGGTACGTTGGACTTTATATTTTTATGGAAAGATGGCTAATGGCTTAATGTAAGAATTGAAGATAGGGAAAGGAATCATGAGCTTATGGTATGTAGGGGGACATAAGGCACTCTTTATGAGGTGTGTTTTTGAAAGTTTGGAATGGCCAAACTTTGTCCATGAACTTGGACGGTTTTGGGGGCTAGGGGGTGGCCGAATATTGTTGGAAGCATTGATAAGGATGGTAGCAAGTTTGGTCACTTTCATTTTGGTCATTTTGTGCTTTTCACAAAAAACATTTCTTTTCATCTTTCTCTCCCTAGCCGAATGCATTTTGTGCATTAGTGAACATCTTGTTTTCTTCTTTTGGTCATTTCTTTTTTGATCATTTGTTCTAAATTTTGCCTACCCTCTCAAGTACTTTTTCCCCTAGTGCCGAAATCACCAAAACACAAAGGCCATTTTCTTTTTCTTTTCTTTCCCCCATGGCCTAATGGTGTTAACACCATTTTCTTCAATTTTTATTCATAGCCGAATCTCCCTCTTCACATATATTTTCTTATTAATCATTTTTTCAACCTTCGTTTTAATCAATCGGTAAGAATCTTCTTTGATTCTTTATTTTCTTCTTTTGCCGAATATACATATTGGTTTGGGAGGGTCTTTTGACCGAAAATAGCATCCTCTATCCCTTTCTCTTAGACAATCATTTTGGTCTTTATAGTGATAAAGAGAAGGCTGAAACTCGGAGTACTTGTAATCATCGTGAATCGCTAGGATTCGGTTCAAAGTTTTAAGGTAAGGGTTTCTATCAAGGACTTCCATATTACTCGATTTTTTTCGTTAAAGATGGGTTACTAATCGATTTTTTCTTAGGGACGTTATCGCTCAATTTTCATTCCGTGAACGTAAGATTTCGTAGTAAGCTGATTTCACCCTTAAAACCTATAGACTTAATTTCTGAAATATTAGTTGGACTAATATTCTTTTGTCAATGGAGGCAAGCAAGATAGGGTTGAAAAGGGTGGTGAATAGTGTTTTGAAGAAGGGTGAATTCGCTATTCCCTCTAGATTCAAGCGAAGGGATATTTTGGAAATCCAAAATTTTCCACCAGGTTGTGGACCCTTATCCGGGGAGAATCCATTATTCAAAGTTGTTTGTAGTTCGGAGCCATTAGCTATTCGAGATTTTCCACCGGGTTGTGAACCGTCAACCGGGGAGAACTGAAAAATAGTTGTTGTTCGATATTCAAGGGTAAAAATCTAGATCACCTACTTTAGCATAGATTTATTTTAAGTGTTAGTATTCTAATCGAGTGTGATACGTATTTAGGCATCGATGATCGGGAAAGTGTAGTCCTCACCGTAATCAGGTGTGTAATCTCACACTTATTTCATGGGTTAGATGACTATACCGCTATTAAGCATTGGATTAAAAATCGCAAAAGTTGGTAAAATCAGAAAAATATGGTTAATTAATACTTTAGTGATAAGACCATCAAATCAGTATTAAAATAGTGAAAATTTTGAAATCGCCCTTAATGGGCTAAAATGATAAAAAGTGATAAATAGGCCATATGAGTTATTTCATAAAATTGGCCAAGTGTGATATGAGATGAAATGGGCCAAATTGTGATATGGGCCAAATTGTAATATATAATTCTTTTATGGGCCTTATGTTGGAACTATCATATGAATGAATTGTTATGCATTTTATATACATGATTACATGGGTTGGGATATTTGTGAAGAAAGATGGCCCGTGCCGGTTTAATGGCCGTGCCAGTTTAATGGCTTCATGCCCGATTAATGGCTTTGTGCCCAGTTTAATGGCTTAATTGCCCAGTTTAATATGGCTTAATTACCCAGTTGGTGTGTTGGCGGGGTGGGTGACTAAAGCTCCCCACAGGTGTGTTGGTTGGTACGGGTGGTGTGTAGCAGATGGAAATTTAGTTTGGTTTGGGGAATTGCATATCACATGCATGCTATACATGTTAAATTGTTATAATTGTAAATGGGCTCCGGCCCAAGTAAATGCTTAAATAGTTTTGGCCCAGTGGACTATGGTAAGTGGGTTACACACTGAGTTCTAAGTAACTCACCCCGTTTCCTTTATCCTTCTCAGGTAATGATCAGTATTGGAGGCTTGGGTCGAGGATGACTTCGTGGGGGCCATATTACGAATAATGGTTTATATGAACTTTGAACTTCTTTTAAGTATTTTTTTATTTAATTTCTATTTGAGTGGTGTTGTAATAAGGCCTTTGGTATTATTTTATGGATGTTTTACTCGTGGATAGATTTTAATTATTTTTAGATATTTAAATGGGACTATTTTATTTTCTAAAATTTTTGTGCTAAAGGGTTTTCTTAAAATTCATTATTTAAGTAAATTTTTACGTAAGAATTCTTTTAAGAATCTTGTTTTAAAATTTCTTTTGAACTCTCTTAAACTTCTCGAAAAATTTAATCAAATATTTTTTATTTTCAAATTTATAAACTCTTATGTCTTAAATCATAAATTTTAAAATTTACCTCAGTTTTTAATAAACTTCAATTCCAAAGTAGTTTTGAGGATCTATTTTCTTTAAATAATTAGATGACTAGATGTATGTTTGTTTCGTGTGACATACCAAATCTGGTCTTAACTCATAGATCGGGTTTAGGGTGTTACATTTTATGGTATCAGAGCCCAGTTTTAAAACTCGACTGTGGTTTGGGTTCAACTACAACTTTCGTTTGAAACTATTTCGAATTTATAGAATTTATGTTTTAAAGGTAGTATGGCACCACGAGCATCCGGCACCAAGTCAAGTAAGTATTTGTATACTGAATGATTATTATAGTGATATGATCATAGGAACACTCTAGAACTTCTAGTTTTAGGTGTTGAAAATAGTAGGATCGAGACTATAGGATGTGATTGGAAAATAACTTTATCTCTCATATCTCATAAAATATCGTTAATAAACATTGAAATAGTATTCTGATTCATAAAACTTGTAGTCAGATTAAACCGAATTAGTCATTATGAGCGCTAGAGGATGTGGACGTGGTAGACGTGGCCGTGGTAGAGGCCGAGGTGCTAGAGCCATGTTTGAGGCATCGGGACATATGCCGAAAATGGATGCATCGGTATCACCTGTGTCGGATAATGGATCCCACAATCGTATGAGGGAAGACATTGCTTTGTCCCAGGCAATGTTGCGAGTTTTGGAAAGGGTTGCTGGGGCTAGATCGGAGCCAGTAGCTCGAGGATCAATATCGAAGCGGCTCAGATCCAATGGTGCCTAGACTTTTAGGGGTATTTCTGTAGTAGCCCCAAATGTTGCAGAATATTGGCTCAAGGCTGTAGAGCGGATTATGGATGACCTAGAGTGTACTGCCAAGTAGAAACTAAGAGGAGCCGTGTCCTTGTTGAGGGACGAGGCGTACCAATGGTGGCTTACTGTTCGAGAGGGCACCTAGGCTGAATGAGTTACTTAGGATTTCTTCAAAGCTGCTTTTCAAGGGAAGTATGTCGGGGCAAGCTATGTGGATGCCCGGAGGATAGAATTCCTGAATTTGGTCCAAGGAAATAAGACGGTGGCAGTTTACGAGGAAGAATTTCTTTGCTTGAGCCGTTATGCTCGCACAATAGTTTCGACTGATCATGAGCTCTGTGTATGTTTTGAGGATGGACTGAATGATGAGTTACGGGTACTAATAGCCCCGCAATAAGAAAGGATTTTTTCCACGCTTGTGGAGAAAGCCAAGATAGCTGAAGAGGCTAAAAATTCAGAATGCCAGAACCGGGAAAGAGTCAGAGGTAAGAGGGACTTTAAGTACTCGAGTTCTTCTAAAAGGTTCTAAAAAAGGCCTCGGAATGATGAGCCAGCTCAAGCTAGAGGACCTGTGGCTACCAATCAGATTCAAGAATGTGCTGACTGTGGGAGACGACACCCCGGGGAATGCTGGAAGAGAATCGATGGTTGTTTTAAATGTGGTTCTAAGGACCACAAGTTTAGGAATTGCCCTCGACGGATTGCTCCGACTCAAGAAGCCTATAACCATGGTGCGCAACTAGTCAGAGGCAATCAACAGCCACCAAGAGGTCGTGGACCAAGTCATGGTGGGAATAGAGTTGGACGTGGTCAATGTGCACCGGGTCGAGGTAATGGTTTTAAAGGTAACGCGGAGGCAAGACAGCCGGGGTTAGTCTATGTGGTTAGGCGTCGGGAGGATGGCGATGCACCTGATGTGATAACTGGTATGTTTTTCATCTTTGATGTACCTATTACTGCCTTGATAGATATCGGGTCTACCCACTCGTATATTGTTAGTGCCATATTTGGAAACCTGAATATTAGATCTGAAGTTATCGATAGAGAGATGATGGTAATTAATCCTTTAGGACAGTCTGTAATCGTGAATAAATTATTTAGAGACGTGCCCTTAGAAATTCAAAGAGAAATATTTCTGGCGGATTTGATGGAACTGCCTTTCGGTGAGTTTGATCTTATTTTAGGCATGGATTGGTTGGTTAAGCAAGGCATAATGGGATTGTCTGCAAAGTGGATGTTAATCAGGACTTTGCATGATAAGGAAGTAGTAATGATAGGCGAATGAAGGAATTACTTGGCAAATGTGGTATCTGCTTTAAAGGCAGAAAAGTTGGTGCGAAAAGGGTATGGTGAATTCCTAGCCTTCATTAGTGCTTTGGATGCCAAGGAATTATCGGTGGAAGGTGTGAGAAAGGTGAAAGAATTTCTAGATGTCTTTTCCGAAGAACTTTCGGGTCTACCTCCAGATCGGGAAATTAAATTTGGCATTGAACTTTTGCCCGGAACGGCTCTGGTGTCCATTGCTCCTTATAGAATGGTGCCAAAGGAGTTAGCGGAGCTTAAAGCTCAAATTCAAGAATTGTTGGATCGAGGATTTATTCGACCAGGTGTGTCTCCGTGGGGAGCACCAGTTCTATTCATCAAGAAGAAGGATGGGTCAATGCGTATGTGCATTGATTATAGGCAGTTGAATAAATTGACGATCAAGAATAGGTATCCATTACTGAGAATCGATGACCTGTTTGATCAATTGCGAGGAGCTTCAATTTTCTCCAAGATTGATTTGAGATCGGGTTATCATCAACTCAAGGTTAAGGAGGCGATATTCATAAGACGACATTAGAACTCGTTATGGGCATTATGAGTTTTGGTGATGCCATTTGGTTTGACCAATGCACCATTGCATTTATGGACATGATGAACCAGAGTCTTTCAACCCTATCTAGGCGGTTCGTGGTGGTGTTCATAGATGACATCTTGGTATATTCGAGAAATGAAGAAGAGCATGACTCGCATTTGCGCACAGTATTGTAGATACTGCGAGACAAGCAACTTTATGCCAAATTTAGTAAGTGTAAATTTTTGTTCAAGGAAGTGACTTTCTTGGGTCACGTGGTGTCAGTCGAAGGATCAGAGTTGATCCTCAGAAGGTAGAGGCTGTGTTGGATTAGAAACTATCGAAGTCAGTGGCTGAGATTTGGAGTTTCTTTGGTTTGGCTGAATATTACAGACGCTTTGTTTAGGGCTTTTCGTTGATTGCTGCACCCCTAACAAAACTGTTACGAAAGGGAGTACCGTATGTGTGGACAGATAAACAGCAAGAGAGTTTGAGAAATTGAAGAAGATTTTGTGAGCGCCGATCTTGATTCAACTTTGAGGTGGAAAAGAGTTTATCATTTCTTGCGATCGTCACACACGGGTTTAGGATGTGTGCTGATGCAAGAAGGGAAAGTGGTGGCTTATGCTTCTCATCAGTTAAGGCCGTACGAAGTCAACTATCCTACTCATGACTTGGAATTGGCTGCGGTGGTTTTTACTTTAAAGATTTGAAGGCACTATCTTTACGGTGAGAAGTCTATCATTTATATGGATCATAAGAGTCTTAAGTATCTCCTTACCCAAAAGGAGTTAAACTTGAGACAATGGAGGTGGGTGGAGCTGTTAAAGAATTATGACTTCTCAATCGAGTATCATCCTGGAAAGGCTAACGTGGTGGCAGACGCGTTGCGTCATAGGGTGGTATCGGAGTTAAGAGCAATGTTTGCTCATCTCAGTTTGTATGAAGATGGTAGTCTACTAGCGGAACTCCAGGTGAAGCCTCTGTGGTTAGAACAGATCAAGGAGAAGCAGTTATCAGATGAAAATTTGGGTCCGTTAATGCAACAAGTTGAAAGTGGTGTAATAGGGGATTTTGGAATGAATAAGGATGGAGTGTTGTGCTTTCGCGGAAGAGTTTGTATGCCCATGGATTCGGATTTGAGACAAATGATTCTGCGAGAGGCGCATATGCACCCTGGAGGAAATAAGATGTATCGAGACCTCCGTGAACAGTATTGGTAGCCAAGGTTAAAGCGGGAGGTTACTGATTTCGTGGGTAAGTGCTTGACTTGTCAACAAGTGAAGGCGGAACATCAATTATCGTCGGGCTTATTGCAACCGGTAAAGATTCTTTTATGGAAATGGGAGCGAATAACGATGGACTTTGTTAGTGGGCTACCCTTAACACCTACTAAGAAAGATTTCGTTTGGGTGATAGTGGATCGATTGACGAAGATAGCCCATTTTCTACCAGTTCGTACTGATTACTCACTGCAAAAGTTGGCTAAGTTGTATGTATCGGAGATCGTGAGGTTGCATGGGGTACCAGTGTCTATTATATCAGACAGGGATCCTAGGTTTACATCACGATTTTGGAAAGCTTTGCATGAGGCTTTGGGAACAAAGTTAAACTTCAGTACGGCTTTTCATCCTCAGTCAGATGGTCAATCGGAAAGAGTAATCTAGATTTTGGAAGACATGTTAAGGGATTGTGCGATTAACTTTAGAGGTAGTTGGAAAGATTTTCTACCGTTGGCAGAGTTCGTGTATAATAACAGTTATAAATCCAGTATCCAAATGGCACCCTATGAAGCGTTATATGGTCGTAGGTGTTGTACCTCTACTTGTTGGACCGAATTGGGGGAACGACAGTTAGTGGGCCCTGAATTGATATTTGAGATGGAAGAAAAGGTAAATGTGATTCGAGCACGGTTAAAGGAAGCTTCGGATAGACAAAAGTCGTATGCGAATCTGAAGCGTAAGGAAATTGAGTTTGCGGTGGGAGATCAGGTCTTTCTGAAAGTCTCACCTTGGAAGAAGATTTTCAAATTTTGAAGGAAGGGAAAATTGAGCCCTAGGTTCATTGGACATTACCGTGTGTTGAAGCGTGTAGGACCAGTGGCCTATCAGCTTGAATTACCTCTGGAGTTGAGTCAGATTCATAGTGTTTTCCATGTTTCTATGCTGAGGCATTATAGATTGGATCCGTCTCACGTAGTACCGGTAGAAGAAGTTGAGATAAGGCCGGATTTGTCTTTCGAGGAGGAACCAGTGCAAATCTTAGACTGTGATGTTAAGGTGCTAAGAAAGAAGTCGATATCGTTGGTTAAGGTTCTATGACGTAATCACGGAGCGGAGGAAGCTACGTGGGAGCTTGAGGATGCAATTCGACAATAATATCCTCACCTCTTTTAACCAGGTAAATTTCGAGGACGAAATTTTCTTTAAGGGGGCAGAATTGTAACATCCTAAAAAAAATTTAGAATTTATGTGTTGCATAATTTTGGTGCTTAGTTAGTGAATGATTAAATTTGTGTGTTTAATATATTTTTGAGAAGGCTCAGGATTTATTCGAAATTAGAATAAATTTTAGTAATGAGTACTTTATTGAAGTGGAACCGGTAACCTTGTTGTTTAAGGAAATTAAGTGACAAAAGTTAGCATAAGTGAGCTAGTAGTAAAGTGGAGTTGGCGCCATGAGTGTTGCTTGAGGGAAGAGGTTCGAATCCCATGGTATGCATTTTGTGACTTCAATTTTTGCACTATTCTAGCATGTGTCAGCCAGGCTCTATTTTTGGTAGGTTGGACTTTATATTTTTATGGTAAGATGGCTAATGGCTTAAGGTAAGAATTGAAGATAGGGAAAGGAATCATGAGCTTATGGTATGTAGGGGGACATAAGGCACTCTTTATGGGGTGTGTTTACGAAAGTTTGGAATAGACAAACTTTTCCATGAACAGACGATTTGGGGGCTAGGGGATGGCGAATATTGTTGGAAGCATTGGTAAGGATGGTAGCGAGTTTGGTCACTTTCATTTTGGTCATTTGTGCTTTTCACAAAAACATTTCTTTTCATCTTTCTCTCCTAGCGAATTCATTTTGTGCATTAGTGAACATCTTGTTTTCTTCTTTTGGTCATTTCTTTTTTGACCATTTGGTCTAAATTTTGCCTAACCTCTCAAGTTCTTTTTCCCTTAGTGCCGAAATCACCAAAACACAAAGGCCATTTTCTTTTTCTTTTCTTTCCCCCATGGCTGAATAGTGCTAACACCATTTTCTTCAATTTTTATTCATAGCTGAATCTCCCTCTTCACATATATTTTCTTATTAATCATTCTTTCAACCTTCGTTTTAATCAATCGATAAGAACCCTCTTCGATTCTTTATTTTCTTCTTTTGCCGAATATACATATTGGTTTGGGAGGGTCTTTTGATCGAAAATAGCATCCTCTATTAGTTTCTCTTAGACAATCTTTTTCGTCTTTATAGTGATAAAGAGAAGGCCGAAACTCGGAGTATTCGTAATCATCCTAAATCGCTAGGATTCGGTTCAAAGTGTTAAGGTAAGGGTTTCTATCAAGGACTTCCATATTACTCGATTTTTTTCGTTAAAGATGGGTTACTAATCGATTTTATCTTAGGGACGTTATCGCTCAATTTTCATTCCGTGAGCGTAAGATTTCGTGGTAAGCTGATTTCACCCTTAAAACCTATAGACTTAATTTCTGAAATATTAGTTGGACTAATATTCTTTTGTCAATGGAGGCAAGCAAGATAGGGTCGAAAAGGGTGGTGAATAGTGTTCGGAAGAAGGGCGGATTCGCTATTCCCTCTAGATTCAAGCGAAGGGCTATTTCGACAATCCTAGATTTTCCGTCGGGTTGTGGACCCTCATCCAGTGAGAATCCATTATTCGAAGTTGTTTGTAGTTTGGAGCCATTAGCTATTTGAGATTTTCCACCAGGTTGTGAACCGTCATCCGAGGAGAACTGACAAATAGTTGTTGTTCGAGATTCCGAGGGTAAAAATCTAGATCGCCTACTTTAGCATAGATTTATTTTAAGTGTTAGTATTCTAATCGAGCGTGATACGTATTTAGGTATCGATGATCGGGAAAGTGTAGTCCTCACCGTAATCAGGTGTGTAATCTCACACTTATTTCATAGGTTAGATGACTATACCGTTATTAAGCATTGGATTAAAAATTGCAAAAGTTGGTAAAATTGGAAAAATATGGTATAATTAATACTTTAGTGATAAGATCATGAAATAGGTATTAAAATCGTGAAAATTTCGAAATCGCCCTTGATGGGCTAAAATGATAAAAAGTGATAAATGGGTCATATGAGTTATTTGATAAAATTGGCCAAGTGTGATATGAGATGAAATGGGCCAAATTGTGATATGGGCCAAATTGTAATATGGGCCAGAGTGTAATAATTCTTTTATGGGCCTTATGTTGGAACTATCATATGAATGAATTGTTATGCATTTTATATACATGATTACATGGGTTGGGATATTTGACAAAGAGAAGATGGCTTCGTGCCCAGTTTAATGGCTTCGTGCCCAGTTTAATGGCTTCGTGCCCAGTTTAATGGCTTCATGCCCAGTTAATGGCTTTGTGCCCAGTTTAATGGCTTAATTGCCCAGTTTAATATGGCTTAATTGCCTAGTTGGTGTGTTGGCGGGGTGAGTGACTAAAGCTCCCCACAGGTATGTTGGTTGGTACGGGTGGTGTGTAGCGGATGGAAATTTAGGTTTGGTTTGGGGAATTGCATATCACATGCATGCTATACATGTTAAATTGTTTTAATTGTAAATGGGCTCCGGCCCAAGTAAATGCTTAAATGGTTTTGGCCCAGTGGACTATGGTAAGTGGGTTACACACTGAGTTCTAAGTAACTCACCCCGTTTCCTTTATCCTTCTCAGGTAATGATCAGTAATGGAGGCTTGGGTCGAGGATGACTTTGTGGAGACCATATTACGAATAATGGTTTATATGAACTTTGAACTTCTTTTAAGTATTTTTTATTTAATTTCTATTTCAATGGTGTTGCAATAAGGTGTAACACCCCAAACCCGGTCTATACATTAAGACTGGATTTGGTTTGTTACACAGATCGAACTATCTTAATAATTTCGACGAATCGATATTTCAAAAATCCTTTTGAATTTAGAGTTTAATAAAACCAAGAAAAATAATTTTAAGTTTAATGTATTTGAGAAATAAGAATAGTTAAAAATTTCTCATATGTTTAAAACCCAATTTATTTTAAATAAACATTATATAATAATCATAAGCCCATATTAAAATATCCAAAACATAGTTTTAAACCAACCACACATAAAAATCCACAAAATAATAATAGAGGCCTTATTACACCATACCCAAAATAATAATTTAAAGAAAGTACTTATTTAAAAGTTCAAAATTTATTTAACCCATAGTTGCAGTATGGCCTCCACGAAGTCATCCTCGGCCCAAGTCCACATCAATTTCCATTACCTGAGAGGAAAATTTTGAGCGGTGAGTTACTCAGAACTCAATGTATAACTTTCTTACTTAATCCACTGGGCCAGATTATCAAGTCATGATTTTGGGCTTGAGCCTATTATCAAGATTAACAGTATAAATAATGGAATGCATGCAAAAATGAAATTTCCCACCCAAACCTAATTTCCATCCGCTACACACCACCGTACCAACCATCACACCTATGGGGATCAAGTCAACCCACCCCGCCATCACACCAATCGTGGGCATTAAGCCATTTTATTTTTGTGGCGAGCCATTGAACTAGATGTGACAAAGTCACCGAACTAGAGGCATTGAGCCATTAAAATATTTGTGGCATAGCCATAGAACTAGAAACAATCAGTAGTTTAATTATTTTGTGACAAAGCCACCGAACTAGATTTTTGGCAACAGGCCTTTCTTCTCTTCATCGTTAATCCCAACCCATGCAACATGTATGCAAAATAGCTTATGTACATATGATGGATTTATCAAAAAGGCCCAAGTCAATATTTCAGGTTTTTATTAAGGCTCATAATACAATATATCATTTGTTCCATATAACTATTTAGCATCTTTGGCCCATTTAGCGATCTAGCAAAATTTCTGGTCCATTTAGCGATCTAGCATAGATTTTGGCCCATTTAACAATTTAACAGAGATTACGGCCCATTTATGATCTAACAGAGATTTCGGCCCATTTTTGATCTAACAGAGATTTTGGCCCATTCATCGATCTAGTAGAGATATCGACCCATTTATCGATCTAGCAGAGATTTTGGCCCATTTATTATTTATCAGGGATTTCGGCCCATTTAACTATCTATCCCAGATTTCGACCCATTTTACTAACTAGCATATTTTTTGGCCTATTTACTAACTAGCAAACTTATCGGCCCATTTTACGATCTAACACATCTTTGGCCCATTTACACATGAGATTTTTAGTATTCATTTTACTACCTACACATCGAGGGCGTTTTCATAATTTTTCACATTTTAACAATTTTTATGAAATTTCACCAAAATACCAATTATTTCGTATTTTACCGATTTTGTCGTTTTTATGATTTTACTCAATACCACGAATGACATCCAACCCGAGAAAAGTGTGAAGTTACACACCTTGATATCGTGAGTACTAAACCTTCCCGCTCTTCAACACCTAAACATAATACGATCTATTAGAACACTATCATTTATCAAAAATATACTATTGGTATTCGATCCAAATCCTTACCCCTTTGATTTTGAAGCACTTCTATTTTTGGTTTCCCTCGTTTATCGATTCGTTGCTCGCTGAGAATCCACTAACATACAAAGGCTCGGGAGTACGAACTACTTCAAATAATTGATTTCCCTCAGTTGATGGTCCGCAACCCGGTGGAAAATCCCAGATTCCCAAAACAGCCCTTCGTTTATATTTAGGGGGATTTGCGAACCGCCCTCTTCGAAGACTATGGATGCCCTTTTTGCCCTATCTTGAAAGTCTCTAAAGATATCGATTATTAGTCAGGCTACCAATATTGAAATATGGTTAGCGCTTGGTAAGGTTTGAGATTTGACTTACCATTATTTGTCTTCGTTCCTCGAGAAATGATCGAGTGATAGCGTCCCTAAAACGAAATCCATTAATACTATACTAATATAATAAATATAAATCCTTAAGGGAAAACTCCTTACCTTGATTCTTGAGATTGATTCCAAAGTTCCAAAATTCTAAAGATCTCCTTGAGTTTCTACCTTCCAAAGTTTCACTAATATCCACGATTGAAATAGAATTTGAGTAAGAATAATTCGGTATAATCAAAGAAAATGAAAGAAATTTTCGACAAATATTGGGTTAACATTCGGCCATGGATAAAATAAAAGGGAAAAGTTTGTTTGAGAATTCCTTTTTGTAAAGAGGAAGAGATGAAAAAAAAGAAAAGAACATATGGTGTTTATGTTTGGATTCTTTTCAAGAACGAAAGATGAACAAAGAATTGAAATTGGAGACTTGTGTGCAATCGGCAAAGGTGAAGGAAAAAAAAGAAAATTAGTTTACTATGTGATGATGGTTTCGGCACTAGGGAAATTTTAGAAAATTAAGACCTAAATGGTCAAAACCGAATGACCAAAAGAAAAGAGAGCAAAACAAAAAATTTGTTTACCTTCTTCAATAGGCATTAACTAAGGGAGGAAATATGAGAGAAACAAGTTTTGAAAAGAAAAGAAAAATTAACAAATGACCAAAGAAGAAATATGCCTAACTAGCCCCTAATTCAACTAAATGTCTTCAAAAAAAATTAAGCGACCACCCTTTGCCCAAAAACGTCCACATACTTGGCTATCAAAGGCCAACCTTTTGCCACCCTTTCTTTCCATAGCACACTCCCTATTTCAAGCCATTTGTTCCCCTTACTTACCTTATCCTAATGATTTCTTTCCTCAACTTAGATGTTTCCTTAATCCTTTAGCCATCATTCCAAAAATAAAGAAGTCAAACTTTCCATGTTTGCTTCTTGGCCGACACTTGATAGATGGAAGCAAAAAATAAAATTTTTCAAGTTGCAAGCTAGAAGATTCGAACCTCCTCCCTCACGTCTAAGTCATGGCACCATCACCACTATGCTATTAACTCATTTATGCCATCTTTTAGCACTTTAATTAATTTAAGTCTTAAGGTCATTTAAATTTCTTTACTCTAAAATACACTTAAATAATAATATTTATTCTAACTCCAAGTAACCCGAACTATCATTTAGCAACATAATGATACTCAATTATTTAGGATGTTACAAATCTACCCCACGAAAGAAAATTTAGTCCTCGAAATTTACACGATTAAAAGAGGTGAGGATATTCTTTGCCGAATAGCTTCCTCGAGGTTCCCACGTAGCTTCCTCCGCTCAGTGATTCGCCATAAAACTTTGACCAGCAGCACGATCTTCTTTCTTAGCACCTTAACATCCCAATCTAAAATTTCCACTGGTTCTTCTTCAAAAGGCAAGTCTGAATTTAATTCCACTTCCTCAACCGGTACTATATGAGATGGATCCGATCTATAGCGTCTCAGCATGGAAACATGGAAAACATTATGAATTTGACCCAACTCAGGAGGTAATTCAATCGATAAGCCCTTTGGACCAACACGCTTCATCACACGATATGGTCGATGAACCTAGGGCTCGACTTGCCTTTCTTTCCAAATCTGAAAATCTTCTTCCAAGGTGAGACCTTCAAGAAGACTTGCTCTCCCACAAAAACTCGATATCCTTTCGCTTCAAATCAACATCGATTTCTATCTATCAAAGCTTCCTTTAACAGTGCTCGAATAACTTTTACCTTTTCCTCTGTTTGAAATCAAATCGGGACCCAACATCATCGTTCACCCAATTCATTCCAACGGTGGGAGTACGGCACCTCGACCATACAATGCCTCATAGGGTGCCATTTGAATGCTAGGTGATAGCTATTATTATCTGTGAATTACGCCAATGGTGAAAATCCTCCCAACTACCTCTGAAGTCGATCACACATCCCTTAACATGTCTTCCAATATCTGAATTACTCTTTTCGATTGTCCATCGATGAAGATGAAAAGCCGTCTTGAAATTCAACTTTGTCCCCAAGGCTTCATGTAGAGCTTTCCAAAATCGTGGCGTAAATCTAGGATCCTTATCTGAAATAATGAACCTTTGGTACCCCATGCAACCTCACGATTTCGGATACATACAACTTAGCCAATTTACGCAGCGAATAATCCGTCTGAATGGAAGAAAATGGCGGTCTTAATCAAGCGATCAACTATTACCCATACGAATTTTTCTTAGTAGGTGTTAAAGGTAACCCACTAACAAAATCCATAGTTATCCGCTCCCATTTCCAAAGAGGAATCTTTACCGGTTGTAACAATCCTGATGGTAATTGATGCCCTGCCTTCACTTGCTGACAAGTCAGACATTTTCCTACAAACTCAAAAATCTCACGCTTCAACCCTGGCCACCAATATTGTTCACGGAGATCTCGATACTTCTTATTTCCTACGGGGTGCATAGCATAAGGGCTATTATGCGCCTCCCGTAGAATCATTTGTCTCAATTCTGAGTCTTTAGGCATACAAACCCTTCCACGAAAACACAGTACTCCATCCGTGTTTATACCAAAATCCTCGATTTCACCTCTTTCAACTTTCTTTGGAATAAAAGTCCCAACTTTTTATCGATGTACCTTTTCCTTGATTTGTTCTAACCATAGAGGCTTCACCTGAAGTTCTGCTAACAGACTACCATCCTCATACAAACTCAAATGAGCAAACAATGCTCTCAAATCGAATCTTGCCTTATGACTTAGCGCGTCGGCAACCGTTAGCCTTTCGGGATGATATTCGATTAAGAAATCATAATCCTTTAATAATTCTACCCATCTTCTTTGTCTCAAATTCAACTCCTTTTGGGTAAGGAGGTACTTAAGACTCTTGTGATCCGTGTAGATGATGGACTTCTCATCGTAGAGATAATGCCTCCAAATCTTTAAAGCAAAAACCACTGTAGCTAATTCCAAATCATGAGTAGGGTAGTTTACTTTGTGCGGTCTCAATTGACAAGAAGCATAAGCCACCACCTTTCCATTTTGCATCGACACACAACCCAGACCGTGTGAGGCGCATCACAATAAGCATAAATTCTTTTCCGACCTCTGATTGAATTAAAGCTGGAGCTTAGTGAAATCTTCTTCAATTTCTCGAAACTCTATTGCTATTTTTAGTCAATTATCTGGAACTCCTTTCCAAATAGTTTAGTTAGGGTGCGACAATCAGCGAAAACCCTCAACAAAGCGTCTATAATAACCGACCAATCCCAAGAAACTCAAATTTCAGCTACCGATGTTGGTGGTTTCCAATCCAAAATAGCCTCAATCTTACGAGGATCCACCTTATTCCTTGGTGATACCACATGACCCAAGAAAGTCACTTCCTTTAGCCAAAATTCGCATTCTTGAATTTGGCATAAAGTTCTTATCACAAGTAAGCTGCAATACAATACATAAATCGTGTCATGCTCCTCATCATTTCTTGAATAAACCAAAATGTCATCTATGAACACTACCACAAACCGGTCTAAGTATGGTTGAAAGACTCGGTTCATCATGTCCATAAATAAATGCAGTGCAATGGTTAATCCAAGCGGCATCACTACAAACTCATAATGTCCATAACGAGTTGAAATGTCATCTTATAAATATCGCTTCTTTCACCTTAAAATGGTGATAACCCGATCTTAAATCAATTTTGGAAAAGCGAAGCTCCTTCAATTGATCAAGCGGTCATCAATTCTCGGCAAAGGATACCTATTCTTGATCGTCAATTTATTCAATTATGCGTAATCAATGCACATACGCATCGATCCATCCTTCTTCTTGACGAACAAAGCTGGTGCTCCCACGGAAACACACTCGGTCGTATAAATCCCGATCCGGCAATTCTTGAATTTGAGCTTTAAGCTCGCCAACTCTTCGGTGCCATTCTATAAGGAGCAATGAACCTTTGGAGCCGTTAGGGAAAAGCTCGATACCAAATTCTACTTCCGATCGAAGGTATACCGGGAAGTTCTTGGGAAATACATCCGAAATTCCTTCACCATTCTCACATCATCCACAGATAACTCTTTGGCATCAAAGCACAAATAAAGGCTAGGAATGCTCCATACCCTTTTCACACCAACTTTTACGCCTTCAGCGCCGATACCACGTTCACCAAGTAGTTCCTTCGTTCACCAATCATTATGACTTCCTTATCATCAGGGTTCTTATTGTCATCCATTTTCAGCACAATCCAAATCGCCCGATGTTTAACCAACCAATCCATGCCCGAATGAGGTCGAACTCGTGAAAGGCAATTCCATCAAATTCGCCAAGAACACCTCCTCTTGAATTTCTAAAGTGCGTCTCAAGCAGTTTATTTACAATTCTGCATATCCTAAAGGACTAATTCATCATCTCACTATCGATAATTTTAGATTCTAGATTGAGGTTTCCGATATGGTGCTAGCAACATACGAGTGGGTAGAACCAATATCTATTAAAGCGATAAATAGTACATCGAAGATGAAGAACGTACCAGTTATTACATCAGGTGCATTGCCATCCTCGTGGCATCTAACTGCATAGACCAGTCCTAGCTATCTTGCATCCGTGTTTCCTCTAGGACCATTGCCTCGACCCGGTGCACCTTGACCACGTCCAGTCCCATTACCACCACGACCTGGTCCACGACCTCTTAGTGGCTGTTGAGTACCTCTGGCCGGTTGGGCATCAGTATTACGAACTTCCTGAATCATATCCATACGTCGAGGATAATTTTTATACTGGTGATCCATTGAACCGCATTTGTAACAAGCGCCCATTTTCCTCCAACACTCTCCAGAATGCCTTTTTCCACAATCAGCACAATCTCGACCTCGATTATTAGTTACAGGTGCTCTACCTTGAGCTGGTTCATCATTCCGAGGCCTCTTCTAAAATCTCTTTGAAGAACCCGACTGCTATGTCTCTCTCTTGTTTCTAAATCTTTCTCGATTCTGACGTTCTGAGTTCTTAGCCTCTTCGACTATCTTGGCCTTCTCCACAAGTGTAGAAAAAGTTCTAACTTGTTGTGGGGCAATCAAAACTCTCAACTCATCATTTAGCCCATCCTCAAATCACACACATCGTTCATGATCTGTTGACACTATTGTCCGAGCATAGCGACTCAAGCGTAAAACTTCGACTTCATCTGCGCCCTTTGTCTTACTTCCTTGGACAAGATTGAAATTCCTTCCTTGAGCGTCCACATAACTTTCGTTCCAACATATTTCCCTTGGGCGACTTTAAAGAATTCCCAAGTAATCGGTCGACTTGGTGCCTTCTCGACGATAAGCCACCATTGATCGCCTCGTCTCTTAGCAAAGACACGACTCCTTTGGTTTACGCTCAGCGATTGCATTCCATATCATTCATAATTCGCTCCACAACTTGAGCCAATATTCACCACATTGAAGCTACACGAAACTCCTCTAAAACTTACGCATTATTTGACTTGAGTCATTCGAAATTGACCCACGAGTTGTTGGCCAAATTCTAGTTCAATGACCCTTTCTAAGACTCGCATGACATCGCTTGTGTCAAGGCATTATCTTCTTCCATGTGATCGCGTGATCCGTCTCACTCTAAATGGCGCAGTGCATCCATTTCCAGCATATGATTTGGTACTTGGTTTGATACCTCGTCCTCTACCACAGCTCGTCTCTGGCGTCCACGACCCGTCCTCTAGTGCTCATGATGACTAATTCGATTTAATCGATTACAAGTTTTATGAATCGAAAAAATTATTTGATGTTTATTAACGATGTTTTATGAGATTTGAGAGTTAAAGTTATTTTTCGCAACACATCCTATAGTCTCAATCTCTACAATTTTCAACATCTAAAACTAGAAGTTCTAGAGTGTTCCTATGATCATATCATCATAATAATCATTAAGTAATAAATACTTACTTGACGGGTTGTCGGATGCTTGTGGTGCCATCTTGATCTTTAAAACATAAGCGAAATAATTTTATCTGAAATTATTTATTGAACCCAACCACGATCGAGTTTTTGAAATCGGCTCGATACCATTAAATGTAACACCCCAAACCGGTCTATGCATTAAAATGGATTTGGTTTGTTACATGATCGAACTATCTTAATAATTTGAGACGAATCAAGATATTTCAAAAATCCTTTTGAATTTAGAGTTTAATAAAAACCAAGAAAAATAATTTTAAGTTTAATGTATTTGAGAAATAAGAATAGTTAAAATTTCTCATATGTTTAAAAACCAATTTATTTTAAGTAAACATTATAATAATCATAAGCCCATATTAAAATATCCAAAACATAGTTTTAAACCAACCACACATAAAAATCCACAAAATAATAATAGAGGCCTTATTTCATCATACCCAAAATAATAATTTAAAGAAAGTACTTATTTAAAAGTTCAAAATTTATTTAACCCATAGTTGCAGTATGGCCTCCACGAAGTCATCCTCGGCCCAAGTCCACATCAATTTCCATTACCTGAGAGGAAAATTTTGAGTGGTGAGTTACTCAGAACTCAGCGTATAACTTTCTTACTTAATCCACTGGGCCAGATTATCAAGTCATGATTTTGGGCTTGAGCCCATTATCAACATTAACAGTATAAATAATGGAATGCATGCAAAATGAAATTTCCCACCCAAACCTAATTTCCATCCGCTACACACCACCGTACCAACCATCACACCTATGGGGATCAAGTCAAACCACCCATCCATCACACCAATCGTAGGCATTAAGCCATTTTATTTTTTGTGGCGAGCCATCGAACTAGATTGTGACAAAGTCACCGAACTAGAGCATTGAGCCATTAAAATATTTGTGGCATAGCCACCGAACTAGAGGCAATCACCGTTTAATTATTTTGTGACAAAGCCACGAACTAGATTTTTGGCAGCAGGCCTTTCTTCTCTTCATCGTTAATCCCAACCCATGCAACATGTATGCAAAATAGCTTATGTACATATGATGATTTTATCAAAAGGCCCAAGTCAATATTTGGTTTTTATTAAGGCCCATAATACAATATATCATTTGTTCCATATAACTATTTAGCATCTTTGGCCCATTCAATGATCTAGCAAAATTTCTGGTCCATTTAGCGATCTAGCATAGATTTTGGCCCATTTAACAATTTAACGAGATTACGGCCCATTTACGATCTAACGAGATTTGACCCATTTTCGATCTAACGATTTGACCCATTCATCGATCTAGCGAGATATCGGCCC
The DNA here is from genome assembly GCA_025506655.1 of Gossypium rotundifolium. Lineage (NCBI taxonomy): Eukaryota > Viridiplantae > Streptophyta > Magnoliopsida > Malvales > Malvaceae > Gossypium > Gossypium rotundifolium. The sequence goes on from CP106734.1 coordinate 64,727,651, forward strand.
ATTTATCGATCTAGCGTAGATTTTGGCCCATTTAACTATCTATCGATTTGACCCATTTACTAACTAGCATATTTTTGACCCATTTACAAACTAGCAAACTTATCGGCCCATTTTACGATCTAACACATCTTTGGCCCATTTACATGAGATTTTTAGTATTCATTTTACTACCTACACATCGAGGCGTTTTAATTTTTCACATTTTAACAATTTTATGAAATTTCACCAAAATACCAATTATTTTGTATTTTATCGATTTTGTTGTTTTTACGATTTTAGTCAATACCACGAATGACATCCAACCCGAGAAAAGTGTGAAGTTACACACCTTGATATCGTGAGTACTAAACCTTCCCGCTCTTCGACACCTAAACATAATACGATCTATTAGAACACTATCATTTATCAAAAGAATACTATTGGTATTCGATCCAAATCCTTACCCCTTTGATTTTGAATCACTTCTATTTTTGGTTTCCCCTCGTTTATCGATTCGTTGCTCACTGAGAATCCACTAACGTACAAAGGCTCGGGAGTACGAACTACTTCAAATAATTGATTTCCCTCGGTTGATGGTCCGCAACCCGGTGGAAAATCCCAGATTCTCGAAACAGCCCTTCGTTTATATTTAGGGGGATTTGCAGAACCGCCCCTCTTTCGAAGACTATGGACTGCCCTTTTTTGCCCTATCTTGAAAGTCTCTAAAGATAAACGATTATTAGTCCGACTACCAATATTGAAATATGGTTAACGTTTGGTAAGGTTTGAGATTTGACATACCACTATTTGTCTTCATTCCTCGAGAAACGATCAAGTGATAGCGTCCCTAAAACGAAATCGATTAATACTATACTAATATAATAAATATAAATCCTTAAGGGAAAACTCCTTACCTTGATTCTTGAGATTGATTCCAAAGTTCCAAAATTCTAAAGATCTCCTTAAGTTTCTACCTTCCAAAGTTTCACTAATATCCACGATTGAAATAGAAATTGAGTAAGAATAATTCGGTATGATCAAAGAAAATGAAAGAAATTTTCGACAAAGATTGGGTTAACATTCGGCCATGGATAAAATAAAAGGGAAAAGTTTGTTTGAGAATTCCTTTTTGTAAAGAGGAAGAGATGAAAAAAATAAAAGAACATATGTCTTTTCAAGAACGAAAGATGAACAAAGAATTGAAATTGGAGACTTGTGTGCAATCGGCAAAGGTGAAGGAAAAATAAGAAAATTAGTTTTCTATGTGATGATGGTTTCGGCACTAGGGGGAAATTTTTAGAGAATTAAGACCTAAATGGTCAAAACCCGAATGACCAAAAGAAAAGAGAACAAAACAAAAAAAAATTATTTACCTTCTTCAATAGGCATTCGGCTAAGGGGAGGAAATATGAGAGAAACAAGTTTTGAAAAGAAAAGAAAAATTAACAAATGACCAAAGAAGAGAATATGCCTAACTAGCCCCTAATTCAACTAAATGTCTTCAAAAAAAATTTTGACCCCTTGCCCAAAACCGTCCACATACTTGGCTATCAAAGGCCAACCTTTTGCCACCCTTTCTTTCCATAGCACACCCCATTTCAAGCCATTTTTCCCTTACTTACCTTATCCTAATGATTTCTTTCCTCAACTTAGATGTTTCCTTAATCCTTTAGCCATCATACCAAAAATAAATAAGTCAAACTTTCCATGTTTGCTTCTTGGCCGACACTTGATAGATGGAAGCAAAAAATAAAATTTTTCAAGTTGCAAGCTAGAAGATTTGAACCTCCTCCCTCATATCTAAGTCATGGCGCCATCACCACTATGCTATTAACTCATTTATGCCATCTTTTAGCACTTTAATTAATTTAAGTCTTAAGGTCATTTAAATTTCTTTACTCTAAAATACACTTAAATAATAATATTTATTCTAACTCCAAGTAACCCAAACTATCATTTAGCAACATAATGATACTCAATTATTTAGGATGTTACATAAGGCCTTTGGTATTATTTTATGGATGTTTTATTCGTGGATAGATTTTAATTATGTTTTAGATATTTAAATGGGACTATTTTATTTTCTAAAATTTTAAGTGATAAAGGGTTTTTCTTAAAATCATTATTTAAGTAAATTTTTACGTAAGAATTTTTTAAGAATCTTGTTTTCAAATTTCTTTTGAACTCTTTTAAACTTCTCGAAGAATTTAATCAAATATTTTTTTTATTTTCAAATTTATAAACTCTAATGTCTTAAATCATAGATTTTAAAATTTACCTCAGTTTTTAATAAACTTCAATTCCAAAGTAGTTTTGAGGACCTGTTTTCTTTAAATAATTAGATGACTAGATGTATGTTCGTTTCGTGTGACATACCAAATCTGGTCTTAACTCATAATCCGGGTTTGGGGTGTTACATCTTTAGTCGCCTTCATTCTTGGTCCTTCATTCTTCTTTTCTGTCAAAGGCTGCTCCTCCTCTCTTTCTATAAAAAATTGTCTCCTTTTTTAGGGTTCCCCTTTTGGCTTTTCTAAGTTTGACCTTCTAGGGTAGGTCTATCAGCCCATAACCTTTTTTTCTCTTTTTTAGGTGGATTTATCTGGTACAAATATAGTTGGGGCTAAGAACAGTACGCATTGAGTGCTGATAGGCATCTTCTAGGCATTGCACAACATTTTTTTGGCAAACTATCAAAAATTTGTCACTGCAAACCTTCAATCCTTTATTCCTTTTCCTACACTCTGCACCTACCAATCAACCACCAAACAAGTCCTTCCCACAGGCAATTAAAGCAACATGTAATAACACTTAAGTACAATTCAAGCTCTTTAATGCAATGCTCTAAAACTACCAATACAATATCCTAAAATGCAACTAAACTGACCTAAGTACAGGCAATTAACTAATACTAATAGCATGAAATATAACTTTTTCAAGAGTTATTGGTTAGTTGCGATTGATTTATTGTGTGAGGCAATAAAGTTTTGTGTTTCCCAAGCTAAAAAAGTAGAATACCTGCAAAAGAAGAAAACTAACCAAAAATAAAACAAAAAGAAAAGATAAATTACTAAGAAAAATAGAGAATATTGAAAGTGAGATTGAGAGAAAATAGAGATGGGAAATTGTTTTTAGGGATTTAGGGTTAAAGATTTGGGGAAAATGAAAAGAATAGGGTGTTTTGGGGTGTTTGAAGGCTTAAAAAGCCTCCAACACACACGGATTGTGATACCTGAAACCAGCTATCACCTGAACCAACATGGATATCATGATACCCAGGGTTGGATATCGTAATATCCCCTATTTTTGGTACGTCCCACAAGTTTATTGTCGTAGGAATGCCCTTACGTCACACAAGGCTTTCCTGAAAGTAACTCCGCCTATCTCTATTAGGATGGTAAAGGTGCCGAGATCTTTGAGCTTGGGAGGAACTCTTCTAGACACTACTGCATTGCATTCCTCATTAAGAGCAATTTTCTTTCCTCTCCTTATTTTTTTCCTACAAGACATAACATCCCTAAGGAATTTGACGTAATTGGGAATTTTCTCAAGGAGCTCTAAAAAATGGAGGTTCAAATTCATGGCCTTAAACATATTGAGGAATTGTAAGAACTTTTCACTTTCTTTATTCTTATTCTCCTCTAGACGTAAAGGAAATGGTATGGGCTTTGGGCTTGGTAGTGACGGTGGCGGTGGCGGTGGAACAATTCTATCATTTAGTTCAACTTGTATGGGCTCTCTTTCAGATCCTTCCTTCTCTCCCACCCCCTCTCCAACACTAGGAGTGCAAGTGTTATCATCTTTCTCACTAACTTCTTTCTCCCCACAATTTGATCGGATAGGTTCCTTAACCACAACCCCTGATCTAAGAGGGACCTCCGTGGCATGTTCCTTCCCTTCCCTCTTCAGATTAGGTTCGGTATTACTGGATATGCTAGAGGTTAATTTTTTTGTAATAATTGCAAAACTTGGACTAATTGACCATGGATTTGGCGCATATCGGCATGCACTACATGCGAGCCTTCCTCTACCTTACTTACCCTAATCGACAATAGAGGGTCACTACCATAGGCTAATTTTCTCTCTTGATCTTGGGGTTCCCTAAAAAGAAATGGAGGTTGATATGATGCATTGGGTTTTGGAGGATTAAGGTTTTGGTTTCCTTGATTGGAAAGTCCCTTCCCCAAGTAAGGTTAGGATCGTCATGCCATCCGGGATTATAGGTGTTGAAGTAAGGGTTATGTAACAACCTTAACCCATATCAGTCATCAGAACAAGGTTTCAGAGTATTATTAGAGTTTATAGAACAAATACAATTAATTTATGTCATTCACTATTTATATTCGAAATAAATTATAATTCAATCATGTTGTCCCTTAAATGGACCGTTAAGGCCCAATTCATGAGTTAGAAACAAGTCGAGACTAAATCAGAAAATTAGAGGATTTTTTGCAAAATTCCAAAATTTTTACTTAAATACAGGGGTCACACGCCCGTGTGGGTAGGTCATGTGCGCATTCGATGTGAGGTACACGACCGTGTCCCAGCCCGTGTCCCAACCCGTGTCCATGCTCGTGTAACTCTCTAACTTGGGTCACACGGCCAGTCACATGCCCGTGTGCTAGACCATGTGGACAATTTAATCTTCAAAAATTAACTGCAGGTTTTACACGGCCAAGACACACGCCTGTGTGTGTAGGGCCGTGTGTTTCACATGGCTGAGACACACGCCCATGTTTCTGCCTGTGTGACCAATTCTGAGCATTCTGTTTCTCAATTTTTAAGATGCAGGGGACGCACGGCCAAACCACACAACCGTGCACATAGCCGTGTGTCATACATGGCTGAGACACATGCTTGTGTGTCCACTCGTGTGGACGAAAATAGGCTATTTTCAAGGCCACTTTTCTCACCCAAATTTGCCTTCAACCTACAACAACACTTAAATACATTCACCAACCAATTCAAGACATTAGAACCAAGCCAAAACCAATCTTATACATGATATATCATCATATGTATTTAAATATTCAAACTTACCTATTTGTATAATCATATAAGTTTATCAAAAATTTCAAACTATCATACCAAACACACATATATATATTAAACATGATATAATCTCCTACACAAACATCAAATATACTATCACTAGCCATTCCAATGGCTAGTTACAATCAACCATATACATGCCATCATTGGGCAATTTAGCCTATACATGCCATTATATCAAAATAAGTTTGCTATTTATACCAAAGCAAGCTGAAGGATAGTATGATGATGCTCCGACTGATTTCCAACCTTTAAGAGCTTCTGAGCACTATAAAACAGAGGAAAATAAATAGACTAAGCATATAATGCTTAGTAAGTTCATGTAAAAAGAATTTAGCTGACCAATCGTATTCATTTAAAATAAGCATACAAACATGCATCCAAAACAATTTGGCTGATTGCCTAAACAAATGCTTTCATCAAACAAGTTAGTAATGAAATTTACATGATTATCAAGAAAATAGAGATGAGCTCATCATGCAACAATTTCATATACATATGCTTTCCACATCATATTTCCATATAACTTATACATTTAAAATAATTCATCTCAAATTGAGATTTTCTCATATCGAAACTTTGCACGTTGAATTTATTTGAAATTTCAATGGATTCACTGGTAGTACACTCGAAGTGTACGAAACTGTAATCCATCAATTCATATTCGAGAGTGCTCAATAGAGCACATAATCGGGAAGCACACTCTCGAGCCTTATAACGGAAAGCTCATGTGAGCCATGTAACGGGAAGCTTATCTGGGCTGTATAACGAGAAGCTCATGAGACCCATAAGGCTTTCTTGATTTTCTTTCTCTTTCCTAGGGTTTCCATAGAAATTTGGGGAAGAAGATGTTAATAATATGATATTTTTGTCTTTTAATTTAATTATCATCTTTAAATTTTCAACTTTCCAATTTAGTCATTTTCTTTTCTTTAATTTTCTTGGATGAATCATCATAAATATCTACTAACTTTTATTAATGGTCTAATTACCATATAAGGACCTCAAGTTTTGAATTCCATAGCTATTTAATCCTTCTAGCTACTAGAATTCAACTTTTGCATTTTATACAATTAGGTCTTTTCCATAATTAAACATATAATCGGTAAAATTTTTTTATCAAAATTTTCATACGCCTTTCCTATCATGATGCAGACCATGCAATAATATTAAAATAAATTTTCATTTTGACTCGGATTTGTGGTCCCCAAATCACTATTCTGATTTCACTGAAAACGAGCTGTTATAGGTTATATCTTTTATTCTCCACATAGTTAACCTCCATATGGTTTCTCACATCATCGTGTCTTGCATTAAGGTTAGATTTGGTTGGTTTTGGACTTGCACCTTGGCTGAACTCATCTCTAAATAATTAAGCCTTTTGAGGACTTGTTGATACTTATCCTCACTACCAATAGTGTTCATTTCCAATTGTTTGGCCCGATATGTGACCTGTTCAGCCGACCGCATGTAAAAGTTCATCACCATGTCCTTGATAGGTTGACAAGCCTCGGTGTATGTCTTCGACATGAATGCTGCCTCATACGTTTTGTCAAGACTAGAGCACAAGTGTAACACCCTAAATTAGGGGTTGTATGAAATTTACTTATTTTTCCCATGTGTGTGTGCTTGAGAGATATGTATGCTTGATTGCCTGATATATTTAAAGGTCTAGTCATGACCCCGGACTAATTGGACTTAGGGCTAAAATTTATTTAAAGCACTTGAGAAGGGGGACGCTAGGTGAGATAGGGGATAAGAGGAATTTTGTGAGAAGTTTAACACAAGAAATAGCTTGGCAAAGTGGCTTCCATGCGCCACTTAGGTGCTAAGAAAGTGGCGTCTAAGGGTGTTGCAAGGGAGGAGGTTCGAGTTGTGGGAGTTACAAGGAGAATGCGTTTTTGTTTTGGGCTTTTGGGGCATTAAAGAAAGGGCAAGTTGGAAGGCCTTAAAAGATTTTTGGTGTTGGAGTTGGACATGAAAGTCAAGGTGGTGGAGTGGCTTGGGGCGCCACTTAAAGGGCCTTGGTGTATGGACTCGGGTTCGAGTCACGATGGACGCAAGGAGTGTTTTATTCTTGGACTTTTGGGGTTATAGGAAAAGGGGGCCAAGTATGGAGGTTTTAAAAATTAAATGGTGAGATTGAAGAGCATGAAAGTCGATTGGGAAACATGGCATGAGGCGTGTAAGGGGGGCTGCGGCAGTGAGGTCGTGGGTTCAAACCAAAGAAGCAGCAGTTGGGTTTTTATTTTTTTCAAAGCTGGCGTGAAGAGGGGGAGGTGATGGCCCGATTATGGACTCTTTAAGTGATGAGGTTAAGCTTAAATTTTTGCATATTTTTGGCTGGAAGAGTTGTGATGATATACTATATTTTATCTTATGTGTTTAAAGAAGAGATTAAGGGATAATTAAAAGATAAATGTAAGTTGATAAAAGCTGGAATTTATCACCAAAAAGAAGGTGATGGCCGACTTAAGGACTCCTTGGGGGCTATCCATATTAGGTTTGTATAGCAAGGAGTGCCAAAATTCATCAATCATTCTTTTCTTTTCTCTCTAGTTCTTGGCGAATTTTCCTTTGATACAATAGCCAAAATTCTTCAAAAATTCCTCTCTTCTTTTCTCCTACTTAGCAGACCTACCCTCTTCTACTAAAACTTTACCTCACTTGCTAGCGAATATCACTTCCATAGAGGCTAGGCGAATCCCCTAGTAAGGTGCCATCGATTTCCAAAGGGTGGTAAGTAACATTCGGTTCCTTTTCTTTACCTTCAAGTGTGCCGAAAGTAGGAATAGGCCTTGGTAGGTGGCCGAATGTGTCTTTAAGATGATGGTAAAGTGTTCTCTTGTGTGTAGGTAACATTAAGGGCCTTGACGAAGTCTTCCGGGATTTAAGGTAAGCAAGGTATGTAGGCTATGGCATTGACCAAAGGCCATGATATGTATTATAAGTGGTGGTGATCTTTTTGTGGGTTGTTTAAGGAATTTGGCAAAGTCTTAATCAAGTGACGTCTTGAGTTTGTTTGGAAACCAAATCCGTTTAAGGTAAACCTTTGGTATTAAGTTAATATGGCGAATAGGCCTATGACACTAACATGATGATTGGCGATTATAGGGTCAAGAATCTAGCGACGTAGATTGGATCTTCGGGATCTAGGAATTTCGGTAGTAACAGGTGTGTAAAACTCCTTACACACATTATTAGTAAACTTTGCCATATTGTTGCTTTGTTAATCGTTGTAGTAGTGATTTGGTATTGTGGGCTTAAGCATGGATTCTGGGTAAGTCCCCTATTACATGATCTATAATATATATATTTGAGTATGCCATCACATGCTATTAAATGCTTTGCTATACATGATATAAATGATATATGGGATTATGATATATGATATGTAAGCATGATGATGGTGGGAATGATGAGAGGAGGGGGATGATTTTATGAACTGTCGCCAGTGGTTTTGACCACAAGATGGGTTGGCCCCATCAGATTATTTGTGACCTATGGTCATTAGTGGTTTTGACCACACCGATTGATAAATTGCGACTAAGTCCTAGTGGTTTGGTACCACCAGTGGTTTTGACCACACTTGATAAATTGTGACCTATGGTCATCAGTGGTTTTAACCACACGATGGGTTGGCCCCATCATTTAATTTGTGACACTAGTCACTAGTGGTTTTGACCACCAGTGGTTTTGACCACACGGGGTAGAAAAGGAGTATGGATGGTTAGTTGGGTTGCATGTGCATGTTTATTAATAAATTGTGTATGAGTTGTATTTTCTGGGTAGGGGATTTACACACTGAGTCTTGGTGACTCACCCCTTCCCTTACCATTTTGCAGATGAGTAGATCGCGGAGATGGAGCCGGAGAGGACTCGAGGCGGCCATGCTTATCGTTGGATTTAAACTTATTTTGTTATAGATAATATTATTTATTTTCCAAATCATTTTATTTTGGGATTGTAATAAGGCCGCTATTTATTATTTGGATGTTATTTTATTTTACTTATGTTATGCTACAAATGAATTTACAAATGATATGTAAACCGGTTAAAAGTAATTTTTTTTCCAACTTAATAACTTCTACGGGTTTTTCAAAGATGTTACCATCGGGTAACAAAATTCACCAAGTCAATCATGGTTTTGAAAGTTCCTTAAATTTTAAATGATCAAATGTTTTCAAAGGTTTTCAACACAACCATATTTATAAAAATAAACCCTCCCGAGTTTAAATCAAAACACTGTTTTAAAACCCAAGCAGTATTATTTTAAATTTTTCACCAGAAAATCAATGTCTTTCGAAACTCTTTTACTCCGTGACATACCAGATCCGGTTAGGACTCATGGGCCGGGTTTGGGGTGTTACATTTTTGGTATCAGAGCTCGGTTCAAAACTTGGCTGTGAGGGGCCCAAGGCCCAAAATGTTTTGTTTATGTTAGTAGGCCTTATGAGAATGTTTTTGGAAACTGTTTTATGGTTTGAATAGCATGGCACCGAGTCTCCGGCACCTATCCGCCAGGTAAGTACCTCTATCTATTTTCTTTGTAAATATTTGATGAAAGGTAGAAGGGTAAATTGGGAACGTAGACTATTAGAATAGAAATTGTTGAACCCTAGGGCTAGCATACCCCAACAAACAATGCATAAGATTTAATAATTCCCTAAACAACCCTGTGAGTTGTCACTGAGCAAGGGATGTGGCAATCGTTATATGCATGTCTAGGATTGGATTCGTTGGGAGCCTGGTATTTAAGCAGTCCTAGTGACTCACCTCCTACTCACTCGAATCCTACCTGGTGCGTAGTAACGGTTCATCCTAGCTGAGATGACACACTCACAGGCTAAACTCAATAACTAAAACCCGAAAGGGACTAGCCATTTTGTTTTTTCTTGAAGTAATTAAAACCTTGTTTTAAAAAGAAAAAAATGACCAAAATACCCCTCAGTTTGAAAAATGACCAAAATACCCCTGGCTTGTAAATTACCAAAATACCCTCCGTATGAAAAATTTCCAAATAGAAAATTTTCAAAATATCCTTCTTTGCAAAATCAATTAGAACCAAATTTTAGAGATCTTTTTATGAAAATACCCTGACTATGAAAATTACTAAAATACCCTTAGTGGTAAAATTACAAAATTGCCTCTAACCAACAAAATTACCAAAATGACCTTGATTTCAAAATTTTGCAACACCACTATTTTGAAAAATGCAATTCTCAAAAGAGCCCTCAAAGTTTTACAACTTTTGAAATATCCCTGATTTATAAAATTTTACAAATTCACCCCAATTTGTGAAAAATTACCGAAATACCCCTAAGGTCTAAAATTACCAAAATACCCCCGAATTTTAAAATTTTTCAAAATACCCCGAAAATTTAAAAGCTCCAAAATACTTTTTGACAAAATCATCCGAAAACTTTTATTTTTGAAAAATTACAAAAATACCCCTGTAGGACAAATTACAAAAATACCCCTGGGTAGTGGAAAAACAATCACCATGAAAACTACAACGTCTCTTTGAGTGAATGAATGGAAAACTGTGTGCATGTATGATTACGAAAGAACCACTCCTAAAACTCTTATCATAAAATTCCTTCGCGGATAATCCAGTGAAACAAGTACTAATGCATAAAATTCTTAAACAGATAAACGCAATCGTTAGAAATGAGTACAAGAGGTCGGGGACGTCTGCCCCGTGGCCGTGGAAGGGGTAGGATGACTTTGTCCGAGCCAGCAGAGTCCGGACATGGGTCTGGAAATGAGATGTCGGATCTGCCGGCGGTGAAAATTGAGTTTCACGATCAGACCAGTGGTAATGATATAGTATCTCAAGCTGTATTACGGGTATTGGAACGAGTTGCTGAGGCTGGCACGGGTGCAGGAGCCCGTAAATCCATAGTTGAACGACTCCGAGCTAACGGAGCAGAGGTGTTTAGAGGAGTTTCCGGAGTGGCACTCAGTGCGACGGAGTACTGGTTGGAAGCAACAGAAAGGATCATGGATGACCTAGATTTTACAACTGAGGAGAAATTGAAGGGTATAATCTCGTTGCTTTGGGATGAGTCATATCAGTGGTGGCTCACTGTAAGGGATGGAACGGTGGCAGAAAATCTCACCTGGAAATCTTCAGGGATGCTTATCAAAAGAAGTATATCAGAACTAGCTACGTGGATGCGCAGCGGAAGGCTTTCTTGAACCTGGTTCAAGGCAATAAGAGGGTAGCAGAGTATAAGGCTGAATTCCTCCGGTTGAGTAGGTATGCTCGTGGTATTGTGGGTACCGAGCATGAGCGCTGTGTTAGATTCGAGGACAGGTTGAGAGATGAGTTGAGAATAATGATAGCTCCACAACAGGAATGGGAGTTCACAGTCTTAATGGAGAAATCGAAGGTTGCTGAAGGGGTAAGACAGTCGGTTAGACGGAACCAAGATCAGAATTGGAATAAGAGGAGCTCGGGACCTTCAAAGTTTTTTGGTAATCAGCAGAAGAGGACAAGGTTTGGTGGGTTGGATCAAGCTGCTAGGCCTGCTGCTGCTAATCCTCAATGGCCGCCACGGTGTGCCCGGTGTGGCAAGTCTCACACGGGGAATGTTGGAATGGTAACCGGGGATGCTTCGAGTGTGGGTCTTTGGAGCATCGAGTTAGAGAGTGTTTGAAAAAGGCAGCTAGACTGAGATCAGAGGGTCAGGATCGTGCACCAAACAGAAGGGATAACCAATAGCCAAAGAGAGGTCGTGGTGCAGGAAGAGGAGGTAATGGTGCTGGCAGAGGTCGTGGGGCACGAGGGGAGGTACCGGTGGTACTGAGGCTAGACAACCTGGTTTGGTCTATGCCGCGAGGCGTCAAGAGGAGGCGGCCTTGCCGGACGTCATAACTGGTATGTTCTTGATCTTTGGTGTGCCCTATAATACTTTGATTGACATTGGCTCAACCCACTCGTACATTGCTAGTAGCATAGTGGAAACTTTGCACCTAGACTCTAAGCTTACTTCTAGGAAGATGACTGTATTAAGCCCTCTAGGTCACTCTGTAGAAGTAAGTAGACTCTATAGGGACGTACCCCTAGAACTCCAAGGGGTCGTATTCTTGGCTGACTTGATAGAACTACCGTTCTGGGAGTTCGACCTAATCCTCGGGATGGATTGGCTAGTAAAGTATCAGGCTAGCCTGGATTGCGCGGCTAAGCGCATGGTATTAAAGACCGAGGAAGGTGATGAGGTGGTGATGATAGGTAAAAGGAGAGATTACATGTCTAATTTGGTTTAGGCATTAAAGGCGGAAAGGATGGTTAGGAAGGGTTGTGAAGCTTATGTGGTGCATGTCTGTGCCTTGGAAGCTAAGGATGTTGCTGTGGGAGATGTCCGGACTGTAAGGGACTATGTTGATGTGTTCCCAGAGGAAATTTCGGGTCTACCTCCGGATCGTGAGGTTGAATTTGGTATAGATCTGTTGTCCGGAATCGTGCCCGTATCTATAGCTCCGTATCAGATGGCGCCGAAAGAATTGGTAGAGTTGAAGGCGCAGATTTAGGAACTGTTGAATAGAGGGTTCATCCGACCAAGTGCATCACCTTGGGGAGCTCCAGTGCTATTTGTCAAGAAGAAGGATGGGACAATGAGGATGTGTGTAGACTATCGGCAGCTGAACAAGTTGACAATAAAGAACCGATATCCTTTGCCCAGGATTGATGATCTGTTCGATCAACTCAAAGGAGCATCGGTGTTTTCCAAGATTGACCTTAGGTCAGGGTACCATCAGCTTAAGGTGAAGGAGGCTGATGTCCACAAGACGGCATTCCGTACTCGGTATGGACACTACGAGTTTCTGGTAATGCCTTTTGGTTTGACGAATGCACCGGCAGTGTTTATGGACATGATGAACTGGGTTTTCCAACCCTATCTGGATCGGTTCGTCGTGGTCTTCATAGATGACATTTTGGTGTACTCGAAGTCTGAAGAGGAACATGACGCACATCTTCATGTGGTTCTGCAAGTTCTAAGGGAGAAACAGTTGTATGCCAAATTCAGCAAATGTGAGTTCTGGCTCAAGGAGGTAACTTTTCTAGAGCATGTTATTTCAACCGAGGGAATTAGGGTGGATCCCCGTAAGATTGAGGCGGTATTGGAGTGGAAGCCACCAAAGTCGATTACGAAAATTTGGAGTTTTCTTGGGTTGGCAGGATATTATAGGAGATTCGTGGAGAATTTCTCCTTAATCGCAGCACCATTGACTAAGCTGCTAAAAAAAGGAGTTCCATTTGTGTGGGCTGAGAAGCAGCAGGAGAGTTTTGATAAGTTGAAGAGGATTCTGACAGAAGCATCGGTCTTGATTCAGCCAGAGGCAGGAAAGGAGTTCACTGTATATTGCGATGCATCACATACTGGTTTAGGGTGTGTGTTGATGCAAGAAGGGAAGGTGGTCGCTTATGCGTCACGACAGTTGAGGCCTCACGAAGCTAACTATCCGACACATGACTTGGAATTGGCTGCTGTGGTATTTGCTCTGAAGATCTAGAGGCACTACCTGTACGGGGAGAAGTCGGTGGTGTACACAGATCACAAAAGTCTGAAGTACATCCTGACTCAGAAAGATTTAAATCTGAGGCAGCGGAGGTGGATTGAGTTGTTGAAGGACTACGACTACTCAATCGAATACCATCCGGGGAAGGCTAACGTGGTAGCTGATGCTTTGAGCCGAAAGGTGGTAGCGGATTTGCGAGCAATGTTTGCTCATCTAAGTCTCTATGAGGATGAGAGCCTTTTTGCGGAATTGTAAGTGAAGCGTTCTTGGATTGATGAGGTCAAAGAGAGGCAGTTGACTGACGAAGCTTTGAGTACTCGGAGGTTGCAAGTACGGAATGGTGAGGCCGAAGGTTTCAGCTTGGGTAGTAATGGGGTGCTATACTTTCAGGGGAGAGTATGCATGCCTAAGGATGATGAATTGAGGCAACAAATTCTTAAAGAAGCTCATAGCAGTGCGTACACTATGCACCCGAGAAACAGTAAGATGTATCGAGATTCAAGGGAAGCGATTTTGGTGGCCGAGTCTTAAGCGGAAGTAATCGAGTTGGTAGGCAAGTGTCGACATGCCCGACAAGTTAAGGTGAGCATCAATTGCCATCGAAATTTCTGACCGATAAAGATTCCACGATGGAAGTGGGAAGAGATTACTATGGATTTCGTAAGTGGGCTTCCCCTTACGCCCAGTAAGAAAGATGTCGTTTGGGTGATAGTATGCCGGTTGACTAAGTCGGCCCATTTCATACCAGTAAGGGTTGACTATTCGCTCCAAAGGCTAGCTAAGTTGTATATCGCTGAGATAGTGCGATTATATGGAGTACCGGTGTCCATTATTTTAGATCAGAATCCTCGGTTCACATCGAGATTCTGGAAGGCCTTACATCAGGAGTTAGGCACGAGGTTGAATTTTATACGGCTTTTCATCCATGATCGATGGACAATCTGAAAGGTCATCCAAGTGTTGGAAGACATGTTGAGGGGCTGTGTTTTGGATTTCCGTGGCAGTTAGGAGGAGTATCTACCTTTAGCAGAGTTCGCTTATAACAATAGTTATCAAGTGAGCATTCAGATGGCACCGTATGAGGCGTATAGATGGTAAAAATGTCGTACTCCTACATTGGGCGAACTAGGAGAACGTCGGATGTTGGGTCGGAGTTAATTCTGAGAGACAGAGGATAAGGTTAAAGTAATTGGGCTCGTCTTAAGGAGGCGTCGGACGGTAAATCTCTGGCGATCTTAAGCGCGAGAGGTTGAATATGCGATGGGTGATAAGGTCTTCTTAAAGGTATCACCTTGGAAGAAGGTCTTGAGGTTTGGCCGGAAGGGCAAGCTAAGACCTAGATTCATCGGACCGTACACGGTGTTGAAACGTGTGGGACCGGTAGCTTACCAGCTTGAGTTTCCGGCGAAATTGAGCCAGATCCATGATGTCTTTCATGTTTCGATGCTGAGGAAGAGCCAGTACAAATCTTGGATCGAGATGTCAAGGTTTTGAGGAGGAAGTCAGTGCCTTTGGTAAAGGTGTTATGGCGAAACCATGGTACGGAGGAGGCCACATGGGAACCCGAGGATGTGATCGGCGACAATACCCCAACTCTTGATCCGGGTAATTTCGAGGTGAAATTCTTTTTAAGGGGTAGAACTGTAACACCCTAAATTAGGGGTTGTATGAAATCTACTTATTTTTCCCATGTGTGTGTGCTTGAGAGATATGTATGCTTGATTGCCTGATATATTTAAAGGTCTAGTCATGACCCCGACTAATTGGACTTAGGGCTAAAATTTATTTAAAGCACTTGAGAAGGGGGACGCTAGGTGAGATAGGGGATAAGAGGAATTTTGTGAGAAGTTTGACACAAGAAATAGCTTGGCAAAGTGGCTTCCATGCGCCACTTAGGTGCTAAGAAGGTGGCGTCTAAGGGTGTTGCAAGGGAGGAGGTTCGAGTTGTGGGAGTTACAAGGGAGAATGCGTTTTTGTTTTTGGGCTTTTTGGGGCGTTAAAGAAAGGGGCAAGTTGGAAGGCCTTAAAAGATTTTTGGTGTTGGAGTTGGACATGAAAGTCAAGGTGGTGGAGTGGCTTGGGGCGCCACTTAAAGGGCCTTGGTGTATGGACTCGGGTTTGAGTCATGATGGACGTAAGGAGTGTCTTATTTTTGGACTTTTGGCATTATAGGAAAAGGGGGCCAAGTATGGAGGTTTTAAAAATTAAATGGTGAGATTGAAGAGCATGAAAGTCTATTGGGAAACATGGCATGAGGCGTGTAAGGGGGGCTGCGGCAGTGAGGTCGTGGGTTCGAACCAAAGAAGCAGCAGTTGGGTTTTTATTTTTTTCAAAGCTGGCATGAAGAGGGGGAGGTGATGGCCCGATTATGGACTCTTTAAGTGATGAGGTTAAGCTTAAATTTTGCATATTTTAATTTGGAAGAGTTGTGATGATATACTATATTTTATCTTATGTGTTTAAAGAGGAGATTAAGGGATAAATAAAAGATAAATGTAAGTTGATAAAAGTGGAATTTATCACCAAAAAGAAGGTGATGGCCGACTTAAGGACTCCTTGAAATTGTCCATATTCGGTTTGTATAGCAAGGAGTGCCAAAATTCATCAATCATTCTTTTCTTTTTCTCTCTAGTTCTTGGCGAATTTTCCTTTGATCTGATGAGCCAAAATTCTTCAAAAATTCCTCTCTTCTTTTCTCCTACTTAGCAGAACCTACACCCTTCTACTAAAACTTTACCTCACTTGCTAGCGAATATCTCTTCCATAAAGGGCTAGGCGAATCCCCTAGTAAGGTGCCATCGATTTCCAAAGGGTGGTAAGTAACATTCGATTCCTTTTCTTTACCTTCAAGTGTGCGGAAAGTAGGAATAGGCCTTGGTAGGTGGCGAATGTGTCTTTAAGATGATGGTAAAGTGTTCTCTTGTGTGTAGGTAACATTAAGGGCCTTGACAAAGTCTTAGGGATTTAAGGTAAGCATGGTATGTAGGCTATGCCATTCATTAAAGGCCATGATATGTATTATAAGTGGTGGTGATCTTTTGTGGGTTGTTTAAGGAATTTCGGCAAAGTCTTAATCAAGTGGCGTCTTGAGTTTGTTTGGAAACCAAATCCGTTTAAGGTAAAACCTTTGGTATTAAGTTAATATGGTGAATAGGCCTATGACACTAACATGATGATTGGCGATTATAGTGTCAAGAATCTAGCGACGTAGATCGGATCTTCGGGATCTAGGAATTTCGGTAGTAATAGGTGTGTAAAACTCCTTACACACTTTATTAGTAAACTTTGCCATATTGTTGCCTTGTTAATCATTGTAGTAGTGATTTGGTATTGTGGGCTTAAGCATGGATTCCGGGTAAGTCCCCTATTACATGATCTATAATATATATATTTGAGTATGCCATCACATGCTATTAAATGCTTTGCTATACATTATATACATGATATATGGGATTATGATATATGATATGTAAGCATGATGATGGTGGGAATGATGAGAGGAGGGGATGATTTTATGGATATCGCGATGGTTTTGACCACAAGATGGGTTGGCCCCATCGATTATTTGTGACCTATGGTCATCGATGGTTTTGACCACACCGATTGATAAATGCGACTAAGTCCCGGTGGTTTGGTACCACCATGGTTTTGACCACACTTGATAAATTGTGACCTATGGTCATCGATGGTTTTGACCACACGATGGGTTGGCCCCATCATTTATTTTGTGACACTAGTCACTAGTGGTTTTGACCACCGGTGGTTTTGACCACACGGGTAGAAAAAGGAGTATGGATGGTTAGTTGGATTGCATGTGCATGTTTATTAATAAATTGTGTATGAGTTGTATTTTTTGGTGGGGATTTACATTGAGTCTTGGTGACTCACCCTTCCCTTACCATTTTGCGATGAGTAGATCGTGGAGATGGAGCCGGAGAGGACTCGAGGCGGCAATGCTTATCGTTGGATTTAAACTTATTTTGTTATAGATAATATTATTTATTTTCCAAGTCATTTTATTTTGGGATTGTAATGAGGCCGCTATTTATTATTTGGATGTTATTTTATTTTACTTATGTTATGCTACAAATGAATTTACAAATGATATGTAAACCGGTTAAAAGTAATTTTTTTTCCAACTTAATAACTTTTACGGGTTTTTCAAAGATGTTACCATCGGGTAACAAAATTCACCAAGTCAATCATGGTTTTGAAAGTTCCTTAAATTTTAAATGATCAAATGTTTTCAAAGGTTTTCAACACAACCATATTTATAAAAAAAAACCCTCCTGAGTTTAAATCAAAACACTGTTTTAAAACCCTAGCAGTATTATTTTAAAATTTTCACCAGAAAACCAATGTCTTTCGAAACGCTTTTACTCCGTGACATACCAGATCTGGTTAGGACTCATGGGCCGGGTTTGGGGTGTTACAACAAGTTTCTATTAAGACTATTATAGAAAGCTTGAAGTTGTAGCCAATTTGTAAGCCATGATATGAACACTTGCGAAGCATTAGCTTAAAGCGCTCCCATGCTTCGTACAATGACTCTTCTTCCAATTGTCAAAAATTTGTAATATCTATTTGAAGCTTCCTTGTCTTCCTCGAGGGGAAGTACTTCACCAAAAATTTGCTCGCTAGCTTATCCATGTATTGATGGAATCTACCGGTTGTGAATTTAACCACATAAAAGCATTACCAGTAAGAGAGAAAAGGAATAATCGAAGAGGGATAGCACCATCAGATACCCCATTATATTTAAAAGTATTACAAAGGTTAGAAATCTCTTAAGATGTTGGTTCAGATCCTCATTCATTGACCTTCGAAATTGAAGGTTCAATTGTATCATCTGGGTCATTACTGGTTTGATTTCTAAGTTATTAGTGCTAATCGCTAGGAGATTAATGCTACCTCGAACAACATCCAAGTTGGGCATCGCGTTGTTACGCAAAATTCATTGCTCCATGGGTAGGTGTAGTGGTTGTCGAATCTGTACTTGCGGATCTTTGATGGGTTGCTCTCTTTTTAGAGGTGGGACCTCTCTAGGATATTGTGCCCTCCTCACATGTATGATAATATGTTCTGATTCTAGCTCAAATGGTAAGACACTGTTACCGATCCAAGTCATACAACGCCTACTACAAGCACAAAAAAGTGAAGAAAATTAACTAAAACTTGCAACAAAATAAAAGCAAATAGAAAACAAAGTCGTATCTATAAATCCTACTTTTGCTACTTAACTCTACTAAACATGTACATTAAAAATTGCTCAATCTTACACCGTCACTTTGACAATGGCGTCAAAAAAATTGACCACATTTGTATGTGCACATAAAATAAATGATTTTATAAAACAATTTTATGAGTGCGGCTTTACTGCAAGCGTACAGGTCAGTTGTAATATTTATAGTGCTACAATGGAATAATAGAGTATTCCAAGGATCAAGCCCAAAGGAGATGGCGATTAAGCGATAAATAACATACATGATATAATCTAAGTGGCTACAAATACAATTTTATAGTAAGACAAATCATAACAAGGAAATTTTGTAAGAAAATTAAATATTCTAATCTAGGGACTAAATTACAAAGAGTATAAAATTAAGAAACTAACCAAATAAATGACTAACAGTGGGTGGTTGATTTCAATGCGGTTCACCGATTTTCGAAAAAAGTACATAAATCACTTAAATTACTAAGTGGCTCCATTTTATCTTTCGATCATAATTTTACCAACTTAGACGAATTAGTCCGATTTATCTCTCAATCTCACCGGTTAATCTAGGTCTAATGAATGGGCAGTAACAAGATTACTTTTCGGTATCACTCACCTAGATATTCCCTTAGGGGTGTCACTTCCTAAGTTTTGAAATCAATTCAATTTAGTCTAATTTATTATGATTTAGTCCTTCATCCAAAAATCAGGTTACTCATATCTCCATCAACCAACTCCCTTTTAAGTTTAGTTATTCATGTTGAAAATAAAGAGAATGAACATGGAAATGAAAAGAAAAAAGGCCATTAAAGTAAAGCTTTAAGAAAAAAATAAAAGTTGAGATTTTTATGCTAGAAAACTTAAAGAACATGAAACTGAAAGCATTCAACAAAGAAATCTAAAGCAAAAAACATAAAAAGAACTAACTTTAACAAATTTAAAGTAAAAGAAACTGAAATTCACTAAACTTAAGCTAGAATGTCTTATAACTAAGGTACAGGGATTGAAAGTGTAAATAAACGTAAGCTACAGTGATAACTAACTTAACTTGCACTATGAACAACAAGAACAAGAAATAAATGCAGAAACTCTAAAACTAAGAATGAAGAAGAGAAAATGAAAACCCTAAAAAATGTAGAAAAAATAAAGAAAACTAAGGCTAAAACTAAGCTAATGTGTGTGTGTCTCTCCTCCTCTGCGAATTTTGGTTTTTTTTAGGCTAAATTATGATGGATTTTCATTGCCAAAATTGCCCTTACACGGGTCTTGGGTGATTGGTGGATCGGGTGGACAAAGACTATCCTTTTTGTCCAATTTTGTCCCCCTGACGATGTTGATGTCATGATACACAAAAGAGGATATCACCATACCTCGGACAGTGTCGAGCCTTAGGGTATTCTTGGAAGGGTGGATATCGCGATACCATTGAAGGGTGTCTCTAATCTTCAATACTATTGGAGGTATTGCAATTCCAAGGTGTTGATATTGCGATACCATTTCTTTTCGTGTCATTCTCACTCATTCTCAACCTCCAACACGTCCCTACACCACTCAATCACATGTTAGGCCCCCAATGGCACTATTGGCCAAATTAAGTCATAAAATGAGCAAAAACGAGACATTTTCACTTATTTACTAAAAATCTAAAAATTACAAAAAAAACCTATGCAAAAGACACTATTTTTCTCGAGAATAATCTCTTTAAGTATATCGAGAAATCCTAATTTCTCACATCAATTTGTGGTAGATCAGTCGTCCCTAAGCAGCCCCTCTTTGTGTCGTCCGCGATGGTGTGTTGCCCATTAAACACCACTTTGGGGGTTGTTGTTTTATCACTTTTGCGGCCCTTTTCCTGCAAGTAAAATATTGTCACACATCTCATCTACTCGGTTTTTAATCATTTTATTTTTAAGTGTACTTGTTTCCCTTCATTCGAAGATATGAAAGTAGTTAACGGTAGCGTAGGTGTAGAATTTAGCTAGCGAAAACTAGTGTCATATTAAATTTGCTTAAAGTTGTTGATTTGGCTAGATATTTATAAGGATTTTTAGTAATACTTAATTATTGATTTTGATATAAAATTGATCATAGGTGCTGATCATAACATCCTGGACCAACAGTAAAAACATAACTTATTCGCGCTATCACTAGGCGTTGTACCAATGTAACATTGATCGCTTTTGCAAATCTAAAAATTCGTTATGGAAACATTGTTTTGGTTGAACCCTTAGGGGTGTTTCTAGTTTGGTATTAAGTGCAAAATTATTGTTTACTTGTTGTTTTTGGATCAACGATCGTTTAAGGTTTAAGTTGCGAAAGTACGAATTTTTACGGTGTAGTGTTGTGAGTTACGACTTAAGGTGTGGGTCCTAACTCGAAATAATTGTTTGTAATACATTAAAATATATTTCAAATTGATAAATATTGTTTGCTATTCGGGCATAGCCGAGTGGCCAAATAAGCAAATTAAATGGTGTTGAACAAGGTACGTAATCTATAATTGACCGAATAATGAGTCCTTATTAAAATTTGCATGAATGCAAAATTTGACATGTCTGATTAATTGATTGCATGCCTGATATTGATGGAGATTGTATTGAAATGATATGGATTGCTGGTTATTGAGTGTTTGTGTAGCATGCGACTCCTTAAGTCACTGATTGATTTCATGTTAAGTATGTTCTATTGTAATGCATATTTTATGTATGTTACATACTATTGATGCCATGATTATCGATTGACTGAAAGCATGAAATCAATGTACCAAAATTGTTACCATAAGCAAGCAAAGCATGCCATTGTACTGAAACTGAACTGAAAACTTGATTTTGCTCAATGATTGTATGTCATGCTACATATGCATGGGGTGGGTTATTGTGGTTGATGGAGGAGTTTCGTGGAGTACCGGAAACAGTTACAGTCTGTAATATTGTTGCCAGTGCACTGCATTAGGAATATCGAGGAGATTGAAAATTTTTAACCGCATTATTGGCAGCTTGTAACACCCCTCACCCATAACCATCACTGGACTAAGGTTAAGAGGCGTTACCAGACATATCGAAACATTTACGATCAATTCTCAAGCATAAATATACCATCATCATATCATAGAAAATCATATACATAGAGTCCCTTTAAAAGGTCTACGAGACCTTAACATGCATTGGGAAAGGATCGGGACTAAACCTAGCACATACAAAATTTTTTCAAAAATTAAACATTTTTCAAAGTTACAAAGGTCACACGCCCATGTCGGTAGGCCGTGCGCCTCACACGACATTAGACACACCCGTGTGTCTAGGCCGTGGAAAAATAGGGCATACTTACTGACTTGTCCACATGGCCGCAAGACGTGCTCGTGTGCTAGGCCGTGTGAAAATTAAGGAGGCTACTGACTTCCTCACACAGCCAGTCATACACCCGTGTGTCCAGCCCGTGTGGCTTACTGACTTGCTTCGAAATGCAACCATGAGGGACACGGTCGAGACACGCGTCCGTGTGCTCAACCGTGTGGGCAAATATAGGCCATTTGCAAGGCCAATTTGCCACCAAAAATTTGGGTCAAACCTACATACAACAAACAAGCCTCAATTCATGATCTAATAGCAACCAAACATACCAAAACATGCACAAATTGATTCTTAACAACATCGTTTATTTTCATTTACCAACCCTACTCAATCATATCAATTCAAAGCATAAATTCTATATCAAAACATATGACTAATACTTCATCTAAAACCATTTCAATTCATAACAATTTCTCATCATTTAAATATCCAAAATCAACCATAAACTCACCTATATATGTACCATTTCATTTAGCCATTTATGAGCATATCATAACATTCCAACTTATGCATCAATAAGCATGAACAAAACTCATTCAGAAACATATTTATTAACAAGCCATATCACATGGCTATTTTTACACATCTCAAAACATATTCTAATACTTTTAGCCTATACATGCCATACTTAAAAATGTACACATTCAAAAGGTACCAAAATATAGTTTGATAGTGTGGTGACGATCCTTGACGATCCCCGAGCTTCACGTAGCTTTAATAATCTATAAAATAATGAACAAACACACACAAAGTAAGCTTTTATAGTTTAGTAAGTCATAAGCGAATAATAATCAAATAAACACCAGCATTACATCAATTAGGCTAAATCAAGAAATCTTTAATCAAATACACATTTTCATACTTGTAACTCATATACCCTTCATTGAACAATATCAAAAGATATTAACTTGTCTGAATACACATATATACATAAACATATATATTTACTCACTTTCATAATGCGTATTTCATATATTCATCTTAAGTATATACTTACCTTACTTTTCCAAGAATTTAACTTAGCACATACCTGACTCTTTAGCTCGATTTCACATTCGATCGTAACTTGATATTGCTCGTTGAACCATTCGGAATTAATAAGGATACTCGGATGCCACTGTCCCAGACAGGGTCTTACACGAAATCAAATACGATGCCAATGTCCCAGACATGGTCTTACACGTAAACACAAATCGATGCCAACGTCCCAGATGTGGTCTTACACGAAAACAAATATCGGAATCCTATGTCATGACATTTGTATCCTAACTATTCCTAAGGTTCGTACGGGGCTTTCAGACATCATATCTCGTTCGATTCAAGCTCGTAGACAATTCTTCCTCATTTTTCTCAATTCGACATTCACAAAATATACAAGTAATAATTCAATTTGATACAAATAAAATATATACAATTGAATTTAACAACATTTATTTACTTATGAACTTACCTCGGATAACGACGGATGAAATCGACTACTCGACCACTTTCGATTTTCGCCGATCTAATTCTGTTTTCTTTTGTTCTTGATCTATATAAATTCCAATTTAACTATTTAATAATACATTTCATTCAATTCAAACCAAAAACACATAATTAGGGCATTTTGCACTTAAGCCCTTAAAATTCACATTTTAACATTTTAGTCCTTATTTAATAAAATCACAAAATACATAAAATATCATATTTCCCATGCTTGGTCAAATATTCATGTAGTTCATATAAGTCCATATATTTCATTGATTCCACATTTTAGTCCCTCAAAATATTATTTTCACAATTTTACCCAAAATACTTAAATTCATCAAAAATTCAAATACAAAACATGTTAATCTAGCACATATCTTTCATTTTTCATCAACTATAATCACAAAGTTCACAATTTCATCAATGGAACAACTCAAAATCTTCATCAATTTCATAAATTGAAGCATGGGCTAAGTAGTATACTAAGCAACAACATCAAAAATGTAAAAATCATCAAAAATGGATAAAACACATACCTTAATTATGCTTATAAATGGTCGAACCCTAGCTATCTTTTTTCTTTTCTTTTTCTTTGTATTTTCAGCTAGATGAACACATAATGGCTTAATTTTTATGCCTTTGTTTTATTTAATAACATATATTACTAATTTACAAAACTAACCTTTATAATTTAATAAGAAAACCATATATTATAAACCCAAAATTGTCCAATCAATTAACTAAAGGTCAAATAACCACTTAAGGGCTTCCTAATTAACTAATCATATCAAATAAACACTTAAACAATTAGTATGCCACTTTTACATTTTACGCGATTTAGTCCTTTTATTAAATTAAACACACAAACGGTGAAATTAGATCACGAAATTTTCACACATTTTAATTCACACATTATAAACACAAAAAATAATAATTAAATATTTTTTGACTCAGATTTGTGGTCCCAAAATCACTGTTTTGACTGGGGTCTAAACCGAACCGTTACACAGCTTGACTGCATTATTGGTGGATTGTCCACATTATTTGCAGTTTAACTACATTACTGTTATTGGTAGCTTGTTTGGATATATTAGTTGTTTATCTGCATTACCATTACTGTTGGCTTGTTCATAATAGTGGCAACTTGTCTGCACATATTGGCAGCTTATATGCATTACTGTACTGGTGGTTTATCGGCTCGCACTATTTGGAGTTCGATAGATGAGTTCTGGGGAGCTCGTGGTATGTAGTGGATGGTTGAGTAGAAACCTTTTGCATTGCATCACTTGCATCATACCATGCCCATACTCCGATCTATCAACTGTTATGGTTTAATATGAACTCTTATTGATATGAACTCCATGAAATGGCTTTATGGTTTTTTGGTTAATGCTAATATAAACTGATTGATAAATTGCTCTATTTATTATGGTTGTTGTGTTGGTGTTCCTACGTCTTACTGTATTGATATGTTTGCTTAGATAAATCTTAGACTCACATTGAGCTTTCATAAACTCACTCCCCCTACAGTGTTTAACTTTTTAGGTAAACCTCAAAACTAGGATCGAACTTGGCATACGGATCATCACCTTAGACATCAAACTATTTTTAAATAAGTATTATCCATAACTCTATATTGGTTTTGGTTTGTAATTTTTAATTATTTCTGGTCTGTGGCTTGGTAACTTTTCATTTGGAGATTTTTGCATGCATGGATTACTTAAGCATAATAAGTGGGAAATGCATGATATATGGCTTAAGTAAAATTTGACATTATTCTCCAATTTCTGTTACATTGCAAAGAAACCATTTTTGAAAAAAAAAATCATTAAGGCAACTAGATTTCCAAAATTACATGAATAATGGTTTTTTCGTTGCATTAGTTAACATCTAGTTTTTACAAAGCAGAGTGACAAATCAACTTTTTTTCTAAAACAACACTATCAACAATAAAATGAATCTTAAGTACAAATGACCTAATAAATGAATGTTTTTAAACTAACTCAAAGCACAACCGTGGTTTTTCTCTAAACTCAGTCTATTTAAAGGTTTTCAAAAGTATCGTAAGTTAGCTTAGTCATTTTAGTGCTAATATAACTTTCTTAATCTAGCCATAACATCTAGGTCGAGTTAGGGAGGTTACAGGTAGATTGAAGCTCTAATCCCTCATTCTTTTGGAGTCTTCTTCCTTTATTGGACTTCATGAACTTCTTGAATAACCTAGCAAACATGGCCATCTATTTGTCTTCATCCACCTCTTCACTTGATTCACTATCTTCATTTATGGTGGATTTAAGAGCAACACCAACCTTTTTCTTCTCAATTTTGGCTTCTTCAACCCCTTTATTTAGCCTCATCTCATATGTAAACAAAGAATCGATGAGCTCATCCAAAGTTAATGTTTCTAAATTATTTTCTTCTTCAATTGCAGTCACCTTGGCTTCCCATAATTTAGGCAAGCTTCAAAGCATCTTCCTTACCACCTCTTCATTTGGATATGTCTTCCCATAAGACTTTAATTCATTGATGATGATGAGAAATCGATTAGATATCTCCTTAGTATCTTCCTCAGGCTTCATTTTGAAGGTTTCAGAATTTAGAGTAAGAATTCCAACCTTAGACTTCTTTACTTGGTTGGAACCTTCATGTGTAACACCCCAAACTCGGCCCAAACGCTACGGCCGAATCTAGAATACTACTGAGGAAAAAGTTTGAAAAGAATTTGACATAAGGGTGAAAACATAAAAATTTTCTGTCATTTATAAAAACATTGTATATTTAAAATTCTAAGTAAAATTATGTTGTTACAAATTTCCGAATTAAAATTTTAATATAAGTTTTGATGATGTAAATCGCTTTCTAAAATAAAACATTCCAAATATCATCTCGATCGTCAATCCAACTCGAACACAATAAAAGTCCCCAAATACTTTAAGTGGCCCTTATTAAAATAAATATTTACTCAAAATACTGAAAATATAAAGTGCATAAAACAATGAAAAACATCTTACGCATGGCCACCTCGTATCCGCTCCATTGGTCCAAGAATCATGTATCACTGCATTGTTTGGTAAAAAAACATGGGTGAGTCAAGCGGACTCGATGTGTAATTAGTCCACGATTTCCACACATGGGCTTAGCCCAAACCACACCAATCCACATATCAAATAATAATGCAAAATGCACCCAACCCACCTAGGGTCCATCCTCTACACACCCTGTATCCACCACCACACACGAGGATTATTAAATCAACCCTCCAACCTCTACACACCAATTTGGTAAGCAATGCCATCCACCAAGTGGTCAAGCCACTGGTCCACGTGAAATAAATCACAGTATAATCCACAACGCGACCTCAGTCAACGTCAATCCATGATGTAGCTCGTAGATAACATCAAATCACGATGAGGCACATAGCCATCACCAACCACGATATGGCACAAAGCCGATACCAACCATGATGAGGCACAGAGCCGATCATCAATCCACGTGAGGCTCGTAGCCATCACTAAACCACATACATAAATGTACACCCTGTCCTTCAATAATCATATCCCAATCCCTATGCATATATCAGTATCATGGCCAAATAATAGTAAAATTCCAATGAGCATACATCACATGCTTACCACAATTCCACACATATACCATGGTAAAATAATATCATAAAACTAACCTGGTTAACCGAATACCCACTATGGGTAGCCACCATCTTACCCATTATTTCCAGCTATCATACACATCTTATACGTATATATATATACATAACAACAAATCCAAACAACAGGAGATCAGTGCGATAACTGCACACCTTTTTCGGCACAGTCGATTAAATCCCGAAACCCAAAGCCTAAGCGATTTACACCTTGCGATTTGATGAACTCCCTCCTTGGAACCATAGGCTACTACAGAGGAGTGATTGACTTTGGAAGAAGAAAGAGATAGAGAAATCGGCTAAGGCTTACTTGTGCTTTCGATTTTTGATGGATTGTGAAAAGAAAAGAGAAGGTTGAGACTTGATGCAATTTAGCTTTGGTATCTAAAGGGAGATTCGGCCTAAGCAAAGTAAAAAGAAAAGAAAAGAAGAGAAAATAAGAAGATGAGGGAAAGAGAGAATGATGACTATAAGTTTCGGCCAAGGAAGAAAAAGAATAAAATGAAAGAAAAACAATGCTCCTTTCAATGGTAGTAATTTCGGCACAAAGAGGAAAAGAGCTTGAGAGGGAAAAGAAAATAATACCAATTTGGTCAAGAATAATAGCCAAAACCAAAGCAAAATTTTACCAATAGCCCAAGACACATTCGGCTAGGAAGAGAGGTTTTGGAGAGAAAAGAAAATGGTGCCCAATTTGCTAAAGAATTTGATCAACTATCCCCTATTCCCTTTCAATATTCGGCCAACCCCCTAGCCCCAAAACCGACCAGGTTCATGGTCAAAATGGCCATGAAATAATTTCCAAAACAAAGCCCTTGATTCATGCCTTATAATCCTCTACTTTCCCAAAGTTTAAGAAATTCTATCCCTTATTTCAAGCCCGATGTCCCTTATCATACCAAAACTTAGGATTTCATTCCTTAAATTAACACTTACCCTTTTTCCTTAGTCTACTATCCATAAAAGAAAATAGTCCAACCTTATCTTAATTAAAGTTTGACCATCACATGCCATACAAGTCCAAAATAAAAAAATCACTTTAAGACTATCCATGGGATTCAACCTAAGTCCCCTCACACTTTGCTTGTGGCGTCACTTTCCAAGACCCTAAGTGGCACCTCCCTTGCCACTTTGCCAAGTGAATTATTGTGTCTTAACCTCCACATTAATTCCCTTAAGGCCTAGCTCCCCTTAGCTCCCTTTAACTAACACTTAAAACAAAAAATTTTCCTACAGCTCGGGCCTACCCTTGGCTTAAACCTAGATCTTAAAACACCTTAATTAATGCACAATCAAGCCATACACATGCAAAACAATTTAAACCTAATAGCCCCTATTTCAGGATGTTACAGTTCTACCCTCCTTAAAGAATTTTGTCCTCGAAATTTCCAACTAACTAACAGTCGTGCATCCTAACTCACCACGCTACGCTCTTGCTACGCACTCTGATCTTAATAAAACTAACATACTTTCTAGGTATAGCCTCTAAGTTCACACTCAAAGTTCTAGATACTTCACTAGCAATACAGGAATGAGTTGACATGATATCTATCAAGGCAATAAAGGGTATTCCAGAAATAAGGAACGTACCCGTTATCACATCTGGCACATCTTCCTCTTCGCGATGCCTGACTACATAAACTAACCCTGACTGTCTCGCATCTACACCCTCAGCTCCTCTGCCTGATGCTCCACGACCTCGGCCAGAACCATTCCCTCCATGGTTCGGACCACGACCCCTTGTCGCCTGTTAACCACCTCTGCCTTTGTACATAACCACCGCCTCTTTGAGAGCCCTATCCATCTCCTAAGGACAATTCCTAACCAAATGATCCTTAGACCCACACCGAAAACATTCCTTTCTATTTCCCCAGCACTCTCCTGCATGAGCTCTCCCACACTGAGCACATGAACGACTCGATTCGAAAATGCAGTGCACGTCTGAAATTCTCAACCCTTGGTCTTTTTCTGAAAATTCCCAGATGATTCTGACAATCCATAACTCCTCTTATCCCGGTTCCTATCCCTATCTCTATTCTGCCTCTCGACCCTCTTGACCTCCTCGGCTATCTGAGCTCTATCCACTAAGACTGCAAAGTCCCTCTCCCGATGCGGCGCTATCAACACTCGCAGCTCATCTCGCAACCCATCCTTAAATCTAACACACCGCTCGTAATCAGTAGCTATAATCTCTCTATCATACCGACTTAACCGTAGAAACTTCGCTTCATACTCAGCTACCAACTTATTTTCTTGCACTAAATTCAGAAACGCCTTTCTCTGAGAGTCGATGTAGCTAGCTCCAATGTATTTCCCTTCAAACTTAACCTTAAAATACCCCCAATCCACTCGATCCACAAGAATACTCTCCTTGAGCCATCTCGGTAGGTGAGCCACCATCCTAGATTAGGGGTTATGCCTCAATTCTCGTGGGATCAATGGGTGTGTTGTTTGTGTTTTGAAGAGTTTCAAGAACCCTAAGATGTAAGGAAATATAAAGAAAATGTAAGGAAATGAAAGGAAGTGAAAGTAAATGAAAGGAAATGAAAGGAAATGTAAGGAAATGAAAGGAAATGAAAGGAAATGAAAGGAAATGAAAGGAAATGTATGGAAATGTATAGAGATGTAAGGAAATGAATGGAAACCTAGAAAGGCATGAAAATGGAAATGAAAATGAAAATGGAAATGAAAATGGAGATGGAAATGAAAATGGAAATGGAAATGGAAATGGACAGTTTTGGAAGCTTAGACATTTTGGAAAACTTAGACATTTTGCCAAAAATATAAAGAACATAAAATTTGACCCAATAACGGACTTGGAAATGTGGCTCAAGATGCCACCTAAAGCCCTAGAAATGGCCCACATGCAAGGGTGTTGGGCTTGAGTTCGAGTCACATAAGAAGCAAATAAAATAAGTTTTATTTTGCTTCTAGAAGCCCAAGGGTTGGACGGCACCTAGCTAAAGATTTAAGTAATTTTTTATTTAATTACTTAGAGAGGAAGCAATGGACTGCAATAGGGACTCTTAGGAGAAGAGTTTTATTCTCTTTAAAATTCGGCTAAATAGGTGGATAAATGAAGAATTATTCTTTAATTAGGAAAATAAAGGAAGAGTGGTGGCCAAGTAAAGGATTCTTGGCCTAGTAAATTCGGCTATAAAAGGAGGGGACTAGGGCCATTCATTATTCATTCTCCCTCTCTTTTCCTCTGCCAAATTTTCTTCTTGAGCATCCATTCTTTTTCTTCTTTTCTTTTAGCCTCCTAGCCGATTTCCTTCTAAGCCTATTATTCCTCTCTTCTTTCATCTTTGAAACCAAATACATAAGGGAATCATAGCCGATTGTTCATCAAGTCTCTAAGCCGAATCTCTGAAGGTTGAAGTGAAGGTGCAACCGATTCCTTTAAATAAGGGTAAGATCCAAGTTTAGTTTCCATCCTTTTATATTTTTTTAGGGACTAATTTTGATTATTAATCTTGGCCGAATCATGGAAGGAGAAGTTCTTTTCCCGAAGGTACACCATAGGCCACGTGTTCCCTAGTTATTCGGTGAATTTCGGGATTTAAAATCCACAAGGTAAGCACCTAAAAGTATTCGGCCAAGGCTTGTATGATCATCTAGATCAGTTCTTTAATTATTAAAAAGCCGAAAACTAACCCATATTGAGATTCAAGGTTGGCCGAATATCAAGTGAAGGAAAACCAAGCTTTCGGGATTTGAATAAACACCAAATCGGCATCAAAGGTAAGTCTTTTTACAAATCCTACTAGGATTTGGATATCATAGCCAAATAGAATTTATGATAAGTAATAAATGATGAACCAAATGTAGGGACTAAGGATCTAAACTTTAGATCTAGCTTTTCAGAATCTCAAGGAATCGTTAAACAAATCAGGTGTGTACCCTACACTAAATCTTGATAGATTTACGGCTTTAATTCAATATATGTGTTAATATGAAAGTGTAAGAATATGGCTAAGGTACCGTGTGTATTCCACACTATTCTTAATAGTTTTATGGTTTAAATATGCTATATATGCTAATGTGAAAGTGAATGAAAGTGGCTAAAGTGCCATATTATGGTACAAAGTGCTAAGGTACGTTTTCCTACTTCTACTAGGATTTCGAAATAAATGTTATACAAGTGAAAAGTGATGTAAAAGTAAATTAAAAATATGTTATGCATGTTAATTGTAATTTGGGGCATTCGGATTTATGTGAAAGGGAAGAAGGTGTTGACTACGGTCTCACCAACGTTATAAGTGAAAGTGATGACTTGGTCTCACTAAGTGGAAGTGATGACTCGGTCTCACTAAGTGAATGTGATGACTTCGGTCTCACTAAGTGGTAACTTCGTTACATTACGATGGTGGCTATGCCACAATATTATCGATGGGCGATGAGCACGTCGACCGCAATGACCGCCTTCGATGGAGTGTAGCGGAAGGAGGGTTGACTTAGTAGTCCCCACTTGTCTGAGTTGGTACGGGTGGAGTGTAGCGGATGGCATATAGGTTTGGGTTGGGTTTGCATCATGATCTTGAAATTGTTATATGCATATGATTTTATGGTGTGCCTATTTCTATTATGTTTAGTGTTGGTTACACACCGAGTCTATCGACTCACCCGTTGTGGGAATATGTTTGGTGATGAGCGATAATGGACCGGGACGGTAGAACTTGTGGTGGCCATGATCGACTTGAAGTTCATTTAATTTGAATATTTATTTTATTTTAAAATCTTGTACAATTTATTATTTTGGGTTTCATTTTATGTAATAAGGCCACCGTGATTTAATTTTTATTTCCACTATAATTACTGTGTTATGAGTTTAGGGCTTTGTAAAAAGTAAGCCCACTTAGTATGAAACAAGTTTAAATATTTTTGTCACTTAAAGCAAATGGGTTTTGTTATAAAAATAAATGCTTTTGAACTCAAGCCCAACCCACAACGGCTATCTTCCAAAACTCATAGTTTTCAAAACAGTTGCATGAATTTGAATCGGGTTACTTGAGGAACATACAGATCCATCCATTCTCGTGGGCGGGTTTGGGGTGTTTTAGTTTAGTATCGAGCCCGCTTAAAACTCTACCACGTGGCCTAAGGCCCAAAACGCTTTTGAATAAGGCCAAATGAGTTTTATAAAAGTATTTTTACAAATAGATGTATAAAGACATGGCCCCTAAGTCTCCGACAATTGATCCACCGGTAAGTACCCTAACTCTATGTGTGATTACGTGATTTATATAAGGGTAGAAAAGGCATGGAACGTAGAATAGCATGATAGGAACTTGAACCCTAGGATTAGACTACTCAAACACAAACACATAAGATTTAAGGCACTAAACCAACCTATGACTAAGTCAATTAAGCTAGGTGTGGCAACCATGGTACGCATGTCTAGGAGTGGATCTCAAGAGCTTGGTATTTAAGCAGTCCTAGTGACTCACCTCCTCTTCTTGAATCCTACAGTGCGTAGCTTCGGTTCACCCTAACCTAGAGGACTTAGCGGTGTGGCAACCCCAGACGCATGTCTAGGAATGGTTTCAGTGGGAGCTTGGTATTTAAGCGATCCGTGACTCACCTCCTCTCCACTCGAATCTGCACAGTGCGTAGCTTTGGTTCACCCCGACCAAGAAGGCTCACCATAGGCTAAACTCAATAACTAAAACCCAGAAGGGAATTAGCCATTTTTTTTTACACTTAATATTAAAATCCTTAAATCACTTTCTTTCTCTTATCCTCAATTCACGAAAAACTATTACAGTACCCATTTATTTTCGAAAAAAATTGATCCATACAAATTACAAAAATGCCCTTAGCGGTAAAATTACCAAAATGCCCTTAGTTTATAAAATGATTCAACCACTCAACAGTTTTACAAAAATTTCATTATTTTATAAATATTCAAAAAACCCTAACTTGCAAACTATCAAAAATATCTTGATTTTGGAAAATTACAAAATTGCCCCTAACTTACAAAATTACCAAAATGACCCTGATTTTCAAAATTTTTGCAACATTCCCATTTTGACGGAACAATTTTCGTAAAGAACCCTCAGAGTTTTCCCACTTTTGAAATACCACAGATTTATTAAATTTTAAAAATTTACCCTGATTTATGAAAAATTACCAAAATACCCCTGAGGTTAAAAACTACCGAAATAACCCCAGATTTAAAACTTTTTCCAAATTACCCTAGACTTCAGAATTTTCAAAATAATTTTGACAAAAACACCAAGGAACGTGTTTCTTCCGAAAATTACGAAAATGCCTCAGAGGGACAAAATTACGAAAATACCCCGGGTGAGGAAAACAACAACAACAACAAAAACTACAACGTTTCTCTGAATGAACGAAAGTTCATACTTGTTGATGGATGAATGAATGAATGGAAAAGACTGTGTGTTTGTATGAATACGAAAGAACCACTCTTAAATACCTTTCTATAAAACTTCTTCGCTAATAAACAAGTGGAACAAAGACTAATCCATAAAAATTTCTAATCAGATCTCGACGCTAGAAAATGAGTTCTAGAGGACGCGGTCGTCAAGGACGCGGTAGAGGAAGAATAACTGTGTCAGAACCCGTTAGATCAGGTCAAGGTTCTGACAATGAGTTACCACCGCCACCACCACCCCCAGCTGTTAACGTCGAGCAGCAGGCTCAGACGGGGGATGAGGCTGTGTCGCAGGCCATGTTGCGAGTATTGGAAATGGTGGCTGGCGCGGGTGGAAATTCAGGAGCTCGAAAGTCTGTACCCGAGCGACTCCGAGCCAACGGGGCCGAGGTGTTTCGTGGAGTGTCCGGTGTGGCACCCAGTACCGCCGAGTATTGGATGGAAGCAACTGAGCGTATTATGGATGAACTCGACCTGACCCCTGAGGAGAAGTTGAAAGGAATGGTAGCCCTGTTACGTGATGAAGCATACCAATGGTGGCTAACTGTTCGTGATGGTGCCACGGCAGAGGATCTGACGTGGGAATATGCTAAAGAGGCATATCGGAAGAAGTATGTCGGCACTCGGTATATTGATGAGCGTGAAAGCTTTTCTAGGACTAGTTCGGGGAACAAATCGGTGGCGGCATATGAGGTGAATTTCGAGGTTAAGTCGATATGCTCGAGGAGTAGTCGCGATCAACATGAACGCCATGTCCGTTTTGAGGACGGATTAAGGATGACCTAAGGTTGTTGATAGCTCCACATCGGGGCGGGGAGTTCTCCACGTTGGTTGAAAAGGCTAAGGTAGTCAAGGAATCAAGGACTCGACTAGGCGTAACTCGGCGTGAATAGACCCAAGAGAGGTTATGAATCATCGGAAATGTGCAAAAGGCCCGAACCGAGGGGTCAAAGGGTCGACAAGTTGATACCAGAGGCGATGTCGTCCTTGTGAGTATTGTGGAAGGAAGCACTCGGTGAGTGTTGGAAAAGATAGGAGCATGTCTTAAATGTGGGTCTAAGGACCATATGCTCAAGGACCTGCCCAAAGATATCGGATGATAGACGACCAAGAAACTTCGAATGTTAATCGTGCCGGTAGGGGGACAAGAAATTTCAACGAGGTCGAGGTTCAAATTACAGAGGTAATGGTTTCGGCCAAGGTCGTGGAGCACCAAGCGGAGTTGTTGAAGGTTCAGAAGCAAGGCGCCAAGGTTAGTTTATGCGATCGGTACCGTCGCGAGGATAGTGACGCTGCATTTGAGACAACGAGTAAGTTTCTTATTTATGGATTATACTTCATTACTTTACTCACTATAAAATTAGTTCGATCTTATGTTGCTAATGAAGTGTATGGAACCTTGATTGTGGACTTAGAGAATGTGCCTAGAAAGTATGATATTTCTTTAAGATCGAGTCTTGCAGCGATAAGCGTGGTGTGGTGAGTTAGACTGCATGCGGATGAACGATAGTAAGTAATTTCGAGGACTAAATTATTTTTAAGGGGGGTAGAACTGTAACATCCTAGATTAGGGGTTATGCGTTCGTGCGTAATTCATGAAATAGTGGGATCAGTGGGTGTGTTGTTTGTGTTTTGAAGAGTTTCAAGAACCCTAAGATGTAAGGAAATATAAAGAAAATGTAAGGAAATGAAAGGAAGTGAAAGTAAATGAAAGGAAATGAAAGGAAATGTAAGGAAATGAAAGGAAATGAAAGGAAATGAAAGGAAATGAAAGGAAATGTATGGAAATGTATAGAGATGTAAGGAAATGAATGGAAACCTAGAAAGGCATGAAAATGGAAATGAAAATGAAAATGGAAATGAAAATGGAGATGGAAATGAAAATGGAAATGGAAATGGAAATGGACAGTTTTGGAAGCTTAGACATTTTTGGAAAACTTAGACATTTTTGGAAACCTAATGGAATTAGGAAAGTGAACATTTTGGGAACCAAGCCAAAATAGGAAACTAAACATTTTGGTAACCAAACCAAAATAGGAAACTAAACATTTTGGAAACCAAGCCAAAATAGGAAACTAAACATTTTGGAAACTTGGAAAATACAGAGCCGCGCGAAAATTTTAGGAAACTTAAAAATGACCCCGGAATGTCGAATTTAAGAGCCCAAAGGGGAGCTTAGGGCCAAGTAACCCCAAAATATAAAGAACATAAAATTTGACCCAATAATCGGACTTGGAAATGTGGCTGAAGATGCCACCTAAAGCCCTAGGAAATGGCCCACATGCAAGGGTGTTGGGCTTGAGTTCGAAGTCACATAAGAAGCAAATAAAATAAGTTTTATTTTGCTTCTAGAAGCCAAGGGTTGGACGACACCTAGCTAAAGATTTAAGTAATTTTTTATTTAATTACTTAGAGAGGAAGCAATGGACTGACAATAGGGACTCTTAGGAGAAGAGTTTTATTCTCTTTAAAATTCGCTAAATAGGTGGATAAATGAAGAATTATTCTTTAATTAGGAAAATAAAGGAAGAGTGGTGGCCAAGTAAAGGATTCTTGGCCTAGTAAATCGGCTATAAAAGGAGGGACTAGGGCCATTCATTATTCATTCTCCTCTCTTTTCCTCTGCCAAATTTTCTTCTTGAGCATCCATTCTTTTCTTCTTTTCTTTTAGCCTCCTAGCCGATTTCCTTCTAAGCCTATTATTCCTCTCTTCTTTCATCTTTGAAACCAAATACATAAGGGAATCATAGCCGATTGTTCATCAAGTCTCTAAGCCAGAATCTCCAAGGTTGAAGTGAAGGTGCAACCGATTCCTTTAAATAAGGGTAAGATCCAAGTTTAGTTTCCATCCTTTTATATTTTTTAGGGACTAATTTTGATTATTAATCTTGGCGAATCATGGAAGGAGAAGTTCTTTTCCCAAGGTACACCATAGGCCACGTGTTCCCTAGTTATTCTATGAATTTCGGATTTAAAATCCACAAGGTAAGCACCTAAAAGTATTCGCCAAGGCTTGTATGATTATCTAGATCAGTTCTTTAATTATTAAAAAGCGAAAACTAACCCATATTGAGATTCAAGGTTGGTCAATATCAAGTGAAGGAAAACCAAGCTTTGGATTTGAATAAACACCAAATCGGCATCAAAGGTAAGTCTTTTTACAAATCCTACTAGGATTTGGATATCATAGCCAAATAGAATTTATGATAAGTAATAAATGATGAACCAAATGTAGGGACTAAGGATCTAAACTTTAGATCTAGCTTTTCAGAATCTCAAGGAATCGTTAAACAAATCAGGTGTGTACCCTACACTAAATCTTGATAGATTTACGGCTTTAATTCAATATATGTGTTAATATGAAAGTGTAAGAATATGGCTAAGGTACCGTGTGTATTCCACACTATTCTTAATAGTTTTATGGTTTAAATATGCTATATATGCTAATGTGAAAGTGAATGAAAGTGGCTAAAGTGCCATATTATGGTACAAAGTGCTAAGGTACGTTTTCCTACTTCTACTAGGATTTCGAAATAAATGTTATACAAGTGAAAAGTGATGTAAAAGTAAATTAAAAATATGTTATGCATGTTAATTGTAATTTGGGGCATTCGGGATTTATGTGAAAGGGGAAGAAGGTGTTGACTACGGTCTCACCAACGTTATAAGTGAAAGTGATGACTTCGGTCTCACTAAGTGGAAGTGATGACTCCGGTCTCACTAAGTGAATGTGATGACTTCGGTCTCACTAAGTGGTAACCGGTTACATTACAGTGGTGGCTATGCCACAATATTATCGATGGGCGATGAGCACGCCGACCGCAATGACGCCTTCGATGGAGTGTAGCGGAAGGAGGGTTGACTTAGTAGTCCCCACGGTGTCTGAGTTGGTACGGGTGGAGTGTAGCGGATGGCATATAGGTTTGTGTTCCGGACGGCAGAACTTGTGGTGGCCATGATCGACTTGAAGTTCAGTTTAATTTGAATATTTATTTTATTTTAAAATCTGATTTATTATTTTGGGTTTCATTTTATGTAATAAGGCCACCGTGACGAATTTTTATTTCCACTATAATTCTTGTGTTATGAGTTTAGGGCTTTGTAAAAAGTAAGCCCACTTAGTATGAAACAAGTTTAAATATTTTTGTCACTTAAAGCAAATGGGTTTTTGTTATAAAATAAATGCTTTTGAACTCAAGCCCAACCCACAATCTATCTTCCAAAACTCATAGTTTTCAAAACTTGCATGAATTTGAATCTTACTTGAGGAACATACCAGATCCCATTCTCGTATTTGGGGTGTTTCATTTCAGCTTTTCCTCAAGAAGGGTCTAAATCATCCATGATCCTCTCGACCGCTCTAACCAAGATTCGACATTCGAGCTACCCGATACTCCCCTAAAACCTCGGCTCCATTTGATCTAAGTCTCCGGTTTGACTTTAAGTCCCATTTCCTATACTAGCTCCTCGCTACTCATTCTAAAACTCGGACATAGCTGCGATCGGTGCTCTCATTTGCTCTTAAAATTACGCCCCTACCAATGGTTCATTTTCGTAACCCCGACTGCACCTAACCGGTCCTACCTCGACCATCCTACCTCTACCTCACCCACGACGACCACGTCCCCTAGAACTCATGTCTACTTCGCGATTTAATCTTTTTTAAGAAATTTTATGCATTAGTCTTTTGTTCCACTGATTATCCGCGAACAATTTTATGTAAAGAAGTTTTTAGTAGTAGTTTTTTCGATCAACCAAAGTTTTCATCTCAAGTTTACTACCCTAATTCAGATAGTCACATTCATTCATCCACAACATCCACTACACTACTATGGGCATTTTATCCGTTCCCAACCCAGGGGTATTTTCGTAACTCATCCTACAGGGGTATTTTAGTAAAAAATTGGGATTAATTCGAAAATCTTTACAAATCAAAGGCATTCTAGAATTTATAAATTTCGAGATTATTTTGAAAAAATTTTCAAATCAAAGGTATTTTTGGAAATTTTAGAAATCGGGGTTATTTGGGTAATTTTGTAAATCAAGGGTAATTTAGTAAATTTTCCAAACCAGGATATTTTAGTCAAAACAGTGTAGTTTTTACAAAACTAAGGTTTGTATTCAATCTGAGGTAATTTTTTTTACAAAATAGTGTAGCTGGTCCCTTTTGGTTTTAATTATCGGGTTTAGCCGATGAATAAGTCCTCTTGGTTAGGGTGAACCGCCGCTACGCACAAGGTAGGATTCGAGTGAAGAGGAGGTGAGTCACTAGGACTGCTTAAATACCAAGCTCTTACCGAATCCAATCCTAGACATGCGCACAACTGTTGCCACACCCTAACTTGGTGACTTACTCATAGGTTTGTTTGGTTGTACTTAAGTCTTATGTATTTTGTGTTGGAGTAAACTAGACCTAGGGTTCAATAGCTCCTAATCTACTAATCTACGATCCCGTAATGCCCATAAAGTTTCACATACCAATCACTTCAATAGTTAGAGGTACTTACATCGTGGACTTGATAGGAGATCACAGTGCCATGCGAATAAACTGAAATAGTTCATGAAAGTCTATGTTTTTGAAAAGCCCATCTTTGAAAAATGTTTTGGACCCAAAACCCTCAAAGCCGAGTTTGAACACGGCTCGATACCAAATTATAACACCCCAAACCCGCCCAAACGCTACTGGTAGAATCTAGAATGCTCTTGAGGAAAAAGTTTGAAAAGAATTTGTCATAAGGGTAAAACATAAAATTTTACATCATTTATAAAAACATTGTATATTTAAAATTCTAGGTAAAATTATGTTTACAAATTTCCAATTAAAATTTTAATATAAGTTTTGATGATGTAAATCGCTTTCTAAAATAAAACATTCCAAATATCATCTCGATCGTCAATCCAACTCGAACACAATAAAAGTCCCCAAATACTTTAAGTGGCCCTTATTACAATAAATATTTTCTCAAAATACTAAAAATATAAAGTGCATAAAACAATGAAAAACATCTTCTGCATGGCCACCTCGTATCCGCTCCAGCCCGGTCCAAGAATCATGTATCACCTGCATTGTTTGGTAAAAAAAACATGGGTGAGTCAAACGGACTCAGTGTGTAATTAGTCCACAGATTTCCACACATGGGCTTAGCCCAAACCACACCAATCCACATATCAAATAATAATGCAAAATGCACCCAACCCAGCCTAGGGTCCATCCTCTACACACCCCCGTATCCAGCCACCACACACCAGGGGATTACTAATCAACCCTCCAACCTCTACACACCAATTTGGCAAGTAATGCCATCCACCAAGTGGTCAAGCCACTGGTCCACGTGAAATAAATCACAATATAATCCACAACGTGACCTCAGTCAACGTCAATCCACGATGTAGCTCGTAGCTAACATCAAATCATGATGAGGCACATAGCCATCACCAACCACGATGAGGCACAGAGTCGATCATCAATCCACGTGAGGCTCGTAGCCATCACTAAACCACGTACATAAATGTACACCCTGTCCTTCAATAATCATATCCCAATCCCTATGCATATGTCAGTATCATGGCCAAATAATAGTAAAATTCCAATGAGCATACATCGCATGCTTACCACAATTCCACATATATACCATGGTAAAATAATATCATAAAATTGACCTGGTTAACCGAATACCCACTATGGGTAGCCACCATCTCAGCCATTATTTTCGGCTATCATACACATCTTATACGTATATATATACATACAACAAATCCAAATAACAGGATATCAATGCGATAACTACACATCTTTTTCGGTACAGTCGATTAAATCCTAAAACCCAAAGCCTAAACGATTTGCACCCTGCGATTTGATGAACTCCCTCCTTGGAACCACAGAGATATTCAGCTACTATAGAGGAGTGATTGACTTTGGAAGAAGAAAGAGATGGAGAAATCAGCTAAGGCTTACTTGTGCTTTCGATTTTTGATGGATTGTGAAAAAAAGAGAAGGTTGAGACTTGATGCAATTTAGCTTTGTTATCCAAAGAGAGATTCGACCTAAGAAAAGTAAAAAGAAAAGAAAAGAAGAGAAAATAAGAAGATGAGGGAAAGAGAGAATGATGACTATAAGTTTCGGCTAAGGAAGAAAAAGAATAAAATGAAAGAAAAACAATGCTCCTTTCAATGGTAGTAATTTCGGCACAAAGAGGAAAAGAGCTTGAGAGGGAAAAGAAAATAATACCAATTTGGTCAAGAATAATAGCCAAAACCAAAGAAAAATTTTACCAATAGCCCAAGACACATTCGGCTAGGAAGAGAGGTTTTGGAGAGAAAAGAAAATGGTGCCTAATTTGCTAAAGAATTTGATCAACTATCCCCTATTCCCTTTCAATATTCGGCCAACCCCCCTAGCCCCAAAAATCGACCAGGTTCATGGTCAAAATGGCCATGAAATAATTTTCAAAACAAAGTCCTTGATTCATGCCTTATAATCCTCTACTTTCCCAAAGTTTAAGAAATTCAATCCCTTATTTCAAGCCTTATGTCCCCTTATCATGCCAAAACTTAGGATTTCATTCCTTAAATTAACACTTACCCTTTTTCCTTAATCTACTATCCATAAAAGAAAATAGTCCAACCTTACTTTAATTAAAGTTTGACCATCACATGCCATACAAGTCCAAAATAAAAAAAAAAATCACCTTAAGACTATCCATGGGATTCGAACCTAAGTCCTCCTCACACTGCTTGTGGCGTCACTTTCCAAGACCCTAAGTGGCACCTCCCTTGCCACTTTTCCAAGTGAATTATTATGTCTTAACCTCCACATTAATTCCCTTAAGGCCTAGCTCCCCTTAGCTCCCTTTAACTAACACTTAAAATAAAAATTTTTCCTATAGCTCGGGCCTACCCTTGGCTTAAACCTAGATCTTAAAACACCTTAATTAATGCACAATCAAGCCATACACATGCAAAACAATTTAAACCTAATAGCCCCTATTTCAGGATGTTACATCATGTGTGACTTCAAGCTTTTCTCATATCTCCTTGGCATTGGAACAAGAATATACTCTACTATATTCTTTCAGGCCAAGTGCAAAAATAAGGTATGCATAGCCTTAGCATTCAATTGAATACTCCTTTTACCGTCATCGTTCCACTTTTTCTTACTCTTTTGAATAAGGAGCTTCTTACTTGAGAGGTATGGAGGGACCATCCATGATGATATCCTATACGACAAGATCATCCGTTTATATGAACAACATCATTCTTGTCTTCCAATTAGAATAGTTAGCACCGTTGAACAAAGGAGGCTTGGAGATAGATTGAGATTCTCCAAGAAAAACTAAACCAGATATAGACGTCATCTTTTGTGGATTGATTGGCTGAAAGTTGAGCTACCTCAAGGATTTTCTCTTGGTTGTAAAATCAAAAAATAGAAACTAGCTATAATAGCAATATTTAGCTTAAATAATCAAACTGAAATTTCCAAGAGAATAAAGATTGAAAATTTTGACACAAGAATTTAGAGTGGTTCGGCCCCAATTGCCTACTTCACTACCTTAGCTTTCCACTACTGAGGGTTTCCCAAATTCACTATTTTGATAACCTTTGAGGACAAGGTTTAACCTTAGAAACCCCCTTAATGTTTCTACCCAAACCGTAAGACACAAACCCTCTCACAGAAATACAAATAAGCAAACTCAGGACAAATCTTTACAAGATTAGAATGTTTACAAATTAAGCTCAATTACAAAGAAGAACACTTTAGTTGATAGAATAACAATGAAGCTCACAAGTTTTTGTAAGAGAAGTATGGAAAAAATTAGCACAAAGGTTGTTTGATTGATCTTTAAGCTTGAATATTCTCTCTTGTTGTTGTAAGATCTTTAGAAGTTGGTATTTATACCCTCAAATTTATTTCCAACCGTTGTGGTTATTAAGGAAATAAATAGAGTCGTTGGGGATTAAAATACCAAATCATTTGATTCACTTGCAACAAAAAGTATCAATACTTTTTCTACAAGTATCGATACTATTAGCATTTAATGCTTGATTCAGTGGCCATTAAAGTTAGTTTACAACGATACCAAAGACAATTTATTGATACTTGGTAAAAGGTATCGATATTTTTGAATGGGTATCAATACTTTTTGTGATTGTTTGAAAAATCATCAAGTCAGAATGCAAAAATGGTATCGATATAAAAATATGGTATCGGTAAAATACAATAGGTATCGATATATTTTGAAAGTATCGATACTTTCTACTTTTGTTCAATTTTTGTTTCAAGTCAGTAAGCAACTTTGGTATCAATAAAAATTGTATGGGTATTAATAGTTTTTGAAAAATATCGATACTTCTTGTAATGAGGAGTTTTCCAATCATTTTAAAAATGTTTCAATCGAGTTAAAGAGTTTAAAATCATTTTTGAAATTTGTCCAAAATTTTCTAAGTGTTCAAAAGATTTTCAAAGATGTTTGGAATTCTTGAAATGATTTTTATACTTTGAAATTTATAATTTCATTGTTCAAAAACAAACTTTATTCAAAAACATTTTTGTTTGTTATATAAAAACAATTTATCAAATAAAACTAGCTTAACAAATTTCTTGATGGTTGCTTGGAGAAG
Organism: Gossypium rotundifolium; assembly: GCA_025506655.1. Taxonomy (NCBI): domain Eukaryota; kingdom Viridiplantae; phylum Streptophyta; class Magnoliopsida; order Malvales; family Malvaceae; genus Gossypium; species Gossypium rotundifolium. The sequence continues at coordinate 64,770,913 of CP106734.1, forward strand.
ATGAAGATGGCAACAATGGTGGTAAAAAATAACACTAAAGTTCAGATTTTTATCAAAGGAAATGAAATGGTGTTGAGTGCATGTAATACCCCGAAAATTACTACAATAAGAAAGTAAGATATTATCCTTGATATAGTAAAATAAGGAAATAAAGTGACAAAAAGGGAAATTTTGAGTTATGTCAACATTGGAAAGTATATTATGATATATTAATTCCAAGAAAGGACTAAATCGCAAAAGTAAGAAAAGTTTATGGCCCAAGAGTAAATACTAAAATTTGAGGGTTAAAGTGTAAATATTAAAAGTTAAAGGACCAATAGTTCAAATATTTTAAGGGTGGAATGATCTAGAAACTAAGGAAAATGGACGAATTAGGACCAAATTGAATAGGTAAGAAGTATAAGGGACTAAATTGTAATTTTACCAAATTAAGTGATGCTCAGGGATGGAATTTTAAAAGATCATAAAGGAAAAAATGGTCAATTAGAAAGAGAGAGAAATCTATAAGGCAATGATGATGTTGGTGATATTTTAGATTAATTAAATAAATAAATATTAGTTTATTAATATTTTTTAAGACCCCAAACTCAGCCCATACGTTAAGGCCAGATCTGACATGTCACATGAGAAAAATACTATTAAGTCCTTTTTCATTAATAGATCAATTAAAACGATTCCCATTAAAAATATTATTGAATAAAAGATCGATTGATAATTTAATAAATTTGAGATATGAAAATCTTATAAGTCGTAGCTTTAAAAATATAGTTAATGGTTTGAGAAAAAAATTGAAAATAATTTCGAAAAGCATTGATAAAATTTAAGAGAAATTTTGAGTTAAAAATATGTTTATAAAAGTTTACTATGAAACCCTTTTTATTTAATCATTTTAAGAAAATGCTTATTTAAGATTTTAGAAAAATTTCCATTTGAAATACTTAGAGCAAATTATAAATTCGTCAAACAATAAACAAAACAAAACTAAATCCAGAGGCCTTATTACAACCTTAACTCAAATAGCAAAGTAAATAAAAATAATAAAGAAATCCAAATTTCCAAATTAAACCATTTTTGTAGTATGGCCTCCACCGAGTCATCCACGGCCCAAGTCTCCATCACTGATTATTACCTGAAAAGGAGAAGGAAAAACGGGGGTGAGTTACTAGAACTCAGTGTGTAACCCACTTACTATTGTCCACTGGACCAAAATCTCATTAAGCAATTATTTAGGCCTAAGCCTATTTACAATATCAACAATATAACAAAATATAACATGTATGTGAAATGAAATTCCCAAACCAAGCTTAGTAATCCATCCGCTACACACCACCCGTACCATCCAACACACCTGTGGGAATCTTTAGTCAACCCACCCCGCCAACACACCAATCGTAGGCATTAAGCCATTTATAGCAAATTTAGTTGTAGTCAAGCCACCAGAATAACAGAATTTACGTGGCATAGCCACCAGACATATTGTGACAGAGTCACCAAATATGTGGCAGAGCCACCAAATAGCTTCCTCCAATCATCATTATCCCACCCCCATGCAATTCATGTATATAATGCATAATGAATCACAATAATTTTTTCGTATATTTATTACAAAAATTAGGGCCCATTATAACAATTTATCAAGTTGGCCCATTCAGCAGAGAATGTAACACCCCAAACCCGGTCAACTCACCATGATCGATTCTGGCATGTTACAGCGAAAAACGGTTTGAAACACATTTGCCGTTCAGTTTGATAGAAAACGTCCATGTTTGTTAGAGCCCGAATGTATTATTTTTAATTTCTTAAAAAAAACCCGTGTGAAGAACCCTGAATTTGGAAATCATCTTAAGTATCTTTGTTATCATTTCATGAATGCTGTTCCCCGATGGTAACTATTGGAAAACTCGAAACGAGGTAAATTTTGGGAAAAAAAACTTTGGTTATCAGGTTGTTAAAACAAAACAAGTAATTTACTTTGTCATATTTAAAGATATACCTAAAGCATGCAAAATACTCCAAAAACGTAATTCAAAGGCCTTATTACAAACCCAAATAAAATCTAAAATTTAAAATAATACCCAAAACAAAGTCCATGTAAAACCGAATGTGTTCAATGCATGGCCACCTCGAGTCCATCCGGCTCCTCATCCGCGATCTCTGAATCACACGAAAAGATAAGGAGAAGGTGAGTCACCAAGACTCAGTGCATAATTCCCCTCCCGGTTAATGCAACATGCTTACACACAAGTCATAACCAAGCAATATATCATGCACCCAAACCTAGCCATCCATAACTCCGTTTCTACCCCGTGTGGTACCAAACCACTTGGTGGTGCCAAACCACCGTGACCCAAAGTCACGATATCCAATAATAATGTGGTGCCAAACCACTGGTGACCCAAAGTCACGATTAATCCATCTGTGGGGCCAACCCACGTTGTGATACCAAATCACTGGCGACAATCCCGTAATATCAAATGTGGGGCCAACCCACTGTGGTGCTAAGCCACTGGGACCAGTCGCTATGAGGTGCCAAACCTCTGGTGACCCAAAGTCAGGAAATCAACTGTGGTACCAAACCACTAGAGGTGCCAAACCTCTGGTGTCCCAAAGACACGGATATCAAATCTTCCCCCTCCTCTCATCTCACCCATGACAATGCAATATTTATGCAAATCATGCCATCATGCTTTAATATGAATCATACAGCAATTATATCATAGATTATAGTATTAAACAACATATAACAAAATCATATCGAAACGGATTTACCCGAATCCTTGCTCATACCCATTAGGGTATCATATCAAGATATACACAGTTTTCTGGCTTTTAACATATTCAGGTTATTAACATATTTACTAAGTTATGAAGTGTGTAAGTTACACACCTGTACTAACGCAAACGCTGAATCCCGAAGACTCGATCTACTGCACTAGATCCTCTTGATCCTACATTCGGCCAACCCAAAACCATTAACAAGGCCATTCAGCCATACCAATAAATCCCGATCGCATAGAACCCCAAACCTTACCTTAATGCCCCTTGAATACTAGCCACCACACAAGATGTGCGAGATCGAACCTTCCCCTACAATCGGCAACCATTAACACTTACTTCAATATCCTTTGGCTTTTCAAACAACTAAAAGAGTGATTTAAACTAACATGAATCCTTACCACTTGACTTACCAAATTCGATTGTCAGAGACTAGAGGGCTTAGATCGACTGCTTCCAAAACCCGAAGAACCTAGGAGAAATCGGTTCCTACAGATGATTAGAAATAATATCAACAAATGCCAAAATTTGGCTTTTGTCTGCACATGTCGACATAGAAAAAGAGGAAGTGAGAACAGAGTTTCGGCCAAGACCACTTACCCATTTCAAAACCGATTGAAGAAGAACCCAAAGAAGATTTATGCTAGATTGATATTCGGCCAAAATAAACAAGAAGAAAACAGGGGAATTTCAGTAATGGTGGAGAGCAACAAAAGAGATTCGGCTAGAATGGATGTAGAGAACAGAAAAGAAAATGTAATGGGAGAGGAAAGATTCGGTAAAGGAGAAAGGAGAGGGTTTCGGCACAAGGGTTTGAGAAGAGAAAAACAAATGAAGGGGTAGGGGAATATTTTCGGTTTTGAGCAAAAATGGAAGAAAAAAAAAGAAGAGATAGGGAGGAAGAAGGTTCGGCCAAACACCTTAATTTCCAAAAAAGAGAAGAGTAAAAAGATGTCAAGTGGGATTTCGATTTTCAAAGAAGAAAAGAGAGAATTCAAGAGAGGGTTTCAGTTTGCTTCTCAACCGAATGTACCAAGGCTTTTGCTAGCCGAAAATGTCACCTAGCCCCCCTTAAGTCTCCCAATCGGTTACTCCTCTCACACCAGAGTCCAGATTTCAGAAAAACTCCCTGAATCTCTCCTAGCCAACCATTCAAATGAGTTTGAATTAATCAAACTCCTAAATCCCCTCTTCTCCAGCTTATCTGACAGAGTTTGTGCCGAGCACAACTCCTCCCCCCATTGGCGTCAAAATGGTAAGCAGACGGGGTGTTACAATTTTGGTATCAGAGCCAGATTCAAAGGCTCACTGTGGGCTCGACGTCCAAAATGTTTTAAAGTATGGTTATATATTGTTCTTGTTTAAAAATATATGGTTTGAGAAGCATGGCACTGAGTCTCCGGCATCAATCTGCCCAGGTAAGTACTTCTGACTGTTGTGTGAATTACATGTGGGAAAACGGGTATTTCAGGATCGTAGATTAGTAGAATAGGAATTATTGAACCCTAGGAATAGCTTACTCCAACACAAATTGCATAAGACTTAATGATTCACTAAACAAACCTATGAGTACGTCACTGAGCTAAGGGTGTAGCAACCGTTGTGCGCATGTCTAGGAGTGGATTCAGAGGGGAGCTTGGTATTTAAGCGGTCCTAGTGACTCACCTCCTCTTCACCTGAATCCTACCTGGTGCGTAGTAACGGTTCATCCTAGCTGAGACAACTTATTCACAGGCTAAATTTAATAACTAAAACCCGAAAGGGACCAGCCATTTTAGTTCGAAACACTTTAAACCTTAGTTTTGAAATTACCACAGTACCCCTGATTCGAAAAAAGACCAAATTACCCTTGAGTTGCAAAATAACCGAAATACCCCCGGACTTCAAAATTACAGAAATACCCCTAGTTTATGAAATTACCAAAACACCCTGATTTTAAAAATTTTTGAGAAATATCTACAATTTGTAAGGTTTTGAATTAACCCTATTTTATTACGAAAATACCCCGATAGGTTAAATTACGAAAATACCCCGGGTAGTGAAATGAGGAGAATACCCTTACACGTGGAATGAGGGTAGGGAATTGAAATGAAAACTTTGTGATGACCGAAAGAATCACTGCCAAATTACTTTACATAAAACTTCTTCGTGGGTAATTTGTGAAACAGAAGCTAATTCATAAAAATCTCTTAAACAGATAAATCGCGACTATAGACATGAGTTCTAGGGGACGTGGTCGTAATGTGCGAGGACGCGGTAGAGGTAAAATGACCGTATCGGAACTGGTCAGGTCTGGTCAAAGGTTTGAGAATGAGATACCCCACCACCATTCTTTGGTATGGAGTACCGAGGATCGACGGGGATGATCACGATGTCATGACGATCTGCGAGTCTTCAGAAAGAGGGTTTGGAGCAGTAGAGGCGCAGGAGCTCAAAAATTCGTATCTGAGCGACTCTGAGCCAATGGAGCTGAGGTATTTCGAGGTGTTTCTGGTGTGGCTCCCAATATGGCTGAGTATTGGTTAGAGGCGACAGAGTGAGTTATGGATGACTTGGATCTGACTGCTGAAAAAAAACTGAAAGGGATAGTATCGCTTCTCCGAGATGAGTCATACCAGTGGTGGCTCACGGTTCGGGATAGTACAGCAGCGGATGATCTCACTTGGGATTATTTTAAGGCAGCTTATCAGAAGAAGTATGTCGGGACCAGTTATATTGATCTTGCAATGAAGGCGTTCGAGGTTTGGTTTAGGGAGTAAGTCCAGTATCGGTCTGAGGCGAATTTCTAAGGTTGAGCCGGTATGCTAGGGGCATCGTGGCTACAGAACATGAATAATGTGTCAAGTTTGAGGATGGGTTGAGAGATGAGCTGAGATTGCTGATCGCTCCACAGCAGGAGCGAGAGTTTACTGTGCTGGTGGAAAAGGCTAAGGTAGCTGAAGGGGTAAAAGAGTCTGTAAGACAGAATCTGGATAGGAATAGACACAAGAGAGGATTTGGATCATCGGGGTCAACCGATAATCCACAGAAAAGGGCTAGACAGAGTGGGCCGAATCAATCTGGAAGGCCTACTGCTACGAATCAGGGACCAGCGCAGTGTAATCAATGTGGGAAATCCCATTGGGGAGGATGTTGGACTGGTGGAAAGGGATGTTTTGAGTGTGGATCACTGGATCATCATGTGAGGGACTGTCCACGTAAGTTAGCTAGGGTTCATTCTGAGGGTCAGGGTCGTGCGCAGTTCAGAAATGACGGACCACCACCGCAGAGGGGCCGTGGTGCTGCTAGGGGAGGTAATGGCTCTGGTAGAGGCCGTGGAGCACCAGGCAGAGGTGCAGGCAACACTGAAGCAAGACAGCCTGGGTTGGTATATGCGGTGAGACATCAAGAGGAGGCGGCCTTGCCGGACGTCATAACGATGCGTTCTTAATCTTTGGATTACCGTATATTACTTTGATTGATGTGGGTTCGACGCATTCGTATGTTGCTAGTAGCATAGTAGAGACCATGAACCTAGACTTTGAAACTACTTCTAGGGAGATGACAGTAATTAGCCCTCTAGGTCTCTCTGTAGAAGTAAATAAGCTGTATAGGGATGTACCCCTAGAACTCCAAGGGGTAGTATTTGTAGTTGATCTGATGGAACTACCATTTGGGGAGTTCGATCTGATTTTTAGGATGGATTGGCTGGTGAGGTACCAAGCAAGTTTGGATTGCACGGGTAAGCGCATGGTTTTGAGAACAGCTGAGGGTGAAGAAGTGGTGATGATAGGTAATAGAAGAGATTATCTATCCAACGTGGTATCTACGTTGAAAGCTGAGAAGATGGTCAGAAAGGGTTGTGAGGCAATTTTGGTAAGTGTATGTGCTCTGGAGGTTAAGGAGTCTGCTGTAGAGAATGTCCGAACAGTAAAGGAATTTGCTGACTTATTTCCAGAGGAACTTCTGGGTCTGCCTCCAGATCGAAAAGTTGAATTTGGTATAGAATTGTTACCCAGAACTGCGCCAGTGTCTATTGCCCCGTATAGAATGGCGCCGAAAGAATTGGTAGAGCTGAAGGCTCAAATTCAGGAGTTGTTGGGCCGAGGTTTTATCTGGCCAAGTGTTTCGCCTTGGGGAGCGCCGGTACTCTTTGTCAAAAAGAAAGATGGTACAATGCGGATGTGTATAGACTACCGCTAGTTGAACAAGCTGACGATCAAAAACAAGTATCCGTTGCCGAGGATAGATGACTTGTTCGATCAGCTTAAGGGGTCATCAATTTTCTCAAAGATTGATTTAAGGTCTGGGTATTATCAGCTAAAGGTGAGGGAGGCCGATATCCACAAGACGGTGTTTCATACTCGGTATGGGCATTATGAGTTTCTGGTGATACCGTTCGGGTTAACCAATGCACCGGTAGCATTTATGGACTTGATGAATCGGGTGTTTCAGCAGTACTTGGACCAATTTGTCGTAGTATTTATAGATGACATATTGGTGTACTCAAGGACAGAGGAGGATCATGATGCGTATTTGCGAGTAGTTTTACAAATTCTGAGGGAGAAGCAACTTTTTGCCAAGTTCAGTAAGTGCGAGTTCTGGCTTAGGGAGGTGACTTTCTTAGGTCACGTAGTGTCCGCTGAAGGGATTAGAGTGGTCCCTCGCAAGATTGAGGCAGTGTTGGATTGGAAACTGCCTAGGTCGGTGGCTGAAATTTAGAGTTTTCTAGGTCTGGCGGGGTATTAACAGAGATTTGTGGAAGGATTTTCTCTGATCGCGGCACCGTTGACCAAGCTATTAAGGAAGGGAGTTCCATTTGTGTGGTTAGAGAAACAGCAGGGAAGTTTCGACAAGCTGAGGAGGATTTTGACGGAAGCTCCGGTTCTGGTACAGCCTGAGGCAGGGAAAGTATTCACTGTCTATTGTGATGCATCACATACTGGCTTGGGGTGTGTGCTGATGTAGGAAGGGAAAGTAGTGGCATATGCATCTCGATAGCTGAGACCGTATGAGGTTAACTACCCGACACACGACTTGGAGTTAGCTGCAGTGGTTTTCGCTCTGAAAATTTAGAGACACTATTTGTACGGAGAGAAGTCGATAGTCTACATAGATCACAAGAGTCTGAAGTATCTTCTGACTCAGAAGGATTTGAACTTGAGACAACGGAGATGGATTGAACTGTTAAAGGACTACGATTGTTCGATTGAGTATCATCCGGGCAAGGCTAACGTGGTGGCAGACGCGTTAAGCCGTAAGGTAGTAGCAGACTTAAGAGCGATGTTTGCTCGTCTTAGCTTGTATGACGATGGGAGTCTTTTGGCGAAATTACAGGTTAAGCCGACTTGGGTTGAGCAGATCAAGGAGAAACAGTTAGGGGATGAGGGCTTGAATGCTCGAAGGTTGCAAGTTCAGAATGGTGGTTTAGAGGATTACAGCTTGTCCAGTGATGGAGTATTGTGTTTCCAAGGAAGAGTGTGTATGCCGAAGGATGTCGAGTTAAGGCAGAGGATTCTTCAAGACGCACATGGCAACCCATATGCTATGCATCCTGGAGGTAGCAAGATGTACCAGAATTTGCGAAAGCAGTTTTGGTGGCCAGGGCTGAAGCGGGAAGTGACTGAGTTTGTGGGTAAGTGTCTAACGTGTCAGCAGGGCAAAGCTGAGCATCAGCTACCGTCAGGTTTACTTCAGCCGATAAAGATTCTTCAATGGAAATAGGAAAGGATTACCATGGACTTTGTCAGTGGGTTACCCCTCACGCCTAGCAAGAAAGACTTAGTCTGGGTGATTGTGGATCATTTGACCAAATTAGCTCATTTCATACCTGTGAGGGTTGATTATTCGCTTCAGAAGTTAGCTAAGTTGTATGTGGCCGAGATAGTAAGGTTGCATGGTGTGCCAATATCAATTATCTCAGATAGGGATCTGAGGTTCACGTCGAGGTTCTAGAGAGCTTTGCATCAGGCTTTGGGAACGAGGTTGGATTTCAGCACAACTTTTCACCCGCAGTCTGACGGGCAGTCGGAAAGGGTTATACAAATTTTAGAGGACATCTTTGAGGGTTGTGTTACGGACTTGAGGGTGGTGGGAAGAATTTCTACCATTAGTGAGTTCGCATACAATAATAGTTATCGAGCCAACATTAAGATGGCACCATATGAGGCATTATATGGTCGGAAGTGTCGCACACCTACATGCTTTGACGGAGTTGGGTGGCGTCGGATGTTGGGACCAGAGTTGGTGGCGTAGACCGAGGCTAAGGTTAAGTTGATTCGAGCTCGTCTCAAGGAAGCTTCGAACGAGCAAAAGTCATATCTTGATCTTAAGCGGAGAGATATAGAGTTCGTCGTGGGTGATAAGGTCTTTTTAAAGGTCTCGTCCTGGAAGAAAGTGTTGAGATTTGAAAGGAAAGGCAAGTTAAGTCCAAGGTTTATTGGGCCGTATAAGGTGTTGAAATGAGTGGGACCAGTAGCTTATCAGCTCGAGTTGCCAGCAGAGCTGAGTCAGATTCACGATGTGTTCCATGTCTCCATGCTCAGGCGCTATCGTTTAGATCCATCGCATGTCGTAGCAGTGAAGGAAATAGAGGTGAGTCCAGATTTGATTATGGAAGAGGAACCAGTGCAGATCCTGGATCGAGATGTGAAGGTTTTGCGCAAGAAGTTGGTTCCATTAGTGAAAGTGCTATGGTGGAACCATGGCGTGGAAGAAGCTACGTGAGAACCAGAGGATGTGATGAGACTGCAATACCCTCAACTCTTTTGACCAGGTAATTTCGAGGCTAAAATTATTTTTAAGGGGGTAGAACTGTAACATCCTTAAATAGGGGTTATTGTGTTTGAACTTCTTTGCATGTGTGTGGTTGTTGTGTTGTTGTTTAAGGTGTTCTATAGGCTAGTTATAAGCCAAAGGAAGGCCCGAGCTGTAGGAAAAATTTTGTTTTTAAGTGTTAGTTAAAGGGAGCTGAAGGAACTAGGGGTTAAGTATATTTCATGGGGAAGTTAAGCATAAGAACTACCTTGGTGAAGTGGCAAAGGAGGCGCCACTAAGGTGTCTAGAGAATGACGCCACAGGCAGGTGGGAGAACTTAGGTTCGAGCAGTAGAAATTCTATTTTCTGCTTACCATTTTGACGCCAATGGGGGAAGGAGTTGTGCTCAGCACAAACTCTGTTAGATAAGCTGGAGAAGAGGGGATTTAGGAGTTTGAATAATTCAAACTCATTTGAATGGTTGGCTAGGAGAGATTCAGGGAGTTTTGCCGAAATCTGGACTCTGGTGTGAGAGGAGTAACCGGTTGGGAGACTTAAGGGGGGCCAGGTGACATTTTTGGCTAGCAAAAGCCTTGGTACATTTGGTTGAGAAGCAAACCAAAACCCTCTCTTGAATTCTCTCTTTTCTTCTTCGAAAACCGAAATCCCACTTGACATCTTTTTACTCTTCTTTTTTTCCGCAATTAAGGTGTTTGGCCGAACCTTTTTCCTCTCCATCTCTTCTTTTTCTTTCTTCTATTTTTACTCAAAATCGAAAATATTCCCCTACCCCTTCATTTGTTTTTCTCTTCTCAAACCCTTGTGCCGAAACCCTCTCCTTTCTCCTTTGCCGAATCTTTCCTCTCCCATTACACTTTCTTTTCTGTTCTCTACATCCATTCTAGCTGAATCTCTTTTGTTGCTCTCCACCATTGCCGAAATTCCCCTGTTTTCTTTTTTTTTTTTTTTTGGCCGAATATCAGTCTAGCATAAATCTTCTTTGGGTTCTTCTTCAATCGATTTTGAAAAGGGTAAGTGGTCTTGGCCGAAACTCTGTTCTCACTTCCTCTTTTTCTCTGTCGACATGTGTAGGCAAAAGCCAAATTTTGGCATTTGTTGATATTATTTCTAATCATCTGTAGGAACTGATTTCTCCTAGGTTCTTTAGGTTTTGGAAGCAGTCGATCTAAGCCCTCTAGTCTCTGACAATCGAATTTGGTAAGTCAAGTGGTAAGAATTCATGTTAGTTTAAATCACTCTTTTAGTTGTTTGAAAAGCCGAAGGCTATTGAAGTAAGTGTTAATGGTTGCCGATTGTAGGGGAAGGTTCGATCTCGCACATCTTGTGTGGTGGTTAGTATTCAAGGGGCATTAAGGTAAGGTTTGGGGTTCCATGCGTTAACCCTTCGGGATTTATTGGTATGTCCGAATGGCCTTGTTAATGGTTTTGGGTTGGTCGAATGTAGGATCAAGGGGATCTAGTGCAGTAGATCGGGTCTTCGGGATTCAGCGTTTGCGTTAGTACATGTGTGTAACTTACACACTTCATAACTTAGTAAATATGTTAATAACTTGAAAATGTTAAAAGCCAGAAAACTGTGTAGATCTTGATATGATACCCTAATGGGTATGAGCAAGGATTCGGGTAAGTCCGTTTCGATATGATTTTGCTATATGTTGTTTAATACTATAATCTATGATATAATTGCTGTATGATTCATATTAAAGCATGATGGCATGATTTGCATAAATATTGCATTGTCATGGGTGATATGAGAGGAGGGGGAAGATTTGACATCCATGTCTTTGGGACACCAGAGGTTTGGCACCTCCAGTGGTTTGGTACCACAGTTGATTTTGTGACTTTGGGTCACCAGAGGTTTGGCACCTCATAGCGACTCATCCCAGTGGCTTAGCACCACAGTGGGTTGGCCCCACATTTAATATTACGGGATTGTCGCCAGTAATTTGGTATCACAACGTGGGTTGGCCCCACAGATGGATGAATCGTGACTTTGGGTCACCAGTGGTTTGGCACCACATTATTATTGGATATCGTGACTTTGGGTCACCAGTGGTTTGGCACCACCAGTGGTTTGGTACCACACGGGGTAGAAACTGAGTTATGGATGGCTAGGTTTGGGTGCATGATATATTGCTTGGTTATGACTTGTGTGTAAGCATGTTGCATTAACCGGGAGGGGGATTATGCACTGAGTCTTGGTGACTCACCTTCTCCCTTATCTTTTCAGGTGATTCGTAGATCGCGGATGAGGAGCCGGATGGACTCGAGGTGGCCATGCATTAAACACATTCGGTTTTACATGGACTTTGTTTTGGGTATTATTTTAAATTTTGAATTTTATTTGGGTTTGTAATAAGGCCTTTGAATTACGTTTTTGGAGTATTGTGCATGCTTTAGGTATATCTTCAAATATGACAAAGTAAATTACTTGTTTTGTTTTAACAACCTGATAACCAAAGTTTTTTTTCCAAAATTTACCTTGTTTCGAGTTTTCCAATAGTTACCATAGGGTAACAGCATTCATGAAATGATAACAAAGATACTTAAGATGATTTCCAAATTCAGGGTTCTTCACACGGGTTTTTTTTAAGAAATTAAAAATAATACCCAAAAATTAAAAGAATTAGGCTCCATGAAGCTTAAATTTGGGCCTTTCACTCCTTGTGTGTGGCGTCACCTCCTAAGATTGGGCCACAAGCCCACTTTGGTATTTTAAACATAGATACTACCTTTTAAACCCTATAATGCCAAACAGATAATTTTAATCAAGGCCTCTGCCTAAGCCTGAGCCCAATTTGGACCCCTAACACTTAAATTAACTCATTCCACATATTCACCCATTAAACGCATAGGCCCAAAAATTTAGGATGTTACAGAGAATCATCTTGGCCCATTTTGCAAATTTTTAGATTGGCCCATATAGCAATTTTATCAATCGGCCCACATATCAATCGGCCCATTTAGCAATTATATTGATTTGGCCCACATAGCAAAATATATCAATTTGGCCAACATAGCAAAATATATTGATTTGGCCCACATAGCAAAATATATTGATTTTATCAATTTTATCAAATAATGAGATCTAAGCCAATCTTTTTTCGATTTCACCAAGATACGACTTAATCAAGCAATTTACTACCAATACGATAATAGTCTTTAACCCATGGAATACGGTGTGAGAATACACACCTGATTACTGTAAGCATTACACTTTCTCGATTGCCGACACCTAAAATTTTATAATGCTTGATTAATCAACATACGCGGTTTAATAAATCTACTTTAAAACAAACGATCTAAAATTTTACCCTCGGAATCGTGAACGACTACGATTTGTTAGTTTTCCCCTGTTGACGGCCCACAACCCAGTGGAAAATCCCGAATCACTGATGCCTCAAAATTACGAACGACCTCGAATAGTCGATTCTCACCGGATGAGGGTCCACAACCCGGTGGAAAGTCCCGAATCGCCGATACCGCCCTTCGCTTGAATTTAGGAGTAGGGATCGCTAATCCGCTCCTTTTTCAATCTCCAATCACTATCCCTTTCGATTCGGTATTGCTTGACTCCATTGAAATCAAATATTAGTCATAACTAATATTACGTTGATATGAACGATTGATTTAAGGACTAGGTTGGCTTACCAAAAAAATCCGTATAATCTCAAGATGATAGATCGAGCGATAAAGTCCCTTTAATAAATATCGGTTAATCATCACCATTCCGATAACATATTAACGAATAAAGAACGATTATAGAATCCTTGAAGAACTCTTACCTTAAAGATTTTAGGACTGATTTCTAGCGATAATACGATTACTTCGGAAGAATCAAGGTTTCGGCCTTCCACTATATCACTACGGAGATGAAAATGATCTTGAATGAGAGAAAGTAAGGTGATGGTCTCGGTCAAAATGACCATCCCAAACCAACATATAGATTCGGCATTACAAGAAAGAATATTAATAGTTGAAGGAACATTTACCGATTAATCAAGAAATGAGTGCTAATATGGATGAGAAAAAGGATAAAGAAGAAATAAAGATTCGGTCATAGGGAAAAATATATGATGATATTCAGCTATGAATAAAAGAGAAGGATTTGATTCAAAATGAAGCTTTACTTTCAAGATATGGAAGAAGGGTTGAAAGAATGATTAAAAGAAAAGAAAAAGAGAAGATGGGTGTTCACTAGTTTCGGTTTTTAAAAAGGTGATGAGTGAACAAACTTTGTTCTCATAGATTTGGGTACATTCGGCTATAAAAGAAAGAAAAGATGAGAAGGTTCACCAATGGTTTGAAGAATCGGCAAGAAGGAAAATTTAGAGAGAAGAAATAAAATAGCACCAATGTTGCACAATGAGTTTGGCAAAAAAAAAAAAGAACAAAACCAAAACTTTTACCAATGACCAAAGACCAAATTCGGCTAAGAGAAAATAATTTTGGAGAAAAAGGCACACTTGATGCTAATGGAATTGACCAAAACTAGCACTAAAGCCTTACCAAACACTAACAAAATTTGGCCATCACTCCCTTAGCCCCAAAAACCATCCATATTCATAGCCATAAGGGTCAACAATTTGCCACCCATACTTTCCATAACATCTTCCTTGAAAAAATGCCACCTGTCCCCCTTACCTTCCCCTTTTTCATGATTTCTTTCGTCACCTTCATTCTTTCCTATTCTCTTTAGCCATCTTGCCATAGAAATAAAAGTCCACCTTGCCATAATTGCACCTTGGCTGACACTTAGGGAAGGATTGCAAAAATAAAAGTCAAAATTGCACACAATGGGATTTGAACCTGTTCCCTCAAGGTAGTATAAGTGGCTTCATATCCTCTCTACTAATAGCTCATTTTTGCTAACCATTTACTCATTTATTGCCATATGCTTTAAGGTCACTTACTCCATCTCCTTAAAGTGCTAAATGCCAAAAAATTTTATTAGGTCCAAATAAACCCCGAGCCTCCTCAGGACCTCCTAAACAAACAAAATTAATAATTTAACTAACTTATCACCAAAATATTACAGCACATAAAATTCTAAATTTTAGGGTGTTACAATTTTAATGAGATATTTTATTATTATTTTATTTAATACATAAGGAGAGAAAGATGAAAAGTTCTCTTCATCTTTCATGAAACCAACATGAGAAGAAGAGAAAGAAAAGAAATTTTATTTTCTTTACAATTTAGTCCTTTCACCAAAAATCCACCATTTTCGTTTAGAGATCAAAAGAATTTTCGTAGCCATCAAGAGAGAAAGATAATAAGGAGACTATGGGGAGATAGAATATCAAGTTAGATTCAAGAAATAAAAGCTGGAGGAGAGAGAAAATCAAGTTAAAGATTGAAATCAATAAGACAAGGTAAGAACATCAAGATTCCAACATATTTTTTTAAGGTGATACTATTGAAAAAGCATGAAAATGATGTTAAAGTAGAGTTTTCTTATATAAGTTTCTATGTTCTAGATATGTTAGTGAAGGGAAATAAGAGGAAGTGAATGGAAATATTGTATAGAAAGGAAATAAGGGTGTTATAAACTTGGTAATTAACATTTTGCATTAAAACAGTTTTGGACAGCAATAGTAGTCTAACTTTGAAAAATCACCAAAAATTTTGGAAATATAACTAGAGGTTGAATAAAATATGAAATTAAATATTATTGAGTCTAGTTTTCATATAAGAAACGGTGTAAGCAATGGAATTGTAAATTATGAGATATAATAATTTTCGTGAGACAAGGTCAGAATGATTTATGGTTCCCCTATTCTAAATTTGGAAAATCATTAAAATTGTAAAAAAAATAATTAGGGGTTTAAATTCATATGTTTAAATTCTTAATGAGTTTATTTTCAAGAGAAACAAACAGAAACATCATCCAAACCCCGAACTAAGAGATAATTAATTTTTAGTAAGCAAATGTCAAAGCTATCAAACAACAGAATAGGGAAGAATTTGAAGATTTTAATATACTTATTGGCTAAATTATAAATATTGAAATTTTTATGGTAGAAATATATTTTAGTCTAGTTTCAAAAACATCAAGCGGATCTTAATTTGGAATTCTATAGCTCAAGTTATAAATAATTTAGTGACTATAACTCAAGTGGACAACTTTGATATGATCATAAGTAAATAGTGGAATTAAAGATAATATTACATATAAGCATGTTATATACATTAAGGATGTGGAATGGAGAGGAGAAGGAGGAAAACATATAAATATTTAGCTAGCATGAGTTTACATTAAAAATGGCTAATTTGCATGCTTTAGGCTCAGGGACTAAATTGAATAAAAATAAAATTGTAGGGGTAATTTTATAAAAATGTCAAAAATGACCAACTTGCATGAAATGGATTTTTATTGTCTAATTAATATATTGAAAGAAATTATTAATACCAAGTGGGTTTTAAAGCTTTAATTTTGTTGTATGATGATATTATAAAGTACTATTAATGTTAGTATCAAATTGTGAAAATAGTTAAAATATTAGAGTTTGGTAATTAAATTTCTATTTTATTAAAGGTTGTATGATAGCGTAGAATATTTGGATAAAGTCTTAATAGAGAAAATTTAGTTGATTTGATTAACTAGTTAAGGGACTAAATTATAAAAGTTGTAAAAGTTGGGGTAGTTGTGAAAATTTCAAAATTTATGGATTTAAGTGAAATTAGGGTGTTAAATTTAGTTTAAAAGTATAATTTGTGTGAAAATATAAGATTAATTGTGAAGAAATTAAGTTAGTCTCGATTTAGGGACTAAATTGGAAATTAAGCAATATTTGAGTAAAAATTTAAATATTTAATATGAAATTGAATTTTTTTTGTACTGATGATTTTTAATTGTTTTAATTTCTAGCTAACGTCGTGCCAGAATCCTCAACTAAAAAGGAAAAAGATAAAGTCGACGTGGAATAGGTCGGAATTCCTGGTTTGTATTTCTATAATCCGAACTTAGTTATTAATTTTTTTATTTTTGATTAAATTTTTATGGTAATTATTGAGGTGAGTAATTGATATTTTAATAATTGATTGAATGATTTGAATTGATAAATATATATATATATATATTGAATGGATTGATTTTTGAATTAAAATTAATATATGTGTAATTATGTGATTATATGAAAAATCAGTATTGGATATTGATTATATCTGAAAAGTGAATTGAAGCCCTATTAGCTGTATCAGGCTGAGTCGGATATAGTTAGCATGCCAAAGGATTGGAAGAGTTTAGGGATTCTTCAACCTCGAGTCGATGAGATACTGGGTGTCAATTTATTACTTCAGCTATTTCGATGAGGCACTGGGTGCCAATTTACTTCGGTTTAGCCGATGAGACACTGGGTGTCAAATTATTACTTCGAATTATCCGATGAGGCACTGGGTGCCAAACTGGTGTATTTTGGTTGGATCCGTGTATCCGCCTGAGTCCGAGTTGTGTTAATAGGGGTAAATAAAGAAGAAAGTTCTATAATTGATATTGAAATAGCATGGTATGAGAAATGGAAATGATATAGTGAATCGACTCATGAATTGAGTATGGTATGAAATAATGTGTTCATGAATTGAGTATTGCATGACCGATGCCATCATACGAATAAATATGGTTGATATGTGAATAATCATTTATATAGTAATTATGTGAATTAGGATAATGTTTAATAAATAAAAAATGATAGTTATGATACTAGACATAAATATGTCCTTATAATTTAATTGTGCCTATTATATTATATTATATTGTTTTTAAATATTCGAATTATAGAAATACCCCTCAGTTTTTACTCGGCGTACGATTTTATTTTCCGTGCACAGATTAGGTACAGTGATTTTAAAGAGTTGTAATTGAGGTTGTAAGCATCCATCTCATCACATCTCCATGTGCCAAGAGAGTATGTTTCAGAATTTTGAATAGAATGGCATGTACTTAGGAAGATCAAGTATGTTCCAAGTAGTAGGGACTAAAATATAAATTATAAGAATTTATTTTTTTGATGTTCGAATATATTAGTGATTAGCCAAAATCACTTTGGCACCAAATGTAATATTCCTGTATCAAGTTCCTTGGGTCGAACCAGGTATAGGGGTGTTACAGTGCAAATAAAACCAAGCTACGTAAAAACTAACTAACTAACATGAAAACCAAAAACAGCTTTAAACTAAACCTTAGAAATGAAGAAGAAGAAAACTAAAAGCTAAAAAGATGAAAGGAAAGTAAAAAGTGAACAACCCCCATCTTTCCCACCGAAAAGTGGCTTTTACATTTGAGTACAACCTAAAATTTTGGATCAAAATGCCCCTAAATGTTGAATTTTGATTGGTGTTGGAGTTGGACAAAAACTACCCCTGCAGTCAATTTTCTCCTTGTCAGGCAGCGATATTGCAATACGCAAAATGATATTGAAATTGAGAGTCTTGAAGGTCTTGGTATCGCGATACCCATTACTCAGTATCGTGATATCACTGAAGTTGGCCTCAATTTTATTCACTTCAGCACTGTCAGGGGTATCACAACTTTCATGCCTCAATGTGGCGATACCCCCTTTGAATCATGATTTCTTCAAATTCGGGTTATTATCGACTTCCTACACCACTCAATTATATGGTTAGGTCCTCATGGCGCCATTTGACCAATTTGGGGTCTCAAAATGGCATAAAATTAACAAAAATCATTTATTAATAACAAAAGCTAAAAATTCACAAAAGTAAAGAAAAGGCACCTAATTGCTTGAAAATAAGCTCTTCAAATGTAATGGAGAGCCTAATTTGATATATCAAATTACGACAGATCAATAGTCTAAATAGAATTTAATAATAACAAAATTTTAATAGTAGAATAAACAATTTTGTCATAGTAATGGCTTGAGAAGCTATGTGATTTTGCTATCTCAATAAAATAATTTTGTCCATAATTTGAAATTGAGTTAAAATAAAGGAATTAGGGAAGAGATTTTACGACGTATGGTAGATAGAAAAAGAGAGAAGTTAAGGTTTATGTTTTGTGAGAAAAATAAAAGGATGATGATATATAAAAATTGTTTAGGTTCTCTCCATTAAATAGATGATCATTGGGCTATGTGTTGTAGTTGAGAAATATGATTGATGCTAGCTCCATATTTGTGGATGTTGATGTTAATTAATGTATATTTTTATAGGTTTATATGTTAAAAGGGTTCTTAAACTATTAAAGTTGTTGTTTAAGTGAATTATTGAATTATTTTGTAGTTACATAAGTCTTTAATTTATAATTTTACCCATAAAAACTCTTGGTTTTATTATTAAAGTGAAATCATTTTGAATTTCAAGTTCTCATATTAATTTTTGATGAAGCAATGGAAATTATATATAATTTAACATCAACATAAAATTTTAAGAAAATAATTAGAATTTTTAAAAGAGCGATTAACGTGATATATATATATATATATATATATATAAACACTTTAAAAAATTAAAATATTCTTTTAAAAGATATTTTTGTTTAATAAACTATATTCATCAAATTTAAAATATTTTACTTCAAAACTAAAATGAAGGATTTCTATAAATAAAAGCCTTAAATTTGATAAAATTTTAAAATTTGATGGAGAGAACCTTAAATTTTTACACTCTTAAATTTTTTTAAATTTTAAATTAATAAAGGTAAAATTGTACTTTAACCCTTAAATTTATAAAAATTTAATTTAATCTTTTACAAATTATAAAAATATAAACTATAAAAATTAAAATTTTATTCGATCCCTAAAGAAATTATCCTAACTTCGTCCCTATATGTGTAGGGTTATTTAATAATAATAAAAAATAGTATAAGAGCTGATGTAATGGTTAAAGTGACTTTTTAGTATATTAGCAGTTTCTAAATATCATGCGTCAAAATTCATGGGAATTAAAAGCGGATTCAGCTTGACAATTAATCCCAAAATATCCTCTTCTGATATATAAATATAAAAAAGTCGACTAGTATGAGTAGTTTTACTAATAATACAAAGAAAATCAGCGTCTTATGAGAGTAAAGCTGGCACTTTCCATTACCTTTAAAACTCTCTGTACTAGCAAAAAAAGAACAAGGAAAATCTCTCAACAAAAACTGAAAAAGTCAGGTAAATTTTTTAATGAATCCTTTTTTATCTTTCCGTATCTTAATTGCTTGACGTTTGAATTTGAATTCGGGGGTTTTTGCTGGGTTTTTAGCTCATTTCTGCTTATTTATACTGTATTTTCTATATTTCCTTTTTGAGAATTTAGCTCCTTGATTCAAGAATTTTTGGCGTAAATCTTATGTGTTTCTTGCTTTAATTTTTTGGGCGTTTGATTTTTCATTTTTGGCTTTCGGTATTTTCCTCTTCATTGGTTAGTTGTAATGGTTGGTGAAAATATTTTGTAAGTATATTGATTTATTAATTGTTTTTTCTTGGCTTATTCCTGATATCTTTTAGACTTTTACTTTGCGTTTAGCATAAATTGAGTGTGTTATATAATTTGGGAAGTGAAATTTTTTGATCTTATGCCATGAACTTTATGGTTGATCCAGGTGTTTGTTCTTGTGATTTCTCAGAAGTTTTCTTTTTATATAGTTTTGGCTAACTGGAATTGTGGAGAAGGAAATAAATTCGATTTACAATTTCAAGCATTTGTGGTGTTCTGGTATTTTAAGACGTTAATAATCTCATTTAAAGTTGACTGACTTTATCTTCCCGTAAATGAGATTTACATTATTGAGATTCATGTGTTACTTTTTGTTCTTGCCTCTGTTATCTTGTTCATGAATACTGAGTGAAAAATATATGATTCTTGTTCATTGATTTTCGATATTCACAAATCATATAAAATTTGTTGGAACTGTCACTTCTAGTGGTATTGGTTAGCATAATGTGAGAATGATAGCTGTGCAGATATTTGCGAAGTTAAGACGTGAAGAACAGAAACATGATTCTGAAGTACATACCACTAGATGAAGGGATGATGATAATGGATGAGGCGATTGTGAAGGCAAAAAAGATTATTGAAGGGTACCCTGAAACAAAGTTCTCTGGAGAAGAATACCAGAGGTTCTATGAGTATCCTTTGTTTATATAGGGATTTACTTAGATTAACCTGCAATATCATCTTAAACAACATAGGTTAGTGTTGTTAAGATAAAAATGTCATCCTTCACAATTTCCATAGATGTGTTTATTTCATGTGCACTTACCATAGCTCTAATGAGAAAACGATGCAGCTTTATGAGAAATTCAGAAACAGCTTGGAAGAGAGCATCTTTTCAACGGTGAGACAATTTGAGATTTTTCAACTAGTTATATCATGATGGTTTTTCTTTAGTTTGTTCAGTTGCATCTTGAAGTCATTTGTATTAGCTTTCTCCAGACTTGCTCTTGTGGTGCTCATATTCCCAAATACAGACTTCTTTTTTAGTACAGCTAGGGAAGGTGTAGGACCGCAATGTGGATGTACACGCAAAGTTTGACACATGATACATTGAGTGTGTATTTATGAATTTTCTTTTCATTTTTTACTCTCAGGTACTGCCGACTTTAGTCAATAAACAAGGTGCAAATTTGTTGAGAGAATTTGTAGTCATATGGTCTAATTATAAGCTGATGGCAAGATGGTTATGTAGATTCTTTGAATACCTCGATCGCTTCTTTATACCTCAACATATTGAGCTTGAGTCACTAAATGGCATCTCTTTTTCTTGTTTCAGGGATCTGGTAGGTGACAATTTATTCTTGGGACAGTTTTACCTGAACTAAATGTGCTTTCCTGATGAAAATTGAAAAACTTTTGGAGTAATTGCTATTCTTTTTTGGGTCTAATATAAATTTCAGGTCTTCAAGAAGTTGTACTGTAGATTAATTGAGGCTGCATTAACTTTGGTAATTTCCCTGTGCTTGACTATGGTAAAAATTTTAGTTTCCCTTTTAGTGGAATTTGGATCAGTTCAGTTTTACATGCAGATCAATCAGGAGCGTGAGGGACAACAGATTGACTGCGTCCTGCTGAAGAATGTCTTGGATATCTTTTTGGAAATTAGTGACTACAAAGGGGTTAACTATTATGAAGATTTTGAGCGGATCATGCTTACAGAAATCTCTGGTTACTATTCTCGATTAGCTTCAGAGTGGCTTCTGCATGACTCATCAGCTGAATATGTTCAAAAGGTGTTTAGTTGTCAAATACTTATATTTATTTAATTGTTATTGACAATATTAATCAGTATATGGTCTCCTAAACTTTCTAGGTTTTCTGGTGCTTGAATCGGGAGAAGCAAAGAGCTCGACAGTACCTACATCCTGACACAGAAGTTAAGATAGTGCAGGTATAGTCAATGATTTTAAACTGGAGAATTCCTTTTTGTGCTTTTAATTGATTATATATCAAAGTGTGCTTCCAAATGAAACAATTGATGAACATAAGGCAGTTGTACGGGAGTTTCTGGCTGTGTTCTTGGTATCAATATAAACCGCTTGCTTGAGCTTGTTTAACAGTGGTATCAGCTACATATCTGTGCTCTCTCTTCTGGGTTCAATCTTTAGTAATTTGGAAGGTGTATGTTTTCCCTTTTTGTACTCTTATTATTTCGATTCATGGTTGTCATGGAGGTTGGTAAGTGTAGATAACAGCTGGATTTATTTGAAAGTTGATCAAGTTGGGGCTCTCCATCTTGTAATGATCTTCAGAACCTGGATATGTTATATAGAAAATCCATTTTACAAAGAACAGATTCTGTCACTTAAATAGCATTAGAGATTCCAAGAAATGTCAATAACTCCTATCTTCTATGGTTTCTGCAGGTTGTCAGATATCATTTGCTAGATCAAATTGCAAATAAACTGATGGAAAAAAGGCAAGCTGAGAATTCTGGCATGGTGACAGATTATCAGGTGCCAATAAATCTCCAAATGAGTAACTTTATCATTGTTGCATAAGTCTATCCGATTATAGTGGTATTGTAATGCATGTGAGTGCACGTATTTGCTCCAAGTCCTGTTAGTGGTCTTTGGGGAGGCAATTCTCTTGGATCATTTGGTGGGCTTGGAACTGGAAGTTTCAGGGGCTTGGAGCATAATCATTCGAAGTATGTGTGCTTAGGTCTGGATTCTTTGACCTACTTTTTTTTGTTTCAATGTTGTGTGGTTTCGAGGAGACCCCAAGTCAATTGGATGACTGAAAAATTACTGATGTGTATTTAAATCTAGTTTGTGAGATTGTTACATTCGGTTTAGGCTCTCTTGGTGGTGTAGCCTGGAGAATTCATTCACACTGCATTGGAGCCCCATTTAAGGCCAAAATACCACAGGTACACACGTACCGGATTGTTTTGACTCCAACAGAGCTCTGGTGTGGTGTGAATGGATTCCCACCACACCTGACTATGCCACCGAACTGGGCCCTTAGTGTGCTGAATTATCATGAAGTCAAAGAACCATGGATCCTGGGCAGCCCTCCTCATAAAAAACAAAACTGAAAAGAAATATTTTTGAATGTCTCCATGGTTAAGGCGTTCGAGAACTCGTCCATAATTTATCCTCCTATTGCCTGATTTTTCAGCACCGATTATTCTTTTGATTCACGGCATATATGGATTGCTTGCAGGAAATATTGTCGAAATGTGCTGGCATGTCCCTTCAAGAAGGAAGTTCTTCAACAGCACCCGAAGAATGGCTCTCGACGCTAATGGCAAATTCAGCACATATATGCTAAACTTGTTTTGAGAGCATTATCAGCAGATGTTTGTACAAATTACTTTGATAAAACTATAGTTACCAATAGTCGACCTAGTGCTGCAACCTCTTTCTTTTTCTGTTTTCCCGAAATGCAAAATTAAAGTTCAGCTGTTCATTAGTTGAATGAAATTGAGATATTTTGTATTTATGTTTTTTGCCGACGGCAGATTCACTCCTGAAGAATATCCAAAGGCTCTTTGCTGCTTCACACTTTTTATTTATTTATTATGTAAAACCATAACTGATGTAGACCTTATTCAGAATATATACGTGCATTGATAAAAATCTTGTTACCTATGTATGTGTTGAAGCCTAATTTCGAACAAACCTTTGGATTCAACACGCCAGATAACATGGCATTAACTCATGTTACTGAGAAGAGAAGGTGAGTTTGCTGGTGATTTTGACTGGAGAAAAAGAAAAGACATTAATGATGCTAAAAAGGCAGATGAAAAGCATTCAGAAGCTAATAAGTATGTCGTTAGATCACATTATAGTTTTGGATCAGAGTTCATGGCATGGGAAACAACTGCAAATTCGGTGTCTCATAGATGTTTCCTTCAGTCGTGTCTCAAAATTATAGTATTACCATATCAAATATATTAATGCTTTTTCAAAAGCATTGTTAAAGTTATGTTTTGGTAGCTTCAGAATTTTTATTTATAGAATTTGTACTTTAATATAAAGTTGAAGTGTAATCTATACTACTATTTATACTCAGTTAGTGAAGTTACTCAAATGTTTTATATTTAAAATAAATTATATTTTTCGATCGGACTTTAATCTTTTATTTTAAAATAATTAATAAAATTATTCATATGATGAGATTTGTACCCATATCATTTCAATTATATTAAAGAACTTTTATTTTACTACTCAACCAAAGTTCTATTTTAATATTTTTTTTGTACATTTTATTTTATTATATATACTTTATTACCTCCATTTATTGTATATAATGATAATGTTATTGATTGAGTTGGTATTATAAGTGAACTTGACACTAACTCAAGATTGATGGCAATATCATAGTAAACAATTATAGTGCATTGAGTATTCTTAATATGATGAATTTATATGTTTAAATTTTATTTACTTACAATTTAATCTATTTTTATTTTAATATCGTATATATTTTATGTATTATTATTAATCGGTTTCAAACTATACGTTTTATTATTTATTGCGTTGTTTTTAATCTAATATCTTTCTTTTAAAATGTAATTTAGACATACGTGCAGTGAAATTTTGGTTTAAACTTATTCGTTAGTATAGTTATGTCGGTTACCTTTTCATTAATATTTTTAAAATAAACTTTGAAATTTACTTTTTAAAATAAAAATCATTTCAATATCTAATATAAACTTTGTGTTTACTTTTTTAAAATTAAATTTGCTCTTTTTATTTTGTAATATGAAATAATTCTATATTTATTTTAGAACTTTTTAACATGAAAATATTACTTATGCAATATTAATTATTATATTTAAAATTGAAATGTTATTTGACTACAATAAATTTATATATTATTTACAATATCACTATTTATATTATATGAGTTAAAATGTAAATTTATTGCCATATTGTAAAATGAAAGTTGAAAATTTCAACTAAACTTTAAAATTTATTAAAATTGTCCACCAACACTTAAGTTTTTAATTAAATTTTACCTTTCAATATTGGTTTTGACTATTTGAGAACAAAATTTAACAAGAAAAATATTATTCAAATATTTTATTTAATAGTTAAAACTAAATATAAAAATTAATAAAATAACTTAGAAATTTTATTTAATGAAAGAAAGACTTGATTTTATATATATATATATATATATATATATCAAAATTTCTAAAAGTTAAGTTAATTTTTCTATAAAATAAGTTTGTTTTATTTTTAATTAATTTATTATGGTAACTAGTAAAATTAAATATTAAAAATATTTTTATTAGATTTGTCTTCAAATTGTTTTAAATTAAAATTCAACAAAAATTCAATAAAAATCAAATTTCAGTGACAAAAATTATTTATACAGAAGTAGCAAAATTCAATATAAAATTAAAATATAGTGGTAATTTTAATTCTAGTTCAAAAGTACAATGACAACAATGACAAATATCAATTAATGTATAGGGATAAATTGCAATTTTCATACGGAAAAATTGTACATTAACCTTATATATAATATTTAAATGTAATACGTCCACACTAATTTATTTTTAGTTAAAATGAGTTTTAAGTCTTTATATTTTTCGTACATTTTGAATTTAGTCTCCTCACGTTTATTTTAAGGAATTTTATTCCTTCACTTTTCAAATTTAAAATTGCAAGTTCAATTATTAACATTGTTCAAAAAAAAAATTTGTTAAATTCAAGCTCGTTACAATGTTATTCTTTTGTTACATGGCTACCAAATAAGTATTTTGTAATTTCAAAATGTCACACCATCGAATTTGATAGAAGAATTTTAAGGTGACATTAACAATTAGAGCTAATTCACTACTCCACACAACGCTTCAACCAATCAAACAAAAAGCCAAACTAAGCCCAAACAAAACAAAACACAAATCACAATAACCTACAACCATACCTGTCTCGACGTTGGTTCCAATTCCCCTATCTTGAGTCTTCTTCGGGGCTTGCCTCTGACCAGGTGGTCAACGAGGGCAATCTTTAATCCGATGTTCTATGGACCCATATCTGAAACACGCCCCCTGACTTCTTCCGACGCTCACTCGGATGGCGCTTATTACAGAACTCACATACCGAAAAATCTTAACCATTACTAGAACCACCCATATTACCTTTCCTAAAATTTTGTTGAATTCTAACCCACCTCGTAGATCATGACTTTGAGCTAGAAGGACTAATACCTCTCTTATTTCTAGCCTTACCATGACTCTTACACTCACACTCAACACACTTACTTTTTCCTCTACTCTGGACCTCTCCAACATGGTCTTGAAGACCCTCTCTAGAACTCCCAACATTGACTAAGTTAACAAATCAATACTTGTCTCTGAATTACCGCCACTAGTAGTTGGTATAACCACAACAACTTTCACCTCATAATCAAATACACGCCCCAACAAAGCAGAGGACTCATATAAAGTCCCACTAGGCTGATTCTCACAATTTTTCTTACCACTAGATTCCATAACAATCATTTCCTCTAACATCTTAAGTATCTACATTTCCATAACATCATAATCAGAGATAATAATCTAAAACCTTACATTTCTAATCTTACAGTTTCGAAGTTTCCTACGGACCAGTAACGGAGTCTCAGAAACTTGTTTGAAGTAACACAATTTCAAAACATTGTGGTATGTTTTTTTATCGAAAACTTTTTTAAATCCATGCATGCAGACACGGTAAAAACACAGGCCGAGTTTTTACAAGCACGACTATGATACCAGTAAATGTAATACCCTAAAACTCGGCCCAAAAGTTTCGACCAGATTCTAGAGGTCACATTGGCCACTGGAATGACTCACAACAAAATACCAATCAAATTCTAAAACATGTTTCAAAAACCTCTTTTGCTTGTATCTTACTAAAACCGATAGTAAACCTTGTTTATATTTTGCAAATAAAATTTAGTTGTCACTAAAATTGACTTAAAGTCAAACTTTATAATTTGTATATTTTCTTGACAAACAAATCTGATTTAGGAGTTTTGTAAACCCAAGTTTCAAAATCAACATAACAACGAAAAGTCTGCCGTTTACTTTTTAACAGAAAATCAGAAGTTATTCCTAAAAACTATGTAATTATTAAAAATAGTAGCAGATTGATTAGTTAAAAAAAAAAAACCATGCATGGAAATCACAATCTCAATTCAAAAACCAAAAAGCCTACTATAATACAAGTTCAAAAATGAAACCCATACCACAATTTACATAATCTTCAAACTCTAAGACCTCTGGTTTGTCGAGTCCCACACCTAATCTCAAGGGTTACCTGAAAAGGAGAAAAACTAAGGGTGTGAGCTACGAAAGCTTGATATGAGTCTTAAACAAATGCAAATAGACAATACAATAATAATTAATCAAACAAACATGCAAAACCAAATCCGTATCACAATTGGATATCAATTCAGAGTAGAGCATCGTAATATATTAACGTTTTGATGGATGTTCAAAAATAGGGTCATATAGCAGCAAACAATGTAGCGATAACAATCGGACAGACATATCTCAGTCATTGATTAATCATATCAATAAACCATCACAAATAAATTAGATTATGTTCATGTAATCCATGCTCAAATGAAACCAATGCCAAATCCAACCTATCCAACCTCTACATACCATCTCTATAAGTTCCACACACACACACCATTAATGGTATACTAGGCCCTTTTCTAACCTCTACACACCAATTTTTGGGTTATGGTGGACCCATCCAACCAAATCACACATTAATGTGGTCATTTTCACTTAGTAATGCAGATAATATTGCCAAATCAATCTTCCCTCTCTTCATAATCATATCCCAGACACAATGCATATGCAAATCACATGGATCATTGGAATAACTTCCGAATCAATTTCAACTTATGCTAACTCACAACATACTTATGAAAAATATAGGTTAATAGAATCTATAATATACAAAATTTTTTATTTGCACAACTATTCAATCTTATAGCACAAACTAGTTTAATGGATCATAATAACCGTTTGCACAAATAATCACAATTATTCATATATTTACAACTACATAACGTATCAATCAATACAACACTCACCTCAGTCAACCAATAATTAACATTCATATCCAAAACATTCTTACAGAACCCTAAACGAGCATGGGATCACTCGGGAAACAAAATGAATCAATTAACGAAGCAGAAATAAAACTGCAAAAACTAGACTACATGACCATGTGGGAAGGTTCAAACTGTGTGACAAGATACACAGCCATGGTTGAGGGACACGCCTGTGTAACAGGGGGACACGATCGTGTGATTGAGAGATATGCCCATGTGACAAGGATACATAATTGTGTGAGCAGATCGTGTAACTCTTTGAACCATGTGACAAAATTTACACACTTAAAAAGTAAGGGAGACACGGCCGTGTGACTAAATGACGCCAGTGTGAGTGAGGCACACGGCCATGTGGCTAAAGGACACACCCGATTGCAATCGACAAATTTCTCCAATAGAGGTCACAAGGCCATGTGGCCAACCCGTATGACTCAAAAATTAACCTGATTTCTATAGCGGTACACAGTCGTGTGGACCGCCTGTGTGCGGCACACACCCGTGTAGTTCGTAAACCACCCCAAAATCTACTGCGACTCATGAATTTCATCATCAAAATAACCCTAATTACAAATGATTAAGAAACACACTTGAAAGACGATTCCCACGTGCTAACGATCAACCGAAGCACCTCAACTAAACTGATATGAAAGCTCAATTTTAAAAAAACACTAAACCTATAAGTAAATCGATCTAAACCATATACAAAAATCAAAGAAACCAATGTAAATCTTAAGAAAATGACACTTACACTTGATTAAACAGAAGTTTAAGGGATTCCCCTTTTTCACAAATTAAATTAAATATAAAATGAAGTTTGAACAAAATCCTATAATTTTTTTAGATAACTGGAACAAAAAGAATTTCCCATAAGCACACATAAGGACTTGAACTTGAGACCTAAGGGTAAGCTACCTCCTAACCACTGAACAAGCAGGCTTATTCTACTCATAAAACAGACAAACTAATTTAAAGGTCCATCCGAACCACTGACCCAACCAACAAACCTTAATACTTCTAACCCCAAATTCGAGGTGTGACACTGTGCATATTACGATGATGCATGTGATTTTTTATTTATGGTTTTGATATGATATATAATCTGGTGGTTCTATAAAATTTTGAGATGTAATAAATTTTGAAATTTACTCTGGAAGTCATGAATAAAAATCTCGTGAGTATGAAAATAGAAATATGAATGCTATTTGACCCATTTAGATGATGGACATGATTTCAATCATAGTTAGAAAATAACTAATAATGTCCATGGTGAAGGGTGAATAAATATGTGATTTTATAGTCACTTGATTGAACAATTGATGGTCTTATAATATGACTATAAATGTTACACCCTTGTATATATGTGGTGTGTTAATTTTGACTATGAATGCAAAAAAGCTTTAAAGTCAAATATTGACCTTTAAAAGAAGCTATGACAAATAGTAAATGTGTTGTCTAATTTCACCAAGGGATTTGGGCCTCTTTACAATAGCTTACTTGGTGAAAAAGACATGATGTATGGTTTCATATATTTGGTGATTGTGAAATTAATTTGTTGGATATTAAGAAATAAATAAAGTAGCCAAATATGAAATTTTCATGATAAGAAAGATAAAGTGATCACTGTAATTTGACAATAGTAGAAAGAATATCCTTGATATCATTTTTTTTTGTGAAACAATAGTAGAAACGATATCATTGATATCATTTTTTTGTGAAAGAATGGGCAATTGAACATGATAGGGATCTTGGTTTTGTGAATTTTCAAGACACAAATAACTATAAAGTTCCACCATGTGGAATAGATAATTAACATAATTATGTTGAAAATTTGAAATTTAGGGATGAGGTACAAGCTTATAATGTTTGAGTCACCCTTGATGGAAACTCAACTCAGCACTTGGTATAACGTCAATTCTTGAGTTCAATGAGACAAAGTACATCACCAATATGTGATTACTAACACTATAAAATAATATATTATTTATCATCCTAAGGTAAAAAGTGTCTAGGTTCCAGTAAGGATAATGAAAGTATCAAAGTATTATACTATTAATAGACTCATAACATAAATATATTAGAGTATTATAATTATGGGAACACTCCTGATGGGATCTACCTATGTGAGTAGAAGTGTGGCCGCTTCTGGGAGCTTAAGGGCTTGGCTCTGACAACACTCATGAAAAGAGGTTACAAACACATGACGATAATAGTAGTCTTAGATACTGTGCATTGAATGGTGTTGAAATTATTGTGTGAGATGTGTTCGATTAATCAAATAGAATAGCTGGCTCAAAGCATAGTCTATCATGCAATTTCAATTAACTTTAACATGTTTTCATTAAGTGAATGTTAAAATGTAAGAAACCTTCATTTATGCATTTGATTTCCAAGATTATCAAAATCTAGGATATTTTGAAAATGGTGGAAATTTTTGGAACATTTTCAATAGATATCGTGTTCCCATTGTTTCAAATGAAAAGTCATAAGTAACTAAAAGTTGTCACTATTTATAGTGATGAGTTATATCTCTTAAATTCAAAAGTTACCCTACTTTATTATTAACAAAAGTCATAATAATTATACTTATTGCTAAAGATATGACTATCCATTTGGGTAGTTATGTCCCTATGAAGAGACATGAGACCTCCTATAAATAGGAGAGCAATTTAATTTGTATGACACACCCAAAAATATAGAAACAAAGTTTCTTTCTATTCTCTTACCATCTTTTACATTTCTAGACTGTTCTATAAAGTATTACTATAGAAATTCTTTATAGGAATTGATATCCTTACTATTCTCCACTCAATGCTCAATGGACTATTTTTGTCCGTGTAAAACGTAAACAATCATATGGCTTTATTGCACCCTCAAAATTCATTTTCCAGTAACTCTTTTGCACGCGTTGAAGCCTTTATTAATTTCTCATATGTTTATTTTTATCCCCACACACCAATACTAACTACCCCTAATAGGGAATGGATGCAGAAGAGGATTGGAAGTTTGTCCAAGTCTCGAATTTGACTTAGGGCTCTAGACATTCGGAAAGAAACTTGGATTTTGACACAACTTGAAACATAAACGAATCCAAGTCAGATAAAAAATTAAAGAAAGAAATTAAAATAAATAATTAAAATAAATAACTAAGATAAATAAAATGGAACAATAAATCAAATATTAGAACAATAAATAAGAAAATAAAAAAGATAGATGAAAAAGATGGAACGTAGTGTTTAGAAGTCCTCAAGAGCCTTAGAAACAAGAAGAATACACAACACCCTTCAAACGACTCTAATTTCCCCTCCAAGAAAGAAAGCTTGGCATGAAAAAGTTTGAAGATGATCCCCACAATCTGAAAAGATTTGTAACACCCCTAACCAGAATCTGTCACCGGAATAGGGTTACGGGGCATTACCTAGAAAATAAAATAGTAAACCTTTCAATTCATACATTAATCCAAATATAATCTAATTTCATTTAAATACTTTCATAGTGTCTCTTAATCAAGACCTCGACGCCCTAAAATTACAATAGAAACAATCAAGGACTAAATTAGAAATATTTGGAAAGTTTAAGAAAAAGTTAGAAAATTTTGGACTGTAGGGGCCGTGTGACTCATACCGCTGAGACACATGTTTGTGTCTCAGGCCATGTAACAATCGAAATAGGGACACACGGCCGTGTCCCAACCCTATGCCATATGGCCAAGGCACACGCCCATGTGCCAAGCTATGTAACACTCGAAATGCAACCTTAAAAACTATAGGGTACACACGGCCGTGTTGCGTGGCCGTGTGGACAAGAAATATGTCAATTTCATGCCATTCCATTCACCCAAATCAACCTTGAACCAACAAGCCAAAAGCATCTATGAGCAAATCACCAAGACATGCCAAATCATACATAATAAGACCACTTTCACTATGCCATAAATCCATACAACCAATATGCCATTTAGGCACCTCAAACACAATTCATCAAATTCATCCAAAGCATATGCATAATTGATCATTCATTTGGAATTTATATCTAACCTATTTCCATACCAAAAATTACTTCAAATGAGCACAATGAAGGCTCCTCATCACATACCAAGTTTGGTCATAAAACCTTGCATCAACTTGCCAAATAAACATCAACCATTTAGCATCAAAGTACCATAAACATACCAACCATAAGGTATGAAAATACCATTAATTCCACTCTTCAAAATAACATTACAAGTCATAAACATTAACTAAACCTTAAACATAAGTCCACATATACATGCCATTATAACCATGACCCAAAACATCAAAATCTACCAATGTTATAACTGGATAGTGTGATAAATCTCCGACAAGCTTCCAACTTGATCATGCTTCTGATAATTTGTAAAGTAAGGGAAAAACAACTATGTAAGCAATGGATGCTTAGTAAGCTCGTATAAACTTTAAACATAACATTCCATTTCAACAATGAACTTTTATAGATTAAATATAAACCTATACCAATACCTCAAGATTTATCAAACCTTTTTTTAACCATCAACTCATAAATGTGTAAGTTCACCAATATCACATATATTTTCATTCCTAACATAATAGGATTTGTAAAACATATTACTCAATCATTAACCTTTTCATAATATTATAAATCACTCCATTTACTTACTTTCCATTTCATTTACTTAGCATAAACTTAATTAACAACATCAATTTACTAATTAGTATATATTTGTTCATGAACTAAGTAAATTCATCCATAGCATACGTAATTTTCCCTCATATAAATACATCATTCAACTCATCAATCCCTTTTTCATCATTTTACATCTAAACTCCGAACTTACCGTTTCATTACCTTTTCTTACCCGCTTCATTTGTATAATACTAGACATAAGCATAAACATCAATCATAATCCAAGCTTGAGATAAGTCTAATCACCATCATCAATACACAAGTTAGTGTATTTATGCATACAACTAATTCGGAGTCAATCACACGATAAACCATTTTATAGGAAGATAACCTTTTAAATCATACCAGCTTTTCATGAACATAAGCATATTCCCATTTTTGTCATTTACCATTTCATTGTACATCATTAATATTAAACATGATATAATGTAACTACAAGCTTAGCATAAACCTAAGCATCATCCACAATCTCAACTGTTGAATTTATTTATGTTCAGATCAATATTCAATAAATAAAAGATCTTTCAAATTCATTAAACAAATTACCTTACTGGGATTTTCCATTCAAAGAATGACTTACGGATAAGAGTACATCATCAACAGAAGTTCATAGAGCTAGTCCACCCGAACACACCAACAGAAGCTCAAAAGAGCTGAACAGAAGCTCAAAAGAGCTAATCCACCCGAATCACGCCAAACAGAAAGTATAACACGAGAGTTCGCAACAAATGCTGAACCTCAGTTCACTTGGGTAATATGTCGATATCTCCCTCCAATACCATCACCACTCCAAACCCCCGTAATACACCAAAACACGAATATACTTTATCCCGCATTCAATTCAAAACGAACATCAAAAATCAATATTATAACTCAGATAATGATTCATTTCCAACAATGGAATATATACAAATAGATACATAATTTTATACCATTCATCAATTTAAATAAATATTAAAATTTTAACCATACGAACTTACCTAGCCAAATCGCAGAAATGACAGTTTTGTGGCATTTTGGTAATTTTCCATTCTCCTCGACTTTTCACTCGATCTTGATCTAAATTAATAATTTTATTCAATCTATTAACTTAGACAATAAAACAATGTATTTTATGAAATTTAG
Source organism: Gossypium rotundifolium (assembly GCA_025506655.1). Taxonomy (NCBI): domain Eukaryota; kingdom Viridiplantae; phylum Streptophyta; class Magnoliopsida; order Malvales; family Malvaceae; genus Gossypium; species Gossypium rotundifolium. The sequence goes on from CP106734.1 coordinate 64,804,759, forward strand.
TCATTTTTACATTTCTACAAAATTACCCCTAAAATTTTACTTTTGTTCAATTTAGTCCCTCAGCCCAAAACATGCAAATTAACCATTTTTACCCAAAATTGAGCCTAGACAAATACTCACGGAATCAAATACAGCACATTATTGCAATAATTTCACATTAAATCCTTTTACTTTTACTATTTTAATAATTTAGTCCCTAATTAGAAAATTCATCAAAATTACTTAACAAAATACTTTTAAATATCAACCAACATCTCAAATTCATCATTTCATAACTAAAATCATATAGATTCATCAATGGCAACATTCAAAATCTTTAAAATTTTCAAAATCGAAGGTCCGAGCTAGCTAGACCTAGTTGCAACGATCTCAAAAACATAAAAATTATTTAAAACAGGGCTAAAACGAACTTACATGCATCATCAACAAGAAATCCGAAGCTTCAAAGTCTTCAATGGATTTTTTCTCCTTCCAATTCGGTGAAGAAGACACATTAAAATGATGATAAAAAGTTTTGGTTTTATTTTAATTTAATTAATTTATCAAATTACCATTTTAACCTTGGTAAATACACTTTTAAAATCACTAACACACGTCCATTATTGTCCATCACATAAATATATGGCATAATTACCATCTAAGGAAGGTTTAATTGCACAATTGGTCATTCAATTAAATTAAATTCTAACTAAAGAAACTTATTTATAATTTAATCCTAAACTAATTTAGACTAAAAGAGCAAATAATCCAAAAGTTAGTGGATTTAAATCATGACACCACCGCTTGGAAATTTTTACCATGGTTTAATTGTCATTTTGGTCTCTTTTTCTTTATTCAATTAACCATTTAATCACTCAAATCAAATAGTGATCAAATTTTACTTCTTTTATGATTTAGTCCTTTTTAATTAATTAACTATCGAAACGTTAAAATTTTTCAAAGAAACTTTAATACCACTTTAATGATACTCCTTAAATATTTATAAAAATATTTACAGCTCAGTTTATAGAAACGAGGTCCCGATACCTCATTTTCTAAAACCACTTGACCTTAGGGTCTTACCACTTAAACTTAATAAATTGCTTAAATAACATAAATTATCAAATCAAAAACCTTTTTAAAATCGCATTTAACTCTTAAATATTACAAAATAATATTTACGAACTTACTCTCTGATTTGGTGGCCGTGACACCACAGAAAAATGGGCTATTACAACTCTCTTCCCTTTAAGAAAATTTTATCCTCGAAATTTCTCACTTGATACAAGCCATCAAGTCGATTATTTCTATCATCTTCTTAATGGTAATCTACAGATAAATCATTTATAACTTACCTGGATTCAAAACTCGCATCAGAACTCATATTAAAACTTGACACTATATTTGAATTTAACTAAGCAGCTATGATGTTCTCCTGCCATCACTTTATCATTAGTAGTATATCTACCGAGAAATTCACAGTGATTGTCTGACGAAATATAATCGAGAAACCAGATCATCGAACTCTAACTGATGCTTCTGACATGTTTGCATCTATAACTTTCAACTGATATTTGTTTCCCTATTTCCTGGAAGGCGTCAAGCAATATCATTTAACACAAGCGCGATAGATTCAACTATCGAGAAAAATTTAACCCATAATAACATTTCTCGATTAGAACTGATCTGATAGATATATTTTTGTATCATGTCTTCTAGAATATGAATCTCTCATTCTGATTATCCTTCAATTTACCCGTGAATGCACAAAATTTATTCCCTGAGGATAAACTCAAATGCATATAACTCAATTAACTTTTCAAATGAATAACCCACTCTGATTAAAACAACTGAGTCGATTTCATCTATCGGATAATAAAATTTTAGAATAATCCCTTCTTCTTGTTGCTAAGACAACCTAGACATACTGTCTATCATAATTCCCTTAGAATACTAATCAAAGATATCTACAAATCGCATTAACTCAAACGAAATATAACATCCTGTTTAACTCATTGACATAAATCGAGATTACCTGAGGAATGAGAACCAATATACAAGTTTAAGCTCGATCTTCCACCGTCTACACTTTTGTCGATGCCTACCCCTTCACGAAAGCTAGAAATGGGATATATAATGATACAATTTCAATTATAAACATTGAAACTTTAAATCATACTGAAGCCGCCACCATCAGATGAATTAAAACCATAGTGCTTTAATAAATCTGACGTTATAACTGTATAGATAGAACAATACAATAGTGTATTCCGAAATAAAAGAGGAAAACCGAATGTAGTTCCAGTAACAACCAGTGCAAAAACACAACCTCTAAAAACCTGAGATCTGAATCATAGTGCTCTTATAATTGAGCCAGAATTTATAACCATAATAAGTGTAATTACCTTTGGCCAGTAAATATCCTTTATAGATGAACCATGTTTGATTGATTAAACCATACGAACAAGAAGAAAATCGAGATAATAAAATCTAAGATGTGAAGCTATACTGAATTTTCGAGAATACAATCCACATTGAATGATAAAGAGATCGATGATACCTCAGAGAAAATCCAGAAGAAGATTATCGCTCATATGCATTGGAACCATTTGTGACAAAGACAACATAAATTGCATAAATATATAATTCAGAGGATCAACCAATAGAAGAAATAAAATAACATCATATGAATCTTATCGTTGAATCTTTTACCGAACATAATAGAATAGAATGCCAAAGAAAGATAGAGCAATGTCGATCATAAATTAGTTAGACTAACAATACTTACATTTAGCATTTTGGTTAACTAGCTTTCTCATATGATAAGAATCACATCTGAAGATGAACAATTACCTATACTTCTTAGGATAAAATAACATATAGAATACCTAGAAGAGATCGTCGTAAGATATTCAACTATAACCACTACATTCAGTTATCTTTGCAATTTAAACATTATTCCACTAACTACTATAATCATCAATAATCCTACATTATCCTATTCACTAAAGAAATCAATTCAGCAGATGTAACATCCTTAAATAGGGGCTCTTGCATTTTAATTGTTTGCATGTGAATGGTTTGATTGTGATGCTAGTTAGGGTGTCTTAGGGTCTGAATATGAGCCAAGGGTAGGCCTGAGCCATAGCAAAAATTTTTATTCTTGGGCACTTGATAAGGGGAGCTGAAGGAGCTAGGTGTTAAGAGTATTGTGTAGCAAGTTTTGGCACAAGAAGTGCCTTGGTGAAGTGGTAAGAAGGCGCCACTTAGAGCTCAGGGAGGTGACGCCACAAGTAGGGGGAATGAGCCTTGGTTCGAGCTGCAGGAATCCCTCTTTGGGTATTTCTTTTTGACGTCAGAACTAAGAGGAGGTGTGCTCAGGTGGAACTCTGGTGGGTAGTTGTTGAACGAGTCAACAGATTCAGAACGGGTGGAGAAGAGGAATTTGTGGAATTTGAAGAATTCAAACTTGTTTGAATGGTGGGTTAAGAGGAATTGAAGGAGAGAAAGGGGGGATTGACAAGGGAGGTGGTTTAGCCAAATTTGGTAGTGGCTAAGGGGTGTTGGAGTTTCAGTTTTTGTGTGAGTGGGGTGGCCGAATATGCTTAGTGTGTGTGTGTGTGTATTGGTTAGTGAGGGGAGTGTTTAGAACTCATTTTTTGTCCATTTTCTTTCCCTCAAAGAAGCGATAGTCGAATTATCTTATTTGTTTTCCTTTTGTCTTTGTGTCGAAACTGAAACCTCGTCTAAGCATTTTCTTTTTTCTTCTTCTTTCCTCTTTACTTCTTTTGGTGCATGGCCGAAATTACCATATCCTTACTCATCATCTTCATTGTTTCTCCTCTTTCTTAAAAGCCAAAAACCAAATTACTTCCACTCCTTATCTTTATTTTATTTGTTTCAAAACCGAATCAACACTCCTCCCTCTCAATCGACTACTTTTCTTCTCTCAATCCCTCTCTTGTGCCGAAATTACACAAGTCTTCTTCTCTTGTTTGCTAAAGCTGAATCATCACCCATCTTGTTTCTTTTTTCTCTGTTTTGTTCTTGATCTCAAAACACTCTGATTAGCCAAAAATTCCTTGAGTCTCACTACCTTGGTTTAAGTCCTCTTCCAATCATTAAAAGTCAGTGAACATACTTCCTTTGCTCATTGCCGAATCTCAACTCTTGGTAAGTTCTCGATTCATCCTCTCTTTTTCCCCTTCTACTTCTTTTGTCATAAGGCCGAATCTCTTTCTATCTTTGCTCTCTTCTTTTTGTAGTTTCTTAAGGGAAGTAAAAGCCAGGAGTAGACAGGTGGATGGATGGTGATTTAGTCGACTACCCTTAGTCTTATATCATTCTTCGGGTTTTGTAGCAGCGGACCGTGGTCATCTATTCCTTCCCAATCGATTGCATTAGAGACTGTGGTAAGGGTTCTGTCGATTCAACTCTTTTATTATATGTAAAGCCGAAGGCTATTCATTTATGTGGTTTAGATCTTGGCCGATTGTAGGGGGAGGCTTATCATCACGCTGCTTCGGGTTTTGCTTGGTGATTGAAGGGTACCAAGGTAAAAGGGGGATATCTTATTGCGTTATATGCTTCGGGATTTTCTTGGTTAAGCCGAATGGCTATTTGTTTAATGTTATGGTGTTGGCCGAATATAGGAAGGGTGAAGGCAAGCGATTGGATTCTCGGGGTGTGCTCGGTTTGTGGTTTAAATCTCAATCTTTGGGATTTGTTAATCTAGGTAAGGGATCTACTCTTTTGGGTTAATTCTTGATTCATAGTTATTCTATGTGTTAACCTAATTTAGTGACCAAAGGTTATGGACCCTAAGGCTAACCAAATAGTAGGAGGGGTTAGACCTGAGACCCCAGCCCTTAAATTCAAGAAGAGGGCCGTGTCTGCGGTTCGTGATTGGCCACCGGGGTGTGGGCGAACACTTGAGTAACGCAGTAGTCAAATAATGGTGGTGTCGAATAACGACAATACCGACGTAGAGAGCGTCGTTTTACGAGTAATCAGGTGTGTAACTCTTACACAGTTCATTAGTTAAATTGCTAGTTATGTTTACTGTTAAAAGCCAGAATAGCTATTGACAACGGTGTGTTACCCTTGTGGGTATGAGTGTGGACTCCGAGTAAGTCCCCTGTGGATTGGCTATCGACATATGTTGTTATATTGTTTTATGCTATGCTATGTGATATTTGCATTACAAACATGTTAATATACCACGGAAAATGTGTTCATGATGATGGGTATGTTGAGAGGAGAGGGAAGGATGATTTAGACTGTCACCAGTGGTTTTGACCACACAGTGGGTTGGCCCCACTTTCCTTATTATTTGTGACTAGTCTCAGTGGTTTTGACCACCAGTGGTTTTGACCACACGGATATTATTTGTGACTACGGTCACCAGTGGTTTTGACCACACATGGATTATTGTGACTCGTCCCAGTGGTTTGGTACCATAGTGGGTTGGCCCCACATGTTGATTACAGGATTGTCATCAGTGGTTTTGACCACACGGTGGGTTGGCCCCACCATATGAATTGTGACTACGGTCACTAGTGGTTTTGACCACACTTATATGATTTGTGACTACGGTCACCAGTGGTTTTGACCACACGGGGTAGACACAGGAGTTCGGTTGGTTAGGTTGGGTTTGCATGATTTGCATATTGACATATGAAATATGTAAGTGCCTTATTATTATCGGGATGGGGATTTATATACTGAGTCTCGGTGACTCACTCCTTCCCTTACATTTTGCAGATGAGGCTTAGATCGCGGATGTGGAGCCGGGGTGGACTCGAGGTGGCCATGCACTAGGTTTTTCGGGTTTTATTTTAATTACTACTTTGGGTTAATTTACTTTTAAATTTGATTTTGGATTTGTAATAAGGCCGCTAAATTTTATTATTTCGGGTTTTTGATTATATGCTTTAAGTTTTATAGTACTGTGCTTAAGTTAATTAACATAGCATGTTCTAATAACCTGTAAAATTAACGTTTTCAAAAATTGTACAACTTATCGGGTTTTTCAAACTTTACCATCAGGTAATACTAAACAAATGAAGTCAACAAACTAACTCAGACTTTCTCCAAACCAAGTTTTCGTTATGTTCAGATACAAAATGGTTTTCAACTTTATTATGCTAAACTCGCTCGGGTTTTCATAAAACCAAACGACTTTCCAAAACTAGAAACGACAAACGATCTTCTCAAGGGTGTTTTCTTTCAAACCCAAAATGACATAAATGTTTTCGATAACAATCTTTTTCCACAAAAGTAAACCAGCAACTTATTTTCTTCAAAATATTTTCACTCTGTAACATACTGAATTCGGTCATGGTGTGTTGGTTGGGTTTGGGGTGTTACAGAAGAAATTTTGGTTAAACTGTTCCTTTATATACCATCCTAAATAAGTCGATTACCTGTGATTAACGTCTTCTTTAACAGCGACGTTACGTATCCCGAATGATCTTAAGAAAAATCTAATATCTCTTCTAGAACTTTCTTTACTTGCTAACCCATTCTCGACTCTGACCGCATTATTAGTCATTTAGCCACTGAACTTTTTCGATTTTATACTTGTGGGCTTAATCAACATAAATCCTGTGAATTTTGTTGTCTAAAACCTTGAGGGTAAGGGGGTGAAGGTTGTAAAGCCTCTAAATTTGACTCCCATATATATATATATATATATATTCATACCATTAACATAATCATTATAAACATTTATTCATACCTTCATAAGTTTCTACTCATCCTTAACAACATTTTTACTCAGATACTTTAGTATCACATTCAGCATTATCGAAATTAGTTCGGTTGGAAACATCTCTATCTAAAAATGAAAAAACTCTCATCGGAGTCGGGAGATATTACACTATTATAGGTTATATAATGGCATGTATTTCTAGACTTCACACATGCAATGTTCAATCTGAGAACTGATGAGAACTGACTAAAATGTAGATCTGATACCACTAAATGTAACACCTCTAACCCTATCTGTCACTGAAATAAAGTTACGGAACATTACCTAGCAAACGAAACAGTAAACCATTCAATTCAAACATTAATCCTATAACACCCCTAACCCGTATCCGTCGCCGGAGTAAGGTTACGAGGTATTACCGATCAATACACATCATTTAGCATACATAACTCATACATTTATGCATTCATACCCAAATACCATTTAATCACAAATGCATCGCCCCTTCTAAGGGCCTACGAGTCCTTAAATATGCTTTAGAAGTGGTTCGAGACTAAACCGATAACATATGAAAATTTTGGAAACTCAGAAAAATTTCAACCATACAGGGTTCACACGCCCGTGTGAACAAGCCGTGTGCCTCACAAGGCTCCAGACACGCACGTGTCTCAGGCCATGTAGAAATAAGGCATACATACTGACTTGGGTCACACAGCCAACTACATGCCCGTGTGCCCTTCGAAGTGGCCACACGCACTCGTGTGCCTGGCCATGTGCTAGGCCGTGCCAAACCTGTATGGTATACTGATTTATGCAACACGGCCAAGTCACACGCCCGTGTGCTAGGTCGTGTGCCATTTAGAAGGGTATACTGACTTGTACCACACGGCCAGTCACACGCCCGTGTGTGAGACCATGTGGAGCATACTGACTTCAATTCAATTTCAACACCTGGGGACACATGGCCGTGTAACATGACCATGTGTCACACACGGCTGAGATACACGTCTGTGTCTCTAGCCGTGTGGACAAAAATAGGTCATTTGCAAGGTCAATTTGCCACCCCATTTTACACATCCCTACACAAGTACAAATGGTACCATTTTAAGGCACAAATATGCAGCTAAAAGTCATTAACCAATACATAAATCTTATTATATCTATCTCCAACCAACCATGCAAGTCACAAATATGTCACAACTTGCTATTTAATTACATACCTAATTCACATATACAATTCAATTTACTAATTCATTTCAAACATGCATTATCAAGCTTAATTCAGAAACACTTAACTTCCAAATTATCAACTTCAATCATATAACATAAGCCAATTTACCAAACTTAAAATATAACCATTTGCACATTTATAACATCATCATGTTCATCATCTTATGCCAACCCAAATGGCCAAAGTACATATCCATCAAACATACCAAAATGAAATAAGCCTATACATGCCATACACCATATTTACAAAACTCAAAAGTACCAAATAGATGTTCGATAGTGCGACGAAGTTCCTGATGATCCCTGGTTCCGAGCTAGCTTCAATTTACTATAGAACATAGAAGAAAATAAGCAAAGTAAGCTATAAAGCTTAGTAAGTTCGTATATGTATATAAAATAATTAACATCATTCATTAAAATTTCTAAATGGATAACATAAATTGCATTAAAGCTCCAATCACTAAATTAACATAAAATTATCGACTTCCATCAACTCGTTACTCGAATAGTTTTCCGTACATACCTGTACCGATACATATCTATTCTCACCAATTTAATTATCGAATCACTTCGAGTTTATAAATGCTTACAATTTAAGTACGTCAATTTTCCAATGCCATAGTCCAACTATGGTCTTATACATACATTGCCAAGGCCCTACCGTGCTCTTTCACTCACATGCCATAACCCGATTATGGTCTTATTATTCGATTTTGCCATAGCCCAGCTATGGTCTTATTCAGCAACTCATTTACTTAAACCGTGCATTTAATTTAATATCTCCACATTTATCTAGTAGAATAAATAGTATCTCAATTTCACCCATCAAATAAATAAATTCACATTTAAGTTCAGTTATACGAACTTACCTCGTGTACGGATTTGATGAAACTGACCGATTACTTAAAACCTTATTTTTCCCCCGATCTAAATCCGAATTCTTTCTTTATTGATCTATATGAATTCAAAATTAACTTATTCAATCACATATTCTTTCAATTTAGTCCATATCACACTTTAAAGCACTTTTACACTTTTGCCCAAGTATTTCACAACTTTTATAATTTAGTCCTTATTTCATAAAACACAAAATTCACATAATTTCAATAAAAGCCATGCTTGGACGAATTATGTATAGGTCCTTAGTATCCCAAAACTTTCATTTATTTCACATTTCAACCACACAATTTGTACATTTCACAATTTAATCCCTATTATGCATTTTCATCAAAAATCACTAAACAAAACATGTAAAACTATCATCAAGCTTTCATATTTCAACATGAAACATAAAAAAACCCATAGATTCAACAATGGAAACTCTCAAAATCTTTAACAGTTTCGAAATTAAAGGTACGGGCTAGCTAGAATACGAAGCAATGATCTCAAAAATGTAAAAATCATAAAAAATCGAGTCAAAAATCACTTACATGCTAAGAGAAAGCTTGCCGAATGTTCAAGCCCTCAAAATGGTGTCCTTTTCTATTTATTTTCGGTGGTGGAAGATGGATGAAGATGATGAAATGCTTAGTTTTATTTATTTTAAACTTAATTACCCATTTACCTTTTTAACCTTAACTAAAAACCACCAAATTTCATGATATTATGCCCATTAATGTCAACTCAATTTAATTATGGTCTAATTACAACATAAGGACCTCTAATTTAATATTCCATAGCTATTTAATACCTTTAGCTATTAGAACTCACGTTTTATGCTTTACGCTTTACGCTTTACGTGATTTAGTCCTTTTTACCGAATTGACCATCCAAACGATAAAATTAGCTTACGAAATTTTCATACATATCAAATAACATGCTATAAATACAAAAAATAATATTAAAATAATTTTTTGACATCGGATTTGTGGTTCCAAAACCACTGTTCTGATTTAGCTAAAATCGGGCTGTTACAACTCCCCCTTAGGGGTGTTTTTCCCCGAAAATCTTACCAGTGAATAGGTTCGGGTGTTATTTTCTCATAGCAGCCTCGGGTTCCTATGTAGCTTCTTCAACCCCGTGTCAATGCCATAATACTTTCACTAATGTGATTCTCTTATTTCTCAGCTCTTTGATCTCATGAGCTAAAATTTGAATCGGTTCTTCATTGTATGATAAATTTGACTATATCTCGACTTCAGTTGGAGAAATAACGTGCGAAGGGTCTGATCGATATCTTCGTAGCATCGATACATGAAACACATTATGTATTTTCTCTAACTCAGACGGTAAAGATAGTCGATATGCCACTGGCCCAACTCGCTCAGTAATTTCATACGGTCCGATGAATTGCGAACTTAATTTCCCTTTCCGACCAAACTATAATATCTTTTTCCACGGCGACACTTTCAAAAATACTTTATCCCCAACTTGGAACTCAATATCTTTCCATTTCAAGTCTGCATATGATTTCTGTCTATCCAAAGCTGCTTTCAAACTATCGAGAATTACTTTCACTTTTTCTTCTGTTTCTCTTATCAGATCAACCTCGTGAATCTTATTCTCACTAAGTTCAATCCAGTACAATGGTGTTCTACATTTACGACCGTATAGAGCTTCGTACAGTGCCATCTTTATACTCGATTGGAAGCTATTATTGTAAGAAAATTGAATTAGCGGTAGATATTTCTCCCAGCTACCTTCAAACTCAATAATGCAACAATGCAACATATCCTCAAGTATCTAAATAACTCGTTCGGATTGACCATCTGTTTGTGGGTGAAACATAGTACTAAAATGCAACTTTGAACCCAAAGCTTCTTACAATTTCTTCCAAAATCATGAAGTAAATCTTGGATCTCTATCCGAAACAATAGATAGGGGAACACCATGTAATCTCACAATTTCAGAATTATACAACTCAGCTAATTTATCAAGCGAGAAATCTATACGTACCGGAATGAAATGAGCTGATTTTGTCAATCTGTCAACAACAACCCAGATCATATCTTTCTTTTTCTGTGATAAGGGCAAACCTGATACGAAATCCATTGTTACATCGTAATAGGTTGTAATAAGCCTGGCGGAACTTGATGCTCAGCTATGACTTACTGAGAAATCAAACATTTAAAAAAAAAATTTCTGAGATATCTCGTTTCATGTTGTGAATAAAGCTGTTTCAAACCTTTATACATTTTCGTGCTTTTTGGATGTACTAATAAAAAATTACTGTGTGCTTCGTTTGGAATCTTTCAAATGAGCTCAAAATATCTTGGTACACATATTCTATCACGAAACATCAAACAGTCATCAGGCCTTATTCGAAACTCTAAATCAGAAGTCGACTCACACTGCGCTTGTTTTGCTTGCAATTCATTATCAAATTTTTTAGCCTCACAAATTAGCTGTAGAAATAATGGTCTCATTTTCAACTCAGCTACTATCAAACCATCGTCAGACAAAGCTAATTGTATGTTTAAAGCACGTAAAGCAAATAAGGACTTTCGGCTCAAAGCATTAGCAACTATGTTCGCTTTCCCCGGATGATAATCAATCACTAATTCATAGTCTTTTAGCAATTCTAACCATCTCCGCTGTTGTAAATTCAAATATTTCTGAGTCATCAAATATTTCAAGCTTCTGTGATCGGTATAAATATGACATTTCTCACCAAACAAGTAATGAAACCAAATTTTCAATTTGAACATTATCGCGGATAATTCCAAATCGTGGGTTGGATAATTCTTTTCGTGCGGCTTCAACTGTCTCGTGGCATAAGCTACAACTTTGCCTTCCTGCATCAAAACACAACCCAGGCCATTTAACGAGGCATCACTGAAAACTACGAATTCTTTACCCGACTCAGGCTAGACTATCATTGGTACCCCTGTCAATAATGCTTTCAACTTCTCGAAGCTCTGCTGACACTTTTCTGACCACTCAAATTTAACATATTTTTGAAGCAATCGTGTCATCGGAGTCGCAATCATTGAGAAGCCTTTCACAGATCGTCTATAATGGCCGGCTAGTCCCAGAAACTATGGACTTCGGATACATTTCTCAGAGGCTTCCAATTTATAATCGTAGAATTTTGCTTGGGTCAACTCGGATACCTATGGTTGAAACTATATATCCTAGAAAACCAACCTCTCGTAGCCAAAACTCACATTTGCTGAACTTTGTAAACAATTGTTTATCTCTCAAAGTTTGTAACACGATTCTCAAATGCTCGGCATGCTCAGATTCATCATGAGAGTAAATCAAAATGTCATCAATAAATACAATTACGAATCGGTCTAAGTACGGCCTGAAAATTTGATTCATCAAGTCCATAAAAATAGTAGGTGCATTTGTTAGTCCAAAAGGCATAACAAGAAATTCGCAGTGTCTGTACCTTGTTCTAAATGTAGTCTTTGGCACATTTGAGTCTTTAACTCACAACTGGTAATAACTCGATCTCAAATCAATTTTCGAAAACACTATTGCCCCTTTTAACTGATCAAACAAATCATCTATTCGTGGTAAAGGGTATTTATTCTTGATTGTCACTTTGTTGAGCTGTCGATAATCTATACACATTCTCATCGTGCCATCTTTCTTTTTCACAAATAACACAAGGGCACCCTAGGGAGAGAAACTCGGTCTAGCAAAACCTTTATCTGTCAACTCTTGCAACTGAGCTTTCAATTCTTTTAACTCTATCAGAGCTATTCTGTATAGAGCTATCGATATTGATGTTGTTCTTGGTATTAATTTAATACCAAACTCAACCTCTTTGATAGGTGGTAAACTTGGTAACTCTTCGAGAAATAAATCTGGATACTCGTACAAAACTGGTACTAATTCAATCTTTGTTTCTTTCACTTTCATATCAAGTACATAAGAAAGATAAGCTTCACACCCCTTTCTCACAAATTTTTGAGCTAACATAGACGAGATCACATCTAGCAAACTATTCAGATCATCAGATTCAATTCTAATAGTCTCATTATTCTGACATTTCAGTTCAATTATCTTTCATCTACAATTCACTATAGCATTATGCATCGTTAACCAATCCATACCCAGAATCACATCAAATTCGTCGAATGGCAACAACATCAGATTAGCCGGAAAATAAAAATTTTGATTCATTAACGGACAATTCTTGCAAACTTTGTCCACCAAAACATATTTGCCTAAGGGTTTCGATACTCTAATCACAAATTCAGTAGATTCTACAGGCAAAGTCCTACTAGATACTAATTTCATACATATATAAGAATAAGTTGATCTTGGATCTATCAATACAATCACATTAGTATCATAGAGAGTGAAAGTACCGGCGATAGATAACGCTTCTTCGTGAGCGTGAATAGCATAGGCTCTAGCAGGTGTTCTGGCCTTGGATCTCACAGTAGTAGCTCGTGTCGCACCTCTACCACCACTCACATTTCCAACATTACAGAATGGTCTTCCTCTCGCAGTCATGTTGATTTGTCTTGTACTCTGAGATTTATCTTTCTCTTCTAATTCAGGATAATCTTGAATGAAGTGTTAATGCGAACCACATCTAAAACAAGCTTTATCATTCAGTCTACACTCTCCAAAATGTCATTTTCCACATCATCCACATTCAGGTTGTTCGGCCTAACATTACCCACACTTGTCACTAACATATCTGAAGTTTTTGAACCCATAAATTGCTTCCCACGATTTCTATTAGAGTACTCCACTGGTGCATTTGATTGACAATATGAATCTCGAGATTTCTTTGATGAAGAGTGATAGGGTTTATTCATCAATCTCTTTCTCGAATCTCTAGCTTCTGAATCAGCCTTTCTCTTTTCTTTGCCCAGTTCTTCAGCTTTGCAAGCACGTTCGACTAACATAATGAATTCTTTTAAATCCAATATCCCGACTAGAAGTTTAATGTCTTTGTTCAGCCCATCAACAAACTGCTTGCACATTGTCTCTTCGGTAGAAACATATTCTCAAGCATACTTGCTCAACTGTACAAATTCTCTTTCATATTCAGTTATGGTCATACGGCCCTATTTTAATTCTAGAAATTCTTTATGCTTTTGGTCAAGGAACCGTTGACTGATGTATTTCTTCTGGAACTCGATCTGAAAGAATTCCCAGATCACTCACTCTCTTGGCACTATCGACAAAAGTCTCTCAGAAGAGAAATAGCGCACTTTAAGCATTCAGCTAGCGTACACGAAAGTTCATCAAACACTCGAATAGCATTTTTAAGCCAGAACTCAACTCTCTCAGAGTCATCATCAACATTAGCCCTGAACTCTTCAGCCCTGTGTTTATAGATCTTATCAACTAGATGCTTATTCAATCTAAAAAGCTCGACTCCTTAAAGAACTACAGGTACAGTTTGGGGAATAGGAGGGGGTGGAGGTTGTTGAGCAGCCGGATTTGTCTGGACGTATTGAGTGAACAACTCATTCATCATCTGGAAAAAGGCTTCTTTAGCCTCACCTCCGTGACTACTAGACACAGGTCTAGATCAGGAAGGCGTTGTCCCTTGAGTGGGAGCGGACACATTACTCTCTACATCATCAGCTATCGCTCGTTCGAGATCCATTACTATACAAAAACAAAAATTTAAGCTTTTAGGAATCATCACACTATCACAGAGTTCACACATGCTACGTTAGTCCTAGAATCGACTAAACCGCAGTTCTGATACTAATAAATGTAACACCCCTAACCCGTATCTGTCATCGGAGTAGGGTTATGAGGTATTACCGATCAATACACATCATTTAATGTACGTAACTCATACATTTATGCATTCATACTCAAATACCATTTAATCATAAACGCATCGTCCCTTCTAAGGGCCTACGAGGCCTTAAATATGCTTTAGAAGTGGTTCAGGACTAAACTGATAACATATGAAAATTTTGGAAACTTAGAAAAATTTCAACCATATAGGGTTCACACGCCCGTGTGAACAGGCCATGTGCTTCACGAGGCTCCATACACGCCCGTGTCTCAGGCCGTGTGGAAATAGGGCATACATACTGACTTGGGTCACATGGCCAACCACACGCTAATGTGTCCAGCCCGTGTGGCAGGCCGTGTGCTAGGTCGTGCCAAACCTGTAGGGTATACTGACTTATGTAACACGGCCAAGTCACAGCCCGTGTGCTAGGCCGTGTGCCATTTAGGAGGTATACTGACTTGTACCACATGGTCAGTCACACGCCCGTGTGTGAGATCGTGTGGAGCATACTGACTTCAATTCAATTTCAACACTAGGGGACACATGGCCGTGTAACATGACCGTGTGTCACACACGGCCGAGACACACGTTCGTGTCTTTACCTGTGTGGACAAAAATAGGCCATTTGCAAGGGCAATTTGCCAACCCATTTTACACATACCTACACAAGTACAAATGGTACCATTTTAAGGCACAAATATGCAGCCAAAAGTCATTAACCAATACATAAATCTTATTATATATATCTCCAACCATGCAAGTCACAAATATGTCACAACTTGCTATTTAATTACATACCTAATCCACATATACAATTCAATTTAATAATTCATTTCAAACATGCATTATCAAGCATTAATTCACAAACACATAACTTCCAAATTTTCAAATTCAATCATATAACATAAGTCAATTTACCAAACTCAAAATAGAACCATTTGCACATTTATAACATTATCATGTTCATCACCTTATGCCAACCCAAATGGCCAAAGTACATATCCATCAAACATACAAAAATGACACAAGCCTATACATGCCATATACCATATTTACACAACTCAAAAGTATCAAATAGATGTATGATAGTGCGATTAAGTTCCTGAAGATCCCTGGTTCCGAGCTAGCTTTAATTTACTATTAACATAGAAGAAAATAAACAAAGTAAGCTATAAAGCTTAGTAAGTTCGTATGTGTATATGAAATAATTAACATCATTCATTAACATTTCTAAATGGATAACATAAATTGCATTAAAGCATCAATCACTAAATTAACATAGAATTCTCGACTTCCATCAACTTGTTACTCGAATATTTTTTCGTACATACCTGTACTGATACATATCTATTCTCACCGATTTACTTATCGAATCACTTTGAGTTTATAAATGCTTACGATATAAGTACATCTATTTTTCGATGCCATAGTCCAACTATGGTCTTACACATACATTGCCAAGGCCCTGTCATGGTCTCTTCATTCGCATGTCATAACCCGGTTATGGTCTTATTATTCGATTTTGCCATAGCCTAGCTATGGTCTTATTTAGCAACTCGTTTACTTAAACCGTGCATTTAATTTAATATCTCCACATTTATATAATAAGATAAATACTATCTCAATTTCATCCATCAAATAAATAAATTCATATTTAAGTTCAGTTATACGAACTTACCTCGTGTACGGATTTGACAAAACGGACTGACTACTCGATAATCTTGCTTTTCCCACGATCTAAATCCGAATTCTTTCTTTCTTGATCTATATGAATTCAAAATTAACTTATTCAATCACATATTCTTTCAATTTAGTCCTTATCACACTTTAAAGCACTTTTACACTTTTTCCCAAGTATTTCACAACTTTTACAATTTAGTCCATATTTCACAAAACACAAAATTCACATAATTTTAATTAAACCCATGCTTGGCCGAATTACATATAGGTCCCTAGCAACCCAAAACTTTCATTTATTTCACATTTCAACCACACAATTTAATCCCTATTATGCATTTTCATCAAAAATCACTTAACAAAACATGTAAAACTATCATCAAGCTTTCATATTTAAACTTTAAATACAAAGAAATCATAGATTCAAAAATGGAAACTCTCAAAATCTTTAACAGTTTCAAAATTAAAGGTACGAGCTAGCTAGAAAACGAAGCAACGATCTCAAAAACGTAAAAATCATAAAAAAATCGAGTCAAAAATCACTTACATGCTAAGAGAAAGTTTGCCGAATGTTCTAGCCCTAAAAATGGTGTCTTTTTGTAACACCCCAAACCCGGCACAAACGCTATGACCAGATCTGGCATGCTACGGGTTGAATGTTAAAGTTCAAGGTCTCTGTTTACTTTAAAGAAAGCATGGTTTTGAAAAGAAAATAACTTTTCGGTAACACGTTATGTTGAAAACTTTGCCTGTTGGCTTTGGAAAACTCAGTTCGTGTTAACCAGATAGTCATTAAATATGGGATTTTTGAAGGAAACCTTAGCTTTTGCATTGAACGTGTTTGAAAGGCCCATTTTCATTTCTCTTTATAATTAAGTCTTTGAAAATATAAGTTTATAATCCATGAACATGAACAACAGTAAACCAAAAATTTAAGCTAAGAGGCCTTATTACATGCTAACGAAAATAAACCCAAAAAAACTAATAAAAATAAAACAAAGGGAAACCAGAAATAAGTTCACTTAAATAAAAGGCTTTATGGTCCCTCGAGTCTGCCTCGGCTCCTGTGTCCACGACCTACTGCTTTTCTGAAAAGTTGAGAAAAATAAAGGGTGAGTCACCAAGACTCAGTGTGTAAAGCCCTGGATCACATAAGCGGCCTGAGGCCCATAAACACATTCTGGGCCCTAGCCCACACAAAATGGCAACAGAACAGGTACATGCTGAATGACCCAACCCAACCTAAAGTTCAATCCTCTACACGCCAACCCTTACCAGCCCTCACACTGCGGGGATTTCTATAATCAACCCACCAACCGCTACACGCCATTTCGACAGCCATGCTACCAGTCATAATGTCGATCACTATGTGACCTTAAAATCAAATGTGGCAGAGCCACCGATCACCATGAGACCTCATAACACATCGTGGTTTAACCACCGATCACTAAGTGACCTATTAAGCATGCTCTTCCCCTTCATCATATCAACCCCATTCCATGCATACATACATGCAAAAACAAGAACAATATCCCATCTACAAGATAACATGTTATCACATACATCGATACACATAGAGAATTTGCTATGTTTACGTACCTGCATCCCTAGCCTAACCCCTACGGGTTACTCATTATCGTCTACACGACCTTTTCCAAATTTTTCACCCATATCATGTTTAATACAGAAAAACTTATGTGATAAAGATCTATACACCTGATTACTGACAAGATGATACTTTCTTTGTCAACACTGTCAGTAGCCGCTACAACTGCTAACTGCCTACGACTTTATTTTAAAGTCGATCCACAACTCGGTGGCCAATCTATGATCGCAGACACCCAACGCTTCTTGAACTTAGGGTTTGGGTTTAAGGGCCCAACCCTCTCCTTCGCCTGATCGATATTTGATTCCATCAAAAGACCTTATCAATTGCTACCATTATAACATATGGTTTGTTAATCCATAACATAGGGTTAAGATCTCGAGCATGATAATCGAACCTAACGAAATCTAAAGAGAACCCCTTACCTTGAAATCCCGAAGGAGATAGAGTTTGGAAAACTAATGATTTCTGACTTTGGGGATCTAGATGATCCGTTTTACTTTGATTCCTGAAATGTCGCCCCAAAAGAAAACGCAAGAAGATAGAAAGTGTTAGACCAAACGATAGCCTCAACAAGCCAAGTAGCCATTCGGCTTTGGCCCCCAATACTGAAGAGAAAAGAAATAGAAGAAATCGACCCTTACCTTAACACCAATCAAATTCGGCTACTCCAACAGGTTTCGGCTTCAGCGAAAATCAAAAGAAAGATGGTGCAAAGGGATCTATGGAGATTCGACTTACTAAAAAATGGGCAAAGAAGAAAAGAAAAGAACAATAAACATTCGGCTTTTAGGAAAAGAATGGAGAAGAGAATTGAAATTAAGGGTTTCGATTTTTTTCTTTGAGAAAGAGACAATTGAGAACAGAGGAGTAGAATGGAAGGAAAATGAACAATAGAAATGGTAAAGAAAAGAAGATTTCAGTAGATTAGAGGTAGGTTCGGCTTTAGCAGAATAATTAGAAAAGAGAATGGGAGAATAAAGACCCAAATGCCGAAAATGAAGAGATATTCCCCTCACTTAAACACAATTTCGGCACTACTAGACAAAAGCCAAAAATGCCCACTCTGAAACCTCAAAACTCATCCTATCAATAGGGAAATTTTGGCACCCCTTAACCATATCAAAATCGATTCCCTCCTCCCTCAAAGAGTTGGAAATTCGGCCACCTCATTGCTCCCTAGATAACTCCTAACCTTTCTCCCTTATCTTTATCTGATCACACCTCCACAAGTGGCCTAGATAACACCACCCCTTCCCCCCTTTATCTGCCACATTATCAACCACATTATCCGCATTATCCACCTCATTCAGTTCCCTAATTTCAAGCATTCAAGCCGAACTCCACTACTGCTCCCTGCTAATGCCAAAATTAATTAAAATGAATAGGTAACATGCGACTCGAACCTTGGACCTCATCACGCCACCTTATAACCCTTATGTGACGCCACTTCCACTGGGCCACAAGCCCATTTTATGTCTTAAAGCACAAATTATATCTTTTAAGTCCTAACCTTGCTGGCTTTCTGCTGGAGTACCCAACCACAAATTTTTGCTAAGGCCTCGACCCAACTCCGAGCCCATTCTGGACCCCTAAAACACTCTAACTAGCATATTAAGCACAACAACACATCACAGCACACCAAATGCAAAGCACCAAAAATTCAGGATGTGACAGTTCTACCCCCTTAAAGAAATTTCGGCCTCAAAATTACCTGGTCAGAATAGATGCGGGTTCTGCTGCCGCATTGCTTTCTCTGGTTCCCACGTAGCCTCCTCAGAGCCGCCATAGAGCCTTAACTAACGGAACCGCCTTCTTACGCAATACCTTGACATCACGATCTAAGATTTCCACTGGTTCCTTTTCAAAGGATAGTTCAGGTCTCACTTCAATTTCTTCCACAGGCACCACATGAGATGGATCCAAACGATAGCATCTTAACATAGAGATATGAAATACATTGTGAATTTGACTTAACTCTGAAGGTAGCTCAAGCTGATAGGCTACTAGTCCCACTCGTTTCAACACCCGATAAGGTCTGATGAATCTGGGACTTAATTTACCTTTCCGTCCAAACCTTAGTACTTTCTTCCACGGTGACACCTTTAAGAACACCCTGTCACCTACTGCAAACTCTATGTCCTTACGCTTCAAATTAGCATAGGACTTTTGTCTGTCCAACGCTTCCTTTAATCGAGCTCGAATTAACTCAACCTTCTCCTCTGTTCGGTAACCAATTCTGGCCCCAAAATTCGATGTTCCCCTAACTCCGTCTAGCAGGTAGGTGTACGACACCTCCGCCCGTATAATGCTTCATAGGGCGCCATCTAAATACTAGACTGGTAGCTGTTGTTGTAAGCAAACTCCGCCAACGGTAAAAACTCTTCCCAACTACCCCTGAAATCAATGACACAACCTCTCAACATGTCCTCTAAGATCTGAATTACCCGCTCATACTGACCATTGATCTGAGGATGAAACGCTGTGCTAAAATCTAATTTTGTACCCAATGCTTGATGCAACACCTTCCAAAATCACGACGTAAACCTCGGGTCCCTGTCCGATATGATTGATACCGGTACTCCATGTAGCCTCACTACCTCCGCTATATATAACCTAGCCAGTCTCTACAGAGAGTAATCGACACGTATGGGTATGAAATGAGCAGACTTCGTCAAGCGGTCAACAATCACCCAAACCGAATCTTTCTTAGTAGGCGTGAGAGGTAGCCCACTAACAAAGTCCATTGTGATTTTTTCCCATTTTTACTGTAGAATCTTCACCGGCTGTAACAACCCTGATGGTAACTGATGCTCTGCCTTTACCTGCTGATAGGTCAAACACTTACTCACAAATTCGGTCACCTCTCGCTTCAGGCCCGGCCACCAGAACTGTTCTCGTAAATCTCGATACATCTTACTCCCACTAGGGTACATAGCGTATGGACTACCATGCGCTTCTAGCAAAATCTTACGCCTCAACTCAGGATCTTTCGGCATGCAAATTCTTCCTCGAAAACATAATAGCCCTTCTTCATTCACACCGAATTCCGTTGATCCATCACTTGATCCTACCTGAAACTTCTCCTTTAGCAACTCATCGGTCTACTGCTTCTCTTGAACCTGACTGACCCAAGAGGGTTTCACGTGAAGTTCAGCTATTAAACTCCCATCATCGTATAAACTGAGGTGGGTAAACATTGCTCTTAAGTTAGAGATTACTCTACGACTTAGAGCATCAGCCACTATGTTAGCTTTACCCGGATGGTACTCGATCAAGCAGTCATAATCCTTTAACAACTCGATCCACCTCATTTGCCTTAGATTCAGCTCCTTCTAGGTCAAAAGGTATTTTAAGCTCTTATGATCGGTATAGATGACAGATTTCTCCCCGTACAGATAATGTCTCCAAATCTTCAAAGTAAAAACCACTGCCGCCAATTCCAAATCATGGGTGGGATAATTTGATTCGTGCGGTCTTAACTGTCAAGACGCATACGCAACAACCTTTCCACCTTGCATCAATATGCATCCTAGCCTCGTGTGTGAAGCATCACAGTGAATCACGAACTCCTTTCTGGCCTCCGGTTGTATCAACACCGGAGCCTCCGTCAATATCCTTTTTAACCTCTCGAAACTTTCTTACTGTTTATTAGACCAAACAAACGGAACCCCTTTTGCAACAACTTAGTCAACGGTGCCACAATCAACAAAAATCCTTCAATAAACCTTCTGTAATACCCGGCCAGACCAAGAAAACTCTAGATTTTCGCTACAGACTTAGGCGGCTTCCAATCCAACACCGTTTCAATTTTTCGAGGGTCAACCCTAATCCCCTCTACCGACACAACGTGGCCTAGAAAAGTAACTTCCCTTAGCCAAAATTTGCACTTACTAAATTTGGCATACAGCTGCTTCTCCCTCAGAATCTGCAAAATCACTCGAAGGTGTGAATCATACTCCTCCTCCGATCTTGAATAAACTAGGATGTCATCTATAAATACCACAACAAACTGATCCAATAGGGTTGGAACACTCGGTTCATCATGTCCATAAACGCTGTTGGCACATTGGTCAATCCAAATGGCATCACCATGAATTCGTAGTGACCATAGCAAGTCCTAAAAGCCGTCTTATGATTATTCGCCTCATTGACCCTAAGCTGATGGTACCCTGAACTCAGATCTATATTTGAAAAGACTGAAGCCCCCTTCAACTGATCGAACAAGTCATCGATCCTCGGCAACGGGTATTTGTTCTTGATTGTCAACTTATTCAACTGGCGATAGTCAATGCACATACGCATTGATCCATCCTTCTTCTTATCGAATAACACTGGTGCTTCCCAAGGTGACACACTTGGTCAAATAAACCTTCTATCCAGCAACTCTTGTATCTGTACTTTTAACTCCACCAATTTCTTTGGCGCCATTCTATACGAGGTGATAGATACTGGTGCTATTCCCAGAAAAAGATCAATACCAAACTCCACTTCACGGTCTAGAGGTAATCCCAAAATCTTTTCTGGGAAAACATCAGGAAATTCTTTCACCGTCTGAGCATCCCCGACGGTTAGTTCCTTAGCTTTTAGAGCCCGAACAAACATTAGAATTGCCTCGCATCCTTTCCTCACCATCCTTTCTGCTCTTAGGGCAGCCACCACATTCGACAAACAGTTCCCCCTTTCACCCATCACCAACACTTCGCCACCCTCGGGAGTTTTTAACACTATACGCTTGGCTGCACAATTAACACTATACGCTTGGCTGCACAATCTACATTAGCTTGATACCTCACCGGCCAGCCATGCCTAAGATTAAATCAAACTCCCCAAACGGTAATTCCATCAGATCAGTTAGGAAAACTATTCCCTGAACTTCTAAAGGTACCTCCCGATACAGCTTATTTACCACCACAGAGTGTCCTAACGGGATAATTACAGACATCTCCCTAGAGGAAATCTTAGAATCTATGCTTAAAGTTCTAGACACCCTACTAGCAACATATGAATGCTTCGACCCAATATCAATCAATGCAATGTAAGGCAATCCAAAAATTAAAAACGTACCAGTTATGACATCCGGTGTGTCGACCTCCTCTCGACGTCTGATAACATAGACTAACCCCGGCTATCTTACCTTAGTGTTTTCTGCCCCTCTGCCTGGTGCTCTACGGCCCCGACCGGAATCGTTACCACCCCCAACTGGACCACGACCTCTCTGCGGCTATTGACCTCCTCTACTCTACCGAGCATTCCTCGACCATGAGCCCCGCCCACTCGTGGTCGTGGGGATACCTCTAACTGATGGTTCATAGATCCACACCTGAAACACTTTCCATTGCTAAACCAACACTCACCTGAACGAAATTTACCACATCGAGCACACCTCTGTGTCTGGCTAGCAGCAGTAAGTCTTTCACACCGACTCAGCCCATCTGACCTAGGTCTTTTCTGAGTACGCCCAGCTGCACCTGACGATCTAAAAATCCTCTTACTTCTACCCCTATCTCTATCCCGATTCAGTTTTTTCGTCCGCTTTACCTCCTCAGCTATCTTAACTTTTTCCACAAGAACAGTAAATTCTCTCTCCCGTTGCAGGGCTATCAATACATGCAGATCATCCCTCAGACCGTCTTAAAATTGAACACAACGTTCATGGTTTATGGCCACTATCCCTCGAGCATAACGGCTAAGGCGTAAGAATTTCGCTTCATACGTAGCCACCGACCTACTTCCCTGAACCAGATTCAGAAATGTTCTGCGCTGCGCATCCACATAACTCGACTCGATGTATTTACTCTAAAACGCCTTTTGAAGAAATCCCAGGTGATACGGTCAGCCACCGAACCATCCTTAACCGTAAGCCACCATTGATACGCTTCGTCTCGCGGGAGAGATACAACCCCTTTCAATTTTTCCTCTTCTGTGAAATCAAGATCATCCATTATGCGCTCAACCGCCTCCAACCAATACTCAGCTGTACTCAAGGCTATACCAGAAATTCCCCTAAACATTTCTGCCCCATTGGCTCTAAGTCGCTCCGACACAGATTTTCGAGCTCCCATACCCATGCCTGCCCCAGTAACTCTCTCTAAAACCCGTAACATCGCCTGAGATACCGCATCATCTCTGGCCGTCTGGTCTAGAAATTCAGCCTCCGCAGCTAGTGGAACTGGCATCTCATCTCCTGACCCATGGCCAGATCCTACTGGTTCTGACATGGCCATCCTGCCCCTACCACGGCTACGCGTAGGACGTCC
The DNA here is from genome assembly GCA_025506655.1 of Gossypium rotundifolium. Classification (NCBI taxonomy): domain Eukaryota; kingdom Viridiplantae; phylum Streptophyta; class Magnoliopsida; order Malvales; family Malvaceae; genus Gossypium; species Gossypium rotundifolium. Next base: position 64,828,887 of record CP106734.1, read on the forward strand.
TCATCCCCTTGTACTCATACTATCGATTCGCTTTTATCTGATTAAAAGTTTTATGGATTAATAATGTCTTTCATTGATTAATAATGAATAATCTTATGGAAAGTAGTTTCAATAGTAGTTCTTTTGAAAAAATTATATCTACAAGGTTCAGTCTCAAGTCTGTATCTCCTAGTTCTAGGAACCACATACATTCAACATCCATATGCATCCCAAGCAGAGTATCACATAAATGCGTCAAACATACGAGTAACATCCCTAAACTCACCTTCGTTACACAAGGGTATTTTTGTTATTTCACTACCTAGGGGTATTTTTGTAATTCTACCCTATAGGGATTTTTTGTAATCTTACAAAATAGGGTATCTTGGTGGTTTTACAAAGTAGGGGTATTTTGGTATTTTCGTAAAGCAGGGGTATTTTGGTAGTTTTGCAAACTAGGGGTATTTCGATAATTTTCACAAACCAAGGGTATTTCGATAATTTTCACAAAATAAGGGTATTTTAGTAATTTTTAGAAAATAAGGGTATTTTAATAATTTTTACAAAACTAGAGGTATATTAGTAATTTTACAGAAATAGGGTATTTGGTCCCTTTCGGGTTTTAGCTATGAACTTTAGCCCATCAATAAGTCCTCGCGGCTAAAGTGAACAGACACTACGCACCAGGTAGGATTCCAGAAAAAATGAGGTGGGCCACTAGGGCCGCTTAAGTACCAAGCTCTCCCTAGATCCAATCCTAGACATGCGTATGCCCGTTGCCATACTCCAACCCAGTGACTTGTTTATAGACATGTTTAATTATTAGAAAGTCTTATGGAATTTAAGAGTTGTTCAAACTAGGCTTAAGGTCCCTAACCCTAGCATACATATCTACGTCCCCATAAAGCCCATCAAATCCAACATACATACCTTATCAAGAGTTAGAATACTTACCTGCGTGGATCAGGTGCCGGTAGACTCGAAGGCCATATCTCAACCCAAAGCATTTTTCTTAAATTCACATCAATCTATAAAACACTACTAGACCCATTTCATAGCCCGAGTTTTGCAACCGGGCTCTGATACTAAAATGTAACACCCCAAAATCTACCCAAACGCTACGACCAGATCTGGCATGCTACAAGTTGAATGTTAAAGTTCAAGTTCTCTGTTTACTTTAAAGAAAGCATGGTTTTAAAATAACTTTTCGGTAACACGTTATGTTGAAAACTTTGCCTGTTGGCTTTGGAAAACTCAGTTCGTGTTAACCAGATAGTCATTAAATGTGGGATTTTTTAAGGAAACCTTAGCTTTTGCGTTGATCGTATTTGAAAAGCCCATTTTCATTTCTCTTTATAATTAAGTCTTTGAAAATATAAGTTTATAATCCATGAACATGAACAACGGTAAACCGAAAATTTAAGCTAAGAGGCCTTATTACATGCTAACGAAAATAAACCCAAAAAAACTAATAAAAAAAGGGAAACCAGAAATAAGTTCACTTAAATAAAAGACTTTACGACCCCTCGAATCTGCCTCGACTCTCGTGTCCACGATCTACTGCTCTTCTGAAAAGTTGAGAAAAATAAAGGATGAGTCACCAAAACTCAGTTTGTAAATCCCTGGATCACATAAGTGGCCTGAGGCCCATAAACACATTCTGGGCCCTGGCTCACACAAAATGGCAACAGAACAAGTACATGCTGAATGACCCAACCCAACCTAAAATTCTATCCTCTACACGCCAACCCTTACCAGCCCTCACACTGCGGGGAATTTCTACAATCAACCCACCAACCGCTACACACCATTTCAATAGCCATGCTGCCAGTCATAATGCAGAACACTATGTGACCTTAAAATCATATGTGGCAGAGCCACCGATCACCATGTGACCTCATAACACATCGTGGCTTAATCACCAATCACTAAGTGACCTATTAAGCATGCTCTTCCCCTTCATCATATCAACCCCATTCCATGCATACATACATGCAAAAACAAGAACAATATACCATCTACAAGATAACAGGTTATCACATACATCGATACACATAGAGAATTTGCTATGTTTACGTACCTGGTATCCCTAGCCTAACCCCTACGGGTTACTCGACTGTCCACACAGCCTTTTTTGGCTTTTCAGCCCATATTATGTTTAATATAGAAAAGCTTATGTGATAAAGATCTACACACCTGATTACTGACAAGATGATACTTTCTATGTCGACACTGTCAGTAGCCGCTACGACTGCTAACTGCCTACGACTTTGTTCTGAAGTCGATCCACAACCCGGTGGCCAATCTCTAACGGTAGGCACCGAATGCTTCTTGAACTTAGGGTTTGGGTTTACGGGCCTAACCCTCTCTTTTGCCTGATCGATATTTGATTCCATCAAAAGACCTTATCAGTTGCTACCATCATAACATATGGTTTGTTAATCCATAACATAGGGTTAAGATCTCGAACATGATAATCAAACCTAATGAAAATCTAAAGAGAACCCCTTACCTTGAAATCCCAAAGGAGATAGAGTTTGGAAAACTAATGATTTCTGGCTTTTGGGATCTAGATGATCCGTTTTACTTCGATTCTTGAAATGTCACCCCAAAAGAAAACGTAAGAAGATAGAAAGTGTTAGACCAAACGATAGCCTCAACAAGCCAAGTAGCCATTCGGCTTTGGCCTTCAATACTAAAGAGAAAAGAAACAGAAAAAATTGACCTTTACCTTAACACCAATCAGATTTGGCTACTCCAACAGGTTTCAACTTCAGCGAATCAAAAGAAAGATGGTGCAAAAGGATCTATAGAGATTCGGCTTACTGAAGAAATCGGCAAAGAAGAAAAGAAAAGAACAATGAACATTCGGCTTTTAGGAAAAGAATGGAGAAGAGAATTGAAATTAAGGGTTTCGATTTTTTTCTTTGAGAAAGAGACGATTGAGAAGAGAGGAGTAGAATGGAAGGAAAAGGAACAATAGAAACGGTAAAGAAAAGAATATTTCGGCAGACTAGAGGTAGGTTCGGCTTTAGCAGAATAATGAGAAAAGAGAATGGGAGAATAAAGACCCAAATGTTGAAAATGAAGAGATATTCCCCTCACTTAAACACAATTTCGGCACTACTAGACAAAAGCCGAAAATGCCCATTCTGAAACCTCAAAACTCATCCTATCAACAGGGAAATTTCGGCACCCCTTAGCCACATCAAAACTGATTCCCTCCTCCCTCAAAGAATTGGAAATTCAGCCACCTCCTTGCTCCCTAGATAACTCCTAACCTTTCTCCCTTATCTTTATCTGATCACACCTCCACAAGTGGCCTAGATAACACCACCTCTTCCCCCCTTTATCTGCCACATTATCAACCATATTATCCGCATTATCCACCTCATTCAGTTCCTTAATTTCATGCATTCAAGCTGAACTCCACTACTACTCCCTGCTAATGCTAAAATTAATTAAAATGAATGGGTAACATGCGACTCGAACCTTGGACCTCATCACGCCACCTTATAACCCTTATGTGACGCCACCTTCCACTGGGCCACAAGCCCATTTTGTGTCTTAAAGCACAAATTATATCTTTTAAGTCCTAACCCTGCTGGCTCTCCACTGGAATGCCCTACCATAAATTTTTGCTAAGGCCTCGGCCCAACTCCGAGCCCATTCTGGACCCCTGAAACATACTAACTAGCATATTAAGCACAACAACACATTACAGCACACCAAATGCAAAGCCCCACAAATTTAGGATGTGACACTTTTGCTCTTTATTTTTGATGGTGGAAGATGGATGAAAATGATGAAATGCTTAGTTTTATTTGTTTTAAACTTAATTACTCATTTACCTTTTTAACCTTAACTAAAAACCACCAAATTTCATGATATTATGCCCATTAATGTCCACTCAATTTAATTATGGTCTAATTACAACACACGGACCTCTAATTTAATATTCCATAGCTATTTATTACCTTTAGCTATTAGAACTCACATTTTACGCTTTACGCGATTTAGTCCTTTTTATCGAATTGACCATCCAAACGATAAAATTAGCTCACGAAATTTTCACACATATAAAATAACATGTTGTAAATACCAAAAATAATATTAAAATATTTTTTTGATATCAGATTTATGTTTCGAAAACCACTATTTCTACTTAGCTAAAATCGGGTTGTTACAAATCCAATTATAATCTAATTTCATTTAAATACATTCATAATGTCCCTTAATCGAGCCTTCGAGGCCCAAAAATAAAATAGAAATAATCAGGGACTAAATCAAAAATATTTGGAATGTTTAGGAAAAAGTTAGAAAAATTTAGACTGTAGGGGCTGTGTGACTCACACGGCTGAGACACACGCTCGTGTCTCAGGCCATGTAACAATCAAAATAGGGACACACGGTCGTGTCTCAGCCCATTCCCGTGCCCATGAAACTTATTAACTTGTGCCACATGGCCAAGCCACACGCCCGTGTGCCAAGCCGTGTAGCACTCGAAATGCAACCTTAAATACCTACAGGGGACACACAGTCGTGTTGCGTGGCCGTGTGTCACACATGGTTGAGACACTCGTGTCTAAGGCCATGTGGATAAGAAATATGTCAATTTCAAGCCATTCTTTTCACCCAAATCAACTTTGAACCTACAAGCCAAAAGCATCTATGAACAAAGCACCAAAACATGCATAATAAGGCCACTTTCAATATGCCATAAATCCATACAACCAATATGCCATTTAAGCACCTCAAACACAATTCATCAATTTCATCCAAAACACATGCATAATTGATCATTCATTTGGCATTTATATCTAACCTATTTCCATACCAAAACTTACTTCAAATAACCACAATGAAGCCTCATCATCACATACCAAGTTTGGGCATAAAACCTTGCATCAACTTGACCAAATAAAAATCAACCATTTAGCATCAAAGTACCACAAACATACCAACCATAAAGGTATGAAAATACCATTAATTCTACACATCAAAACAACATTACAAGTGTAACAGCATGATTTCGATGAAATCGGAACAGTGGTTTCGGGACCACAAGTTTGAGCCGAAAATAATTTTTTTATTTTATTTTATGGTCCTGAATATGATAGAAATTTCATGTGAAATTTTTGATAAGAAAATTTTACCGATTATGTGCTTAATTACGAGGACTAAATCGCATAAAATGCAAAAGTCTATAAGGATTAAATAGCTATGGAATTGAAAACTTAAGGTCCTTATATGGTAATTAAATCATTAAAGAAAAGTATGTAGATATTATGGTGACTCATCCATGGAAATTTAGAAAAAGGGCAAGACTAAATTGTAAAGTGAAATATTTTAATTAATTAAAGATGATAAAAAGAAATATCATCTTATTTTGTCATCTTCTTCCCCAAAAATACATGGATACCCTCTGAGACAGAGAAGAAACTTTCATGGCCAAATTAGGTAAGTTTTCTTGTCCCATTTTTAGTAATTTTGATATTTTTAAAATCGAGATATCTTAATCTGTCTATTTGGTGGATTAATTTGAGAAGCTATCAAAGCATGGAAAATGGGTCATGGATGTATAAGCTAAAAATTAGAAATTTTTGGTAGAAAATGAAAGGTTGTTGATAGATAAACAACTTTTACGAAGTGGTTTTTGATGAAAACATGATTTAGGGACTAAAATGTAAAGTTGTGAAAATTGATGAAAAAATTATGAAATTTATAAAAAAACATGTGCTGTAAATTTTAGGATGGAATTTTGGTTAGGCTTGGAATAAGGAGTAAATTGCACAAATTTCATTTTTCGAGCCTAAGGACGAAATAGGAATTTATGGAAAAGTTAAGGGCAAAATGGTAATTTTGCCTAAGGTGTAAATTGAGTCCACATGAATATGAAATGTGATAAAGTGATGTTAAATTTACTTGTATAGATCCGGATAGACCAAATTTGGAGCTAGAACGAGGAAAAGAGAAAAATGTCGGATTAGTAGATTTTACGTACACGAACATTTGTCGAGGTAAGTTCGTATAACTAAATTATGTATATTTATATGCTTGTATTGAATGTGTATATATGTGAATTATTTGAATGCTATGAATATGAACTTTGTTACATGATCGAGAATACTTAACAAAAGTTAAGTCCCATAAACATATCCGAGAAATACCAGATAAATGGTAAAAAGGTTACTTTTATGCTTGAAATGAATGTGGAATGTGTTTATTTGAATTATATGAATGTTATAAATGTATGAAATAATCACAAGCCTGGTAATGCTTGAAAAATGTTAAATCCCGTTTTAATAAATGAAAATCGATGGATATGTGATTTCTTGAAATGAACGAGGTCCTGTAATTGTTGCTGGCGGGATTTAGCTCGGACGAGTAATCCTATTGACCTTATTTATGAAAGGATTTAGCCCGGATGGGTAATTCTGATGTAAGTCCTCTCGAGCATATGTTATGGATTGGATTTAGCTCAGACGAGTAATCCAGATCAAGCTCTTTAGAGCATATATCATAAAAACGATTTAGCCTAGACTGGTAATCCTAACTAAGCTCTATTGAATATATATATTGGAGACAGGATTTGGCCTAGACTAATAATCCTGTTGCATACATGTGTGACTCGAGAGTGTACTCTGTGAAATAGTACCTTATGGGTACCATTGGACATGAATTGATGAACTCTGATTTGTACACCTCGAGTGTACTACCTGTATACCGATCGATATTTTGAATAAATTCAATGGGTAAAAATCTTGATATGAGAAGATATGGATAAGAAATGAGTTATTACATGTGTTTTTCTGAAACATCTAAAAATGATGATACATGACAATTGATATTTGAACAAGAAATTCATTTGAGGAATATGTTCATTCTTGAATATAGACTTGTACACCTTAAATGTACTACTACTCGTGTGACCTTGATATTTTGAATGAAATGAGTAAAATTCTGACATGAAATAATCTGAACTCGAGATGTGTTATATGATAATATACTTGAGATATAGCGATGTGATTTATGCATGTTGTAGAAAGCATATGTGCATGGAAACTTGATTGTTATTGAGCCCATACATGATTTGATGTTATTATGGAATATATGACTAACAAGGGCAATAAGGATATGTGTAGGGCTTGAGGTCAAATTGATTGAATGTGCCTTACATAGTTACCTCAAAATAGAATAAATTGTAAGTTAAGTACCATGTTATACGAACTTACTAACCATGTAATGCTTACTTAGTTTTATTTCCCTGATTTATAGTAAATCAGAAGCTCGTTGGATTGGAAACTTGGCAGAGATCACTCACACTATCTATCGGCATATTTCGGCGAATATGGTAACGCAATTATGGTTATAATGGCATGTATAGGTTATATTGGCCATATTGGCATGTAAATGTAAATGTAAATGATTATTGTAATCTAGCCATTGGAATGGCTAGTGATGATTATGCTTTGGTACATGTATATATGTATTTAAGTTTATCTTATGGAGATAACATAAGTGTTTATTATGATTGATTGAGACAGGTTAAATGAGTGTGCTTATAAAAGGTAAGATTAAAAGCATGAATGCATGTAACAATATATCATGTTAGATATTACAAATTGCTTGAATTCAATGCTTGGAATGGTTGGCATTTGGATGTAAGTTTGGTGCAGGATTTTGGTATGATTTTGGGTGAGAAATGAAGCTAGGAATGGCTTTGTTTTGTCACACACGGTCTAAACACCTTGGAAAATTTTTGAAATTTAGCAAAAATTATTAAAGTTTCTGATATAGTCCCGACTCGATTCTAATACTTATTTTAGGCCTCGAGGGCCCATTTAAGGGATGTTATTAATAATCTCAGAAAATGAACAGTGATTGACATGATTTATCTAAAAATATTCTGAAAGTTTCGGTAATACTTCGTAACTCTATTCTGGCGACGAATACGGGTTTGGGGTGTTACAACAAGTCATAAACATTAACTAAACCTTAAACATAAGTCCACCTATACATTCCATTAAAACCATGACCCAAAATGCCAAAATCTACCAATGTTATAGCTGAATAGTGTGATAGATCTCTGACAAGCTTCCAACCCGATCTAGCTTTCGATAATCTGTAAAGTAAGGGAAAAACAACTACGTAAGAAATGAATGCTTAGTAAGCTCATATAAAATTTAAACATAACATTCCATTTTAACAATGAACTTTATAGATTAAATATAAACCTATACCAATACCTCAAGATTTATCAAACCTTTTTTTTAACCATCAATCCATAAATCTGTAAGTTCACCAATATCACATATATTTTTCATTCCTAACATAATAGGATTTGTAAAACATATTACTCAATCATTAATCTTTTCATAATATTATACATCACTTAATTTACTTTCTTACCATTCCATTTACTTACTTTCCATTTCATTTACTTAGCATACACTTAATTAACAACATCAATTTACTAATTAGTATATATTTGTTCATGAAACAATAAATTCATCCATAGCATAATAAGTTTCTCCCATATAAATACATCATTCAAATCATGAATCCCTTTTTCATCATTTTACATCTCAACTTCAAACTTACCGTTTCATTCCCTTTTCTTACCCATTTCATTTGTATAATACCAGACATAAGCATAAACATCAATTATAATCTCAAGCTTGACATAAGCCTAATCACCTTCATCAATACGCAAGTTAGTGCATTTAAGTATACAACTCATTCGAAGTCAATCACATGATTAACCATTTTATAAGAAGATACACCTTTTGAATCATACCAACTTTTCATGAACATAAGCATATTCCCATTTTTTTCATTTACCATTTCATTGTATATCATTAATATTAAACATGATATAATGTAACTATAAGCTTAGCATAAACCTAAGCATTATCCACAATCTCAACTGTTTAATTTATTTATGTTCATATCAATATTCAATAAATAACAGATCTTTCAAATTCATTAAACATATTAACTTACCGAGATTTTCCATTTGAAGAATGAATTACGAATAAGATTACATCGTCAATAGAAGCTCACAAAGTTGGTCCACCTGAACACACTAACAGAAGCTCAAAAGAGCTGATCCACCTGAATCACGCCAAATAGAAAGTATAACATGAGAGTTTGCAACAAATGATGAACCTAGGTTTCCTTAGGTAACATGCTGATATCTCCATCCAATACCATCACCACTCCAAACCCCTGTAATACACCAAAACACGAATATACTTTATCCCGCGTTCAATTTAAAACGAACATCAAAATTCAATATTATAACTCAGATAATGATTCATTTCCAACAATGGAATATATATATATATATATATATACATCATGTTATACCATTCATCAATTTAAATACATATTAAATTTCTAACCGTACGAACTTACTTGGCCAAATCGCAAAAATGACAAAGTTTAGGGGCATTTTGGTAATTTTCTATTCTCCTCGACTTTCCACTCGATCTTGATCTAAATTAATAATTTTATTCAATCTATTAATTTTGAAAGTAGGAAAATGTATTTTATGCAATTTAATCATTTTTGACATTTCTACAAAATTACCCCTAAAGTTTTACTTTTATTCAATTTAGTCCCTCAGCCCAAAACATGAAAATTAACCATATTTACCCAAAATTGAGCCTAGCTAAATACTCTTGGTATCCAATACAGCAAATTATTGCAACAATTTCACATCAAATCCTTATACTTTTACTATTTTAACAATTTAGTCCCTAATCAAAAAATTCATCAAAATTACTTAACAAAATACTTTTAAATATCAACCAACATATCAAACTCATCATTTAATAACTAAAATCATACAGTTTCATCAATGGCAACATTCACAATCTTTAATAGTTTAAAAATTGAAGGTACGGACTAACTAGACCTAGTTGCAACGATCTCGTCGAAAACATAAAAATTATTAAAAATGGGGCTAAAACGAAATTACATGCATCATCAACAAGAAAGTAGAAGCTTCAAAGTCTTCCATGGATTTTTCTCCTTCCAAATTCAGAGAATAATACACATTAAAATGATGATAAAAATTTTTGGTTTTATTTTAATTTAATTAATTTATCAAATTATCATTTTAACATTGGTAAATACACTTATAATATCACTAACACCGTCCATAATTGTCCATCACATAAATATATGGCATAATTACCATCTAAGGTTTAATTACACAATTGGTCATTCAATTAAATTAAATTCTAACTAAATAAACATATTTATATTTAATCCTAAACTAATTAGGACTAAAAGTGCAAATAATCCAAAAGTTAGTGGATTTAAATCATGACACCACCGCTTGGAAATTTTTACCATGGTTTAATTGTCATTTTGGTCCCTTTTTCTTTATTCAATTAACCATTTAATTACTCAAATAAAATAGTAATCAAATTTTACATCTTTTATGATTTAGTCCTTTTAATTAATTAACTATTGAAATGTTAAAATTTTTCAACAAAACTTTAATAACAGTTAATGACACTCCTTAAATATTTATAAAAATATTTACAGCTCATTTTATAGAAACAAGATCCCGATACCTTATTTTCTAAAACCACTTGACCTTAGGGTCTTACCACTTGAACTTAATAAATCGCTTAAATAACATAAATTATCAAATCAAAAACCTTTTTAAAATCACATTTAACTCATAAATATTAAACAATAATATTTACAAACTTACTCGTCTAATTTGGTGGCCGTGAACCCACAGTTTCTAACACCACTGAAAAATGGGCTATTACAACTCTCTTCCCTTTAAGAAAATTTCGTACTCGAAATTTTTCACTTGATACAAGCCATCAATGTAACACCCCTAACCTGTATCCATCGCTAGAATAGGGTTAAGAGATGTTACCGGACAATTCAAAACTTTTACGATCATTTTACAACATAAGATACATCATCATCTTAACATAGCAAATCATATACCCTTTTATAGGTCTACAAGACCTTAAACATGCATTAGGAATAGGTCGGGACTAAACCGAGCACATACAAATTTTTTCTAAAAATCAAACATTTTTCAAAGTTACAGAGGTCACACGCCCGTGTGGGTAGGCCGTGTGCCTCACACGGCATTAGACACACCCGTGTGTCTAGGCCATGGCAAAACAGGGCATACAAACTGACTTGTCCACACGGCCACAAGACACGCCCATGTGCTTGACCCGTGGGCAACACTGACTTATTTCACACGGCCTGTCCCACGCCCGTGTGTCTGACCCGTGTGCAACACTAACTTATTTCGAAGTACAAACTTAAGTGACACGGTCGAGACACACGCCCGTGTGCTCAACAGTGTGGGCAAATATAGGCCATTTGCAAGGCCAATTTGCCACCCTAATTTTGGGTCACACCTATAAGCATCAAGCCATTCTAAATTCATACCCCAAATGCATCCAAAACATGCCAGAACATGCACAAATTAAATTTAAACAACATCATTCATTTGCATATACAATTCTTACTCAAACATACTAATTCAAAGCATCAACTTTCCATCATAAACATATAACTAATACGTTATCAAAACCACTTCAATTCATAACAAATTCTCATCATTTTAACATCCAAAATCAACCATTAAATAACCTAATTATGTACCATTTCATTTAGCCATTTATGAGCTCATCAATACATACCCACTTATGCATCAATAAGCATAAACAAAATTCATTCATAAACATATCCATTAATAAGCCATATCACATGACTATTTTTGCACATCTAAAAACATACTATAATACTTCTAGCCTATACATGCCATACTTAAATATGTACATATTCAAAAGGAACCAAAATATAGTTCGATAGTGTGGTGATGATCCTCGACGATCCCCAAGCTTCCTGTAGCATTAATGATCTATAAAACAATGAACAAACATACACACAAAGTAAGCTATCATAGTCATAAGCAAATAATAATCAAATGAACATTAACATTACATCTAATAGGCTAAGTCAATCAATCTTTAATCAAATACACATTTTTCATGCTTGTAACTCATATACCATTCAATGGACAATATCAAAATATATTAACTTGGTAAAATACACATATATTCATAAGCATAAATATTTCTCACTTTCATAATGCGTATTTCATATATTCATCTTAAGTATATACTTACTTTACTTTTCCAAACATTTAACTTAACACATACCTGATTCTTTAGCTCGTTTTCACATATTTCACATATCTGATCTCATCTCGAGAATGCCCATTGAACCATTTGGAATTAATAAGGATACTCGGATAGTCGGAAGGCTCGTACAATGCTAACGTCCTAGACGTGGTCTTACATGTAATCAAATATCGATGCCACTGTCCCAGATAGGGTCTTACACGAATCAAATATGATGCCAATGTCCCAGACATGGTCTTACACGTAAACACAAGTCGATGCCAATGTCCCAGATGTGGTCTTACACTAAATCACATATCGAAATCCTAAGTCATGACATATGTATCCTAGCTATTCCTAAGGTTCGCACGGGGCTTTTGGACATCGTATCTCGATCATTTCAGGCTTGTAAATGTTGCTCCAATGCTCAATTCATTTTAGCATATTCATTTACACAAATAATAGTTTAATTCGGCACTATTAAATTAGATACAATAGAATTTAACAACATTTATTTACTTATGAACTTACCTTGGATAACAATGGATGAAATTGACTACTCGACTACTTTTGACTTCCGCCAATCTAATTCCGATTTCTTTCGTTCTTGATCTAAATAAATTCAAATTTAACTAATTTAGTCACACATTTATTCAATTTAATCCACAAACACATAATTAGGTCTTTTTACACATTAGCCCTTATAATTTCACACTTTTACATTTTAGTCCTTATTTCTGAAAACACAAAATATTCAAAATTTAACCACACTATAGCTTGGCCAAATTTTCCTATAGTTCATATAAGTCCACACATTTCATTTATTTCACATTTTAGTCCTTCAAAATATTATTTTCACAATTTAGCCCAAAATAATCAAATTCATCAAAAATTCAAAGATAAAACATTTTAATCTATCACATATCTTTTATTTTCCATCATCAAACAACAAAAATCACAAGCTATCATCAATGGCATTTCACAAATACATGCTCAAATTCAAAAATTCAAGCATGGGCTTTATAGTATTTGAAACAACGATCACAAAAACGTAAAAATTATCAAAAATCGAATAAAAAAACATACCTCAATCAAGCTATGCAAGTGCCAAAATTTCAAATCCTATTTTAGCTATCTTCTTTGCTTCATTCGGCCATGAAAGATGATAAAATGACCACCTTTTGTTTTATTTTAATTATATTAACATTAATAATCAAATACCAATTTTAACCTTTTTAATTTCATTTAAAATCCACTAACCTTAGGCTTTTATGTCCATCCATTATTTCAATGGTATAATATCAACATAAGGACCCCCTATTATAAAAGCCATAGTAATATAGCACTTTATCAATAAGAATGCCACTTTTACAATTTACGCGATTAAGTCTTTTTTACAAATTAAACACAAAATGATCAAATTAAATCACTGAAATTTCACACATATTAATTCACATACTGTAAGCACGAAAAATAATATTAAAATATTTTTCTGACTCGGATCTGTGGTCCCGAAACTACTATTCCAACTAGGGTCTAAATCGGACTGTTACAATCTAGTCAAGTCTTTCTATCATCTTCTTAATGGTAATCCACAGATAAATCATTTATAACTTACCTAGATTCAAAACTCGCATCAGAACTCATATTAAAACTTGATACTATATCTGAACTTAATAAATCGCTTAAATAACATAAATTATCAAATTATAAACCCTTTTAAAATCATATTTAACTCGTAAATATTAAGTAATAATATTTACGAACTTATTCGTCGGACTTGGTGGCCCCAAAACTACAGTTTTCGACACCACTAAAAAACGGGCTATTACAAAATTATTAAAACTCTTCTAAAAGAGAACTCAAGAAAAATTCTTGAAAATAAAAACTCAAAGAGAATTTATTAATTCAAAAGAGACGTTGTTGAATAATAATGAATTGATTGAATTGTGTACAATGCAAATGCTTTTATATAGGTTAGCTAAATAAATCTAAATAAAACTCTTAAGTATACTAGAACTCTAATTAACCTAAACAAGTAGTTTTAAACTAAAATTTCTTATTTACATTTCTTCTTTACATAAAACTCCTAAATAACTTAAAATATTTTATGATTACAAAAAATTTGAAATAATAAGAGCTGATAAATACAATATTGGGCTCATATATAATAAAAATTAAGCCTAAAACCCGAACCCAATATGATTTAAACCCTTTGAACTTGTTGTTGGGCCTTAAGGTAGTGTAAGCCTATCACATCAATGGGCCTAAAATTGGGCCTTGAGACTTGTATCAACCCCCCATGAAAAAGCTAGTTCAGAACTCAATTTAACCATGAGCCCTTTGAAAGCAATTTTGTGATATTAAAATTTTTAAACATATTTTATAAGTGAAGTTAAATACATTTTTTTATAATCCAGTTTTGTTTGGGTTAAGTACTAACATTATCTCCTCTTTAAAGTAGAGTTGTGATTCCTTCGGTAATGTGTAAATCGAACTAGCAGATCATGACATGAATTTAAGTATAAGTCCATGAGGGAGAAACATATGGCATGCAACACCCCTCACCCGTATTCAACGTCGAAATAGGGTTACGGAGCATTACTGAACTTATTTCATAAATAATAATACATTTCACATACATTTTCCATTCCCAAACAAAACATCATTCATAATCAATCACATTGTGCCTAATACGAGCCTACGAGGCCCAAAACATGCATTACGAGTGGTTCAGGACTAAATCGATAACTTAGGAAAATTTTAGAAAACTTAGAAAATTTTTCAAAATACAGGGGACAGACGCCAGTGTGGCGCGGTCGTGTGTCTCATATGGCCAAAGACACGCCCGTGTCACAAGCCATGTGGGCATTCGAAATGGTATCACATGGCCGTGTCCCAGCCCGTGCCCGACCTCGTGTAACTCCCTGACTTGGGACACACAGCCAACCATATGCCAGTGTGCTAGGCTGTGTGCTCGTGCCAAGCCTGTAGGGTATACTGACTTATGCCACATGGCCAAGTCACATGCCCGTGTGCTAGGCCGTGTGGAGTATACTGACTTTATTTCTAATTAAACACCAGGGGACACACGGTCGTGTCACCTGACCGTGTGTCATACACGGCTGAGACACAAGCCCGTGTCTCTGCCCTTGTGGACAAAAATAGTCTATTTACCAAGCCATTTTGCTCACCCAAATAGAATACACCTACGCCAAACCAATTGGCACAAATCATGGCATAAATTAGGCATTCAGCCAACCTCAACCAAGTATAATTCATACCATTTCAATACCAACAAAAACAAGGCACACATGTACCACAATATGCTATTCCATTTATACCAATTTCATATTTTCAAATCACTTAATGCTCACTTTCATTCATGCATCACTTTACCTAAATCACAAGCTATACCAATTCTCAATTATCAATTATATGATACTCAAATTACCAATTCACAAACAACCATTCACCACAAGCATTTACATAGCAATTACCAAATGCATAACAAAAGCCATTTACACACACACACACATACACACACACACACACACATATATATATATATACTAAACCAAATCAACCAAAATATTCCAAATTAAGCCAACTCTCATGGCTATGCACAAAACCAAACACTTAACATTTACAAGCTAACTCAAATGGCTAAATCCATTTATAACATAAACCAAAATGACCATAATTCCTATACATTCCATATAACCAAAAACATAGATTCAAAAGTACCAAAGTGATAGCTTGATAGTGTGATGCAATCTCCGACGACTCCCAATCCGAGCTAGCTTCGATAAACACTATAAAACATGGAAAAGTTAACAGAGTAAGCTATAAATCTTATTAAGCTCGTATAGTTAATAAGTAAAGCTCACCATTCATTCACAAGTCAAGTAGTATGAACATAATATACTACAAAGTCATTAAATCATAGGATTAACAAATATTCAATCACGTAATTAACCATGAACTCACACTTTCCATAGGTACAATGCTCATATAGTTTATGTACATAACTGTACTGATACGTATCTATATCTCACCATTTCATATCTTCGATATACCCGTTGAACCATTCGGAATACTATTAGATACTTAGGAATCTCGCACCCTAAGTGCCAAATACATAGCCGAAGCTATCTCAATCTCATATCACATATAATGCTCACTCTCGAGCTATCAACGGGCCTACTCACGCAAGCTGATAGTCATGACGTAGCTACACGGTGCTGCTCACGCAAGTTGACAAGAATCCGCAACACATGTCGAATAACTCAGCCACTGATAGGACGTACGGACCAGCACCCAATCACATAACCCCTAATGACATGTCATTCGTATCCTAATCTATTCCTAAGGTTCAACCGGGATTTCACATGTGTCGATACGTCGTCGAACATGTCTGTAAGGTCGAAATCACAATTTATTTAACATTAAAGCATTTAAAACAAAAATATAATAATGCTTATTACATACAAACTTACCTCGAATGCAAAAACGACGAATTTGATCGATTAATCCAACACTTTGTTTTTCCCCCGATCTAAATTTGAATTTCACTTTTCTTGATCTATATAATATCAAATTCAGATTATTTAATTATCATTCTATTCAATTTAGCCCAAAAAACATATTATTTCAACTTTACACTTTTGCCCCTAATATTTTAATATTTTTACAAATTAGTCATTATCTCATAAAAACACAAATTCATTCAATTAGGTCCCTACCCATGCTAGCCGAATTTCATATAAACCCATAGCAGCTCATATTTTTCTTTTATTTCACAATTTAATCACAATTTACACATTTCACAGTTTAATCCCTAATTGACAATTTTATCAAAAAATCACTTTATAAATGTTGTTTATCTAACAACATGCATACATTTTCTATCATCAAACATCAAAATACACCCATATTCATCAATGGAAAAACCCTAAACCTTTCACAATTTTTGTAAATTAGTCCCTGGGCTAGCTAGATTAAGCTACAATGATCTCAAAAACATAGAAATCATTAAAAACGAGATAAAAATTACTCACCAATTTCATACACAAGCTTGACTGAACCGTAGCTTCAAAAATGGCTATTTTTTTCTTATGAAATTGGTTGAAGAAGGAATAGAATGATGATAACTTTTTTTACCTATTTTTAATTATCATTATTTACCAAATTACAAGATTAACCTTTTAATATAAATCAAATTTCAACAATACCAATCTCATAAATGCCCACTAACATATTAATGGTCTAATTACCACTTAATGACCTTTACTTTAAAGTTCTATATCTATTAGACACCTTTAGCTAATAGAACATAACTTTTACACTTTACGCGATTTAGTCCTTTTTATTAAATTGAACATTCAAACTATAAAATTTCTTAACAAAATTTTCGCACAATCATACTATCATGCTTTAGACATTAAAATAATAATAAAATAATTACTTTGACCTTAGATTTTTGGTCCCGAAACCACTTTTTTTATTTGACTAACAACGAGCTGTTACATGGCACCTTCTGTGAAAATCCGTCGGAACACTAAACACGTGATTCTATTTGCTTGCTTGTGTGGGGTGATCTGCTAAGTCCTTGTGGCAAGTCCTGTATCATGATATTGGAGTATTCGATGATATCTATGTGATAGAATGTGGTTATCTGCCTTTGTGGTAAGTTCTGGACAAGTACTGATAACTTCTTAATAGATAAGTATATGGTAAGGGTACGATACATTTGAAGTTAATTTGGTTGAATTAGTTTCTTAGTGTAATCGAATTCTACTTAAGGGAAGTCTCTTGAAAATAAGTGCGTATCTGTATTTTCAAAGAGAGTATCTGCCATGGTAATCTATTAGTTTAGAATATGGGTGTATTTATAGTTATAAAATATATAAGCATTCATCAATCTGATTTCGTTTGTGTTACATAGTGTTGAAACCTGAGTATTTGGTATCCGTCATATCTGAATGGTATCATGGCTCTTTCTGAAATCTTATGGAATCTAAGTTGTTTGTCATCTTGATTTATTCTGGTATTATGTAACAAGGATGTGGTGGAATTCTTCTAAATATTTTGCAATATTTCTCATCGATATGAGTATGCATAGGTCTAAGGCAGGATATGATATGATTATCAGACTTAGTAAGGGTACCTTCCAAATGAAAGATATGTAAGTAGTATTCGCCAAGAGAATAGAACTGGTGATCAACTGTTTTGGAATAAATGTTCAAGGTTGTTTGATGATAATAGAAGAGATTGTACCTTCTAATAAGATTTTGAGATAACCAAAGAGTTAAGTGAAAGATAATAAGTAAAGAATGGTAAGTGTCATGTAAGTATGTATAAAGCTACGAAGGTATCCGCCAAAGACAGAAATGGCAATCCAAAGAGTCAGAATGTAAAATTCAGCAAGAAAAGTTTAAAGGCATTTTGTATATAAACTCACTAAGTTTGTATAACTTACAAATGTTATGTTTATGTTTCATGTAAATGATATCACCAGGAGGGACGGCACCAGGAATTCACCATAGAAGGGGCGAACTAGGTTATTATGAATACATTGGTCAATTTGGAAAAGTGGTGTATAGTAGGATTAGGCCTCCTAGAGTCAGTCTTTAGTAAAATTTTGTGTTTTAATTAAATTATGATAAGTTAGATGTATTATTTTATTTTTTAAATATTTTTCTTTAATAATGAAGCCTTTATAAAATAAATAAGAAATATGCTTTAAATCAAGAGTAGGCGATGTCTGTTATAATCATTTCTTAAGTGTCGTGATGTAATACCTAAGATCCAGACTCGGTGATTTGGGTCGGGTTAAGGGCGTTACATGAGTATTCAAAGATCCTTCCTTTGCTTAGCAATTAATAACACCAAGAATCACCACTAATTATGTTAAATGGGTAGTTCTGATACCAATTGTTGAAACCTAATAATTGCTAATTGCTTTTAAACTGAGTGTTGAATGGAACTTCTTGATAGTAGTGGCCATTGCAGTTGCCACTGCAATAAACAAGTAAACAATGAACACACATGATTGTGTATGCAGTTCGGTTTCCCTACATTTGAGGAGTCTTACTCAGTGAGTAATTCCACTATCTTTAATATATAATACAACAAGTGAATCATACCCTATCACTCTCTAAGGATAGATACCTTACCTTTGTACCTAAATAGTAGAATACTCACCTCTAAATTCTCCCTCTGAAAATTTAAGTTGTAAACACAAACTATTTACACTTCAAGTGCTCTCACAAAATATGTTCCTCGATGAACAATAAAGTGCTATACAAGTCTCTCAATATATAGAAGTTTTCGAGACTTACTAACATACTAGTGATCAATTACAATCCAGCCCATTAATAATACAACTACAAAATAGCGAAACAATATACTAAAAAAGGCCAATGTAAAGTGGATTGTTGGAGATTCATTCTTCAAATAAGTCTTCAATGCAATCTCGATCAGTTCTCCACAATCTAAAGGGTTTAATTGTTTGATCTGAGTCAATCTAATCTCCAACGATATTTGCTTCAAAATGATTGGTCTTTAAATTCGGGCTTCCATATATCCAGAATATCAGTACAATTCCAAGCCGAAAGATTTTAGTTCAATAAATTGTTTTCATATTAAAAACAATTTAACCTTAACAAAAATATGTGAACAATTTATTGAACCAAAATCTTTCGGCTTTTGAATTGTGCTGATATTGTGGATATATAGAAGCCCGACTTTGAAGACCAATCAATTTGAATGAGATGTGTGGAATGATATTTCTGACCATGCTTGCTAAAAAAATATTCCCTTTGCCATATGCTTTGCTAAAAAATTACTCTCTTTGCCACATTATCTATTTCTTGAATATTTATGTATTCTTAATTTATTTTGAATTTGCTTGTGAAAAATTATTTCTTATGCAAATTTATATTAATTGAAATATGCTACTTGACAAATTTATTTAGAATGTGACATAATTATCACTAATTTACATACTAAGAAAATGACATAATTATCACTAAGAATATAGTTTACAATTATATTGATACACTATTAATATTTATCAATTTCCACAAGGTTAATATTTTCAAATAAGGAAGTTAAGAAATTTGTTTATTTAAATTTTCAAAAATGTTCACTAATTAATTTCCATAATAGATGTTTTAATTCCTTGGTAATAATTTTTATTTCAATAATTTCAACCAATAAAGACTAAAGTATTATAAAAAAATAAATAGTTATCAATAAAATGTATCATACCCTTATTTATCATTTTACACATATTAGCTTTCAGCTATCAACTAAGTTTTATCAAATATTTTTAAATAAACAGTTAATAGAATCAATTGGTCAAATTAGTTAATAGAATCAGTTGGTCAAACCAGCCACCGCAATCAGCTATCAGCTATCAGCTATCAGCCAATTGCCAAATAGGGCCAAAATATGTTTTTCACACACATCGTGTACTATGTATCCATATTATTATATATTAAGCATTTTACCGAGTTGGTGTCACGAGTCAATCGAGCACCAACTCAGTTAGGTAATGAAACAATTATCCTTACTTTACAAAGTAAATTATATTAGTTTGAGGATGTTTTGTCATTTTATATCTTTTTTATAAAAAAAAAATTAAACATATAATAATATTTAAACCCAAGCCTCTATAGTTTTTAACATTTACATTTTATCTTTTAACCAAAGCCTCATTTGTTACTTATATCAATTTTTTATAAATATATTTGTTATATAATTTTGTTTTTCAACCACATCATGGGTATGTTATAATCTAGTATAGGTAGTTTCATTGATTGAGTTTGTGTCATAAGTCAACTCGATACATTGTGTATGTGTTATTATTTTCAGTTTCAAACTGTATATATCATTATTTCGTGGGTAAACTACACAAATAGTCACCCAACTACCTAAATTCTCATTTTGGGCACCTGAAATAAAAAGTTTGCAATTTAGACACCTATGTTACATAGTTCGTTCATTTTGGTCACTCCTATTAAAATCTCTAATGGAAATTTGACATGACATTTTTTGACACGTAGACCAATCATTAGATGTCACATGGCACAATTTATCATGTCATAAGTGTTGCATACAACTTTACAAAGTTTGTTCATTTTGATCACTCATATTAAAATCTCTAACGGAAATTTGACATGACATTTTTTGACATGGAGACCAATAATTGGATGCCACATGGCACAATTTATCATGTCAAAAATGTTGCATACCACTTTAAGAGACTAAAATATAATTTTTTCGAAACTAATTATTAACCAAAATAAAAGAAAAACAATAATTAAATAGTTGAAAACGCCCGTAAATCCGAACAATCTTTCTCAAATTTTAACTTACACTATAGGAAAACAGACTTTTTGTGGCGTTTATTTGAAAAAACGCCGCTAAAGATCGGCACTTTTAGCGGCGCTTTTATAGAAAACGCTGCTAAAAGTCCAAGTCTTTAGCGGCGCTTCTATTCAAAACACCACTAAAAGTCTTGGTCTTTAGCGGTGTTTTTATGGAAAACGCCGCTAAAAGACTAGGACTTTTAGCGGCGCTTTTTTATAAAACGCCGCTAATTTGGGTAGATTTGCAACATACATTTTTCACCAACATCCCACCCTTCCTGCATAAAATCCAACCAAAAACAGCAAATATAACATGAAATCCAACCAAAAACAACAAATCTAAATGATACAAAATTATATGAAAGATATATGATATAAATTATAAATGAAGTATAATTCAAAATTTTCTTACAATAATGTTAAAAGTTACAAGAAAATAAATGTCTAAGATGGTGGCATTTGCGACTGCTGGAACATCTTCATCATAGTTTGAAGTTGTTGCTGGAGTTCATCATACTTTCTGTTCTACTCTACCTCCCTCACTGCTGCCTCAGCCTCCCTCGCTGCTGCCTCCGCTCTAAGTTGAGAAATTTGCTCAACTGTGCTAGTTTCCATCTGAGCTATCTGTGGTCTCTTAACCTCTGAACTTCAGTAATCAAAACTATACAAAATAGGAGCCCCAAAAGGAAAATCAGCACATTTGCAGTTAAGCCAATAAACAACAGCACATAACATTTGAACAGTTCAATTAATTAAATAAAACCTCATAATTGACTAATGAAACAACATAAATGACTGCACATTAGGACAGTTAATTTAACATATTTGCAGAAGCAATTAAATATGACAAAACATACGTAACCAACCCTCTTTTGGACAGCATTTACACTCCAATTAAACAAGCATTAACATTCAGTAATCATAGGAAACATGTCCTGCTTTGGACAGCTTCAACCTTCCAATCATCCATGCATTCCAACAACCAGGGATAATCAAAAATAAAAAATAAAATCAGACAACATTAATTCACTGACTTCTTTAAAAAAAAAACTCATAATATGGCAGATAACAGATAAGTGGATGGAAGAAAACGGAGTAGCAACAGAGGGTTGCCGATGGAGATGCAATAGAGGGCTGCCAACAGTGGTTCAGAGGGCTACTAAAGGCGATGTCGAGGGCTGCCAACAGTGATTCAGAAGGTTGCCAAATAATAACCATAATTTGTTTATCACCTCATTAGAACACAAATATGCAAACTCACATGGAAACATATGTAAATATATTATAATTCGCATCCCTTATAGCGCATTGTTCATGAATACCATAACCAAATGTGTATAGACATCAAAGCTCACTCAAATGGCCTATTTCGTATATAATCTACTAGTTTAATCATGTCTAAAACATTATGCTTACACATGAAATAAGTCATATTAAACTAAACCTAAATACCTAATATTTAAGCATAACATATATACAAACTTGTCATCACAAACCAAAACCAAATGACAAAACCACAAATGAATCAAACATTAGTGCACTCATATGATAAAACATCATTTCCAAATCTCATAAAACCAAATATACCGACAAAGTTTCACATACATTTATACACATCATAGCTGAATTACCAACCTACTATATTCATCACACAAATCCAACATTTAGCCAATTGCACATCATCAACTAAACCAAACTTTACTATCAACTTCACCAACCATTTGCAAATTTTCATATAGTTTACTTCTCATGTTAAATTATTCAGTTAACATTTTTTTTTTAACTAAAACGTACCTTAATAATTTCAACAACCCAGTCTACTCCACTCTCAACAGCAAACAGAGGCTGGAGTCAGAAAAGTTGTATCTGTTAAGCAATTTAAAGCAAATGGTTACTTCGCTACTTTATAAATAAAAAATAGAAAATAAATATAATATCAGACAAATCTGTAACAAATACATATGAATATATACATGGTTACTTGTCAAACATAAATTGCAAATGATTGTTACATAAATTGAATGGCTCATAAACCCTATTACACAACTTGTATGATACAAAACAAATATATAAATATATACAAGGTTATTTGTCATAGCTTAAAACATTCTATCAAAGGATATATCACTATGTTAAAATTTGCTTAACTTGTATATTTATATATCTTGTCATTTTCCTTTCAACATATGAAAGAAAATGTCATAAAATTCATGTCTATATTAAAGAAATGGAAAACCATGAAATGGAATATTAGAAATCAGCAGCATCTAAATCAGTAATTTAAAGGGAAAGTGCATATAAATAAGCAAAAAAATTTAGCAACGAAACATGTACCTAGAACAGAGGTTAATGGCAGTGGTGTATTCAGTTGCACTAAATATTAATTCAGGTGCCCGATAGTACCTAGAACAGATGTAAGATTATAAGAGAAGCACCAAATATTAATTCAGTTGAAGCAAATAAAAAATTTTTTATCAATATCAGTACCAAATATTAATTCGAAGATTAAATGGCAGCTTCAGTTGAACCAATAGATGCAAGAGGACCAAAAAGCATAAACTGAAATACATAGAACAATAATTCACTAATACTTTAATTTATAAATAAAAAATATAAAATAAATATAATAACAGACAACATTAATATACATGCCTTTCTATTTCCAAGGCAAGCTGCCTTAGTAAGGAAAGAAACTTAAAAGGTTGATTACATGCATACATATACATCATATATATACATGCATCATACATCCGTGCATGCATTCAAGGGTTTTTATTAGACGTACTTGCAGTAAATCGTCAAGGCGCAGGACATGCACAAACTGCAGTGAACCAATTTAGCTTCAGCTATAATACTTGCAGTAAATCTTGAAGTCCGAGGTTGATCTTTTGGTCTTCAAACTGGCAAGAGATATAAAATAGAAACAATGTAAGCCTAAATCATCATGTACTTTGGCATTTGTTCATCATAAGTTCCAAAGTTAAAATGGCAGATAACTGAGACTTGAAGCACTCGTTTACATGGAAGGCTAAAGTTTCGGTTTTACCATAATTGATTCAGGGAATTACTCTTTAAGAGGTGATATCTAAAAAATTTGGAGTTCAAAGCAGTACAACCCCTTTCTTTGAGGCTGCAGGTTGTAGGGGAAAGCAGTCGATTGGAAAATGAAATGGTATGGAACTCAAACATAAACATATATGCCTAAAAGCTGAAAACGAAAACAAAAATGAAAACGAAAACAAAAACAAAATTTGCCTAAAAACTGAAAACAAAAACGATAACATAAACATATATGCCTAAAAACAAAAACTCAAAATTCCCTATTCAAGCGCTTGCAATCAAACCCAGAATTATATGCGTTAAAGGTTAAAAAATGAAAATGAAAGCTAACCTGCAACTCATAAACCTACAGCTTCAGCACAGTTAGGGCACCAAACCCACAAGCTTCTTCAACTTAATATCTTCATTCTCTCTTTCATCTATATACAACCTTTGATTAATTTTGAAGTGAGAAGAGTTTGAAATACCAAACAAAAATGGTTAAAGTAAAATACCTCTACGAACTGAAGTTTCCAACAGTGGCGGTAGGGAGAAGATGAGGACGCGGAGTGAAGAGGCAAACAATTTCCTTTTGCAATGGCGGAGAGAAGAGTCGAAGTTGATTTCAGAAGGTGGGAAATTAGGGAAAAAAATACAGAACAACACTTGGGGAAATTGGGGTAAAAGAGGTTGGGAACTTGGTGAAATTAATCGGGCAAATCTGAATGGGAAAGTGAAGGCAATTTGGGGCTCCAAAAAACGAGTCATTTAAGTTGGACTTTTTGCGGCGTTTAACATAAAACGCCACTAACAATATGGCTAAAGCTAAAAACGGTGACGTTTACATATAGTCAGAAACATAATTGCAGCATTTTTAGTAAAAAATGCCACTAAAAGAAAAGGTACAAACGTCGTCGTTTCCCTGTTCACCTTATTTGCGGTGTTTTATTTAAAAGTGCCACTAAAATAAAGCCTAAAACGACATCATTTTTGCACAAACTGGAACATATTTGCATCGTTTAACTTAAAAACGACACTAAAAGCTGTAACACCCCAAACCCGGCCTAGAAGTTAGGCCCGAATCTGGCGTGCCACATGGAAGTGTTTTTCAAAACCATCTTTGCAATTGTTAACAACTTGTTTGAGAATCACAGCCTCTTTGTTAAAACCCAATACAACTAAAGCAATTACATCTCACGTGAAAACATAATTATCTTTAATAAACCTTTTGGGTTCTGAAAGCATATTTGAAATAAACGATTTGCAAAAACTAGAGTTGTAACAACATTTTTAAAACATTTGAAACGTAGATAAAATACAAGTAATTTGATAAATCACAAATCAAGGAATTAAACTTTAAATCCGTGACTTTTGAAAATGTCGTTAATAAATTAAAAGAAAATTCGAGTTAAATCATATTTGTAAAAGTTTATCTTGAAATCCATTTATTAATCAATTTGAAAAAACTTTTATTTTCGTTCTTAGAAAATTCTCGTTTAAAACAATTTAAGCAAAATAATAAGTAAACCAACCATAAAGCAAATAATAAAATAGTTCGAGGCCTTATTACAACTTAAACCAAAATAATAAAATAACGGAATAGAAATTTAAAATTCAAAACACTATTTCAAGAATGGCCTCCACCGAGTCATCCATGGCCTAAGTCCACCCCACGGAGCATTACCTACTGGGTTAAGAGAAAGGGGTGAGTTACAAGAACTCGATGTATAATCCCTTACCATCATCCACTGGTGGAACACACATAGCAATATTTTGGGCCTAAGCCCAATTACAATTATAACATGTATATAATATGCATGTGATATGCAATTCCCAAACCAAGCCTAATTTCCATCCGCTACACACCCCCGTATCAACCATCACACCTGTAGGGATCAAGTCAACCCACCCCGCCAACACACCAGTCGTAGGCATTAAGCCATTTTATATTTGTGGCAAAGCCACCGAACTAGAGGCAATAAGCCATTTGATTATTTGTGGCAAAGCCACCGAACTAGAGGCAATAAGCCATATTTGTGGCAGAGCCACCGAACTAGAGGCAATAAGCCATTTGATTATTTGTGGCAGAGCCACCGAACTAGATTTTGGCAACAGGCCTTTCTTCTCTTCATCATTTTCCCAACCCATGCAAACATGTATGCATAACAATTTATATCCATATGATAATTTTAGCAAAAGGCCCAATTTACAAGAGAATCAATATTTCAAGTTTTTAATTAAGGCCCATAACACAAAATAACATTTAGCCCATTTAGCACTTTAGCAACTTAGGCCCAATTAACGATCTAGCATATTTTCGGCCCATTTAACGATCTAGCAGAGATTTCGGCCCATTTATTGATCTAGCAGAGATTTCGGCCCATTTAACTATTTTTCAGGGTTTTCGGCCCATTTAACGATCTAGCAGAGATTTCGGCCCATTTAACTATTTATCAGGGTTTTCGGCCCATTTAACAATCTAGCAAAATTTTGGCCCATTTAACGATCTAGCAAAATTTGGCCCATTAATCAATCTAGAAAATTTGACCCATTATTCACATGAGGCCCATATAGCAACATATTTCAATTTGACCCATAAAGGGTATTTTCGTAATTTAGTCCATAGGGACATTTTCATAATTCGGCCCATTAGGGCATTTTCCGTAACTTGACCCGTAAGGGCATTTTCATAATTCGGTAATAGTACCCACAAAGGGTAATTCAATAATTTACCCTCTAAGGGTATAATGGTAATTTCAACCTAAGCAATTACTAATTTGGGGCATAAAAGCAAATCGTCCAATGCATCACACTTGACTAAATTGGCCATAACTCAATTAGAAAACTCGAAATCTAAATCTGTAAATTTTTCTTGAAACTAGACTCATATATCTTTCTACTATAAGTTTTCCAGAATTCTTACCTTAACCATTTAGTACAGCTTATTCCTTAAAATTTCCCTTGTTTCACTGTCCAATGATTCTGACCTCTCTTACCTTAATCTTAAATATCTTACTGTACGATTTTCATCTACTGCTCCCACTTATTTCTTTTGAAAATAGATTCACTAAGGAATGCATACATATCAATTATAACTCTTAATTCACTTTGTACAATTTTATATGATTTTTCCAAAACAGAATAGAATACCCCGAAGTCATTCAAAACCAGTCTCACTAA
Organism: Gossypium rotundifolium; assembly: GCA_025506655.1. Taxonomy (NCBI): domain Eukaryota; kingdom Viridiplantae; phylum Streptophyta; class Magnoliopsida; order Malvales; family Malvaceae; genus Gossypium; species Gossypium rotundifolium. Next base: position 64,856,638 of record CP106734.1, read on the forward strand.
AATTAACATATCTCGAATCTAATATTCCTTTTCCTTCTCCGTTTCTTCCATATTAAAATTAACACAGTAAGATTTAATCTGATATCTTATTCACTTTGTAATTCCTTTTATTCAATTTTCATGATTTTTCAAATACAAGACACTGTTTCGACCGAAACTGTTTTATTACAAAATCGATTACCACTACGAATATCGCACTCTCGGTGATCACGAATGCGGTTATCGGTTTTATTCGGTATTTCTACGAATCACAGAATATTTCATGTAAACTTTCAAAGAGATGTGAGACTTACTCACCATTTCAAACATATATTCGGAAGTGCGGATTACACACCTTATTCTAATCCGTAACACGAAATTCTCCATGACACCTAAAGATACAATCGATCAACAATTAATCCCAAAACTGAATTTACCACTTCAACCAATTATTTTGATTGATTAACAATCTATCACTTACCAACAATCCGAGTCTCTTATTACGAGGGATAGGTGTTCGATTGGCCCTCCGATAAAGTACTTGAGTCCTTAAAAGTGATTAACACAAAAACAATGTTAACCACACCTTATTCGACGAGGAGGAATCACCACAATACACCCCTTCACCTATATACGGCTTGGAAGAAAAAGAAAATGAAATGAAAAGAGGAAAATACGATTACTTACCGATTTGATTAAGAAGAGATTGGATGGAAGAAGAGTGCCTTGTAATTTGAAATCAAAGGGAATAAACAATAGATGAAAATCTTGATCAAACAAAAGAGCAAGAAAATGCACAATTGTGCTAGGGAATTAGGCCAAAGTAAAAGAAAGAAGAAACTATGGTCACCAAGGCTTGTAATTTCGGCACAAAGCAAAGGAAAAGAAAAGAATTTGAGAGGAAAAACAATGCACTATTGTGCTACTATGATTTGGCAAGGAGGGTTGCAAAATTGAGAGAAATGGCACAAAGTTGTCAAAAGGATTTTGGCCAAAACAAAGCTAAGACTTTACCAAATGCAAAATAAAATTTCAGCCACCTAATTACTCCAAAAACCATCCACATGCATCCCCCTTAGGATAAGATTTGGCCACTCATACTTTCCAAAACACCTCCCCCGATATTAGCCTCTTGTCCCCCTTTCTTTCCTATTCCTCTTGATTCCTTTCCCAAACTTTAACCTTGCCATATTCTTTTAGCCACCTTGCCAAAATAATAAAGTCCACACTTACCAAAAATACATCTTGGCCGACACATAAGGAAGGAAAGCAAAATAATAGTCAAATTTGCAAACAATGGGATTTGAACCTCTTCCTCAAGGTACATCACTTAATGCCATAACCTCTTTACCATAAGCTCCTTTATGCTAACAAATTACTCATCTAATTCCATAAGCCTTGAAGCCACTTACTATCTCTCCTTAATAGGCTAAATAACAAAATTTTACTAAGGCCCAACTCGAACCCGGAACTTCATAGAAGCCTCGTAACCTTCCAAATTCACTTAACTAATAAGTCCAATTTGCAATATTGTCATTCTCTTGTTCTCAAAATTTTAAACATTCCTACACCATTGGGCCCAATCCTACTAGGCCCAATTTTAGGATGTTACAATTCTACCCTCCTTAAAGAAATTTCGTCCTCGAAATTTCCAATCAACTACTAAACGTATCGCTCAGATCACATCACTAAGCTTTATTGCAAGACTCTCTGCTCATAAAAACCACAATGTACTTTTAACTTAATCTTAAATCCTTTTACACAACCAAACATCTAACCACGATGCAAACCGTTATATACCACTTATACCAAAAATTTTCTTACATTCTATCATCACTTCCAACCATAAGCGACTTGATGGTGATGTAACAATCTCGAGCCTTATGCTCCTTAGACTCGCATCTCCAAGCATGCTCCTAACCTCCTCCAAGATTCTCCGGATGGCGCCTTACGTAATAATCGCAAGTCGGAAAGTTTGGGCGTGCCTTGACACGCTTCACGAGCAGGCTGTGACCCTAAAGAACCACGATCTCTTTTCTTCTTATAATCTACACACTCAACTCAAAGTGCCTCACCGATTCCTTTAACCTCCTCCAATACTTTCTTAACTATCCGAAATCACTCATCAACCTTAAATCGGACACGAGATCCGTCTCGACCATGGCGATGCCAACGTCTCCCTTTCGGGCACATGCCTTGGTGCCAAAGATCTAGCCCTAGCACCTCACCTCTACCACGTCCACGTCTCAGCGTCCGCGTCTTCTAGCGCTCATGTTCACTAAGTCGATATAATCGATTAAGAGTTTTATGAATCATTATGCTATTTCAGGTGTTTATTAAACAATATTTTATGGAGTATAAGAGTAGAAGTTGTTTTCGCAAAACACATCCTAAAGTCTCAATCTCTATAGTTTCAATATCTAAAACTAAAAGTTCTAGAGTGTTCCTATAGTCATATAAACGAAAATAAATACTTACTTGACTTGGTGCCGGATACCCGTGGTGCCATACTTCCTTTCAAGCGTGTATTATAATTTAAAATTCAAAACAATTTCGGAAACGTTTATGAACCCAAACCACGGTAGAGCTTTTAAACTGGCTCGATACCACTAAATGTAACACCCCAAACCCGGCCTAGAAGTTAGGCACGAATCAGCGTGCCACATGGAAGTGTTTTTCAAAACCATCTTTGCAATTGTTAACAACTTGTTTGAGAATCACACCTCTTTGTTAAAACCCAATACAACTAAAGCAATTACATCTCGTGAAAACATAATTATCTTTAATAAACCTTTTCGATTGAAAGCATATTTGAAATAAACGATTTGCAAAAACTAGAGTTGTAACAACATTTTTAAAACATTTGAAACGTAGATGAAATACAAGTAATTTGATAAATCACAAATCAAGGAATTAAACTTTAAATCCGTGACTTTTGAAAATGTCGTTAATAAATTGAAAGAAAATTGAGTTAAATCATATTTGTAAAAGTTTATCTTGAAATCCATTTATTAATCAATTTGGAAAAACTTTTATTTTCGTTCTTAGAAAATTCTCGTTTAAAACAATTTAAGCAAAATAATAAGTAAACCAACCATAAAGCAAATAATAAAATAGTTCGAGGCCTTATTACAACTTAAACCAAAATAATAAAATAACGGAATAGAAATTTAAAATTCAAAACACTATTTCAAGAATGGCCTCCACCGAGTCATCCATGGCCCAAGTCCACCCCACGGAGCATTACCTACGGGGTTAAGAGAAAGGGGTGAGTTACAAGAACTCGATGTATAATCCCTTACCATCATCCACCTGGGTGAACACACATAGCAATATTTTGGGCCTAAGCCCAATTACAATTATAACATGTATATAATATGCATGTGATATGCAATTCCCAAACCAAGCCTAATTTCCATCCGCTACACACCCCGTACCAACCATCACACCTGGGATCAAGTCAACCCACCCCGCCAACACACCGGTCGTAGGCATTAAGCCATTTTATATTTGTGGCAAAGCCACCGAACTAGAGCAATAAGCCATTTGATTATTTGTGGCGAGCCACCGAACTAGAGGCAATAAGCCATATTTGTGGCGAGAGCCACCGAACTAGAGGCAATAAGCCATTTGATTATTTGTGGCGAGCCACCGAACTAGATTTTGGCAACAGCCTTTCTTCTCTTCATCATTTTCCCAACCCATGCAAACATGTATGCATAACAATTTATATCCATATGATAATTTTAGCAAAAGGCCCAATTTACAAGAGAATCAATATTTCAAGTTTTTAATTAAGGCCCATAACAAAAAATAACATTTAGCCCATTTAGCACTTTAGCAACTTAGGCCCAATTAACGATCTAGCATATTTTCGCCCATTTAACGATCTAGCGAGATTTGCCCATTTATTGATCTAGCGAGATTTGACCCATTTAACTATTTTTCGTGGTTTTCGCCCATTTAACGATCTAGCAGAGATTTTGGCCCATTTAACTATTTATCAGGGTTTTCGGCCCATTTAACAATCTAGCAAAATTTTGGCCCATTTAACGATCTAGCAAAATTTGGCCCATTAATCGATCTAGAAAATTTGACCCATTATTCACATGAGGCCCATATAGCAACATATTTCAATTTGACCCATAAAGGGTATTTTCGTAATTTAGTCCATAGGGACATTTTCATAATTCGGCCCATTAGGGGCATTTTCGTAACTTGACCCGTAAGGGCATTTTCATAATTCGGTAATAGTACCCATAAAGGGTAATTCGATAATTTACCCTCTAAGGGTATAATGGTAATTTCGCAACCTAAGCTTAATTACTAATTTGGGGCATAAAAGCAAACTGTCCAATCGCATCACATCGACTAAATTGGTCATTACTCGAATTAGAAAACTCAAATCTAAATCAGTAAATTTTCTTGAAACTAGACTCATATATCTTTCTACTATAAGTTTTCCAGAATTCTTACCTTAACCATTTAGTACAGTTTATTCCTTAAAATTTCCCTTGTTTCACTGTCCAATGATTCTGACCTCTCTTACCTTAATCTCAAATATCTTACTGCACGATTTTCATCTACTGCTCCCACTTATTTCTTTTGAAAATAGATTCACTAAGGAATGCATACATATCAATTATAACTCTTAATTCACTTTGTACAATTTTATATGATTTTTCCAAAACAGAATAGAATACCCCGAAGTCATTCAAAACCAGTCTCACTAAAATTAACATATCTCAGAATCTAATATTCCTTTTCCTTCTCCGTTTCTTCCATATTAAAATTAACACAGTAAGATTTAATCTGATATCTTATTCACTTTGTAATTCCTTTTATTCAATTTTTCATGATTTTTCAAATACAAGACACTGTTTCGACCGAAACTGTTTTATTACAAAATCGATTACCACTACGAATATACGCACTCGAGTGATCACGAATGCGGTTATCGGTTTTATTCGGTATTTCTACCGAATCACAGAATATTTCATGTAAACTTTCAAAGAGATGTGAGACTTACTCACCATTTCAAACATATATTCGGAAGGGTGCGGGATTACACACCTTATTCGAATCCGTAACACGAAATTCTCCATGACACCTAAAGATACAATCGATCAACAATTAATCCCAAAACTGAATTTACCACTTCAACCAATTATTTTGATTGATTAACAATCTATCACTTACCAACAATCCGAGTCTCTTATTACGAGGGATAGGTGTTCGATTGGCCCTCCGATAAAGTACTTGAGTCCTTAAAAGTGATTAACACAAAACAATGTTAACCACACCTTATTCGACGAGGAGGAATCACCACAATACACCCCTTCACCTATATACGGCTTGGAAGAAAAAGAAAATGAAATGAAAAGAGGAAAATACGATTACTTACCGATTTGATTAAGAAGAGATTGGATGGAAGAAGAGTGCCTTGTAATTTCGGAAATCAAAAGGGGAATAAACAATAGATGAAAATCTTGATCAAACAAAAGAGCAAGAAAATGCACAATTGTGCTAGGGGAATTAGGCCAAAGTAAAAAGAAAGAAGAAACTATGGTCACCAAGGCTTGTAATTTCGGCACAAAGCAAAGGAAAAGAAAAGAATTTGAGAGGAAAAACAATGCACTATTGTGCTACTATGATTTGGCAAGGAGGGTTGCAAAATTGAGAGAAATGGCACAAAGTTGTCAAAAGGATTTTTGGCCAAAACAAAGCTAAGACTTTACCAAATGCAAAATAAAATTTCAGCCACCTAATTACTCCAAAAAACCATCCACATGCATCCCCCCTTAGGATAAGATTTGGCCACTCATACTTTCCAAAACACCTCCCCCGATATTAGCCTCTTGTCCCCCTTTCTTTCCTATTCCTCTTGATTCCTTTCCCAAACTTTAACCTTGCCATATTCTTTTAGCCACCTTACCAAAATAATAATGTCCACAATTACCAAAAATACATCTTGGCAACACATAAGGAAGGAAAGCAAAAATAATAGTCAAATTTGCAAACAATGGGATTTGAACCTCTTCCCTCAAGGTACATCACTTAATGCCATAACCTCTTTACCATAAGCTCCTTTATGCTAACAAATTACTCATCTAATTCCATAAGCCTTGAAGCCACTTACTATCTCTCCTTAATAGGCTAAATCACAAAATTTTACTAAGGCCCAACTCAAACCCGGAACTTCATAGAAGCCTCGTAACCTTCCAAATTCACTTAACTAATAAGTCCAATTTGCAATATTGTCATTCTCTTGTTCTCAAAATTTTAAACATTCCTACACCATTGGGCTCAATCCTACTAGGCCCAATTTTAGGATGTTACAAAAGCACAGGGGTACAAACGTCATCATTTTGCCTCAAAACATACTTGCGGCGTTTATACACCAAAACGCCACAATACGCAGGTGAAAACGACAACGTTTTTTCACGAACTGAAACATAATTGTGGCGTTTCTCGTAAAAACGCCACTAAATCTAACCCCTATTGCGGCATTTAAACAAAAAACGCCGCAATTGCTCTGTTTTTAGCGGCGTTTGAACAAAAAATGCCGCTATTGTTAAATTTCAAAATATGAAATAAAAAGGTTTAAAAAACTATAATGATAATTTTTATATATTAAATTTCATAATATCTCTTTTACGATTATATAATCAATTATTTAATATATAAATTAAAAAACTTAACCCCAAACCCCAGTACATAACCCTAAATTCAAACTCCAAACCCTAAACTCTACCACATAACCTCAAACCCCAAACTATATAATGATAATTTTAATATTAAAATTCATATTATCTATTTTACAATTATATAATAAATTATTTAATATATAAATTAAGGATAAAAATTTGAACCTATTTTAAAGAAATAAACATTGGGGTAATGGATACATATCATTCGTGGTTATAGGAAGACAGTTTCATAATAAAAGGAATGATCGGTGAACGATGGTTGGATCCAACAGCTTAGGGATTATGGGATTCTAGGGATTTTGGGGATTTGAATTAGGGGAAACCGATTTGAGGGATTTTGGTTTCGGGATTTTGGGAAATTTTTAATTGGAGAATTTTTAGGGACTTAGGAAATTTAGGGTTTGAGAAAATAATAATAGGGGTTATGGGATTCTGAAATTAATTTTTTAGCAGCGTAGAAAACGGCGTTGTTTTGTGTATGCAATTTCTAAATCAAAAATGATAAAACAATAAACCCTAAACCACAAATTATAAATCACAACCCTTAAACCCCAACCCCTATCCCCTAAACCCTAAGCCATAAAACATAAACCATAAACCTTTAACCCTTAAGCCCTAAACCCTTAACCCTAACGCCTAACCACTAACACTTAAACCTTAATACCATTAACACTAAGATCTTAAACCTTAAACAATAAACCCCAAATAATGACTTTAAAACACTAAACCTATAACCCAAAATAACAAACCCTAAACCATAAAATTAATATACTAAACATTAAACCCTAAATCAATTTTAACAGCTTTGTAACTTAAATGAAAACTTCTAAATAGTTTAGTTAGCAATTTGTAACTTTTCATAATTAAGTAACTAAAATGAATTTTCTCATAGCTTATAAGTGAATGTATCAAAATAAAAGATAATTCAAAACAAGAATAAAAAAATATGAAAATTAAATCGGATCAAATCAGAATGAGTCCCTACACAAAAATGGTTGCTCAACTTTTAGCGGCATTTGAATAAAAACGCCGCTATTGCTCAGTTTATTAGCGGCGTTTGAATAAAAACGCCACTATTGCTCAGTTAATTAGCGGCGTTTGTATAAAAACGCCGCTATTGCTCAGTTTATTAGCGGTGCTTGTAGAAAACGCCGCTATTGATCAGTTTATTAGCGGCCTTTGTATAAAAACGTCGCTATTGCTCAGTTTTTCAGCGGCGTTTCTATAAAGACGCCGCTATTGCTCAATTCTTTAGCGGCGTTTCTACAAAAACACCTCTATTGTTCAATTTTTAGCGGCGTTTGTACACAGACGCCGCTATTTCTCAGTTTTTGGCTTTTGATCAGTAAAACGCTACTATTGCTCAGTTTTTAGCGGCGTTTTCTTGCAAACGCTGCTAATGTATAATCTTTGCGGCATTTTTTTGTCCAAACGTCATTAAAAATGCCGCTAAAGCCCTATTTTGTTGTAGTGTTAGAATTTGAAAAGAAAAACATTTTATTATTTTCCATATTCTTCTTCATCTAAAACCTTCATGCACAACAAGCTCAGAAAAGATCAAATTAGTCC